>OY726518.1:37214166-38530066 GCA_963383655.1 Bathymodiolus septemdierum
GAACCATAAATTTCGATCAGTTTAAAAATAATCCATCTATCATTCTGTATTATTAATGAATAAAGTATCGAGATAAGGATTCGGTGACCTTAATCAGGCGACCGGGGTCAAAACGATATTTTCTCTGAGTCTACGCAATGTAGAATTGCTTAAATGTATTTCTATGTACAAGTTCAAAAGTGTTTTATGACTTTGCTTGCTTTGTTTCATCTTTTGTTTTCATGCGGTTTGCCTTATATTTGTATTTAAGCACAATTAGATTTTTGTGATAAACTTATCCTGATAATGTAGGACAACTTAACTCTATTATAATCACTGAATTATCAGTCTTTAGCTTAATGGATAAAGTAGAATTGGGCACGAGGATTGGACAACATTGGAACAGATGTCATATAAATATTATCTTTATGACAAAACGTGTCATATTTACAATTATAAGAGTCATAAAGTGTGGTCAAGTAAATCAAACACACCCTAGATCCTTTGTTTTCTTCTGTTATGTTTGTTTGATGTTGGACGGACATAATCAAACACATCAACAACCCATGTTCACCATTGGCATTAAAGCTACTTAATTTTGATCGGGTATTAGGTCAGTTGCTGCTGTGGAATATTTTGTATAGCGAGAACATTGCTTATATCATATGTATTCATATATGATGGTCCAGTCATTAGTTCTATATGATGGTCTATTAGCTGATTCTGTCGTATGAGGATTTATTTTCAACAATTATCAAGACACTGTGAGCTATTTTTATATTAATATTGTTATTGATACAACAAACATATAGATGAGTATCCAGGGCTTTAGAGTTCCAATGTGTTGTGGTCTTTTTTATGTGCAATGATTTGAGGTGAGAGGTAGCTGTTCATTTGTTGATATTGGTGGAATTGTTGACCATCACTGTTTAAACTTTCTTTTCATAACACACACGCATTTCATTTAATACACGTTATGTTTCAAAATCTGAGACAGAAGGTCCATTTCCCGAAAAGCATCAAGACAAATTCTCTTTTTCTAGATCATATTCATTTTGATACAACGTGTAAACGAAAGGAAAAACACAGTAAAAAGCAGTTCTTTGTTAATTCCGGTACGTTTCTTCTTTATAGCAGTTTGATTTTAAACAGGAAATTATTGTACATAGCAATGGGTCTTAAACAGATTGCTACACTTCTTTGTTCACCTCCTTCGTAACACTAATTTGAGGGACTTTTTGGAATCCCATATTGAAATCATAACAGTACTCTTGTACTTATGAAAATTTGTTGATCGGGTCACTCATAAAGATCCATTATAACAACGCGTGCGTGATCGGTCTCGTTATAAACCAATCAAATGTCTTGATCAATAATTAATTGACCATTTTCCACTTAAAGAGATCTCTCGTGACCACTCAGGTCTCATTGCACGCCTACTTCATTTCTTTTTACGTTTAGGTGTATTACCACTAAACATGGGTACCAGTCGAAAAGAACGTATGGGAAAGTAGTACGTAAACAGAAAATGGATTCCTACATTGTTGGATAAAAAATAAACCCTATTAGATACTGCAAAATACTGAATGTCAGCAGAAACCTACATATTTTAGGATAATGTTAAGCCCATATTTGATGTCCTTGTGGTTTTAAATAAAAAAATTATTGCATTGGAAAGAAACCACCTGAATTTGTGTTAGATCGAAAGTGAAAGTAGGATTTTTGACGGTAGACATCTTCAGACTGTCTGTTTTTTCTTATATGCCATTAAATGTATGTTGATTTTCGGAGTTAAGCTTCCTATTAGGTACCCCTTCCATGAGATATGAGTGTCACTTAGATTAAACTTAAGATGAATCCTGTATGAAAGCTCAATTTTTTTTTATTTAACATAGAAGGCTATGGAGAATTCTTTAGTGGTATTACACCTTTACATGTTTATATTTCTCTTACTATAATTCAAATATGAGACAGTGAAGAGATATGTCAACAATGGCACAGTTTAAAAAATATCTTCGTCCATATTGGTTATTTCGTGATCAATTTTGTCGATTATTAATAGAGCAAAAAGCTGTGACGAAAAACGCATTATTGATTAGCAAACCACAACTTATTAGAATATAGTAAACTGATTGATTTTTTCATTGTTATATTTTGTTATCTTCCAAACCTCGTTGAAAATAAACGGGCGTCTATGTGTTTAATCAATCTCTAGGGAACTCTTTCCTCCCATAAATCTGATAGTGTTGAAATTTATTTTTGCTACTACTGACGTCATTGTGCGACATTTATACTTGTAAACCTGTTGTGCATTGCCATGAGAGCTAAAAATAAACAAAACATTTGTATATCCTCCGATCTAAGTATCCGGCAAAGGCTTTTCTTTTTCGATCCCTCATTATTCTCGTATTTCGAAATTTTTATAAAGCTTGCGCGAGTTCATTTGCCGGAAATGTGACGGAAAACTTTCATTATGCCAATTAAAAAGAAGGAACCGGATATGATTGCATAACCTTAAGGGATCCGTATTCGGGTTTGTTTTATAGATAACAAATATTTATCATTCACGTGAACGTGCAACAAGCCAGCTACGCATCGACCGGGTCAGAAATGATCCAGCTGTGGCATCAGACGTCGCGCAAGGTGTTGCGTTTTTAACGAATTTCAGAATAATTTGTAATCATAATAAAAATATACAGTACCCCTGCCTGTAAATATCTACAATTTATATATCATGATATTCGTTGAATATAGCAAATTAAGTTTAATAACATTTTCTTCTAATTAAATAAAGTATAATTAAGATTTATGAATATTAAACAGTCATACACGTATTTTAAGTGCCTGTCACGCGTAACATTTTACAACCTTTACTCCTATATATGTATAACAAAAGTATAGAACCCGTCGTCGGATTTTCGTGAAATTTTGTACAACACTTTCATATGACGGCATAATAGAAGGGTCGACGTCATGTTAGATTTTGACGCCAACTACCCCATGTCCGATAAAAAATCTACAATGTAAAATTCTGTCACAATTGATGTACTATGAGTGACAAAGTGGAAACAGATGGCAAATAAGTGATCAAAAAGTTTTCAGTAAGTAACCAAAATATTATGTAATAATCCTTTTGTGATGACAAATTATTCAGCACAACTTTTTGAAAAATGGTCAAGTATTTATTTTATTAGAGCATTTTAAAGACGTCAGTTAAAATTGTCCAATGTGTGAATTTAATCCGTCTTGACGTTAAGTATAGAAATTCACGCGTATGAAAAATACCGTATCTGATAATGAAAAAATTAATAAAATGACTGAAATACGTCTTTTTTGTCATATATCATAATATTACAATGACTTTTGATTTTCACAAGAAATAGGAAAACTGCATAAAAAAATGTCCGTTATACAGAAATGTTCAATGTTACATTTTTCAACCAGAAACGTCATTCAATGTCTTCGCATGGTAGAATGGAATCCGACATAGCATGTTGAATTGTCCACGTACAAACAAAAGAAAATCATTCTCAAAATACGTTTTTGATCTACATTGTATAGTTGAAATTTCTTTGGAATTGACTGTAGAAAGAAAAAATTACAACGTAAAATGCTTGTCCCATACAAATGTCCTATAGTCTCATTTTTGACGTCAAACGTCATTAAAATTTAAAATCTAAAACCATCTGGTAAAAATTATACGATCATAAAAAAATAATTCACACAAGAGAAAAAAATATGAAAACATTTTAGAAATACGTTTTTTACATTAATTTCAAATTTGTAATTCTTCAAAAAGCAAAAAAATATACCCGAAAATGCTTGTCCCAAAAAATGTCCAATACCGCATGCTGAACTGTGAACGTCGTCAAATATTAAAATATCTTGACGTAATGAAAAAAAATAATACCTCACCGATCTTCAAATAATTTGCAAATAAAACCCCCCTTTACTAACTTAAATGAGTGATTAATAAATAAATAAATAAATAAATAAATAAATAAAATGTTTACATACGTGTACTTTATTTTCAGAAATGAAATTATCAACAAATCTGGATTTAATATGGAGCGTAATTTGTTTCTTCTTTCTTCTTTTTTTATGCATGATGTGCTATTTACAACTGCATAATACTCGTTTGTCATCTATCTTTATGTGTTTTTCTTTCTTTTTTTGTGTGGCAAATTTGGAAAACAAATCTTCCGAAGTTTGAATTCTTTATTCAGAAACAAGCAATGTACATTTTTTTTGCATAAGTAAAAATTGTCTTTGATATATTTACTTCACATATTTTCAAAAGGCTGTTTATTTTTAATTTCACATTTAAAATAAAACAATGTATTTTTATATTCTCTTGAAACGAGGAAAGGTAAATTTGACAGACGTTTATAATGCAAGTGTAAATTATGTCATCCCAAGCACACATACAAATAGCCTTCATATGGTGCTATATAAAATGGATTGATTAACGTTACGTTTGGTAACGCAACACCTTGCGCGACGTCATAACAGTCCACCAGCACTCTGAAGGCTGCCTTGTACAACTCAAACCGTATAATGTTATTTTGATGACGAAGGAATGCAAATCTTTTTGATATTAACATAGTTCAGTTAAATAATAAATCTGTATAATATATAAAGTTCGTGTTTTGAGCAAATATCCCACCTGTCCATCAATGTTCACTTTGAACTGTGGAATAAATATTTGGATTTTCCTTACATACAGATAACATTTTGACAGAGTGTAAATTACATACATACACGATGTAAAATATCAAATCATAATTTGATCTCGCTATAAGATTATCAAAAATATATAAAGGTGAAATATTCATTTTTCAAAGAGTAATGGTTTCTCGCAGTTTGTTTAAATGTGAACTGCATGTGATCTGAAACAGCTGATAAATTTCCATTCCGAATCAGATTTGGTCTGAGAGTGTGGTGAATAAATACATCAAACAAGATAATTACTATTTCACAACTTCAAAACCACATATGTGGTAGATCGTGGGTTCGAGTCTGTCGGGTCAATCCAAAGGCTACACAATTTGTATTTGTTGTTTCTCCGCTAAGCACATATATCATTTAAGTAGTTAGAACAAATAATAATCAGGTGTCCGAGTGGAGTGACATGTCAATCTGTGAATTGTTGTTTCAGTGAGCTACCACTCGAAAAATCTAAAATAACGTGTTGGTCAAGTACAGCGTCATCTAAATCTAAAATAACGTGTTGGTCAAGTACAGCGTCATCTAAATCTAAAATAACGTGTTGGTCAAGTACAAGTTCATCTAAATCTAAAATAACGTGTTGGTCAAGTACAACGTCATCTAAATCTAAAATAACGTGTTGGTCAAGTACAACGTCATCTAAATCTAAAATAACGTGTTGGTCAAGTACAACGTCATCTAAATCTAAAATAACGTGTTGGTCAAGTACAGCGTCATCTAAATCTAAAATAACGTGTTGGTCAAGTACAGCGTCATCTAAATCTAAAATAACGTGTTGGTCAAGTACAGCGTTTATCTAAATCTAAAATAACGTGTTGGTCAAGTACAGCGTCATCTAAATCTAAAATAACGTGTTGGTCAAGTACAGCGTCATCTAAATCTAAAATAACGTGTTGGTCAAGTACAGCGTCATCTAAATCTAAAATAACGTGTTGGTCAAGTACAACGTCATCTAAATCTAAAATAACGTGTTGGTCAAGTACAACGTCATCTAAATCTAAAATAACGTGTTGGTCAAGTACAGCGTCATCTAAATCTAAAATAACGTGTTGGTCAAGTACAGCGTCATCTAAATCTAAAATAACGTGTTGGTCAAGTACAGCGTCATCTAAATCTAAAATAACGTGTTGGTCAAGTACAGCGTCATCTAAATCTAAAATAACGTGTTGGTCAAGTACAACGTCATCTCATCGAAATGTGGTTTGTTCTCATCACGATACAGCAATAAAATACTCAATTGGTAACTTTCTAACTTTTAACCTTAAAATACTCCATTGGTCACTTTCTAACTTTCACTTTAAAAGGGGTACGAGTTGTTTGTTTTTTCGGATACATTTTTTTTCACCAAGACCAATATTTTATTAAGACTTTATATCAAAATAAAACAAATGTAATAAAAAAAAGGACTAGTTATTGATACTGACCAAGACAGGGAAGATTGAGTTGTACAGGATAGTGAACATACATTAACATAAATTAGATACAATTATCAGATGTTGTATAGGAATAATAGTTCATTAATTTATCGTATAGTGATATTTTTTCAAACATTTTTAGATCACTTAAGCAACTAAATTGTCGATCCCTAACTCACTGTTTTAAACGTTCTGCACCATTAAATGTCAGAATAGTCTCATTGATGAAGCACTTTTATTATTTCATCATCACATTCCAAACCAATTCCATACATTGCTTTTTATTATCGATCGTTCGTGCTCACGTAACTAGGTCAATGGATCAATGTCTCTATTTTACAGTAGATTACCACTTGACAATTACATGATGTACTCTCTTTATCTTGTAATAGGGAAACAATGAACACAAGAAGTAATGGAAAATTGGTAATTTGTCGATGGCAACATTTCATTGTGATATTAAGAGTTTAAACAGATGTAAGAGAAATTACTTTAAAGACAACTAAAACCAAATAAAATTCATTCATTTACCGTAGATTGTTTTTTGTTTTTTTTTTTTTTAATGTTTTTTTTTATTTATTTATAAGTTTGCATCGATTTAAAATGTGAATTAACCACATGGGTGGTGTAATGGTTAGCATGCTCGCCTCGAGTGAGGTAGATCGTGGATTCGAGCCCAAGTCGGGTCGAACCAAAGACTGTAATATTGATATTTGTTGCTTCTCCGCTAAGCACGCAGCATTAAGGAGTAAGAGCAAAGATTGGTTGGCTCGGAATCAGAATAATGTGACCCAGTGGAGCGACATGTCTATCGGCGGACTGTTGTTTCAGTGAGCTAGCACTATAAAAAATCCAACTAAGCGTGTTGGTCTGGTACAAATCGGACCTCATCATCATCTCATTGAAAATTAACTTGTTCTCGCCATAACATAGATGAAAAATTGCTTGAGTTGGCGTTAAACAACAATCACCCACTCACTCATAACCATTTGTCTTCAAGATGAAGATGTTTTTTTTCTCACGAAATACCAGTGTAACTGAATGTATGATCGGTTTAGTGAAAGGTGGAATTACTTTTCCAAAATACAGCTCTGTATCTCTGCTTTAAAATGTGGCTGAATCTGTTCTATAAAATGAAAAATCTGAAAGACGTTCTCAAAATCACCGATAGCTTTTATGCTTAGACAATATTTCTATTTAAAGTTTCTATACGTAATCATCAAAGTAGAAAACAATTGAAAATTATCGAAAGTGGTTACGAAACAATATATACAATTTTTAATATGAGTGGAAAATTGACGTATTTTCAATACTGAAAAAACGAAGTCTTGTATGATTCAGATCGTATATCAAATTCTAAGTGAGGAAGAGGGGGTACTATAGACAATGATGCCTCCAAAAATAGGTTGGTCAGAAACGTATTAAAAAATATTGAATTAGGCTTTCGAAGTCAAGGATATAAAGATATTATACTTATGTTTACTGATTATAAACTAATATACATCACAGAGAAAACTACAAGATAAGCACTCAGATATAAAAATACAAGAAAACCCACATCAAAGAGAAAACTACAAGATAAGAACTCAGATATAAAAATAGAAGAAAACCCACACACAAAGAGAAAACTACAAGATAAGAACTCAGATATAAAAATAGAAGAAAACCCACACACAACACGTGTTAGGAATACTGTTAAAAACTTCTATCTATATTCTATTGGAAGTTCTACAACTAAATTCAACATATACGATAGAAAAAACATTTTTATACAATTGTTTTCAAATGTAAAATGTTTCTTAAAATTTCCAAATACACACGAATGAGGTTAACAAATGGCATATGGGATAAATATCTGTATCTGATGTGAAATTCAACCTCATGTTTTTATCCCGGTGTTAGGGGGTCGGGTGTTAAGACAGAACTTTGTGCAATTTTGACCGTATTATTCAAACTACAGGAACAAATTAACGATCAATTCCACAATTCTAACTTAAACGGCATATAACTGGTTCCTCTCTTTCGTTACACACTGAAAATAACAAATATATCTATATACTCGACCCTACACTTGGGCCTTGACTGGCAATGGCTACGAGTGCTTCGTTCTCATTCAACTCTATATTATCAAGATTATGTAAAACAGAAATATTTTTTTTACAAGAAACAAGATTCGGATTATTAAATTTGTTAGTAATTTATTTTGTTCAATAATATTTGGTGATAGAAAATTGCTTAAAAAAACATAGCCCCACCCCCTTTATATGTAAAAATGGTCGTATGTTATTGAGTAGATCATGTTACACGCTAGTGGGTGATTGTGTCTTAACAGTATGGAAAATAGTCCCTAAATTGTATTAAATCCATACACATATTAAAGAGATAAATTCAATTAAAAGGACAAAGATGTTTTGAAGAAAGCGAGTTATTTATTTCTAACTCTTCCCACGTGAAAAAAATTGTTTACATGTTAAATGATATTTTGACTAATTATTTTACAGACATGAACACGTATGAACCGTTATATGATAACAACACACAACCAAGACGATTTCGATAACTATGTAAAGCCTTATTAATCCGATCAATGTATTTATTTATATATCTCTTAGTTTATCATTCTATTTTAGTTACTAAACTTGTGACCTCAACGTACAAATGAAATAATTATTTTCTCAACACTATTATGACAATATGACTTAACGCCGTTATAACAGAGCTAGACACGATTAAGGGGAATGTTTGTTTGTTTGTTTGTATTTTTGTTTTCTGGTTTTTCTTGGGGTTTTGTTTGGGGTTTTTTGAGGTTTTTTGGGGGGAGGGTATATATGATATACATTATTCCACTATTTCCCTATTTACTAATACGCCCTCTTCATGCCAGAGTCCACTGTCTTAACTCCTCATCTTTACCTGATATCTGTTGTTATATAGATTTGCGTGGGTGTTACATAACAAACTGTGAACGTGAAACACAAGTTATTCTTTGCTTCTGAAAATGATTTCTTTGTTTGATAACTGATTGCTTATGTGACGTATGACGTAATAGAACACTAGAATAAATAGTACAGGCTTCTCCTTGCGATGGTTGCGTCAAAATCAATTTCTGAGCTGAACATATAACTCGTTATACACAGTCAATAACAGTTTGTCAAACACAGTCTATTAAACTGTATTTCACTTGATTTGAATCTGCAACGGAAACTTGTGATGCAACAAGACTGTCTTAATGATGGATGATGACCTCGGGGTTACAATACTGTAATTTACGGAACGAATATTTGGTATCAATGTACTGGTAACACACGAGTTAATAACATAAATAAACCATAATAACATTAAAATAAATGATAACTTTAAAATTTTTCAGTCGTCATTATTTATTGAACCACAGGTATCAGAATAATTCAACCGCTACAAGGGGCCATCGTGGCCGTGATCGTTTGGTAGTTGGATTTACGACTACCTATGCAATCAGTGTCTATCGCCACTGATGTTGTGAGTTCGAATCTTGATCACGGTGACGTGTACAACATTATGTGATAAAGTTTGACGGTGACTTCCGACAGGTCGGAGGTTTTATCCGGGTTCTCCGGTTTCCTCCACCAATAAAACTGACCGCCACGATATAGCTGCAATATAGTGGCGTTAAACACCATCAAACAAACAAACAGACATCAGCCTCTACTGTCATTCATTTTCCGTCGACAAGGATTCCGTGTCCACAGTCTTCGTGTGAACCCTACCATTTGACACTGACCTCTTATGTGTCATTATTATCATTGTATACAAAATATATGTATCATACACATTTGATATTAGAACTTCAGTCAGTGGTGACCGTGATCGTATGGTAGTTTAATTTTTTTCTATCTAAACAATCAGTACCTATCACCACTGAAGTTGTGGCTCAGATTCCCATCTGTGACGAGGTCCACTCGATACAACTGTATATGACAATGTTTGTCAGTAACTTGCAGCAGGCCGGGCGGTGGTTTACTCCTGGCACTCACGTTTCCCGACAATAAAGATTTTGTCTTAAAAACTCTTTTTTATCTTTTCAATATATAAACACGATTCACTGGAGAAAAAAAGATAATTAAAAACTGAAGATTCTTGATCTTTACACTTGTATAAACATTTACTATCCCTTTAAGATTATTGGTTTATCGTTAATTTCAGCTATATATTCTGAATTCTAATCTTATTGGGAGAGGAAAGCACGGACATTTACAACTAAATGAACCCACGTACTTGGGTCGGTGTCTGTAAACCTTTAAAACTTGAGGTGGTTATCTGTGGTCGTCTAGCCAGTTTACTCTACATCTCAGATAATATTAAAATTCATTGTCATCGAAATATGCATTAATTGATCGGTATAGCTTAACATTAAATATGTCATATAGTTTGTGGGGAAATTAATAAAGTCTGGAGAAAATTTTAATTTAACTTGAAAGGAAATCATTGGTCTATTTGAATTAAAATCCTACATATATAAGCTATCCCCTATTTTACCTGCAGAAAATAGTTAAAAAATGAAGTAGATGTAGTTTCAATATACACCGTTTATTTTTGTTTCAGATAAAAATCTTTAAAATCTATTATTCGAAATCACAACCTATTTTTGGATAAGAGCATTATTTATAGCTTTCAATATACAATAAGCTATCGCGATGGATATCAACAATATTAATTTTAACTCGGTGAAGTTGGTTTTATTGAGATGAGAGAAAAAATTCATTTCGTCAACATGGTTACACTGGTATTAATACATCCACTTTGAAATCATGTTCTGTTTTTTAAGTCTTAAGTGTATTATTGTCTTCTTTGATGAATTTATCAACATTAAGGAAGCGCATTAGACAATCTGCATACTTTTCCTCTGGAATGAGATGATTAACTCCAATCGTGACGTCAAAGATTTTTCTGTGGCTTTGCATGTTGTACTTAAATTGACCCAGTATTTCTTAAAAGTAGTTCCGGCAAGATCAATCCTGAACATGTATAGACGTAGAATACCTCAGTGAGATTGCATAAAGTATTTCAAGAGTGCACACTTTTATCTTTTGCGCATACATGAATTTAAAAACATGTACTTCAAACGTGTTGTAAAGTACGCCATGATCAAAGGGCAACAGTGCATCACTGGACTCGATAAAAGAATTGCATATTTTTTTTCTTTGTTGGGAACGGATCAAATATTTGACTTATATTTTTCGAAGTTTGTAGCTTAATTTGTCTCACATATTGTATTCTTATTTATTTTTTAACTATAATTTAGCTTGGGAGGTCAATATTGAATTTGGATATTAGTTATTTCTATAAATGTTATGTGCAAATGCTGCGACCGTCCTACTCTTGAATATGCATCTGTAATGAACCTAAACGGAAATCTGGACTTGTTCCTCATATTAAAGCTTTGACAAGATTTATGACATATAAATGTTTTTCAAAGATACTTTGTTCATGATCCAAAACTGGAAAGGAGTAATTCGACGGTTGTTTTACTTGTACCTTTGATTTGTGACTACGATATAATGACTGAGGAATACCACACTCTAGAAACACGTAACACAATCTATAGGCATGTCTATCCCCCCCCCCCTCCTCCCCAAAAAAAAACCCACCCGCCCTCACCCCAACGATTTGATACTGAAATAACATTATTCAATAATTATTTTCAAATGTATTTATTATTGATAAGACTATCAAAACACATGAGACAAATTGATGCCGTGTTATTTATCACATGTGTTCGGAGCGGTGCATGGATTCGATCATTTGACAGCTTGAAGAACCTTAGTGAATCATTCCCTATGTTGCATTCCGTCAAAGATCTAGTGAAATGAGAGGGGAGTGAGATTGTGTATTTTACATTTTATATTAAAAAAACGAATTGTTAAATGAGGGGAATCATGTGGAGCTTGGGGAAAGATGCCGTCTGCTGTTCATGTGTCTATGGTGACGGACATACGTATCTTTCCACACTAAGATATTTTCTATACATTTCAAATAAAATCACTGTATTTTCATTGAATTCTCATGAAGAAATTTCTTGTCCTATTTTCTTGAATTTTTCACCATTAAAAGTAAAATAATAAAGAGTTTCTTACAATATTTTCAATATAAGTCCTATTTTAAGGAAAGTAAAAATAAAATTATATGAAAATTGTAAGAAGAAACTATATTTATTTAAACTTTTAATGCTGGAAATTTCCAAAGAATCAAGTAATAAATGGCTTTACAAGAACTTTCCACAAGTCATGATTTTATATAGAAGATATAGGAGAATATAGTAGTGCGGAAGTACTATTGACCCATTTCTGTACATGAGTCGAATTATTTTTAAGGATAAAGATATATAAGAAATTTAGAATGTTTTAAATATTTGTGTTCTATCGAAAGATTATAGTTATTGTGGTTCCAAGTCAAAAGTTCACGTAATGCATGTTGTTTTGTTTCGTGGTTACATGTGTAAATTTCTGGACTATGGAATGTTAAGAAGATTTAGCCAAATACCAAATCAACAAAAATCAATCCTGAAGGGATTACACAAACAAACGTCCTGTGTTGTCCAGTGGTCATCTGATTAGGCAATCAATTATTCATTCTTTTGTATAGACTTTTTTTATGCATAAACAATAAAAACAAGAGATAAGGAAAAAATCTCTGCATTCCATGAAGATTCCTCAGGGTACTTCTACTTCATTTGTTCAAGATTCAACCTAGAATTGTTTTTAATGAATTTAAATCTACTTTGAACCATTCACAGCTGGCCAGACGCGCATTAAAAAGATTGGAAATTATAATAAGAACGTTTTAAGAAATTATCGAATTAATTACTACGTATTTACTACTTTTACACAACCTTAGCTTATAATTATAGTCATGGTTGTATTGAAACATTATCTGAATTCTTTAATCAAATAAAATTAAAGAAATATTACAGACAAATCTGCTTCTGATACATTTAAGTTATATGGAAGGTTATTAGAGTCATGTTAAAAAAAAATAAAGTAAAGTAAAAGTGTTATTATTACATTCCCTCCCGTATTGTTTATTGTTACATTCCCTCCCTATTGTTTATTATTACATTCCCTCCCGTGTTGTTTGTTTTTGCACTCCCGCCCGTGTTGTTTGTTATTACATTCCCTCTCGTGTTGGTTGTTATTACATTTCCTCCCGTGTTGTTCGTTACTACATTCCCTCCCGTATTGTTTATTATTACATTCCCTCCCTATTGTTTATTATTACATTCCCTCCCGTGTTGTTTATTATTACATTTCCTCCCGTATTGTTTATTATTACATTCCCTCCCTAATGTTTATTATTACATTCCCTCCCGTGTTGTTTATTATTACATTCCCTCCCGTGTTGTTTATTATTACATTTCCTCCCGTGTTGTTTATTATTACATTCCCTCCCGTGTTGTTTATTATTACATTCCCTCCCTATTGTTTATTATTACATTTCCTCCCGTGTTGTTTGTTATTACATTCCCTCCCTATTGTTTATTATTACATTCCCTCCCGTGTTGTTTATTATTACATTCCCTCCCGTGTTGTTTATTATTACATTTCCTCCCGTGTTGTTTATTATTACATTCCCTCCCGTGTTGTTTATTATTACATTTCCTCCCGTGTTGTTTGTTATTACATTCCCTCCCTATTGTTTATTATTACATTCCCTCCCGTGTTGTTTATTATTACATTCCCTCCCGTGTTGTTTATTATTACATTTCCTCCCGTGTTGTTTATTATTACATTCCCTCCCGTGTTGTTTATTATTACATTCCCTCCCTATTGTTTATTATTACATTCCCTCCCGTGTTGTTTGTTATTACATTCCCTCCCGTGTTGTTTGTTTTTGCACTCCCGCCCGTGTTGTTTGTTATTACATTCCCTCCCGTGTTGTTTGTTATTACATTCCCTCCCGTGTTGTTTGTTTTTACACTCCCTCTCGTGTTTCTTGTTATTACATTCCCTCTCGTGTTGGTTGTTATTACATTTCCTCCCGTGTTGTTCGTTACTACATTCCCTCCCATGTTGTTTGTTATTGCATTCCCTCCCGTGTTATTTGTTATTACATTCCCTCCCGTGTTGTTTGTTTTTACACTCCCGCCCATGTTGTTTGTTATTACATTCCCTCCCTATTGTTTATTATTACATTCCCTCCCGTGTTGTTTATTATTACATTCCCTCCCGTGTTGTTTATTATTACATTTCCTCCCGTGTTGTTTATTATTACATTCCCTCCCGTGTTGTTTATTATTACATTCCCTCCCTATTGTTTATTATTACATTCCCTCCCGTGTTGTTTGTTATTACATTCCCTCCCGTGTTGTTTGTTATTGCATTCCCTCTCGTGTTGTTTGTTATTACATTCCCTCTCGTGTTGTTTGTTATTACATTGCCTCCCGTGTTGTTTGTTTTTACACTCCCGCCCGTGTTGCTTGTTATTACATTCCCTCTCGTGTTGTTTGTTATTACATTCCCTCCCGTGTTGCTTGTTATTACATTCCCTCTCGTGTTGGTTGTTATTACATTTCCTCCCGTGTTGTTCGTTACTACATTCCCTCCCATGTTGTTTGTTATTGCATTCCCTCCCGTGTTATTTGTTATTACATTCCCTCCCGTGTTGTTTGTTATTACATTCCCTCCCGTGTTGTTTGTTATTACATTCCCTCCCGTGTTGTTTGTTTTTACACTCCCTCCCGTGTTGTTCGTTGCTACATTCCCTTCCGTGTTGGTTGTTATTGCATTCCCTTCCGTGTTATTTGTTATTACATTCCCTCCCGTGTTGTTTGTTATTACATTCCCTCCCGTGTTGTTTGTTTTTACACTCCCTCTCGTGTTGCTTGCTATTACATTCCCTCTCGTGTTGTGTGTTACTACATTCCCTCCCGTGTTGTTCGTTACTACATTCCCTCCCGTGTTGTTCGTTACTACATTCCCTCCCGTGTTGTTTGTTATTGCATTCCCTCCCGTGTTATTTGTTATTACATTCCCTCCCGTGTTGTTTGTTATTACATTCCCTCCCGTGTTGGTTGTTATTGCATTCCCTCCCGTGTTGTTTGTTATTACATTCCCTCCCGTGTTGTTTGTTATTACATTCCCTCTCGTGTTGGTTGTTGTTGCATTCCCTCCCGTGTTGTTTGTTATTACATTCCCTCCCGTGTTGTTTGTTATTACATTCCCTCCCGTGTTGGTTGTTATTGCATTCCCTCCCGTGTTGTTTGTTATTACATTCCCTCCCGTGTTGTTTGTTATTACATTCCCTCCCGTGTTGGTTGTTATTACATTCATTCCCGTGTTGTTTGTTATTACATTCCCTCTCGTGTTGGTTGTTATTGCATTCCCTCTCGTGTTGGTTGTTATTGCATTCCCTCCCGTGTTGTTTGTTATTACATTCCCTCCCGTGTTTTTGTTATTACATTCCCTCCCGTGTTGTTTGTTACTACATTCCCTCCCGTGTTGTTTGTTATTACATTCCCTCCCGTGTTGTTTGTTATTACATTCCCCCCCGTGTTGGTTGTTATTACATTCCCTCCCGTGTTGGTTGTTATTGCATTCCCTCTCGTGTTGTTTGTTATTACATTCCCTCCCGTGTTGTTTGTTATTACATTCCCCCCCGTGTTGGTTGTTATTACATTCACTCCCGTGTTGGTTGTTATTGCATTCCCTCTCGTGTTGTTTGTTATTACATTGCCTCCCGTGTTGTTTGTTTTTACACTCCCTCTCGTGTTGTTTGTTATTACATTCCCTCCTGTGTTGTTTGTTATTACGTTCCCTCCCGTGTTGGTTGTTATTACATTCACTCCGTGTTGTTTGTTACTACATTCACTCCCGTGTTGTTTGTTACTACAATCCCTCCCATGTTGTTTTTTATTACATTCCGTCCCGTGTTGGTTGTTATTGCATTCCCTCCCATGTTGTTTGCTATTACATTCCGTCCCGTGTTGGTTGTTATTGCATTCCCTCTCGTGTTGTTTGTTATTACATTGCCTCCCGTGTTGTTTGTTTTTACACTCCCTCTCGTGTTGTTTGTTATTACATTCCCTCTCGTGTTGGTTGTTATTACGTTCCCTCCCGTGTTGTTCGTTACTACATTCTCTCCCGTGTTGTTCGTTACTACATTCCCTCCCGTGTTGTTTGTTATTGCATTCCCTCCCGTGTTATTTGTTATTACATTCCCTCCCGTGTTGTTTGTTATTACATTCCCTCTCGTGTTGGTTGTTATTGCATTCCCTCCCGTGTTGTTTGTTATTACATTCCCTCCCGTGTTGTTTGTTATTACATTCCCTCCCGTGTTGGTTGTTATTGCATTCCCTCCCGTGTTGTTTGTTATTACATTCCCTCCCGTGTTGTATGTTATTACATTCCCTCCCGTGTTGGTTGTTATTACATTCATTCCCGTGTTGTTTGTTATTACATTCCCTCTCGTGTTGGTTGTTATTGCATTCCCTCTCGTGTTGGTTGTTATTGCATTCCCTCCCGTGTTGTTTGTTATTACATTCCCTCCCGTGTTGTTTGTTATTACATTCCCTCCCGTGTTGTTTGTTACTACATTCCCTCCCGTGTTGTTTGTTATTACATTCCCTCCCGTGTTGTTTGTTATTACATTCCCTCCCGTGTTGGTTGTTATTACATTCATTCCCGTGTTGGTTGTTATTGCATTCCCTCTCGTGTTGTTTGTTATTACATTGCCTCCCGTGTTGTTTGTTTTTACACTCCCTCTCGTGTTGTTTGTTATTACATTCCCTCCCGTGTTGTTTGTTATTACGTTCCCTCCCGTGTTGGTTGTTACTACATTCACTCCCGTGTTGTTTGTTACTACATTCCCTCCCATGTTGTTTTTTATTACATTCCGTCCCGTGTTGGTTGTTATTGCATTCCCTCCCATGTTGTTTGTTATTACATTCCGTCCCGTGTTAGTTGTTATTGCATTCCCTCTCGTGTTGTTTGTTATTACATTGCCTCCCGTGTTGTTTGTTTTTACACTCCCTCTCGTGTTGTTTGTTATTACATTCCCTCCCGTGTTGTTTGTTATTACGTTCCCTCCCGTGTTGGTTGTTATTACATTCACTCCCGTGTTGTTTGTTACTACATTCCCTCCCGTGTTGTTTGTTATTACATTCCGTCCCGTGTTGATTGTTATTGCATTCCCTCCCGTGTTATTTGTTACTACATTCCCTCCCGTGTTGTTTGTTACTACATTCACTCCCGTGTTGTTTGTTACTACATTCCCTCTCGTGTTGTTTGTTACTACATTCCTTCCCTTGTGATTTGTTATTACATTCCCTCCCGTGTTGGTTGTTATTGCATTCCCTCCCGTGTTATTTGTTATTGCATTCCCTCCCGTGTTGTTTGTCACTAAATTTCCTCCCGTGTTGTTTGTTACTACATTCCCTCCCGTGTTGTTCGTTACTACATTCTCTCCCGTGTGATTTGTTATTACATTCCTCCCGTGTTGTTTGTTATTACATTCCCTCCCGTGTTGTTTGTTACTACTTTCCCTCCCGTGTTGTTTGTTACTACATTCCCTCCCGTGTTGTTTGTTACTACATTCCCTCCCGTGTTGTTTGTTACTACTTTCCCTCCCGTGTTGTTCGTTACTACATTCTCTCCCGTGTGATTTGTTATTACATTCCTCCCGTGTTGGTTGTTATTACATTCCCTCCCGTGTTGTTTTTATTACGTTCCCTCCCGTATTGTTTGTTATTACATTCCTCCCGTGTTGTTTGTTATTACATTCCCTCCCGTGTTGTTTGTTACTACATTCCCTCCCGTGTTGTTTGTTACTACATTCCCTCCCGTGTTGTTTGTTACTACTTTCCCTCCCGTGTTGTTCGTTACTACATTCTCTCCCGTGTGATTTGTTATTACATTCCTCCCGTGTTGGTTGTTATTACATTCCCTCCCGTGTTGTTTTTATTACGTTCCCTCCCGTATTGTTTGTTATTACATTCCCTCCCGTGTTGTTTGTTATTACGTTCCCTCCCGTGTTGTTTGTTACTACATTCCCTCCCGTGTTATTTGCTATTACAGTTTGTTACTACATTCCCTCCCGTGTTGTTTGTTACTACGTTCACTCCCGTGTTGTGTGTTACTACATTCCCTTCCGTGTTGTTTGTTACTACACTCCCTCCCGTGTTGTTTGTTACTACATTCCCGTCCGTGTTGGTTGTTACTACATTCCCTCCCGTGTTGTTTGTTACTACGTTCACTCCCGTGTTGTGTGTTACTACATTCCCTTCCGTGTTGTTTGTTACTACACTCCCTCCCGTGTTGTGTGTTACTACATTCCCTTCCGTGTTGTTTGTTACTACACTCCCTCCCGTGTTGTTTGTTACTACATTCCCGTCCGTGTTGGTTGTTATTACATTCCCTCCCGTGTTGTTTGTTATTACGTTCCCTCCCGTGTTGTTTGTTATTACAGTTTGTTATTACGTTCCCTCCCGTGTTATTTGCTATTACATTCCCTCCCGTGATGTTTGTTATTACATTCACTCCCCTGTTGTTTGTTACTTTATTCCCTTTCGTGTTGTTTGAACTCAGAGCCGAATTGCGTCTTTTCTTTATTCTAAACTAGGGGGTGTCCTTGTACTGTGATAATTTAATGTATTCGTGTTCGTGGTAACAGATGGCAATTTACGAACAAGGTTTTTCATGTAATATACAACAAAATATGAAACATATTTACTATCACTGTCATTTTTCTATCTAGCTTTCGGTTATTCGTTCCAGCTGTTTCCGAATGTCAAGGTTTCCCATTCAAGGCCCATTATTGAAAATTCAAATTCAGTGTTGAATAAAACAGACTTGTTTCACCCGTTTTGATTCCATTTGTCCTCAAAGTTCTTCCAATAAACAAATTAATAACATAATAGTTCATGGTCGGGGCGGAAATTTAAAAAGCCTGTCATGAACTTGACTTTCATTACCCCTGGTAGTTTAATAAATAAATGTTCGTTTTATAAATCTAATGACTAGATAGATATACTCTATATCTCGAAGTGTATGGAGCTTAACTTTATAGTCTCGTTTAATAAATGATTCGGTGGCCATCATGGAAGGTGCTGGGCTAAATGTCTGATCCTTTATAAACAAGAGTTCACCAAAAAAGTTTTATTTCGTGGATAGATTATGAAAATTGTGATATTTTTTGCGAATTTCAAAGTGTATTCATTCTTAAAGTACAATTTGCTTGTATTAGACGCGCCACCGACACCCCGGCGGTTGGCGCCCCCGATGTAAAGGGGTAGTTTCATAATAAATATATATATATATATATATATATATATTGTATAGCTTTACAAATGTAATTATGATAACATCGTTGAATTATTAATGTATCCTGTTCTGAAGTTCAGTTATCCTTGAAAAGGTTATTCACGACTTCGTTCTCAATGACATCACGTTGGCTACTAGGATATGAAACTGTTTCTCTGCTAT
Organism: Bathymodiolus septemdierum; assembly: GCA_963383655.1. Lineage (NCBI taxonomy): Eukaryota > Metazoa > Mollusca > Bivalvia > Mytilida > Modiolidae > Bathymodiolus > Bathymodiolus septemdierum. The sequence goes on from OY726518.1 coordinate 37,233,743, forward strand.
AAATACGTCATTTAAAAATTTTATCATTTTGTCATCATTGTAAACAACCAATTGAAAAAAACACACATACCTCTATGTAATTTTTAGTGTAAACACTTTTTGTAGACAAATTAATCTGACTTTTTCTTGGTATAACCTGTTTGAGTTGTTTACGTCTTTAAAATGTATACAAAATACATTTTAAAGACGTAAACAACTCAAACAGGTTATACCAAGAAAAAGTCAGATTAATTTGTCTACAAAATTTGTGTGGTTCATTGAACTTCCTGGAGGTGATAGAGCGAGGGCAGACATCTATATATATATTACCTCTCCCGCGTAGGGAGAATGAAGTGCAAACACCGTGCAAACAATTCTCATTTAATTAATATTCCATTCATAAATATGCAACTTCATGAATAAAACATATAACACTTAACTCAAATCATTCAACGGTTTGAAATTTGAGTATTGTATTGTAAAAATATCATGATGATTGAAATACGTGTTTTGTTAAAACAACTATTAGCTACAAGAGCTACAATGTCTCACATGTATTCCACTCGTGACTAAAATATCGGTGAAAAACTGAGACAGCACCTTGTAAATGGATTATTTTTATTTCAGTAAAACACATTTCTGTGTTAACGACAACTGAATGACTGTAATGATTGGCAATGATGCTTTGTAAATAGAAAACACGTGCAGAAGTTAGTAACTGTTGCATACTGTTGTATAATGGCATACAGACACTGAGGCATGATGAAATGAATAAAATCAATCAAATAAAATTCTTATTATACATTGTATGTGTAATCTACAGAAATAAACAGTAAATATTTTGAGAATGTTACAAGATAAAGGAAGTGCCTAAGCTATGTCACAAAAAAGCGCCATCTGTTAAATATTACACAGTTTCCAGTAGTTTGATAATCTGATGATAAAATCATTAAAATAACATAAACAGTGTGTAATTGATCAGTTATTTACAAATAATCTTGTTTTATAAACTCAAATAGATGTTTTGGTGCAATTAAGAGAAATTCCCTAACATTCCTTTTATTATGTAATATAAGTTTAGTAATGGCAGTATTACTGGAAGCTGATTAATTGATGGTTTAATATGTTATAAGATAATTCCTCTGTAGTACTTTAAAATGTCCTTGTTTGATTTGTCCTCAGATTATTTACATAACATGAGATAAGTCCAGTATATATATTAAAGGCATTGCCTATGAGAGGGGGGGGGGGGGGGGGGGGGTGTTCAGCCGGTACATCGGTCTGGGGTGTGTTAACCCCTGAATGGCCCCATAACCTAAGTCATAAATGTTTTATTTAGATTTTTCGTGTGTGTGTTTTTTTGCATTTTCAACTATATTTAGCTTATATAGAAAAATAATTATGTAGAATTCACTTAGTCTTCTGAATTCTGATTGTTGATCATCAGTGCTTTTATTCGACCTCAAATCCTCAATTTTGAGAGAAGTCTCATTCTGTTCCCTGGGTCCGCCTTACAAAATTTCTCTTGGATGCCCAGATTAGAGGAGAATACCGGTATGTCACACAAAGTCCGGTAACAATAAATTAAATGACAGTATATTATGTAGACAGCACATGATACATACGTTTTGGTTCATGCACTGTTTATTTACACTTTCACTATTGTTTTATCTATATAGCGACTGGAAAGCCCAAACAGTTGGTGAAATACTCGGTAAGTGTTGATAAACCTTAATACTTCGGATGGGTATCGAGAAACCTTAATACTTCGGATGGGTATCGAGACATATTAATACTTCGGATGGGTATCGAGACATATTAATACGTTACAATGTATAAATAGTTAATTCTCGTTCACTCATTTAGTTTGTTTGTTTTGTCGTATTACGATTTCGACCAAAACTGGTTGGTTCTGATATACATTTATTATACATAGACATGCATAGGTAACATAAAGCGTGATTAATGATTTGATGTTCTGTAATAGATACAAGGTTAATGGCTTATGTTATTGTTGAATTTCTATCACAACTTCCAATAATTGACAAGAAAGGGTATATCGAATACGGCATTCTACACAATTTCAAAGAGTGAATAATTGTTATTTAACGCCAAATGAACACATTTTCAGCTGTATCATGATGGGGACATATGATAAGCTATTTGATGGTTAGATATATCGTGTGTATTTAGTACTAGACCAAGACCATCAACATTCGGAACAGTAATCAAACATTTCGGAACAATTTTGTAGTACATGCCTGTCAGGCTAATCGTTCCGTTGATGAAAAAGAGGCTGTGGATAAAAGGCTTTGACTTATTCAGTTAATAAAGAATACGAAAATTTGAAGATACCAAGTGAGTTATCAGAAGCCGTAAATAGAAGGACAGACAACACAATTGCCAAAAGAAATAGGGCAAAGGGACAAACAACGATCTACAAAATACTACACAGAAAACTAAAGACCGAGCAACAAGAGTCCCACTAAAACCAGGGGAGAACTCGGGTGCTCTGGGAGGGTAAGGTGTAAGCACTTCCTGCTCCACTAGTTGGTGAACTCGGATGCTCTGAAATGGCAAGCAGTCCCTGCTCTACAAGCTGGTGAACTCGGTTGCTCTGGAAGGGTAAGTAGTTCCACTAGTGGCACCAGTGGGTAATGTAGTGGCGTCATAAGCATACTTGTCTGACTGGGAATATTGGTGATATATGCTTGAATGCTTGGTATATAGTGACTTGCAGTAATATATGATTGAATGCTTGGTATATAGTTACTTGCAGTGATATATGATTGAATGCATGGTATATAGTGACTTGCAGTGATATATGATTGAATGCTTGGTACATAGTGACTTGCAGTGATATATGATTGAATGCTTGGTACATAGTGACATGCAGTGATATATGATTGAATGCTTGGTATATAGTAACTTGCAGTAATATATGATTGAATGCTTGGTATATAGTAACTTGCAGTAATATATGATTGAATGCTTGGTATATAGTAACTTGCAGTAATATATGATTGAATGCTTGGTATATAGTGACTTGCAGTGATATATGATTGAATGCTTGGTATATAGTAACTTGCAGTAATATATGATTGAATGCTTGGTATATAGTAACTTGCAGTAATATATGATTGAATGCTTGGTATATAGTGACTTGCAGTGATATATGATTGAATGCTTGGTATATAGTGACTTGCAGTGATATATGATTGAATGCTTGGTACATAGTGACTTGCAGTGATATATGATTGAATGCTTGGTATATAGTAACTTGCAGTAATATATGATTGAATGCTTGGTATATAGTAACTTGCAGTAATATATGATTGAATGCTTGGTATATAGTAACTTGCAGTAATATATGATTGAATGCTTGGTATATAGTGACTTGCAGTGATATATGATTGAATGCTTGGTATATAGTGACTTGCAGTGATATATGATTGAATGCTTGGTATATAGTGACTTGCAGTGATATATGATTGAATGCTTGGTACATAGTGACTTGCAGTGATATATGATTGAATGCTTGGTACATAGTGACTTGCAGTACACTATAAGAAGATATCAAATTTTGATAAGCACCTCATGTACACAAATCGTTGTCCTCTGTATCACAATGATATTTTCTTTATACAAGGAAGCCATATAAATCATTTTTTTATTGTATTGTTTTCATATATAAATATAAGGGAAAGTACATTGCATAATATGTTAGTTAGTACATTTTGTACATAGAAACAGACGTTATGGATTCTTTTTTTTCTACTTCACTTGAGTTCAAACTGTGTCAAGTTTATATAATGCAACAATAGTCAGTAGATATATATTTCGTTTTTTATGATCTTTTTATATCATGAAACACTATTTTCCAGCTGAATGCTAGAAACCATAAATACAATTGAGTTATATGTATTTAGTAACATTTCTTAACTAATGAAACGAATGTTACATGTTTCTAATGCTATTTATAGATGTTGGCCTACATACACAGCACGTTCAAACACAAGAGAGGTCGGGCTGATAGCAAATCTTTCTAATCGAACGACCGAAATAAAAATAAAAAACTGAGATGACATTTTACGTAAGTGAAGGTTTAGGTTTATGGTGTTTAACGCCACTTTCAACAATATTTAAGTTATATCGTGACGGTCAGTTTTATTGGTGGAGGAAACCGGAGGAACCGGAGAAAATCACCGACCTATCATTAGACACAGACAAACTTTATCACATAATGTTGTATCGAGTAAACCTCGCCTTAGCACGATTCGAACTCACAACGCTAGTAGTGATAAGTACTGATTGCATAGGTAATTGTAAATCCAACTACCATACGATCACAACCACGATGGTCCCTGTGCTCCCGAGGGAGAAGACAATAATATGCTTAGTACATGACATATCATTCTGCTGCTCTTAGGTAAATTCGTTTGCGTGAATATTTAAAACGGAAAAAACCGGAAAGCAACAAACACAAGCATTATCTTTACTTGTAAAAGGGGAGTGAGTGGTTCACACGTATACAATACGGTTGTTTCGAATCATTTCCATTCCATCAAAATTTTGTTATTTTCGTCCGCCAGATCACGTGATTTCGATGGACTAATCGGCATTGAACTTCCGGTGTCAATGTACACAACAAAAACTCCAATCGATTTGTGTCGTTTTAACGTTCGATCCTCAACTTAAAAAAATCTTAACATTACATTTTCTGTAAAAGACAGATATCAATTAAATTATTTTATTTGTATCAAAGACTTCGATGCAGAGACACATACTTCTTTAAAATTAAATTTGTTTTCTCTCTTTATTTGCGGCTGTCAGCATCATGAAAGGAAAACGATCTGCCTTTATGTAGATATTTCTGATATCAGACAGATAGTGGGTACCAACACCAGTATTTATTCAACCGTTTCCTTGGCGTCTCCATATTACAATTACGTGTACTTATAATCTACCGCATCTACGACTATGATATGCTGACGTTGTCACAGTAATAGCGTAAACACCGGAAGTCGCCTGCCGATTTGTTCAGACGTCAAAACAAGAAAAAGACGGAACGTGGTCGGAATTGACATGATTCGAAACAACCGTATTGTTTAGGTTTGCTTAGAGTGATTACCTGTGGTTCACAGGTAGACAATTGTTTAGGTTTGTTTAGTTGTTACATATTTACATGTTTACCTACTAATTTTTAATTCACATGTTTTGATTAAATGGCCTTTTTGTTGTATTCCTATTACATTTACAACTTGACAGAAGTGTTAAGTCCTAATGACGTACGTGGTTGAAAAGTTTGACGTAAGAGGAAATATAAAAATTATCATTTATTCCTGTAGAACAAAAATTCCAATTGATCTCAAATTACCTTTTTCATTGTACACGTCAATACATCTCTCTCTCTCTCTCTCTCTCTCTCTCTCTCTCTCTCTCTCGTGGTCCAATATTTGAAGAAATAAATCACATACTGCACTGACCAATAAACAATGTAATTTAATACATCAATGGGGTATGTATTTTTGTTTAATTTCTGTTGCCAAACTTTGAAGAAAAAATAAATTGTCCTGAAAGATGCAACAAAAAAGAAACGATCTGACCCTGCAGTTTTTAACAAACAAAAATTGGTAAAATTTGGGGAAACACATAGCCCCCCCCCCTTAAAAGTAAAAACGATCGATCCCTTAGTAAGACTAGTCACTTAATAAAGATAAGGTAATACCACAATCACGACTAACCTCTCGACATAGATTACTTTTTGCACTCGGCGTCAAATGATAAAAAACGAGAGAGAGAATAACGATATGAAAGAATTCCAGTTCACATCAGACGCAGATGTCAACTGACAACTTAACACTAACACATGGCTGAAGAAATCGTGCTTACATTCAAACATTTAATGTACCTTTTATAACTTGTGTTCTCACTAACATATGACTGGAACGAACTTGACAAATCATACATCGTGTGTTAAATGCTGAAAATAAAATAAAATCATTAGTTATCTAGGAATAGATCACCTTATCGTTCAAATTATATAAATTACATCATTTCATTCTCCAGAAATAATTGTCCCTCTTTTTTCATAATTTATATCTTTATTGTATAATTGAGCCTAATTTACAGGTTTAAATACATGAACATACAAATTAGGATAAGACCGAAAGATGATCAAACCTACAGTTTTCTCATTTTAATCAGGTATAATCCTGGAGTAACTTTCCTTCTGAAACATGGGTTATTCCCTCCATAGGCTCTTATATTACTATGCTTACTCTACATTGTCTCTCACTGTTAGGTCTGGTTGGAAACATGGATCAGTATGATATAGCTTATGACTCCTGATGGACCAATAACGCCATATCAGCCCGGCTCGACTTTTGTGAAACATTGTTCTTCAGCGCGCGGTTGATAATGTTTAGTTTCTAAATGTATCAAAAGTGTAACAGTCAAACAAAAAAGAATATGAAAATGTCGACCAGACAAGTTGTTAAACCTGGACGGTCTGTATCAAACCCGCTAGTCTCTGTACATTTGTGTTCGAGGGCGAGTATATACTGTATGAAACGTGTGCGTGATACTTTGGAGTTTAATTAAAATGCTTACGTGAATTTAAACAAAAAAGTTAATGTTTATTTAATTAAATCAAAATAGCATGTCTTGATATCAATACAGACCTTGTTATACATGTATATGTAATTAATGCCTAATTTACAATAACGTTAAATTAAGAAAATTTAAGAAAATTTACGACCTTTGGTCGTTTAAGTACAGCTATTCAATAAATATTCAAATTATTTAAAGATTTATTTTTAAAATTGTACTTCAAAGATTTGTGTTTTAAATATTTAGATTTTCGTGTATTTGTACATATAAATCTCTAAGACGGATTTAAATGTACCTATATGTTACTCAAGTTACTTGGTACTGATTTAAACATGTATTTTTTGTGAAACCCGTTTTTTTTTTGTTCTTTTAAGAAGTAACATTTTACGGGATTCTAACAAACTTGTAGTACGATGAAACATGGTGAGTTTGTGAGTGATTGTTGTTTAACGTCAGATGGGCAAGTTTTCAGCCATATCAAGACGAGAACAAGTATGATTACGATGAGATGATGGTGTACTTTTTGCACTGTAACAACAGTCTTAGTTAGTTGGGTTTTTTTTTAGTGCTAGCTCACTGAAACAACATGATGGTGATGTTGCTCTACTTGGACACATTATTCTGATTACGAGTCAAACAGTCTTTGCTCTTACTTCTTAAAGCCGAGTACTTACCGGAGATGTAGGAAATACCAATTCTATAAGTCATTTGTTTGACCGGGAATGGAACTCGCGATCAACAGCACAGAGTGGTGTTTTGAAATTTAAACGCTTAGGAAAAAACTGTCTTGGATTTTAAACGTTTTAACTTAATTTTCTATTAATGTTACGTCTATTTCTTAAGTTGCGAAACTATTATTGCTTTAAAGACATACAGGCTGTCAGAACTGAAAAAACATTTATATTAAAAGTTGCCAATATTCGATGTTTTATATTAATTGCAGTTGAATTTTTTCATAATTTCATACGTAAATAGCCTAGAACGAAGGAAATACGTCGCTGTTTTATTTTCTTGAATCCAGTAAAGAATCCAATGTTCACCCGCACAATATTCATGCATTCATACGACATACACTGTGACCTCATTCGGTAAAGCTTTTGCGCATGTGCGAAATTGTTTGTTGAAAAAAAAAGCACATGGCACAAACCAAAACATTGACGGATTCTACACGAAAACGACACAAAAAGGAGGATTCAGCAAGCTTTGTGTAAAAATTAAAAGATGTTTACCGACCTACTCCATTGTTCAACACGTAAGCATAATTTAGTATCTTTTCTCGGCCGAATCGTATTTTGACAGTAGAATTGCATCGTAGTTTTTTATATATTCTTTATTTTTCAGGAGAAAACGCTAGGAGATATTTCTTTTAAATTAGAGACTAAAATAATGAACTTCATGTCTGTTTTATTCGAAAAAAATATAATCAATACAACTCAAGTGTTGTCAATAATATGCAATACAATTTGTTTACAATTTTCCCTTTATCGGGCCCCTTTGCAGAGTTTGGGTTTGTTTTTATTGATTTCATCATATATTTCCGATTTTTAAGTGTCATTCTTACTAAATACCATTATATAATATTAACTGATTACCCCGGGATCCAATTTCATAGATATATTTCTTAAATTATATTAATTCTAACGAATTTACATGCAAAATGCTACCTGGTTATTTATAGCAGTTAATATCCACTTGTGATGTAAATCTATTGTCAAAACTCTTCATTATTTTTAAGGAATGGAGAGTTATTGTTCTCTTTGTACTTTAGATACTATACACAGACTTTTTTTGTTACAAGATTAATAATTAATAAAATTAATAAAGTACAATGGGTGGATTTTAAGTTGGAGAATGTCCCCGTATCTCTCCATTCCTTAAAAGCAATGGGCCTCGGTTCCATTATTTTTAAGGAATGGATAGTTACTTGGACATTCTCCTATGCTTATCAGTATTCGGCAAACTTTGGAAATAAGAAGCTGACTTATAATTAGGTGTGTTAATGGCGATTCCACCGACAGACATTCGAATTCTATTCACTAATTACGACATTATAGCATATTTTTTAAACCTGGCTTCTTGTTCAGAACATTTTATTAGTATTAAACATCGAATATTTGCAACTTTTAATATAAAAAAAATATTCAATTCTGACAGCCTTTAAAACAGGACAATAATGTTGTAGTCAAATATCAATGGAGTGATCGTCTTTCACACGATTCGTCGCATTATGTTGCTTGGTTATTTAATTTTGGTCACGCACATTCTTAATATTATAGATTGACAGAGAAAACAATGTTGGTTGGATTAATTTTCATCAAATTGATAATATATTTTATTCTAAGAAAGGTGAATGAAAATCTATAGATCCATATCAGATTGGATAAATACATGGATGAAAATAATAAGAAAAATCTCTTAAATTTGTAATACATCCACATATACAAATGTTATATTACATTGCACTTTACGATGCTATATATCTTTATTTTTCTCATAAGTTTTTAAGTTCGTCAAATTTATTATTCCTTAGAAACGAGACAAGAGACGGGGGCTTTTACAGAATATATATAAGGTGAATGAACTTGTTCGAATCGGTATCAGACATCAAGATTGTAATGTTCGTTATGCATGGGTGCAAAATTCCTCGTCTGTATTATCCATCAAAAATAATTACACCTATGTGTTGTTTATGCCTACATAACCTTGGAGATGACATTTGTAGCTCTTGCCTACAAACACAATGAACCGTCTGTACAGGTATTTTATCAAGTCAGAGACTTATAAAGAATTCACATTCTTACTTTGTTTCGTAACTAACAAGCTAAGTTCCCTAGTGACAATTTTAGCTCTGTTGTATGTTTCTTACTTCTAACGCAATCTTATGAAAATACAAGAAAAATACACAACTTTCACATTGCAGTATTATACATATTTATAAATAAATTAGAAACGAAGAATAAAGCAGTTCAGGGAGCAAGTTTGTTTACGGAACAGCCATTCCATGTAGTTTTATTTACAACTTAAAATATTAAAATGTACAAATCTATTCCAAAAAATTTTGATTGATTGATTGATTGATTGATTGATTGATTGATTGATTGCTCGCCGTCCATTTTGCAGCGGATTCAATCAGCACACTCTTTCGTTTTCAAAATATATAAAAGAGGTCTTTTAACGTACAGGAATCGTGGCACTCTATCAACACGCTACCTACGATGGTCCAGGGACAGACTTTCCTTATTATAACTGACCATAATATGTCTAGACCATAAAAAGAAAACTATTGTCACGCATGAGCTAACCAGACTTTCTATTTATACTACCATATATATATATATCTTTATTTCTCATACACCAACATGGTATAGAGATACAAAATACAAAATATTTATATTACAAGACCCTTTATTGGTCATTACAAGACCCTTTATTGGTCAGCTTGTACCTTTTGTATCCGTTACAAGACCCTTTATTGGTCAGCTTATACCTTTTTCATCCGTTACAAGACCCTTTATTGGTCAGCTTATACCTTTTTCATCCATTACAAGACCCTTTATTGGTCAGCTTATACCTTTTTCATCCGTAGATTTCAGGTTAGGTCTACGTCAGTGAAAGATCCGTCAATGTTATTAAACATTTAATGCTGGATATATTGTTTTTTTATGTCTTGTTTCGTGGTACATGTCTTTATATATGTTTGCTTGTACTTTGAAATAAAGTCAACTTTTCAGTGGCTCTAAACACCATAGCCATGACAATAACCTTAATAATATTCACAGACCAATCAAATTGCATAATACAAATGATGGATTGATTTTCGATTTTTGGTGTTTTAACGCCACTTTCAGCAATATTTCAGCTATATTCATGGCGACCAGTTTAAGTGGTGGAAGAAGCCGGAGTGCCCGGAGAGAACCACCGACCATGGGTAAGTAACTGGTAAACTGCATCACTTGCGGCTGCGAGTCGAGTGCACCCTTTTTGTAATTTACAAAACCGGGCGAGAACCCATGCCGTATTGGTGATAGGCTTGTATGAGTTGGTAGGTAATTCAACTACCTAACTCATTGAGCCACCGCCACCCCCCCCCCCTCCCCCCCCCCCCCCCCCCATAATACAATTGATGAAGAACGCTATATATGCTAATGCTATTGCGATTATTTTTCTTTCTACGAACGATTGCTAAACGTACTACATGTATTTATTTAAAGAACCACTTTCTTAAAAACAAAGTTTATAACATTGTTTTTTTTTTTGTTAGCACCGCTGCAAATTGAAACGATATCGAACACTTTGTGTTCTTTGTGGACATAGTAGCCCTTTCCTCCAGAAGATGTAATTAATTCTACATTACAAATATATAAACTCATGTATATTTAGAAGTACAACTTACATATAACCATCGTCGTATTTAGGAACAATGATAATAGTTTAAACAGAAAGATCACTAATTATGTTTATTGTTTATACATGTACCAGATTTTGATTACCGACCTTGATATGGCACATGCAATGTGAAGGCCAAAAATAAGTGTCTAATTATAGCTATTGATATTTGTATCGTCTGGTGGAATTCAAGCATTTAGATACAGCATTCTCCCATTTTCCTCAAGGTTGCTTTCACCTCATTATAGTTTTTGGGGGTCGTGGCAACCTTGGGCCTTCAACTGACAGATAAAAATGGGTGACTTTTTTAATATAATAATTTGTTATTACATAAATTGTTTGGTGCAAGTTAAAAATAAACTATTTTGACAAAACCTCGGGGAGTTTCTAGATGATCATTTCGAGGGAAAATTCTGTTTTTTAAACACATCTTTAAACCAGTGTGTACGGGGAAAACGACATACACATCAGAGAGCAAATTATTTGCGTAACGGTTGTTGAAGAATAAAACTATAGAAAGATAATCGACAATTACTTAAAGGCATTCAGGCTGTCAGAATTGATTTTTTTTTTATATTAAAAGTTGCCAATATTCGATGTTTTATACTAATTGCAGTTGAATTTTTCATAATATCATACGTAAATAGCCTAGAACGAAGGAAATACGTCGCTGTATCCAGTCAAGACTTCAATGTTTATCCGCGCAATATTCATACTATTCATACGATCTCATTCGGGAAAGCGTTTGCGCATGTGCGAAATTGTTTGTTGATGAAATGTGCACATGGCACAAACAAAAACATTGACGGATTCTACACGAAAACGACACAAAAAAGTGGATTCAGCAAACTTTGTATAAAAATTAAAAAAAAGATGTTATACCGACCTACTCCATTTTTCAACATGTAAACATAATTTAGTATATTTTTTCGGCCGAATCGTATTTTGACAGTAGAATTGCATCGTAGTTTTTTATATATTCTTTTTTTCAGGAGAAAACGCTAGGTGATATCTCTTTTAAATTAGAGACTAAAATAAAGAACTTTTTTCTAAAAAAATATAATCAAGACAATTCAAGTGTTGTCAATAATATACAATACCATTTGTGTACAATTTACCCTTTATCGGGCCCCTTTGCAGAGCTTGGGTTTGTTTTTATTGATTTCATCACGTATTTCCGATTTTAAGTGTCATTCTTACTAAATACCATTATATAATATTAACTGATTACCCCGGGATCCAATTTCATAGATTTTCTTAAATTATATTAATTCTAGCGAATATACATGCACCATGCTTCCTTGGTTATTTATAGCAGTTATCAGTGTTCGGAAAACTTCGGAAAAGCAACCGACTTATAATTAGGTGTGTTAATGGCGATTCCACCGACAGACATTCGAATTCTTTTCACTAATTACGACATTATAACATATTTTTTAAACCCGACTTCTTTTTTAAACCTGACTTCTAGTTCAGAACATTTTATTAGTATAAAACATCGAATATTTGCAACTTTTAATATAAACAAAAAAATCAATTCTGACAGCCTGTATGCCTTTAAAATGTCAGCGTGACATTGATACATGTAGTTTGTCCTTCACCTTCTAAACAACGTTAACAAATCATTCACAGTACGCAGAACAACTAACAAATAATAACGTAATAAAATGATAATCACGCAAAGTTTCCGGTGAGGGACTATACATTTAAACTTGAATGTTCCCCTTCCGGATGGATTCTGTAATTATTTTTCTTATGTTTCTGACATCAACAACACAATTGTCGTGACTAGATATATTTATATTTATCTTATAATAAACAAGATAGTATCTTATAAAGTTTAACGTCATACCAGAAAGCTATACCTATATGTACACGTTCCTAGTTAGTGTTGTATTGATGTGGTCCGGACTCATAATTTGACCTTGAACTAAAGTGAAATACATGTAGTAATTTTCTTTACACAATCTGAGCAATCATCTCGTAATTTTGACCACCCGTTCTAAGTATGGACGCCCCCTTTTACGGATGACGACTTTTATTTGTATAGATTACTTACCCTCAGACAACTTAATAGAAATCTTAATAGGTTAATGAAGAATTGGTTATAATTGGAGGTCTTTTCGCCCTTCCGTAGAAATGATTCACCATTAAATTGATTTGAACAATCATTCAATTAACTTTATTCTCATAGATCAAGATTATCAGGTACATGTATATCTATATGTATAAGTAATAGTCATTGTATACAGTTAATATTTAGGAGAGCTGACTGGCAATGGTACGCCCTTATATTTTTATCAGACAACTATGATGATTTTTCACATTTGTAGACATCAACTGTCGATTTAATGACCTCAAATTTAGACGAAGCGTCGATGGAGTCAATCTGGGAAAATCAAATCAACGAATGTGGGAAAATATAAAAATACAAATTATTATTGTTTTTGTTATGATGTATCTGTCATCTGTTTAGTTTTGTTTATTAATTTTTCGTCTATTTTTGTTTTGTTTTTTTAATTGATTTTGTTTTGTGTGTATTTTTTTTTTGTCTTGTCTTGGGCGTGATCGTATGGTAGTTTGATTTACAACTACCTATGCAATCAGTGCCTATCGTCACTGATGTTGTGAGTTCGATTCTCGATCAGGGCGAGGTGTACAACATTATGTGATAAAGTTTGTCAGTGACTTACGACAGGTCGGTGTTTTTCTCCGGGTCCTCCGGTTTCCTCCACCAATAAAACTGACCGCCACGATATAACTGAAATATTGTTGATAGTGGCGTTAAACACTGGAAGTGTATCATACTTTTTTTTCTTATTCAAGAATTTCTCGATGGCGATGTTTTTATGAAAGAATGAAACGGAATGTATGAGGGGGACAATTTTATATGATTCAATATATGTTAATTATGTTTATGACAATGGGAGATCCCCGCTACGACGGGTGTCAGTACGGGTTTGTTGATATATAATATCATGCCACATAATACAGCAGGGAGAGAGAGAAAAATACTTGTAAATTGACATTAAAAATATTTAGACAAAACAAATATACACCATATTTTCAAGGCTGTTGGGCGGGACGTGGAAAAGTATTTCAATCAATACTGTTAACACTTCTGCATTTTTGAAATAATAAATGCATTTCTGCTTTAATTAATACACTTTTAATGCCCAGTTTCCTTGATAACTGTCTATAATGATCAAATGCTTGTCACTTTTAAAGTAAACTTCTTGCAACTTTAAGAAATTAATTCCCATTCAATATCACAAAGAAACACTTTTTCAAAGGGGAAATCAATATTTTGATGAATGCATATGAATTTATTGACCCCTAAAAATCGTTTATTCCCAAACCTCGTATGTCAATTTTCATGATTTAGACATGTGGTAGTCAATCTGGTAAATATGTATCTTATCTCTGTATCTAACTATCTCATCTTTCTCCTCTCCTTTTAATTATTGTATACCAATTACACACTAGACTTCCAGTTAAGATATACTGTGCCCATTACCAATGACTAGACTTCCAGTTAAGATATACTGTGCCCATTACCAATGACTAGACTTCCAGTTAAGATATACTGTGCCCATTACCAATGACTAGACTTCCAGTTAAGATATACTGTGCCCATTACCAATGACTAGACTTCCAGTTAAGATATACTGTGCCCATTACCAATGACTAGACTTCCAGTTAAGATATACTGTGCCCATTACCAATGACTAGACTTCCAGTTAAGATATACTGTGCCCATTACCAATGACTAGACTTCCAGTTAAGATGTACTGTGCCCAGATTTCCAGTTCAGATAGACTCCAGTTCAGATAGACTTCCAGTTAAGATAGACTTCCAGTTCAGATAGACTTCCAGTTAAGACAGACTTCCAGTTAAGATATACTGTGCCCATTACCAATGACTAGACTTCCAGTTAAGATATACTGTGCCCATTACCAATGACTAGACTTCCAGTTAAGATATACTGTGCCCATTACCAATGACTAGACTTCCAGTTAAGATATACTGTGCCCATTACCAATGACTAGACTTCCAGTTAAGATATACTGTGCCCATTACCAATGACTAGACTTCCAGTTAAGATATACTGTGCCCATTACCAATGACTAGACTTCCAGTTAAGATATACTGTGCCCATTACCAATGACTAGACTTCCAGTTAAGATGTACTGTGCCCAGATTTCCAGTTCAGATAGACTCCAGTTCAGATAGACTTCCAGTTCAGATAGACTTCCAGTTCAAATAGACTTCCAGTTCTGATAGACTTCCAGTTAAGATAGACTTCCAGTTCAGATAAACTTTCAGTTCAGATAGACTTCCAGTTCAGATAGACTTCCAGTTCAGATAGACTACCAGTTAAGATAGACTTCCAGTTAAGATAGACTTCCAGTTAAAATAGGCTTCCAGTTAAGATAGACTTCCAGTTCAGATAGACTTCCAGCTCAGATAGACTTCCAGTTCAGATAGACTCCCAGTTCAGATAGACTTCCAGTTCAGATAGACTTCCAGTTCAGATAGACTTCCAGATCAGATAGACTTCCAGTTAAGATAGACTTCCAGTTAAGATAGATTTCCAGTTCAGATAGACTTCCAGTTAAGATAGACTTCCAGTTCAGATAGACTTCCAGTTAAGATAGACTTTCAGTTCAGATAGACTCCCAGTTCAGATAGACTTCCAGTTCAGATAGACTTCCAGTTCAGATAGACTTCCAGATCATATAGACTTCCAGTTAAGATAGACTTCCAGTTAAGATAGACTTCCAGTTAAGATAGATTTCCAGTTCAGATAGACTTCCAGTTCAGATAGACTTCCAGTTCTGATAGACTTTCAGTTCAGATAGACTTCCAGTTCAGATAGACTTCCAGTTCAGATAGACTTCCAGTTCAGATAGACTTCCAGTTCAGATAAACTTCCAGTTCAGATAAACTTCCAGTTCAGATAGACTACCAGTTCAGATAAACTTCCAGTTCAGATAGACTACCAGTTAAGATAGACTACCAGTTAAGATAGACTACCAGTTAAGAAATCACAAATATTGACCGAAAGCTAATGTTGTGGATTTGAGATCAAATTCAATTTGTAAAATGGGAAACTTTTTAATTTTAATTTAATTATTATTAAACAACAAATGTTAATTCCAACGTTGCAATGGAGGGGGAAAAGTACTATTCACAATTTCTTATGCAGTTTTTAACACATAATTTCACTGGAAAGAAGTACATGTATAAACGTACCATCTTTAATCAAGATGGCCGACGTAGTTATCATGCAAACTGCAAAAACGTGCTGCTATAATTATCCTAAATGCAACCACTGAAACACCATCAGCTGTCATGTTCAAAAGGTTAGAATGATTAACTATTTATAACAGAATAAATTATTTTAGGGCAGTGTATGAACGGCTTAGCACCTGAATATCTCACTGAATTCTTTAAGAAATGTTCATCTGAGGTCAACTATTTTAGCTTAGATAATGTACATGTTCAAAGACCAAATACAAATTTTGGAAACTTTTCAGTACTCTGGAATTATATTGTGGAACTCATTCCCTTTAACTTTTAAAGAATGCAAGAATCTAGAATTGTTTAAAAGACATTGTTCCATCTATCTCTTGAATAAACAAGAAACTGAATTACTGTAATATTAATTATGCATGATGAATATGCATATTTCCATTTATGTTTGTATTACTGTATATACATGCATTACTTAATGTATAATTGCAATCATTATTTGTATTCTCTATAAAGCTTTGTATATTTTATTTTATTTTTTGTTAGCTAATTTGGTATTGAAGGCCACAGAGGAGATTAACTTGTTTGTTAACTGTGTTACCTTCTTAAAATAAAGAAATATTATCATTATTATTATTATTATTATCATGCCAAATTCCTCTTATTGTGTTATCGAAGAGAAGTGAAATTAGAACAGAATATTTATTTATCCTTCATTCTGGTTTTCATTTGCACCTATAAATTTTTTCTAAAAAAACAATGTTAAATGTTTTTTTCAGGGATATTTGGAAAAAATAAAAATAAATGAAATAATTAGAGTGGCGGTATTTTAACAAGTATCCGCCCTTGTCAGAGGTAAGATTGTAATGATATACACCATGTGTTGATTACATTAAACAACAATCTTAACAACGGGTGGTCCAGTAATATGTCTGTATCAGTTTTAGTGTTGTCCTATTAATTACATGTTATATCTGACCACTACATGTACACGTATATTATAATTAACTTATGTTATGGACTTAGGCATGACTGGTTACAATCAGCAGATCATTTCCGATATTTTGTACTGTAGCACGTGCCGCCGCTGGTATTAATTATCAGTAAGTCATTTGGATGCCAATTTAACGATTGATATTTAATTGCATGTCATCAACGTTAATTATGACAAGCAAAAGTCTGATGGGATTTATTGTCTGGTCATTCAATATGGTTTACGTTCACAGCATGATAATGGCGTCCGTTTCCTGACGCGTTCAACAACATATTGCAGCATGTCTTGTTGAATATACAAATCTGCTCTTGAAATTCAGAGATTGTTTCATTCGTAGCTGATTAGGAACACCCCTGGAGTTTACATGGAAACAGACAGTGTAAATACCACTAGGTGGCACTTCTTTGATAAGAGCATCTTTTAATAAAAATGTTGGTTTTTTTTCAAAATCATTTTTAACCAATTATGAAGTGTTTGTTATGAGATATTGTACAATATCGAATGGACAAATTTGTTTATTGGGACCGCCTCGGTTGTACAATGATTAGTTGAATCGTCTCTAGTTTTTGGTATTTTGTATGTACGATTCCTGGTCAGACTAAATCAACCAAAGACTATACAATGATTTCTCTGCTTAACAGGCAGCAATAAGTACAGGTTGAATCGGAGTCGGGATAATGTGTCAAAGTGGGGCTACATGTTGGGTGACACGTAGCCGCTATTACCCCTTTACATAGCGACCCCGTTTACACTTGCACAAAGAGATCGATCTAAAGAACATCGATGCAAACAAAATCGATCTTTGTCTAGTGTAAACGGTTTAGATCGATCTAACATCGATCTAAAAAACGGTCCAGCTCCAGAGGTAGACTTAAAAAGATCGATCTTATTTGCATCGATCTAACGTTCAGTGTAAACGCACAAGATCGATCGCGATCGAATTAAATAAAGTCACCTTCATATGCGCATGCTTGGCGCGAAAAATACACGTGCATTATTAAGACTATTTATAATTAGGAAAACAATAGCGGTCAGAGGAGATTCATGCCCTCACGACGAAACAGTTTTGTTGATAGTGTTGAGAAATTCATTATTAAACGCATAAATAGTTGCCTTCGCCTTTGCATGATTTTGCGGAATTTACAGAAACGTAACCTTTTCACCCTCTGTCTAATTTTCATTCTCACGAATCTTCTTCTATCGCGATTTCTTTTCATTTCAATGATTTCTAATTAATTAACCGCAAAAGAAACACAAGGAAAAACATAAAAGTTTGCAACCGTAAGTGCACATTTTAGATAAGTTCGTTCATTATTTAACCACGAGGAATGATATTTCTATAAAGGCGGGAAAAACACATGCTGTGTAGATAAAAATAGGAACATTTGTTGACATAAATAGTTATTTATGTCATATTTGTTATTTTTGCAGATGTAGTGTAAATGCATCGGTTTTATTTAGTTCGATCGCGATCGATTTGCCCGTTTTAAGTGTAAACGCAAACGGTTCTAATTAGATCGATTCAATTAAAGATCGATCTTTTTTTCACCAAGTATAAACACGGTCAGCGTGTTGGGCGAAAACAAAACATATATCATCATCATGTCATAGTCTGTACTCGCCATGATATGCTCAAATAATTGCTCCGTTGGAGTTAAACAACAAGAAATCATTCACGCTCACTAATCGTTCAAATAGTTAATTTTCCACATTTTACGTATAATAGTTGATGGTGACAAAATTTATGAAGGAGTTAAAACTAACCACTTGTACATGCATCATGACCCAAAATAAACGTCATATGCCCTCTCCCACCGGAAATGCTAGCTCGCTATCAAGATGTGTTAGACATTAAGCAACAAGTAATTAGGAACGATATTTTATTAGAGAGTTGTATTTAAGGTAGCACTATACAAAGATTTTTTTCCTCCAATCTTCCATCTGAAAACAGCTGTAACTTTCTTAATATTGCATCAAAATTAACAAATGAGGTACCATTTGAAAGAGGAAAGATATATCTTTTCACTGATTATAATATTATGATTATGCAACAATTACATAATTAATTATTATGCAATTAGTTGCAAAATGTTGATGTGAACATTTCACCAAAATTAGCTGTTTCATGTTTATTAAAATGGTAAAACTTTTTACAATTTCTTAATCAACACAGCATGACCTCCAAAACCGTGTCTCAGATTTTTCCTGTGATGTTTCAATCTCTCTTAAAGCCCCATTATGTGTATACAGCCTGACTTCATAAGATTTCACCAACTTTAATTGTGCGTAGAATTTGTTCTATTAATTCTATCAGAAATCTGAGACACGGTTTTGCAGATAATAGGTCTAAGAACAACATATACCAAAACCAAGCCTCTAGGGGTACCAATGCAGGAGCTAATTTCATTCAAAGTCGACATTTTATGTCAAAAATTGTAGTGGAAAAATCCCAAAAATTGTAATTTTCCTCTTTGTACCCCATTTTCTTGAATAAATGTCACAAATGTGCCATGGGAACACTTCAGGATTGACCTTGAATCATAAATCAACAATGATTTGACCAGAAAGATAGAATTTCTTCACACAAACTCTAAATATAGCTGGAAAATGCACAACCTGTGCAGCAAACACATGAAATTGGCGAGAGAAGTTGCATCACTCAGACCTTACTTGAGGTTAACTGCCTACTGATAAGGTCAAAACTCCACCTCCACTGACCAGACGTGAACCACTAATTATAACAGGAATCACCTGGAACCTTAGTTTGCTCATTATGTGTATTCTTCCCTTTTAGTTGGATTTTACTAAATGAATATTATACATTAGATATTTTGAAATAAATTCCATTGCAAATAACTAATTTATTTCTTTTGGTATTGATGAAAAGTTAGCTACATCCATGCTGCTTTCCCCTTCATTTAATGGAATGTTCTCTTATCTCAAGTATTACTGGTCAGTGGTCATAAAACTATCAAATTATCCAATAGATAAACTATTAAGGACCGCCCACTTGTTTTTATCATCTCTGATTCAAGCACATGTGTTTGTTTACAAAACTAATTAAAAGTAATGCTCATTAATGGTACATCATATCTGAATTATTTTTTCACCTATGTATCAAGAATATTATAATAAAATAAAAATTGATTAAAAAAAATTTTGATGAAAAAATATCATTTTTTGTATAGTGCTACCTTAATTAAAATTATGGCGACAATCAAAGTGTCTACATGCAACCGCTACCATAAGGTATGACGCAAGTTTTCTACACCGTTGATGATAAAATAAAACTTGACACTTTTACTTTACAGCGCGATTGCTTTAGATTTATTTATATACAGTGAAGGTTGTAAATACCACCGTCATTAGGTTAAATTAAAAATATATGCCGTGAAGATCGAACTATTCCTCTGGGTACTTGTTTGTATGGGATCCATGGGGTCAACCGTCCACAGAGCTGCCTAGGGCGTACCTAGGTGGTGGATAGGTGGTGCCCTATCGATTATTGGGTGTTCGGTTATAGTACGGAAAGACTCGCCGTGATTATATTGGGATGTTGTGTTTGCAGAATGCCACGCTATAGTCGCAAAATTTTGCCTTGCAGCGGACCACAAAAGACCACTCTTAACAAGCCGTTGCTCATTAGGAACTGTAGGTTGTCTTTTATGTCCAAGGACCATGGCGTTCTCCATGCACGAGGCACTCATTTACGTGTCATTAGACGGGAGTATAGACCTTTTTATTCTTAAAAACATGGGCGCGGCCATTATCGATTTCCGAGTGTGTCCGCCATTTGTAAAGTGCCAAAATATTATGTTCTCGGGGTTTATCGATACGCTAATGTATGGTTTCTCTAGTACAGGTGTCACAATATACTGTTATTTCGGCTTGAAATTCAATGATAACACCTGCTGTGAAGTGATTTATAAACGGAGATATAATAACAATGATATAATGACAACAAATAAATTATCTGTATGTATTTTTTTTTTAATTACCGTTATATTCCCCATACAAAATCAGTATAAATCCTACTTGATAAAAAACTGCATGCACTTTTTTTTTTGTTTGTTGCTTTTCAAGCATAAGAAAAAAGGGGTAATCAAATTAATATTTTGTATGAAATTAAAAAGTAAATATATAAATTATAATATACGCTTTTTGAAATTATTACTATACGATTTAAAGTGAAGTAATAATGTTAAAAAGTGTGCCTAACTTATAAGAAATAACTTAATTTTGAATGCATTTTTCAATTCTGTTTTATTTTTATTTATTTTTTGTTTGTTAAATTGAAAAACAAATTAAAACTTTTTGTCGGTCAATTTCTGTAGTGAAGATGAAAAGGAATTTAAGTTTTATCAAATTAAAACATCTGAATATCTGAATTTCTTTATCTGAAAAAAAAGTTTCATGAGGAAACTAATATAACTATTTGCTCCCAGGTTTCAGATACGTGAACCGGACGGGCTTTTTTCACCCCATTTGTCTTCTTTTTTAAATTTCTTTGCTAGGATTTCATAGTTTTATATTGATTTATTCTTTAATTTTATATGTTTTTGAAGATTAATTAAGATTTAATATTGACGTGTTAAGGAAGTGGTAGCGCTTTCTAGACTTGTAGTCTGCTGAAGGTCGACCGTATCAACAGCGATGCGATGCTTCCCGGGTTTGGCACTTAGGGGAATAGACAGTCTGTCATTTTGTAACAAAGGTGTTAAATTCATATTGTAGAAAGATAACTATCATTATAACTGATAGTTAACTGTGTATTGCATAACAAGTTATAGCAAAGACATCACTAAAACACAAAAATTTAATTTATGTATTAGATTGATTCTTAAATGTATTTGATTTGCAATATGACAGTTAAACTCTACCCCCTTCCCACAAAGGGTTAAAAATGATAAAAATATATATAACTGAATTATAATGACAAAAAACTAAAAGAAAAAAAAAATCGCCGAATTTTGTTGCAGGACATCATGTCGTTCATTTTTACTTCTTACAGAATCAAGATTTATTTCAAGATTTATCTACAGAAATGTGATACCTCTTTGTAAATTGTTAATTATTTTATGCGGCTTCTACATGAAAAACAATAATTCCTACACTGCTCACTTTGTTCCCGTTTCCTTTGTTTATATTATTTAAGCTTTCATTTAAGACAACATTTACCTCAGTTTTTTTTCCTTTCTATGTTATACTCTACCGCATACGGAAGGAACATTATTCCTCCACATATTTGCTACTCTATCATTGTGCAAATGATTGATTTTTTGGTCAATTGCATAAGTGCTCCCTACATCATAAAAATATGCGACTTTGTGAAGTGAAGACAATATTCGAAGGGAACTTAGTTCTTTTGTACAACATATATACCGTTAGTAAAAAATGTGTGTCGAGGGTTTCCATACCGACCGGTTTTTTTTTTGCGTACCCTGCTTTGTATTGAAATTCTGCCACATAAGCAAGGTTAAAATCTGAATAGCTACAGATCGATTTGTTAGCCCACATCTGGCAAAATGGCTAATTCTCAGTTAATTTTTATAATATTGATGACCGTATAGATTTGTCCGACCTGGTGCTGAGCTTTGTGATTCTGAACAATTTAAACAATAACCGTTTAAGTTCGATTCAATAATCCATATTTCGAAATATTCGGCCAAAATCACGGGAATAAGCCATACAATATCAACTGAAGCGTGTTTATCTAATCCAATTATGTATACTGATTAAACGTAACTAGTGTATACACAACCGATTGTTGCACTTTATTAATGGCGGACGATAGTAACGCCACCTAGCGACCACGAACGATAACTAGGTAATCACCGATTTCTGAAAACGTCTATTGTGTACAGAATTCACCCCAAACAACAAGCGGTCCCCCTTTCGTAGCCCCTAGAAAGTGATCTCTTCTGTTTGGACTCCCCGCTGGTGCAAATATGTAACGTATACATATAAACAGAGTATAAGAAAAAATGTAAAGCGATAATTGGATAATCATTCCCATGTGGCTCCTGCTAAGAGTACATGTCCTATCTGCACTCTCTCACTCAATCTGGTAATCTATATTCTTCCCTCCAACGATAGTACAAAGATACGAGCGGATTTGGGATTGAGAGTGAAAATCTACAACCATGATATTGCCGTGTGCTTTCTGAATCAATGTCAGGATATTGGTTCCAATACATTATAAATGATGTAAAATAAAGCATTTTGTAATCCTCTAAATACATAGATAGTGTCGCTCACGGATTAATAATAAATGATGGATAATTAAAACACAGATCAAGTACACATAGAGCAGTTATATTTGTATCAGAGACGTAATTAAATGTGTATGACATAATCTGCAAAAAGCAAAACAAAAAACAAACAAACAAAACAAACCCGGGTTAAAGAGGTGGGTTTTAGCATTGCCTTTTGTATTCATCTTGTTACAATTTATTTAAATAAAAAACTCCAGATTTAATTAAAATCTCATAAATAATGATTCTGCGAAAATACCAAAATCTTAGACAATGACAGAGTATTGTTCACACACAATTATTACAAAATGAACAAAACAATACTGAAATATTAGGTCGAATCCCGCTGATCGCGGTGTGTACTCGATACAACATTATGAGATAAAGGTTGTCAATGACTTGCGGCAGGTCTGTGGTTTTCTCCGGTTTCCTCCATTAATGGAACGGAACGCCAGTATATAACTGAAATATTGTTGAAAGTGGCGCTAAACACCATAACGCCCATAATCCCTGAAATATTATGGAACATCGATTTTCGGGGGTTCGGACAAATGTTGTTTGAGTCTGTATAATAATAGTTTTACTGTCTAGCAAAAGTCTTCACGATAGGTAGAATATGTTTGAACAGTGAATGAAGGAACTTCATAAGAAATTTAAGAGAAAGAAAAAAACTTATAATCAGACAAATTAAAATTTAGTTCTTATTGGTCGCCTCATATCTTCGAAATGATAAGAGCTACAACAAATATGCTACAAAAAACTGCATACAAAAAAGAACTTAAAATTAAAAAAAAACAGCTATCATTTTGGGGTGTTGATCCCATTTGGTCCCCTTTAAATCCCTTTTATCTCAAAACCATAAGAGCTAGGTCAAATCTGTTTGAAATATACAGATGATAAAATGCATACGGCTTAATGTGAAAATAGACTTAAATAACAAATTTAAAATCTTGGATGTTGACTCCCTTTTATCTTGGAAACGATAAAGCTATTCAAACCATAAAAAAGGATAATGGAAAAATCACCAAAATTGGGTGAAAAATAAATAATCAACATACAAAAATAGAAAACACCCTTTTTGACACTTTGGGACCTCTTGTTTTTGTTTTGGATTTTGGATTAAAAAAATCTTTGTAAAGAACCATCCAATGAACATTCCTACCAATTTTGGTCTTGATTGACTCAGTGGTTCCAAAGGAGAAGAAGATTAAGATGGGAAAAGTTTACAGACGACGACGGACACAATGTGATGATAATACCTCGTCTGACCCTTTGGGCCAGTAGAGCTAAGAACTGTTTATTTAATCCGTATGGTCTCGAGGAGAGATAATTAAGTAATGCGAACTCACATTCCCCCAATCAAAATATGACCTGAAATTAACACTTGACATATATCTGAAATTATCACTAATAACATCTATAATTAATTATCAATAATGGCTTGAAAATCTATAATTATCAGCATTCTCTTAATAGCGATGGGTTCAGGTGATTCAAACATGTGAGTCACTGTAGTCTAAGTTAGGAATATGCCAAGAAATATCATCTGGATAGATTTTGGTAAATGACGGCACATGTACTCTAGTTGCTACCTATGTGGTAGCTATACCACGGAGGACGGATACCCCGATGGCGGCACATGTACTCTAGTTGTTACCTATGTGGTAGCTATACCACGGTGGCCGGATACCCCGATGGGGGTATAATTGACTTATAACACAAACCTATGATTGATACACAACGATAGCTTTCAATATTTCAAGGTTTTGGATCTTCCGGGAATTTGTCCTTATTTTCGTTAAAGCATGATTGAGTGGAGCACGCTTTGATCAGATTTATCCAAATTATCCTGTTATATTTTATTATATCGTGGTATAAACAGCATTAACTCACTCTAATAAGGACTCTAGTATCAGTGTATATCCAGTAGCCTCTCTAATAAGGACCCTAGTATCAGTGTATATCCAGTAGCCACTCTAATAGGGGCTCTAGTATCATTGTATATTCAGTAGACTCTCTAATAAGGACCCTAGTATCATTGTATATCCAGTAGCCTCTCTAATAAGGACTCTAGTATCATTGTATATCCAGTAGCCTCTCTAATAAGGACTCTAGTATCATTGTTTATCCAGTAGCCTCTCTAATAAGGACTCTAGTATCATTGTATATCCAGTAGCCACTCTAATAAGTACTCTAGTATCAGTGTATATCCAGTAGCCTCTCTAATAAGGACTCTATTATCAGTGTATATCCAGTAGCCTCTCTAATAAGGACTCTAGTATCATTGTATATCCAGTAGCCACTCTAATAAGTACTCTAGTATCAGTGTATATCCAGTAGCCTCTCTAATAAGGACTCTAGTATCATTGTATATCCAGTAGCCTCTCTAATAAGGACTCTAGTATCATTGTATATCCAATAGACTCTCTAATAAGGACCCTAGTATCATTGTATATCCAGTAGCCTCTCTAATAAGGACTCTAGTATCATTGTATATCCAGTAGCCTCTCTAATAAGGACTAGTATCATTGTATATCCAGTAGCCTCTCTAATAAGGACTCTAGTATCATTGTATATCCAGTAGCCTCTCTAATAAGGACTAGTATCATTGTATATCCAGTAGCCTCTCTAATAAGGACTCTAGTATCATTGTATATCCAGTAGCCTCTCTTATAAGGACTCTAGTATCAGTGTATATCCAGTAGCCTCTCTAATAAGGACTCTAGTATCAGTGTATATCCAGTAGCCTCTCTAATAAGGACTCTAGTATCAGTGTATATCCAGTAGCCTCTCTAATAAGAACTCTAGTATCAGTGTATATCCAGTAGCCTCTCTAATAAGGACTCTAGTATCAGTGTATATCCAGTAGCCACTCTAATAAGGACTCTAGTATCATTGTATATCCAGTAGCCTCTCTAATAAGGACTCTAGTATCAGTGTATATACAGTAGCCTCTCTAATAAGGACTCTAGTATCAGTGTATATCCAGTAGCCTCTCTAGTAAGTACTCTAGTAGCATTGTATATCCAGTAGCCTCTCTAATAAGGACTCTAGTATCAGTGTATATCCAGTAGCCTCTCTAGTAAGTACTCTAGTAGCATTGTATATCCAGTAGCCTCTCTAATAAGGACTCTAGTAGCATTGTATATCCAGTAGCCTCTCTAATAAGGACTCTAGTATCAGTGTATATCCAGTAGCCTCTCTAATAAGGACTCTAGTATCAGTGTATATCCAGTAGCCTCTCTAATAAGTACTCTAGTAGCATTGTATATCCAGTAGCCACTCTAATAAGGACTCTAGTATCAGTGTATATCCAGTAGCCTCTCTAATAAGGACTCTAGTATCATTGTATATCCAGTAGCCTCTCTAATAAGGACTCTAGTATCAGTGTATATTAAGTAGCCTCTCTAATAAGGACTCTAGTATCAGTGTATATCCAGTAGCCTCTCTAATAAGGACTCTAGTATCAGTGTATATCCAGTAGCCACTCTAATAAGGACTCTAGTATCAGTGTATATCCAGTAGCCTCTCTAATAAGGATTCTAGTATCAGTGTATATCCAGTAGCCTCTCTAATAAGTACTCTAGTATCAGTGTATATTCAGTAGCCACTCTAATAAGGACTCTAGTATCAGTGTATATCCAGTAGCCTCTCTAATAAGGACTCTAGTATCATTGTATATCCAGTAGCCTCTCTAATAAGGACTCTAGTATCAGTGTATATCCAGTAGCCACTCTAATAAGAACTCTAGTATCATTGTATATTCAGTAGCCACTCTAATAAGGACTCTAGTATCAGTGTATATCCAGTAGCCACTCTAATAAGGACTCTAGTATCAGTGTATATCCAGTAACCTCTCTAATAAGGACTCTAGTATCAGTGTATATCCAGTAGCCTCTCTAATAAGGACTCTAGTATCAGTGTATATCCAGTAGCCTCTCTAATAAGGACTCTAGTATCAGTGTATATCCAGTAGCCTCTCTTATAAGAACTCTAGTATCAGTGTATATCCAGTAGCCTCTCTAATAAGGACTCTAGTATCAGTGTATATCCAGTAGCCTCTCTAATATGAACTCTAGTATCAGTGTATATCCAGTAGCCTCTCTAATATGAACTCTAGTATCAGTGTATATCCAGTAGCCTCTCTAATAAGGACTCTAGTATCAGTGTATATCCAGTAGCCTCTCTAATAAGGACTCTAGTATCAGTGTATATCCAGTAGCCTCTCTTATAAGAACTCTAGTATCATTGTATATCCAGTAGCCTCTCTAATAAGGACTCTAGTATCAGTGTATATCCAGTAACCACTCTAATAAGGACTCTAGTATCAGTGTATATCCAGTAGCCTCTCTAATATGAACTCTAGTATCAGTGTATATCCAGTAGCCTCTCTAATATGAACTCTAGTATCAGTGTATATCCAGTAACCACTCTAATAAGAACTCTAGTATCAGTGTATATCCAGTAGCCTCTCTAATATGAACTCTAGTATCAGTGTATATCCAGTAGCCTCTCTAATATGAACTCTAGTATCAGTGTATATCCAGTAGCCTCTCTAATAAGGACTCTAGTATCAGTGTATATCCAGTAACCACTCTAATAAGTACTCTAGTATCAGTGTATATCCAGTAGCCTCTCTAATATGAACTCTAGTATCAGTGTATATCCAGTAGCCTCCCTAATAAGTACTCTAGCATCAGTGTATATCCAGTAGCCTCTCTAATATGAACTCTAGTATCAGTGTATATCCAGTAGCCTCTCTAATAAGGACTCTAGTATCAGTGTATATCCAGTAGCCTCTCTAATAAGGACTCTAGTATCAGTGTATATCCAGTAGACTCTCTAATAAGGACTCTAGTAGCAGTGTATATCCAGTAGCCTCTCTAATAAGGACTCTAGTATCAGTGTATATCCAGTAGCCTCTCTAATAAGGACTCTAGTATCATTGTATATCCAGTAGCCACTCTAATAAGGACTCTAGTATCAGTGTATATCCAGTAGCCTCTCTAGTACGGGCTTTATCATCTGGTCCACTCTGATGTATACAGTAGCCTCTCTAATAAGGACTCTAGTATCAGTGTATATCCAGTAGCCTCTCTAATAAGGACTCTAGTATCATTGTATATCC
Organism: Bathymodiolus septemdierum; assembly: GCA_963383655.1. Classification (NCBI taxonomy): domain Eukaryota; kingdom Metazoa; phylum Mollusca; class Bivalvia; order Mytilida; family Modiolidae; genus Bathymodiolus; species Bathymodiolus septemdierum. Next base: position 37,262,352 of record OY726518.1, read on the forward strand.
AGTAGCCTCTCTAATAAGGACTCTAGTATCAGTGTATATCCAGTAGCCTCTCTAATAAGGACTCTAGTATCAGTGTATATCCAGTAGCCTCTCTAGTACAGGCTTTATCATCTGGTCCACTCTGATGTATACAGTAGCCTCTCTAATAAGGACTCTAGTATCAGTGTATATCCAGTAGCCTCTCTAATAAGGACTCTAGTATCAGTGTATATCCAGTAGCCTCTCTAGTACGGGCTTTATCATCTGGTCCACTCTGATGTATCCAGTAGCCTCTCTAATAAGGACTCTAGTATCAGTGTATATCCAGTAGCCTCTCTAATAAGGACTCTAGTATCATTGTATATCCAGTAGCCTCTCTAATAAATACTCTAGTAGCATTGTATATCCAGTAGCCTCTCTAATAAGGACTCTAGTATCAGTGTATATCCAGTAGCCTCTCTAATAAGGACTCTAGTATCAGTGTATATCCAGTAGCCTCTCTAGTACGGGCTTTATCATCTGGTCCACTCTGATGTATACAGTAGCCTCTCTAATAAGGACTCTAGTATCAGTGTATATCCAGTAGCCTCTCTAATAAGGACTCTAGTATCACTGTATATCCAGTAGCCTCTCTAATAAGTACTCTAGTAGCATTGTATATCCAGTAGCCTCTCTAATAAGGACTCTAGTATCAGTGTATATCCAGTAGCCTCTCTAATAAGGACTCTAGTATCAGTGTATATCCAGTAGCCTCTCTAGTACGGGCTTTATCATCTGGTCCACTCTGATGTATATCCAGTAGCCTCTCTAGTACGGGCTTTATCATCTGGTCCACTCTGATGTATATCCAGTAGCCTCTCTAGTACGGGTTTTATCATCTGGTCCACTCTGATGTATATCCAGTAGCCTCTCTAGTACGGGCTTTATCATCTGGTCCACTCTGATGTATATCCAGTAGCCTCTCTAGTACGGGCTTTATCATCTGGTCCACTCTGATGTATATCCAGTAGCCTCTCTAGTACGGGCTTTATCAGCTGGTCCACTCTGATGTATATCCAGTAGCCTCTCTAGTACGGGCTGTATCATCTGGTCCACTCTGATGTATATCCAGTAGCCTCTCTAGTACGGGCTTTATCATCTGGTTCACTCTGATGTATATCCAGTAGCCTCTCTAGTACGGGCTTTATCATCTGGTCCACTCTGATGTATATCCAGTAGCCTCTCTAGTACGGGCTTTATCATCTGGTCCACTCTGATGTATATCCAGTAGCCTCTCTAGTACGGGCTTTATCATCTGGTCCACTCTGATGTATATCCAGTAGCCTCTCTAGTACGGGCTTTATCATCTGGTCCACTCTGATGTATATCCAGTAGCCTCTCTAGTACGGGCTTTATCATCTGGTCCACTCTGATGTATATCCAGTAGCCTCTCTAGTACGGGCTTTATCATCTGGTCCACTCTGATGTATATCCAGTAGCCTCTCTAGTACGGGCTTTATCATCTGGTCCACTCTGATGTATATCCAGTAGCCTCTCTAGTACGGGCTTTATCATCTGGTCCACTCTGATGTATATCCAGTAGCCTCTCTAGTACGGGCTTTATCATCTGGTCCACTCTGATGTATATCCAGTAGCCTCTCTAGTACGGGCTTTATCATCTGGTCCACTCTGATGTATATCCAGTAGCCTCTCTAGTACGGGCTTTATCATCTGGTCCACTCTGATGTATATCCAGTAGCCTCTCTAGTACGGGTTTTATCATCTGGTCCACTGTGATGTATATCCAGTAGCCTCTCTAGTACGGGTTTTATCATCTGGTCCACTCTGATGTATATCCAGTAGCCTCTCTAGTACGGGCTTTATCATCTGGTCCACTCTGATGTATATCCAGTAGCCTCTCTAGTACGGGCTTTATCATCTGGTCCACTCTGATGTATATCCAGTAGCCTCTCTAGTACGGGCTTTATCATCTGGTCCACTCTGATGTATATCCAGTAGCCTCTCTAGTACGGGCTTTATCATCTGGTCCACTCTGATGTATATCCAGTAGCCTCTCTAGTACGGGCTTTATCATCTGGTCCACTCTGATGTATATCCAGTAGCCTCTCTAGTACGGGCTTTATCATCTGGTCCACTCTGATGTATATCCAGTAGCCTCTCTAGTACGGGCTTTATCATCTGGTTCACTCTGATGTATATCCAGTAGCCTCTCTAGTACGGGCTTTATCATCTGGTCCACTCTGATGTATATCCAGTAGCCTCTCTAGTACGGGCTTTATCTTCTGGTCCACTCTGATGTATATCCAGTAGCCTCTCTAGTACGGGCTTTATCATCTGGTCCACTCTGATGTATATCCAGTAGCCTCTCTAGTACGGGCTTTATCATCTGGTCCACTCTGATATATATCCAGTAGCCTCTCTAGTACGGGCTTTATCATCTGGTCCACTCTGATGTATATCCAGTAGCCTCTCTAGTACGGGCTTTATCATCTGGTCCACTCTGATGTATATCCAGTAGCCTCTCTAGTACGGGCTTTATCATCTGGTCCACTCTGATGTATATCCAGTAGCCTCTCTAGTACGGGCTTTATCATCTGGTCCACTCTGATGTATATCCAGTAGCCTCTCTAGTACGGGCTTTATCATCTGGTCCACTCTGATGTATATCCAGTAGCCTCTCTAGTACGGGCTTTATCATCTGGTCCACTCTGATGTATATCCAGTAGCCTCTCTAGTACGGGCTTTATCATCTGGTTCACTCTGATGTATATCCAGTAGCCTCTCTAGTACGGGCTTTATCATCTGGTCCACTCTGATGTATATCCAGTAGCCTCTCTAGTACGGGCTTTATCTTCTGGTCCACTCTGATGTATATCCAGTAGCCTCTCTAGTACGGGCTTTATCATCTGGTCCACTCTGATGTATATCCAGTAGCCTCTCTAGTACGGGCTTTATCATCTGGTCCACTCTGATATATATCCAGTAGCCTCTCTAGTACGGGCTTTATCATCTGGTCCACTCTGATGTATATCCAGTAGCCTCTCTAGTACGGGCTTTATCATCTGGTCCACTCTGATGTATACAGCAGTCCTCTGTAATAAGGTTCCAATTTCATGCACATTGCATAGTAAAAAAAACTTATTGCAAAAAGTACAACCTGAAACATTTATTTTGTAGCATTGTTTTTATATCTTGAGACCTAAATAATCAAACATTGATTGATTGATTGATTGATTGATTGATTGATTGATTGATTGATTGATTGATTGATTGATTGATTGATTGGTATAAGGAGCTGTTGCATGTTGTCTTTTATGTACAAGAACAGTGATATTCTACAAACATGAGATACTTATTTACGTCCGTCGTCCGTGGAAAGAAATTAAATATGCATAAATTTTGCTGGTGTTAGAATGACTCAAAGTAAAGTTAGGTATACATTCTAGACCAATGTATCTACATCTACATGTTTAAAAGAGTGTCTAGGTCTAGATAAATTAAGATTACAAACTAGCTAAAACCGGTATCAAAGGTATTTAGAAAATAAACGTGTAGTAAACTAAATCCTAACCATGTAAAGATTTCGTCTAATTTCCACAAAACTTTTATCATCTAATACGTACATTTGATCTAAATGTGTTAAAATTCTGTAGATGTTAAGCCATTACTTATAGCTGAACAAAGTTTATCTTGATCGGCGCGGTTTGCTGGATTTTCTGTAAAAAAATATTATTGAGCGTAATGTGTTAATAAAAATAAACGTATTATAAACATTAGATCATGTGTGTTGAATCAGTAACACATGTCAACAGTAGATTTCTTAATAGTTCTAAAGAACATTAAACATACCAGACAAGAATTTGATTGAAACTTTTGATTGAATAGGATCTCGTATATGGTCATCCTCTTGATGTTGTAATATATATATATATACTGTAAATACAATAGATTGAAATAAACTATATCTCACAGACTAATATGTTGTACTTTACACTGCCGTTTGTACTAAAGGAATATTTGAAAAATGTTCCATCTCAAAGGTCTAATGATTTTTTTATTGACAGTTGACTAATTTTTGATGCCTTTGTACTTGTAAATAATATTCTATTTGAAAATTATTTTTCCTATTTACAGTTAACAAAGAGTTTGTTTTATGCTTTGTTAATTTGTGTGTTTTTCCTTCCAAAGATTTATTTTCAAAGCTGTTTTTATAGCATCTTTAATGACCTTTTAATGATGGTTATTGTCTAGCCCTTTTCTAGAGATCACATGACATTTCTAATAGGATTACCCAGCAGTCCTCAGCAAAACTAAGACGACCAATTTGGAACATGTATGCAACTAATTTAGTATGAATTTGTTATCAACTCAATTGAATTACACAAAGTATTACAATATTGAATAGACCAGGAATCGGAAATATAAAAAAAGAGGATTTAGCTGCCATTTTGTTTTGTTGAACCAGCCCCGTTCATTTCTTTCATAACCGATGTCTATTATGGTGGCCTTTATTCACCTTTTGTGTCGTCATGGCGTTGCATCATCGTATTGGAATGTACATATCCTTAATGTCTGATTCTAACTAGAGCATTATGTCTCAAAATCGAGCCAGATGTGAATTCTACTGGCCTAGTAAAACAGAGATGACCCACTTTTGTGGGGTAACAAATAAAAATATCAGTATTATATGATCAGATGATTTACTTATACGCTAGAGGTTATCTTTTCTTTAAACGACCGTTTCACTAAACAAATTGTAAAGATATTTCATCTGATAACTAATTATTTAATGACTTCATGGTCTATATAGTCACTATGTTCTTTGTATGCATTTCTACAACACATTTTGATATATCTTGTACCGTATACTGCTGAGCAATGGCGTTTTTTACTCTCCCGCTTATCCCGGGACGCCTGTATCCACAGTGTCCATGGAAACTCCGATTCTTCGTAGACACGGGAAATGATCATCCTCCATTTGGGCGACAATAGATATACATGTAGTTAAAAGACAATATTGTGTAGACATTTGAAAAATAATAAAACTTCAATTTTGCCTCCCTTTTTTATTCATAAACTCATGAATGTAAAGCTTTGAATCAGAAATAGATGGTTGGTTGTGGCATTGCAATTCCGTAGGCTTTGCTTATTTAAAGAGGGGTCTCCCCAGTATGAAACAAGTTTCCGCGCACTTTGTTATCAACTGTTATCTTGGTAAAAGTTTATCAAGTACTACCACAGCGGATGACAGAATAAGTAAACACCGTGTCAAATATGAAAACAATTCACTTGTTTGAATTTCACATTTAGATATTGTGTGTTTTCCGAGGGGCACCGAACTGCTCGGAGACCAACCATGTTCTTGTATGGTGGGGATTCTTGCTTTTTTTCAATTCCGAGACGAGGCGGAATTTGTTCTCTCAATATTTACAAAGGGCATACAGGAGATAAGGGGAATATTGAAACTTTATATAATATATATTGTGGTATTATTATTTCGAATAGACCCATGGAAAACGTCTTTAAATAGAAATAGACAAGAACAAAATATCAGCATAGAAAATTGAAGATAAAAGTTAATATAATATTTCATCATACGGCGAACGTCTGCACATGTTACATATAAACACTATATATCAGACTGTAGATCGCACAGCTTGCATGTTAAATCGTCCCACGCCTTTCGGATTAATGATATAATATGCCTTTTTATATATATTTTTTCGTTTCAGTTAATTCTCAATAACAAGTTACATTGTGTATATCTCTTTTTTATTTGCTTTCTATTATATTAATCTTTTTTTTTCATATTTTTTTTTTGTGAACAGACTTCGATGTCATCATGTGACACTTGAATTTGCATGTTCGATTACAATCTCTATCTAGAATTGTCGGTCCTTACACTCTATCCAATCTCTGTCAACGCCTAAAAAGTAGTCTACCTTTGTATTAAACTGGTTTCCTTTTAATAAAATATTACCAGTGTAATGTTCAGCAACCATAGAAGCTATTACAACAAGGAACCAGACCAGCGCTGTATGACTGATCACCGTATAAAAAATAATCCCTTATCTTCGTTTGAAAATAAACAAAGAAGCTTCTCAAATATTAGTTATATGGTATTCTTTACATATTTTACAACATATGGGGTCGTTATAACCGGTTTAAATCAAGTTACCCTTTAATAAAACGGATTTTGCCAAGATTCTTGGCATATAGGCGTTGACAGAGATTTTAGAGAGTGTAAGAACTGACAACTCTGGTTTGAGATTGGTTCGATTAATGCCTCCCGCCATTAGTTTCGACCTCTTATGCAGAGTTATCGATCCTTGTACCACTCAGTAACTGTTGGAAGTGGCGTTCAACATGTCCATTGTTTTTTAGTCGTAAATATTTGTTCATTGACTAGAAAACACACACACAAACAAACAATTGTTGTATCGTTTGATAGTGTATTTGAATGAATGCAAAGTAATTTCCAAAGACACTTTAAGGCACAAGAACAACTCTTAGTTTTCCTTCAAGTCCTACTGCTAATAAGATTGGTTTTTAAAGTAAATTTTCTTCGTCGCCCCTGAATGCCATTTTGTCTGTTAGCACTTCTGTAAAATATTGAAGGGTCGAGTAGAATTTTAAACTATAATATTTTAATATCAGACGTTTAGAAAGGTTTAAAACCTACGCCATTAGCCATGTTTATTCCCAATTTTCTATACATATCATGGATGATATGTATTAAAAGAAGTTAAACGCGTACATGATCATAAACATCCAACGCCCACGAGCACTTTTGTTGATTTTGTAGTACATCTCAAAAATAATTTGTGAATAGACTTTTAGGATTTTAAAAATATGACGCAGGCTCAGTGTTTAACATTCGTATACATGTACTGGAATAAACTTCAAATCACCACTAATACCAACTCAAAATAGTGAGAAATGTATATGATACTTCCAAAGATGAGAGTTCTATCTACTTTCCTGAGTGCAAAGCAAAGATAAATGAAAATCTAATAGTATTAATATTCTCTGCAAATATTAATTGATCTGTGTGACGAGAAATCTCTGCTGGAAAGATTGAATTTTGTAAAAAAAAATTCTCATCGTCATAAAAATAGCCGACATAATGCTATATTGACGTCAAACAACAACCAATCAATCAACAGTTCTAACCCTAATGATAAGTCGGCGAATGTTCGATAAAATCTACCGATTTCAAATAAATTCACAATACACTTAAATTGTTCGATATCTTTTTTACCCGACATAAAAAAATAATAATAATAACGTCTGCTTGTTTTTTGTTTGATAAGAAATGCATAACATGACCTGGCTGATTAAAAGTTAATTAAACTCGCTCTTCCTGGGTGAATGTCCTTGATGTTTTACACGATAATGCTGAGCTGGAACAGACTGATGCTGGGAGATAGCAGACGGTGTTAAGTTCTGTTAACATCTTATAAAGCATAAAAATGTCAAAGTGCTTAATTGTTTCATAAGAGATATTTAAAAGCAATGTATAGAGAATGTTCATATTTGTCCAAAATCCAAGCGTCTACAAATGTTTTGAGGAAGAAGGTAAACACCAAACAAGAAGGGACACGACATTCCAATACTTGTTGTTTTTATCACTTCTCTTTGTATTATGTGCGGTTTTTACAAGAAAGTACACCAGAAATTTTTTTTAATGTTAATTTGTAGATAGAAATATGTGGAACAAAATGGCGCCTGGAGCAGATGTATAAAACTATACATGTGTAACGTTCGGTAACATGTATACTTGTCAAGACATCCTTGTTTTGATGGATTAAATTTTCTAGGGTGTGAATAAGTGTAAACTAATTTCATTCATAAAATTTTCATGCATGACTTCCAAACATGCTGGAAAACCACAGGCATGAACGTGGGAAGATCACTGTATATAGAGCTAACATCGCCATTGTACATGTCACACTGAAAACGTATTACATTATTGTAATTGGGTAGAAATGTTTTACTTGTAAACCAGAGGATTCAATATTCTGTGAGAAAAACTATACCACCACCGCAAGATGCTGTGAACATTTCGGAAATATAATCACCATCACGTTTATTTTTCTCATTCGTATTTACAGTCATCATTTGAACTTGTATTAGCGGGTGTGTTTTGTTTTGCATCTCAAAATGGTGAGATCTCATGGAACGTCACGATGTTAGCCTTTACTTTCGATTTTCCCACAAAAAGGCAATATTAAATTGAACAGGGTCCCTTTTTTATTGGTAGTACAGTGTACAAAGTTAGGGTTTGCACTCATTTGCATGAATATTTTTTATCTTAGCAGTGTGTGTTAGGAAATACAAATGTATATTAGTAAATTACTAAAACCAGGACATGTGACACATTCAGCCAGTAAGAGGTGAAGTAAATATATTTCATTGGTCATTATTTTAATGTCTATTCTACCGGGATTTATTCAAAAGCGCGACTTTTTGTGAAATTTTCAAAAGCGCTATAAAAAGTAAATCATAAGCGCGACTTTTCTATGTATCAAAAGCGCTATACCTACCATATTCTTTCTTCTTATTTTCAGGTATATCAATAAGTGCACAGAGTGTTAATGGTATGATCAACACAGAAAACAGAAAAGACAACTGCTGTGTTTGAAAATGATCATGGTTCAGTTGGTTTAACGTGAAGTGAAGTCACAATCTGATAAAAATGTTACACAAATATGCTGTCATGTTTAAATAAAAATGTAATTTTTTCTCCATTACATTGCGTTTCAGCATTTATAACTTCCGGGACAAAAATGGCGAAAGAAAAGGAATCCAGGTGAATGTGTAAAAAGAATAAATTTGAGTTGATGGTCAATACAATAAAACACAGTATTGGTGGAATGTAGATTACTCTGTTGTTTTATTTACTTTCATTTATTGTTTAACACGAGCAACATGGCGGTTGCTACTAGTTATACCCTTTCGGAACATCCGAGTTCACCACCGCTTTCGGTGGGGTCCACATTGTTCAGTCATTGGTCTTCGTAGTGCGGTCCATTGTTTGTTGGGGGGGGGGGGGGGGGGGGGTTGTGTTATTGGTTTTTTTTTTAGAACACATAATTTGAGTTGTGCACTAAAATTTATAGTTAAATGTTGTTTTCATCGTTCACTTTTCTGATGTTGATTATATATAATATATGAATATGTATACATGTACCTTCTAGTAAGTTTCAGTTCTAACTAGAACATTCATAGTCACGATGTTACAGTATATATATATAATTACTGTCGTCACTAGAGTTTGTGAGATCGTCCCTCGGCGATGTCAAGGTGTACTCGATACAACATCATGTAATGAAGTGTGATAACCATTCATCCAATTCTAACGGATGTTATTATGACATATTATGAACATCATTCAGACGTTTTGAGAGTTCATCACTTGTCGAACATTCAACCTAAAGACTACTTCTCCAATTATATATATTTATATAGTAAAAATGTTCTTAATTAAATGTCACAACATGTGAACAAAATACAATGTCTTCTTAATTAAATGTCACAACAGGTGAACAAAATACAATGTCTTCTTAATTAAATGTCACAACATGTGAACAAAATACAATGTCTTCTTAATTAAATGTCACAACATGTGAACAAAATACAATGTCTTCTTAATTAAATGTCACAACATGTGAACAAAATACAATGTCTTTTTAATTAAATGTTACAACATGTGAACAAAATACAATGTCTTCTTTATTAAATGTCACAACATGTGAACAAAATACAATGTCTTTTTAATTAAATGTCACAACATGTGAACAAAATACAATGTCTTCTTAATTAAATGTCACAACATGTGAACAAAATACAATGTCTTCTTAATTATATGTCACAACATGTGAACAAAATACAATTTCTTCTTAATTAAATGTCACAACATGTGAACAAAATACAATATCTTCTTAATTAAATGTCACAACATGTGAACAAAATACAATATCTTCTTAATTATATGTCACAACATGTGAACAAAATACAATTTCTTCTTAATTAAATGTCACAACATGTGAACAAAATACAATATCTTCTTAATTAAATGTCACAACATGTGAACAAAATACAATTTCTTCTTAATTAAATGTCACAACATGTGAACAAAATACAATGTCTTCTTAATTAAATGTCACAACATGTGAACAAAATACAATGTCTTCTTAATTAAATGTCACAACATGTGAACAAAATACAATGTCTTCTTAATTAAATGTCACAACATGTGAACAAAATACAATGTCTTTTTAATTAAATGTTACAACATGTGAACAAAATACAATGTCTTCTTAATTAAATGTCACAACATGTGAACAAAATACAATGTCTTCTTAATTATATGTCACAACATGTGAACAAAATACAATTTCTTCTTAATTAAATGTCACAACATGTGAACAAAATACAATATCTTCTTAATTAAATGTCACAACATATGAACAAAATACAATGTCTTCTTAATTAAATGTCACAACATGTGAACAAAATACAATGTCTTCTTAATTAAATGTCACAACATGTGAACAAAATACAATGTCTTCTTAATTAAATGTCACAACATGTGAACAAAATACAATGTCTTTTTAATTAAATGTTACAACATGTGAACAAAATACAATGTCTTCTTAATTAAATGTCACAACATGTGAACAAAATACAATATCTTCTTAATTAAATGTCACAACATGTGAACAAAATACAATTTCTTCTTAATTAAATGTCACAACATGTGAACAAAATACAATGTCTTCTTAATTAAATGTCACAACATGTGAACAAAATACAATGTCTTCTTAATTAAATGTCACAACATGTGAACAAAATACAATGTCTTCTTAATTAAATGTCACAACATGTGAACAAAATACAATGTCTTTTTAATTAAATGTTACAACATGTGAACAAAATACAATGTCTTCTTAATTAAATGTCACAACATGTGAACAAAATACAATGTCTTCTTAATTATATGTCACAACATGTGAACAAAATACAATTTCTTCTTAATTAAATGTCACAACATGTGAACAAAATACAATATCTTCTTAATTAAATGTCACAACATATGAACAAAATACAATGTCTTCTTAATTAAATGTCACAACATGTGAACAAAATACAATGTCTTCTTAATTAAATGTCACAACATGTGAACAAAATACAATGTCTTCTTAATTAAATGTCACAACATGTGAACAAAATACAATGTCTTTTTAATTAAATGTTACAACATGTGAACAAAATACAATGTCTTCTTAATTAAATGTCACAACATGTGAACAAAATACAATGTCTTCTTAATTATATGTCACAACATGTGAACAAAATACAATTTCTTCTTAATTAAATGTCACAACATGTGAACAAAATACAATGTCTTCTTAATTAAATGTCACAACATGTGAACAAAATACAATGTCTTCTTAATTTACAATCCAACCTTTCATGCACAATTTGCACCTTTTGAAAAAGAAGAAATCGTTAGAATTTAGATAAGGTCCACCTCGGTCAAAGATTCATCTATAAATACATGGCAATAGACATTGGATGTCTTGTTTTGTTCGATTTTTAACATGAGTAGCACGACGGGATCTACTAGTTAAGCAGTAACTGCTTATCCTTCAGGAGCACTCGAGTTCACCGCAGTTTTTAGTGGGCTGCGTATTGTTCAGTCTTTAGTTTTCTGTTTTTCCAACTGTTTTTCTTTCGATCACTGCATTATAATTCCTTCTTCGACTTGCAGCATCTGATTACGGTTTTTTGTCTTATATACAATGTATATATATATATATATATATATATATGTCATGTGTGTGTGTTTGTTTGTAATAATTTTCTTAATCTAAATGCTATTTGCAAATAAAGTTAAGTTATGTTTGTGATATTTTATGTTTAGAATTAAAAATATCAGAAATCGTTTTTCAAGACGTCTATTTTTGTCCTCCTATAATTAGTATCTATTTATGTTGTAGTCTTCCATATGCCGACGTGACACATGAAATGAACACATTAGGTCGTATAGGCATCAATCATAAAATTACTACAAAACCTGTTTATTAACAATTATCATCCTCATTTTTCCTATTTTTGAGGAAACAGCTGTAATAATGTTCAAAACACTCGAAAATATAAACACGAAAATGTTAGAAGCATGTATATAAAAAAAACGGTGCATTTACAGAAAACATAAGGAATTTGTATTTGAAGACTTGAAGAGTTTATACAAGGTGCTCTAAAACGGTGAAACTTTTAAAAATAAAACATTGGATGTTCATTGTTTTTAAATTTCAAATTTACGATGGTAGTTTTTCATTTGTACAATGTGAAATGAGTAAAAATCGTTTTCAACTATTACATTTTCGATTTTCAAAATTTATATTTGTTGAGTCTATTGGTTTTTCTTGATACTTATTTCACGTTGTATTATCTTGATGAGAGTACTGTGGTTGTTTATTGTTCGATTTGATTTTTTGATTGATTTTTGGTGTTTAACGCCATTTTCATCAATATTTCTCTGGTCCGTTTCTCATAGCCTCTAACAAGCATCTCTGGTCCGTTTCTCATAGCCTCTAACAAGCATCTCTGGTCCGTTTCTCATAGCCTCTAACAAGCAATTCTGGTCCGTTTCTCATAGCCTCTAACAAGCATCTCTGGTCCGTTTCTCATAGCCTCTAACAAGCATCTCTGGTCCGTTTCTCATGCCTCTAACAAGCATCTCTGGTCCGTTTCTCATAGCCTCTAACAAGCAATTCTGGTCCGTTTCTCATAGCCTCTAACAAGCAATTCTGGTCCGTTTCTCATAGCCTCTAACAAGCATCTCTGGTCCGTTTCTCATGCCTCTAACAAGCATCTCTGGTCCGTTTCTGATAGTCTCTAACAAGCATCTCTGGTCCGTTTCTCATAGCCTCTAACAAGCATCTCTGGTCCGTTTCTCATAGCCTCTAACAAGCATCTCTGGTCCGTTTCTCATAGCCTCTAACAAGCAATTCTGGTCCGTTTCTCATAGCGTCTAACAAGCATCTCTGGTCCGTTTCTCATAGCCTCTAACAAGCATCTCTGGTCCGTTTCTCATAGCCTCTAACAAGCATCTCTGGTCCGTTTCTCATAGCCTCTAACAAGCAATTCTGGTCCGTTTCTCATAGCCTCTAACAAGCATCTCTGGTCCGTTTCTCATAGCCTCTAACAAGTATCTCTGGTCCGTTTCTCATAGCCTCTAACAATCATCTCTGGTCCGTTTCTCATAGCCTCTAACAAGCATCTCTGGTCCGTTTCTCATAGCCTCCAACAAGCATCTCTGGTCCGTTACTCATGCCTCTAACAAGCATATCTGGTCCGTTTCTCATGCCTCTAACAAGCATCGTTGGTCCGTTTCTGATAGTCTCTAACAAGCATATCTGGTCCGTTTCTCATAGCCTCTAAAAAGCATTTCTGGTCCGTTTCTCATAGCCTCTAACAAGCATCTCTGGTCCGTTTCTCATGCCTCTAACAAGCATCTCTGGTTCGTTTCTCATGCTTCTAACAAGTATCTCTGGTCCGTTTCTCATAGCCTCTAACAAGCATCTTTGGTCCGTTTCTCATGCCTCTAACAAGCATCTCTGATCCGTTTCGCATAGCCTCTAACAAGCATCTCTGATCCGTTTCTCATGCGCCTGGTCCGTTTCTCATGTTCCTACCGTCGCTCTACATGAATCAGATACCAGAAAAGTTAAATCTTGATCAGTGACCATAACAAAAACAAACAAAAAGTTCACCGGATTTAATTACTTGTAATTGTACAATGTTTTTATTTTACTAGCTCCCATAGGGAGATTATCATTTCCGGGAATTAGTATATCATTTCCGAGGAAAAAACGTTTTCATTACCGGGAATTTTTATATATCTTTTCCGGGATTTTTTTCATGTAAAATTTGAAGAAGGATATATCATTTCCGGGAGAAATAAATTGCAAAGTTTTAATACAAAAGTACCTCTTTAGTTCGCCAGGTGTCTTTCACCTGTTGCCCCCTGCTCACCACGGGGCGGTGGAGGTAGGATTATGAGCAGAATATATTATGTCAATTTATTTAAAAAATAAGCTAGGACTATGTACACTTAGCACTGGTAAACGTGAAAGTTTGATGCATTCACATGTCTGTTCTTGCGGAGAACTTGTATTCCAGAGAGGAAATGTAAGTGAGTCTGTTGGTTGTTCCCGATAGATAGTCCTGGTACTTGTCTACACTAAAATTAATCTTATCAACTTCGGTTCTTCTGTGCAAAGCTGGTGTGTCTAAAGACCTGATTTTGATGTAAGTTGACGTCTGGATCTGTTTCAGCACGTCAAGAAAAATGAAAATGTTGGGATGTCTTGCATAAAACTGTGCATTGAAATGCCCATGAAAGCTTTCTGGTCCATTGTTTGTCCTTGAACAATTTCGATCCGGAACTGATGCCCACATGCATGGCGGAAAACTGGACGTGTCCATAATGTAGTTCTCTAATACGTAATCAGCAAATTTACTGCATTTATCGTCATTTAGTGCATCGAATACAATATCTTCCACGAAGCTATTTTCTACTTCATCATGAGATAAGAATGGAAGACCAAAGAACTTGGATAACCATTTTCTAATATCTGATGATTTATCCTTATACATAGGACTAAGTCCTAGAGACTGGATCTTTTTCCAAAAGTTTTGGCCCAAGTGAAACCTACAGCACATGGAAATGTTGACAAAACTGCATTGTGCATAGCTTTTTCAGAATCGATATGTATTATCCTAGGAGAATAACACTGCATTTCTTTCTGTACAATAATCAGTGATAAATTTCCACATTTTCTGGTAACACATCTCAGATTTACATGGCAGAAGCGCAAATACCAATGGAACATAATTTCCTTTCTTTCCGCCATGGATAGTGTGTAATTGATAAAAATGGTGAGCACAACATTTGAAAGTTCCATCAATAAATAATTCCTCTACATCATTACAAAGACATGTTAGTTTCTGTAGAAAATATAATAATTCCAGACTCCTGGTCGTTCACTATCAAAAACTTTTCATTCTTGCTTGTTATTGTGTCAATCATTTCTATGGCTGCATGAGTATTCTCTCTGCTTTTAGGAAGTGTTGGAAGATGTTTTCGGCGTTCTCTATACAAAGAAAGGGAGACATTTCTCAAATCTGTTCTGTGTAAATTGTTCTCATTCATGTCTCTCAGCTCGTTTCTTATCACTGCAGCCGGACGCTTAGTAACATCGCCAGATTTGTTCTGTACCCGCACCCTAAGTAGTCTAGATTCATTTTATCAGGGATCCGGTTCTTTCCCACACGAATGTTCATTTTTGGTCTTAACAACTGCAACACCTTTAGGATCAGTAGTAATGGACTTGTTGCATTTCTTATTTATACTACAAACGTAAACCACATCTCCATTTTTCAACGTATTCGTATGCTTATAGACATATCCATCAACAATTATAGCTTTTTTGCCACGATTTGTCTCCGTATGTACTATCTCCATGTTCTCTAATTCTAAAGTCTAAATATTTGTGAGTTAAATCTGAGCAGAACTCGCATACATGTAAGTCACATGGTATCCATACATGTGTAAGGCTTACCTGTATTCAAGTTTATTTAGATCTCGGAAAAGATATATACTTTTTTACCGGTAATGATATATAGATATTCCCGGAAATGCAACTTTTAAAATTGATGAAATTCCCGGAAATAATATGCGTCCCTCCCATATAGACGTGCTTGTCCTTAAAATGTTTATTCCCCGAACGCCTACTCGAACAAAGCAACACCTAATTAAGAAAGGGGGATTAGGGGGCCTTCTAAGGGGTGGGATAATTGAATTTCTACCTGTAATTTACCTGCCCACCAATTAACCATGTATGCATTCTCATTTATAGATAGAGAAAACTTGGGATAGTTATGATATATTTATTTAAATTAAATAAATAATACAACAATATATTGCAAAGTATGAATTAAAGTGAAATACACAACAAATGTACAAACAACTTTAACACGTCAAGTCATTAAATTTCAACAAACATATATGAAGACAGCACTAATATGAAATTTCTTGATATGTGCTCATTTCAGCTTACATTGTTTAACTTTTTCTGACAGCTTGGGTCTGTTCAACAATCTATGACATTTTGAGTTGCAGAGCTTACATCGAAAATCCGTTGAATTTGTTTGAATCTGATAATTATCTATCATAATTATACTTAACATGGTGAATAATTAACTCTTTTTTCAAATAATTAAATATTATTCATTTGAAAAGTGAAAAAGATAAAAAAGTGAAAAATATTGGCTTTATTCTAGAAATATTCTACTTTTTATTCCACTTTCATAAATATTTTGGGTTTTTTTTGTATTTTTTTCTTTCTATTTGTTTGTATTTTGTTTGTTTGTTTGAATGTTTTGTATGTTTTTTTTCTGTAAATCATGTATACATTTTAAAACTAACCAAAACAAAATTTCATAACATTAATTTTTGTAGGCATACAGTAACACATTTACCTGTATGTCTACTAATTACTACCCCTTTAGATGACCTCTTAATCTCTTAATATGTTGTTTTAGTCCAGTAGGCGTTCGGGAACACACGTGTTATTATTGTGTGTTATTTACATTGTACATGTATTGTGTATATATTATTATTATTCTTTATTTGCATAATACACCCATGTGGGTCAAGCAAATACAAATACAAACAAACAAAACATAGAAAACATAGAAAATTACAATTTGATGATATTATAGGATATACAAAATAAATCCTATTAACCATCATTATATTTTTCACATGTCATACCTTTGACCGACAAGGACCTCATTTTTGCAATTCTGTAGATTGCTTTATAAAGTCTCCTACTTCTGCCAAAAGTTCAAAATTTGCATTTAACAAAAATTTTATTTTATTTAATGGTATTTCTTCAATAAAGCCTGGTTTGTTTAATATTATTTTGTTAAATAAATTGTTTCTAAGAGTGGCTGGCTGTGAATTTTAAGAAAAAGTGGTAGTCATCCCCTATTTCATTTAAATTACAATTTTTTCATATTCTTTCTTCCCTTGTTATATTTTTATACCTCCCTGTTTCAATCTCTAAACTGTGATCACTCACTCTAAATTTTGTAATAATTGTCTCATTTTGAAGTTAGAGAAAAATAATAAATAGTTTTCAAGTTTTAGCTCTGATTTTATTTTACTGTATATATATATACAGCTTGGAAGTTTCATTGAAAGATGAAAGTTTTTCTAGGTTAGGCTGTATTGATAATGACATTTCCAGAAATTATTTTACAAAATTCGTAGAAATTTAATAATTGACAAAAAAATTCTAATTAAATCAATAAAGTACAAGTCTGGTGGACACTTTCACGTGTAGATACAAACCCCTTTCATTCATTCATTCATTCATTCATTCATTCATTCATTCATTCATTCATTCATTCATTCATTCATTCATTCATTCATTCATTCATTCATTCATTCATTCATTCATTCATTCATTCATTCATTCATTCATTCGTTCGTTCGTTCGTTCATTCGTTCATTCGTTCGTTCGTTCATTTTTATTCAGGCAAACATCAAGCACATATATTTAAGCAAAAAACATAACACTAAATAAAATATTTAAGTTTAAGAACAGTGCATGACTGCCTTGGATAACACATAAAGCCCGAAGGATTATTTCCAATGGAGTCCATGACTTGTAAATATAATAAAAAAAAATGACTAAATATAATATTTAGCACCGGGGATATATATGACCTGTCACTGCATTCAGGTCAAGCCTTATACTCCATGTTTTGCATATCATGTCTATATAACCACGGATAGTTATATTTTTAGACTCTGTTTAAATTCTATGAAATAATAAATAAACAGATTTTCTATTTTTAGATTAATAACAATGATCATCTTCCACATCCAATTACCGTAACCCTACATTATAAAGACACATGTGTCGTTTATTGACACAGTTAAACAATAATACAATTAAAACTATGTGACGTGAATGCACTTAATTTTCCCAACAATGATCAATATTTCAGGATGTGTGTACTTGGCGCCTAGGGCTCCAAAGTTGATTCCAGGTTTTAAAAAACCCAATAAACTTGTATTTGGAGCTTTCATATAATTTAAAAAAAAAATTATAAATCATAAGAAAACACACATTATATAAGTCAGCCTGTTTACTATATAGGGCATTACAGCTTTTAAGTCAATACTCGAATTTTCATAAATCTGCGTCCAATAAATCTAGTCCTCAATGAAGGTCAACATTATCAATCTCACAACCCCACTCGAATTGGTCAAGATATATAACACATAATTGGTCCTAGGCTGACCTTTGCTTGACCATACACTTAGACCGTGAAAATAACTGTATATATTTAGACAAGCTTATGTGTATAGTCGGATGCCCATTGGTCATTTATGTTGGACGAATTTATTAAACAAACATAAACTGACCATCAACTATGTGGGTACGCTGGTGTCAACCTATATAGACCACAATTATTACAAAAATTTCACCTGTATATACTAATACTTGAGTAATACATTCCTGTGACGTAAATTCATTCATTTGAAATTTGATTTACTTTAAAAATAGAATAGAGATATTATATATATAAAACTAAATACAAACTTTCAACACCAATAGGGATAATAGTTCTTAATATTAAAATAAATTATTTTTCAAATATTTACATTTTTACTTTAAGTACGTTCTACAAATTTATATATATACAAGTAGGTGAAAAACTAGGGTGGACAATTAATATAGATAACTAATGGCAACAAGCGTAAACAAAATATGTTAATTGTTTGGGGAGAAAATGTGGAAACAATAGGCTATATAATACAACACTATATATTTTGAACTTTGGAGTTTTCTCAGGAGATATTTAATGTCCTTTTTCTATCCTTAAATAATACAGTTTCAGAATATATTTACAAAACATTTTGCAATATAGATATAAATAATGAAAATTTTAATACGGAGTTACGTAGTGACAACAAACAATATATTCTTTGGTAGCGACTTCAGTACGCATATATATATATACTCTATTTAGAAATCTACATAACGGGTTTTTAGTTGCAAAAACGTAGTACTCTCAAAACATTATGGTCCGCTGCCCAATATTTCTGCATTTATCGTCAAAAATGTCCCCATGCAGGTCTGTAGATGGTTTAAAGAGACTTGTTGTTTGAAAGTGGAATTGTCATTACAATACAAGTGGCTTCTGTTTTGAAAATTTTGATCAGTATTTCTTTGTAAAGATTTGTATTTTTCCCGGTAAAATCAATGTTAATTGCGTGTCATTCTTCTTCCCCCTCAATCATATTGATTTCATTTTCCTCGTAAAATTACTAAAATTTTGCAAGTTTTCTATCTGAAAACCAGGAAGTCAGAAAAAGTTTCAATCTGTCGCCATATATATGATATTACCATTTATAACAATGTATCACGTAATATATATGCTGTTCTACGAAATGTATTAGTACACACAGTACATTAATACCAACAACAGATTGATCGATTCATGTTGAAATTGAAATTAGAGATAAAATCAAATTTATATTTAAAATAACGATTATTTTTTTATTTTTTTACCTGCTGCTTTGTTTTAAATGCTGCTTTATGTTGGAGCATCTGTGTGTGGATCTTGAACAAGAGTCCAAAGAGGCACTTGCCACGTGGGTTCTTGTTCAGATCTATACACAGTCCTCCTTTTTATGCCTGTATGTCTTAGCTTATTTTAGTTTGTAACTTTGCATGTGACTTGTGTTTGTTTTATTGTTAATGTATATTCGGTAAAAAGCTCCTTAGAGCTTATGTTGTACTGTTTTATTATCTGCCGAATCAAAATAAAGTTTTCTTATCTTATCTTATCTTATATAACGATGTCGATATCTGCTCTAACATTTGTATAAACTTAGCACTAATAAATCTGCGTCTTCGTGAACTAAAACGACAAAACTGATCGAAATACACCAGGATTAACTAAAGGTTATAATTTGTGCCCAATCCCATTTGCTAATATTTTGAGCATAATAGAATATGCTTAATTCAATAATTACGTAAAGGTCTATTTGTTCGACAAGAGTTGATAGGAATATTTCGTTTTTCGTTTTAGGGGACGCTTGCATATTGGTTGCACGTCATATTTCGCTGTTTTGATGATGCATCCATGAGAATTTCCGTTAAGCTTGTTTATTTTTTTCGTAAGAATCTTCAAAATATATTAAATAAGAAAAATGTACAATTATTCATCGTTTGTCAGCCCGTATAGTATTGAGTCGTTCGCTTGAAACATTCAAAGTTGCTGTCTCCTATTTCAAATACAATAATTTATAAAACCTTAAATAGTTTTAGCCATGTGCAACCTCTTGTTCCGTGAACAGGTAGCAATCAGACTAGTTACCACAACTCAAAAGAAAAATATGTAAAGGGGTTACCAAAAAAAGTGATATTAATCTTCTTGTAAGAATCAAAAATTTTGTTTACGTGGCACCCTTTATTAATAGCATTTAGTCTTTAGGATAAATATAAGCGCAAAAAAAGCCTTAGATTAATAACTCTCATTGTAAATAAGTAACTATCCTATTTTTTAAATATGTTTTTTAATTTTCTATATATAATATCTATTTACAGTATTTTAAAAAATATATGAATTATCATTGACATTAATAGATGTTTACATGTATTTTAAACCAGGAAGACATACCACAGATTACTGATAACAGGCTAAAAATAGGTTAGAGTGTTCTTGGAAGCAATCTGAATTAATTTTCCAACTAAACTCGAATTTTCTAAAAATCACCTCGTGTTCAAGGACTCAAAGTTCTCGTTCAGTAATACTACAAGGTGAACATATATTTAAATGTCATTGGAAAGGTTGAATTACACATTACATTCAGTAAGAGGGCTCGCTCACGTCGAAATAAGCATTGAATTACACATGACATTCAGTGAGAGGTACCGCTCACGTCGAAATAAACAAAAATGTGGAAGTGAATGGATCTGAGTTGATTGTCCTTACAAAATTTTTATGAAAATTACAAAAATATGAAGATTTGTAAAATTAAAAGTAAATATTTTAGTGGTTATAGGCACTGATTGCACAGGTAGATGTAAATCCAATTACCATACGATCATGACCACGACGGCCCCAAACACAAATATGAAAAGTTTAAATTCAAATACAAAATGCATAGCGAGAATAATTCTTAATGAGAATTGCCTTATATACCGTCTAAATTTCAGCACAGATCTCTCTGTATACGTGTATATTTTTTCCCCCTTAAATAACATTTTTGAATCACACATCTTATTTTTTTTTTAATATTGTTGAATCCTTGTGCCTGCTCTTGTCAATAACTATTTTGAAGAAGCAGAAATGTCACAGTGACCTACATATATGAGCAACTCTATACTCGTAACTGAGTCGTCATTGTTTGCCCGGTTGACATAATTTACCTGACCTAAAAATCCACACAGAATGGATACTCATTATTTTTTTTAACTTTAAGTTTTTAGGTAGTAAACAGTTTTAGCTACGAGCATTAACCGACTCTGTTATTGTTCGGTGCATGATCATTTGACGTCATATCTTGTTCAGTTTCATGCCATCTTTATGAATTATACAAATCTTGACAGCGTTTTTTGTATTGTTTATTTTTAATTGTTTAGCCACCAGATATATTGATGATAGTGTCCCATTGACCGGTTTAACTAGATATATGTATTAAATCACGTCACACCCCAGGAATCTTTTATTCTACTCAACCATTCATTGTTTTGGTCAGATATTTTTTAAACACGAGAGTTACTACACTTTATCAATCAATAACAATAGATGAGCATTAATAAAACAGGGGCCTCCGTGGGCACCATTGTATATCTACAATATATACGGAAATGACGTATCTATACATGTGCACTCGTAGTCTCGTTCAAGCAAACTCTTGCATGCCATGCAATAGAACTTCATGTCTATTGATAGGTTCGCTGTACACACAGTAGGTGGTGATAAAGTACAAGAAGTTAGGGTTTAACTTTAATGACGAAGTGAGAATCACCAACAACAAAACAATGCGTGTTTCTGCTTGTAAACATAAACTGAAGAAATGCTCCGTTGTATTAGATGTTAGACTACTCATATCCTCTAAAACATGAACATAGATACTGTAGTCTGCATGGTAACAAAGAGAAGATGGCGGGTTCTAGATATGACAATGTATTGGTTGCAGATATTTCGGGATAATTGTTCGGTTTACTAGACGATGACATCTTGGCTGGTATTGTCTCTATAGAAAGAAGTATAAATTATCTACTGTCCAATAAAACGATAACTACAGACCCACCTGCAATTTTCAAGACACCGCCCACTATATCTCCAACATTTCCATATGACCTAGAACTAGAGTTTGTATTGAGTATAGAGAATGTCTCGAATTATTGAACGGAATTCTTTTTGAACAATTCTATACAATCAATAACATATTACCATTTTTGTGATTTTTTTCTCCTACTCGTATCGAGATGTACTCGACTGAGGTTCTCTTGTTTCCTCTTGATACTCCGGGATACAAGTTAAATGATACTTTGTCAGTGCCTGGCTGAGGTTCGCTTGTTTCCTCTAAATAAACCGGTTTCTGAGCGCTGTGATATACATGAAGCTAAAACTCGAAAGTCCATAATGTAATATTGCTCTGCTCTGGTTTGTTACATATTTGTCACCACACACAAGTGGTTGGTGCGATCTCTATTTAGAGAGTGTCTAAATGTTGATTAACTTTCAAAGAGTAATTGATTTATTGTTGCCTAATACCAAACGAGCAATTTTTCAGGAATTTCATGACGAGAATGAGTTACATATAGATTAGATGATGATGATTTCCTCTTGTACGAGACCAACACACTTGGTTTTTATAGCGCTAGATCACTGAAACAACAGTCGCGGGTATGACGTCTCCATTGCTCTTACTACTTAACGATGCATGCTTAGCGGGGAATCAGCAATGTACTTTGCATTTTGTTTTTTGTTGTTTTTTTGTTTGGCCCGGCTGGGGATCAAACCCGCGATCTATAATTATGCAATAACAATGTAAAATATATTTACACACACACGAAGTCAAATTGATAATTGCATCATTATATTGACGATATCTATAATGCGAAATACCGGTATCTATTGCTTTTGAAATGTTTACATCAAACATTTATTTATTTATATTATTTTATATTTTTTCTGATTTTGTTGTACACATAATAATTCATTTTATGTGAACGGTATCGTATTTACGATTCAACGCCTACGTAAGGTTGATCGTTAACTCCTGTCTAGACTCATATAATATATAAATTGTATATACACGTCTGAAAATTTAACACAACAGTTGTAAGAATTAGATTTTTAGCTAACAATTATTTTGTTCTATCCTCAACGGGATTCGAACTCACCACCTTTGATACAATACAACACCAATCACTTAGCTCTGTGTCCATCGCCCTGCACCTCTTGGTCACATCCGCTATATAATACAATGTACTAGTAGTATACAAAGATAAGTCTTGTTTAGTCTATAGAAATATACAGAATATAGAGGTACAATCACCTAACTATGTAACACCTGCTAAGTAATACAGGTATTGTTTATATATAAAATAAGTAAATTTGACACTAATTTTCAACATTTTATATAGTTATTGATATGCACCTAAGTTTTACCTAATCTATACATCAACAGAAAGATATTCGAATATTTTAATTGACACAGTAATTAATTACAAACCTAAAGAAAACTTTTAAATGCTGCTGAGTGCAGTGTAATGTAGTGCAGTAAAAACTGCCAAAAAGTGCGATAACTACAGGAATGTTACTGTTTATTTTACTGCAATAGTAACGATGTACCAATTTACGGTTTGGTTTGGTTTATGGTGTTTAACGCCACTATCAACAATATTTCAGCTATATCATGGAGACCAGTTTTAGTGGTGGAAGAAGCCGGAGTACCTGGAGAGAACCACCGACGACAGGGGCTTATTATTGTAAATTGTGGTTACCGTTTTATATTAACACTATAAGTGTTTGTATCGAATATGCCTTTATAAAACCATCCAAAAATGAAGTGTTCAGTAAATACACATAATTTACGATTGGGTAAATTGAGAATTTAGATTTAGGAATTGAGAATTCTTCATTTCGTGACAGGTTGTGCTGGGCTATTGGTATTTACCATCACATAAGAGTAGCTTAGTCATGCATGACTACCAGACTTATCGAAGGGGGAAGAGCCGGGCAGCTATAAATTGGTAAAACCCATGGGTACGTCTCTATAGAAACATAAATACTAAATAGGTATATATGCACCCAACTGAACAGTATGATAATAAATAGTTAAAATATGTAAACGCATTGAACCAGTCATTTTGGATATCCCATAAATAACAGTTATTCAAAAAGAATTTTGTACAACAGACAGGGAAATGTAAAAGTATATATTCCAAATTAGTTTATGATTTTTTTTTCTTTTGTTGTGTTCTCTGAAGGAACAAGCTTCCAATGAAAACGATATCACACAAAGTATGTAGTCACTGACCTAATCACGTCCACCAGACACATCATCACCCACAGCTTATATAATGGGGTGCACACAGAATTTCTGGATTGAAGTAGGGACACGGAACATAATAAATCACTTTTTCTTTTTTCTTTTTTTTTAAATATTTCAACATTTTTTTCCCAATGTAATACTAATCAGGTGAATATATTTATATCGCCGTTGTCATTTAAACATATAACTGTAATTAAAGAAAATAAGCAAGTAAATTTATGTATTACTTTGATTACAAAATATACTTTGACGTCTTTCGCTGTAGGCTTTGTTTAAATATCAATATTGGGGAATTTTAGTACAAAGCGTGCAATCCGAATAAAAATAATAAAAATAGACAAGTTTAAACATATACACAAACCATGATAATTTATGTCACTATAGGGTTTAATTTCTATTTTATCATTTTGAATGTGTATTGGGTACAATGGTATTTTTTTTTTTTTTTTCGATTCTTCTTCAACTTTCTGACTATGGAAGCAGCCCAGATGCATAGCAGGATTAAAGTGGCGAGTGTGATTCCCGTCTATGACGATGTGTACTCGATGCAACCTACACCGGATACTCCGGTATTCTCCTCCCCAATATGACTGAAATGTTGTTGAAGGTAGCTTTAATTCATTCATATTGAATTCTTTCCAGGTTAAATTTTCACGTACATCTTCAATTCACTTCGTTCCTTCTCATCTGTACCCATACTCTTCTTTTTAGTGGGAAGGAAAAAGGAAGAGATAAATGCATTGATCGGACATACATACATTCATTATCTCTCTTCAAACTTGGACACAGGATAACATGGCTAGACAACTTTTAACAATATGTCAGTGCCAGTCAGTACCATAGTACCCGGAGCCTGCATATCGCAAATACCTGACAAACTCTATCAGAATTAGATCGATCGATCGATCGATTAATTGATTGATTGATTGATTGATTGATTGATTGATTGATTGATTGATTGATTGATTGATTGATTGATTGATTGATTGATTGGTTCGCCAGCAGCAAATATTTCATGCATATCCAGGACGAAGTTCAGCAATATATGACAACCTAAGTAACGATTTTTGACTGCCACGAGTAAAAGATTGAGTTACGTAGGAGCGTACAATGTAACCTTTTGTTACTCTTTTTTTCAAATGTCAAAGGAGAGCGAGACTTACAGTATGGTCAACCGTCATGTTTTCCGTATAAAAATCTGACAACCGCCAGAGAGGGCATCCCCTCCTCCTCTCTTGATTGAGCAATATGGACCGTCACCAGTATCTAGTACAAGATACGACGAATGGCGATGAATGCAATTTAAGTTAATAATGTTCTTCATAATTCTTTCTAGATAGTATTTGGAGTGAAGTCTGCAGAAATGTCACCAAATGTCGTACAGTCTTCATTGTCATAATAGAATGCCACGTGCATGCAGCAACAGTATTAACGTCATAACGATACGATATTCGAACTCTCATTCATGTATCTAAAGTGGACATGCCCTGTATAGATCCTTGTCACGTGTATGTTATACTTTATCCTCTCTTTAATCCCGGACAGAGTGTGACCTATTTACACGGAAGTCTCTCTTCAATATTATTATAATGTTTACATATATCAGTAGCTGTCTCCCTCGAATCACTTATTATTTCCTATTTCTATCAAGAACCAGGAAGCTGGCAAAATAATCTTAATTTTAATTCTTTTCCTATACGTCAGTATGTCAAGTGGTATGTTCCTGATTTCTTGTAAATAATTTTCCCGCCAATTTCTACAATCTCAATGATTGGATTTCTGTGAACTTATCTACTTCAGTCCACTTTATTATTGTGTACAAACTTCCGCTTTTGTCGGAATATATTCTATGAATTACTCGAGAATTTACTGAGAATATTAGAGTAACACAAATCTACTTTCTGTTCTTAACTATATATCACCACAAAGGCGTCACGACCACGGACAACAAAGTATGCTTATATTAAGTGTGTTGTTGCAAGGGATCGACCAATAGATTTGTTATGTATATTGTAACTTTCAGCATTTTTCTTCCAGCTAATAGATGAGGTATGAAAGTCTAAACTGCTATGACGAACTGACTGGTGAACACACTCTATGAATATGTTTAGGGTTATGGTATTTAACGCCACTTTCAACAATATTTATACTATATCGTGGCGGTCAGTCCTATTGGTGGAGGAAACCGGAGTACCCAGAGAAAACCACCGATCTGTCGCAAGTCACTGACAAACTTTATCACATAATGTTGTATCTAGTACACCTCGCCATGAGCGGGATTCGAACTCACAATAACCAACGTTAGTGGTGATAGGCACCAATTGCATAAGTAGTTGTAATTTCAACTACCATACGATCACGACCACGACGAATAGGTGTCGAGAAATGTTAATACTTGAGGAAGATATCAAGGGAGCGAAGCGCGAAACCCTATCAATGATGAAAGGCTTGTGGTCATGATTAAGCAACTTCATCCACCCCACCACCCAGGGCCCTAAATGGTAACTGTGGTGTACATAGTAGCAATATCGTCACAACAAAGTTACATGTTCGTTTTAAGTTTCTTAAAAATGATACTTTGAAAATTCTCTTTTGCTTAATTTACTAAAATAAATTTAGCTTTTTAATCAATCTTTTAAATATTTTAATTGATTGTTTATATAGTTGGATTAACATTACCAGATTTAAATAAGTTATATAAACATGAGATCATGACCTGTCAACATTTTAAAAACATATCTATTGTGTCCACTTGATATTTATAACTCAATGATCATGTATGGTTCACCATCTAGACATACGGATGATACGGAAATGGTGTTTTAGCATTAAATTAGAAAGCTGTTTTAATCAAAAGGAGGCTACGTATCTTACTTTCTTGCGTATTTTAGTGATTTTTGTTAATATAAGTATGTTATTTATATTGGTTAAGATTTTGACCATTTTGTCTAAATTCAGAATAAGTATGTTAGTAAACATGCATCTTGTGTGTGTTCAAGGTATTTTGATTGTGTCGTAACCCGACAGTTTGTTAGAACCTTGAGTTGTACTAAGATTCAATGATTGATGCACAATGATGACTTTTAATTTTTTAAGGTTAATGTCCTTCAAGAAACGTGTGCTTATCATGTGACAAGGGTATCCAGTTACATATTACGACATCGAGGTACAACATATAAATTATTTCTTATCATCTGTTACGAAATGTTGTACACTTGACACAGTTTAACATAGAAACGTAAACGTCCTATATTTTGTACCAGTTTACTTACGATATACCCAGAGGTGTCCTCGTGATCATGAATGAAATACGATCATAGATGGAATGCAGTTGTGTATTTACATATAATATAAGTGTTTAAATAAGGACTCCATTAGACAAACAGACACTCCCGTACTATGATTTCGGCTAGTGTCACGGGTGGTAGTACCTGTGTGTGATACTTGTCTTAACCTGACGAAATTGTTATCTAGTTCATTTTTAAAGTATGCGGCCCTAATATGGAACATAGCTAGATTATTACGCAATTTATAATAAACTGAATTGTCATCATTTAACAATCACGTACACTTTAGTTTTCTATACATCCTTGTGATGTAACTCGGTCAAAAAGTAGCCGACATAAATATGGGGACAATATATATTAATTTGTTTTTATTATAGTACATGCATGAAATAAATGCAATGCAATAGTTTTAGTTTTGTCGGTGATATGCACGTGAGTCTAACCGAAATAATGTTGAAAGTGGCGTTAAACACCATAATCTCAAACCCTCTAGCCATGAGGGTTGCACGAACCAAAAAGCTGTTACAGAATTGGGTCAATAGTAGACGTGTAAGTCTGATGGTTAAATACTTTATCTTGAAACTCTGTTACTTTTATTTTTCTCAAGATTTTCTAATAAAAATAAATATCTACTTGTAAAATTAATCTTCTTAACATACATTTTTGGTGAAATTATATAATATGTTTCCTTCTAATTTGTGTATGACCTTTGTTATATTATTTTACAATACAATATTAATCATTTAAATGGTATGGAACAGTTCTGTCCATGAATTCACGTAGCTAATTCGTATCAAAAATAACAATGTTTGTTTACGGTAAGCAGGAAAATATGGGACGAAAGCAACAGGCCAACTTCGATCCCTTAAAACATATTTGGATTTCCCAACGCTTCTAAAACATAATTATCTTTTGATACGAAATTATTTTTTTCGTTATTCATGATTAACTATTTTTATCGTTATAAACATTTATTATGATTTGTTTTTATAGTTATTATTGAACACAAATGTGCTTAGGTAAAGTAGACCGGATATCACTGTGAAAATTATCTCATAGGAGTGCTCGTCATGGCCTACTTATTACGTGACCCATTGGTATAGGATGGTACCATCATGTGTTTCACATTATCAAACAAATTGTATTTTCCTACATAATGTGATAATTTCTAGAGCTAAGGTTCATCTTCCTAGGGCATAGGTAACATTAGACGGTTTAGACACTTTGACTTGCTGAATTCCAGAGAAGGCTTAGCCGATCATTTAGACACTTTGGCTTGCTGAATCCCAGAGAAGGCTTAGCCGATCATTTAGACACTTTGGCTTGCTGAATCCTGGAGAAGGCTTAATCGATCATTTAGACACTTTGGCTTGCTGAATCCCAGAGAAGGCTTAGCCGATCATTTAGACACTTTGGCTTGCTGAATCCCAGAGAAGGCTTAGCCGATCATTTAGACACTTTGGCTTGCTGAATCCCAGAGAAGGCTTAGTCGATCATTTAGACACTTTGGCTTGCTGAATCCCAGAGAAGGCTTAGCCGATCATTTAGACACTTTGGCTTGCTGAATCCCAGAGAAGGCTTAGCCGATCATTTAGACACTTTGGCTTGCTGAATCCCGGAGAAGGCTTAATCGATCATTTAGACACTTTGGCTTGCTGAATCCCAGAGAAGGCTTAGCCGATCATTTAGACACTTTGGCTTGCTGAATCCCAGAGAAGGCTTAGCCGATCATTTAGACACTTTGGCTAGCTTAATCCCAAAGAAGGTTTAGCCGATCATTTAGACACTTTGGCTTGCTGAATCCCAGAGAAGGCTTAGCCGATCATTTAGACACTTTGGCTAGCTTAATCCCAAAGAAGGTTTAGCCGATCATTTAGACACTTTGGCTTGCTGAATCCCAGAGAAGGCTTAGCCGATCATTTAGACACTTTGGCTAGCTTAATCCCAAAGAAGGTTTAGCCGATCATTTAGACACTTTGGCTTGCTGAATCCCAGAGAAGGCTTAGCCGATCATTTAGACACTTTGGCTTGCTGAATCCCAGAGAAGGCTTAGTCGATCATTTAGACACTTTGGCTTGCTGAATCCCAGAGAAGGCTTAGCCGATCATTTAGACACTTTGGTTTGCTGAATCCCAGAGAAGGCTTAGCCGATCATTTAGACATTTTGGCTTGCTGAATCCCAGAGAAGGCTTAGTCGATCATTTAGACACTCTGGCTTGCTGAATCCCAGAGAAGGCTTAGCCGATCATTTAGACACTTTGGCTTGCTGAATCCCAATGAAGGCTTTTTTATATTTTTATTTTTATCATGATCGTAGCTGATGAAGATTATCCCAGAAACGCGTCGTACACATTGAATTAAATATCTACATTTTATTGTATTTGATCATAATTTATTACAGCAAAACAACAATCCTAAACTGGAATGTAACTAAAACAACTTCTTTATACCATGTACAATACAGTACAATGGTACGGAGATACATATATCATATACAAACAATAAATATACAATACCTGTGCACTGTCGAAGCATATGGGTAATATGTGTATGAGGCTTAGAAACGCGTTTCGCGCCGAATACACATATTTACCTATATGTTTCGACAGTGCACATGTATTGTATTTATCCTGCAATTTTAAATCGTAAATACACGTTTACTGGACGATGATAAAAGTATTTGAAATAATGTTGTGTATGTATTTGAAAACAATATCCCCCGATGTGCCCCGTTTTACATTTGTATGTTCTATTTATAACTGACCAATATCAAAAAATGTTCTATTTATAACTGACCAATATCAAAAAAAAATATTAGGCTGGCTATATTGGTCGGTAAATGCTGTCATTGCAGGATAAACAATATTATTACATAAGGCTCTATTTTACTGTTTTTCTATTGGCCAGAAGCAATACACGTGACATTCCATTTTCTAACATATTGATTAGCAAAAAGCAATTTCTGTGCAATAAATAATCATATTGCACTCTCGTGCAAAATCAATGAATGAAATTACGTGGCACGAGAGTGCAATATGGTTTTTTATTGCACAGAAATTGCTTTTTGCTAATCAATGTTAGAAAAATTTCATAAAATTTGAAAATTTTCAAAAAATTTGAAAATCATAAAATTAAAGAAAAGAAAAATTTAGTTCAAATTTTTTTTAACAAACTTGAAAATTTCATTTTTTTTTTTAAAAATTGAAAATTTCATTTTTTTTTTCTAAATTCAAAATTTTCATAAAATTTCAAAACTTTCAAAAATTTCATACTATTTAAAAAAAATTCAAAATGATAAAAATTTTCAAAAAGTTTCAAAAATTTCATAGTTTTCATAAAATTTCAAAATTAAGAGTAAAATAGAGCCGTATGTAATAAAACAATTACTACACTTGAACTTGATCAACATAAAATCTCATATTGATCTCGTTCAAGTGCAGTAATTGTATATAATATACTATTGTATCAAGGTCATAAACACACAAACCCATACAATACCTATCATGGTGAATAAAAACAAATAATAATAGTACACTAGTTAATATAAGTATACATGTATTAATATACATACAATACAAAGCTATCAAACAGTTAATTTATACCCACTTTTCCATCCACCCGGTTCTAAATAATCTGACTGCTTTAATTTTCAGTTTATCAACACCTGAATAGTTTTTTTTTTAATTATTATTATGTTCTACTTTATCAAAATGATTCAATAATTGAGTACGTATATCCTTTTATTTGACTATGAAGAAAGAAATGACACTCATCATCAATATTATTTTGACATATATAGACATTTTCTTCTCTTGGTACCTTTGTATAACGCCCTACTTCAATGTGATGCCGCGGTCACATATTCTGATCTTCCTTAATATTTTTCGTGTCACAGAATAAAAATTATGATTGTATAGAGTGGTGATAAATAAATAGTTTTTATTTTTATTTTATCAATACATTACAAATTTATATAATATCCTGTTGTTGTCATGGAGATTTTCAACTTTATCAGTTTAAGTAGTTAATTATTAAAATAGTTATTCATTTGGTTTTTTTTAATATAACGTGTAATGCGTAATAAAAATACTAAACTACAAAAACAAAAGTACATGTGTATATCAACTCTCTTCCTGTGCTATATCTGAAACCAAACACATTCATTTTTTCTTTATCTATTCTGAAAAAGCAACAAGTTTTAATGTCCCACATATTAAGGTTATATGATTTTAATACCGATGACAATTTCTATTAGTCTTTGATATTCATTTAACTCTTAACAACTCTTGATTAGATCTACGATTGACTGAATGATTGGTCGATCTATGTTATTGGTGGCAAGTGCCCTTCAGCTTTCATGTTCACGTCCAAAATTCTAATCAATTTCATTATTGTCAATTTTATTTCCATGTCAACCGCATGTTAAACCTAGGTGAAATATTACACTTTACAACATCGTGTAAATCTCCTGCTACCGGTCAATGGGACAATTATTTAACATAATATGTCCTAAATAGTTACACTGACCTAGTTTAAGTGATAAATCATAGAGGCCTTTTACGACGCAATCTGACAGAATCTGTCTTTTATTGTCCTTTCGATGACAACAATAGTTATTTATCGTTTGTTTTAACTTCTTTGATGTTATTGTTATATGTTAATTACCTGTACGGTATCTTAAGACAACAAGATGTTTATGTAAACGTGAATCGCACTGGTCAGGTCACTTTATTTGAATGGTGGTCAGGTCACTTTATTTGAATGGTGGTCAATATTGGAATAAAAGTATTTATTTACTCGTGCTTGTCGTATTGACAAAGAACTATTGCTTTAAAACTGATACACCTTTATTTCTATATAATGAATGCCTGCACTTAAGGTGAACATCATAATTGTTCACCCGAGGGGTGTTGTTTTCCCAAGGGCTTGGCGATCTAGATCACTGTTCCCCCGCTCATAAATAAAAAAAACTGATGACCGGTGAAATAGAGAAAACAAGGAATTTAGGATTTATTAGTTAAAATATTACACTTGATTTTCTATTGAAAAAAGATACTGAAGTATAATAATTGTTAATGACTCACAAATGGGTCAGTAATACAAAAAAAATTTAAAACAAACAGTGGAAATTTGACATAGTACATACATTATAATTTTACTGATGATTAAACATGGCGAATTAAAAAAAAATTAAAATTAAAAAACATTTTAAATTCTAAATTTTAATTTATGTCTAGTATAGATCTGCGACTTTATGAAGCAATCATTAAAATTGAGAAAATAGTGTCAATGTCTGCCAAAATTTCCATTTTTTTTAATATATTTCTTGGATTGTGTTTGCTTGACCCACACGAGTGTAATAATGCTAATGAAGATAAATATTTTTAACAAAATAAAAATATATATAATTCTACTATCGGACGACAGACGATAAAAAATATGTAAAAATTAACATATATGAGAGATATTTGAGCCGATATATTTTTTGTTCTACCCTTGATGGCATTCGAACCCACACATTTGATACACTACATCACTAATCATATCCAGCGCCACAGACCACTCGGCCACATCAAATGATGGCCTGAAAGGAGGCGGGATACCTTTCCTGTAATCGTGCTTAAAAATCATTCTAATCACGCTTAATCATTTTGATCTTTCACGTTTCACGGGGAATCACGCCAATATGTTTAAACAGGATTAAAGAAGTTTCCATTGTTGATGCATTGCCTGACAAAGAGGTCAGATGGGCTTGTCTTCTGTTACAAATAAATGGTGTGAAAACATCGATTTATGGACGGACGTCTATGACGCGAAAATGTACTTTTGTTTGTATATTACCATTTTCATACCTCCACCGGACCACAACTGATATTTAATCAGTAAGTACATTATACACAGTAATACAGGATGTAGTAATAAAAATAAGAGCGGGAAGCATATATACTCCATCTTTAATAGTCTAGGATTTTCTTATATAGCGGAGAGCAATTGTCCAATTAAAGCACTCCTACCAAATATAAAACAAAGGTTGATTGATCAATGTACTCAGGAGTAATCCTCTAAAATTTTACCAAAATTTTTATGATTTTAACCGCCGTAGTGCTTATGTGGATACCCTCATGTAAAATAAGGTTAAGTGCACACAATCTTGCCATTGAAAGGGGGAGGCACTTAGGTTTACACACCAGTGATAGAATTTGTACTATATGTAAAACTGGTGACGTAGAAGATGAAAGTCATTTCTTGTTTAAATGTGAAAAATATTCCAATTACAGGAGAAGTTTTCAATGTAATATTTTGAGTATATTGCAAAAAAATCATTTATCCGAGAATCAAATGCTCAAATTGTGTATGAATAGTAATTCATTAAAAGTATTAAGAGTAACTTGCTCTTACATTAATAATTGTCTAACTCTTAGAAATGAGATTATTCAGTATTGATAATAGTGTCATATTATTGTGTTTTCTATTCATAAACATGAACTGTAACTTCACTTTGGGCCTTTGCCAATTATTGTAATTGTGTTTGTGCCAATAACATATTTGTATTTGTATTTGTATTTGTATATTGGGGAAGTTACGTATGAAATAACATAAAGAGATTGTCTTTCACACATTTAGGTACAAAAAGTTCATTCACAGATCACGTTGCACTATAAATCACGTTTTCACGTCCTCATTTTCTGTGTTTGCTCCGTTTCTTCTTATTATTATTCTTCTTCTTCTTCTTTCTTTCTTCCGCCAAAAGTTTGTCCGACACATTTCTCGGCAACTATTGAATAGAAATTAATGAAACTTCACAGGAATGTTAAGCACTATGAGTAGATGTCGAAACTACTTTTGGAATTTTCAAAATGGCCGCCGTTGCCATGGAAACGGCCAAAATGCTAAGAAATTGAAAAACACAAAAATGATCATAGCAGGTTACTCGCCGAACAGAAATTGATGAAACTTGTAAGGAACAACATCCACATCTAGTGGAACGAGATAAGCCAAAAAAAATCGGAATCGGTTGGACAAACTTTTCCGCAGCTGCCATGGAAACAAAAATGGGGGGATTAAAAAAAAATTTGGATTCCTTTCATCAAACTTCATAAAACTTTGTAGGAATACCCACCGTAGTGTGTGACAGCTTTTTGGGGGGGGGGGGGTTAACAAATTCAAAATGGCGGCCGTTGCCATGGTAACCAAGGTGCACCAAATGTTAAGTTCAAACCGTACAGCGGATCCTTTTGGAACACAAAAATAGATCATCACTCAAAGTTGTGCTCTTTGTTTTAAAAATTTTCAAAATGGCCGCCAATATAAAAAATTTAAAAAATCATTAAGAATTCAAAAATGAACAGATTTCAATGGAAATGGATATTTACAAGGAGTAAGACATGCTGCACCATATGACGACCATTTTGGTTTGCTATGGTGGCCATTTTGAACCAAAAATGGCCGTCAAAATACAAAAATCCAGCGATTTGGGCGAATTTTGTTTCCAACATGATAGAGTCAAAAACTGGGTTCTGATTATTTCTTGCTATGTTCTCACACTATTCTTCATTCATACCACTAGTACTTGCATTGTTCGTTTAGGGGACATTTGTAGCGCTCTGCGCTACAGTAACCAATATTTGTAATTGTGTTTGTGCCAATAACATATTTGTATTTGTATTTGTATTTGTATATTGGGAAAGTTACGTATGAAATAACATAAAGAGATTGTCTTTCACACATTTAGGTACAAAAAAGTTCATTCACAGATCACGTTGCACTATAAATCACGTTTTCACGTCCTCATTTTCTGTTTTCACGTTTCACTTTTCCGAAAAATGTATCATTCACTAATCACAATTTGATCCCTTCCAGTCGCAATAAAATATAGTTTCAATAGTCGAAGTGTTTTCTATATAATGCGAATCTAGCGATAGATGTAAAGCATGTACATATATATTTTATTGTCTTGAACTATTGATTGGGTATCGGTGACCGTTCCCAAAGCTCGTAACACAGAGCTACCCAGCACGTCCACAGTTGACGGATAATGGGTGTCCTCTCGATGGAGGTGTCAGATTTTAATACGGAAAGCCTGGTTCTAGACTTAAGTGGGCAACGTGTTTCGAGATTGTCAGGCTCACTGCACGTTAAGTGAGTGAGTGAGTGATTGTTGTTTAACGCCAATTCAGCAAATTTCCAGCTACATCATGGCGAGAACAAATTAATTATCAATTAGATGATGATGAGGTCCGCTTTGTACTAGACCAACACGCCGAGTTGGATTTGTATAGTGCTAGTTCACTGAAACAACAATCCGTGGGTAAACCTGTCGCTCCAAACGGACACATTATTCTGATTCGGAGCCAACCAGTTTTTCTCTTTCTCCTTAATGCTGTATGCTTAGCGGAGAAGCAACAAATACCAATTTTATATAGTCTTTGGTTTGACACATTTGCACATTTCTGATCTATACCTGGGCAAGAGTTATTTCCCTTCCTGGGCAATAGTTATTTCCCTTGTAGGCAAGTCCGGTCAATGCAATTTTTAGAGAGGCATCAGCTACGATTTTGACCAAAAAAATTATATGTTTTGGAAATTGGTAAATAGTTTTAAAATGATGAAATAAAGGTAAATATTTCACATTAAACAGCTTATCGTACCACTTTTCGCCTTTTGAGAACGAAAATTACCATCGATTTATTATTTCCTTGCAAGCAAATAATTTGACCTCGCTTTCTCCGTATGCAACTGACCTTACTAGTGACAGGTAAAAACGAATAAATTTGTATTTTGTCGCTTATTAACTGCAAACTTGCATGGTTCTTTGTCCGTAATTAACGCCGACTAAAAGCAGATCCACAGAAAATAAGAAATGAGTGCATTGTTGTACTGATTTAATGACGATTCGGCAAACTCCGTAAGCAATGCCGATAATTAATAAGATGGCGTCCATTTCTTGATCGATCTCAAAACACGAGCAGTTGCACCTTTTTTCCCCGATGCGCGTACATTTCATAACATTTATAAGTTACAGAAACACGTTTTATTAAGGAATCAATCATATCTGATAGTTTTTATGGGTAACAAAAATTTATGATTTTGGCAGATAATGCCCCCTTTAAGCACTGGACAAAATATTCATTTTGCATATAGTTTTCTCATAATCTATAAATATTTCGTGATTTGTAAACAGGTGATAGATAATAAATTCACATGTAGACTTTATAATGATTTATCTTTTTTAGATCATATGTAAATTATATACAAATTGAATGTTTTGGCTATTGCTCTTGAATTGACCAGCGATGAGCAATCAGCAAATATTGGGTGAATCGGTAAGAACGGTATCGGTCGAGTTTTGACGAGTGCAGCAACCTGTCGCCAGCCAGTAAGGGGAATAACTCTTGCAAAAGAGAACAATCTTAGAATAACATCGGAAATGGGTAAATTATTCGTGCGATATAGAACATCATGTCTGTAGGGGATGATGACAAATGTGTCCTTCGTGAAGATCATAGAGGAAAGATGAACCCGTGTCCAATATCCAGGACACACGGAAATAGAGGTCACCTTTGACATTCATCGTATCTGTATATGTATTTAATAGCCATGCCGCTGTCCATCTATTAACTACAAATTAATGGTCATTTTTTACCTGGAATACTTACTAAGACCTACAAGTATTCAAAACATTTAACTATATATATTGAACTATATACATTTAACTATATACATTTAACTATATACATTCGATTTTAATAGATAACCCACGAATAAATTTAATCGCGACTAAAGAAAATAATTACCGTCTACAAATTCGCGGGTTCTTCTTAAAACATGGCTGATGTAAAAAGACGCTGTTGAAACGCGCAAACGTACGTGTTTATATTCCAAATACTAGTATCCCGCGAGTCTCATTATCAGCAAATCAATTTCTGTACTTTATTTGTCTGTTTATATAATTAATGGACAAGATAATCGGCGGACTTTACACCCTCAATCTAAACAACTAATACTATGTTTAATCACACGAGATCTTAAAATGAGTAATTATTACAGGTCAAATGAGACGGCCTTCCTATTCTAAAATGTAAATTAAAACGACACCCGACGTAACTTTAGCCCTCTTTCTGTGTAAATTGTTTCGTGGTCGTCAGCCCCTTGGGTTATCAGATATATTTTAACAATTTAAACAAATACAAAAATGCAGTACTATATCTATGTGGCTGTCCGTTCATTCATTTGATATTAATAAGATATCATTTTAACACTTGGTTATTCACATTAAAACTCAACGAACCACCCTTTATTTACACCCGTTCATATAAAATAATCTCAATTAAATGAACAGTGACCCGAAGAAGTCAACGTTTTTTTGTGTGATGCAATTTGTTAAAATCATTGAGTATGAAAACAATGTGAAGAATGCGACGGTGTATCTATCTTATATCTATATTGTATGGTAAAGATTGATGAGCTTATAGTCTTGTCAAGAAAGATCAGCAAATCTACATACGTCAACTCAGATCAGAAGATGTGCCCTATATGCAAGGGGCACAAATAGGTTGAAAAAATAAAAAAATTGACCCTACCACTTCCAAACGTCTTGAAAGTAGACCTAGTTCCAAGTGACAGCTCTTAAGAGAGGCAAACTTTACTGAACAACCCTAGACTGGATTCACCTACGAAATATATCATAGCGAGGAATGTGTAAAGTTCTATACGTGTCTCTTTCAAAATTGATCACAAATGACGTTAAATGTTTCTATTCTGAGTGTCCTTTTCCCTGTAGGACCCTTTAAAATGTTTGTAACAATACAATATTATATGATTTTTTAATGCAGTTGTTATAGACGGTACATGGGAACTTGTTACGATGTTAACTTATAAGTCCGGACTTATAAGTTACTAAGTTTGTGTTACGATGTTAACTTATATGGCCGGACTTATAAGTTACAAAGTTTGTACTGTCACGATGTTAACTTACATGTCCGGACTTATAAGTTACTAAGTTTGTGTTACGATGTTAACTTATATGGCCGGACGTATAAGTTACTAAGTTTGTACTGTTACGATGTTAACTTATATGTCCGGACTTATAAGTTACTAAGTTTGTGTTACGATGTTAACTTATATGGCCGGACGTATAAGTTACTAAGTTTGTACTGTTACGATGTTAACTTATATGTCCGGACTTATAAGTTACTAAGTTTGTGTTACGATGTTAACTTATATGGCCGGACGTATAAGTTACTAAGTTTGTACTGTTACGATGTTAACTTATATGTCCGGACTTATAAGTTACTAAGTTTGTGTTACGATGTTAACTTATATGGCCGGACGTATAAGTTACTAAGTAAGTTTGTACTGTTACGATGTTAACTTATATGTCCGGACGTATAAGTTACTAAGTTTGTGTTACGATGTTAACTTATATGGCCGGACGTATAAGTTACTAAGTAAGTTTGTACTGTTACGATGTTAACTTATAAGTCCGGACGTATAAGTTACTAAGTTTGTGTTACGATGTTAACTTATATGTCCGGACGTATAAGTTACTAAGTAAGTTTGTACTGTTACGATGTTAACTTATATGTCCGGACGTATAAGTTACTAAGTGTGTACTGTTACGATGTTAACTTACATGTCCGGACTTATAAGTTAGTAAGTTTGTGCTACGATGTTAACGTATATGGCCGGACGTATAAGTTACTAAGTAAGTTTGTACTGTTACGATGTTAACTTATATGTCCGGACTTATAAGTTACTAAGTTTGTGTTACGATGTTAACTTATATGGCCGGACGTATAAGTTACTAAGTAAGTTTGTACTGTTACGATGTTAACTTATATGTCCGGACTTATAAGTTACTAAGTTTGTGTTACGATGTTAACTTATATGGCCGGACGTATAAGTTACTAAGTAAGTTTGTACTGTTACGATGTTAACTTATATGTCCGGACGTATAAGTTACTAAGTTTGTGTTACGATGTTAACTTATATGGCCGGACGTATAAGTTACTAAGTAAGTTTGTACTGTTACGATGTTAACTTATAAGTCCGGACGTATAAGTTACTAAGTTTGTGTTACGATGTTAACTTATATGTCCGGACGTATAAGTTACTAAGTAAGTTTGTACTGTTACGATGTTAACTTATATGTCCGGACGTACAAGTTACTAAGTGTGTACTGTTACGATGTTAACTTACATGTCCGGACTTATAAGTTAGTAAGTTTGTGCTACGATGTTAACGTATATGGCCGGACGTATAAGTTACTAAGTAAGTTTGTACTGTTACGATGTTAACTTATATGTCCGGACTTATAAGTTACTAAGTTTGTACTGTTACGAATCGTTAACTTATATGTCCGAACTTATATGTTACTAAGTTTGTACTGTTACGATGTTAGCTTATATGCTTGTTTGTTTGGTGGTGTTTAACGCCACTTTCAACAATATTTCAGCTATATCGTGGCGGTCAGGTTTATTGGTGGAGGAAATCGGAGGACTCGGAGAAAATCACAAACCTAACGCAAGTCACTGGCAAACTTTATCACATAATGTTGTACACCTCGCCCTGATCGAGATTCGAACTCACAACATCAGTGGTGATAGGCACTGATTGCATAGGTAGTTGTACTTATAAGTTACTAAGTTTGTACAGTTACTTCCTTCTTTTTAGAGAGATAAAAACTCGTCCCTGGTGAGGGGTATTGATATAAATTTATATGATACACTTATATCAGTTATATAGGTCATAGGTCTGGAATTCCCAGTTCTCCAATTAAAAAACGAACAGTCACTATATTTATCTAGAACTGAAGTACTATTTTATGCGGTGTTTAAACACCTTTAATCATAGTTTTATTCTTCATGTTAAAATACAAGAAAGAAATGTTTGTCTTACTTGAAAGGGGAAGAAAGGTCAACGTATCAAGAAATCCTCGAGTAATTGTAACTTGTAACAGTAAACAATTTCGTTCCATGTCTATAAACACAGGTTTTTTAAGGATCGAAAGGAATCACGCTATCTTGTTATATACAATAACGAATCATTCCTAGTATAATGTTATCACAGAGCCATATCTTGATAAGTATCTCAAAGTATTTTTTCTGGTTCAAGATACTTCAAAAGTGTGAATGAATTCGTTCTCATGTGAACAGTTTTGCTACTTAAAAAAGGTTTAGCAAAAAACTGAATGAAGCTATTAAGGTCAACCGCTATAAAATCATACACTGTATTGTACTGGTAATTCATCTCTTCTCTTTCAGTTAACCTGAAACATGTAGAGCGAGAACATGTATTTATTGTAAATTGCCAGAACGGGCGCAGACCTTAGGACACATGCGATATCTACAGGGTGGTAACAACGAAGAAGCTATTGATTCTACGATTAAGGTCAAACGTCAAGTGCATAGGGGTCATCTCCTCTGTTCTCTCTCTCTCCGCATCTAAAGTGCGACCGAACGAACATTTACCTCAGAAACTGCGCGCTAATGATTGGGGTCTGTAAGCATGTGAAATAACATGTTTTGTGTATGGTAATTGTTTATTTTGGTAAATGGAATGTCAATGATAGGTCAAGAGTGAAGCAGTCAAGGAAAGTATGTATCTAATAATAATAACAAACATATTGATGGCCATTTTCATTTAGTCTCTCTTTATTGTTATTAACACCTAAATATTCAAAACCGACATTTCTCTGAATTAAAATCTGAAAACTTAGACTTTCTGAACAAAACCGACATTTCTCTGAATTAAAATCTGAAAACTTAGACTTTCTGAACAAAACCGACATTTCTCTGAATTAAAATCTGAAAACTTAGACTTTCTG
The DNA here is from genome assembly GCA_963383655.1 of Bathymodiolus septemdierum. Taxonomy (NCBI): domain Eukaryota; kingdom Metazoa; phylum Mollusca; class Bivalvia; order Mytilida; family Modiolidae; genus Bathymodiolus; species Bathymodiolus septemdierum. The sequence goes on from OY726518.1 coordinate 37,304,113, forward strand.
AACAAAACCGACATTTCTCTGAATTAAAATCTGAAAACTTAGACTTTCTGAACAAAACCGACATTTCTCTGAATTAAAATCTGAAAACTTAAGACTTTCTGAACAAAACCGACATTTCTCTGAATTAAAATCTGAAAACTTAGACTTTCTGAACAAAACCGACATTTCTCTGAATTAAAATCTGAAAACTTAGACTTTCTGAACAACACATGGGAACAAAAAAATTGTTCAAATTCTGTAAATCTGACAAATGTTCGACAAATACAAAGTATTGGTTTTTTGGGGTTTTTTTTTTTTTTGTTATTAAACATTCTGTACTGATTGTTGAATGTATGAGCATGGAAGTCTTAGATTTTTAACCGTATGTTGTTAAATTTATATGTTGCTTATTTTATATTTTTCACACGTTTTAAAACAATATGCTTAAATGACAAAAATAGCATTATTATAATTTTCTCTTTGTTCAGAAAGGTCATATCCGAAATAAACTCATATCACGTGTACACAAACTATGATATAATGGTTGTTTATTTTAGCTATAGTCGAGAACCTAAATCGGAGTACAGCTTAAAATGCAGTTTATACACAAATATAAATGCACTTTTAATTGGGTTTTAATTTGAAAATCAATAGTTTGATGACACATCATGTATGATCATGCATTTTATAACATTTAATGATGCTCTCGGACATAAATACATGTGCAACAAGAAGAATACACAAACTAAAGATTACGTCTAGTGGTAGCTTCATACGACCAAAACAAGTGCATTTATTGACAGCTTTGGGCCTCTTGTTTGGTTAGAATCGCCAAAAATCAACTCTAACATTTACTTTGCGTCGAAGATCAGTGTCTGCAATTAAAGAAGATCAGTGTGTTTATATTCCAGAAGGGTCGATCAAATAGAATTTACGTTATGATAAAAAAAATGTTTACAGACGTATCACGAGGTAGACTCACCCATACCATCACAAAAAAAGAAATTGTAATTCAATGACGGACATAAACCACCCGTAATCACAATAACTAGTTATCAATGACATCACATGATCAGCATGTGATTGACAACATATGTGTATGCTTTGCAATAAACAGTGCAACAGATTTACATAGTTGTACATTGCTAATTAATAATAAACACTTGAATTTTTTTTTTTTTAAATTGGATGTCTAATAAATTAGTTTGGAATATGATAGTCTCTTACGGTACTAATTTTATGAAATTGACATTCAAATAAATAATAAAACTCTGTACCAATAGCACTTTGGAATATGACTTATCAGTCATAGCTGGACTGGTAGATATTTTACATTGAATTTTATTTGCAAGCCAAATTTAATGTTTTAGTGAGAATAGTTTCATCAATTTTCATTTTCTTAATTATAATGACAAAAGATATTAATTTTATTTTAAATATCAGACGTGGAAGTCATTTAGGACCATATTTGAATCTGTCTAAATACAACGCGCCCCTTTGTCTACATGTATGTTAGAAAATGTGGAAATTAATAACAAAGTTTAATTTGTAGTAAGTATACTTTCCTAGTAGAAAATGTCGACAGTTAATCATTCCAAGAAATACTAACTCGAATGATACCGCGCCCTCTATCGGCACTATCGCTGGACGACCAGCGGGAGCGTAATACAACGACTGGATTATTCGGATTAAAAAAATACTTGAAGACCATAAATTATATATGCCTTGATAATGAGTGACATTTCCTTTTACTGTACAAAATTATGAAAACTTCCCAGTATAGTGAAACTTACGACTTTTCGGAATTTATAAAAACAAAACAAAAAACAAAAAAAACCCAACCAATTATTAAAATATACGAATGACTGTTTATTAATGAGGTCAAGAGACCATTGATTGTATACTTGACAAGATTAAGACATGTATGTTATAATTTACAACAACAAATTATAGTAATATCTGTCAAATTATTTATACCAAAAAGTTAATTATTTATAAATAGCCTTTAACTGTAAACACATGTTTAATGATATTAACATAATTATAACTTTGATATGATTTTAATTTTATTCTAGGCGAGAACATATGTCAAATAGTACATCAGCATATAAGTAATAACGTGACCCCTGTAGCGGTTACAAATCCCGGGGTCTTATATATGACTGGACCACACTATCGGACGCCACAGTAGGGATTCTGATATCTATCCACTGTTCATGTTTGTATATCCTGAGAACCTCTACATTGTGATTAATGAATACGACTGATACAAAAGTGGCGGCATCGAATCTATTCCCTTCAGATTCCTGTCATTCTGTATTTTACAGTTACTATAATTAACCAGAGAAACCATTCCACAATAATATCCTATAATTAAGTTGACTTTTTCTCCTTCAATGCATATTTTAGAGTTTAATGGCATGTTCAACGACCTGAATATAATGTGTGTCCAGAAACTAGTACAAGAGCGGTTACATGGTATCTTATTAAATCAATGGACTTTTAAACCTATATCGTTCAGAGGGCAAATCGAACATGCTATTGAAAACTATCAAAAACATGCATGTCGGTGGTTTTCTCCGGGTACCCCGGTATCATCTACCAATGAAACTGGCCGCCCCAATATCACTGAAATGTTGTTACAAGTGGTGTTAAATACCGTACCCTAACCCTAACCCTACATATAAATACACCAACCCAACCCTTAACATCATACCTATGTGCTTGATCGACTTTATTCTAAATATTCCAGTTGTCTACGAGACATAGAAATACACAGTAAAATTGATGATGGAGTGCATAACAATGGATTTTCAATGAAGGTATACGGTTTATTTATTTATTCGTTTAGTATCAAATTACATTCTCCTGGTACTTATTCATATAGAGGGAACATAAAAAAAACAGTAATAGCATAGGCAGACAGGAAAGACGACATGGACTTGATTCTGCTCTTTTCAGTGAAATTTGAAGTTATGTGTTGTTGTTGTTTTTTAATGCATTTTGACGTTGCAAGATAAACACAATATGTGTAAATTGTCAATTAAAAAGTTATTTACACTCTCTGCGAAACAGTCAGGCCTGAACACTGCTCGCCAAAGGTTCGCTTTTCAACCTATATCCAAAGCTCGTACAAATAAATCATATATATTTTGAGACAATTTACAATTTACATAATTATGTAATACACGTGTATCAACAAGTCAATGTATCCCTCAGAAGCGTTGGTTTTTTATTTTTATTTTACAAAAATTCGGTGTCTTATATAAATATATACATGTATATATATAAGATGACATTCCAGTTAGCGACTTGCTTGTCTATGGCGTGGTGTTCTATATAAATAAATATATAATCATGAACATCAGATAAGAACGACTATTCGTGACCTATATTATACCGTCTATAATCTTCCATTGTCCTTATTCCCCCAGCTTAAGACAAGACTATCTCCAATTTTGTAATACTTGTAACGGTTTCGATACATGCGTCAGTTTCGCTGTACTGATATATTCCCTTTTAATTTTGTTTCCTTACCGTGTCACTCGGTTAGATACTGTCGTGTTGACCCTGTATTTGGCTCGTGTTTAGACAATTTTCTAAATCCAGTAACCATTAATTAATCGACAATCTTTATTTATCATATTTACCTGTATTTAGGTTATATTTACATTCACTTTCTAATTGTATATACAATTGATTTTATATCTATAATGTATATTAGAAACTGCGTAGATAGCGTTGGTATGGTGTTATTTCAGAACCCATTTAAACCTGTTCGGTTAGAAAGAGAAATAAATATATACCATGTCCGTGACCGTCTGGAATCGGGCAGGCATCCAGTATGCGCATGTACTGTACTGTAGAAGAACCATAATACTAAATGTGGTGGGGGTAATACCGTATATAGGATTATATATTTGATCAAAATGTCACTACGACCGAATATTGGTGTATGTGTTTTTTAAAGTCAAAATTATTTTAATTTGCTTCCATTCTGCAATGATTGTTTCAGTTCATTATTTCTTTATTTCCTATTTTCGTACATAATTGTCATTCCCCAATACTACTGTACGGTGTGAAGTACTCATAAAAAATTCTAGAGTTAAATTCCCACTTATTGTATCTAAAAATACAATCGGAAACCGATTATAGCAAAATAGGAAAATTTCATGTTTTTTTTTTGTTTTTCCCTATCAGCCAATTTCACATTAGATTCTTATTTCGTAAGTTTCTACTGCTTTGACCCGCCTGTGATCTTCTATACGTTTAAGACTTAACCGTTGTAGCATTCAGTACATTTAGCGTTTGAGAAAAAGGAGCTTTACACTAAATCCTCTAATCCTATTGTAATAATTAACTAAAACTCGCGAATAATAAAAAAATATATATATACCCATAGTAAGCGGTACCCGACATGTGTTGTGTGAACTATTAATTTGATAAGCCTCTTTTATGATCATTTAGTGCATGGATTATAAAAAAGATTATCCCTTGTCGCTTTCCATTATAGAAATCAACCATTTTTGGTTACAACCTTTCAATTCTTGAACAAAACTTGTCAAATTTATTTAAATTCATTTAGAGATAAATTGACATAACACCCCGAATTTAGATTGTTGACTAATTTGTCCCACGATTACAGTAAAGTAAGTTGCATTATTAAGTCATTAAAATCATCAGTTCATTTCTGTTGCTACGAACGAGTGGTAAAACTAAGGCTATAACTGCGAAAAAACTTAAATTTATTCACAAGACATGCAGAAAGTCAGTATTTACAACTAAAACAAGACTTTAAATTTCGACTTATTGATATTTTGTAAGATACAAGTTACGCAATTGAGAAAGTTTAGATCTCGACGTTTCATTGATTAGACTGGTGACCTTTTATACAACGAGACCGTATCACGACTATATAGAATGATCATTTCTTACTACAACAAAACGTAGTAAAATGCTGGAACTTATAGTTATACAATTATCTGATTACATATTACTAAATCTAATGGGGGGGGGGGGGGGGTAACATTTGTGGTAGGTTTTCTCTTACAATTAATTGTTTTATATCGAACTGTTTAATTGGTAAAGGTTAAAAATCCACTCAAGAATGTGTTGTTGTTTATTTCTTTCCGAGGAAATTATCGGAAATCGATGGGTCTAGTTTTTGCGTTGCATCATTAGAATGACGTTTCGTCATCTCGTTTCGCAACGAATCACGGGGGAACTTTAGTATTGATTAAAGAAATGCGTACATTTGTGTACTAATTAAAGAACATCTTGAATAATAGCCAGTTTATTTTGTATTGAATTCCTTGGTAATTTGCCGACAGTCTGTCATTGTTATTAACATTGTATTTCGTAATTGTCATGTGGTATTTAGCCATTTGTTTTCGAGGCTTTCTAAAAATAAAACCACAAAATATTTATCAAATTTCAAAATATTGGGGCAGTTCCAAGTATTATTTGTTAGTACACTTGTAAGTTATCCTGTTAATTAAAATCTAGTTGACAGTCTATAGTTTTCTGTGGGGGTAATTCATCTATTGACGCCCTTTTATAAAGGATACGAGTAGGAGGGCTACTGATGAAGTAAAATCAGATAATTGTAAGCTGTCGTTATCCCCCGTAATAGACAATACACCTACATACGTGTTGAAGAATATTTGAACAAAACGTTTATCGATTCTCTTCTTGTGAAAAAGGGCTCCATCGACGCCATGAATTTGTGATTCGGTCCCATGTGAGAGTATAACATGCCAAAAATAGTAGCAGATAATTGTTACCACGAGTTTTCTTTCACCGACACTTGACACAAGTGCGTATCATTCAACCCCGTCTCTATAGGTCAGGGGTCAATTGCGAATTACATATTGACTTCCTTACTTTTGTGATGTTGACCTATTGATTGTTGTTTAACGTCAATATTCCAATCTTATTAATATTATGTGTGTATGAGATTTGTTGAGGGGTGATACACTACAAATAAAAAGATCCAAGAAATATCTTATTTTAATTAGATTGGTTCGATTCACTACGAGACCATTATTTCTTTAATTTGAATTTCACCCACACAACTATTTGTCGATATGGCCAAATACCAACATCCCAGGTCAATATCATCGTTTTACGATGGTATAATAAATTTAATAAAAATCAATATTTCCATCTATATTAGTTTTTAAAACTGAAATTTAAGCAGGATATCAGTTGTACTAAATCCCCTTATTTTGTACTTTATTTTAATACTATTTTGTGTTAAATTCTTTTGTTATTTAAAGAAATGTTGTCACCCATGTCCACTGGGTATACTTTTAAATATTATTTTTTTCATTTCTTTCTATAGTAGGTGGGAGTAGAGATCCAGTACTGGTTTATTTTAACCACAAATGTAACCTTGGAATAGGCTGTTGATTTGTCCATGGTTAAAATGATGATCCCACTCAAGGCTAGCCAATAATATGACATCCTTGAATAGTGCGAGATTCATGGAAAAATGAGAAAAAATGTATAGAATTAACACATGTTGTATTCTCGATCTGTTATATTAATTGTATTTTACTTTCTATGAAATCACAAATGATTTTGCCCTTTCGTTTGTGGCCTCTCTATGGTTCTACTTGTCATGTTTGCCAGTGGGGTATGGCCAGTCAGTGTACTGCAACACATATTTCAGTCTCCATTTGTTTAACACTAAAGTCATTAGAACTGACATCATGTATTCATCCATCTGGTTTCTTTGTATAATATAATGTTTTCGTGCCACAATATAGCTGAAATGTTGCTAAAGTTGGTGTTAAACACCAATCAATCAATGTTTCTTTGTAAAGCCATTTCATCACAAATGTTATGACAAAAAAAAGTTTTGGTTTGAATAATCCAGACATACAAATGTAAACTAGAGGCTCAGTCAATATTGCTCACATGTGTACTGTAAAACAGATTTATTGAACCTGTTGCTTATATACATGGCCATGAATGAGGCATACATTGGAGTCGTCTTTGGACCCTCCAGGTCTTTATTTGCACCAAACTAAAATTAAATGTCCATTGTAGTTTCTTGAGAAATATAATTTTTCTAATTACATTGTTAAACTTTGGTCAACTAGGGCTTGGATCCCATAACATTGGATCCTTCATTTCTGGAGATTTTATTGTACATATCACAATGATGAAGTGTCATTTATAATACTAGTATTTCTATATACCTTTAAGATATAACAGACAACACCAACTATTAATACAATGCCAGGATATAACTGATATATTGTTGATAGTGGTGTTAAATCACTATAAAAAACCAAAACAACTTGGCCTTTGACGAGCTGAAAACTGAATAGTGTAATGTGACCACAAGATCAAGATCACAGAACTGGACAAAACCAAGTAAATAATACCATATTTTTCAGAAACCTTCATACAAGGTCAACAAAGGTGATCTTTGATTTTTTTATGGAAAGTTAGTGTCTGTATTATTCTGTAGCCCAGTAAATTTTACAACTTAAGCTCATGATTCATTTATATCCACACCCTTTATCTGTAGATTATATGCTTATATTTTTAATGTGTTCACACAATAATTTACTGTGTATATCCATGTTTTCTGCATGTTTTGTACATGTATTTCAAAATTATCTTCTTTTTCTTCTAATTCTCCATTTTCAGTGGTACATAGACAAAAATATAAATTATTTTAAATATTTTATTTTTAATTCTTTTGGTTCTCCCAATTTTCTGCTTTCTTTATAAAAATAAGTTATTTACATGACAAACAACAGGATTCTTTCCAAATAAATTAGTCACACTTCTCCGAGCTGCTTATAAAGCCACACACAAAAACAGCTCTCTCTCATTCCTATCACACTTACTCTGAACTAGTTTTCAAAACTGTTCTTAACTCATTCGCACATTTATCCATCCTCTATCTTACGTTCCCGGCATTTTACATACACAAATGGCAAAATATGCCAATAAATAAATGAATTAATATTTACAAAATGAATGAATAATGATTTGAAAACCCTTAAATGGATTCAAGAGAACTAAATTTCTGGCAGGCATTAAGGTATAAATGATTGCATAAAATCTTAAATGCAATTAAAAAAATTCTGGAATCTTGTTAGTGTGCAGTGTCACTACAAAAAGATGAGTCCACAAATTGACTCAAAAGTTTTAATCTACAAATTGTGATTATTAATAATACGTATTTAATATCAAGAAACCATGGTTTCTACGTTGTATATCTACTAGTTTTCGTCTTTCAGTGGTAATTCACTTGTCGTAAAATTTTAGCACCATTTTTAATGAAATTGAATTTCACATTTAAATATTGACAACATTCTTCAATTAAATTCTCGACATGCATTGAAATGGCAGTGACAAAAAGTTCTGGGAACTTTATAATTCATATAAATATTAAATTAGTCTGATGAGCATGTTCTCTTAAAATATCACATTAAAAAATCATGCCAAACTTTGGCATAAAACGTTTGATTCGTCCCTGAGCTTTGGAATGGGCTAGTTTATTGCATTTCTGGGTTGCACAGTAAAATTTATTGACTATGTCTATCAATTCGCTTTGTCACACACTTTCTTGACTGCTCATTGATACAGTGTCTACAGAATTTCCATGCTGACAAGTAGAATTATGTCCATGTAAACTAAGTTTTTCTACTGGCAATTGTGGCATGGCTAGCCATGAGTGATTTAAAATGTCTTCAAAGGATGGCCTGTCTGATGGACGAATTGCTAAACACTTTTTAATCAAGTCTTTCACATCATGTGATAAACGTCCTCTAAATGCCACTTCTGCTTTCATAATTTGTTCATCTTGTTCAAATGGAATATCACCACACACTAAGTCAAATAATAAAATTCCAAGAGACCAGACAGTAGCTGAACGCCCATGGTAACGATGGTGTTTAATCCATTCAGGAGGACTGTACACTCTTGTACCTGAAAGACATTAATAAAATAATATTTAATTTTCAATTCTATTTATATTCAATCTATATTGTCATACATGTATATTAATTTGTATATGTTCTGTATAAATGGCCTCCTTAAAAGACAACAAATCATCAATCAATTTAAACATTCCACCTGACATATAAGAAAAAAGGTGTGAAGATCATGAATAACAATTTCCCAGCTCATCCTTTTAAGTTTAAATGTTTTGTACAGGACACGCCCGAGTGGTGAAATAACTTGGCCATATGGTCTCCAAATTCTCACCAGGGTTTTTGTTTTTAAATATTAATGTGAAGTATTTCATCAAGTCATTCAGACTTACACTAATTACATGGCTATTCATTAATATCTCATAACACTTAATACTAAATATTGATTTTGTGAGCACAGGTAAAAATGTTTTGATATGCTTGGTCGCACGCAGGTATGCAAGGAGTTTAAAGCTTTACTTAAAATGGCAAACCAGATATTTTAAATGTCTTGTTATTAGATCACAGTAAAGCAGTTATGAAAGATTTTTGTTTTTTTAAAGTTGATAGCAACCAATCACACTTGAGCTTAATGACTTTAACACAAAATATTACAGCTAAACTGATATTAAAACAGGAAATATTTCTTGTATGTATTAAAAAATACGAATACAATGTACATATCTAAATAACTGATTCATTGCCAAGTTTTTGTAGTGAGAGACACATACATGTGTAATCATTTACGCAGATATTTTCAGTAGCAGCTACAGCAGAGCTGATATGTTTTGCCAGCCAAGGTTAAAACTGTGTCGCTGTACTGCATTCTTAGCCATCTCCCATATTAGGGTATCGTATTCATGTTAAGATATTTGAACCAATATTTTAAAATCACGATTTGTATAAAATCCATATACATTAAGATTTGAATGTGTAAATTTTTCTATCACAATTCATATAAAATGCTCACCATCAAATGTAACATAAACTGTGTCTTTGACCAAAGTACCAGATCCAAAGTCAATAATTTTAAGTTCACCAGTTTTTAAGTCCACAAGTATATTTTCATCTTTAATGTCTCGATGCACAACACCTGCTCTATGAACAAGAACTAATGTTTCCACTATTTGTCTAAAGAATCCTTTGCTGGTTTCTTCGTTAACAGCACCTTTTTCGGTTATGTAGTCAAATAAATCCTGAACATGTTCTGGTCGTTCCATAACAATAATAAAACTGTGAACACAATTGTTTTTCACTTCATACCAGTCTAACATTTGTATACATCCAGATATATGTGCAACTTTTTTCAATAAAATAATTTCCATTGGTAAAGGCTGTCCATTATGCTGCCCCCATTCAGTTACTTTACTTTTATTTATCAATTTGATGGCAACCTGAAAGAAAAGAAGACATAAGTAAAAATATTCTATTACTTACAAGTTGTACATACATAATAATTGTAACAAATATTTGTTATAACTGGATTTTCTAGAATTCAATGTCTTTTACATAATAAACTTAAGTTTTCTCGAAAAATGAATTTCCTTATTAAATTACTGTAATTACAAAAACCTACAAAATATGAAAGAACAGTTATATCTTTACAAAACAAAAAAATATTAAAATTGTTTTTTTTTCTCTAATAAATAAACTTACTGGAAGTCCATCACTTTTTCTTGTACCAGAATAAACTGTACCAAATCCACCACTTCCCAATTGTGGACCAACATTGTATGTCTTGTTCAACTCTTCTTTTCCTTTTACTGTAAAAAAAAAGAACAAGTAAATAAAAGTTAAAACATGACAATATTGTAAACAGAAATTATAACTGAACTCGAACGTGGCAACATATTTATTTCCCGCGACTTGTTTGAGAAGTTAAAATTGTATTTACCTGGCTCCTTCTTTTCTACTGGGTTGTTATTATTAAACAACTTTCTTCCCAACATGATGTGATAAGAATTTTAACTATTTAACATCCAAAGTATATATCAGTAATAATCACAAAATAAAATCACATAGACATCGCTGTTGACACGCTCGATTCTACGAATGTTATGAGATATTCAAAGTTGTGTGTATAGTATCAATGTGCTATATAATCAGGACACGATTCGTCCGCTTACGGCACATCCCACTTGGCCGATCGCCAACTGTTTATTATGAAAATGTCCAGTATTAAATAAAAATGAAAAAAGTTTTATATTTTGTTCACATTTAAATATAATTTACTGATGAGGTATATTAAAATTAATTCTGCACTTCTAATGAAAACCAGAATGAATGCAGACAGGGGACTATTTTTTGTTGTATTGATAATGTCTGTCTATATGCGTTACAAGGTTGGCCGGGTGCCAGGTTGATAGCTTGCCGCTATTTTCTTACGAATGAAACGATCGACCAATCAGAAGATCTCCCGCGTTACTAATCCCACGAAAGCCAATCAAAATACCATCAGCTTACAATCCGCCTCGAAACGTAAACAGAACAGCGTGGTAAGGTGAATGAGTAACGTAAACAAAACATACCAGGACAGGAATTCACAAATTACATGAAAATTCCTTACATACTTGATAATTGAATTGTTAAAAGGACGATTTAATTTTAGTTTTTGACCATGAAAATTTATTTTATTAATAATTTTAGGACTTATAAATGACGTATCGTAAAATTATTTGTTTTTTTTTTCTCGTGAAAATTCAGACATTATATCTATAATACATGTAATAGGTTATTTTTAATCTTAAGGAAGTCTGAACTAAAGAAAAAGGAAAATTCGATAATAAATTAAAAAAAAAATATATATATATAAACATTCCCATATGATATAAAAATAGTTCAAATTTTCAAATGATTAACTATGGACAATCGTAATATTTATTTATTATATGTCTCGTACTGTTTGTAAGCTTTTCCCATCGTTTCATTTTTAAGCTTTCGGTCAGGCGTTGCTTTGTTGATCATGACACAAACTTTAAAAACGCGCCTTTAAGTACATTCTGTTCCCACGGCTAGTGTATTACTGATTTAAAAGGCATTCCTGATGTTTACCTATCTACAAATCTATTTTTAGAAAACAACTATATACACACCCATTTTCCGCGCAATTTTTCGACAATAGAAGTTTTATTTACCCAATAAGAGTTTCTTTGTAAAAACAATGTATATAAACACATATGTTTTTTTTCTCTATATAATTAAGTGCAATTTTTGTTATATTGAAATAGCTAATTTGAATATCTATCCAGCGTGTTTAGACAAGGAAAATGTATCATGTATTGATATAACCTTAGCGTGGGTTATAATAGATGACCTACATTTCTAGGTCAAATATTTAATAATGATTAGCTTAATAAGTACGATAGGATTTTGGTATTGAGAGAAGATCACTAGTATCTCGGTACCCCTAGTATCTAGTTTATAACTCCTAGATTGTCAAATTTAGTACAAGGAAATCTACATTAAAATGTAAATATATTTCCAGTAATAATGTCTTCCCTCTGGAAGTTACATAATCCACATTATTGATGAGTATTGTTGACTTGTTTTTCCCCTGACATAATATGGCCTGGGAGGAAACATTGATACAACACGCGAATCCAATACCGTGGTAATATTCCCCTGGGTATATAGTAGTTTTACGATTGTAAATAATATAATACTTCCATGTTGTGGTGGTGTAATCATAAGGAAGGTGTCAAAACCATTGTTTCTCTTAGGATACTAGAAAGTCGATAAATAAAACCAGATAAAATGGGAATCTACCGATTTCTACTTAATTACGGGGTAAATTGGCAATATTTAGGTGTTGTTGTATTATTACTGAACGACGCCAGCAGACAAAAATTATATGGCCGAATAAATAATATTTTGAAAAGAAGTAATAAAGAGACCATCTGTCAAAACATGTATTTATTAACTTGGACAAATGGTTTACTGTGGATCCGTAAATCTGGGGGTTCATTTTCTTATTAAATTCTTTACCATCGTTAAATATTGAAAAATAGTTACATTTAAACAAAATACATAATATAAAGATATTGATATAATAAATGTCATTTATGAAAACAAACATGTAAGATCAGGAAGTTTTTGTCATCAGACAGTATTGTAGATTGTTTAATAAACTGACGCGAGTAATTTCACTTGTTCACGAGAAATGTATTTCGATTCATAGGATAAGGGAGGCAACTACTAATAAAACAAATTTCTTATGTTAAGAGGAGTTATCTGCTCGTTAATTTTGTATAAAATCAAATTGTATGCAGTAATTTCATCGAATTGGTAGATAAAATGTTAAATTTCATAATTAAAATTGTCATCATTGTTTAATCGATGGTATATAAATCTTTATATATATTTCTCTGGTTTGACATTCAAGCCCTAAAGCTAAAGGGATAAATATCACAGCAACACCGCAATTTCACAGTACTCTATCATTTTGTGTTAGGATCTCATTTATTTTTGTCGTATTATTTGTTTCTTACAGTTTTGAAGAAAAGAAAAAACGTGTGGAATTTACTATTTTAACAGAAAATTGAAACGTGGACGTTTCATATTTTTAGTGAACAAAGGGGAACAACTACTATTAAATCAGAGTACTCGTATTTGAAATGGAAAGAGTTGTGTCCCATGTAAACAATTTTATTTGCGGCACACCAAACACCCTTGTTTTATGAACGAGACTCACGAGCCTGTATCGCTCATCCATTATAAATTATCAATTTATTATTCAATAATAATTTATGTGCTTTGTGGGTTCTGTCATGTTTGTTCCCTGAGTATATATATTTTTAATTTCTGTATTATTCCTCAGTTTTAAAACATTTCCTTAGTATGATGGATATGCTTTAATCAACATGAAAAAGGCACACAAGGGTCGCAGCATGGTACGACCAAAGCCAGTCGACAAAGATACATACAGCACCAACATTTCAATTTGAAAAATTCGAAAAAAAATAATATTGAAAATTATCATATTGAACTGCAATATAATTAAAATTAGATATTTGTTGTATCTTGCTTATATATTTGTTCATTGACGATATACTACAGGGTGACCCAAAAAAACACCGAACCCCTAAAAATGTTAATTAATCCTACATAGGTCCATCAAATTTCTTCAAATTTGGTAGTCTTAAACTTCAGCCTATGGATGATCTTTCCACAAAGTTTTAGCCATCTGAGTCAGTTTGCATAGAATTTTTATGTTCTTTCCAAAATATGCTCCAAATGGCATCCTCGGCGTTGAAGGCACACTTGCATACGTCGCGCAAAATTGTCAACGACTCGCACACATTCCTCCTTAGGGATATCCCTGATCTTTGTTGCGATTGCTGCCTTCAGTTCACCAATTGTTTGAGGATTGTTCTCATACACATTATCCTTGAGATACCCCCACAGAAACAAATATGGGGGGGGGGGGGGGGGGTCACCCTGTATTTAACAACATAACGTCTGAAATCATGTAGTGTAACCCGAAATGAAACCTTTAATTCATCTTTGATTGCCCTATATACAAGATAGTTAAATATATAAACCAATGGACAACAACACTTAGCGTGTACTTGGTTTTCACATACAAAAAGATTTAGTAGACTCATCACCGATTGGTCGGTTTAAAAGATCAATCCTGACATGTTCCCAAACGGGATGTCGTTAATGTTAGTGTATCGCCAAAAAAGAAATAAATTTAAAAAAAAACAATTATTATATTACAAATCTCTAATATTGAAGCGGATGACAATAAGCTTACCGTGTACTTCAAAACCGACAATTGCTATTTGAATCATAGCGAATTTCAGATAAATACAGAACATAGTGTCAGACAACAGAAAATTAACAATAACGATATGCTTAAGTATTTGGTCGACAATCTTATCAACATATTTTACAAAGTAGGACAGTCAATCAGAATATGTGCCGAGATACAACTAGTAAGAAGAAGGGACTACGTGTGGTCACCATGATACGACCGCAACAAATCACAAGGACCTCCTCTTTCGCAAGTTTTAGTGCGATCAAGTTAACTTGAAAACCACAACTGATAGAGGAAATCCATTGGAATACTACACGAAACCCTGTCAGAATCAATGTAAAGAAAAACTCATCAAAATTAGATGAACAAGTAATAAATGGATAAACTGGGCGCAGCAATCGATAAGGGCTTCCTCAGACCACATTTACTGCAACCAAGTTTAATCCAAACTGATAGAGGAAACCACTTTTATACTACTTAGAATCCACTGGTAAATTACATAGAATCTACTGGTATACTTACATAGAATTTACTGGTATACTACCTAGAATCCACTGATATACTGCCTATTCTAATATGACGGCCTATATATCGTCAACCAGTATAGAAATAGATATATCGGTATACATCTACTTTTAACACCTGCACACTCAAATTATCGATTGTAAACAAAAAAACATAATTTAAAAAGTTTCTGTAATGAATAAAAGCCTACAAGGCCGTTTCCGTGAGGTCATACACAACAACTACACATTATATTACTTTGTTCACATGTATACACAAATATGCGATGAAAACGCACTCATCTGGGGTTTTCACCGACGGATGTTTTTTTCTAAGAAAATATTCTGATTCCCAATGTTGCTGAAAAAATATTCTGATTTTGGTGGAGGAAAAAAAAATAATCTGATTCAGAGTTTTTGTCATATAACCTAATGTTAATTTCTGGAAAAAAAATTCGCGCTCTGCAAGACCAAAAAAAAAAAAAAAATTCTAACTCTCGTATTGTCCGGAAAAAAAAATTCTGAACGAAAAAAAACCCATAGCTCCCCCTTGCAAGTTAAATGGTCGGGACCTAAGGAATTTCGCTTTTTTTCTGACTGGCCTAAACAGCATTTTCTCAACTCTACCTCAGAGTGAATACACCTCGCGTGAGGTATATTCGGGCTTGTGTCTACTGTCTATTCGGTGTTTCAACGTTATCCAACCAGAGACGAGATTTCATTTCCAGTCGGCCAATCAAATTGCAAAAAAAGGTCAATATTTTACAAAATTTCAAAAAAAAATTCAAAGATTTCATATAAAATTTTCAAAATATTTAAAAATTACAAAATTACATTTTTTTTTAAAAAGTTCAAAATTTCAAATGTTAAAAAATTGTAGCCTATTTTGTTGAATATACTGTTGAAAAGTTTGAAAAATTCCTTATTTTGTAATAAAGCAGTTCTTGACTTAATTTCAGACCTCATTAAAAGTCAATAATTGTATAGAATCCACTAATATACTACCTAGAATTCACTGGTATACTATCTAGAATCCACTGATATACTGCCTAGAATCCACTGATATACTACCTAGAATTCACTGGTATACATGTACTACCTAGAATTCACTGGTATACATGTACTACCTAGAATTCACTGGTATACTATCTAGAATCCACTGGTATACTACCTATTATCCATTGGTATACTACCCAGAGTCCACTGGTAAACTACCTAAAATCCACTGGTATACTACCTAGAATCCATTGGTTTACTACCTAAAATTCACTGGTATACTACCTAAAATTCACTGGTATACTATCTAGAATCCACTGGTATACTACCTATAATCTACTAGTATACTATCTAGAATCCACTGGTATACTACCTAAAATTCACTGGTATACTATCTTGAATCCATTGATATACTACCTAGAATCCACTAATATACTACATAGAATCCACTGGTATACTACCTATAATCTACTAGTATACTACCCAGAATCCACTGGTATACTACCTATAATATACTAGTATACTATCTAGAATCCATTGGTATACTACCTAAAATTCATTGGTATACTACCCAGAATCAATTGGTATACTATCTAGAATCCACTGATATACTACCTAGAATACACTGATATACTACATATAATCCACTGGTATACTACCTATAATCTACTAGTATACTACCCAGAATCCACTGGTATACTACCTATAATCTACTAGTATACTATCTAGAATCCATTGGCATACTACCTAAAATTCACGGGTATACTACCTAGAATCAATTTGTATACTATCTAGAATCCACTGGTATACTATCTAGAATCCACTGATATACTACCTAGAATCCACTGATATACTACATAGAATCCACTGGTATACTACCTATAATTCACTGGTATACTACCTAGAATCCACTGGTATACTACCTAGAATTCATTGGTATACTATCTAGAATCCACTGGTGTACTACCTATAATCCATTGGTATACTATCTAGAATTCACTTGTGTACTACCTAGAATCCACTTGTGTACTACCTATGGAATCCACTGGTATAAAACCTAGAATCCACTGGTATACTACCTATGGAATCCACTGGTATAAAACCTAGAATCTACTGCTATACTACCTATAATCCATGGTATACTATCTAGAATCCACTGGAATACTACCTAGAATCCACTGGTATACTACCTAGAATTCACGGGTATACTACCTAGAATCCACTGAAATACTACCAAGAATCCACTGGTATACTGTCTAGAATCCATTGAAATACTAATTAGAATCCACTGGCATACTACCTAGAATTCACTGGTATACTACCTAGAATTCACTGGTATACTTACTACCTAGAATCCACTGGTATACTACCTATAATCCATTGGTATACTACCTAGAATCCACTGATATATTACCTAGAATCAATTGGTATACTATCTAGAATCCACTGATATACTACCTAGACTCCACTGATATACTACCTAGAATCCACTGGTATACTACCTGTAATTTACTGGTGTACTACCTATAATCCACTGGTATACTACCTAGAATCCACTGAAATACTAACTAGAATCCACTGGCATACTACCTAGAATCTACTGGTATACTACCTATAATCCACTGGTGTACTACCTATAATCCACTGGTATACTACCTAGAATCCACTGGCATACTACCTATAATCCACTGGTATACTACCTAGAATTCACTGGTATACTATAGATTCCACTGAAATACTACCAAGAATCCACTGGTATACTACCTAGAATCCACTGGCATACTACCTATAATCCACTGGTATACTACCTATAATCCACTGGTATACTACCTAGAATCCATTGGTTTACTACCTAAAATTCACTGGTATACTACCTAAAATTCACTGGTATACTATCTAGAATCCACTGGTATACTACCTATAATCTACTAGTATACTATCTAGAATCCACTGGTATACTACCTAAAATTCACTGGTATACTATCTTGAATCCATTGATATACTACCTAGAATCCACTAATATACTACATAGAATCCACTGGTATACTACCTATAATCTACTAGTATACTACCCAGAATCCACTGGTATACTACCTATAATATACTAGTATACTATCTAGAATCCATTGGTATACTACCTAAAATTCATTGGTATACTACCCAGAATCAATTGGTATACTATCTAGAATCCACTGATATACTACCTAGAATACACTGATATACTACATATAATCCACTGGTATACTACCTATAATCTACTAGTATACTACCCAGAATCCACTGGTATACTACCTATAATCTACTAGTATACTATCTAGAATCCATTGGCATACTACCTAAAATTCACGGGTATACTACCTAGAATCAATTTGTATACTATCTAGAATCCACTGGTATACTATCTAGAATCCACTGATATACTACCTAGAATCCACTGATATACTACATAGAATCCACTGGTATACTACCTATAATTCACTGGTATACTACCTAGAATCCACTGGTATACTACCTAGAATTCATTGGTATACTATCTAGAATCCACTGGTGTACTACCTATAATCCATTGGTATACTATCTAGAATTCACTTGTGTACTACCTAGAATCCACTTGTGTACTACCTATGGAATCCACTGGTATAAAACCTAGAATCCACTGGTATACTACCTATGGAATCCACTGGTATAAAACCTAGAATCTACTGCTATACTACCTATAATCCATGGTATACTATCTAGAATCCACTGGAATACTACCTAGAATCCACTGGTATACTACCTAGAATTCACGGGTATACTACCTAGAATCCACTGAAATACTACCAAGAATCCACTGGTATACTGTCTAGAATCCATTGAAATACTAATTAGAATCCACTGGCATACTACCTAGAATTCACTGGTATACTACCTAGAATTCACTGGTATACTTACTACCTAGAATCCACTGGTATACTACCTATAATCCATTGGTATACTACCTAGAATCCACTGATATATTACCTAGAATCAATTGGTATACTATCTAGAATCCACTGATATACTACCTAGACTCCACTGATATACTACCTAGAATCCACTGGTATACTACCTGTAATTTACTGGTGTACTACCTATAATCCACTGGTATACTACCTAGAATCCACTGAAATACTAACTAGAATCCACTGGCATACTACCTAGAATCTACTGGTATACTACCTATAATCCACTGGTGTACTACCTATAATCCACTGGTATACTACCTAGAATCCACTGGCATACTACCTATAATCCACTGGTATACTACCTAGAATTCACTGGTATACTATAGATTCCACTGAAATACTACCAAGAATCCACTGGTATACTACCTAGAATCCACTGGCATACTACCTATAATCCACTGGTATACTACCTATAATCCACTGGCATACTACCTAGAATCTACTGGTATACTACCTATAATCCACTGGTGTACTACCTATAATCCACTGATATACTACCTAGAATCCACTGGTGTACTACCTATAATCCATTGGTATACTATCTAGAATTCACTTTGTACTACTTAGAATCCACTGGTATACTATCTAGAATCCACTGAAATACTACCTAGAATCCACTGGTATAAAACCTAAAATTTACTGGTATACTACCTAGAATCCACTGGTATACTACCTAGAATCCACTGGTATACTACCTAGAATCCACTGATATACTACATAGAATCCACTGGTATACTACCTATAATTCACTGGTATACTACCTAGAATCCACTGGTATACTACCTAGAATCCATTGGTATACTATCTAGAATCCACTGGTGTACTACCTATAATCCATTGGTATACTATCTAGAATTCACTTGTGTACTACCTATGGAATCCACTGGTATAAAACCTAGAATCTACTGGTATACTACCTATAATCCATGGTATACTATCTAGAATCCACTGGAATACTACCTAGAATCTACTGGTATACTACCTAGAATTCACGGGTATACTACCTAGAATCCACTGAAATACTACCAAGAATCCACTGGTATACTGTCTAGAATCCATTGAAATACTAATTAGAATCCACTGGCATACTACCTAGAATTCACTGGTATACTACCTAGAATTCACTGGTATACTTACTACCTAGAATCCACTGGTATACTACCTATAATCCATTGGTATACTACTTAGAATCCACTGATATATTACCTAGAATCAATTGGTATACTATCTAGAATCCACTGATATACTACTTAGACTCCACTGATATACTACCTAGAATCCACTGGTATACTACCTGTAATTTACTGGTGTACTACCTATAATCCACTGGTATACTACCTAGAATCCACTGAAATACTAACTAGAATCCACTGGCATACTACCTTGAATCTACTGGTATACTACCTATAATCCACTGGTGTACTACCTATAATTCACTGGTATACTACCTAGAATCCACTGGCATACTACCTATAATCCACTGGTATACTACCTAGAATTCACTGGTATACTATAGATTCCACTGAAATACTACCAAGAATCCACTGGTATACTACCTAGAATCCACTGGTATACTACCTATAATCCACTGGTATACTACCTATAATCCACTGGCATACTACCTAGAATCTACTGGTATACTACCTATAATCCACTGGTGTACTACCTATAATCCACTGATATACTACCTAGAATCCACTGGTGTACTACCTATAATCCATTGGTATACTATCTAGAATTCACTTTGTACTACTTAGAATCCACTGGTATACTATCTAGAATCCACTGAAATACTACCTAGAATCCACTGGTATAAAACCTAAAATCTACTGGTATACTACCTAGAATCCACTGGTATACTACCTAGAATTCACTGGTATACTAACTAGAATCCACTGAAATACTACCAAGCTATTTCACAATCAATTAAAAAAAGTAATCTCTTCAAAATTGCAGTGGGTATACCTTCTACACATGCGAATGTTTGAAATTTACACCCCTGTTAGATACTTTTCAATACAAAAATAGCTCATTTACTTTATTGACTAATAAATAACTCATAAAGATAAACATTCGGAAAAAATGCATTAAAATTCAATGAAACAAATATTTTTTTTTAATAATTTGGCACTTGTCGAGAAATTTCGGTTGCGTTTACCTTGGGAACTAGCATAGAAAGGAAAACCGTTGACATACTACCCAAAGGTCTCAATAAAATGATTAAAAAAACTACCCAAAGGTCTCAATAAAATGATTAAAAAAACTATCAAATTTGGATGAAAAATAAATACTAAGTCTTCCAAATCTGTGAAATATAGGAATTTGGGTCATTTCCCCCCAAATAATATTGATGATTTTTCTTTAGCGACTCGTAAAAAAATCATTACGGTGAGCATTTTCTCAACTGCCTCTTCACAAATCGTTCTTGTGATTTTTTTTACAGAAGATAAACTAAATCTAAGCAACATTAAATGCATAGGTTTAGGGGACATGTAAACATATACACCTTCCACCATCAATAAGTGGACCAAATATGGTGAGCCTAGAATGTTGTTAATGGAGAAACTGACCTATTCAGGAAAAGACGTCATTTTAATTAATGCCCGCCTTGTACTAGACCCACATGTTAGTTGGATTTTTATAGTGCTCAATGATACAATAGCCTTCGCACAAACAATGCGGTCCAATCTGACACATTATCCTGATTCCGAGCCGACGAGTCTGTAGTCTTACTCCTTAGTGGAGAAGCAGTAAATACCATTTTAGTCTTTGGTTCGACCTGACCAGGGCTCGAACACACGATCTACCACAATCGAGGCGAACACGTTAACCAATAGACCACCGTTGTGGATTTCAGTAGACCATGAGGATGATGTCAAAGTCAGGTGACACACGACTGACTGACATATACAATGTCGACAAGGGAAAGTTGAACAAATATACTAGTATATTAAAGGGATATTAAAGCTCATTTTGGTAATTTTTTGTATCTCATGAAAACTTGCAATTGGTTCAATAAATGATATTTATGAAACATTAACCCGGTTTTTATCAATGAAACTTTGTAAAAGTGACATAATTCGTTGATAATTCTGTCATATCTTGCGGTTTTCTCTCCAATAATTGAATTTTTGCTTCCTGGACAAAAATTAATTTCGACCTTTTAAAGTGATATTTTAACGATATTAGGGATTATATGGGCGTGCAAAGTATTTTTGGATTGTTTTTACAATTAAATTGAAAGTTGAAAAAATATGTTAAAACGAGCTTTAATATCCCTTTAAAGTATGGACACAGTAAATTGAAGGACACAATAATGTGTTGGACATAGTAATAATATGCTGGACAGTTGTCTTGTTTTACTATTTCATGTGTTAAATATGCCTTTCAAAATAAGCGAAATGTGTTATTTTGGATGTTAAATAAGACAGTTCAAAATTTAGAATTCGGGTTTTGTTGGATCCTTTCAGTTGAGTTTTTCTCCGGAACCATAAATTAGAGAGAACACATCCGTAAACATACTTCCGAAAGCTATCGGCCCAATCTATTCAAAGAAAACAAAACTGCAGCAAAATTGGATGAAAAATAAAAATATGCGAAATTTTAAATTCTGGGTCCCCTTTAAGACTCATTTTTGAAATAAAATATCAAGTTTTTAATAGCAGATCTGAGACCATACGACCATAAAACCTCAAGTGAACAATAAACCTATAACCATACGCCATAAAACATCAAGTGAACAATAAACCTATAACTATACGCCATAAAACCTCAAGTGAACAACAGACCCGAGATCATACGACCATACAACATCAAGTGAACAACAGACCTAGGACCATACGGCCATAAAACCACAAGTGAACAACAGACCCGAGACCATACGTCCATAAAACGTCAAGTGAACAACAGACCATCTGACCATACGGCCATAAAACTTCAAGTGAACAGACCTGAGACCATACGGCCATAAAACCTCAAGTGAACAACATACCTGAGACCATACGGTCATACAACTTCAAGTGAACAACAGACCTGAAACCATATGGCCATGAAACCTCAAGGGAACAACAGACCTGAAACCATACGCCATAAAACTTCAAGTGAACAACAAACCTAAAATCAAACGCCACAAAATTCAAGTGAACAAGACCCGAGACTATACGGCCATAAAACTCAGATTAACAACAGACCCGAAACCACATGGCCATAAAACAAGTGAGCAATAGACCTGAAACCATACGACCATAAAACCTCAAGTGAACAATATATCTGATAAATTCTTGACGATAACAAATTTTAATAGAAATCAGGATGTTTAAAAAATGTCGATGTGATTGGCATTAGTGACTGATACTTAGATTGTAAAAGTAAATAGTGATTTTGGATAGGGTTGGAATTATAAGTTCTTTAAACTGGTCACAAACGCTCTTTTTTCTCATAAGATGATGCAAGTTTGTCCTTGACCAGTAATGAGTGTGGCATAATGTTGATCCCCATACTCGTTTACGTTGTGTATTTGGTAATCCCCGTCCAACCGGTGGACCCTGTATACTTTTTGAAAGGATAGCATCGTATAGGTCTTGCTTTCCATAAAATGATTTAAACAAAATGATTATCAATATTGAAGGTAAGAGCGGTACGATTTGATTTATTGTGTTTAACGCCACTTTCAGCAATCACTTGCGGCTGCGAGTCGAGTGCACCCTTTTTTGTAATTCACAAAGCTGGGCCCGAACCCACGCCGTATTGGTGATAGGCTTGTACGAGTTGCTAGGTAATCCAACTACCTACCGGTAACTCAGAGCCACCCTGGCCTTAACTGAAAGCTTCATTACAAATGATATAAATGAGGATATGTTCTGAGATTTGTTTTCTGTTAAAATTAGCCAATGAGAAAATAATGATCCCTCTATGTGTAACTATGACTCATGAAAATAATCTGGGGAATCTGATCGGTACTAAAAATCATTAACCTAGTTAATACATAAAGATAGTTAATACTGTAAATCTTGTTAATAAATAAACCTGGTTAATACTGTCTTGAAATATTAGTCAGTTATAATCTTTGGTCATTGGCAATGGGCATAAGCAGCTCAGAGATGTTTTTGTTCATTAGAAATACTATGATGAACCAAGTTCACAGTGCGACTGTTTTTGCTGTCTGAGCAACAAAAGGCACTGGCACAACTTTCACTTGTTCCGTACCTCCAATCATCTAAGCAACAGCCGAGGGGGTGAAGGAGATCATCGAAATCACCGAAGTTTTGCATATTGCAACAGAAGTCAAATTAGCATGGTAGTTGACCACCTACATGTAATACAGATTCCTACAACAGTTCCATGAAGAATTATATGGGTTTTTCTTGTTGATATTTTTTAATTTTCAACCAATCAGTCCAAACCTCTGGCTATTATGACGGTCGCAAAAACACAACAGTTCGCAAAATAAGTATTGGGGGGTTTTTTTGGACAAAAGGCAGTTTGATTACCATATTGGAGCCATTAGAACACCTTCTAATTTGTCAATGGAGTGTACACGTCCCATGGATAATGTCGGATATACCAGTAAACCATAGCAGTTTAAAGATGCAAAAGAAGACGACATAAATGGTTGTCTAATCCTATAATTGACAGATTAAATGTTTATTTCGGGTCAATGTTCAATTATATAGGGTACCTCAGTTCCATCATGACAACTAGATGGGGTGTCTAAAGCAACGATGTACCTGTGAAAGCTTCCTCAGTCTCTTAAAGAACTAATAGTAAGAGTGAGTGAGTGTTCTTTAACGCTAAGTAAGTATTCTTGAGCTATAAATCATGGTGAGTTCAATTATCAACGAGTTGTAAGAGGATTTCTGCTTTACACTACACGTCTAGACCAGCACGCCTAATTGGATTTGCAACAGTGCTAGCTCACTAAAACAATAGCCCACGGATAGACTTATCTTGTTCTGAATATTATCCCGACTCCGAACCAATAAATCTGTCTCTGACTTACTACTTAATTATGGGTGCAAATCCTAACAGAAGCATCAAATACTCATTTGATTATCTTTGATTTGACACGACCGGACATCAAACCATCGATCTACCGAACTCGAGGCGGGGACACTAAGCACTAAACCACGAGGATGTACTGTATTACAAGCAAATGTCCGCTAAACAACGGTGTGTCCATCGTTCAAAAACTTGTCAAACTCTCAAACACTTCGACAACGTTTTCACAATAGGTGGAAATAACGTTGTCTAAGTGTTTGACAGCAAGTTTTGAACGATGGGCACACCATTGTTTAGTGGACATTTAGGGGCATTTGACGCACTATCACATTTAATGTTATCCTTACAATAACTTCAAGCGGCACAAAATGGCTTCCATAATAATGATGTACATTTTCAGCAATATTTCAGCTATATCATGGCGACCAGTTTTAGTGGTGGAAGAAGCTGGAGTACCCGGAGAGAACCACCGACCATGGGCAGGCAACTGGTAAACTTTATCTCTTGCGGTGGTGAGTCGAGTGCACCCTTTTTTGTAATTTACAAATCCGGGCGCGAACCCACGCCGTATTGGTGATTGGCTTGTACATGAGTTGTTAGGTAATCCAACTACCTAACTCACTGAGCCACCCGGACCCTACTTTCTGTTTGATGCAAAAAACATAAATAATTAATAATTGACATGAACAATCACTTCCCCTGTCCTTTAACTGAATAAAAAAATGTATAAAAGTAACATCACATAATCAACATGTTTTAAATGGTAATAGTTTGTGCAACATTAAGGTTCAGTATAACACTTATATAGTCAATTTGCTTTTATCTTAAGGGGCATTATCTGACAAAATCGTAAATTTTTGTTACCCATTAAAACTATCAGATATGATTGATGCGATGCCTTAAATAAACGTGTTTCTGTAACTTATAAATGTTATGAAATGTACGCGCATCGGGGAAAAAAGGTGCAACTGTTCGTGTTTTGAGATAGATCAAGTAATGGACGCCATCTTATTAATTATCGGCATTGTTTACGGAGTTTGCCGAATCGTCATTAAATCAGTACAACAATTTCTTATTTTCTGTGGATCTGCTTTTAGTCGGCGTTAATTACGGACAAAGAACCATGCAAGTTTGCAGTTAATAAGCGACAAAATACAAATTTATTCGTTTTTACCTGTCACTAGTAAGGTCAGTTGCATACGGAGAAAGCGAGGTCAAATTATTTGCTTGCAAGGAAATCATAAATCGATGGTAATTTTCGTTCTCAAAAGGCGAAAAGTGGTATATAAGCTGTTTAATGTGAAATATTTACCTTTATTTTATCATTTTAAAGCTATTTACCAATTTCCAAAACATATAATTTGTTTGGTCAAAATCGTAGCTAATGCCTCTAAGTTTTTAGTTCCCTTCAATATTTTACTTGAAAGCAAAAATGAATCAAAAGTAATAAGAGTTACTTGAAATTTATATAAATGCTGTTTTAGCAAAGACAAAATACACTACTAATAATGGGATGTTAAGTTTTCGGTTTCACATGATGTAACATCTTTCTTTTTTTTTTTTTTTTTTACAGAATCTCGATATTTTGTTAGTAGAAAATTGGAAAATTAAATAGCAGAACGTGATGTTTATGGTGTACACTTGCAGAAAAGATATCTCTGAACTTTGAAACATTGTAAATATATCAGTGGGTTTGATAACTTTTTCCACTTCTGATACAATGTTAAGGCATTAAAGTACAACCTATCAATTTATAAACAATGTGAGTGCACTCTTTGAATATTGCAATAATCCACCTGCATAGCATATAAAGCAAACATTACCGATTTCATAAAAATGTCTGTCGACGGTGACTTTGTCCAATGAATATTCTGAACAAAGTTTTATTTTTATTTATTTTAAGTTTGTACAAAGTATCCCCATGTGAAACATTTTAAGTTTGTACAAAGTATCCCCATGTGAAACATTTTAAGTTTGTACAAAGTATCCCCATGGGAAACATTTTAAGTTTGTACAAAGTATCCCCATGTGAAACATTTTAAGTTTGTACAAAGTATCCCCATGTGAAACATTTTAAGTTTGTACAAAGTATCCCCATGTGAAACATTTTAAGTTTGTACAAAGTATCCCCATGTGAAACATTTTAAGTTTGTACAAAGTATCCCCATGTGAAACATTTTAAGTTTGTACAAAGTATCCCTATGTGAAACATATTAAGTTTGTACAAAGTATCCCCATGTGAAACATTTTAAGTTTGTACAAAGTATCCCCATGTGAAACATTTTGACTATGTGCTGTTGCATTCATACATTGTTTTTATCAACTTGTTAGTCGAACACACCCGTGATAAGTGTTATAATGAATCTTAATTAATCCTGGATAGAAAATCAACACTACCAGAGGCTTTACGTCTTTAGTTTCACCTCTAAATATTTCGATAATTAAACAAACAAAAAATTGTAAAGCGAGTCGATCGTCTCTCGACTTTATCCGTGAGGCATGCTCGATTAGCTTCAAAGTCAAGCATTAAAAAAAAAAAGAAATAACGATTTATTTATATAATAATTGAAACAAGAAAACAGTTCTGACATTACATTTTCTCGAGCTACATAGGTCAACCACGCCGATCATTTTAATTTATTTTCAAGCAGTCTAGTGAATCTCTAAAAAGAACTTATAGCATAAAAAGAAAATTATGATGTGGGAAATTATATTACGATATATATTTTTTCTACACGGTTGTTTTTATCTTTTGACTTGTACGAAAAACTCATGGAATCAATGTGCAGCTGGCCATATTTGACCACGAATACTTTCCCGGGATTTGTGTAATGTAGTCCCAGCAGTGGTGACTATAAAATACTTACTTTTTTCTGGAGTATTCATTTTTTCTTTACAAATTCTTATTTCAACGCTAATTTCGTGGGGAAGTTTGAATTACTGCATCCTTCCTCTGTCAAGATTGTACAGACCCGTTGACCCTTAGCCCTGACCTTACACACTTGTAAAAGTACATCCAACTTACGTGTCACGTGGTCCGACTCACAACGAGAATTCTACTCTCAACGTGCTATGTAATCAGGAAGAACTATATTCTATTTGTTATTCATCAAGTATTTACCCAGAGTTTAAAATGAATTTAATTAACCATATAGGAACAGCCATTTTATTATCAAAGGATCTGATATTTGTTTTATTTCCCTCTCCAAACCTTCTGAAAATAATGTCGATATCAACTTGTATGTCACAGGAGTAGGAGTGACTGGTGGGGTGAAGAGGACGGACTGAGGGAACCTGGAAATGGGGCAAGCTTTGGTAGGAGTGGCTGGTGGGATGAAGAGGGTGGACTGAGGGAACCTAGAAATGGGGCAAGCTTTGGTAGGAGTGGCTGGTGGGGTGAAGAGGGCGGACTGCGGGAACCTAGAAATGGGGCAAGCTTTGGTAGGAGTGGCTGGTGGGGTGAAGAGGGCGAACTGAGGGAACCTAGAAATGGGGCAAGCTTTGGTAGGAGTGGCTGGTGGGGTGAAGAGGGCGGACTGAGGGAACCTAGAAATGGGGCAAGCTTTGGTAGGAGTGGCTGGTGGGGTGAAGAGGGCGGACTGAGGGAACCTAGAAATGGGGCAAGCTTTGGTAGGAGTGGCTGGTGGGGTGAAGAGGACGAACTGAGGGAACCTAGAAATGGGGCAAGCTTTGGTAGGAGTGGCTGGTGGGGTGAAGAGGGCGGACTGAGGGAACCTAGAAATGGGGCAAGCTTTGGTAGGAGTGGCTGGTGGAGTGAAGAGGGCGGACTGAGGGAACCTAGAAATGGGGCAAGCTTTGGTAGGAGTGGCTGGTGGGGTGAAGAGGGCGGACTGAGGGAACCTAGAAATGGGGCAAACTTTGGTAGGAGTGGCTGGTGGGGTGAAGAGGGCGGACTGGGGGAACCTAGAAATGGGGCAAGCTTTGGTAGGAGTGGCTGGTGGGGGTGAAGAGGGCGGACTGAGGGAACCTTGACATGGGGCAAGCTTTGAGGGCGGACTGAGGGAACCTAGAAATGGGGCAAGCTTTGAGGGCGGACTGAGGGAACCTAGAAATGGGGCAAGCTTTGGAAGTGGACAGAAAAGTAGGGGTCACACTTCTCGAGAGAACGGGAAAGTGGGGGAACAAGCTTTCGAAAACTGAAAAGCAAAAAAAATCTCATTTGGCTCCCAATACACCCTTTTATCTCCTGCTTTATTGATAATAGTTGACTTCCATGCTATTAATTCAGCTTTCTCTTATTTTTGTCAAATAAAAGTGGGAGCAAAAAGATAGTTATTCCCTCTCACTTTTGAAAATGTGGGACACGCGCCCCCATACCACACCTCCTACGCCCTGTATTTTATGCGACAATATAATTTTTAATTTCCAACCGTATAATTAACTCTTTTGCCAAACTGGCAAGTGGAGCATTTTTTTTAAGTCAAATAAATTTTTGTGCATTGTCAATATACTTGACTGATATTTTTGAATCAAAAGCCTGTGGATTTTCTACAAATGTTACACAGTTTTTTTTAATATCCTACATAAAAAGGTTTGGTTGTATGGTGTTTAACACCACTTTCAACAATATTTCAGCTATATCGTGGTGGTAAGTTTTATTGGTGGAGGAAATCGGACGACCCGGAGAAAACCACCGACCTGTCGTAAGTCAGTTTGTTTGATGGTGTTTAACGCCACGTTCAACACTTTATCACATAATGTTGTACACCTCGCCCTGATCGAGATTCGAACTTACAACATAAGTGTTGATAGGCACTGGTTGCATAGATAGTTGTCAATCCAACTACAATACGATCACGGCCACGACGGTCCATCTACTTTAAAAGGGCTCACAGTTATTAATGCACAGAGAAATTTGGCAACTTTTTATATACCGGATTTGAAATAGTCTAACTAAATATAATGATGGGCTACGCCGGGCGCAGCATGACAAGACCGCAGCAAGTCGACAAGACTTACTCTCACGAGTATGACTGGAAAACCATAACTGATGGGAGGAAATTAACTGAAGCCCTCGTCATAACCATAACTGATGGGAGGAAATTAACTAAAGCCCTTGTCATATCCATAACTGATGGGAGGAAATCAACTGAAGCCCTCGTCATAATCATTCAATGAAAAAACTACATCAATATTAGATGTCAAATTTAAATTGGATGTTAAAGTAAAAAAAAAGTAAAAATTTTGCAATTTGGCACTTGTTCGGTCCCTTCGAATTAATTTTTATCTCGGAAACCGTACGAGATAGATAGGGGAAATCCATCAACATACTGCTGCATAATCAATTCAAAGAAAATGCCCCTTCAAAATTAGATGAAAAATAGAAATTCTATATACCGTCCAAATATGTAAAAATTTTGGAATTGTTCACCCTTTTTATAAACAGAATAGCAAAAATAATTATGGTCCATAAACAACTCATACAAATTGTCATATTGAAAAAAAAAAAACATGCATTAAATTTTGATGAAAAATAAATAAAGTTAAAATTCTAAAAGTCCCCCCTTTTTGGTCCCTTTTAAGTTTCAAGTTTTTATTAATAAGAAAAATCAATCAAACATTGATGTCCTCCCCACATTAACATGACATTAAATCAGTAAACATATATAGTTATGAATACATTACATTTTTAAATGACAAAATATCATATTAAAGAAAAATAAACTTATCTGATACTCATACAATCTTTGATATAGTGACATATATTCATAGTGCCATCAATACTATTTGGATTTAACAATCTAGTTATTGTTTTCATATATTCACTTGGACACAGATCTTGCAGGTTAATGTTCAATTTTTTTAATAAAAGTTTTCTAACATTAGCAAATTTAGTGCAATGAATATATCAAGACAGTAATAGTTATATAATAACGCTCTATGCATTTTTCTTTAAGGATTTTTTCTAAGGAATTCATTGATAAAACCTCAACATCAGATGAACAATAAACAATTCGCATGCAATACAGTAGAAACAGCACCCTTTTAGCACCTTCGGTCCTCTTGTTTGTAGCCCACCTTTATTCCGTGCCCAACA
Source organism: Bathymodiolus septemdierum (assembly GCA_963383655.1). Taxonomy (NCBI): domain Eukaryota; kingdom Metazoa; phylum Mollusca; class Bivalvia; order Mytilida; family Modiolidae; genus Bathymodiolus; species Bathymodiolus septemdierum. Next base: position 37,335,327 of record OY726518.1, read on the forward strand.
CAGAGCTAGTTATCACACGAAAATCATTGTGTCTACAGACGGACGACGATAAGGTCAGACGACAAACCCATATCATAATCCGACCAGAAAAGAAAACGTACATTTTCAGACTTTCAAATCTACGGGATAACTATTTTGATTTTGTTAATAACTCTTATTACTTGTGTATAATTTTCGCTATACAATAATAATTATAACTCTTATTACTTGTGTATAATTTTCGCTATACAATGATAATTATAACTTTTATTACTTGTGTATAATTTTTGCTATACAATGATAATTATAACTCTTATTACTTGTGTATAATTTTCGATATACAATGATAATTATGAGAAACCATGATGGACACTATTATACTGATTCATTTCTATGACTCAAAAGAAACAAAAATCATATTTTTACAAAATTAATAACAATATATTAAAACATATACAAACCTCATCAAATAAGTAATAAAATATAATTCATATACATTTGTATATTATATTTTAACATATTAAACCACTACAGAACACATGTGTTATATCCATTCTTGAAAACACGAGTATTTCATCAGCGCCTAAAATCACCAAATGAGACACATCTAGACAAAAACGGAAATGAGAATGGACCTATAAAAGGCTTTTCATATGACTCAGTTTCTATATATACCCATAAAATTTCCGGCAGTTATTTAAAAATCAATAATTTATTTTTGTCGAACTACGGTACACATACTGGTAGATATCTTGGTTGTTTTTGTCCGTCTGTTTGCAATACATGTACTGCTATATACTTTTGCAAGTAAATCAGCTGTCGTCTAACTGTGACAACTGTATACTGTGAAGTTCGTTAAAAAAAAGGGGGGGATCTATATTAATGTATGTTGAGTTTTTATTCTTAAGTTATGGAAAAATGCAGCAATAAGAGATTAACTTGTATATTGCTATTGCAAATAAAAGTTTTAAAAATAGATATTTATGCAAAAGACAGTTTGAAAAAATAGAACTGTTGTAATATTTATGATCATGATATATGTCCCCCTATATATTATCCTAGAATGACGTCACATTACATGTAGTGAGCACGGGGAGAATGCTTAAAGTGTATGGTTGTATGAACAAAGGAAATGGGGATACACATTTTTGGATCAAAATTGAAAATGTCTAAAATATCGAATCTTTTAAACATTTCTTTTGCCCGTTATTGAGTGCAGGATTTAGATGAAGAGGGGCCCTAGTCTACTAATATTTTGTTAGGCCCATCCAATCCCCCACCCCACGATTCGATGAAGCCGTTAAAACAGGGGAGGCAGTGGTATGGGACGGCCGATTGAGGCCCCATGTTAAGGGGGCTTAGTGTGAAAAGTTAGACCCCCGTCTGAAACTTGTGACTTAACAACTCAAAAATAACGATTTTGTTGTTGTTGCGATTTCTATATTTTATATATTACTGTTACTATAGTCACAAAACTGGCGTGGTCCATAAGTTCATCCTAATGGCATCGACCCTTGGTGCTTCAAGTAGTCATACTATTTCTTTTTTTTTAAAATACATTTTATTTCCTCCTCAATTGTTAGAGGGATCAATACACACCCAAGAATATGGCTCTAAACTAGCGGCGAAAACGTTAGTGCTGTTGGGTTTTTTGTTTTGTTTTTTTTCCGTAAACTGTTTTCTATTTCTCATTGCTTGTTATGTTATAAAACAATTGCAATAAATGTTCATATTGTATATGCCCCCTGTGGGCCCTTGATTGGTGAATTAATAAATTTATGACTTATGACTTATATTATTGAGACACTTTATATACCAGTTACTATTGTAAATAGGGCCACGATGTCGAAGCTTCTATGATAAAGTAAACATAACACAACTAATTGGTTTTTAAAATAATTTTTCAATGAATAATTTAAAATGCCAGTACTTAGTCGGTGAATGCATGATTGCTTTTCCTATTGCCACTCGAAACCCATCTTATGCGAACAGCTGGATTTATCTGCCCGACAGTATGATTAAGGTGGACGTGAAGCATCGCCAACCCACAGGCAATCTTCAGTCATTGTTGCTCTACACCATGCAAGTCTTGAGGTGTCGAAGAGCCGAGAAAGACCTTTTGAAAAATGTTAAAACTGTCATGGTTGATGGTTAAAGTTGAAGTTGGCTTTCAGTAATTTTCCTTCTCTTTCCTCCTCCTCCTTCTCTCTCTCTCTGTTTTTTCTCAAGAAAATCAGACGAGGCAACTCGTCTGCCTCAATGGTAGTTACGACCCTGGAAGATGAAAAAGTGTTTGAATAAAGGCGACGATGATGAGGGTTGATTAAAATTCTGCAATATTCTGAAATGGAGTGCAACTGTGCAAGGAAAATTACTGAAGGGTTGTTTAGAGAGTACAGTGCGCTATGACAGCATAAGTATGAAAGTCCAATGACAGTGTCAAAAATATTATACACCTTGGACGGAGGCCCACTAAAGTTTGAGGCCCTAGGCTTCAGTCCAGAAGCACAGTAAGCACTGCAAGCGCTACTGCTACCTGGTCCTCTACTGCTGCTGATGTTGATGAAATACACGTTGTAACATGGTCATCAGTTGAAACACAGGTGGCGACACTCTCCGTCACAGAAATTTCCCCGTCATGTTTTGGGATGAAAAACATCTAATCTTTGTTGCTTACCATGATCTGTCTTTTGAGAAGAAATAAAAGTCGACAAGTTAGGCAAAAATAGCAAAGTACATGTATTTCGACACATGTATACTTCGGATTTAGCGTGACTTTAAACTGTTTCCTTATACCACTTGCGTCATATCGCGATTAATAGTATTCATTACATTTTATGTTCATTTTGAAATTTCCAATAGATTCTAAAAACTCTTCCCATCAGTTCTGCTGCTTAAATATTGTCAAAACGACCGATTAAATGCAAAAAATAAGGATCTGTGTAAATAGAATTGTTCAAAGCAATCAATATTTGATTTTTTTCGTGATAACGATATGATAAGATAATTTTATTAAATAAAGACCAGACATGCAATGATCTATCTTGATGTCAATACAACAATGTACAATGTAAAATAACAATACAAAAAGCACAATAAACATATACTTAATTGTCTTGAAGTTGTGTATTTCAGCTGAGGAAGGTTGAAAAGAGTTATCCCTCTTTTCACATTAAACTAGATTAGGAGAATACTACAAACTTTGTTTTAATGTTTGGTTCAAATCTTACATTTTTTTCACACCCAAAATACAAATCTTACAAATGTCTAAACATTACTACTCAAAATATATTTAAATTTTTCAATATCAGACATATCTGGAAAAGAGGATATAACTAATGATAAACTTTCAAAAAGATCAACCCTATATGCACTTAGTTTAGGGCAATGTATGATAAAATGAAACTCATCCTCGACCTCAGATAAGCTGCATATTCTCTGGTAATGTTGCTTTATCGACCTCGGGCTCTTTCAATATCAAGATTACACCTTTTCCGCGGCAGCGTCTTTTGAAGTGTTTGCGGTCAACGGGCAAAAATATATGTTCTTTCCGACCGACTTATAAAATTTCCTTTACTTACATTATTTATTCCCCCTCCCTCAGACTCTATGTAAGTTACGGCCATGTAGATAATAGTTAGGTGGGGAAAACATGTAATAATTTTGCCCTCCATATACAGACAACATTCGCGCATGCCAGTATATCACTTCCGGTTGTACCGCAAAAATGGCGGATAAGTTAACCGATGCAGAGATTGCAGAAGAATTGCTTAAGTTTGGCGAGCAGATTAAGCTTCCGATTGATAGAAAGAAAAGACCTTTGCTTCTGAAAAAACTTAATCATTATCGAGCTAAGGAAAGGGCTGCCAATCAGCCAAAGAAAACCACACCGTCTCGTAAAAAACAACGGGCAGAATTTAGTTCTGAAGAAAGTGAGGAGGAAAATGAAACCGGTTCCTCAATCGGAAGAGTACTAAGTCGCGTGAAAAAGGTTTCAACATCCCCCTTCTACAGCAACACAAACACTATCGAAATATCACCATCATCTTCGAAAGATGATGCAAAAACTAAAAGAAATACTCGAAGATCATTCATTTCACAAGAGCAAAGTGTTCAAAACACTTCTAAAACAAAATCAAAGCTGTATCCAGAGTTGTCGGAGCTATCAACTTCAAATGACAGCTATACTAGACGTAGGTCATATGGAAGACAGAAAGATGAGACATTGGAATACAGTTTTAAACAAGAGTTTACTGATTCTGACCCAGATGAAAGCACATATGAAGTTGTGAATAAGTCTGTGAATACAAGCTTTGTTTATGACAATCAAGATGAAGAGCCAACACTTCATCAAACACGTACCACATCAAATCGTGGGACACCTCGTAAATCAGGAGGTTTCCAGAATTCAGTTCTGGTGCAAAGACAAAAGCAAACTAAATCTACAATGAATCATTTGAATAAATTGTCAAATGAAGAACCAGAAGAACCGTTAGAAGATGCATTTCAGACAGAGGAAAAAGTCCCTGAGACATCATCAAGCTATGTGTCATCCATTCTTGTGCTTCTTGTTGCCATATTTTTTCTCAGTATTTCACTAACTTATGTGTACCTACGAAGAGATTACTTATTTCATGAAGAATCAGATACAGGTGAAATTCATAGGAAACAAGCCTTTTCGACCATGATACAAGGTCGTTCTTGGTTGTTTCAGCCATACAATAAGTTAGGCCATATAGATAATTAACCCACGTCTGATCACAGTGGGATACTCTCTACTCATCACTCGTAGGTCAAGTCAGAGAAATACTTGTAGACATGAAATATATTGTTAAGGAATATGCAACACATGTAAAGTTTCACACCGGATCTGAGATATAGGGGACAAACCAGAACATGATCCACTAAATAATAATAATTATATTTATATTTTTAGAAATATAAAAACCCCAAACTATGTCCTTTTTCTTTTGTGTGTATGTCTCATTTATCAATCATGAATGTTTGTATTGTTAATGATGCCTCATGTGTGCCCTATGATTAGGCAATAAAATGTATTCTATTCATGGGTCATTTTAAAACATTTTGATTTGTACCAATAAAATTGTTTTTTTTTATCTGATGGTCATCACAAATAACAGGGTCAGTGGGTCAGAGATTTTTTTTATTTGAAGGTTTTCATGTGAAATGACCCACAGGTGATGAGTAGAAAGTAACTGAAGCATGATCAGTTGTGGGTTACAGATGAAGTTCTGTATTATGGCTACTTTCCAAACTAAAGTAAATGTTTATATATCACTAATAATTTAATTAATCCACAGAATGATATATTGTAATGAAATTTCAGTGATAAATATTATTGTACCAGCTGTGTTCCCCTTAACTGAACCTCTGCAAATATTTAGTCACCCTGTTGAACTCAACTTGAAAATGCTCACCTTTGGAAAAAATGTCACATGATTAATTAATGGACATTAATTTCAATGATGGGCAAATTGACCAAGGTCGCACATGTTTATGGCCAAAATGTCTCGAAAATATATTCATTTCTATTTGTATTATTCATATTTTCATGCAATACAAAAAAAAATAATACAACTAGTTTACACACCATAAAACTGAAGATCTAAAACTCTAAATGCATCACAATTTTTTTGCTTTGCGGTTAGATTACGATCTGATAGCAGTTTGTTTTTAAAAAGTGCTCCAAAACCTTCAACTCACATTAAGTGAGGTAGTAAAAGTATATATAAACAAAGTACACTTGTGGAAATACTTTGATTTTCTATTTACAGAAGCTGAATATGAAGTTTGATTATAATACTTTATAAAAAAAAACGTTATGGGATCGGAATCATTACAGTGGAACTCTGAGCAATTCATGGATCGCAAGCAAAAAAATTGTGATGCATCTTTGGATTGCTACACAGCTAATACCTGTATGTATATAGGTTAATGTTGATGTCCATTTATACTATTCTAAGATGTTAACGTAAAGTTTTTATTTTTATATTTTCAGATCCTGTTGTACCACTGTCCTTCCAGGTAAAGAAATACACATTTGTACATAATACTATCATCTCCTACTATTTAGTGTAATCAAACTCCTCTTACGACTTACAACCAAATGATTGCAAACCTAAACACAGTTGTTGGTCACACATTGAAGATGTGCTTGCGACTCTTGAATGATGATATTCAATTTTATAAGTAAAAATAATAAACTTTGCCAGGATAAGATGATTATTATTACAGATATTGATTATTTGTGTACACCACCATCAAATATATTTCAGTTTTTTTATGGCACCCATTTTTTATACCACTAACATTATGTAAATTGCTGGGAAAAAAATTACCAATTATCTGTAATTTATAAATTATTCCTTTGATTTCATCAAGGGATATTTTCAGCATCAATGAACTGTCTGATACGACAAAATATGAGTTTGTGTGAAGTCAAGCATATTATGATGTTACCGATAAAAATAGTGTCAATTTTGAAGGTTTCAACAAATACTATCACTAGTATCACAGCTCGTCCTATCAGATTCCCTGTGATACTAGACATAATGTCTGTCTTGACCTTCATAACTGCCATCATACTATATGTATCATGTGCATCTCGCCATGTACGCTAGTCAATCTTACAACATAATCTGTGATTGGTACTGATTGTAGAAGTAAATCTATCATATGACATAGTAGTATCCATGTTGAGTTCCTGATAGGAAAATGAACTTTTACTGAAGGGTCAAATATATTTACAGCTTCAAACAGATGAAAATTCTCATTTTGTCTTTGTTTATTTTTCAGGATAAACAAGTTGTCTCTGCTTTAGATATTGTAAGAGATATCCATCATTATCTTCAAAAACAGCCTCTAGGTAAATAATTTAATATCCTTTTTTTTTCATTGCCAGTAGTTTTGATGCTGACAGACTTTGATCGTTTTGTTGTAATTGTTGTAGGTAATGGCAAGTCAAATGTAAGCGGAATTTGATCAGCGGTGCCGATTTGAAACAGACTAATTATTTTTATGTCCCTGCCACTATGTGGCTGGGACATACAAGTACAGAAAGGGACATACCGTGATTGATCACTCCGAGAGACATAATTTTTAATCCTTTAGACATATCATCACGAACATAAACCCACTGTGATAGACCTTAAAAGAACCATAAAACAAAGTGGTGGGGATTAAATTTTATGGCTCTCTGTCACCTGTGCGCCGATTGATATTTTACCGCCAATTAAGAGATTAGCGTTACCTGTTGACTTTTAATATCGTAAGCCGTAATTATTGCTACTGAAGGATGTATTTTTGACAATTAATTTTGTATCCTCTTGCTGTTAATATTTGACTGTTTGTTGCTTTTCATTGCCAAAGAATGTGTGTCTTGTTATCGTTTTCGTTTGTTTTAGAAAGTTCTACTTTATGACCTCGAATTCTATATTAAGAATTTTGTTGAAACCGCAACTGAACTTTATCTTGTTTAATTTTAATTTCTCATTTTTTTTCTTCTGTTGGGTCGAATTCAGTATGTATTTAATTATTCTTAAATACAGGCTACTTCATAAATGTATTTTTTGTTTATAAGTTAAACCGCAGGCGCAGGGTTTTGAAGCACGGACTTTGCAAGTGCGGGTTTTGTAGTGTTTAGTTGGTAAAGAGCAGACTTAAAATTGATTATTGGTTTATTTTGTGTTTTGGACTTTTACCTCTTGTATTGCCGAAAAAAATTAACAATTCAAGTAAACTGTTTTACACACTTGGCTTGTTACGTAATTCCGTTATAGATGAAAATAATTTTCTTTAAAATTGCAAACAAAAACCTATAACAATCCAAATTTACGTAGCCTAATGGCTACAAAATGAACAAAAAGCGGAAAACGAAGAGCATGCTTTTAATTTATTCCATAAACTTTGGGGTTTTTTTTTGCTGTATTTTGTCACAAATCTATTGGGTTGAAAGCCAATTAAGATTTGAATAAATACATAAGCTGGTGACATTTGATTTTGGTCAAATACTGTGTAATGTCAAACATTTGTAGAGGTAAAATCATGATAACGGTTAATTCCTTATTTCCTTTCACGTTTCTAAACTTTCTGCAGATTAGCTGCTAATTTCCATAATATATCCGTAAATTTAGTGACTTTTGGACATGTAGTACTTCTTTGAACGATCTGTTTATAAATATTTGTTTCGATAATTTTTAATCAAATTCTTCAATGACCGTATAAAAATTATTTAGTACGTATTTCTACAACGAAAAGGGTTTTAACTGGGTTTTCTACGAAGATTAAAATAAAAAAAAATACTGAACGTATAAAAAATATTAGTGAGCTAAAATGTAATATTGAACTGGAAATACGCTTTAAAACGTAACAAATCGCGCATGTGTTTATGAAACTTCATTTGTGCACAAGCCAGGTCACGTGTACACGTGTCAATAAAATACTAGGTGTAGATACCCAATACACAGACAAGGTTAAAAATCTTTGAAACAAATTTGCACAACCCATGATTTCACTGAATTGAAGTTGAATAATCATTTATTATTTACATTTTATTCATCAATTCAAATGAACTCTCCGTTCTCGTGCTATTTTCTCGATCTCAGGATTTTATTCCCGGGATTACGTTCAAGGATGTTTTATGTTTTGAGGAAAGAAATAAAAATGTTTTTTTTTAATTCTGAGGGGAATCTGAGACAGTACCTGAAAAAAAAATAGGCGATATAAAAACAATTTCTTCTGTACATCTTATCTGACTAGTTTACCTGTAAAACGACACACTTGATTACAAGATTAACACCTGGTGTTTTATTGTCCCCTGATCACCGACATGAATTAAATTTTTTAATCCCCATCACTCTCCTAGACATGACCACTATCATGGTGATTGATCACGGTATGTCCCTTTCTGTACTGTATAGTGTTGCCCATGTCCGTAATTCCGAAATAAAACAGTTGTTAACACTTTTTTTCGCTATGCTTTGAGATATTGACTTGATATTTGGTATGTGGGTGTATAGTGATAAGTTACAGATCGAATTTACGTTTCGTTCCGGTCCAATGATTTTTGGCCGAGTTATGGTCCTTCGACTTTGAAATTTGGCCAAATATTTAGTTGTCACCACCTTTTTTCGCTATGCTTGGAGATATTGACTTGATTTTTGGTATATGAGTGTATAATAATGAGTTACAGATCAAGTTTACATTTCGTTCCGATCCAATGATATTTGGTCGAGTTATGGCCCTTGGACTTTGAAATTTGGCCAAATATTTAGTTGTCACCACTTTTTCTCACTAATTTTAACAAAATATATGGCCGTTTTTCACTTTCTCAAATCGACGAGCAATGACGTCACGCCCGTTAAGGAATGTTTTTGAAGCAATGATGGAGAAGGGACAAGATTCCAGATGAGGGGATCTTGATGACGGTACAGTTAATCACGGTTAGTTACAGTTAATTAAACGATTTTATTGATACAATGACATTTTGCGAAACGTAACATTTTTATGGGAAAAGTAGCGTGAAATTCTTATCTCACCCAATCAGCGACTGAGAACAAAGTGATCCACACGTTGATTATCAATTTTTTCTCACACGAGTTGGTAAGTGTGAAAATTGAACAAGAATTAGAGAATGATAAGTTACAGATCATGTGTACGTTTCGTTCCGGTCCAATAATATTTGGCCGAGTTATGGACCTTGGACTTTGAAAGTTGGCCAAATATTTAGTTGTCACCACTTTTTTCCGCTATGCTTGGAGATATTGACAGGATTTTTGGTATAGAAGTGTATAGTGATGAGTTACAGATCAAGTTTACATTTCGTTCCGGTCCAATAATTTTTAGCCGAGTTATGACCCTTGGACTTTGAAATTTGGCCAAATATTTAGTTGTCGCCACTTTTTTTTCGCTATGCTTGGAGATATTGACTTAATTTTTGGTATGAGAGTGTCTAATCATAAGTTACAGATCAACTTTGAAATTCGTTCCGATTGAATGATTTTTGGCCAACTTACAGCCGTTGAGCTTTGAAATTTGGCCAAATATTTAGTTGTCACCACTTTGTTTCACTATTATTTGAGATATTGACTTGATTTTTGGTATGTGAATTTAACTAGGCTTGAGGTTACAGATCTTAAACAATAGTATGTTATTCTTTGCCTATTACTGAGGGAATTAAAAAAGGGTGAAACTTTTGCGAGTTTCCTTAATATTCACGGCGGGGACATTCGTGTCGTTCCGACACATCTAGTTCTTTCTGAGTTGAATAATGAATGACTGAAACTTAGTGAGTTGTTCCTCGTAGTCAGATGGTAGCCTTTGTGCAATGTTGGTTTGCCGTCGTATAGAAAGACCATACGTTTCAAGAAGGCATAGCTCCATGAAATAAACCCTCTAAAGTTAGTTGTGTTGTCTGACTGCCTGTCGAGATGGGTGGCTTTTAATCTTAATTCTGTCGTTGATACAGCATAACCCTGCATTCTGCAGTCGGTGACACATTTTACAAGCTCAATTTCCAGACCTTGAAATTGAGCGGTTTTTCCCCTGTCTGCCGTCTTGCTATGTGATAATTTCTGAAGTCTCTCTTTTTGTTTACGCCAAAGTTGAATATTACTTTCTCCTACATCATACGCTGCACGACTGCCATGAGCCTCTGCATATGTGATGATTTTAAGATTGTCTATCGCAGTATACGACTTTCCTATATTACCCATTTTCTGGGAGCGAAAATTCAGAGGTTAATGATCATTTGTAATGGTGTGTTATATATAGTTTATAGTTCTTTCTTCAGAGTGGTTTATTTAAATTTTACAAATTGATTTTGTTTCATGATAATATTAAAAAAAACAACATCACCCATTGCTTGGATGCTTTTTACAGACTTAAATTATAAGGCATTGTTTGTAGTTCATTAATGATCGTTCATTAGTAGGGTCAATTTTAAAAGATAAAAAAATAAGCGATTGTCGGCGCTCCTTGATGTATGTAACAACAATATTTCCTACTCCTCACTACAAGTGTTACAATATTTAACAGTTTAATAAGTGATAATTGATTGCTTTTATTTGTTATAGATGGGTATTTGCTTTGATCTTTAATTAATATTTACACCAACTTGCGATAAGATTTGGTATTTAAACATATATTTACCGATGTTGTACTACATTTCGTATCCACTACTCGACATCCGGACAATATAAAAATCATATGAAAAAGACAATTAAAACATAATACAATCAATATTTTTCAATTTTATTGAATTTTAAAAGAAGAATTTTTTTTCTAATATTCCCCCAGTAGAAGAAACACGCTCAAAGCTACAGAAAAATATATACGATTGACATTTAATTCTTACATTTCCGACGATGACGGTAGTTTGAAGTTAATATACAGGAAATAATAGTGATTGCAATTAAGATCAAGAATTTACTGTCTGATTTTCTTATTTAATCATGATTTGAGGCATATGGAATTTTAGGAAGAACTGTCAAGTTCTTTTAAAAGATTCATAAAGAAAGAAGAAAATACTTATTTTGTTATTTTCATAGAACCTGGTAAAGATGTGAAAAGAGTTGCAAGAAAATCAGTGTTTCAAAACATTCGGAAGTCTGTTGAAGAGGTTTGTTCAAATATCAATTTTTTCATATATTTGTGGTGCCTAATATTAATGATTCATTTTAGGAACTTGTAAAATAGCAGTTTGAATTGTGCTTAATAATGAGAATTTCTTTTATTAATAGATTATAATTATAATGTTATTGTCTGCACCTGAGTTCACTGCAATCTATATGATAAATAGCAGCAGCTGCGAGATCATATTAGACTTGTGTAACATCTTTGTGATAATATTTTTACCCTAAGACACACCTCATAAAAATAATAATAATCAAAGTAATAGAGCATATCACATCAAAATAAATTCAAGAAAAATCTATTGCAGATTTATAGGGTTAGGGTTATGCCATTTAACACCACTTTCAACAATGTTTCAGTTTTATGGGTGGAGGAAATCAGAGAACCAAGAGAAAAACCATTGACCTGTTGCAAGTCACTGACAAACTTTACCATATAATGTTGTATCGAGTACACTTTGCCATGAGCAACATTTGAACTCACAACTGATAGGCACTGATTGCATAGGTAGTTGTACCTTGCAATAACGACCTTGAAGGGTCCCATATTTATATGTTTCAAATAAGCATAAATAAAAACAGGGCAATATATATATGTTTCTGTATTTAATTTTGTTGGCATATTCAGTAGTACTCAACTCGATACAGCAGAAAATCAAATCAATACATTTTATACATGTATAATTCAAATGACTGGTAGCTAATTATTAGGATCATGATCAAATCAATGTACAATTTGTATAATAAATTCAAATAAATTATTAGGTTCATGATTAGGTGACACATTTATTTGTAGTGTAGCCTGTCAAAGAGTAAACAACTACACAGTTTAAGTTGTAAGGGGACATGTTTATCAGTCACTGACCTCACAATGAAGGAATTTACAAATGGATAAAATCATGTTATAGTACTATATTTCATGGCTACATAATATTATCAATGTTATAATTAGAATAAAATTTATTATTGATTAAATTTATAAAATAAAAAAGAAAATGAAAGAATTTATTACTTTTATCATATACATGTATTTACAGGATGAATTTGAAAGAGGATTGATTTTTATATTGGCCAATCCAAAATGGTCCATAAGGTAATACAATGAATCATGAAACAATGTAGTGCTTATTTCAAAATACAATAAAACCTGTCTAAACCGAACCCCTTTTGGACTGACAAATTTGTTCAATTTAGACAGGTATTTGGTTTACACAGGTTCAAATTATATAGACATTTAGTAGATAGGACTGTAAAGTCTGTCTGGTTTAGGAAAGTTTTCAGTTTACTCAGGGTTCGGTTTAGACAGGTTTTCAGTTTACTCAGGGTTCGGTTTAGACAGGTTTTCAGTTTACTCAGGGTTCGGTTTAGACAGGTTTTCAGTTTACTCAGGGTTCGGTTTAGACAGGTTTTCAGTTTACTCAGGGTTCGGTTTAGAACAGGTTTTCAGTTTACTCAGGGTTCGGTTTAGAACAGGTTTTCAGTTTACTCAGGGTTCGGTTTAGACAGGTTTTCAGTTTACTCGGGGTTCGGTTTAGACAGGGTTTGGTTTAGACAGGTTTTCAGCAATGTTTCAACTATATCATGGTGACCAGTTTTAGTGGTGGCAGAAGCCGGAGAGAACCACTGACCATGGGCAAGCAACTGGTAAGCTTTATCACTTGCGGCTGCGAGTCGAGTGCACCCTTTTTTGTAATTTATGTAAAGGATACGTGTATAATGGCAACGATCTAATGGTAATTAAACTTGATTCAGGCGTATATTGTCAAATTTATTATACAGATATCATATTAGTAGTTTTCTGCAAATAAATTCCAGTTTCATCCACTAAGATAACTTGTTTTACCTGCCATTTTTACATATAATTACTGGTATGCATTTTCTGACGATTTACCTATATGCTATGTAATTTCTTCACAGGTTATATGATAATTCAAGTCATCTCATGGAATACTCAGAAAGTAAAGAAAGTAAAGATCTAGTTAGGGATATTAGTTGGTTAGAAGTTGCCAGAGACAAATCCATACTAGAGAGACTGTGGGACTCTGCTTACAGGATTTTCATTGGATTTGTTCTTTTGTTGTCATGTAAGTATAAAACCAACATTATAAAGGAAAAAACATAGCCTTTGTATTGATACATGTACTGTACGTGGTTAAATTTGTATCTATGAGTGACAAAAGTCGTGAAGTGGAGTGGATGGGATTACGATGATAAAAGTCATAATTAAAATTGTGTGTACTCGCAGATAATCACTATTTTTGTTTCCCTGTAACTGTGTATATTGTTGACAGCTTTGTATTTTTTCTATATATACAATGGTCTAGTGGTTATTTAGTGTCAGATAATCACTATTTTTGTTTCCCTGTAACTGTGTATATTGTTGACAGCTTTGTATTTTTTCTATATATACAATGGTCTAGTGGTTATTTAGTGTCAGATAATCACTCTATTTTTGTTTCCCTGTAACTGTGTATATTGTTGACAGCTTTGTATTTTTTCTATATATACAATGGTCTAGTGGTTATTTAGTGTCAGATAATCACTCTATTTTTGTTTCCCTGTAACTGTGTATATTGTTGACAGCTTTGTATTTTTTCTATATATACAATGGTCTAGTGGTTATTTAGTGTCAGATAATCACTCTATTTTTGTTTCCCTGTAACTGTGTATATTGTTGACAGCTTTGTATTTTTTCTATATATACAATGGTCTAGTGGTTATTTAGTGTCAGATAATCACTCTATTTTTGTTTCCCTGTAACTGTGTATATTGTTGACAGCTTTGTATTTTTTCTATATATACAATGGTCTAGTGGTTATTTAGTGTTGATCTGATGATTGACTATAATAAAAAGTCAGTCTAATATGGCATAAATATAGGTAAAAATTATCTATCTCAAGAATATTTTTTCAATTGGAAACCTTATTTTTATATATAATTATATTTAAATCTGTATTAATAGGTCATCTTTACCTTAAAAGACAGTGACCTCTTATTAGAGGTTCAATTTATGTGAAATTTTCTATGACAGGACAAGAAAAAGGTGACCCTTTGATACAGGTTTAATAGAGGTGACCACATGGCCAGGTTTGACTGTATATACAATATTTCTGATTTCACCTTCTTGAAGTAAACCATGTTTAAGATAAAAGAAAATAGAAAATGATAATGAATACTTCAATTTTAAATACACAAAAATGGGAGGGGCAAGATATATTGTTTTCGTCCCATCTGTCGGTCCATCCATGCATCCTTATTATCTACCATATGGAGATTAGCATGTCGATACAGCATTTTGATTTAATTATTTCTGAAGGAGTTATTGCTCTTTATGAAAATTTCATCAAAATGTTTGTATGTGTAACTCGTCCTACATTTTAAATGGAAATTCCTCAAATCTTTGCATTTTAAATTCACATAAAAAGATTGTTGCATGTTCAAGAAATTAAAAACAAAAACCACAAAAGCTATTGATATTTCTACTGTTACAATTTCAGGTGTGATTGCTGGAGTTATAGGACTGTTGATCCTGAGATTTTATAAAAGATCTAAAGAAGAAGAGCAGAAGAAAGTCTATAACATGGTTGAACAAATTATTGGTAAATCTTAAATCCAACATTTCTTCCATTACCAAAGTGAGCATAGAGCACACTTTTTAAAAGCTTCTCATTATATGCAAGCATTGAACATTGTATAAAATTACACTCATAATAAAAAAAAATGGAGGTATTTCAAATTACAAATGAAAAAATATTTTATGTTTCAGATTTTGTATTCAGTGAATATAAAATACTTGTATAAGCTTATAGATAAATCTGACGAAATATGCAACCTTAAATACAGGTCGTTTTTCTATGAATTCAAGGTGGAATCGGGTCATGAACCAGTTTATGTCACTGATGTTACCAAACTTTGAAAATAGAAAAATAAACCTAGACAAAATCATTTAGATAACTTAGCTCTATATATCTGTAAAGTGATTAAAATATAAGCATATAAGAATAATACTTTGATTTTACTCTTTTCTCTGATAGACAAAATTGCCATTTTACCTCACTTGTCAGGAAACGTAATGAATGTCAATAGTTTATTTGATTTATTCTGGAAATATAGTTTACCACAGCAAAATTGTTTTTTCAGAGAATACAAAAAACCTTAAATTGTATATAGTATGCTACTTTCAAAGACAGTCATGGTACAAACATACACCGTCAAATTCGTTTTTTGGACGGTAACTTCATGAACATAAATTAGTAACATCACAGACATTTCAACTTAAATTGTCATTTTTCGTGTTATTTTATATGATAAGTAAGTGGGACATCTGTATAATTTGTTAATATCCAAATACAATGCAATTACACCAAGTTTAATTATTGCACTCTCATTTTAATATACACTCCGACAAAAGTTAAGCACCATCCTATATTTTTATTGATATATTTTTTTACATCAATACTGTTAAAACAATAAAATAGATATCACCATTTTTCGTACACTTCTTAAAAGACTACACCAAGGGCTCTAAAATTACCAATCTGGTAAGTATTTATCATCCTGAAAGACGTGACTATGACGTGGCAAAAATGGGGTTCAAAACAGGCACTGGAAAAACGTAAAACCAGTTTGTCTTTGATGGAAGTTTTTAACATTGCATTAAAATGCAGAGTCTTCAGATTTTAAGAACTTTTAAATGCATCTATTGTGCGTATGTGTTAGGCATAAAATTCAATAGTGAGTATATCCACCGCGTTTATTGTGAAGTTCTGTAACACGCCTCGTCATGCTTCGCACAAGACGCCTAAGCAGTTCTTAATTCGTCAATATTTTGACATTTTGGATTGCGTTGGTGAATTTTTCGTCCAATAAAGTCCCATACATACTCTATAGGGTTCATGTCTGGCGACATCGCAGGCCATGGAATTGTCTGAACAGCCTCTTGCTGTAAAAAATGTTGTACAATTCGGGCTCTATGTGGCCTAGCGTTATCGTCCATGAACATTGGCCTGTCAGCCAACGCATGATTGTCGAAATGGGGGAC
Organism: Bathymodiolus septemdierum; assembly: GCA_963383655.1. Classification (NCBI taxonomy): domain Eukaryota; kingdom Metazoa; phylum Mollusca; class Bivalvia; order Mytilida; family Modiolidae; genus Bathymodiolus; species Bathymodiolus septemdierum. The sequence continues at coordinate 37,351,998 of OY726518.1, forward strand.
TACGCGTGGAGCGAGCACATTGTCACAGTATTTTTGGCCTGTCAGATTACCATCAAGAACATACAAGTCCAACTTACAGTCAAAGGAAAAACAACCCCAGACAGTTACACCCCCACCCCCAAAAGCAGTTGTGCCCAAAATGTGGTTGTCCTGAAATGGAAGTGTTTCGTTGGTGCCAAACCCTTGCACGACCATCGGTAGGGCATAGCAAAAAACGACTTTCATCAGACCAGTGGACATGTCTCCATGTGCGAATAATCCACCCCAAATGATCATGTGACCAGTCAAATCGAACATGGCGATGACATAATGTCAACTGTGGATGTTTTATGGGTCGTCGTGCTCGCATTCCCTGATGGTGGAGGAGTCTGATTACAGTGCGTGTGCTAATGTGGCCTCCAAACGCTAAATTACCACGAAGTGCACCAGCTGTACTGAACGGCCGTTGCCGCGCCCGTCTGGATACGAGCCGGTCCTCTCTCGGCGTCGCTTTGCGGGGTCTACCTGCACGTGGACGGTCAGTAACATTCCCCGTTTGACGAAAACACTGCATCAGTCGTACAATGATGGAATGGTTAACCCTGAAGGGGTCTGCCACCCTTCTATGGCTAAAACCACTGTTATGCATGCCAACAGCTTGCCACTTTTCTGGTATGGTTAATTTTCGCCGCACCATACCAAGCCAATAGAAAATGAAACTTAAAACTCTACACAAAAAAAATCAGCTTTCGTTGGCAAACACAAATATAATTGTGGAAACTACATGGTAACTTCATGGACATTAGATAGTAACATTTTCATGACATTGTGTGACTAAATTGCTTTTGCATACCATAAACAATTTGTGTACCAATACTGAAGTACTAAAATGTCTTTTTAACAAACATGATGTTTGAAGTGTTGTCAAAAACGGTCACTGATGTTACTTTTTACATGGTAACAGCAGTGATATATTTGGGAAAGTTTTATGTTACTTTTTACATGGTAACAGCAGTGATATATTTGGGAAAGTTTTATGTTACTTTTTACATGGTAACAGCAGTGATATATTTGGTAAAGTTTATGTTACTTTTTACATGGTAACAGCAGTGATATATTTGGGAAAGTTTATGTTACTTTTTACATGGTAACAGCAGTGATATATTTGGGAAAGTTTATGTTACTTTTTACATGGTAACAGCAGTGATATATTTGGTAAAGTTTATGTTACTTTTTACATGGTAACAGCAGTGATGTATTTGGGAAAGTTTATGTTACTTTTTACATGCTAACAGCAGTGATATATTTGGGAAAGTTTTATGTTACTTTTTACATGGTAACAGCAGTGATATATTTGGGAAAGTTTATGTTTCTTTTTACATGGTAACAGCAGTGATATATTTGGGAAAGTTTATGTTACTTTTTACATGGTAACAGCAGTGATATATTTGGGAAAGTTTATGTTTCTTTTTCTCTAAATGATTGCTCCCTGCCATTTGAAATGATATGTTTTCTGTTGTGGATCATCATAATTGGTTCATAATAAGGGAAATACATTAATTCTATATTTTTTTCTGTATAATCTTGGTAACATCAAAGACTTTTACAAAATATTATAAAAATCTACTCACCTATTTGATCAAATATATGTTTTATTGTACTTGAAGTTTCTTTGTAGTTTACCATCTTTAACAGTAAGTAGTAAGAAAGGGATTAACTATCAATTTATGTTCAAACAATAATAAATAATTCTTATAAATTCACATAATGTAACTTGGTAACATCAGTGACACAAAACAAAGGACACACACTTAAATATAAATTTCATGGATTTGTATTATATGCAAAATGCTGATAGATCAAATTTACAATGTTGACAATATTTGTAAAATATTGGGACAGAAACAAATTTTATGCAGAATATCCAATTTAAGGAAAATGCATTGGTAGTTAGTACCCCCTTTACTGGGACACCTATTTTACCCCCAAAATAGAGCATGCAACTATGTATATTTGTTCTTAGAAAGCTGAAAATATATAATAACTGTGTTTAAATCAAAGCACACCATAATATTTAAAAAGAAGGCCAACACAGAGGAATTCCAGAAAAAAACACGTTTCATTCCTTTCATTGCCTCATTCAAAATTTGGAATGTGGGGGTATCTGTGATCACCAGATCAACTTTCTCTAGTTTTATAATGACCCATATGAAAACTTTATCACAGGGCCATATAACTTAAAAATGGGTAGAATATGGATGAAATATTTGACACTGGACATTAAACAATCTATAATCACCATTCAATTTACTATAACTGTTCAGTCCTACCTTTTACAATAAGTCTCATTGTCATGATATCAAGTTCCTGAATGTGACAATAAACACCAAATTAATGAAACAAGATAAAAACACTTGATTACTGATTTAGCTGACAAATTTTTAAAAGGCAGTGGTTTTTTTTCTCAGATGTTATCAAAGACAATTTTGAAGCAAGCGAAGCAGAAAACAACGTACCTTCTTACATGGCCATTCAGCATGTCCGTGATCAACTGTTGCCAATATCAAGAAGGTAACAATTTAATTTATGTTGCCAATCCACACTTGTGAACTTTTATATCATACTTATGTCACATTTAGAACCAACCAATCTGTACTTTCTCCGTAATGCTGCATGCATAGCGGAGAAGCAACAAATACCAATTTTATAATCATTGGTTTGATCAGACATGCATCAAACTCGAAAATCTGCTGCACTCAGAGGGTAAGAATGCCCTTAACAGTCAAGCGTCAAGCTCTCCATTTTTCACTACAGTTAGTGTCATATGGACCTGAATTTTTTTTCGTGATTCTTCAAACCAGTCTCGTACGGTATTTTGGTCTACTGAAAAATTTACTCCAGGTTCCTTATATTATAATTAAGGGTATTCCATGGGTAGGGGTTCAATATACCATAGTTGGAGGGTTCAATATACAATGGGGGAGAGCAAATATTCAATAGTAGTTGTTCTTGACTTACATTTTATGATATTATTCCATGGATAGGGAATTGTATTGTTACTCTTATCTTGAATTGTTTTACATTATACTTTATTCCCGTCCTCCATCTATAAACCACTTCAAATAAACTTGACATTAAGATTGTGTTACATTGTATTATAGGAAGAAGCTCCTGCCTGTGTGGGAAAAGTCTGTCAAGTTAACATTAACATTGTATTATAGGAAAAGGCTGTCAAGTTAACATTAACATTGTATTATAGGAAAAGGCTGTCAAGTTAACATTAAGATTGTATTATAGGAAGAAGCTCCTGCCTGTGTGGGAAAAGGCTGTCAAGTTTATTGAAGCTAACGAATCCAGGATTAGAGTAGAATCACAGACAATACAAGGAGAAGAGTTCCTTGTCTGGAAATGGCTACCAGTAAGTAAATATGTCTGTCGTGAAATAGTTAGTTGAAAGTTTTTATTAATATCCCTTTACTATAGGGTGCCTGGTGGTGGAGTGGTTAAGATATTTGAATTCTGATCACAAGCCTAACACCACTTACATGGGCTGATGCCCTGATAACCATTATGACAAGTGTGAAGGTTTCCAGACAAGGCCCAGGATTTCACCCATCAATGTTTTATAACTGACCCTGCTTTCCTTCCCATTAAAGTCTGAAACTAGCTGTAGCTCTTCCCCTTAAAGTCTGGTACTAGCTGTAGCTCTTCCCCTTAAAGTCTGGTACTAGCTGTAGCTCTTCCCCTTAAAGTCTGGTACTATCTGTAGCTCTCCCCCTTAATGTCTGGAACTAGCTGTAGCTCTTCCCCTTAAAGTCTGGTACTATCTGTAGCTCTTCCCCTGAAAGTCTGGTACTAGCTGTAGCTCTTCCCCTTAAAGTCTGGTACTGGCTGTAGCTCTTCCCCTTAAAGTCTGGTACTAGCTGTAGCTATTTCCCATAGTCTGGTACTAGCTGTAGCTCTCCCCCCTTAAAGTCTGGTACTAGCTGTAGCTCTTCCCCTTAAAGTCTGGTACTAGCTGTAGCTCTTCCCCCCTAAAGTATGGTACTAGCTGTAGCTCTTCCCCTTAAAGTCTGGTACTGGCTGTAGCCCTTCCCATTAAAGTCTGGTACTAGCTATAGCTCTTCCCCTTAAAGTCGGGTACTAGCTGTAGCTCTTCCCCCCTAATGTCTGGTACTAGCTGTAGCTCTTCCCCTTAAAGTCTGGTACTAGCTGTAGCTCTCCCCCCTTAATGTCTGGTACTAGCTGTAACTCTTCCCCTTAAAGTCTGGTACTGGCTGTAGCCCTTCCCATTAAAGTCTGGTACTAGCTGTAGCTCTTCCCCTTAAAGTCGGGTACTAGCTGTAGCTCTTCCCCCCCTAATGTCTGGTACTAGCTGTAGCTCTTCCCCTTAAAGTCTGGTACTAGCTGTAGCTCTCCCCCCTTAAAGTCTGGTACTAGCTGTAGCTCTTCCCCTTAAAGTCTGGTACTAGCTGTAGCTCTTCCCCTTAAAGTCTGGTACTAGCTGTAGCTATTTCCCATAGTCTGGTACTAGCTGTAGCTCTCCCCCCTTAAAGTCTGGTACTAGCTGTAGCTCTTCCCCTTAAAGTCTGGTACTAGCTGTAGCTCTTCCCCCCTAAAGTATGGTACTAGCTGTAGCTCTTCCCCTTAAAGTCTGGTACTGGCTGTAGCCCTTCCCATTAAAGTCTGGTACTAGCTATAGCTCTTCCCCTTAAAGTCGGGTACTAGCTGTAGCTCTTCCCCCCTAATGTCTGGTACTAGCTGTAGCTCTTCCCCTTAAAGTCTGGTACTAGCTGTAGCTCTCCCTCCTTAATGTCTGGTACTAGCTGTAACTCTTCCCCTTAAAGTCTGGTACTGGCTGTAGCCCTTCCCATTAAAGTCTGGTACTAGCTGTAGCTCTTCCCCTTAAAGTCGGGTACTAGCTGTAGCTCTTCCCCCCCTAATGTCTGGTACTAGCTGTAGCTCTTCCCCTTAAAGTCTGGTACTAGCTGTAGCTCTCCCCCCTTAAAGTCTGGTACTAGCTGTAGCTCTTCCCCTTAAAGTCTGGTACTAGCTGTAGCTCTTCCCCCCTAAAGTATGGTACTAGCTATAGCTCTTCCCCTTAAAGTCTGCTACTGGCTGTAGCCCTTCCCATTAAAGTCTGGTACTAGCTGTAGCTCTTTCCCTTAGTCTGGTACTAGCTGTAGCTCTCCCCCCTTAAAGTTTGGTACTAGCTGTAGCTCTTCCCCTTAAAGTCTGGTACTGGCTGTAGCTCTTCCCATTAAAAGTCTGGTACTAGCTGTAGCTCTTCCCCTTAAAGTCTGGTACTAGCTGTAGCTCTTCCCCTTAAAGTCTGGTACTAGCTGTAGTTCTTCCCCCCTAATGTCTGGTACTAGCTGTAGCTCTTCCCCTTAAAGTCTGGTACTAGCTGTAGCTCTTCCCCTTAAAGTCTGGTACTAGCTGTAGCTCTTCCCCCCTAAAGTCTGGTACTAGCTGTAGCTCTTCCCCTTAAAGTCTGGTACTAGCTGTAGTTCTTCCCCCCTAATGTCTGGTACTAGCTGTAGCTCTTCCCCTGAAAGTCTGGTACTAACTGTAGCTCTCCCCCTTAAAGTCTGGTACTAGCCGTAGCTCTTCCCCTTAAAGTCTGGTACTGGCTGTAGCTCTTCCCCTTAAAGTCTGGTACTAGCTGTAGCTCTTTCCCTTAGTCTGGTACTAGCTGTAGCTCTCCCCCCTTAAAGTCTGGTACTAGCTGTAGCTCTTCCCCTTAAAGTCTGGTACTGGCTGTAGCTCTTCCCCTTAAAGTCTGGTACTAGCTGTAGCTCTTTCCCTTAGTCTGGTACTAGCTGTAGCTCTCCCCCCTTAAAGTCTGGTACTAGCTGTAGCTCTTCCCCTTAAAGTCTGGTACTAGCTGTAGCTCTCCCCCCTTAAAGTCTGGTACTAGCTGTAGCTCTTCCCCTTAAAGTCTGGTACTGGCTGTAGCTCTTCCCATTAAAGTCTGGTACTAGCTGTAGCTCTCCCCCCTTAAAGTCTGGTACTAACTGTAGCTCTTCCCCTTAAAGTCTGGTACTGGCTGTAGCCCTTCCCATTAAAGTCTGGTACTAGCTGTAGCTCTCTCCCTTAAAGTCTGATACTGGCTGTAGCTCTTCCTCTTAAAGTCTGGTACTAGCTGTAGCTCTTCCCCCTTAAGTCTGGTACTAGCTGTAACTCTTCCCCCTAAAGTCTGGTACTAGATGTAGCTCTTCCTCTTCAAGTCTGATACTAGCTGTAGCTCTTCCCATTAAAGTCTGGTACTAGCTGTACCTCTTCTTATTAAAGTCTGGTACTAGCAGTAGCTCTTCCTCCTCAAGTCTGGTACTAGCTGTAGCTCTTCCCCTTAAAGTTTGGTACTAGCTGTAGCTCTTCCCCTTAAAGTCTGGTACTGGCTGTAGCTCTTCCCATTAAAAGTCTGGTACTAGCTGTAGCTCTTCCCCTTAAAGTCTGGTACTAGCTGTAGCTCTTCCCCTTAAAGTCTGGTACTAGCTGTAGTTCTTCCCCCCTAATGTCTGGTACTAGCTGTAGCTCTTCCCCTTAAAGTCTGGTACTAGCTGTAGCTCTTCCCCTTAAAGTCTGGTACTAGCTGTAGCTCTTCCCCCCTAAAGTCTGGTACTAGCTGTAGCTCTTCCCCTTAAAGTCTGGTACTAGCTGTAGTTCTTCCCCCCTAATGTCTGGTACTAGCTGTAGCTCTTCCCCTGAAAGTCTGGTACTAACTGTAGCTCTCCCCCTTAAAGTCTGGTACTAGCCGTAGCTCTTCCCCTTAAAGTCTGGTACTGGCTGTAGCTCTTCCCCTTAAAGTCTGGTACTAGCTGTAGCTCTTTCCCTTAGTCTGGTACTAGCTGTAGCTCTCCCCCCTTAAAGTCTGGTACTAGCTGTAGCTCTTCCCCTTAAAGTCTGGTACTGGCTGTAGCTCTTCCCCTTAAAGTCTGGTACTAGCTGTAGCTCTTTCCCTTAGTCTGGTACTAGCTGTAGCTCTCCCCCCTTAAAGTCTGGTACTAGCTGTAGCTCTTCCCCTTAAAGTCTGGTACTAGCTGTAGCTCTCCCCCCTTAAAGTCTGGTACTAGCTGTAGCTCTTCCCCTTAAAGTCTGGTACTGGCTGTAGCTCTTCCCATTAAAGTCTGGTACTAGCTGTAGCTCTTCCCCCCCCCCCCCCCCCCCCCCCCTAAAGTCTGGTACTAACTGTAGCTCTTCCCCTTAAAGTCTGGTACTGGCTGTAGCCCTTCCCATTAAAGTCTGGTACTAGCTGTAGCTCTCTCCCTTAAAGTCTGATACTGGCTGTAGCTCTTCCTCTTAAAGTCTGGTACTAGCTGTAGCTCTTCCCCCTTAAGTCTGGTACTAGCTGTAACTCTTCCCCCTAAAGTCTGGTACTAGATGTAGCTCTTCCTCTTCAAGTCTGATACTAGCTGTAGCTCTTCCCATTAAAGTCTGGTACTAGCTGTACCTCTTCTTATTAAAGTCTGGTACTAGCAGTAGCTCTTCCTCCTCAAGTCTGGTACTAGCTGTAGCTCTTCCCCTTAAAGTCTGGAACTAGCTGTAGCTCTTCCCCTTAAAGTCTGGTACTATCTGTAGCTCTTCCCCTTAAAGTCTGGTACTAGCTGTAGCTCTTCCCCTTAAAGTCTGGTACTAGCTGTAGCTCTTCCCCTTAAAGTCTGGTACTAGCTGTAGCTCTTCCCATTAAAGTCTGGTACTAGTGTAGCTCTTCCCCTTACAGTCTGGTACTAGCTGTAGCTCTTCCCCTTAAAGTCTGGAACTAGCTGTAGCTCTTCCCCTTAAAGTCTGGAACTAGCTGTAGCTCTTCCCCTTAAAGTCTGGTACTAGCTGTAGCTCTTCCCCTTAAAGTCTGGTACTAGCTGTAGCTCTTCCCCTTAAAGTCTGGTACTAGCTGTAGCTCTTCCCCTTAAAGTCTGGTACTAGCTGTAGCTCTTCCCCTTAAAGTCTGGTACTAGCTGTAGCTCTTCCCCTTAAAGTCTGGTACTAGCTGTAGCTCTTCCTCTTAAAGTCTGGTACTAGCTGTAGCTCTTCCCATTAAAGTCTGATACTAGCTGTAGCTCTTCCCATTAAAGTCTGGTACTAGCTGTAGCTCTTCCCATTAAAGTCTGGTACTAGCTGTAGCTCTTCCCATTAAAGTCTGGTACTAGCTGTAGCTCTTCCCCTTAAAGTCTGGTACTAGCTGTAGCTCTTTATTTTTATTAATTAAAATTAATTAACTTAAGTAAGCAAAGCAACAAGGAAGTATTCTAAGCTCATTTGTAGAAATTGTACAGAGTGACTTTTAAGCCATTTTTCTTTCGTACTTCGTCTTACAGGCATGGTTGGACAAGAATATTATATATGGTTTACTCACTTCATGTTTTCTATATCAATAACAGAAAGAAAAAAAGATTTCATTAAAATTTAAATTGTAATTTACTGTTTAGGCCAAGTAAAATTGATTGTTGGTTTCCCCTAACATAGGGAAATTTTTAGGGGCCGGCAGGCAGGGTTTTTATTTTATTTTTATTTTTTTTATTTTTTTCTCAAGAGATATTGCAAATCAGGGTTTTGCTATCTTTCCCGTGAAGGTCAGAAAATATTTCGTAAAGGTTTTGCGATGCAAAAAATTTTGCATCACTCTTATTTCTTTTGATAAAAGCGAACATTTCTGTAAATGAACAGCCAGAATGGTTCCACTGGGCACACTGGCAGTGGCCATTTTATACATACTGTACGTCACATACACGTTTTAGATCATGGTCATTTTACCGATATCATAAGCGCTTTGGCGATCTAGATCAATGACCTTGACATGTGGAAAAAACACGACTAATTGTTTACGATAACAAAAATCTCCATATCACTGAGTTAGAAGACACACGGCCGGTGTTTTTTTCATTTTATTTATTAGTAATAAAATATAGCGATCCGGCAGTAAAAATTTGACCCGATCGGGTTAGGGGAAACCGACAATCATTTTTCTTTGGCCTTAAGAAAAAGAAACACATTTTTTTTTATTGATGAACTTTATTTGCAGACAATTTCAAATGGTGGAAAAGTTTGGCAAGGACCAGGTAAATTATGATAGTAATTATAATGTATACAGAGGTCTACTATTCTAACACTATAATGATATATGATATTACCTATCTCAATACAAGGTGTGCTCAGATTGTACTTTTAAGGGTCAGAGGAAATTTGGTCATTTACTATTTATGCAATAGTTTTCTCTCTAGTTTTCCAATTTTCTTCATTAATAAACCTGGTTTTCATGGATAGACTCCTTATCCTGTAAACTTGAACAAAATATTTGGAAGCTCAACTGCTTCAGAATATGCTAGCAATTTTACATCACATGTTCTTTATCTGAATCGTTTTCTTGTTTTTCAGTTAAAACCACTTGACCAGATTTCATATATAATACCTTATAGTTGTATTAAAAGTTTCCATGACATATTTTAATTGATTGTTGGTTGTTTAGCGTCCATCGGTAAAAATGTGATATATATTTAGGACAGGAACAAGCCCGACAATATCTAAAATCTATGTAGAATTGAGAGGGATGAGACAACTGGAGCAACAACTGATGCTACTGGAAAAGTATGGAGGGGAAGGGATGAAGAAATTTAATCTTCAATAGACATTGCCCCTACTCTTTATCAAAATCTACAGAAGAGATCTTTAACATGGCACTCTCTAAACATGTTGATCTCTGTGGTCCACAGTTATGCTCACTGTATTATAACCTGACATCCCTCCATCAAGATGCCACCTGCTATCTGACACCAGGAGACAGTTTTGTGTGTTAAGCCCTGGCACATATCACCAATACCCAGTACATATATTGAACAATCAGAAATATTCTAAGAACTGCTGCCAGTAATATGCTGCTATTCATTCTTGATGCAGAAATTTTGGTGTTAAAATATGTACAAAATTATAAAAGTAGTCTTCTATAATTAATGCCTATTATTTTGCACAGATGTTGTGAGTTCGAATATCGATCAGAGCACGGTGTATAACTTGATGTGATAAAGTTTGTCAGTGACTTCGACAGATAGGTGGTTTTCTCAGGGTCCTCCGGTTTCCTCCATCAATAAAACTGACTGCCACGATATAACTGAAATATTGTTGAAAGTGCAGACCTGTTTACCCCAATTGACACTATAGAGTAGTATTTGCTCCAGCTCAGCATAGTTTGGCAATATTGAGAGTAGTTTTCGGAAATTGAAATCAATGGTTTCCGATTCATGAGCTGGTGCCATAATTGCATATACACACAGTATATACATACCAAATGTCTACCTTAGTTACATGTATCTACTGAAGATGGGGGCCAGGGTGGCTCAATGAGTTAGGTCATACAGTACAGAAAGGGACATACCGTGAACAATCACCGTGATAGTGGTCATGTCTAGGAGAGTGATGGGGATTAAAATTTTAAATTCATGTCCGTGATCGGGGGGCAATAAAACACCAGGTGTTAATCTTGTAATCAAGTGTGTCGTTTTACAGGTAAACTAGTTGGATAAGATGTACAGGTGAAATTACGTTTTTATATCGTCTATTTTTTTTTTCAGGTACTGTCTCCGATTCCCTTCAGAATTAAAAAAAAAACATTTTTATTTCTTTCCTCAAAACATAAAACATCCTTGAACGTAATCCCGGGAATGAAATCCCGAGATCGAGAAAATAGCATGAGAACGGAGAGTTTATTTGAATTGATGAATAAAATGTAAATAATAAATGATTATTCAACTTCAATTCAGTGAAATCATGGGTTGTGCAAATTTGTTTCAAAGATTTTTAACCTTGGCTGTGTATTGCGTATCTACACCTAGTATTTTATTGACACGCGTACACGTGACCTGGCTTGTGCACAAATGAAGTTTCATAAACACATGCGCGATATGCGTGATTTGTTACGTTTTAAAGCGTATTTGCAGTTAATGTTACATTTTAGTTCAATAATATTTTTTATACGTTCAGTATTTTTTTTTATTTTAATCTTCGTAGAAAACCCAGTTAAAACCCTTTTCGTTGTAGAAATACGTACTAAATAATTTGTATACGGTCATTGAAGAATTTGATTAAAAATTAACGAAACAAATATTTATAAACAGATCGTTCAAAGAAGTACTACATGTCCAAAAGTCACTAAATTTACGGATATATTTTGGAAATTAGCGGCTAATCTGCAGAAAGTTTAGAAACGTGAAAGGAAATAAGGAATTAACCGTTATCATGATTTTACCCCTACAAATGTTTGACATTACACAGTATCTGACCAAAATCAAATGTCACCAGTTTATTTATTTATTCAAATTCAAATCTTAATTGGCTTTCAACCCAATAGATTTGTGACCAAATACAACAAAAAAAACTTTATGGAACAAATTAAAAGCATGCTCTTCGTTTTCTGCTTTTTGTTAATTTTGTAGCCATTAGGCTACGTAAATTTGGATTGTTATAGGTTTTTGTTTGCAATTTTAAAGAAAATTATTTTCATCTATAGCGGAATTACGTAACAAGCCAAGTGTGTAAAACAGTTTACTTGAATTGCTAATTTTTTTCAATACGAGAGGTAAAAGTCCAAAGCACAAAATAAACCAATAATCAATTTTAAGTCTGCTCTTTACCAACTATTAAGCACTACAAAACCCGCGCTTGCAAAGTCCGTGCTTCAAAAACCCGCCCCTGCGGTTTAACTTATAAACAAAAAATACATTTATGAAGTAGCCCGTATTTACGAATAATTCAATACATACTGAATTCAACCCAACAGAAAAAAAAAAATGAGAAATTAAAATTAAACAAGATAAAGTTCAGTTGCGGTTTCAACAAATTTCTTGATAGAACTCGAGGTCATAAAGTAGAACTTTCTAAAACAAACGAAAACGATAACAAGACACACATTCTTTGGCAATGAAAAGCAACAAACAGTCAAATATTAACAGCAAGAGGATACAAAATTAATTGTCAAAATACATCCTTCAGTAGCAATAATTACGGCTTACGATTATTAAAAGTCAACAGGTAGAACAGGTAACGCTAATCTCTTAATTGTCGGTAAAATATCAATCGGCGCACAGGTGACTGAGAGCCATAAAATTTAATCCCCACCACCTTGTTTTATGGTCCTTTTTAGGTCTATCACAGTGGGTTTATGTCCGTGATGATATGTCTAAAGGATTAAAAATTATGTCTCTCGGAGTGATCAATCACGGTATGTCCCTTTCTGTACAAACGAATTTTGAAAAAACGATGTTTGTTCAAGCGTAGAATTGTCAGGTTCAACCGTAGGGCGTAATTTATGGTAAAAAAGCGTAGTAAATACGGCAAAAACGTAGTAGTAAACAGGTCTGAAAATGGCATTAAACACCATAAAACCAAACCCAACCAAACCAAATCTATTATTGTGTCTACACCTGTTATGGTGTAGTATTATTTATATGTCTTTTACAGCTTTAGTCATCATCCATCTGATATTTCACCTTTTCCACATTTAATTTTTTTTATTTTATTGTAATCGGAACCACAGTAAATTATAATTTTTGTTTGTTTGCAAAATTGAAGACAAGGACTTTTTCAACTATCATAAGTACAACAGTTCATGAATTTGTGTTTAATATTCCAGCTTTTGGAGCAACTCAACTACACTATGGTCCTACACCGTGTCTGAAGATAAGAAATATGTTTGATGTTTGTATGTAAGTATTTTTATGAATGTGATAAATTCCACTTATATTTTCGTTTCCACACAGTTCGTTATCACAGACTTTTTGAGAAAAAAAATTCAATATGCAGGACATAGATCTCACACCCAATAATTTTCTGCAGGACCTACTGAAATTCTGCAGGACCGGAATTTACAAAATTCTAAAATTTAAACGGAATCGGTGATGGGAACAATAAAAACCCGACCCGTTATGTTTTCAAATATAAAGACACGAAATGGTCACGTTGATGCATCACAGCCAGTTTAAACTATAAAAATACAATGATTAATAGAATTACCATGGAAACAGTTGCATGTTTAAGAAGTAAATGTCATTTGAAGCAGAATCTAATTCTGAGTTGACCGTGATCGTTCCGGCATACCAGTTGCATTTCCGATGCAAAACAAAATACACAAACAAAAAATTTTGTCGGACACCTGGACCGGCATACTTGGCAGTATTGCCGATCCTTGTGATTTTCTGCCCGCTTGGTCCAACGATCCGACGAATTTCAAAAAGTCTGTTATCAATATTCAAACAATTTCATTGGTCAATATTTAGACTATTCCCCTGCATCATTATATATATATATCATTTCAGTAACCATGAGATTTCCCATCTAAGTTTGTGGACACATTTGAAGATAGAAATTTTTCTGAATTTGACATGCTCTGTTGAATAATTACTTTATTTTCCTTACATAAATATCTGAAATTTTTATACATACAGAATTGTAGTCACTTAAATAATAATATTTTTAGCTGAAATACTGTTGAAAACCTAGATACATGTAATTACCATTGATAAAACAAACATTTATATTCCTGTAACATGGTACATGTACTCTGTGTCTCTAACATACACATTTTAATTCATTGTGGGGGACGTCGTGGCCGTGATCGTATGGTAGTTGAATTTGCAACTACCTATGCAATCAGTGCCTATCACCACTGATGTTGTGAGTTCGAATCTCGATCAGGGCGAGGTGTGTAACATTATGTGATAAAAGTTTGTCAGTGACTTGCGACAGATCTGGTTTTCTCCGGGTGCCCTGGTTTCCTCCACCAACAAGGGCCTCGCCTGAATATTTGACCCAGTGACCTTGACCTCTGACCTATGACCTTGAAAATAACAATATTTCGTGAAGATCCATCAGTCCAATATCAAAACCATATTTCGTGAAGAAAAGTTCAAATGGTGAATTTCTATGTTTGAATGCACATGACTACACATTAGAATCTAAGGATGTACAAGCGCATAGTTTTGGGCATAACTCTAGAAAAACTCAATAGACCGGGATATGGTACTAATGTGCACATCTTCATATTAGGATCTTGCAATATACTAAGTTTCACAAACATCTCATTAAGCATGTGGGAGGAGTTGTGATGACAAAGTGCACAGTGAATTGTATCAAATTTCCAAGTCCAAACGGGCATAACTCTGGAAAAACTCAATGGACCAGGATATACTACTAATGTGCACATCTTCATATTAGGTTCTTGCAATATACTAAGTTTCACAAACATCTCATTAAGCATGTGGGAGGAGTTGTGATGACAAAGCACATGGTGAATTGTCTCAAAATTTCTAAGTCCAAAGAAGCATAACAGGGGTAAAACTCAATGGACTGGGATATCCTACTAATGTGCACATCTTCATATTAGGATCTTGCAATGAACAAAGTTTCATGAACTTCTGATTAATCATGTAGGAGAATTTGCAATGACAAAGTGCTTACTGAATTGTCTCAAAAATTTGACCCTGTGACCTTGACCTATGACCTTGAAAATCAATAGGGTTCCAGATTCTCTTAAGGACTAAGTATGTACCAAGTTTGGTCAAAATCCATTGAAGGATGTTGATTCTAGAGTGTTCACAAGGATGTTACAGAAGAACAGACGGTAGCGTTACTATATCCCTTCGCAACTTCGTTGGCGAGAGAATAATAAAACTGACTACCACGATATAACTGAAATACTAAAAAACTGAAAGTGGTGTTAAACACCATAGCAAATTTTTTATTCAATATGTAACACTTCTCTTCCCCATTGTTTCTACAGGGAAATAGAAGAAGAATGGGAACAGAATGTAAAGGATGCAATTCTAGAGAAATGTAGAGGAATAACTGGTATATTACATATACATGTAGATGAGACATCTAAAGAGGTATAGTACTATTAAACATTATTATGCTTTCTGTAAATTTCTTCTGTAATATAACTTCATACGATATTTTGGCATATATCACAAAGAATTAAATAGCGTTGATATACTATGCGAAAATAGTACATCTACTATGCCAGTTTGACGCGGGGAAGGTTGGGTTTTCAGCTGTATTCTCTCAAGTATTTTACATCCACCAATAAAACTGGTTGTCACAGTATAACTGAATTAAACAGCCACTAACTTATTAAAATAAGACAAGTTCTGGTATTGAGGAGGGTGAGAAATTGGAACAAAAGTAATTTGGGGGTGAAAGGAATGTATGTAAACATTTTGATGGGAAATTAACTTTACTGTTAAAATTTATCATGTGAAAACTTGAATACAAATAATGTAGATTTATTGAGTGTAACTTTACTAAACATTAATGGTTCTTAAATTGTGACATTGACATTGAGTGCCACTGGATTGCCTAGCTATAGATATAAATCAGACTACCATGCTACTGTGTACAAGAAGTACATATCCATTATCTGAGTTGTATTGTAGAAATAGGAGCAAGAAATTCACTTTAATCAAAATGATCCTAAATAAATTATGAAAATAGACTAATTAATTTAGATGTGTTTCATGTATATTATATTGTTAACATATTTTTTATATGAGGTTTTACAACATTTAAATACATAATTCTATTGGTTTAGATCCTGCCAGGTGTCCAATCTGTTAATTCTGTTAACGTTATTTGATTAGAAATCATATTGTCCTATTTCACTTACCTATTAGAGGGCCCGGATGGCTCAATGAGTTAGGTAGTTGGATTACCTAACAACTCGTACAAGCCTCCAGCTTTGTAAATTACACAAAAGGGTGCACTCGATTCACAGCCGCAAGTGATAAAGTTTACCAGTTGCTTGTCCATGGTCGGTGGTTCTCTCCGGGTACTCGGGCTTCTTCCACCACTAAAACTGGTCGCCATGATATAGCTGAAATATTGCTGAAAGTGGCATTAAGCACAATAAATCAAGCAATCACTTGCCTATTAAGTAAGAAAACAATTACAGTCTTTTATTTCTGTCAATATGAATATTGACCTCGTTGATTTCCTAGGTTCATTAAAAATTCATTTTGACCTCTACAAAAGACTGCAATTGTTTTAATATTTCATTGTTTACACATTTATGATATGACAGCACATTATGTTTTATTTAACAGGGGTGTGTATATATGAAATGTAGCAGCTGTGAAGTGGCTTACAAAGTCTACAAATCTTTACATGGATGGTGGTTTGATGGTGAGTAGACAAAACAAAATTAGAAATCATTTTTCATTTCTACAATTGTAATGCAGTTAACACCTTTCTACACTCGTATGAGTAAAATCTGTTATTGACATGTAGTATAAATAGATATTCAGTTTTTTCTACAATAAATTGGTCGTAAAGGAATTCTTAGGAAATCAGCTGTTTATTTAAAGCAATTTTATATAAAACAAATTTATTCTTAGAAGCAGGGCTCACGTTGGAGGGCGAAGAAGTCGCCTTGTGAAGGTTGACTTCGCTTTCTCGTTGGTCAAAAGCGAAGTTCAAGTCGCCTTGTAATTTTGAAGAATAGCCACCCGCATATTTTCTCCACTTGTCATTTATGAAAATGTCGATATCGTGCACATGTTTATTGAAATCTATCATATCCGTTATTAAGTATTTTGAAAGTGATTTTCTTGGAAAGTAATCCATTACGATTTATAGAAACTTTAATTTCGTTCATTAGAGGTTTTGTTTATTGTTTATATATAAATAAAACTATTTGTATTTGTTTTTCGTAAATAAACAACAATGGTTCCATTTTGGTAAGAGGACGCAATGCGGTACTGTGTTACGGGAAATGTTGACCAAATTTTTTGTCCGAAGCTGCTTTCAACAAAACAAACTTTTGATTTATTTTTTCTCATTTCTGTGGCATAAAATCATAGTTCTCATATCAAATATGTTCATATATGCGAAGATTGCAATTCAAAATTCGTTGAAATGCATGTAGACGCTTCAGATATTTATCCATCCGCATTGGTATTTTATACTCTACACCTGGTTAATATTACGATCTATCGAACTGTTTATTTACATACAGACATGCGTTTACAAACGTTAACACATATCCAATTAAAAAATAAACTTTGAACTACAGTAGCTATCCTCCGTTGTTGCAATCTGATTTGAGGTCTGGTAAATAATAATTACAGCATTTCCTTTCTTCAGTTTTTGACTATCAGTGGCAATTTACGTTTGTGCTATATTTTCATTCCCTACTGTACTCCTATATATAGTTGGACCATTGAGCAAATTGATAGAGACATCGTTCTTCTGCAGAAGATCACACAAATATGAGTTATTACAATTTGTGTGGTATTGGAATTGGATCACAACACAGTAACATTTCAAAAGGAAAAGGGGGGGAGGGGGGGGAGGGTACATATAAAAATCACTGGTATGCAAGACTCCAAGTCAAGGTAGACAGAAATAAAAATGTGACATTGAATAGATGTCATTAAGGTAGTTATGAATAAAAAAAAACCCAGAACAAATCAGTTAGACAGCTTTTTAACTATTTACTAAATTTGGGCAGGGTAATGTCAGAGGGGTCTTGAAACAATGTTTCGATTAATCGCAATTAACTTCTCCCAGAAGTCTCCCCACTTCTCCCTGTGAGCTCTCTGAAAGAGAAGTCACTTCTCCCTCTAATTTGAAAGTAGTAGGAGCCCTGCTTAGAAGACATTTTCTATAAATTTGTGTTGATAGTGAGTTTCTATTATCTGCATGTTGTTTGTTTGTTTTGATAGAATAAATTGATTATGAATAGTCATTCTAATTAATTATAGTCATTCAAGCTAAGCCACATTGATGGTGTTATGGTTTGCAAGACCGCCTCAAGTGTGGTGGATCGTAGGTTCGAACCTAGGTCAGGTCAAGCCAAAGACTATAAAATTGATTTTTGTTGCTTTGCCTCCTCTAAGCAGCACTAAGGAACAAGAGCAAGGACTGGTTGTCTCGGAATCACGATAATGTGTCCGAGTGGAGCAACATGTCTACCCGCTGACTGTTGTTTCAGTGAGTTGGCATTATAAAAATCTAATTAATCGTGTTGGTCTAGTACAAAACGGACATCATTATCATCTCATCAAATGTTACTTGTTCATGTCATGATGCAGGTGAAAAATTGCAAATTGGCATTTAATTACAACCACTCACTCACTCATTGAAGCTATCGGCAGACAAGTTTTATATGAGTCATACAAGAAAAACTTTTTTTAATGAAATAATTGTGTTATTGCCTGTATTTGTGTGTATTTCTTTAGGTTCTCTACATATGAAGTTTTAACCTATTTTTGGGCCGTCGTGGTCATGATGGTATGGTAGTTGGATTTACAACTATCTATGCCTATCACCACTAACATTGTGAGTTCGAATCCTGCTCAGGCAAGGTGTATTCGATACAACATTATGTGATAAAGTTTGTC
Organism: Bathymodiolus septemdierum; assembly: GCA_963383655.1. Lineage (NCBI taxonomy): Eukaryota > Metazoa > Mollusca > Bivalvia > Mytilida > Modiolidae > Bathymodiolus > Bathymodiolus septemdierum. The sequence goes on from OY726518.1 coordinate 37,370,360, forward strand.
AATAACTTGCGACAGGTCGGTGGTTTCTCTGGCTTCCACCACAATATAGCTGATATATTGTTGAAAGTGGTGTTAAGCACCATAAATCTAACCCTTAACGTTTTATTTTTAGGTCGTTTAGTCACGGTGAAGTATCTACGTCTAGAGCTCTATCACAATAGATTTCCAAATTCAACTCGTGTCACCAAATCCTTGAAGCCTTCCAATAATAAAATGTCTTCTATGTCCCAACCATACCATAGGTCTACTCTGGAGATGACGTGATGGAACTACGTACAACTATTACAGTGATCTCATTCGAATGTTTGTACATGGACTTTAGTGCCTTGTATAATTCTATTTATGTTGATTAATCACATGATAATGAGGACTGTTCCATTAAAGGATCACATGATTATTAGACTATTCCATTATAACAAAGGGTATACAAGTTTTACTACAACGCATGTATATTACTATTTTAAATGTAAAACTGAAGTAACTTACCCAAAGTATTGATTAACATTTCTGAATTATTTTATATTTGGATATTGTAGACTAACAAATTGATTATTTTGTTTCATTAAAATTTATGTCCATCAATATATTGATGGCATATAGAAAAAAAATTGTACTTTATTTTTACATGGACAGGAAGATATATATTATTTTCTAGTAAGAAATACAAATTTGGAAATGGAATGAGAGACAAATTTATTTTATATACAAAGATTTGTTATATTTTATTTTTTTTAGTGTCGGTCAAAATATCTATAATATTATTTGTTCTATTAGAAAAGAAATGTTTGAGGATACCAAAGGGGTAATCAGAAGTGGTAAATCAAACAAGGACAGACAATACAATGACCATAATATAAATGACAGAAAGACAAACAATGGTCCACAAAATACTACACAGAAAACTAATTGAGCAACACAAATCCCCCCAAAAATTACCTGGGATGAAATCAGGTGCTCCGGAAGGGTGAGATGTAATGCTAATGTGACAATTCCATCTGCGACTTATTATATAGCATTTCCACGTCCATTAAAGCTTAATTTTGATTCATTTAGGAGAGGTTATTCCTTCCTGTAGAAATTAAAAAAAACCTAAATACATGTATAGAAATAAATGATGGTTCACAATTCCACAAGTGACATAAAAACATGAAGAACTTCTATCTGGTTGAATGTCTTTACACATGAAAATAGATAGATAAGTAGGCCCTGATTAGGAGCAGGAACAGGTAGAATTAAAGTGGTTTTTATGATCCACTCTTTAATATCTACCAGCAGATAAAACAGTCAATTACAAATAGAGGCCATGGTGGTCGTGATCGTATGGTAGTTGGATTTATGCAATCAGTGTCTATCACCATTAAGGTGAGTTTGAATCCCGCCTAGGCGAGGTGTACTCGATACAACATTATAATGTTTGTCAGTGGTTTTCTCCAGGTACTTTGGTTTCCTCCACCAATAAAACTGATCCCCACGATATAACTGTAATATTGTTGAAAGTGGCGTTAAATACCATAACCCCCCAAATACAAATATTTAAACAAATCCACATTTGTTTTACATCGGACAACACATTCATACCAATAAAAAAACAAAAATATAACAGTCGGTTCTGATCGGATCCAAAATCTAACACATTCATACCAATAAAAAACAAAAATATCACACCGTCAGTTCTGATCGGATCCAAAATCTAACACATTCATACCAATAATAGAATAATAAACAGCTGCACCAACAGCGCATGATGTGCCCGTCGTCAACATTCATACAATATTTGTAAAGACTTTCTTTCCCATAACTCTTGAATGAAAAATCTAAATTTCACCAAAAAGTATACAGACCGTAAGACTATCAATTCCAATAACTGTGCGAAGTTTGAAGTGAATTGGCCAAGAGGTTCTCAATTTACAGGGAGACATACGAAAAATCGCCTACAATTTGATGAATAAAGTCCCATAACTCTGGAATGAAAAATCGAAATTTCACCAAAAAGTATACAGACCATAAGACTATCAATTCCAATAACTATGCGAAGCTTGAAGTGAATTGGCCAAGGAGTTCTCAATTTACAGCGTGACATACCAAAAATCGCCTACAATTTGATGAATAAAGTCCCATAACTCTGAAATAAAAGTGAATTGGCCAAAGGGTTCTTAAGTTAGAGCGTGACATGTGAAACGGACGGACGGACAGTCGAACATTGGTATATCATAATACGTCCTGTCTTAAAGACGGGCGTATAAAAACAAAAATATCACAGTCAGTTCTTATCGGATCCAAAATCTAACACATTCATACCAATAGAATAAAAAACAAAAATATCACACCGTCAGTTTTGATCGGATCCAATATCTAACATTCATACCAATAGAATAAAAAACAAAAATATCACACCATCAGTTCTGATCAGATCCAAAATCTAACACGTTCATACCAATAGAATAAAAAAACAAAAATATCACACCGTCAGTTCTGATCGGATCCAAAATCTAACACATTCATACCAATAGAATAAAAAACAAAAATATCACACCGTCAGTTCTGATCGGATCCAAAATCTAACACATTCTTACCAATAGAATAAAAAACAAAAATATCACACCGCCAGTTCTGATCGAATCCAAAATCTAACACATTCATACCAATAGAATAAAAAACAAAAATATCACACCGTCAGTTCTGATTGGATCCAAAATCTAAGTGGAAAATCGTAGAAACAACGTCAAAATGGATACCCCCTGAAACATCACTCTCCTGGAATTATATTGTTATTATTTAAATGTGTCATATTTGTTATGACAGGTGCCATCACTGCAAGGTTCCTAATAAAATATATATATATATATATCTCAACTTATACAATGAAAATTATCAAAATATCTTGCAGAACTTTACTTTAAAAAAAAATTATTTTAATTTTAGTTTTTGGAATGAATCATTTTGTTTTGTAAATGTTCAGAATATGTGCCATAATTTAATAATAGTTTGTTAACATTGTATAATGTTTATCTTAATCTTTATAGCAATGGAATAACATTAATAATTATTGTGTCCAACTTTTTTGCTCAGAAACATGCAATAATAAAATGTAAATGTATTGTTTTTGTTGTTTATTTTCTTGTTTGTAAATATGTAGAGATCAATTTAGGTAATTATATCTGTAAATCATATACATCATGTATGTACAATGACATGATGCATTCTCCTTGCAAATATATCAAAATATCAGTCTTCGCACTAACCCACTTGCCCAAAGCCCGGGACAAGAAAAACTGGATTCGGACAAGTGAAAATTATGAAAGAATTTGTTTGAATAAATAGAAAATTTTTCTAAATTTGGCTTTTGAGCAAGTAGATGAAAAACATTAAGGCAAAGACTGAAATATACAATGATTTTGTTTTCCTGGGCAAATTTTGTTGATACTGTTTTCTAAATGGATGCTACATACAAAAATTGGATTGTAAATTAATTGATATGATTTCAACGATTATTATGTGTCACTAAAAGTCTTCGTTCCACAAAATTTGATAAGGTTTTTAGACTTAAAATACACATCTTTCCTACAAGCACTTTCTGATACATGTAGGCTATCATTTAAATTTGAACATAAATGTTAAACTTGGTTGTTGAATAAGACGTTTTCATACTTTAGAATTTTAATATAAAAAAAATTACTGTTGTATTCTATAAGAGGGGTTTTTGTAGGGGATCAGGCCATGTACTGCCAGGTAGGGAACGAGTTACTCTGAAAAATCATATGAAGTTGTATTTTTTTATATTGTTGTAAAAACGAAGCTAGGGTGTATAATGTACATACAAGATATGACTGTATTGATGGTTAATATTAAATAAATTTATAAATCTTGTATGTTATCTTTGTATTTGTTCCATCAGAATTGGTTACTGGCTCGGGCTAGAAAGACATTAGATCACTTATCTTTGTATTTGTTCCATAGGAATTGGTTACTGGCTCGGGCTAGAAAAGCAGAGATCACTAATATCTTTGTATTTTTCCCATAGGAATTGGTTACTGGCTCGGGCTAGAAAGGCAAAGATCACTTATCTTTGTATTTGTTCCATAGGTTACCGGCTCGGGCTAGAAAGGCTGAGGTCTCTAATATCTTTGGGTTTTTTTTCATAGGAATTGGTTACTGGCTCGGGCTAGAAAGGCAAAGATCACTTATCTTTGTATTTGTTCCATAGGAATTGGTTACTGGCTCGGGCTAGAAAGGCAGAGATCACTTATCTTTGTATTTGTTCCATCATAATTGGTTACTGGCTCGGGCTAGAAAGGCAGCGATCACTTATCTTTGTATTTGTTCCATAGGTTACTGGCTCGGGCTAGAAAGGCAGCAATCACTTATCTTTGTATTTGTTCCATAGGTTACTGGCTCGGGCTAGAAAGGCAGAGATCATTAATATCTTTGTATTTTTCCCATAGGAATTGGTTAATGGCTCGGGCTAGAAAGGCAGAGATCACTTATCTTTGTATTTGTTCCATAGGTTACTGGCTCGGACTAGAAAGGCAGAGATCACTTATCTTTGTATTTTTTCCATAGGAATTGGTTACTGGCTCGGGATAGAAAGGCAGAGATCACTTCTCTTTGTATTTGTTCCATAGGAATTGGTTACTGGCTCGGGCTAGAAAGGCAAAGATCACTTACGTTTGTATTTTTTCCATAGGAATTGGTTACTGGCTCGGGCTAGAAAGGCAGACATCACTTATCTTTGTATTTGTTCCATAGGTTACTGGCTCGGGCTAGAAAGGCAGAGATCACTTATCTTTATATTTGTTCCATCATAATGGTTAATGGGTCGGGCTAGAAAGGCAGCGATCACTTATCTTTGTATTTGTTCCACATGTTACTGGCCCGGGCTAGAAAGGCAGAGATCACTAATATCTTTGTATTTTTCCCATAGGAATTGGTTACTGGCTCGGGCTAGAAAGGCAGACATCACTTATCTTTGTATTTGTTCCATATGTTACTGGCTCGAGCTAGAAAGGCAGACATCACTTATCTTTGTATTTGTTCCATAGGTTACTGGCTCGGACTAGAAAGGCAAAGATCACTTATCTTTGTATTTGTTCCATAGGTTACTGGCTCGGGCTAGAAAGGCAGAGATTACTTATCTTTGTATTTGTTCCATAGGAATTAGTTACTGGCTCGGGCTAGAAAGGCAGAGATTACTTATCTTTGTATTTGTTCCATAGGAATTAGTTACTGGCTCGGGCTAGAAAGGCAGATTACTTATCTTTGTATTTGTTCCATAGGAATTAGTTACTGGCTCGGGCTAGAAAGGCAGAGATCACTTATCTTTATATTTGTTCCATCATAATTGGTTACTGGGTCGGGCTAGAAAGGCAGCGATCACTTATCTTTGTATTTGTTCCATATGTTACTGGCTCGGGCTAGAAAGGCAGAGATCACTAATATCTTTGTATTTTTCCCATAGGAATTGGTTACTGGCTCGGGCTAGAAAGGCAGACATCACTTATCTTTGTATTTGTCCATAGGTTACTGGCTCGGACTAGAAAGGCAAAGATCACTTATCTTTGTATTTGTTCCATTGGTTACTGGCTCGGGCTAGAAAGGCAGAGATCACTTATCTTTATATTTGTTCCATCATAATTGGTTACTGGCTCGGGCTAAAAAGGCAGCGATCACTTATCTTTGTATTTGTTCCATATGTTACTGGCTCGGGCTAGAAAGGCAGAGATCACCAATATCTTTGTATTTTTCCCATAGGAATTGGTTACTGGCTCGGGCTAGAAAGGCAGCGATCACTTATCTTTGTATTTGTTCCATATGTTACTGGCTCGAGCTAGAAAGGCAGCTCGGGCTAGAAAGGCAAAGCTCACTTATCTTTGTATTTGTTCCATAGGTTACTGGTTCGGGCTAGAAAGGCAGAGATCACTTATCTTTGTATTTGTTCCATAGGAATTGATTACCTGCTCGGGCTAGAAAGACAGATGACTTATCTTTGTATTTGTTCCATAGGAATTGGTTACTGGCTCAGGCTAGAAAGGCAGAGATCACTAATATCTGTATTTTTCCCATAGGAATTGGTTACTGGCTCGGGCTAGAAAGGTAAAGATCACTTATCTTTGTATTTGTTCCATAGGTTACTGGCTCGGGCTAGAAAGGCAGAGATCACTTATCTTTGTATTTGTTCCATAGGAATTGGTTACTGGCTCGGGCTAGAAAGGCAGAGATCACTAATATCTTTGTATTTTTCCCATAGGAATTGGTTACTGGCTCGGGCTAGAAAGGCAAAGATCACTTATCTTTGTATTTGTTCCATAGGAATTGGTTACTGGCTCGGGCTAGAAAGGCAGAGATCACTTATCTTTGTATTTGTTCCATAGGAATTGGTTACTGACTTGGGGTAGAAAGGCAAAGATCACTTATCTTTGTATTTGTTCCATAGGAATTGGTTACTGACTTGGGCTAGAAAGGCAGAGATCACTTATCTTTGTATTTGTTCCATAGGAATTGGTTACTGGCTCGTGATAGAAAGGCAGAGATCACTTGTCTTTGTATTTGTTCCATAGGAATTGGTTACTGGCTCGGGCTAGAAAGGCAGAGATCACTTATCTTTGTATTTGTTCCATAGGAATTGGTTACTGACTTGGGGTAGAAAGGCAAAGATCACTTATCTTTGTATTTGTTCCATAGGAATTGGTTACTGGCTCGTGATAGAAAGGCAGAGATCACTTATCTTTGTATTTGTTCCATAGGAATTGGTTACTGGCTCGGGCTAGAAAGGCAGAGATCACTTATCTTTGTATTTGTTCCATAGGAATTGGTTACTGACTTGGGGTAGAAAGGCAAAGATCACTTATCTTTGTATTTGTTCCATAGGAATTGGTTACTGACTTGGGCTAGAAAGGCAGAGATCACTTATCTTTGTATTTGTTCCATAGGAATTGGTTACTGGCTCGTGATAGAAAGGCAGAGATCACTTGTCTTTGTATTTGTTCCATAGGAATTGGTTACTGGCTCGGGCTAGAAAGGCAGAGATCACTTATCTTTGTATTTGTTCCATAGGAATTGGTTACTGACTTGGGGTAGAAAGGCAAAGATCACTTATCTTTGTATTTGTTCCATAGGAATTGGTTACTGGCTCGTGATAGAAAGGCAGAGATCACTTGTCTTTGTATTTGTTCCATAGGAATTGGTTACTGGCTCGGGTTAGAAAGGCAGAGATCACTTACGTTTGTATTTTTTCCATAGGAATTGGTTACTGGCTCGGGATAGAAAGGCAGAGATCACTTATCTTTGTATTTGTTCCATAGGTTACTGGCTCGGGTTAGAAAGGCAGAGATCACTTATCTTTGTATTTGTTCCATAGGAATTGGTTACTGTCTCGGGCTAGAAAAGCAAAGATCACTTGTCTTTGTATTTGTTCCATAGGAATTGGTTACTGGCTCGAGCTAGAAAGGCAGAGATCACTAATATCTTTGTATTTTTCCCATAGGAATTGGTTACTGGCTCGGACTAGAAAGGCAGAGATCACTTATCTTTGTATTTGTTCCATCATAATTGGTTACTGGCTCGGGCCAGAAAGGCAGCGATCACTTATCTTTGTATTTGTTCCATCAGAATTGGTTACTGGCTCGGGTTAGAAAGGCAGAGATCACTTACGTTTGTATTTGTTCCATCAGAATTGGTTACTGGCTCGGGCTAGAAAGGCAAAGATCACTTATCTTTGTATTTGTTCCATCATAATTGGTTACTGGCTCGGGCTAGAAAGGCAGAGACCACTTATCTTTGTATTTGTTCCATAGGTTACTGGCTCGGGCTAGAAAGGCAGAGATTCACTGCTCGACTTTTTTGCCTCAATGATTTAAGGTTTCTTTATAAAATATTTGACATCACAAGTTTGTCAAATTTTGAGAAATTTTTCAAAAAACTAGATTCTTCAACCCATTGTTATCTCGCCTGGATGAAAGGTCAACATGGTGTATTGTGGTAATACAGTCTTTAAATTCTCTACGAAGATGTAACATTTCATGGAAATAAAACAAGTTAAAAACATCTCATCAAAATCAGATGAAGAATAAACTCCATGTACAAATAACAGTAACATCCTTTACTCCTTATGGCCTCTTGTTTAGAAACGGGTAGTGTCAACGACAACCTTTATTCAGTGCCAAGGATCATTGTGTTCAAAGTTCAGAAGAATCCATTACATAGAACTGAAGTAACATAATATGACAAACAATATTTGTGGTTGTATAAAAATCAGGGTAAAAGAATACTGTGAAATCAATTTAAGTCTCATACCAGAATGTCGTTCTCACAAGATCTCTCTCCAAACCTATAATGTCTGGTTTCACCAGAATGTCGTTCTTACAAGATCTCTCTCCAAACCAATAACATCTGGTTTCACAAGAATGTTGATCTTACAAGATCTCTCTCCGAACCAATAACATCTGGTTTCACCAGAATATCTTTCTTACAAGATCTCTCCAAACCAATACCATCTGATTTCATCAGAATGTCGTTCTTACAAGATCTCTCTCCAAACCAATAACATCTGGTTTCACGAAGAGTGTCGTTCTCACAAGATCTCTCTCCAAACCAATAACATCTGGTTTCACCAGAATGTCGTTCTTATAAGATCTCTCTCCAAACCTATAACATCTGGTTTCACCTGAATGTCGTTCTTACAAGATCTCTCTCCAAACCAATAACATCTGGTTTCACCAGAATGTCATTCTTACAAGATCTCTCTCCAAACCAATAACATCTGGTTTCACCAGAATGTCGTTCTTATAAGATCTCTCCAAACCTATAACATCTGGTTTCACCTGAATGTCGTTCTTAGAAGATCTCTCTCCAAACCAATAACATCTGGTTTCACCAGAATGTCGTTCTTACAAGATCTCTCTCCATACCAATAACATCTGGTTTCACCAGATTGTCGTTCTTACAAGATCTATCTCCAAACCAATAACATCTGGTTTCATCAAAATGTCATTCTTACAAGATCTCTCTCCAAACCTATGACATCTGGTTTCGTCAGAATGTTGTCCTTAAAAGATCTCTCTCCAAACCTATAACATCTGGTTTCATCAGAATGTCACTCACAAGATCTCTCTCTAAACCTATAACATCTGGTTTCACCAGAATGTCGTTCTTACATAATCTCTCTCCAAACCTATAACATCTGGTTTCATCAGAATGTCGTTCTTACAAGATCTCTCTCCAAACCGATAGCATCTGGTTTCACCAGAATGTCATTCTTACAAGATCTCTCTCCAAAGCAATAACATCTGGTTTCACCGGAATGTTGTTCTTACAAGATCTCTCTCCAAACCTATAACATTTGGTTTCACCAGAATGTCGTTCTCACAAGATCTATCTCCAAACCAATAACATCTGGTTTCACCAGAATGTCATTCTTACAAGACCTCTCTCTAAACTAATAACATCTGGTTTCACCAGAATGTCATTCTTACAAGATCTCTCTCCAAACCGATAACATCTGGTTTCACCAGAATGTCATTCTCATAAGATCTCTCTCCAAAGCAATAACATCTGGTTTCATCAGAAGGTCGTTCTCACAAGATCTCTCTCCAAACCAATAACATCTGGTTTCATCAGAATGTTGTTCTTACAAGATCTCTCCAAACCAATAACATCTGGTTTCACCAGAATTTTGTTCTTACAAGATCTCTCTCCAAAGCAATAACATCTGGTTTCATCAGAAGGTCGTTCTCACAAGATCTCTCTCCAAAGCAATAACATCTGGTTTCATCAGAAGGTCGTTCTCACAAGATCTCTCTCCAAACCAATAACATCTGGTTTCATCAGAATGTTGTTCTTACAAGATCTCTCTCCAAGCCAATAACATCTGGTTTCACCAGAATGTTGTTCTTACAAGATCTCTCTCCAAACCAATAACATCTGGTTTCATCAGAAGGTCATTCTCACAAGATCTCTCTCCAAACCAATAACATCTGGTTTCATCAGAATGTTGTTCTTACAAGATCTCTCTCCAAACCAATAACATCTGGTTTCACCGGAATGTTGTTTTTACAAGATCTTTCTCCAAACCAATAACATGTGGTTTCATCAGAATGTCATTCTTGTAAGATCTTTCTCCAAACCAATAACATCTGGTTTCATCAGAATGTCATTCTCACCAGATATCTCTCCAAACCAATAACATCTGGTTTCACCAGAATGTCGTTCTTACAAGATCTCTCTCCAAACCTATAACATCTGGTTTCACCAGAATGTCATTCTTACACGTTCTCTCTCCAAACCAGTAACATCTGTTTTCATCAGAATGTCGTTGTTACAAGATCTCTCTCCAAACCAATAACATCCGGTTTCACCAGAATGTCGTTCTTACAAGATCTCTCTCCAAACCGATAATATCTGGTTTCATCCTTTGTTCTTTTGTTAATGAGCAGCCAATATTAATGAGCCTCATCATAAAACCTGGTTGGTTATTATCCAAAGTGATAAATTACGTAAAAGAAAATATATAGTCGAAAATCCACACCACGATTGAGGGAAAAGAAATTGATCATATCAATTCTCTGCCTTTTGAATATTAAGCCACACCTACTTTTCTAGAGATTGGATGCAGCCTCTATAAACATAGTGTAGAATGTCTTGATGATCAAAACCACGTCAGTTTTTGAAATCCAATATATCATTTATTAGGAAAAGCCAGAATTTGTATCTGAATATTACAAATTTGAGTTTTGATATGCTAAATATAATCACAACAATGATGCTATTTTTATTCCATTATCAAAAAATCGCAGAAAAATAAAGAACACAACAAAATTCATATGCATGTACATGTATGCTATGCCGAAAGAGATTTCAACATGGGTACTGGTACATTGTTTGCTTTGACATTTCATGATATAAACCTGACAAAATAAAGAAACTTCTCCTCTACTAGTCAAAACAATTTAAAATCACAACATAATATGCGGTCATATAAAAAGTTTGTTCAAAAGATTTCAATCGTCTCTTAAGAGAAGAAATGGACCAACTTGTACACAGCATATATGTTTTATTAAAATTCATAAAATTTGATACCAACATTTGCGATGTCGGAGGTAAAAAAAAAATGGTACTATATAACTATATATTAAAGCTAGCTGCAGAATCGTAGCTCTTGTGGTCTTTTCTTTTTTTGTCTTTTTTTTGTGACCACTTTATGGTAGTTGAAAAAAAAAACATAAGAGCTATGGTTCTGCAGCTACCTGAACAATTTGAAAAGAAAAACAAAATATAGAACTGATAAATAACAATTTGTAAAATATATGTATGTACATGTAGTATAATTAACACAAAATATACAAGTAATATTGAGAGTCCAGAATATATAAGTTATCTCCCTTAACTAATTGTGTACAAAGGGAGATGACTTATGGACCTACAACTATTTGAAATGCTCCAGGTAAAAGTTAGTCAGTATGGGGTTGATTTTATGTTATTTTTTTCTATGCCTTCTTCAAAGGAAATATTCAAAATCTAGATAATTTTGTAAATAAAAACAATACCAGTGAAATGATTTTTATCGATTTAGTGTCCAGTTTCAACTGCCAAACTTAATGAATTCTTTGGTTAATTACACCTTATATAAGAATGCTGGATTCTGATTGGTTAATAGCCGTGATATTTTTTTTACAAATTCAGGCCTTGCATTGTGAATTTGCAGAATTTTTACTTCGTGTAGGTGTATTTGCATAAGATTTAACTTCTTTTCATGGTATTTGCAAAATCGTATTTGCCGTTTTTACCCTTCACCGAGACGCTTCAATCGTAACTACTCGGCCATTCTCGCTACCCTGCAAATAACCTTGTACATACATAATAAAAATTCAATTGTAACTACTCGGCCATTCTCGCTACCCTGCAAATAATTTTGCAGGGTAGCGAATTGCTGAGTAGTTACGATTGAGTAGAAATTCTTCTTAAATTGTTTGCCGGAAGTTAAGCCGCACAAAAATATAGTCCACGAAAATCCAATATGGAAGGCATACTAAGTAAAATCTAATCATGCAAAACTAATTAAAACTTTAATTGAAATATAGAAAATTGTTTAAAATATAACTTTATCAAACTTTCATGTAACTGACATGTGAAAAGTAGTGCGATTTATATGCCTAATACATACGAGGTTATTTGCAGGGTAGCGAGAATGGCCGAGTAGTTATGATTGCGAGACGCTTGTAACAAAATTTGCAAAACGTTATCAGTTGTGCATTTTATGTAACATCATTCGGTAGAATTAAACAGATACATCATGAAAACGACAAACAAAAGGTATTTATTATTTAGCCAGTGTTCTAAATAATATTCGGTGTAATTAAATAAGGGTAATAACAAAATTACCGAACTCCGAACAATCTTCCAAAGGGAAAGTCAAAACTCATAAGTATATAAACAGACAAAATCAGTCAACAACCAGAAAACTGTGAAAAGCGTAATGACCCTGACTTGGTATAGGCATTTCTAAAGAAATGGTGGGTTGAATCAGATTTAAAAAAATACCAGTCTTGAGACTAAATTTCCCTCGCCATTCGGCTCGGGAAATTTTTCGTCTCTCTACTGGTAGTATTTTTCGCAAATACCCCTCCCAAACATGATATATCTGTATAAAAGCTCGCCCTAAGAACATGTGCTGCCCCAAATTTTTTAATCAATTAGATGAAACAATGCATGCTTTTAACACTAGAAAATATTACTTTTGTTCTTTATACAGACTTACCATTAAAAACACGGATCCCAAAAAATATGTCTGTGATAGATGGCAAGGGAGATAATAATACTCTACATTTTATCATGTTTTAAAAAAAAAATACAAAGCACTAATTTATTTGTTTGTTGTTTTAATTTCTAACCATAATAATGAACACTAAAACAAAATCACAACAATACAATCTTTCTAAATAGCATTTGAGATTCTGAAATCATATAAATTTATATATTCTCTACTATATACAAAAACACATGTTAAACATGTTTCAGTAGGAAATGTGTTATATCATAATTATTAAACAATGATCTATTAATATCCCGTCTGTCGTCTGTGACATACTATTTGGGAAGGTTTTGTGTGAGACACACTATTTGGGAGGGTTATGTGGGCAACCATTTTGGATGGTTTTGTCTTAAAAACTATTTGGAGGGTTTTGTGCGACAGATTATTTGTGATCCTTCAAGCTTCATTTTTGACGTTTTTATAAATTGGTCTTTAATAGCAGTCGATTCATCTTAATTTATTCCCATTCATTTTACACTATTGATCTATATAAAATATTAATGAGAGGTCCCTCAAAGGTTTCCTTGATAGTATTCTTCTTTGTTATGACGTTAGACAGACTGACGATGATTGTAAAATTTAAGAGCAATATTTACCTTTACATATTATGCTAGGGGTGCTAATTGACATTGAATTGTTTCATAATTGAAGGATTAAGGTTATTGGTGTTTTTTATCACTCAATTATTCAGCTCTATCTTGACTACAAGATTTGTTGGGGGATGAAATCCAGGACAGATACAATGAACTGACTGATGACACCTGTCAACCTTGAGTAGGTGTCTTGTAACCTAACACTCCGGTAACAGGGCTTGAACCTCAATCAGTGATGTTAGGCTTGTAGTCAGAAGTCAACAAATTTAGCCACTTGGTCACCCGATCACCACTGATAATTGAAAAAATTTATGCAAGTACTAAATGTACTGGAGAAATATTAATTCATATTGCACAAAATATATGAAATCACCAGTTATCAGGATTTTTTTCATTCATACAAAATGTACATTTCTTACAATACATTGATTGATTGGTGTTTAAAGCCAACATTAGCAGTATTTCAGCTATATTGTAGTGTTCATACGAAAAACATGTATGTTATGTATCCATTATGAAATAATTATTTCTGAGTACCACTTTGTGGTGTGTGAGTTACAATTGATCATTAGTGAACAAACCAAAATAAAACCTTACACTGTTTATTAGTAAATATATGACAATATCTGATGTATGTCAGTTTGAAAATATAATGTAGCAAATTTCAAATCTTTGTTTTCAATGCTTTAAAAATGTGAATTTTATGTTGGAAGTAACATGCTGAATATTTTGGAAGTGACAATTTCTGGTGAACCTGTGTGACATCATGAATATTTGGGGACTACTGATATGGATGTAGGGTAATTGAGCCCTGACAAATTCTTCCATAAAAATGAAAATGTGACATTAAATCAGCCTTTGCTTTTAGAAAGCCATTGAGGTAGACAATTTCTACAAAAAAAAATGTTTTGTTATTGCCTATTATGCATTTAACTCTCATATTAATTCACAGCAATTGATGTGTTGTTATCCAAAATTTACTTTCATTTTGTATACATAGAATTGTATATATTTAGAAGTATTTAACTTTTATGATAAGTTTGCTGAAAATTGTATACCTGTATATCTGAATATTAGGAGATTTGTATGTGACCATTTAAATTTACTGGTTAATGATCACTGCAGAAAAAAATTACATTTACTGTGAGACTTCTTTACACCAAACTAAATGACTGACCAATGGCATCAGCTCATTTTCATGTTGAGAAGTAATATATTTACCCATCATTCACTATTTTCTTAATTGTGTCTCTATGGCAAATATAAAAAAAATTCAACCATTGTCAAAGTTTCCTAGTAAACAGTTTATGAATAAATTTAAATAATTTAATTTGATGTGAATACTGCAATCTGATTTGTTGATCCTCCTGGAGAAAATGTTTTCATACTTCATAACCTGGGTTGGTATTGTGATGTCGCCAACGACAAATTCAAATAGTCCTACGAAATAATCGATCATAATATGACTAAAAAAAATTACGATCGTATTAAAAAAAAACTGGTTTAATCATATATTTTTGTGAAAAATCAGAGTTATGATAATTAACTTCATGTACTATCACAATTTTATATTAAAATTAACTACCATTTCATTCCAGTAATAAATAACATGTCTTGTCACAATTTTCAGTTTTTATTTGTCTATGTCCTAATAAGAGTATTTGTTATGAAATATTTAATGATTTTTTCACAGCTCCAACAATATTGTGAGTTTGAGGAAAAGAATTATCTTCTAACTGCTTAGCATAAGGTGTTGGTAAGTCTGCTCCCGTCACTCGTAATACTGGGGAATCTAAATAATTAAAGGCTTGACCTAAAAAGAATAGAAAAAAACAAATAATATACAAAAAAATGTAACTATAAATCAGGTCAACCTACAACCAGGATTGGGTTGCACAAACCTTATTTAAATATAAGTGCCAATTAAAACTCAATTGACACTTAAAATTACTTGAAATGGTAATGAAATTAATTTACAGTTAATGTTTAATTGAGACTTAAATTTAATTGACGTTTGTGCAACCCAGTTCAGGCTTTTCATTGTCTGTATACATGCATTGGATAACTGTTTAACCATTGATTTAATGAAGCTTTGATACCTCTATCTCTGCTGGTGGACTATTAGTCCCCCAGTGTATCATCTACCTAGTAGTCTGTGCTTCAGTACTGACATGTTTTATTAGACTATTAGTCCCCCAGTGTATCATCTACCTAGTAGTCTGTGCTTCAATACTGACATGTTTTATTAGACTATTAGTCCCCCAGCGTATCATCTACCAAGGGCATACCTTATGAAGGATATTCCAGAAACATGTTGTGTACACTGAATTAGATATCTATATTTCTATCATGACCTCAATATAGTTCCTTATTCTGTTAATGTCACCAAACTTTGTGTATTCAATTCCATCTTTGTCACTGTATATATGTTACAAATACACCTTTACAACACTTTCATTCAGTTTAAAGTCAATTTAAGGGTTACAGTGCAGAGCTCCAGATAATTTTCAAGTCCAAAGGGTAATTACCCCCTACTTTTGAAAATGATGGGTATTTGCATATTTCCTTTGCACTGTTGTACTCTCTACTTCAGAAAAGATTGCTTACATGTACACTTTTAAAATCATGTTTGACACAAGTGTTATTCAATAAACGCAGGATGCAAGTGAAATGTATATCTGTTTAATTTGACACAATTGTGTCATGTTTATTAATAAAATGTTGTAAATATTTTGTTTTTTGCTCGTCGTCTTCGGCAGTTTTCACAGCCGTTTTGATAATGTCATCAATGATTCCTTTAACTATACTGTCACTAGACACAGATGAAACTGTCAGGAACTTAAGTATAGAATTTTCCGTAGCACGCTTATTCATGTTCTTGCTCATTTTCGGTAATCCCTCATTTTCAACGAACAACGTGTTCCCAAATTTACTTTCGTTTTAGTTCTTACTTATTACGTAAACCGCATTTATTTGTAATATTGACCGCGATTGGATGATTTATTGTCATCCAATCAGATCTCTTTTGACATCGATGCTTAGAAAGGCAAACATTCGGTACCCCTCGGATGTATACGCTCTCTCCTTCGAAAAGTATAAAGGGAAGTAATTACGGGGAATTTCTCAAAGACAAAAATGTATTGTTATGTACACAACTGTACAAGTACGCTCTGAATTTGGAAAGTTTGCTTACACAGCAATATGTATGCATAATGTGTACACTCTGATCTGATAATACATGCATTTTTACTCGTTTTCATAGCGTAAAAAACGCAAATACGCAGCTTATCTGGAGCTCTGCAGTGTATATATTTTCAAATAGTATCAATTTTATTTTGAATTCTGCTAAAAACAGCCAAGAAATGCTCACAGTTCTTCATTCTTTTAATCCAAAGACTAAGTTTTTAAGCTATATATATATGTAAGACTCAGATCGACGTCCAGTCTCTAATTGACGTCCAATCCTCAAATCGGCGTCCAATTCTCAAATATATGGCCGTTTTTCACTTTCTCAAATTGACGTCCCATGACGTCACTGACGTATACTTCAATCATTGACGTCACACCCGTTAAGGAATTTTTTTGAAGCAATGATGGAGAAGGGTCTGGGACAAGACCAGATTCCAGATGAGGGGTTCTTGATGACAAAAATGCCTAGGTATTTTATAGTTACTGTAGATAAAATCCTATTGTGCTTAGGAGTACTTCTACTTTAGCGCACCCTAACGTTCCTAACCTTAACCCTAGCCCTAGCACTAACCTTAATCCTAATCCTAGTTCTAAATCTAACCTTAGCCCTAACCTTAATATTATAGAATGGGAAAATGCTTAAAAAACACACACACACACAAAACAGATTAAAAAAACAAAACTGTCGTTACAATTATTTTTGATGACAAACTTTGATTGTGTAAACGGGCCTATAGTTATGAGAGTTTGGAAAGGACGCCGATTTGAAAATATCCTAAAATTGAACCGTGATTTGAGATAATGACGTTAGTGGACGCCGATTTGAGGAGTGGACGTCGATTAGAGACTGGACGTCGATCTGAGTCTATCATATATAGTGGCCAGAAGAAGTTACTTTAATGAGATAAGGAGGAAGATGTCAGTTTTGTACTAGACCAACATTCTTAGATGAATTTTTGTAATGGTTACTGACACAACAGTCCAGAGTTAGACATGTTGTTTCACTCTGACACATTAGCCCCAGTTCTTCACTCTGACACATTTAGCCCCACTTCTTCACTCTGACACATTAGCCCGACTTCTTCACTCTGACACATTAGCCTGACTTCTTCACTCTGACACATTAGCCCGACTTCTTCACTCTGACACATTAGCCCAATTTCTTCACTCTGACACATTAGCCCGACTTCTTCACTCTGACACATTAGCCCCACTTCTTCACTCTGACACATTAGCCCGACTTCTTCACTCTGACATATTAGTCTGACTTCTTCACTCTGACACATTTAGCCTGACTTCTTCACTCTGACACATTAGCCCGACTTCTTCACTCTGACACATTAGCCCCACTTCTTCACTCTGACACATTAGCCCGACTTCTTCACTCTGACACATTAGTCTGACTTCTTCACTCTGACACATTAGCCCGACTTCTTCACTCTGACACATTAGCCCCACTTCTTCACTCTGACACATTAGCCCGACTTCTTCACTCTTGACACATTAGGCCCACTTCTTCACTCTGACACATTAGCCCAGACATGGGGTAATCGTAATTTGTAATCGTAATCGTTGTAATCGATTACATTTTTTCATGTAATCTAATGTAATCTGTAATCGGCCATTTTTCAGATTACTTGTAATCGTAATGTAATCGATTACATTCATTTTGACCATGTAATCATGATTACATTTAGATTACTTTTCATCATTTTTATTTATTTTGTCTTGATTGAAACATATCTCCTTAGATATTTAATGTATGATTTATGTAAATGAATTTTCTTCATGAAATTTATTAAACAAATAATGTAGAATGGTTTACCAGAAAAAAAATAAAGTTTATTGACATCTAAATAAAAAAATATGTTATGAAATTCAATTGTTAAAAACTCCCAAAAAAAATCTATTAAAATTAATTGGCAATCACAACATGTTCAAAAGATATATTATTCTATGTTTAATTGCAATCAAAACTATTACAGGTACAACAAATATTATGTATTAATTATGGCTTCAAAGACTTGATATCCAAACAAATAATATCTCAATTTCAATTACTTTAGGATTTCAAAATTTCGGTGAAAACAGTTTGTCGGATTGTGTAAAACACAACAAGCTCTAAAAATGTTAATTATCTGACACAACTTTCAAGATTTTATATATGAAATTGTTTCTATGAAAGACTATCGCCATGTCCTCATGATTCCCATAAGATAAATAAATATTTTATATAAACCAAAACATAGGTATCCATGAAGATTTCTTATACAAGTTTAAAAAGAGATCTAAATTTCAATAAAGATATTATATAAAAAGCAAAATGTAAATTATATAGTAGAATAACAAAATATTTTCAACCATACATATTACAAATTAAGTGATAAATAGCAAGTTGTAATATTTGTAAAAATTTTGGATTTTTTTAAAGAATATTCCAATGTATCCGATATTCAGAGATATGTGATATTTCTGCTTTTTATTTTGGTGCTGATTTTCCTTTTAATATTGGATTATATGATCATTTTCATTATTTGTGGGTTACTATGCAACCTGTAATGGATATTTTATTAAATCTATTTACATAAATTAAGGATTTAGTTTTCATATTTAGACTGAGAAATCGTGCATATTTTTAAGCAAGTTTTTAGACCCAGAATGACTTTTGTTTTCTTATCTTCTTAATTATATATCACATTGAAATGGTGATTGTTACATAATTTGGTGTCATAAATAAGACCATAATTACAAATTTTATCTGTGGCACAGGTTAACAATAAACTTTTGACAGGATGTTTAAAATTATTTGATATATATTATTAAAATGTGCAAATGTATGTTATAATATTTAATAATAGTATAAGATGGAATGAATATTGGTTATAGTAATAACACACAACATATTTTTTGAAAAAAGGAAAATGAGAATTGCTGTTTATAATTTACAATGTACTGTATGTCATTACATGTAATGATCACATTAAAACTGAATTGTAATGTAATTCATAGTTCTGAGTAAGAAATACATTAAATAAGAGATATTGGACAGATAAACATGAGACAAAATAACATAAAACACTAATATATTTGTTGTCATGACATTAAATGTAATCAGTAATGTAATCGATTACATTTGAAAATTGATGTACATTTGAATGTAATTGACCCCAAGTCTGCATTAGCCCGACTTCTTCACTCTGACACATTAGCCCGACTTCTTCACTCTGACACATTTAGCCCGACTTCTTCACTCTGACACATTTAGCCTGACTTCTTCACTCTGACACATTAGCCAGACTTCTTCACTCTGACACATTAGCCTGACTTCTTCACTCTGACACATTAGCCCCACTTCTTCACTCTGACACATAAGCCCGACTTCTTCACTCTGACACATTAGTCCGACTTCTTCACTCTGACACATTAGCCAGACTTCTTCACTCTGACACATTAGCCCCACTTTTTTACTCTGACACATTAGCCCGACTTCTTCACTCTGACACATTAGCCCGACTTCTTCACTCTGACACATTAGTCCGACTTCTTCACT
The DNA here is from genome assembly GCA_963383655.1 of Bathymodiolus septemdierum. Taxonomy (NCBI): domain Eukaryota; kingdom Metazoa; phylum Mollusca; class Bivalvia; order Mytilida; family Modiolidae; genus Bathymodiolus; species Bathymodiolus septemdierum. Next base: position 37,390,494 of record OY726518.1, read on the forward strand.
CTGACACATTAGCCAGACTTCTTCACTGACACATTAGCCCCACTTTTTCACTCTGACACATTAGCCCGACTTCTTCACTCTGACACATTAGTCCGACTTCTTCACTCTGACACATTAGCCAGACTTCTTCACTCTGACACATTAGCCCCACTTTTTCACTCTGACACATTAGCCCAACTTCTTCACTCTGACACATTAGCCCCACTTCTTCACTCTGACACATTAGCCCCACTTCTTCACTCTGACACATTAGCCCGACTTCTTCACTCTGACACATTTAGCCCGACTTCTTCACTCTTGGCACATTTAGCCCGAATTCTTCACTCCGACACATTAGCCTGACTTCTTCACTCTGACACATTTAGCACGACTTCTTCACTCTTGACACATTTAGCCCGACTTCTTCACTCTGACACATTAGCCCGACTTCTTCACTCTGACACATTTAGCCCGACTTCTTCACTCTGACACATTAGCCCGACTTCTTCACTCTGACACATTAGCCCGACTTCTTCACTCTGACACATTAGCTCAACTTCTTCACTCTGACACATTAGCCCGACTTCTTCACTCTGACACATTAGCCCGACTTCTTCACTCTGACACATTAGCTCGACTTCTTCACTCTGACACATTAGCCCGACTTCTTCACTCTGACACATTAGCCCGACTTCTTCACTCTGACACATTAGCCCGACTTCTTCACTCTGACACATTAGCCCGACTTCTTCACTCTGACACATTAGCCCGACTTCTTCACTCTGACACATTAGCCCGACTTCTTCACTCTGACACATTAGCCCGACTTCTTCACTCTGACACATTAGCCCGACTTCTTCACTCTGACACATTAGCCCGACTTCTTCACTCTGACACATTAGCCCGACTTCTTCACTCTGACACATTAGCCCGACTTCTTCACTCTGACACATTAGCCCGACTTCTTCACTCTGACATATTAGCCTGACTTTGAATCTTTGTTCTTTCTTTTTAATGCTGCATGTCTAGCAGTAAGGCAGCAAATAACAATTCTATAGTTTTTGCTTTGACATGACTGGATTTCAATCACGTGATCGACCGAGTATTAAAAATCTTCCACGTGATCACTTTAAACCAATGATATTAAGTTTGTAAGAAATACATTTTTTTTTCATTTTTTTTTTATCACAACATTGTAATTAACTTAAAATTAAAAAAAGAAGAGAAAATCTGTCAAAGAAAAATATATTAAACAGCACTGCTTAGGAACCGTGTTGGCCAGAGCATAACAAAATGAGTGTGTACATAGTAATAGGTTCCTTGTTATAATTAATCTTCTGGTAGCAGCCACTTAATTCTGTTTTTCTGATCATTAATTTTTAGAACTTGATTTTTTGGAAAATCTTGCTTCAATCTTACATTCTGAAGGCTACTATGAATTTTATTATCAGCTTTTATTTTTAAAATCAAATTGCAAGTTATTACCCTATAAATTGATTTAAACATCTTGCAATCCTATTGGACTAACCTCCAATTATTCATGAACACAAAGATTTTCAAATTAATTGATCCACAGTTGATGGAAATGGAATGAGCCAAATGACCTGCAGATTTTCAATGATGCAATCTTAGTAATTGTTAACTTTAACGACACCATTGAAAGAAAAGCAATATAGATGTACTTGTTTGGTTCTCCTTCTGATGCAAAAGTAGCGTGTCAGATGTAAAAAAAAAAAAAAAAAAGACTTACTTTCAATGATTCTAGCACATATTTCAGCTCCTATTCCACTCTGTGGCCATCCACCCTCTACTGTAACTAAATGATTCGTTTTCATCACAGATTTTACTATCGTTTCTTCATCCATTGGACGAATACTTCTTAAATTTATTACCTTAAAAAAATAAGAATTTGTGAATTTGAGAATTTTTTATGCAGATTTTTTTTCTCTATATTATGAATTTGAATGATACTTTTTAACTTCAGTTCAATCTGAATTTTCTTTTTCAGTACAACAGTCAAATATTATTTTAAATAACATATATCCCCATATGACAATAAGTCGGTCAGTCATTGGATAATGTTTGATTATTTTTTTCATGTTTGAAAAGTAAACATGTTTTTCTTTTTAATTATGTTCCTCATCTATTCTTGCTCACATGTGTAAAGTTCCATGGACAAAATATCAATAATAATGACACACTGAACCAAATTTGTTTACTACACTTTTTCCAAATGGCATCCTATTACGTCACATAAGGTTGGTCAAAGATCAATAAAGCACATGATTTTGTCATAGGCCAACCAAACTTAAAAAGTAAACCAGATTAAGAAAGTACAGTATTTTAGCTTTTTCAGTGTAATTGTTTTGTCTGAAAAATTTCAAAAGATGCTTTTTTTTAAATAGTTTGAAATTGAAGTATTAAAAATAATTATTTGATGCAAATATCAAACTTGCTTACCCATATAATAAAGTATTTAATCCAGTGAATTTGGTGTTTTTGCTTTTGTCAATACAATCTATTAGACTGACTACATCCTGCCATATTTTTGTAAAACAATTAATGACTGATTTCAATTTATTTTAATCACATTTATTATCACAGAGTGGTAACAATACAGTTTTGTTGATGCTATTTGTAATAATGACAGGTTTTTTTTACCCAGATAATTTCATTTTTCTGTCTGGTTTAATTTAACTCTCTGTTCAATTTATGCTATAAATTTTGATTATTGCTGTTAAATTAATTCTTTTTCTATCTTCTCTGTGAATTTCATTTCATTACCCCAAGAAGTAAGGGGTATATTTGTTATTAAAGCAACAGTGGAAATGCAAAATAATCTGCCATTTTGTGACTAATGGAGAGCACTTGTATGTATTTTCCCGGTAAAATCGACCATTTTCTAGAAAATTGTGGAATCTGAATGATCAATCGTCATATTTTCAATACAATTTGCTTGGCCTACATTCCAGAAACGGTCATGAACTGTGATGACGATTATGTCAACAAAACGGAAATATAAAAATGCTTGAGGAATGCCATCGATGGAAACATATTTAACAAGCATAATGATCAGGAAAAAAGACATTAGTAAAAAGGATCTTTTTTACTTGCATGGAATTTATTCAATTCAAACTTCTCTGTTTTAATCTCATCTTGTAGAGATGCCAGTCAAAAATCAACTACAGGGGATGCTTGCTGTTTTTTAACCATTAGATAGAGCTCAATCTAAGAAGACTTTTGAGCCTTCATTTGTAAAAATCGGATGAAGGGTTCAAAAGTTATGAGCATTTGAAATTGCCTATTTTTGGTCAATAATTTTCCCAAGATGGCCGCCATCAATAATGGTCTTAATGACTGTTTTAGAGTTCTGATTTTTTGTGCAAACAGCAGATAATGTCTCTACTTTTGTTTTTTTCCATAGATTATAAGTTGTTCTGTTAGAAAAATGAAACTGAACATGTTTGAAGTAATATTTGCCATTTGTTTTACTGTCCAAAATGTGTCGGAGCCACTTTTGATCTTGACCGAAAGGTCCATTATGGCTCACATTGCCATAATTTTGTCAGAAAACAACTTATCTGACATCATAATAGAAGAAATTGTGTGTAGAAATACTTGTGTTGAGTGCAATTATAACATATGAATCACCTTTTACATCTTTTTGTGGAATTATGAATCCATAAAGGTGGGTGTGCAATTAGTGTTCAACATTATTTGAGAATGGCACCGTTTCACAGCAGTTATATGGAAAAATGACACAAAAAGCTTCATATTTCCTAAACTAAAAATGATATCCGTACAAAATTTTGAAGACAATACCACAGTGTTGTGCACATTCTGTTGGACGTGATGTTTTTTTGTCGACACAAGAAATGGTGGCCATTTTGTTCAAAATGGCTGCCATTTTTTCATAAAATTCCTCAGACGGGGAACCTGTTCCAAGATAATTAGATCAATTTTTTTATCAATATAATTAATATCGCTGAAAAAAAATGGATATGTAGGTTTGTACCAATGACCTCTTATTTGCTTTAGCATTTTATTACGGAATAATTGTCATAATGGTGGCCATTTTGAAAACAAAATGGCTGCCATTGCTTTAAAATTTGTTGCGTAAATTTACGTTTTTTAAGATTACTCCATCGTTTCTAGTCAGAATTTGATAATCAAGGTACCAAATTAAAGATATTTTAAAAATCTATAACTTCAAGTAACTAATAACTTAAACTAAATACTTTTCATTTCATATATACCACCAATATGTAATCCCCCTAAGGGGTGAAGATTCCAGACACCTACCCCTTGCCGAAAATTTAACTGGTCGGCTTGATATACATGTAGGTGTTTTTGTTTTCCTACCTCAATGTCTTGCAATCATAATGTAGCTGTACAATTGCTGAAAATGATGGTATATGCATCAACCACCCAACAAGCATGATAGTGAAACACCTCTAAACTGAACTTCCTTAAGATCAGCTTGTGTTTAAAATAGATGGATATTATTTGCACGGTTTACACATTTCCTACAAAAGGCTACATCTGGAACCTGGAACTTTATTTAAAATAAAGTTATGTTGTTTATATAGGATGCTGTTTATATTCAGGTTTCCCTTTATTACAATTTGAGCAAGTAAATTTGTTTCAATCTTACTCTCCATGTCGTTCGAATCTCGCTCATGGTAACTTAAGGTGTACTTGATAACACATTATTGTGTGATAAAATTTGTCAGTGACTTGCAACAGATCAGTGGTTTTCTCCAGTTTACTCCACCAATAAAACTGACCATCACGATATAACTGAAATATTGTTGAAAGTGGCATTAAACACCATAACCCACCCCCTAACCCTACTCTCCGTGTCAAAGTTTCAGTCTTGCCCATTACTATTCTAATTTGCTTCTTAAAACATGTTCAATGAAAACAACCAAAATATTAAGTTCATTCATTTATTATTCAGGAAATATCTGGTGCATTTTTGAAATACATCATCTATTGTCACATGTATTGTGGTCTGAATAAATCCAGCTACATGTAAAACTAAATATTTCATTATGAACTCATGACCAGCTGTATATTATCCTGCAGTCCTAAGTTCAGGTAATATCCCAAGGCCAGCTTGGATCACACACATGTCTTTGACCAGCAAAGCATAATGTCAGGTAAACTGGAAAAAAACAACAGAAGCTGGAAGGGACCACAAAGAAACAGTTCTAACTAGTCTACATTGTACTTATTATCCTTTCATAACTACTATTATAATAAATATAAATTCACAATGTATTTAGACAAAAAAAATTACCAGAGTTTCAAATTTTTGGTATTGACTCCAAAGTTTTTATTGACATTTTTGGACAAAGTTAAAGTCAGATCCTTGTTCTGTATAACCTAGGTAAAAATATATGTTTTGTCTACTTATACTACCTTCCCCTTTTCGAGAATATTAGCAGAAACACTGGTATTTTTTTTTCATTGGTCTATAAATACATATGTATGCAATAAGTTATAACATTTTGTTTACTTTTATTTGAATTTAGTATGTAAATATTCAATCATGGTCGAGTATCCATGGAAGCTGACAAATACAAATAAAAATGTAGCACCATGACAAAAATAAGAATAGAATTAACCTTCTGAAGAGTGAAGATATAGTCTAGTATAAAAAAAAAAAATATATTTTGTACACAGACTATATATAGAAGAAAGTGATTGACTGATGAAAAAAAGAGGAAACTCCTATTCTAGAGCCCATACCCTCATTTTCTAGTTGTTTGGACAAAGCTAGAAACATTTTTTTTCCAAATATTTTCCTTAAAAAAAAAGAGGAAATCAGCGGATTAGAGGAAAACTTTCATCTCTGTTTACACCCCCCCCCCCCCCCTTTTCGGTTTGTTTACTTTTGTTTTGAACGCAAGTTGGAAGTATTATAAATTGACAAGAAGTTTTTCATAAACTACTTGAAAAGAAGCAATGCAAAAAATAAATCGTACGTTTAAAACATTGAGAAGAAGGTTTATACATACCTACGATAACACCTGCCTGTGTTACAACCAGCGTCGTTGACGTTACTATTTACTTTCCACTTCCAACGATGTACGACGTTCTCCTTCAGACATGTTTAGGGGCGTTTTAAATACTAAAAATCATCTGTGTTCGCGATCTAATATGGTTGAGATGGTATGCTTTCTACGTTGATATTGTAACAGAAAATACAAATATCGCCATCGGAGAACGCTACTCCAAATTTTTCATTGATTTGTTCATCTAGGAACTTTTGAGACGACCATTTTCCGTTTAGCATGATCAGGAAATCGGAAGCGACTGTGACCATGCGCAAGCTATGAATCTGCCCTTTAATTGGATAATAATTATAGAACTATATAACGTCAGGAACATGCCGGGCAAGGCATTGAAATGGGGGACCCTGGTGAAAAAACCGTGCCGCGAATGGTAAAATTCCGAAAACAGCGATTTCGATTCGAACACGTTATATTTAAACGATTCCATATTAAAAGAAACAAAATTTTTAAAGATTTCAAACAATGTTTAGATAATTAATTAATGTAAAAAAATTATATCTTTATATAGTATTATCTGTAAAAATCTGACATCAAAAATTGCATTTTCATGTATCAGCAGCTACCGGAAAACAAAATGGCGGCCGAAATAACGATAAGTCGGCATCTCTACATCTTGTAATTTTGATGTTGAAAAGAATTTCCTCTGTGTTTATGTATGCTATGAATATACAGAATGACGTCATTGGTCTAGTGCTGCACCAGAATTGTAAATCAAAACAAGTGACCGACTTTATTGAATGACCGAGCAGATGTCACGACATAATACAGTAAAACCGGTCTTAAACAGAACCCTTAATAAACCAACTTAAGATAAAGTCTCAATGTAAACAATCTTTGTTAATTTAACCTGTATTAACAGAACACTTGTTAATTTTGAACACAAAAGTTCATCACAAGGATGTTATCTTAGACAGGTTTCATTGTACAAGTTATTGATAAGAAAAATAAAAACTAGAAACTCACCTGAGCCTGCATTGCTAACAGTTTGTGTTCAATCAAGTATAGATTTAAAAAAAAATCATTTCATTCATTTTCACTTAGAATCTAACATTAAAACTTTCCCCCATTAAAATAGTAAATTTGTTGGAACAGTGCAAATAGGATTTCTGATCGACGAAAAAAAAAGACATAAAATTAAAGATTACGGACAACAATCAGCGAGGTGAGGTCAAACATTTTCATTAAACAAAGTACCAATCAGATGCATGCTGTGTTGCAGTCATTGTAAATAACAATTATTACCATTATCGTTTGTAGATAATCCTTCCCTTCTTGCTCAGAAAATCTTTTGATCAGTTTGTATGAATATTAAACACAAGAAATAAGACTTAGTTACATATGTCCATTACAGATGATAAAAGAAAGTGAGGGGGGTGTATCGTGTTTAACGCCACTTTTTCAGCTATATCGTGGCGGTCAGTTGTATTGATGGAGGAAACCGGAGAAAACCATCAACTTGTTGTAAGTCACAGACAAACTTTATCACATAATGTTGTTTGGCCTGAGTGGGATTCGAACTCACAACGATAGTGGTGATAGGTACTGATTGCATAGGTAGTTGTAAAGCCAACTACCATACGATCACGACCACAGCGACCCCCATATTAGAAAAGAACATGGAAAGGGGTGCGCATTATAAACAGTCAATGATGGTAATTACCTCACATTCTACACCCTGTCCAGTTAATTATTTATGGTATTTACCTCATATTCTATACCCTGTCCAGCTAATTATTTATGATATTTACCTCATATTCTACACCCTGTCCAGCTAATTATTTATGGTATTTACCTCACATTCTATACCCTGTCCAGCTAATTATTTATGGTATTTACCTCATATTCTACACCCTGTCTAGCTAACTATTTATGGTATTTACCTCACATTCTACATCCTGTCTAGCTAACTATTTATGGTATTTACCTCATATTCTACACCCTGTCTAGCTAACTATTTATGGTATTTACCTCACATTCTACACCCTGTCTAGCTAACTATTTATGGTATTTACCTCACATTCTACACCCTGTCTAGCTAACTATTTATGGTATTTACCTCACATTCTACATCCTGTCCAGCTAACTATTTATGGTATTTACCTCACATTCTACACCCTGTCTAGCTAACTATTTATGGTATTTACCTCACATTCTACACCCTGTCTAGCTAACTATTTATGGTATTTACCTCACATTCTACACCCTGTCCAGCTAATTATTTATGGTATTTACCTCATATTCTACACCCTGTCTAGCTAACTATTTATGGTATTTACCTCACATTCTACACCTTGTCTAGCTAATTATTTATGGTATTTACCTCACATTCTACACCCTGTCTAGGTAACTATTTATGGTATTTACCTCACATTCTACACCCTGTCTAGCTAACTATTTATGGTATTTACCTCACATTCTACATCCTGTCTAGCTAACTATTTATGGTATTTACCTCACATTCTACACCCTGTCTAGCTAACTATTTATGGTATTTACCTCACATTCTACACCCTGTCTAGCTAACTATTTATGGTATTTACCTCACATTCTATACCCTGTCCAGCTAACTATTTATGGTATTTACCTCACATTCTACACCCTGTCTAGCTAACTATTTATGGTATTTACCTCACATTCTACATCCTGTCTAGCTAACTATTTATGGTATTTACCTCACATTCTACACCCTGTCTAGCTAATTATTTATGGTATTTACCTCATATTCTACACCCTGTCCAGCTAACTATTTATGGTATTTACCTCACATTCTACACCCTGTCCAGCTAATTATTTATGGTATTTACCTCATATTCTACACCCTGTCTAGCTAACTATTTATGGTATTTACCTCACATTCTACACCCTGTCTAGCTAATTATTTATGGTATTTACCTCACATTCTATACCCTGTCTAGCTAATTATTTATGGTATTTACCTCACATTCTACACCCTGTCCAGCTAATTATATATGATATTTACCTCATATATCTACACCCTGTCTAGCTAACTATTTATGGTATTTACCTCACATTCTACACCCTGTCCAGCTAATTATTTATGGTATTTACCTCACATTCTACACCCTGTCTAGCTAATTATTTATGGTATTTACCTCACATTCTACACCCTGTCTAGCTAACTATTTATGGTATTTACCTCACATTCTACACCCTGTCTAGCTAATTATTTATGGTATTTACCTCACATTCTATACCCTGTCCAGCTAACTATTTATGGTTTTTACCTCATATTCTATATCCTGTCTAGCTAACTATTTATGGTATTTACCTCACATTCTACACCCTGTCTAGCTAACTATTTATGGTATTTACCTCACATTCTACACCCTGTCTAGCTAATTATTTATGGTATTTACCTCACATTCTACACCCTGTCTTAGAGCTAATTATTTATGGTATTTACCTCACATTCTATACCCTGTCTAGCTAATTATTTATGGTATTTACCTCACATTCTACACCCTGTCCAGCTAATTATTTATGGTATTTACCTCATATATCTACACCCTGTCCAGCTAATTATTTATGGTATTTACCTCATATATCTACACCCTGTCCAGCTAACTATTTATGGTATTTACCTCACATTCTACACCCTGTCCAGCTAATTATTTATGGTATTTACCTCATATATCTACACCCTGTCTAGCTAACTATTTATGGTAGTTACCTCACATTCTACACCCTGTCTAGCTAACTATTTATGGTATTTACCTCACATTCTACACCCTGTCCAGCTAATTATTTATGGCATTTACCTCACATTCTACACCCTGTCTAGCTAACTATTTATGGTGTTTACCTCACATTCTACACCCTGTCTAGCTAACTATTTATGGTATTTACCTCACATTCTACACCCTGTCTAGCTAACTATTTATGGTATTTACCTCACATTCTACACCCTGTCTAGCTAACTATTTATGGTATTTACCTCACATTCTATACCCTGTCCAGCTAACTATTTATGGTATTTACCTCACATTCTATACCCTGTCCAGCTAACTATTTATGGTATTTACCTCATATTCTACACCCTGTCTAGCTAACTATTTATGGTATTTACCTCACATTCTACACCCTGTCTAGCTAACTATTTATGGTATTTACCTCACATTCTACACCCTGTCTAGCTAATTATTTATGGTATTTACCTCACATTCTACACCCTGTCTAGCTAACTATTTATGGTATTTACCTCACATTCTACACCCTGTCCAGCTAATTCATTGGCTGCCTCTAAACAGTGTCCTACATATCTACTAAACGCCACTAATGTTACATGATTACCTACAAAACATAACAGTAGTACATGTACATTGTAAATTACAAGGTAGACAATACAACTAGCATCCATCTATATTTCTTTTTGTTAAAGAAAGTCATATACAGTGGAACTTGTACAATCCCACACCTGTGTTTTCCAATATCCTGTGACATCCGACAAAAACCTATGGTCCCAAAATATTTTTGTTAACTAAAATAAAACCAGAGTATTCCGACATCCTGTACAATCCGACACATTTCCCTGGTCTCTTGGTGTGTCGGATAAGACAGGTTCCACTGTACATGTACTTTTAAGATGTTGAAATATTTTACTGTAAAATAGCTTGTAAAATGCCAAACTGGCAATATCAGATGTATATTTACAGAGAAATAAGCAAATTAAAATAAAAAAGAAATTTTGTGCAGACATGAGGTGTCCATTATGTCCCTTAAAAAATCTAAATCTATGCTATTCTGTTTTTTCTAAAAAAACATTTCTTAAAAAGAGCTTAATGGGATTTTCTATAATAATAGCATTCTAATGCATTTCGTATCATTACAGTACAATATAAAACACTAATTAAATTATCTGGCTTTCCAATATTTTGGAGTGTGAGTTATTGTTGTTTAATGCCAATTCAGCATATTTTTCAGCTATATCATGGCTAGAACAAGTTAATTTTCAATGAGATGATGATGAGATCCACTTTGTACTAGACGAACACGCTTAGTTGGATTTTCAGAGTGCTAGCTCACTGAAACAACAGTCCGCAGATAGACATGTCGCCCCACTCAGACACATTATCCTGATTCTGAGCCAACCAGACTTTGCTCTTTCTCCTTATTGCTGCGTGCTTAGCGGAGAAGCAACAAATACCAATTTTATAGTCTTTGGTTTGACTCGAACAGGGCTCGAACCCACGATCTATCGCACTAGAGGCAAGCACGCTAACCATTACACGACCATTGCTGTTTCCATTATTTTGATATTGAGTGTACCTGATGAAGGTTATTCCAGACACATGTTGTGCACATTAAATTAGATATCTACATATTTAGAACAGTACTAAAGAATGACTTCACTGTTCACACAGACCATCTTGGCCATGGATACACATATACCTATACAATCAAAGCCTATTACAGAACAAATTGTAAGTTTAATTCCTGCTAGTGGTGAGGTGTACTTAATACAACATTACGTTATAAAGTTTGGTCAGTGACTTGCAGAAGATCGGTGGTTTTCTTCCAGTACTCTGATTTGCTGACCACAACAATATAACTGACCACCACGCTATAACTGAAATACTCTTAAACGTGTAGTTTAACACTCATAACTCATAAACCAATCAAAAATGCTCTTACATTGAAGGACTCGCTTTGAGTTGGGGTTGTCTTCTGAAATTATTTTCAATATGGCACTGCTACTTCAATAATGAGTAAACACATATCTTACCATGAATGTGAGACAGCCCTTAGTCTGCAGGTTAGAACAATAATTACTTTTCAGCTTCAGTAAACCATAATTTACATGTTGCTTTAAATTTTTATTTAAAATATTTTTTAAAGAAAAATCAATAAATCATTTAAAACACTTTCTGAGTTTAAAAGACTGATAGGTAAAAAAATCCTTAACTTTGCTATAAAATGGAACGGACAAAAATGAAACACATCTCCATTAACAAAGTTAAGATTAGTTCCCTTACCAGGTCGTTCTATTTTAGCTTTTCCTATAGGTATGAGGAAGTCTTCAGACATGGCTTCATCTGACATATCAAATGATACACCATACATAATTTCATTTTCTAAAAATACCACTGAAAAAAAAAAGAGATAAAAGTTAAAAACATTACAGTTGAACATTGTTGTGTACCAATTTACTGTAATCATGTTTAACTCAAAAACCATAACTGATAGCAGAAATCTGCTGGAATACTACCTGAATCAAAGTATTCAAAGAAAACATATCTAACATGTCAAATTTATAAACTAATTTTCTGTACTGACTCATAAAAAACTGATGAAGATGAGTATTTTGCAAAAAAAAAAAGCATTAAACTGGGATGAAAAAGAAGAAAGTACAAATTTAGGAATTTGGCCACTTGTGTGGCTGTTTTCAGTCAAGTTCATCTCAGAAACTGTATAAGATAGGGGTAAAATACCCCCAAATAATTCCAAACTTATATTCTGTGCTAAAAATGTAGAGAAATCAGTCGACAAGAATTAGTTATCACACGGAAAGCACTGTGTCTACAGAGGGACGATTACTCATTACATAAAGCAATCACAAAATATTGGCCACCCATATTAAAAACTACAAAAAACAAAAATTATCATAATCAGTAAATATTATTTTGAGAATATACAACAGTTCCCTCATCAAATGAAATTCAAATACAGTTATTTATTTTGCAGAAAATTAGTATTTTCCACTCAATCAACAGGCTTAATAAATATAGATTCTTCTTCAGTTGCCCATGGGATACGATATTTCTCCACTCAAAAGAGAGTTAAATTTAAAATTTGAACCACAGGCTGTCAGGCGAGTGGTTCAAATTTTTAATTTAACTCTCGAGAGTGGAGAAATATCGTAACCCACATGGGCAACTGAAGGAGAATTTGTTTCTCCCATTATTTAACACAAACTTTATTTCAAAATCCTTTGGCGGACCTCTACACAATTCTGTTGCTTACTGCGTCCTATATATTACTACGACTCGAACTTGTAACGGCTGTTTGACACATTGACGTTAATTATGACTAGAATTTAAAAAGAAGTGTATTTATTTGCTGAACATTAGAAGTTTATTAAATAAATAATGTCAGACAACAATGTTAACTAATGAATGCAACAAATGTATTTTGCGTGCAAGTAACTGCACTACACAATCCACAAGGCACTAACCCTCATGTTTACAGTAGTTTCCCTACATTGATAACTAGACGGTGATGTAATTAAGTTACTGATATTTTCCAATTTGATGGCATTTTGCATCTAGCTACTTAAACAAGTAAAATGCTCACAAAATCGTAAGATAAATCAGTAACCAGCTTGTGTCGATGTCACCAACGTTCCTTGTATACTACATCACCGGATGACGACAAATTATAAAAGTCAAAGTCTTAAGTATTTTTTTCGGAAAACATTATATGTCAAGAAACAATTCGAGAATTTTAGCGGAACGGCCGTTGAATTTCATACATTGGAAACCCAAAATTTTCAACACAAGTTTTTATGACACCCTTTTGGCCCCCAAAAAGCCTGTTTTTTGGCCAATCTTTGGATCATTGTGATAAAATGACATTTTGTGGTGTATTTTATTAGCAGACGAAAATCGTGAGTTTTGTTTACATTTTTGTTCACGTTGTTCAGGAATTACTAATAAACCTAGAGATTTCCGGAAGAAAAAGTAGTCCCGACAGGTTACGACCTTTTTCTAGCCAATTATCGATTTGACAACATGCGGGGAAAGGCACAAGATATTTTAATCCTCTAGAGGATTACCGATTTTTCGCCACAATAATGGGAGAAGGTAAAATTAACTAAACGCAGAGAGGAAATACAACACATGAAAATATGACCTTGTAAGAGTGTGATGTGTCAAAAGAAGTATGAATCCTGGGTGACCCAGAGGATAAGATTGTTGACATCTGACCTCAAGCCTAACACAACTGATGTGAGTTTGCACTCATATACTCATCTGGAGGTTAAGGTTACCATACACCTAGCCATAGTTATGGGTGTCAACGGTCAGTTTGAGATAACTGTCAGGGCTTTCCTCCCCTTTATTAAACCTGGTACATGTAATTGTGAAATATTGCAAAAAATGCTGACAGTGAGAGTAAACACTAACAGTAAACAGTAACCCTCTTAAATATTAGCACCAACAAACTGAATAAAACCCACCTGGATTTGGATCCCTAATGGCTGACTTTAATAAACCTTTACAATCTTCTGCAGAGAAAGGAGAGAGTACTTTGAGCCCTGGACAATGACTGTACCATGATGCAAAACATTGAGAATGTTGAGCTCCTACCCCAGCGGCTGCTCCATTTGGTCCTCGAAATACAATTGGAACATGAACCTAAGTAAAATAAAAAGTTTATGCTCCATGGAAACATGCTCATTGATAATTGTAAGATTTTTGTGTGTTTGATTGTTTTAAACATTTGACAATATAAAGATAATTAAATGAAAGGTTTTAACTGTATTCCCTTTCTTCTATATAACGTCCAAAGAGACATGGTTTAAACATAAATGATATTCTCAGGTTAAAATGACCATTTTATGGATGGCCTTTTATCTCACAATCAACGTAAGGTAGAGCTGCTGTCCGGAGGCAACTTGATACGACCCCAGCAATGTGTACATTTTTGGCACCTTTGGGACTTTTGTTTGGAATTATGAAACGGTAGAATTCCCAAGACAATCAGAACCTTTATTCTGTGTCAATGATCATTTGATAAGATTTCAGCATGATCTATCAAATAGAATTTAAGTATTTGTTAAACTAGAGGCTCAGTGGGTTGAGCCTGTGTCACTCACCTTTCATTCTGCTTTGAGGAAACTTAATACAGAACCTTCCATATGTGCTTTCCACCAAGTTTCGGTTCATTTGGCTAAGCAGTTACAGAGAAGAAGATTTTTAGAAATCGACCAATCAGAAACAAGAATGGCCTGTGGCGGTAATGTTTATTAACGGATGGGAACTAAATGTGCAATGTTTATAGATGACCTTCCAAAGATGCTTCCTACCAAGTGTTGATTCATTTGGCAAAGCGGTTTCAGAGAAGAAGAATTTTTAGATATCAACCAATCATAAACAAGAATTGCCTGTGGCGGCCATGTTTGTTAATGGATCGGAACTAAATTAGCAATCTTCATAGAGGACCTTCCAAAGATACTTCCTACCAAGTTTTGATTCATTTGGCCAAGCCGTTTCAGAGGAGACGATTTTTTAGTAATCAACCAATTAGAAACAAGAATTGCCTGTGGCGGCCATGTTTGTTAACGGATCGGAACTAAATGAGCATTTAATAGAGGACCTTCCAAGGATGCGTCCTACCAAGTTTCGATTCATTTGGCCAAGCAGTTTCAGAGGAGACGATTTTTTAGAAAATAACCAATCAGAAACAAGAATTGCCTGTGGCGGCCATGTTTGCTAACAGATTGGGACGAAATGAGCAATCTTTATAGAGGACCTGCCATAGATGCTTCCTACCAAGTTTCGGTTCATTTGGCCAAGTGGTTTCAGAGGAGAAGATTTAAAAAAATTGGCCAATCAGAAACAAGAATTGCCTATGGTGGCCATGTTTGTTAATGGATAGGGACAAAATGAGCAATCTTTAGAGAGGACCTTCCATAGATGCTTCCTACCAAGTTTCACTTCATTTGGATGAGGGGTTTCAGAGGAGAAGATTAAAATGTGAAAAGTTAACGGACGACAGACGCCAAGTGATGGCAAAAGCTCACAATGCCTTTGGCAAGGTGAGCTAAAAACAGAAAGCTACAAAACCAACGACGACAAATTTGTAGTCTTATGAAAATTTGAGAGAAAAGACTTAGTGAGTAGTTGATAATTTCTATTTTGAAATTAAAAATGTGCCAGTCTTTAACATTGAGGCATAAAATATCCTAAAATCTGAAACAATTAAAAAGAAAGAAGAACGTTTACTCGAGATGTTTACTCATCTCACTGGCTGACATGTAAAATGTTTACTCACCTTACCGGCTGACATGTAAAATGTTTACTCACCTTACCGGCTGACATGTAAAATGGTTACTCACCTTACCGGCTGACATGTAAAATGTTTACTCACCTTACCGGCTGACATGTAAAATGTTTACTCACCTTACCGGCTGACATGTAAAATGTTTTTGCTGCTGAGTTGATGACCTATAAAACGAATAATAAATCATTGTCATACAAGAAGAACAGAAAAGGAATTATTTGTAAGTGGTGCTGTCATCTGACAGAGATAGGATGGGATTTTGGTGTTTAACGCCACTTTCAACAATATTTCAGTTATATCATATATTTAGATTTAAGAAATAATTCATGCCGGCCATACTTTATTGTTATTCAAATATGGGTAGGCATTATATTCATGAATATTTAACCCCCTTGGGGTGACATAGGGTTTTCGGGTTGATACGGCATGTGATTCAGATTTTGACATGTAATATTCAGTATATATCGTGGTGGTCAGTTTTATTGGTGGAGGGCACCAGAGTACCCAGAGAAAACCATCGACCTGCCGCAAGTCACAGACAAACTTTATCATATAATGTTGTATCGAGTACACCTCTCCTGATCAGGGTTTGAACTCACAACTTTAGTGGTGATAGACACTGATTGCATAGGTAGTTATAAATCCAACTACCATACGATCACAACCACGACAGTTCCTCATCTGACTTGTGTTTTCTCTATTTATCAGATGATCAATCAATTAACATTTGTATTACCTTTTGTTTTAGTTTTTAAGTAGGTTGTCTGATGGAGGATATTACACTATATCCATACAATGTGTGTCAGATTATTTCTCAAATACAGTCGAACATGATATCTTGAATTGATGATAATTTTCTCGGATATCTCAAAATAAGAATATGATCTATTTATACTTACTGCTAGCTAAATTTACCCTGTTAACTCTAATACTTGCCAATTCTAACTTAAGTAATAAGTACTGTATAAATGAATATAAGTGATTATTTTTGTGGGGGTTAATTTTGTGAATGTTTTTAGTCATTTGAATTATTCAGGTGGTGGTGGTTAATTCTGTAGAAAGTCAGAGCATGAATAAATAATTTTGCAATTTTAGCAAAGAAGTCATAGAAATAAATGTATTGTATATGTATCTGAAGAAACAATACATATATGAATACACTGGTTGTCACAAAAGAAACAACATTTCAGTTCAACTGAGACCAAACAGGTATGATATAAAAAAAAAAAATCATTTTATTTCTTAAACAAATTTAATATTTCTAATAACTGTTTCCCATTTATCATTTAATTGAATCGTTTTCCATACAATAATTAAACAGTGTAGATAAAAACTTATCAAGACAACCATAAATGAAGTAAAATTCAAATTATTAAAAGTATTCCATATTTTCTAAAAACATGTCATATCATTCACTGTTTTCTATTAAAAAACCCAACAAACAACAGTCCACAAAACACAATACAGAAAAAAGATTGAGCAACAAGAATCCCACTAAAGATGGTGTTAAGCCTATGTGTTCCAGAATGATAAGCAGTTCCTTCTCCACTAGTGGCACCAGTCATGTTACTCATTTTTTGTGTGTGAATAAACTACAATTATCAACATTTTACTTTCTTAACTGCTCAAGTTTTTCCTGATATACATTTACATCTTGAAATGAAATATTTGTATTATTATCACTCACTTGATCGATAGCTTGCATGGAAAAATTGAAGGTCATGAATTCACAAATAGGTTTGAGACCTGCCTGAAAAACAGAATAAAATAATAACTTAGACTTAGAAAGTAATAAATAACATAAAACAATAAAAAAAAATTAAACTATTTTTACACAATAATACATACATTCTTGTATCTACATTCATAGTTTTAAAAACGATGTCCGGTTCTTCTTTACCTCCAGCTGTTTGTAGGAGGACGTATGTCTTATTTACGTTATTTTACGTGTTTGCTTGCACATAGTTGTGTCCAACACATATTGTGTTGTGTTTTTGTTGTATTTTCTTCGTCTTGTGTATCCTATGTTGCCAGTTTCTCTGGATTGTCCTTTTATGATCGCCCCTTCGGTATTCTCTAACGTTTATTTAATGTGTTAGTTAATGGAAATTCCTATACAGCCTGCTTCATATGACTTAACATAAGGTAAAATCATAATTGATCTATGGTCTGATGTTAAAGTGGAATTAATTAGGGCCATACTGCAATTTTTACACAATTTAACACTAGCCCATGGATTTCTGGTCCGTCACGTTTAAATTGACAAATGGTGGCCCTTTTTGGCAGTTAATTTTCTGATACATGTATTTGAATTTGTATCTTGCCAAAATAAGTATTAAAACTGATAAACAAAAGAACTTGTATAATTTGTAAAACTAAACAGATTTATACTTCTCATATATATATACAATATACGTACATTGTCGTAAATATAAAATTTATTTGTACGAGCTTTAGAAACAGGCAGAATAGCGAGCTTTTCAGTCCTGTTTCGCAGCGAGTACAAATGAATTTTATATTTAACGACAATGTATGTATATTGTGTTTATCCTGCAATGTCAACAAAGTCGGAAAACTTGTCAGATTTAAACAAAAAGGACAGAAACAAGCATCATTCCTCGCCTTTCATAAATGTTGTCAAGGGTGTCTTCTTCGTGGTCCGCGTTAAATTAGTACCAGTTTCATACTTGTCTGCGCCCTCCGCTGTACATAGCTACAGGGTACCAGGAAAGTTTATTCGTAGGCTGAAAAGTTTATTCGTATAGTACGAAAAGTTTATTCGTCTAGTACGAATAAAGCAAAAATTTATTCGTATAGCATATTTGTACAGCAAATGTACTGATTGCAGGATAAACTCTTATTCTTGATCATGTGATGGTTTCACTTGATGATTTCACTTAGGTTAAATTAACACTGATAACATGAAAACTTTTTAACATGGTTAAAGCAACTGATGTCGCAACAAAGTCAAAACTTCAAAAACATAGGATGTGATTGGGATGATATGGGTGTTTAACGCCACTTTCAACAATATTTCACTTGTATTATTGCAGTTAGTTTTATTGGTGGAAGAAACCGAGAGTACCAGGAGAAAATTACAGACCTGCCATAAGTCAATGAAAAACTTTATCATGTACACGTCATTGCATCCACCTCACTGCAAGGAGGAATCAACCTCACAACTGTAGTGGTGATAGTCACTGATTGTAGTGGTGAGTCACTGATTGTAGTAGTGGTGATAGTCACTGCTTGTAGTGGTGATAGTCACTGATTGTAGTGGTGATAGTCACTGATTGTAGTGGTGAATCATTGATTGTAGTGGTGATAGTCACTGATTGTAGTGGTGATAGTCACTGATTGTAGTGGTGATAGCCACTGATTGTAGTGGTGAATCATTGATTGTAGTGGTGATAGTCACTGATTGTAGTGGTGATAGCCATTGATTGTAGTGGTGATAGTCACTGATTGTAGTGGTGAGTCACTGATTGTAGTGGTGATAATCACTGATTGTAGTGGTGATAGCCACTGATTGTAGTGGTGAGTCACTGATTGTAGTAGTGGTGAGTCACTGATTGTAGTGGTGATAGTCACTCATTGTAGTGGTGATAGTCATTGATTGTAGTGGTGAGTCACTGATTGTAGTGGTGGTAGTGGTGATAGTCATTGATTGTAGTGGTGATAGTCACTGATTGTAGTGGTGATAATCACTGATTGTAGTGGTGATAGCAACTGATTGTAGTGGTGATAGCCACTGATTGTAGTGGTGTGTCACTGATTGCAGTGGTGATAGTCACTGATTGTAGTGGTGATAGTCATTGATTGTAGTGGTGATAGTCGCTGATTGTAGTGGTGATAGTCACTGATTGTAGTGGTGATAATCACTGATTGTAGTGGTGATAGCCACTGATTGTAGTGGTGATAGCCACTGATTGTAGTGGTGGTAGTGGTGAGTAATTGATTGTAGTCATGATAGTCACTGATAATAGTGGTGATAGTCAATGATTGTAGTGGTGATAGTCACTGATTGTAGTGGTGATAGTCACTGATTGTAGTGGTGATAATCACTGATTGTAGTGGTGATAGCCACTGATTGTAGTGGTGATAGCCACTGATTGTAGTGGTGGTAGTGGCGAGTCATTGATTGTAGTCATGATAGTCACTGATAATGGTGGTGATAGTCACTGATTGTAGTGGTGATAGTCACTGATTGTAGTGGTGATAATCACTGATTGTAGTGGTGATAGCCACTGATTGTAGTGGTGATAGTCACTGATTGTAGTGGTGAGTCATTGATTGTAGTCATGATAGTCACTGATAATAGTGGTAATAGTCAATGATTGTAGTGGTGACTATTGTAGTGGTGATAGTCACTGATTGCATTAGTAGATGTTAATACAACTATCATACAAAATTGGCCAAAACTGTCAATTAAACAAATCAACAAGAGGCTGAAATTTTTAACAAATAATGGTGTAAATATCATACACAGCTAGAATATTTGTAAAAACAATTCCTGGTATAGGACACTATATTCTACTTATTAAAATACAATTCTACTTGGTTACTACTTTTTCACGTCCATCATAGGAGATCATCTTGGTTTTCTGACCATACAAGGAAAGTTTTTAATATGTCCATGTGGTCCAGTAGTTTCAGAGAAGATTGCAGTTTACATACAGACAATGACGACAGATGAAAAGTGATGTCAATAACTTGCATTGATCCGCTCACACTGATGTCCATTAGGGATCAAGGTAATGATTTTTAATAACTTGCTTGGAGTAATATGATATAATTCGTCCCATTAGTGAAAGTAATGACAAAAGTTTCTTACCATAGCAGCACCTACTGCAATACCAGCAAAACCCAACTGAAAAGATAAAATCATACATGTATCAAATAAAACATTGTTTACTTACTGGTACCTTATTTAAATAACAGTTTATATATGTCATGGATGTGCAGCATAAAACTGTTTGTTAAATGGCTATAAAAGGATTTTGGACCATTGTTTGTCTGCTTAGAATTAAGTGCTCGCACTCCTACCCAAAACGAAGAAGGAAATCTAGATTGTGATGTGACGAAAAATTGTAATCAGCAAACTCTGAACATCTACTGTCTTGAGGCGTATCTAATATCGGAAAAAATAATTCCGCCAAAATGAAATAACAACAATTTTGGAAATCTGCCCAAATGCAATGCACCCTACTAGCCTCTGGATAGACTACTAATAGAATACTGACCTCTGTGATAGGCATATCAATAACTAGACTACTAATAGAATACTGACCTCTGTGATAGGCATATCAATAACTAGACTACTAATAGAATACTGACCTCTGTGATAGGCGTATCAATAACTAGACTACTAATAGAATACTGACCTCTGTGATAGGCATATCAATAACTAGACTACTAATAGAATACTGACCTCTGTGATAGGCGTATCAATAACTCTTTTGTCTCCCCATGTTTTATGTAATCCTCGGCTAACCTATCAAAATATAAATAAAATAAGAAAACAATTCTATTGTAAAAATCTTAATACAAAATGTAATCATTCTGATCATATGGTTATTCCATATACATTGTAAAATCTTCTTTTAGGAGATGGGAAGAATATTTGACACAGAATTTTGTGGGTTGCAACTTACACCCAATGACTATAAATTAAAGATTTCCATAGTTTGGGCTTGGTATTTTAGTATGACACTTGTAGCATTGTAAACATCTTATTTATCTCCACTAAATTTTACTGAATCAGTGAATGTAAATAATGCTTCCAAGTCTTATTGAAATATCACAGTACTGTTCAGTGTTCTAGGATTCCCATTTCCCGTTACCCGTGGCATGTGACTTTTGATCAGGAGAAAGTGGATTGTCAAACCTTAGATGTCCGTGGGCAAGTAGATTTCAACTAGTGGATTGAAGAGTTCATTTCAAATGATTTCAAAGCTTTCTCTTTTGTATAATTGTACAAATGAAGAATTATTCTTTTTATTTAAAATAATTTTTTCATACGAGTTCGTCATCACCAGTCCAAGGGGATATTATTGTTTAGAGGAAGGAAACATGTGTTGTCAGGAAAATGCTTGTTCTGGTCTGGTATTTTCCTCCAGTAATGACGGAGCACTCCCACTTAGGATTGATTGATTTATTTATTGATTGTGTTTAACGCAACTTTCAGCAATATTTCAGCTATATCATGGTGACCAGTTTTAGTGGTGGAAGAAGCTGGAGTACCAGGAGAGAACCACCAACCATGGGCAAGCCACTGGTAAACTTTATCACTTGCGGCTGCACCCTTTTATGTAATTTACAAAACTGGGCACGAACCCACGCCGTATTGGTGATAGGCTTGTATGAGTTTGTTAGGTAATCCAACTACCTAACTCATTGAGCCACCCGGGCCCTTCCCACTTAGGATATTATATCCTATCTTAACTTACTTTAATATATTAATGATTAGAATAAAAGATTAATTCATATTGGTTAAAAAAGAAGAATATGGCAAGATTGTTAAGGTTGCATGCCTCTCAACAATGAAAATTAAAATGGAAAAAAACTAAAGTGACAAAATATATAGTGATGCTATAAGGAACCATTCTTTTGTTCCATTTTGAAAAGCTCATGTACTTGGCCCAACAATGATGAACCAAAAGGATCAAATGTTTTGATCATATAACACTGTACAAAGATTAACCTACACGAGTTAAACACAACAGCTTTATCACTGGATAAAATGTCTTTCATCTAAATAATATTAAATCGAGCAGCAAAATGAATTAATCAGGGAAATTAAATTTGGTCTGTGGGTAAGTGAATTTTTGCTATGCACTTTCCCGTAAAAAGTTGCAGTTGCAGAAAAATCCTAGAACACTGACTGTTTATACAAGACAAGTATGGATCAGCAATTTTGTAATTTTTCTGTGTTTTCACGGAGCATAACTCTCAAGCAGTATAATTAGTAAGACTTAATATTGTTACATATGAAAATATTGCACTTCATTTTTATCGACTAGCATAAACAAACCTAGTTTAAAATCCCTTTAAAAGGATATCCAAGTTCATTTCTGTAATTTTTATGTTCCTTTGGGAAGTTTTTATTAACACATGTATATTACTGAAAATAATTATCATCATTTTATTTTAAATGAGCTTAATATGGCTTTAAACATTGAAAACAGTACAGTAGATATAAATTAATATAGATTTGTAAAAATAACCTTGTAGGCACCATCATAGAGGGCAACTTCTTCTCCTAAGAGAAAAACTTTGTCATCTCTTTTGATTTCCTCATTTATGGCTGCATTCAAAGCATCTCTAACAGTCATCTACAATTAAATATATATTTAAGTAAAATGGTTAATACTTCATAAATTATTAAATTCAATCTACATTTATCCTGTCTTACAAATAACTTGGTGAGAGACCTGCAATAGTTCAGATTATATAAGTGTAACAAACAGTTACATAGTCTGCTTATGCTATCTTGTGATACTTAATATGGAGGTTAATGCATTATTTTTCACTTCTTATGCATGATTAGCACAAACAACAAAATCTTGATATTGACACACAGACGTGAGGTATAGTATATATGGATACTATCTTATCATCAATGCAGGTGCATTAACAGTAATTATACCCTGGCCATTGTAGATTGGGTGTAAATTTAGAATAGACAGCATTTATTAATCTAGCCTTTCATATTTACTCATTTCTTTCCCAGTAGATCTAAGAAAAGATGACAAAAATGATAACAAAGGTCAGGAGGACATAATTACATCAGTTTTACCACTGATTTCATTTTGTTATTAAAAATCAATGCTTAACTACCATATTGCTGTCATGCCTTCCTTGACCCCCTACAATCATTATCTTTGAGGAATTTATCAATTTTATATACATGTATGTGTATTGTACCTACTTGAGTTCCAGCTCTAACTGTTGTTGTAGAGAACTGTCTGTTGATACTATTCCATTGCAATTTCTATAAAATAGAAAACAATTATTTTTGTTATTTCCTACATTGTTCTATATTAATAAAAATATAAAATAAGTACGAATAATGAAGATGATTATTTTATACAAATAAAATTGCTTACATTTTTATAAAACAATTCTGTCTACTCTGTTTATGGTCATACATTTCCCTGCTCTTTCAACTTTTAAATTATTAGTCTTTCCCCTCTTTTGATTTTGAGTATAACTTTTAAATTATTAGTCTTTCCCCTCTTTTGATTTTGAGTATAACTTTTAAATTATTAGTCTTTCCCCTCTTTTGATTTTGAGTATAACTTTTAAATTATTAGTCTTTCCCCTCTTTTGATTTTGAGTATAACTTTTAAATTATTAGTCTTTCCCCTCTTTTGATTTTGAGTATAACTTTTAATTTATTAGTCTTTCCCCTCTTTTGATTTTGAGTATAACTTTTAAATTATTAGTCTTTCCCCTCTTTTGATTTTGAGTATAACTTTTAAATTATTAGTCTTTCCCCTCTTTTGATTTTGAGTATAACTTTTAAATTATTAGTCTTTCCCCTCTTTTGATTTTGAGTATAACTTTTAATTTATTAGTCTTTCCCCTCTTTTGATTTTGAGTATAACTTTTAATTTATTAGTCTTTCCCCTCTTTTTATTTTGAGTATAACTTTTAAATTATTAGTCTTTCCCCTCTTTTGATTTTGAGTATAACTTTTAATTTATTAGTCTTTCCCTTCTTTTGATTTTTAACTTTTAATTGTTATTCCAGAAATATATAGTGCACACTAAATTAAATATCTATATTTTTGCTTTAGTTTATTAAATACATGCATCTTTAATTTTTCTAAACATATTGTGGCTGGTTACTTATCTTTAAATAGCATACACCTATTTACTGGCTATGAGGTCATTATCTAGATAATTAAATATGTCTATGGTAAGAATTGGGGTCAACTAACCATATAAAATGAAGGCAATGGTTAATTAGTTTGGTTTGGATTTATGGTGTTTAACGTTACTTTCAACACTATTTCAGTTATATCGGTGGAGGAAAATAGAGTAACCGGAGAAAACCACTGACCTGCCGCAAGTCACTGACAAACTTTATCACATAATGTTGTATACCTCGCCCTGAGCGGGATTCAAACTCACAACATCAGTGGTGAAAGGCATAGATTGCAGAGGTAATTATAAATCCAACTACCAGATGATCATGGTACATACTACACGGCCATGATGGCCCACAATGATTAACTAAATGAGGTGTAAAATCAATTAATTTGACTATGAAAACACTTCTTTCTTCTTTAGGATATCAGTAAATCATCAGCACATGATTATTTACTGTTTTAAATTTTTTTTTTAATTATTTACTCAATTAAATTATTGATGAATTGATGGAATGTGCTTTACACTATAGTTTTCAATACTTGGGAGGGAGTGTGGGTGTTGGTTTTAACTTACAGTACTGGTCGAGGACCAATTATCGCCATTTTTTTCTTGTTTTTGTCAGATTATTTCTATGTAGTCCAATACAACCCTTCAAGCGCCTCATAATTTTGAATGTTACCAATCAACTTACCTTGGATGGAAATATAAATAATTTTTATGCACATGTTCGTATCAGGGAGCCTTTGTAAAGTTGTTGTTTTTTGTCACTGAATCGGAAGGGAAGAGTACCAATTATCGCCATCTTGTTAGATGTGGGAAAATAAATATATAAATCAGCAGTGAAATTAAAAGAAATGGCCACAAAAAATGAAGGTGTCACCAGTATTTTGAAATCATTAGAACACCAATCTGCTATATTTCATTATTGTTAAGGGCAAAACTCCAAGATCCCTTCGATCTTATGATATCCATGAAGGATCAGAGTCCGCGCAATGGAGATTCCAGAAAAAAGCGTGGATGGACGATGCCTTAAGGGGTTGATTGGTTTAAAAATGTCTTCCTAAAGTACTGCGGACCTCAGCGTTCACAAGTTCTAAGACTGGACTCGCATCATTCCCATGAAATGCTCAGTTCATTAGAAGTGGCACTGAAAAATAATATTAAACTTATAGCGTTGCCACCACATACCACTCACTACCTATGTCCGTTGGATCTGTGCGTATTTGGTTCCATTGTGAAAGAGTACAATCGAGTATGCACGGAGTTCATGTCAGCTGATCCTAACAAAATAATCACCAAACAAACAGCTCCAAATCTCATATAACAAGCTTATAACAAGGTTTTTACGAGGACAAATATCGTCGCAGGCTTTGAGTCAACTGCCATTTATCACTGGAATCCACTAGCTATATCGAAGGTAGCATTCATGCCATCTGATCCGCTTGATAATAACGCTAATCATAATAATTCAAATCGGCTTAAAAGGCTTTGCTTTGAACATCCCCTTCAATGGGTTCTAAGAGATGAAGATAACGAACTAAATGTCAATCCCCGTCACTTCTCTAATGCCCAGAATAACATTGTAGAGTTTGCTACAGAGGAAGTTGAAAATGCAGAGCCAAGTTCAGGCTTTCATGCAAATGTAAACACTATTGAAGTTGTTGCCGATGTTCATAGGTCAGAAAGTGGTTCTGTAGTTGATATGTTGGTTAACTTTGATAGTCCTAGTAAGGAATTGACAGTTTCGAATACTTCAGTACTGAACACATCTAATGACCCTATGATCCTGCAAGCTATATCCGATTTTGACGCGGCTACTATACTCGCAGCATTAAATGAGGGCAGTGTCGACGTCGCGACAACCGATGGTGAACAGTCTATCATTGAGTATGACACTGAACAACACTGGTCCACTCATTGGAATGTAGAACTGGATAATATATTTAAATTGTTACCCGTTATTCCCAAACCAGCATTGGTATTTATCACCAAGCTCAGTATTTTGTCAGCTATATCATGACTAATTTTGGAGGAGGAAAATTCTGATTGAAATTATAAAAAACAATAGCCGAACGAACAATACATATACACTGAGCTATATATGTAAATCGCTTGATTTAACCCAATGCATCAATTTACCTTTGAAGATGCTAGTCACGAAGCAGCACTTTGTCAAGGCCTTTCATTTGTTGGGTTGTTGTATTTTTTTTAAAACGTTGCCAGTCTTTTGGATATAGTTGACTTTTGAATTTCCACTGTTCAGATTAATGTATTGATTGTTCCTTATTCCTATTTTATCAATTTTGTCAGAGGAAAATTATTTTGACCAACTAATTTCAAGAGACACCATTTATTGATAAAGCTGTATGCAATTGTTCCTTCGTTAAAAAATACTTGCACTTTCGATGTCCATGTGATAACCACATGGTCACTTTATAAAATATGCATGTGACCACAAAAAACTAAATACAGTATTGATGAAATAAATACAAACAAGGACGTCAAAATGCAATAAAATAAAATAAAACATAGATTGGTTTTGCAACATGGAAGGTTTTACTCATGTGACAAAAAAGAACAATGGATCAGAAGAAATATTTTTGGGGTGTCCGAACATACCCGAAAATGTCCGAACTTCCCCGAAGCAACAGTAATTCATTTATTCAGCTTGTATGCCATTTATGGTGTTTATTAGTCGACAAATATAACACAAAAGATGTTTAAGAGAATCAGAAAAAACAAATTCAGTGTAAATTTCGAAGACACATTCAACAAATTAGTGGCCTAGTTAGTGTTCAAATGTGATTTTGGTAAGGTGTCCGAATATCCCCGGTTCGACCCTAGACTCACACTGATTAT
The DNA here is from genome assembly GCA_963383655.1 of Bathymodiolus septemdierum. Classification (NCBI taxonomy): domain Eukaryota; kingdom Metazoa; phylum Mollusca; class Bivalvia; order Mytilida; family Modiolidae; genus Bathymodiolus; species Bathymodiolus septemdierum. Next base: position 37,418,308 of record OY726518.1, read on the forward strand.
GAGAAAGATCACATATGTATGTGATCTTTCTCATATTCCATATGTATGCATAGTCGAATTTAAATTGTACTAAGTTCAATATTTCAGATGCACTTTGTCTTCGATGCATTTCACGTCCATTTTAGTTGGTTTTAAAATGTGACAGACAAGTGTACAGATTACAGAAACTAGGTTGTATTTTGAGGCAAGTTGTGCACTTACTCTAATCAAAAGGTGCATAAATTGGGGGAATATCACTAGGGTATAACTAGACCGAATTATTCTGTCGTTTAGAATGCCTTTTCTATCATTCTATATTTATCTTTTACTTATCTGACTTTTTATGTTTATTTTTATTTTTTTATGCTGCTTTTTAACAATAAACATAAAAAGTCAGATAAGTAAAAGATAAATATAGAATGATAGAAAGGGCTTTCTAAACGACAGAATAATTCGGTCTAGGGTATAACTAGCTGCAGAACCGTAGCTCTTTAGGTCCTTGTTTTGGTTTTTTTATATTTCCGGACCAGTAAAACAGCACAAGGACCATAAGAGCTACGGTCCCGCAGCTAGGGTATAACACTCTTTATGCAATCATTTATTTATAATATATTTAGCAGATCACTTGTACTTGGCGACAACAATACTCATATAAAATTATATACGAGTATTGTTGATTTTTTTCAAAAAAAAGGTAAATTTTACAATACTTGTATAGAAAATAGAAATAAAGAATTTTTGGTTTATATTTGATAATAAATGATATTTTGAGTGATTTTTTTTTATTTTACCTGTATATATGACTTTATTGATGACAGCTTGGTGTAAGTTTAAATTGTGGTTGACAGTCTGACTTTAAATCAACAATGACAGCTTGGGGCCATAAATTAAAAGTACGGAAATCATTTAAATTGTCCATTTACACAATCATTTCATTATAATTATTATATTTAACAAAAATCAACCAGAGTTAAATCTTGATTAAAATCAATTTAATTTTTACACTTTAATTTATTTTCCAATATTTTACCTGAGATCAACAATGTATACGTGTATTGTACAATACTCGTATATAATTTTATACGAGTATTGTTGTCGCCCAGTACAAGTGATCGGGTACCAGACAACTCGGACCGAGACAAGTCGGCCTGTAAGCGAGAACTAGTCGGCCCGTATGTTAAGACAACTCGGACCGTGTGAAAAGACTACTCGGACCATCAATAATTATTGTTGTCTTACTTATTTTTTTTAATTTACACCAAAACATCCGGAATTGTCTATATTTTGATTGGTTATTTACTCATTATGTTGTTATGAGTGATTTTTATTTGTACATAATTTAAACACAACAAATAAAATTAGATTTTCCTAAGTATTTCAACTAAAAATAAATCCTAAAAATTGACAATCATGGGAAAATTATGTACAAATAAAAACCGCTCATATAAATATAATGAGCAAATAAACAAACAAAATATAGATAATTCCGAATGTTTTGGTGTAAGATTTGTTAAAATCTATCCAGAAATGACTTCACAATAATTTGTTGAGAACATATGTTTTTTTTTACGTTTCCCAATATTTTTGACAGATGACTGTATGTAATTATTTATTTTTAACTTTTGATATTAATTTTATTCCTGTAGGCCTAAATGATACGTAATAGACCATGTTATGAGAACAAAATCACGTCCTAATCACATTTTTGGTCACAAGTAATATTATCATTTAATAAATAATTAATTTTTACTAAAAGATAATAATTGTCTTTTAAATAAATAACAACACATATAACAACACAAAAAGATACATACAAATGGTCATTTTTTCCACACACTATAGTACAATGGAACATCTTACCACAGACAATTATCTCAAGTCCATCTATAGACTCTTTCAGAGAACAGCTAACACCCGCTGTTCTCTTAAAAATTTAAATTTCAAATACAATTGTACATAGTTTTAAATTTTTTGTTTTGTTTTATTCACACTTTTGATTTCACTTTATGAAATTTATGTAAATATTTTTGTAAGTACCCACGCATGCAACAGTACGTAATCTTCAACGTCTTGAAGGAGTATTGTATACCTAAAGAAGAAGAAGAAGAAATAATAATACACATATATATAAATATTGAACAATAATACGGTCCGAGTTGTCTTAAAAACGGGCCGACTAATCCACGCTTACGGGCCAACTTGTCCTCGGTTATTGTCCGAGTTGTCCGCGGGCCGAGTTGTCTGGCGAACCTATTTAGCGAGGTACATTACATCTAAGTCATGATTAAGTATCCCGATACCGGTTCAGTCGAGGGTCTGTAAAAAAAAAGTCAACAACAACATGCGGACACACAGTGCATGTCAGTGGTTAGCATAGCTCAGTGTCCAACATCAAAGCTTGCAACGAATAATTTTGTAGATAACTGATAAAAACACGATAGCATGAATGCTAGCAACCTCAAAACATACTCTTAAAGTCCTTTGTATTATGACGGCTGCCATCTTGGATTACTCTATTTAACCTTCACGCGATATGCAACATACAGATTAAACTGGTACGACCGTTCATCGACATAGTATATTACCTGGACAAAATAGGAAAATGTCGAACCGTAAACCAGTTGGCAAACAAATCATCCGGAACTCCTCGCGCCTTTCCCCAAGTGAAAACAAAATCTTGTTTTTTCACTTGGGGAAAGGCGCGAGGAGTTCCGGGCGGCAAACAAATAACATACAGGTATAACTAAAAAATAACCAATATACAGGCAGTCAGAATGTACATGTAGTGTGCAAAACTATCGAATAATGGTAATTTTTATTATAGGCTATACATAATGATTGTTTTTTAAACAGACGTTCTCTTATCCGCACATCCTGGCATCTGATAATTGAATGAGGTGAGATCAGCAAGGATATCTTAGGGGTTTTGATTTTATTTCTATGGAAAATTTGAAATTTATTTCCTCGATATAAAATAAACCTGTCATAAAAAAAATGAAGAAAAAATGAAGAAGATCGAAATAGAGATCTGATTTAGTGTTGGCAGGTGTCAGAAGTGAATTGTATTACCATATTTAACTTCCGTTGATAGTCAAATATAAATGCAATATGCATTGGATACTTTGATGTAGAATTCAGAGGACGGTCGACTTCATCTAGAAAATTTTCTTCATATCTCAAATGTTAATCAATGGTTTGTCAATATCGTATAGACAATATACTTGTATTGTCGACAAATATAAAATTAATTTGTACGAGCTTTAGAAAAAGGAAGAAAAACTAGCATCAAGAGAGCTCTTATTTCCTGTTTCCAGTACACTGCGATGTTGGTCACTGTTGTTTCGAGTGAGTGAGTGAGTGAGTGAGTGAGTGAGCGAGCTCGAATTCATCAATTTTCCAACTATATCATGGCGAGAACAAGGTAATTTTCAATAAGATGATGATGAGGTTCGCTTTCTACTAGACCAACACACTTAGTTGGATTTTCATAGTGCTACCTCACTGAAACAATAGTCATGTCGCCTCACTCGGACACATTATCCTGATTCCGAGCCAACCAGTATTTACTCTTTCTCCTTAATGCTGCGTGCTTAGCGGAGAAGCAACAAATATCAATTTTATAGTCTTTGGTTTGACCAGATCGGGGATCGAGCACGCCGCTAACCATTACACCACCGATGCGGTTCACTATCGTTTCGAAGCGAGTACAAATACATTTTATATTTCTCTACAATGTACCAATAATCTGTTTTACTGCTATGTCATGCATGCAAACAATTGTTAGATTTACACACAAAAAAGACACATCCGATATTTTGATTTAATTTCCGTACAGCGCGGTCCGCGTTCGACTAATATTGCGCTTCGCTCTACATAAGACACAGAAAACCAGGAGACTTTATAATACCTCTATGGAGACAAAAAAGCAAGAATGTAAATACGAGCGCCTTTATAGAGGCAATATTTATACACTTATTCCAATTTAAAATGTAATGTGTCTCCGAATAAGAAAATTCCTTTTTAAGGTTACTATTTATAGTCCATTTGAATACTTTAGACCACCTAAAAAAAATTAATTGCAAATTCATTTTAATTTTTTCTCTTCTTTTTTCTTCAAATATATATTTCAAATGTGTCTACGAAATCTGACAGTAACTTTCAGAATTGTTCATCAATAGATAAAAAAAAAGTTGCCCATTAGGTATCGATGTTAAATATTTGCACTTATATGTGTAATTTCCAGTGGAGTAAGCATGCTTTAAAGAACAGCACTCATACTGTAAACAAAAATAAAAATATGTGCTTGACATGCAAATTTCTATATATCATATAACTAACCAATTAAATATCAAATGGGCTTGCATGAATAGAGTTGTCCATTTAATTCAAAACACATGTATCAAGGTCATTGTCACTTGATCTTTAATTCTCATGGACACATTCTCTAATTTAAATATATATTGAAGAATGCATAGAGCTTGACTTGCATGCTTTTTATTCAAGCAAGAGGCACTGTTGGTATTTAAAGTTCACCTTGATTTCACAAGGCTATTTTCCATTGTTATTTCCAATCATCCTTTACATGTCGTCTTCTTTGATATTTAAATGACAAGTCACATGCCAATAGTATATTTGCATGGGGAGCACATGTTCTTATTTTTGTTTACAGTTTTAGGCTGTTCTTTCACTCCCCCAGAAATTACACATATAAAAACAAATATTTAACATAGACTCCTAATGGGCAACTTTTTTTTATCTATGGATGAACAATTCTAAAAGTTACTGTCAGAGTTCGTAGAAACATATGAAATATATATGTGAAGAAAAAAGAAAAGAAAACATTAAAATAGATTTTTAATTAATTTTTTTTTAGGTGGTCTATAGCATTCAAATGGACTATATCTTGTCATGATTTTTACTGATTTCGCAGTTGCGTTGCACTCTGTTTTACATGTATGTACCAATACACACAATAATCGATATTTAGGATTATTAGTATCATCTCTATAGTGACCATGGGAAAATATTGTTTTTATTAATAAACAACTGAAATCGATATGAAGTTGGTGAGTTACTCTTGTGTACTATATAGTAACTTTGAGATCCAGTGGGACAGATATATTGTATGGTTGTCACTTGCTTAGACGTTTGTATAATATACTTTATTTCCTGTGACTGTATAATGAATTCTTCATTATCCTATACAATATATTAAAAATTGCCGAGTTAGATTGCTGTCAAATTATAATATTAAGTATATATGACCATCTACACACGCTTATACACATGTCTTATGTCTATCCCTAGATTTGCCTTACGAGACAAGGTAACACTACGATCATTGAAGCTCCTTTTTAAGGGAGTGGATGTGGTCGAGTGGTCTAGGGCGCTGGACGTAAGGCTAAGCGAATGATGCTGCAGTGTATTAATGGTGTGAGTTCAAATCCCGTCGAGGGAAGAACAAAAATTTGACAGCTCAAAAATCTAATTATAGCACTGTTTGGTTTAATTTTCAGACGTATATATATATATTTAGTAATAACTTATTTAAAGCATCATACATATATGTTTTAAGTTAATGTTTATTCCTAGACATGTATAGGGCCGTTATCTTTGGAGATAAAAAGTACAAATTAAAGTAATCAATACACTAATTTCTATCAATATCTAAAATATCTACTTTCTAATGAAAAACACAAAAATGAACATAGCAGGTTACTCGCCAAACAGAAATTGATGATTCTTGATAGGAACAACATCCACATCTAGTGAAACGAGATAAGTAAAAAAAATCGGAATCGGTTGGACAAACTTTGCCGCAGTTGCCATGGAAACAAAAAAGGGGGATTTAATTATTTTTTGGATTCCTTTCATCAAACTTCATGAAACTTTGTAGGAATATCCTCCGTAGTGTGTGACAGCTTTTGGGGTTGAACATTTTTTTAAATGGCGGCCGTTGCCATGGTAACCAAGGTACAAAATGGCCGCCAAATACAAAAATCCTCCGATTTGGGCGAAATTTGGTTTCCAAGTAGATTATGATGTTGCGAATTGATATTCATCGTTGGTTTGCTATGGTGCTCGAAATTGGATGAAACTTTCCAGAAATGTTGTCTGATATGTGTACACATAATTTTGAGGCTTAGAAATTTCAGAATGTTCACCGTTGCCTCAAAAAACGTGAAAAATTTAAAGTGCTCCGAATTGGATGAAACTTAATAGAAATGTTGTATGGCATGTGTATAAATGGTTTTGATGCTTGGAAATTTCAAAATGCCTGCCGTTGCCATGGAAACCGCAGCAAACTCAATTTAACACAAAGGTGAATAACAACCATATCTTTTCAGACTTAGTATGCAAATAGCTATCTAATATTTGCTTATTAATATAATAGTGTATGACAAACATCTTTTGCATTTGATTTCATGCTAATAATATAGTCTTCTAACATCTCCATTACTGGTGTTGTAGATGATGGCAGATAATTGAAGCCATTTTTTTCTTGCTTTGCTTACTAGTTTATTGTATCACATTGTAGGGTAACATAACAAAGAAGCCCTACTATAGATATGATAGTCAAAAACCGGGCTCTAATTATTTCTTGCTATGTTCTCACACTATTCTTCATTCATACCTCTAGTACTTGTATTGTTCGTTTGGGGGACATTTGTAACGCTCTGCGTTACAGTAACCAATATTTGTAAATAGTTTTAACCACAAAATTTATTTCTGTTTGGCACTACTTGTAAATGTTATAAATTGACTGAATATATTGTTTTCTTTATGAATTTTATCCCACGCATGCGCAACAGTTAGTGATCATCCGATGGATGGATAGCTGTATACCAAAAGAAGAAGACGTGTGAAGCTGAAGTTCCAATGTATAAATTATATTAATTTCTATTAAATACAACGGAGTTTTGCTATTCTGTTTACGCCCTTTTGGCTTCTGTTTTTTTAAATGATATGATTTTGAAAAAAAAAATGAATTTGAGCGTACTTTCCAGAAACGCATCGCGCGCACTAAATTTGATATCTACGTTTTTATTACTGATAAAGCGGCTATCAAATGCAAAATTCATTCATTCATGTTAGCATGGTCACCTTTAAAAAAAAACTATCCCGTGATTTGATTTGCTGTGAAACAGTGGATAGGGACTAATAAACATGTTATAAAATGTAGGAGGATATCTCTATCGGTTGAGTCACATGTCACTGACCATGTTAGTAATCATTACTCACCTGTGCCGAGTGGAGAGTACCGGAGCGTGTTCAGTCACGTGTCACTAACCATACTAGTAATCATTACCTACGTGTGCTGAGTGGAGAGTACCGGAGCGTTTTCAGTCGTGTCACTGACCATGTTAGTAATCATTACCCACATGTGCTGAGTGGAGAGTACCAGTGTCCAGTCATGTGTTACTGACCATGTTAGTAATCATTACCCACATGTGCTGAGTGGAGAGTACCGGAGCGTTTTCAGTCGTGTCACTGACCATGTTAGTAATCATTACCCACATGTGCTGAGTGGAGAGTACCAGTGTCCAGTCATGTGTTACTGACCATGTTAGTAATCATTACCCACATGTGCTGAGTGGAGAGTACCAGTGTCCAGTCATGTGTCACTGACCATGTTAGTAATCATTACCCACATGTGCTGAGTGGAGAGTACCAGTGTGTCCAGTCATGTGTTACTGACCATGTTAGTAATCATTACCCACATGTGCTGAGTGGAGAGTACCAGTGTGTCCAGTCATGTGTTACTGACCATGTTAGTAATCATTACCCACATGTGCTGAGTGGAGTCCCGGAGCGTGTTCAGTCATGTGTCACTGACCATGTTAGCAACCATTACCCACATGTGCTGAGTGGAGAGTACAGGAGCGTGTTCAGTCACATGTCACTGAGCATGTTAGTAATCTTTCGTGTAGTCTAGGTTCAAACATCCACCCTAATCTCAGGAAAGCTTACACGGTTATAATTGCTATGTTGTTCATGTTATTTGTTTACCTCACCCCCCCCCCCCCTCCCAAAAAACCCCCCAGCAACAACATACAAAACCAAACACCCCCCTAAAAGAAAAACGAAATCCTCAGAAGATCTTTAAACCAATTAAGCAGTAGGTTTTATTAGTAGACATTTTAACCACCCCCGGTAGGATTATACATTGAATGTTAAACTATGACCTGTGGTTGCATTTCCGACAGTCAAATTATTTTCCATATGTCCACAGCAGTGGCAATCTTCAAACTGACAAAAGAAATGTAAACTTGGTAGGAGACCATACAAGCATCTTTCTAACTAATGGGTTAGTAATTCCAAAGATGTTTAAAACATATTGTTTCCGAGGGGTGCTATGTGAAACTTTAAGCTGAAATATTGTGCATCTTGAATTTTTCAATGGACATAAAAATGTAAACCCTACAAGTCAGTGATCATTATTGAAGTTCAGGTTGTGTTCAACCAAACTTGTTGATTCTTATCTTAGATGAAGTTTTTTATACATACTATGCTACATGTTGTCCTGTGTAGGCTGCGATTTTTTTAATTTCCAATTGATGCAACCCCCTCAAGATATATTAAACTATGAAATAAAGGCTCACACGAGTCTGAATTGCATCTTTGGATTAGGATTATGGTGCTTAACGCCACTTTCAACAATATTTCAGTTATATCTTGGTGGAACCCTTTGATAAAGAAGATTTATAGAACTATTGCACGTTAGCATCTGTTAAAATTTAATGTTGATCTGTCATTTTTGATATTTGCTGCTTTGCATTTCATAAGGATGCTTCATTTCTTTCACTCGGCCCCAGAAACACTATCAATGATAATAAAAGAACTTCCTAGATGTGCAACAAACCCCCAAGCATTGCACTAATTAATAAAGCTTAAAGTTAACAACAGATGCCAAGTAAATGGCAAAAGCTTAGAGTGACCACCCAACAAGGTCTAGTGCAAGACAATCTTTCATCCTGAAGATGAGATGAGTGCTATTCTAAACATTTACTGATCAGGGAGGGGATGCAGGCAAGTTGGTTTAAGTGTGGACTTCTGTCATGGTCTTTTTTGTGTCTAAGATTTGAGGCATGATGTAGTTGTTTCTGTTCTTGATATTACTGGAATTTTTTGTTGACAATCATTGCTTTAAAATTTTCTTTAAAAATAAGTAAATCTGTAATCATATTAATAAATAAAACAGCTCAACAGGGTACTATGTTATACTGTTGGGTTACAAACTGGCTAGAAAAAACGACTTAGTTAAAATCAACACATAATGATCATTCATATACATTTTGACTCAGTCATTTGATCTTTTTTAAATATTAAATGTTTTTTTCAAGATTTCTATTAAGCCTATGTCATATGATAGTAGCTATTTTGGATTTCCATTTTATACAAAAACCTACTGAACTGTTTCATTTCTTACTGCAATCCTTGGTGTAAATTGGAGCAAAAATCATTGCTAGTCACACACCATTCATTAGGTTAAAACACTTGTGATATTTGAGAAGTAGAGCTTTATGTTGTGATCCTCTTGCTCTTCAATTGGCATAAAAATTAAACAAACGTAAACTTTACAATTTTTCAATGTCGGAATAATTTCTGCAACAGAGTTTCTGAGAATTGAAAATGCCATCAAATTAGAACATGAAATTTACAATGGATTTGGCAAGATAGTACAAAAACACAAAGTACATTCTTGCTAAGTTTGGTTCCATATTGAGAGGAACAACAGGGAAAATGTTCAGTCGACAATAGATACAAATTGATGACAATAGCGTAAGCCCACAATATTTCCTTTAGATTAGAATGGTACATGCTTATGGTTTAAAAACGAAATCAACTGTATATGACAGCTTAACCCCATGCTTGATATTGTAGCCACATTTTTTTTACGAAAAAGAGCACAGATTCTTGATGTCACACATTATAGAGAACAACCTCGGTCTTGTAATGGTAAGCGTCCTTGTCTCCGTAAATTATGGGTTTGGGTCAAACCAAAGACTATAAAATAGGTATTTATTGCTTCTCTGCTATGAAAGCAATATTAAGGAGAAAGAGCCAATACGGGTTGGCTCGGAATCTGGATAATGTGTCGGAATGGATCAACACGTCTACCCGAGGACTGTTGCTTCAGCGAGCTAGCAGTAAAAAATTCCACTAATGCAAGTTGGTCTAGTACAAAGTGGACATCATTATCATCTAATCGAAATGTAACTTGTTCTCGCCATATTATAAGCTAAATATTGTAATAAATGTAACTTGTTCTCGCCATATTATAAGCTAAATATTGTAATAAATGTAACTTGTTCTCGCCATATTATAACTTAAATATTGTAATATATGTAACTTGTTCTCGCCATATTATAAGTTAAATATTGTAATAAATGTAACTTGTTCTCGCCATATTATAACTTCAATATTGTAATAAATGTAACTTGTTCTCGCCATATTATAAGTTAAATATTGTAATATATGTAACTTGTTCTCGCCATATTACAAGTTAAATATTGTAATAAATGTAACTTGTTCTCGCCATATTACAAGTTAAATATTGTAATAAATGTAACTTGTTCTCGCCATATTATAACTTAAATATTGCAAATTTGGCTTTAAACAACAATCACTCATTCATTTAAGTGGAGTTCATTCAGTTCAACTTTATCTCAACAGAAAAAACAAGAAAACAAACAACACTATTTATCTGTAACGTTTTTAACAATGAGTAAGAGATGCCACACAAACTATCAAACAATTTTTTTTTAGGATTTATTTACTCTTTTTAGAAAATTTCTTTTTTTCCTATTTATAAACAATTGATATCAATTATGTCACGTCAAAACAATATTTGAACAGCTGATCAGATCTGTGTAACAACAATATATAAATATTGTGATCAACTGTCACAATGTATCACATCATACGTGGAAATCCTATCGCTAGAGGAACAGCGATGGAAACACTGACAAGTCATCTAAACAAATATATCACTGTCAAACTGTATTAGTGATGTGTTGATGAGACTTAATGGAAAAACTGATGATGAAAAAACAAACTGCCATTTTACTGGCTTTGTAAAAATATTGTTGGTAAAAATTTAGCATTGTTTATTAATTGTTCTTAGATTTTGAAAATTAAATATAGTCCTAAACTTTCTAGTCATTAAGCAACGCCCATTTTACGCTTGAGTGATTCTGGCATCTCTGGAGGTGGTGGTCTTGGTAGTCTGAAGTAGACCTTGACAGAGTCGTAAATAAACCATTGTAGGGCTGTCAACGTACCAATCATAATAATTCTGGGGAATAAGCCTTTCCACATTCCTGAAACATAAATAGATACATTTTTAGAAGAGTGAACATGTTTTCATATCTCAGATACGACAATACTCAATGCTGTCCTAACTTATGACAGATTGTAACTTAACAAGGAGATTTATTGAGGACAATCCATGTACTGTTGTTTTAGTTCAATGGCCAAGTGAACCATGATGGCATGAAATTATTTATTAAGTCAATTTAATCAAAAAGTAAACTACCGTACATGCCAGGCATATTAGATGTTGGATGAGAAGGAATTGCAAGTTTATTTTCATAGGGTCTAGCATGCATTTCAATACAGAAAAATACTTCCAAAATGAGGATACTTTCCCCTAATAGTTTCACAATTTGAGCATCTTTGATTATTTACCATGATTATCAACTGTTGACTGACCCCCTTCAAGTTATGGAACTAAGTTGTAACAGTTTGTGATTTTGACAACAAGTTGTTGCCCTTGAGAGGATGTTGTTTTCCCTCTGTATTATATTTCCTGATTTTGACAACAAGTTGCTGCCCTTGAGAGGATGTTGTTTTCCCTCTGTATTCTATTTCCTGATTTTGACAACAAGTTGTTGTCCTTGAGAGGATGTTGTTTTCCCTCTGTATTATATTTCCTGATTTTGACAACAAGTTGCTGCCCTTGAGATGATGTTGTTTTCCCTCTGTACTCTATTTCCTGATTTTGACAAGTTGTTACCCTTGAGAGGATGTTGTTTTCCCTCTGTACTATATTTCCTGATTTTGACAACAAGTTGTTGCCCTTGAGAGGATGTTGTTTTCCCTCTGTACTATATTTCCTGATTTTGACAACAAGTTGTTGCACTTGAGAGGATGTTGTTTTCCCTCTGTATTATATTTCCTGATTTTGACAACAAGTTGCTGCCCTTGAGAGGATGTTGTTTTACCTCTGTACTCTATTTCCTGATTTTGACAACAAGTTGTTGCCCTTGAGAGGATGTTGTTTTCCCTCTGTATTATATTTCCTGATTTTGACAACAAGTTGTTGCCCTTGATAGGATGTTGTTTTCCCTCTGTACTCTATTTCCTGATTTTGACAACAAGTTGTTGCCCTTGAGCAGACTTCCCGAAAACCGTCGGTCCTTACCGACAGAAATGCAGTAGGACTGACGATTTCAAAATATATATCAGACCGAATGTCCGGTAAAACATAGATATTTGAAAGGACCGGCGATTGAAATTTATTTCCTCCCAGTTTCCACTGCCAATGGCAATAAATTCCGTTTTCAGTTTTATTAAAATGTCAGACAGAGACTTGAAATTTGTTTATTTATTCTGTCAGACCGACACGTTCCTCTTTGTAATCGAAACTCCTATACGTAAATGTAAACATCCTTTTAGTTTTAGTAGGAACGAGCACCTGCAAAACGTGGAACATTAAAACTGAAATATATTACTGAGCACAGAAATAAGTTGACTTCCACACTCCCCAAGTATCAAAGATTGTTTGTGTTTAATTATATATGTTTTGAGATGCTTATATATTGAAGATGACAACAGATTCATATTCTCAACTGAAATTAAAAATGTAGGTAAACTGGAAACTGACATTGATGTATAATATTCGGAACGTGATCGGACCATTAAATACGGATTGTTGGCTATATCTGCCTTATCTTTTTAGATAAAAATATGTATACAGAAAAACATTTAATTGAGTTGTTCAATGATCATGACTATAGGTAATCTTGCATTCAGTTCTGTATGAAAAAAAAATAAAATTGACAGGTTATATACAATATTACAAAAAAATGGTGGGACAGACACAAAGCCCATGGGTAAGACAGAACTCCAGTTCCTGTCTGACCCAATGTCAGACAGAAAAAAAAAGTTTTCGCCAACTCTGTAATACCGAATGTTTGGTATAATAGTTACCTCAGATTTTGTCCAAAAGGCATCGATTTCACCCCTTTTATACGTTTCCGGTTTCAACCAAACCCATTTGTGAAGACGATCACGACACGATTGGTTATTTGTATATATATTAGCCAATGGCACGACGTCTTTCATACCACTGACCTATAGTACAAGTCTTCGAAATTAGACTTTCGAATTTACTGGCCAGAAAACTTCAAAATTAGAATATTTATATAGATTCTATTGAAAAAATATGGCAAGTCACTGGTCTTAATAAATTTTCACTGGCCATGGGCCACCGGACCACTGCTAAAGTCGATGACTGGTACAAGGTCATCAAAACAACAAAACTCGAGACACACACTATAAAAGACATAACATATACAATTTTGAACAACACTGAAAACTAAAAATTGAATTACTTTAACCTCTATAAAAACCAGAGGTGAAATCAGGTGCCCAATTGCTAATACTAGGGTAAAACACTCTAAAAAGGTCAAACTAAACATTATGCACATGACAGTGAATTTTATGGGGCTTTTTTTTCGGACCGGCAAAATATTTTTCGGTCTGACAAGATCTTCATGTCTGTCAGTTCGAATGACTGACAACTTCTCAGCAAGTTTCGGGAAGTCTGCTTGACAGGATATTGTTTTCCCTCTGTACTCTATTTCCTGTTGCCCTTGAGAGGATGTTGTTTTCCATCTGTACTCTATTTCCTGTTGCCCTTGAGAGGATGTTGTTTTCCCTCTGTACTCTATTTCCTGATTTTGACAACAAGTTGTTGCCCGTGAGGATGTTGATGCCCTTGAGAGGATGTTGTTGCCCTTGAGAGGATGTTGTTGCCCTTGAGAGGATGTTGTTGCCCTTGAGAAGATGTTGTTGCCCTTGAGAAGAAGTTGTTGCCTTGAGGGGAAGTTGTTGCCCTTGAGAGGATGTTGTTGCCCTTGAGAGGATGTTGTTTTCCCTCTGTACTCTATTTCCTCCATCAATAAATTGAATAAATCTGACGGCCACGATACAACAGAAGTATTGTTAAAATTCATGTTAGACATAATATTACCTACTGGAAACACCACATTGAATTTAGAACGTGTCACATATGACATATGTAAGTAACAGTTACAATAAAAATGTAGATATCTAATTTAGTGAACAGAAAACTTTGCTGGAAGCCTAAATCATGTACGCTCAAAGGAAAACCTAAATCTTGTACGCTCAAAGTCAGAAGATTGGAAAGCACAAATAACTTAAGTCTTTGAGAGCAAGAAGACAGAAAGGATAACCAAAATCAGGTAAAGTTACCTATGTCTGAGGGAGATGAACCTCAGATTTAGTAATAATTACCTTATTTATGAACTGTAAATTTAAATAACTATATCTTATAAATCATGTCTGTGTAGAAACAATGACTACAGAAATCTTTGGTGGCAAATTATAGTTCACCAAGAGATGCTTAAAAAAAATGCATTTCTAAAATGATTGGCAATATTAGTAAAAAAAATTGTTACTTACCCAGTAAACCTAGTTTCTTAGCAATATCAACAAAGTTACTTCCCTTGTCTTGGTTCAGTTTGGATACAATGGTGTCAGCAGGATGGGATACAATAGCACAGAAAATACCAGCTGTAAAATATAATTACAAATCATTAAATAATAACATCATTTTAAGGTACAGTCAAACCTACTTTAGTGACCACCTCTATTAAGTTACAGTCAAACCTGCTTTAGTGACCACCTCTATTAAGTTACAATCAAACCTGCTTTAGTTATCACCTCTATTAAGTTAGTCAAACTTGCTTTAGTTATCACCTCTATTAAGTTACAGTCAAACCTGCCCTAGTGACCACCTCTATTAAGTTAGTCAAACCTGCTTTAGTTATCACCTCTATTAAGGTACAGTCAAACCTGCTTTAGTTATCACCTCTATTAAGGTACAGTCAAACCTGCTTTAGTTATCACCTCTATTAAGTTAGTCAAACCGGCTTTAGTTATCACCTCTATTAAGTTACAGTCAAACCTGCTTTAGTTATCACCTCTATTAAGGTACAGTCAAACCTGCTTTAGTTATCACCTCTATTAAGTTACAGTCAAACCTGCTTTAGCTATCACCTCTATTAAGTTAGTCAGACCTGCTTTAGTTATCACCTCTATTAAGGTAGTCAAACCTGCTTTAGTAACCACCTCTATTAAGTTAGTCAAACCTGCTTTAGTCATCACCTCTATTAAGTTACAGTCAAACCTGCTTTAGTAACTACCTCTATTAAGTTACAGTCAAACCTGCTTTAGTTATCACCTCTATTAAGTTACAGGCAAACCGGCTTTAGTTATCACCTCTATTAAGTTACAGTCAAACCTGCTTTAGTTATCACCTCTATTAAGGTACAGTCAAACCTGCTTTAGTTATCACCTCTATTAAGTTAGTTAAATCTGCTTTAGTTATCACCTCTATTAAGTCACAGTCAAACCTGCTTTAGTTATCACCTCTATTAAGTTACAGTCAAACCTGCTTTAGTGACCACCTCTATTAAGTTACAGTCAAACCTGCTTTAGTTATCACCTCTATTAAGCAATAACTTTTATTATTACATAAGGCTCTATTTTACTGTTTTTCTATTGGGCAGAAGCAATACACGTGACATTCTATTTTCTAACATTGATTAGCAAAAAGCAATTTCTGTGCAATAAAAAAATCATATTGCAAAATCAATGAATGAAATTACATGGCACAAGAGTGCAATATGTTTTTTTTTATCGCACAGATATTGCTTTTTGCTAATCAATATGTTAGAAAATTTCAATTTTTTTTCAAAATATTTCAAAATTATAAAAACAAAAAATTTAAAGTTCAAAATTTTAAACAAAATTAAACAAATTTCTTAATTTTTTTTTTTTTTTTTAAATTTTCATAAAATTTCGAAACTTTCAAAAATTTCATCAGACTGAAAAAAGGCTCAAAATGATAAAATTTTCATAAAATTTCAAAATTAGAGTAAAATAGAGCCTTATGTAATAAAACAATTACTACACTTGAACTTGATCAATATGAGGTTTAATGGAGCAGAGCACAACAATATTGAACTCGGCTTCGCCTCATTAATATAGTATTATTACGTAATGTTTTTCATATTGGCCTAGCTATAGGTCAGAGGCCTGCTGTATTGGTTTTTCAGACATTGTATATATATACAGTGGAATCTGTCTAATCCGACACACCAAGGGACCAAGGAAATGTGTCGGATTGAACAGGATGTCGGAAAACTTGGGTTTCTTTTTAGTTAACAGAAATTTGCACAAATTTAACAAGAGAAGAAATTGTGTACGTTTAGTATAAGGGCTATTCCATTTAAGTCTACCTGGGAGGAGGGGGGGATGCCATTTTTTTTATTTTTCTGTTGGCTGTGGGGGTGAATCCATATTTTTTTATGTTGGGTGGGGGGGATCCAATGACTAGAAAATTCAGTGGATGAGAGGGGGTGTTATTTATCTTGACTTCCCTTTGCCTTAAACTCGCTGGCTTTTCACATAAATAACCAGAGGCTCTCAAGAGCCTGTATCGTTAACCTGGTAATAAAAAAAAAACAATTGGTCCTATGTAAAAACTATGTCCTGCAGTGGTAGTCATCTTGGAATTACGATCAACATAAAAAACACAAAGTTTGTAAAGGACCTTCCAATGATTGATGCACAGTTTAGGTTCAATCAGTGCAATAGCTTCAGAGAAGAATATATTTCTGTATTTTCCCCATATGGTTCTGTGTTAATACTATGACCTGTGGTGGCAGCCATCTTGGATTTCCGATTGGCATAAAAAACAGAGGACCTCCCAATGATCATTCCTGGGCAGTTTGGTTTCAACTGTCCAAGTGGTTTCAGAGAAGAAGCATTTTGAAACATTTTTCCCATAGGGTCCAATGTTAAACTAAGTTCTGCCGTAGCCGTCATTTTGAATTTCATATCAGAACAAAAAACGTAAAGTTTGTAGAGGACCATCCAATGAACATTCATGTACAGTTTGGCTTTAATCATATTTGTAGTTTCTGAGAAGAAGGCATTTGAACATTTTCCCATAGGGTCCAATGTTAATCTATGTCCTGCGGTGGTGGCCATCATGGATTTCCGATCGGCATAAAAAACACACACCTTGTAGAGGACCTTCCAATGATCATTCCTGGGCAGTTTGGTTTCAATTATCCAAGTGGTTTCAGAGAAGAAGCGTTTTGAAACATTTTTCCCATAGGGTCCAATGTTAAACTAAGTCCTGCCATAGCCGCCATTTTGAATTTCATACCGGAACAAAAAACGTAAAGTTTGTAGAGGACCATCTAATGAACATTCTTGTACAGTTTGGCTTTAATCATATTTGTAGTTTCTGAGAAGAAGGCATTTGAATATTTTCTCATAGGGTCCAATGTTAATCTATGTCCTGCGGTGGCGGCCATCTTGGATTTCCGATCGGCATAAAAAACACAAATTTTGTAGAGGACCTTCCAATGATCATTCCTGGGCAGTTTGGTTTCAACTGTCCAAGTGGTTTCAGAGAAGAAGCATTTTGAAACATTTTTCCCATAGGGTCCAATGTTAAACTAAGTTCTGCCGTAGCCGTCATTTTGAATTTCATATCAGAACAAAAAACGTAAAGTTTGTAGAGGACCATCCAATGAACATTCATGTACAGTTTGGCTTTAATCATATTTGTAGTTTCTGAGAAGAAGGCATTTGAACATTTTCCCATAGGGTCCAATGTTAATCTATGTCCTGCGGTGGTGGCCATCTTGGATTTCCGATCGGCATAAAAAACACACACCTTGTAGAGGACCTTCCAATGATCATTCCTGGGCAGTTTGGTTTCAATTATCCAAGTGGTTTCAGAGAAGAAGCGTTTTGAAACATTTTTCCCATAGGGTCCAATGTTAAACTAAGTCCTGCCATAGCCGCCATTTTGAATTTCATACCGGAACAAAAAACCTAAAGTTTGTAGAGGACCATCTAATGAACATTCTTGTACAGTTTGGCTTTAATCATATTTGTAGTTTCTGAGAAGAAGGCATTTGAATATTTTCTCATAGGGTCCAATGTTAATCTATGTCCTGCGGTGGCGGCCATCTTGGATTTCCGATCGGCATAAAAAACACAAATTTTGTAGAGGACCTTCCAATGATCATTCCTGGGCAGTTTGGTTTCAACTGTCCAAGTGGCTTCAGAGAAGAAGCATTTTGAAACATTTTCCCCATAGGGTCCAATGTTAAACTAAGTCCTGCCGTAGCCGCCATTTTGAATTTCATATCGGAACAAAAAACCTTAAGGTTGTAGAGGACCATCCAATGAACATTCATGGACAGTTTGGCTTTAATCATATTTGTAGTTTCTGAGAAGAAGGCATTTGAACATTTTCCCATAGGGTCCAATGTTAATCTATGTCCTGCGGTGGCGGCCATCTTGAATTTTCAATCGGCATAAAAAAACAGAAATTTTGTAGAGGACCTTCCAATGATCATTCCTGGGCAGTTTGGTTTCAATTATCCAAGTGGTTTCAGAGAAGAAGCGTTTTGAAACATTTTTCCCATAGGGTCCAATGTTAAACTAAGTCCTGCCGTAGCCGCCATTTTGAATTTCTTATCGGAACAAAAAACGTAAAGTTTGTAGAGGACCATCCAATGAACATTCATGTACAGTTTGGCTTTAATAATATTTGTAGTTTCTGAGAAGAAGGCATTTGAACATTTTCCCATAGGGTCCAATGTTAATCTATGTATTGCGGTGGCGGCCATCTTGGATTTCCGATCGGCATAAAAAACAAAAATTTGTAGAGGACCTTCCAATGATCATTCCTGGGCAGTTTGGTTTCAACTGTCCAAGTGGTTTCAGAGAAGAAGCGTTTTGAAACATTTTCCCCATAGGGTCCAATGTTAAACTAAGTCCTGCCATAGCCGCCATTTTGAATTTCATATCAAAACAAAAAACGTACAGTTTGTAGAGGACCATCCAATGAACATTCATGTACAGTTTGGCTTTAATCATATTTGCAGTTTCTGAGAAGAAGGCATTTGAACATTTTCCCATAGGGTCCAAAGTTAATCTATGTCCTGCGGTGGTGGCCATCTTGGATTTCCGATCGGCATAAAAAACACACACCTTGTAGAGGACCTTCCAATGATCATTCCTGGGCAGTTTGGTTTCAATTATCCAAGTGGTTTCAGAGAAGAAGCGTTTTGAAACATTTTCCCCATAGGGTCCAATGTTAAACTAAGTCCTGCCGTAGCCGCCATTTTGAATTTCATATCGGAACAAAAAACCGTAAGATTGTAGAGGACCATCCAATGAACATTCATGTACAGTTTGGCTTTAATCATATTTGTAGTTTCTGAGAAGAAGGCATTTGAACATTTTCCCATAGGGTCCAATGTTAATCTATGTCCTGCGATGGCGGCCATCTTGGATTTCCGATCGGCATAAAAAACAGTAACTTGGTAAAGGACATTCCAATGATCATTCCTTTACAGTTTGGGTTCAGTCAGTTCATTAGTTTCAGAGAAGAAGATCTTTGAAATTTCAGCCAATCAGAGCATATTATTGGCCCTGGCAGCCATATTGAATATTCGACTGGAACGAAAAACAGTAACTTTGTAGAGGACCATCCAAAGAACATTCCTGCTAAGTTCGGTTCCAATCGGCCAAGTGGTTTCGGAGAAGAAGCTTGAAATGTGAAAAGTTTACAGACGACAGACGCCAAGTGATGGCAATAGTTCACATGGACCTTTGGTCCAGGTGAACTAAAAAGATATATCCGTTTTGTTGTCTAAAGAGATCGCCCCATTTTGCCAGAATTTGCTCCAAAACAGTAGTGAGTTATCTTCCCGGAAGTGGAGTTATCTACCCTTAAAGATGGCAACCTCAATTTCTGTTGCTGTGTGGCTGGAAAAAATAGGTCTTCAGTCATTATCACCTATATTTGAAGGTTTTGTTTTACTGTATTAGAACATGAAACATAATTGTTTAATAGCTGCAAAATCTCCAGTGAATAAAACTCGTGATAAAATTATAGCTAGCTATAGTAAAATGCAAGAGGCACATTTATACGCAAAGTTTAAGGGAGAGATTTACACGGCGTATATTGGTATATCATTCACATTAGTGCGAAGCTCTGGGTGTTTCTATAACGGAAATTATTTTTATGATTTTTTTTTTTTCTTCTGGTGGTAGTGGGGTACTTTCAGAAGTAAATTCTGGTAGTGGTGGGTGGAAATTTTTTTCTTCTTCTATTGGTGGGAGGGTCTGAAATAAATGGCATTCCCCCCTCCCAGGTATATTTAAATGGAATAGCCCTAAACATATTTTATTAATTAATTCAATATTACACATTATGATAATACCCATATAAATTATATAGACATTTAAATTAATCAATAGGATTCGGAAACAAGTGGCTATACTTATATTAATCCATATCCCTGTTGTTATCTGGTGTTCAAGGTTTAATTAGTATCGAAAGGTAGAAGTGTATTGAGAATTAATCAAGTGTTAATCAGTCGTTGTCAATGTTATTTGGTGTGCTTTAGTAAGAAAAAAATAAAAGAAAAAGAAACAAACAAATGAAGCGCAAAGGTGCAAGTGCTTTTTTTTTAACAAGCTTAAGTTGTGTGAATATGGTTAAGAGGTGAATCGTTTACTACTTATGATGAACTTCTGCACGTTTAAGAATATATCTGTATTTAGGGTATTCGTTAAGTCTGTAGAGCCAAACAATAGTAAATCCGTATTTAAGTTAATTGGTAAATTAATGGTGTGAATATATCTCAGTCTTGTTGCATTGTGACAGGGACAATGTAGCAGAAAATGGGCCGTGGTTTCTGTTGCCCCACATTGACAGAATGGGAAATTTACAGTGTTTTTACGAAATAAGTGATGATTGAGAGAGCTGCATTGCATACGCAACCTAGCGTGTAAAATTTTTCCCAGTCGAGTACCAATATAATAATAAATGGGTTTAGTATTGTTTTGCGGTTGAAGATTTGATTTAATTATCTGAACAGATCTGCTTGATTTAATATTTTCTGGCTGTTGGTTCCATAGTTGTGCACTGGAGGGTATGAAATAGCTTGCATAGAGCGATGTTCGAGTGCGTACTGGAGGGATACGTGAGGTATGACGAGTATCGTGGTCATGGATCATGCCGAAATTTTGCGGAATTAAGTTATTAAGATATTGAGGAGTTAAGATTATTTGACACCTTATAAAATTGAACTGTTCTATGTCTTTCCCTTCTATCTTTCAATTTTTCCCCACCCGGTTTCAATATATAGATTACTTAAGGATACAAGTCTGGTACCCCCAGTCACGATTCTAGCAGCCTCAGCCTGAACATTTTCTAGTTTGTTAATTAGTATTTGAGTCTTGGTATCCCAAACAACATCTGCATATTCTAGTAATGGTCTAATAAAAGTAATATAAATTGTTTCTAGAGTTTTCCGATCCAGTATAAATTTGAATTTCCTTAAAATGTTAACACGTGAGATTGCTTTTTTAGTTATCATGTCAATATGTTTATTCCAATTACCATCGTCAGAAAGTTGTAGTCCAAGGTGTTTATGTTCAGTAACAGTACTAATAATGACAGTATTATTCATAATAAGGTTAGGTTGATGGGGTTTATTTAATTTTCGAGAGATAGTCATGGTTTCAGTTTTCTGTGGATTAAAATTTACCAGTTATTTTGTAGACCATGCATGTAATTTCACTAGGTAATCATTGAGTGTTTGTGCTGTTTCTTGTGGGTCGTCTACAATTAAGTACAGACTAGTGTCATCGGCGAATAATTTTATAGTCGAATTAATATCGGTCAGTATGTCATTTATGAAAACAATGAACAAAAGAGGCCCTAAAATCGATCCCTGGGGTACACCAGCATTTATGTCACGCCAACTAGAAGTTGAATTATTAATTACGACACGTTGTTTTCTTTCAGACAAGTAGTTTTTCACCCAAGATAATGAGCCTCTAATCCCTATTGATTCAAGCTTACGAAGTAATCCCTTATGCCAAACTCGGTCAAATGCTTTACTTATATCGCAAAAGACAACTCTCACTTCCTTACCTTCATCCAACGCTCTATCAAATTCATTTGTGTACGTTTGATTATGTAGGATGGTTTAAATAATTGGAACTACAATATAAAGGGATTAAATGTAGATGAAAATACATTTAATAGTTAATTTATACACAATTAATATATTTGAACAATTTCATAAGCTGATAATATTGTTGGTTGTAGTCTTGTTCTTTACAAAGAAAGTGAAAACAGGTATCTGTAAAATTTTAATTATTATATTCTTGGTAAACTTACTTTTAACCCTTATTAATGAGTCTCTAATCACTTGTCAATCAATAAATTCAAATCATAATTTATTGGTGTTCACAAGCCTAGAACAATTTCATATTCTATCAGATAATGGTTGTAGCCATATCCTTTACAAAGAAATTGAAACCAGTTAACTGTAAAAATTTAATTTGACATGTTTATTCTTTGTAAACTTACTTTTAACCTTTACTAATGAGTCTCTAATTACTTGCTAATCAATTAGTTAAAATCACAATTTATTTGTGAGCTAAGTCTGTCAATTTGTTAATGGTTTATATTTAATGATACACCTGGAAGGATGGTAATTTAGTCATGAGCAGATCAAAGGGTCGGATAAGACAGGATTAATTAGTGTAATTAATAACACTGCGACCATAAAACAGTGTCAGATGTTGGAAGTGACAGGTGTCGGAATACTCAAGGTTTTTTAACAAAGAATGTGAAAGAAATATTTTGGGACCTGGAATTCTTGTCGGAAGTCACAGGATGTCGGAAAACTCAGGTGTCGGATCGCACAGGTTCCACTGTATATACAATATTGTACTCTCCGTTTTCTCAACAAATAATTTTTACTGTACATAAATCTATTTTTAATTTGTAATCCTCTTCCTTATCCACAAAGATTGTTTTTCTTGGGACATTTATTTTTATAATATGCTGGGTACTGGAGAAGATTGTCCCGTCTCAAACCCACAGAGCTGCT
Organism: Bathymodiolus septemdierum; assembly: GCA_963383655.1. Taxonomy (NCBI): domain Eukaryota; kingdom Metazoa; phylum Mollusca; class Bivalvia; order Mytilida; family Modiolidae; genus Bathymodiolus; species Bathymodiolus septemdierum. The sequence goes on from OY726518.1 coordinate 37,441,545, forward strand.
CAGCACACCCCAATGTGACAGATAGGGGTAGCTCTCTCACTGGAGGGGAGTGAGGTTATAATATGGAAAGCCTAACCGTAATGGGAATATGCTTAGAGTGACATGCATATCAATCAATCTCAACAATATGTATATCAAAAGCTGATAGAAAGTGGGTTAAAAGAACACCCTACAAATAATGTTAAGTGTTTTTGTACCAGATCTTAATATGTGATTTAAACAAAAACCTAATACATTTCAATATTTCATCACCATAGCATTCGTTTTATGTGTTTTACTAACCAGTAATTATTCAAACCTAGACAAGTTTGTACTAAACCCTGAATAATAGTGGAATGTAAGCTTACCAATATAACCAGCTGTGAAAGTTACCATCAGTTGTTCCCCTTTGTTACATTCACTTCTTGGTTTTGGCACAACAAATTTGTACAAAGCTTCTAAAGTTCTTTCAAAGCAAGCAAACTTCATCATGGTATATGGAATCTGTCGTGCCCACAGAGGTACCAGTCCTTTGTAAAAACTGGAAAAAAGTTATCCATTTATGAAGTCAAGTCTGAACTGCAGCAAATATTTGTGTCCTTTGTACCTGACAATTTGTAACTATTATGAATATGAAATTGATAAGATTTGTCTCCCTTGAATTTCACTGGAATTATGCTTATTACACTTAGAACCATTTACAAAGGGGGTGGATTTCCAATGTCATATGTCGTGGTCGTGTTCAGTGGGTTCAGTTGAAAGGTGGTTGTTCATTTTGTTAATATTTACAGAATGGTTGACCATCACTGTTTTAACTTTCTTTTCACAACAAATATTTTAAATATACAGCATGTCCCTTTACCCAAAATGTTTCGGCCTGTGGCCTAACTTAGGTGAAATAAGGACATGCTGCATAATTCAGTTTTTCATTTCCCCTGTATTTGGGATTTCTGGAAAAGACTTAACAACATTTCATTTATATAATACAACTTTTTATAAAGTCTACCTTGTTTAACTGATATTTTTGACAGCTTGGTAAATTTCTGTCGTATTTGCCACTGATCACTGCGTAGGTTACAGTTTGTTGAAAGTTAGATATATTTATCGTATTTACCACTGGTCTCTGTGTTGTGTACTGATTTTTGTGCATTAACGAGTCTTTATCATGCTATATAGTTGATAAAATCCTCTATTTTATGTCAATTTTTTTAAGGTAGATGTAATAATTTTTTTTTTTTTTTTTTTTTTTTATACATATTATTGTTTTGACATTAGGCATTGAAAAAGTTTCTCGGTGAGATAAAAATTTTGTCATTCAACAAAGTGTTTAATTCTTGATCACTTTGTTTTGTGAACTTGGTGTTGTTTTACAAACCATTTTAGACATTTATAATTTATTTTACTTGTATATTATCATTATTCCGTAAAGATCTAACACCCCGCAGATTAATCGTTGACTGGGTTTTCAGACGTTGTATGTTGTAGATGTACTTCCCATTAAATATGGAATAATTAATGAAAAACCATCACTTTTTTCTGGGTTTTTTTCTTTGTACACTCGTTTTGAAATGTGAACAGACTTACAAGACAGTCTATAATGAATCCTTGATATTCCATACTGGAAAGGCATTTTGATTTTTATGTTGACCACCTCATAGTCAAGATCATAGCTAAAAATGACATCTAGTGATATAGAAATAATACAAACCCTCCAATACCCTCTTCATTCAATATCCTAGGAAAGCCTTCTCTTAGTGTGCTACTCCAGCCTGGCTGTGTTTGAATTCTGACTTTACAGGCTTCCATAGGACACAAGGCAATGTCAGCAAAGAACTCTGCTGATGCACTGGCTGCTAGGTATAACGACGTTCTCCATAAAAATGAATTTTCCTGTTAATTATAAAAGTATTTTTGTAACAGAAATGAAAGTAAATTGTTTTCTTTATAGGGCAATGGTTCAAGAATTCCCATTTAGTGAATTTAAAAATTTTAGCTGTCAGTGGACAAGTAAATTTCAACTAATGAACTGAACTGGTCATTTAAATGATTTCAAAGTTTAAATTAAGATCATGTTTTCAAACGAGATCGTTGGCAGCAGTTTCAGATGATAATAATTTAATATAGTCTCAAGGAAGGAAATGTGTTGTTGTTGTCCATTTCTTGGGAAATGTTTGTTAATAAAGCAACCAGACGATTATTGTCTGAGATACTAGTAAGAACAATAATGGGATAATTATGACCTGATTTCTTAAACAATGATTTCCGGCATAAAATTGTTAACAGATTTCGTTCTTTTTATACATGAATAAACTGAATTGAAATGTGTTGCTGAATTGATGTACAAATATCATCACAAGAACCTAAACTGGTGTAATCATGATAGATTTAACTACTTTTTTTGCAAGAGTGAGTGATTGTTGCTTAATGCAAATTCAGCAATTTTTCAGCTATATCACGACGAGAATAAGTTAATTTTCAATGAGTTGATGATGAGGTCTGCTTTGTTCAAGACCAACACGCTAAGTAAAGTTGGATTTTTTTATAGTGCTAGCTCACTGAAACAAGTCTGTGGGTAGACATGTCGCTCCACTCTGACATATTACTCTGATTCCAAGCCAACCAGTCTTTGCTCTTTCTCCTTAATGCTGCGTGCTTGTGGAGAAGCAACAAATACCAATTTTATAGTTTTGGTTTGATCCGACCAAGCTGGAACCCACGATCTACTGTATTCAAGGTGAGCACTAGGGGTGTAACGATACACTTTTTCCACAAGCGATACGTATCGCGATACATTTTTATAGGAAACTGTAACTATTCCTTGAAGTCCATGCTGGTCGACATGGGCGCTGCCATGTTTTTTTTTTATATGAGGTTGCTTACGTACTAGCGGAAATTATAAATATTTGATATTTTATTAATTAATTTTAAAAGCGTAAATTAATCGATTCACTTTTCTCAAAATATTAATTAAATGATCCCCAAAAGAAAACGGAAGTTCAACACTACTTTTTTTTCCAAAAAATGAGCATCATATCGTTTGTATCGTAAACCGAACCGTCCCCAAAATAATCGTGATTTCGGTACATATGGTGAATCGTTTCCCCCTTAGTGAGCACGCTAACCATTACGCCACCGATGTGTGTTTTTTTTGGTCAGTATTACATACAGGGATTTCAATAAGGGCTGACACCCGGCGATATGTTGCCGCTTCAAACGAGTGAAATCGCCGGTTCGACTGTTAGAAACTAAAATATTTGTTCATTAAATAAAAGAAATATACAATATTTATTCACTCTTTCATCTTAAAGATTTTTAAAATCCACAATTAAAAAATGAATTATACAAAAAACAATGCATTTCAGGATCGATAGCAATGCATTTGTCAGGGGTTATCTAATAGGGGCAATGAAACGAATTTATCATTGATCGGTGTCAATTCTATGCTTAACTTATTATCATTTGATGTTCGATTAAACGTTTAAATGATGAGAGATATTTCAATTGAAAAATCTAGAGACACATTAAAAAGATAATTATGTTATCCATCATCGATAACTCATGAGATACGCAAATGGAAAAGTTTGAAAAGCTCCACGGTCATCTTGAAATGGTCTTGCTAAAATTAAAAAAAAAATCATTTCTATGAAACCTTTTTTTTCATGCACTTGTAAACTACCTTAAAATGCCTCAGAATGCACCATTTTGAATGTAAGTGAGAAAAAAAATTCATGTAGCTGCTTCAAATTTCAATTCAGCCTGTTCAATACAATCTTATTGAATACGCTGTACATACATCTACTTTTAATCAAAAACTGTATAAAAATATTATAATTGCAATCAAATTTCTTTGGTGGGAAATATTAATATAAATTGCTAAAAAAAAACAAACAATTTGGAGAAAAAAAAAAGGTTTCACACCAACAACACATTGTATGTTATGTTTCCTAACAAAGGAAATTATAATGGATCAACACTGAAGAAACAAAAGTTGTCTTGTGAAAATTGTCAAAGCTTGATGTACATGTAAATATAAATAGATTTGTCTTCACTCTTTACAGACAAAAGAAACATAAAGTTAATATCAATAATGTTAAATGTTTACAATTGTTGTAACAAGTTGAGTCATTAAACTGTCTTACTTACCTCTCCAATAAGATCTCCATAGAATATCTTAAAGACTTCATAAAAACCAAATTTACACAGTCCTTGCATTGAATAACCAATCAAAGTGGGTGCCCATCCTTTTGTCAGTTCTACTGCACCACCCTCCTTTACAGTCACTTTAAAGCCCTTGACAACGTTTCCATATTTCTCAGGGTTTACTTGCATTCGACATTTCACCAAATCAAGAGGGACAACTGCTGTATGTGTTATTCCACAGCTTAAAATACCACCAAATCCACAGAGGGCATAATATTTGGCTGATCCAAAATCACAACTGATTTCCTCTGTAAATAATTCCAAAAGTTTATAAATAACAATACACATGTAGTGTAAATACAATGTATTGTAAAAATTGGTATTGGTGGCAGCTTCTAAAGTTCAACTCATAGAGCTGCCCAGCGTGTGCCAGAGGGTGGATAGTGTGTTGTTCTCAATATTAGGGAGGGGACATTCAGGTCATATTTAATATAAATGTAATATTGAAAGCCTGACCATGGATCAATCTTTAATTGCATGTTACAATAAAAACTGGTATCTGTCATCCCATCTACATTTGAAACCATAAAATTAGATTAAATCTCCATAGTCATAGAGAAAGTCAAGGAAGTATTATTCACTCATTCAAATTGCCATGGGAGTATATAAACATGGTATATTTACCCTGGGATTAAAAATAGGATTGGATTTTCAATGCAAAAGGGTAGGGAATGGGCATATAAAAAATGAAGACCTGTAAATGGAAAATATGACATAGAATAGAAATTGTTGGCCTCTTGTTTTCAAATAATTTCGCATAACATCAGAATACAGGCTCTAGACACTACATGTATATCATCAATAAAAAAAATCCACAGTCAATGGTACATGTAAGAAAATAGTGTGGTGTAATATAAAAGAGAAGGCTTCCAATGCAAAATGTAAATACATTGGTTTATTTTTCGTGAACAGTTTTGCACTTATAAACTGCAGTATTTTGGGACATTCCCCTACTACCTAATGGTTTCACCCCCACATCATTTATTGGATTTCAGACAACAATACATCGACATATGTCTGCTGCTGATGAAGGTCAGCTTCATTCTTTAATTACCGTCCATGATTGTGCTGTCCACATCGAATATCTTCATGAACGAAAATCACCTATCACCAATACGGCATGGGTTCGCGTCCAGCTTTGTAAATTACAAAAAAAGGGTGCACTCGACTCGCAGCCGCAAGTGATAAAGTTTACCAGTTGCTTGCCTAGGGTCGGTGGTTCTCTCCAGGTACTCCGGCTTCGTCCATCACTAAAACTGGTCGCCATGATATAGCTGAAATATTGCTGAAAGTGGCGTTAAACACCATAATTCAAATTCATTCGAAATAAAAATAAATAAAAATATTGCATATTTATATGTTGCTATATTTTAATACTACAAAAAAGGGATATATATTTTAATAGGAGAAACTTTTTTTTCCCCACCGACTTGAATTTTTTATTGATATAGTGTCTACTGCCTGTGATCAGAAAGTAGACCAAATTATTCTGTCGTTCAGAAAACCCTTTCTATCATTCTATATTCGTCTTTTACCTATGACTTTTCATGTTTATTTTTATTTCTTTATGCTGCTTTCTAACGACAGAACGAGTCTATTGTAAAATTCGTGAGATCGGTCGATTTTTTCGTGTATGCGCCCACAAACACCTACCGATGTGTAGAGGAACAACTTTTCTGCATATTCATCGCGGTCCACCATATACAATTGCTCAGATTACCCCTCTAAACCCCATTTTTATGGGTCACCGCATCAATCTATGTTGACATCTCCTCCTTAGCCATTCAAACGATTTCGACCAATCAAATCACGTCTTGCTTCCAAAGCGTAAGGGAAACAACACTGAAAGAGACCATACTATAAAATATGTTTAATGTTACACCTGATAACAACTCTCTATTTCAGCTCTGTCAAATCGTTTCCTTTTAGCCTGACAATTAAACTTTTGATCACATAAACTGCAATTTTCAGTTGCCATTTTGCTTCACTTTGATGATCACAGGACCAGAGTTGTCTCCCTTATGCTTTGGATGGTCGAAATCGTTCGAATGGCTAAGGAGGAGATGTCAACGTAGATTGAAGCGGTGACCCATAAAAATGGGGTTTAGAAGGTTCTGAGCAAATGTATACGGTGAATCGCGATGAATATGCAGAAAAGTTGTTCCTCTACACATCGGTAGGTGTTTGTGGGCGCATACACGTAAAAATCAACCGAAATTCCAGCACTTCCAAAAAGGTAGCGATCTCACAAATTTTTCAATAGACTCGTTCTGTCGTTAGAAAGCAGCATAAAAAAATAAAAATAAACATAAAAAGTCAGTTAAGTAAAAGATAAATATAGAATGATAGAAAGGGCTTTCTAAACGACAGAATAATTCGGTCTGATCAGAAAGTACATCATCATAACATGTAATCTCCTTGAGATTAGGTTTCTGAAGAAATTTTCTGTCTGTATTCCCATCCAGGCTTCCGAAGAAAGGCGGAAATATGTCGCACGTGACCTACTTTGGCTTTGCTGCCACTTAGGTGTCCATTGTCAACAAAATCTGAGGATTATCTGTCAGTATGGGGGTGTAGATAGTAGGAAGATATAAAAAAAAAACAGGTTTTCCTTGAAGAAAAATCATTTCACTACACAAATTAGTAAGCGATTTGCGTCCTATCGACATTTTGACAGGGGAAATAGCGATTGAAGTGACAGGGGTAGTAGGAGTAAGTCCGGCCTTGTGGTTTTTTAGGTACATAGTGAGCATATTTTTGACTCTACACAAGTGCCTGTGCATAAACTAAGTCTAAGGCTGCATCAACTTGTAAGGATCTCAATGAGATTACATAACATCATAACATGTACTATACTGGATAATTAGTATACTAGTCCTGTGTCCCAGCTTATAATTCTTATAGAGACTTCCTAGTAAATATTTCTTAAGTTGTAAACTAAAGTTGATAAAAAGATAACTTGGATTCTTAGAAGTTCAAGCATTTCAAAATCACAACATTGATTTAACAATTCACAATGCCCTTGAAATCGACCCTTGCTATTTAACACGGACTGATCAGTTTGATTTAACACACATTTCATGCACAAATTATTGACACAATATATCTTTAAATAACTGATTATTAGATAAGAACCTTGGGATGCTGCTGCTGCAGCGATCGTTCTGGTCTCGTTCACTTTCAACCCTTCACAGTTTGCATGTTGGAAAGGACTGCTAAACGGGTTACTTTTAACCAATTTGGAGAGAGCTTCCATCATCTTCTCCTGTAAAAATAGGTACGAAAATGGTTAATAAAAAATCGTTTTGTTATGACAAGATGTTTTTCATTCATATTTAAAGAAAATTTGACAACCGGCTACCTTCATTCTTACCTTCTGGCGTGTTGCGACGGAAAGGACTGATAGTAAGGTCACAATGAACTGAATACTTTCCGTGACTACGATTGGTCAAATCGGTGTCAAATCTTGTGACGTTAACACTGGTTCCCTGATAATGGATGAAGCCTATCTAATCTGGGATAGCGTTCGATTAGACGATTCGAGTAATAAGAAAGTTAACAGAGTTCAACAAAAATACACCACACTAGTGTTGGGAAAATACCCTCAGTTTATGTCGGAACACTCACAGTGGCGGATCTGCTATGAAACTAACTAATAGATTATATTAACTGTGGAATTTGCTATATTTTATCTCATTATTATATGATTCAACATGCATAACGCTTCCATAATGTTCACCCCGTAGCTCGAAAATTATAAGATATAGACCAGACATTTTTTTCTGTGACTTTTTCCCCCTACATTCACATTTATAACTATATATATTTACCAGTTAACAGATAGTCATCAAAGAGTGTGGAAGTCAGGGGCGGATCAAGGATTTGTGGTTAGGGGGCGTGAGTAGGCGAGGGGTCAGGGGACCGCTTAAGGTCCCCAGCGGGTCGAGGGTAGAGCCCCGGAAGCTCTGGGGATTTGAGGAATTACAGACATTTATTTGAACGATAATTTTGAACCAACCACACCTTTTTATCAGACCAAAAAAACTTGACTTTGAGTCTTAATTTTGTCGGATAATTGTTAACAGTATGTTTTTGTCAGATTATAAGAACCTAAAGTAAAACTTTTTTTGAACAACCGTGATGCGAATTGTTCAACTCATGACTGATCAATCACGATATTTTAACCCTTCAAAGAACTATTGGTTTAGTTTTAACGCATTCCTCATTTCACTAATTGGTCTGTACTTTCGGTGCTTGTCCTTTCGGGTGGTTCTAGTTAATACTGCCCGTCCGAATGGAGTTTCTTTTCGTCGTTTGATTCATTCATTGAAAACGTATGATTCGACCGTTCTTGTTTATAGACAAACAAAAGCGAAAATTGTCAATGCATCAACTTGTTGTTGATTTCTGATTAACTAACGTAACTAAATTAGATGATCAGAATCGTTTCATGCAGCATTAATGTTAACATATCGTAAATGTGTCCGGGGAATTCCAAAATACACGTGCTATAATTTTTGTTATCATGAAGATGTCTTCTGCGTGTAATTCATCAATTTGTATCTGGTTATGAATGATACTGATGTTGAAAGAACATCAGTATCAGGATTTAAGTTTACTAAAGATTTGTTTTTCTTATAGTTGTAAAATTGACTGAAGAAATAATGTTTAATTAGCGTGAGAAAATAGTTGATGTCTGGTACCTCGGAACCAATCAGAATGGAATAATCTTTGGACTACTGACCATTCATGAAAAAGTTGTTTGTTGAACTGCTTAATTAACGTTGCATAACATATGCTTTGCGAATTTTAGGGGGGGGGGGGGGCGCACGCCCCGCACGTCCCCTCTAAATCCGCCTCTGGAAGTCCCTACGATGACTCCGTCCTGACTTTCAACAATGGTTAAGTCAAGCCAGGATATATGATATAACTTTCAGGTATATCCTTTATAAAGGTTATAATTTTATTACAGTACTAGTGGTGTCAGAAGTCGGCACGATCCCACTGTTTTTCCAGAATCTGACACTGATTTAGTGACGTTTGTTTGCGCCATTTTTCACCTATTTTTTGGGAGAGAAAATATTTGTTTTCTTTCTTCCCGCGAATATATATGCTTTGATGTACAGTATTTAATGACGTGTTGATTTATTTCATGTCATACTTATCACATTTATTTTTCAGGTTGCCCATTATTTCTCGATTTTCACTTTATTGATCCAGCCCTGGCCAAAACCCCTTTTTGAAGTCACTGCACATATGGTCCCTGTAATATCATTTATGGTGTGTTTTTGACACATCCTGCATATATCACTTATGCAGTTTATTAGAATAGCAGATTTGAAGGGGATATCGATCAACATTTTCGTGATATATTTTTTCCTCGTTCTTACTGCAGCTCTGTGCGTTAAAGCATCTGATGTCATTGTTGTGTTTGGAATAATATTTATGTGCATATTTACCTGCTATATTTAGCAAAATTTGTTATATTTTCCTCAATTTTGTCATTATATTTACCGAGAATAGTACCGAGTAGTATAGTATAGGGCATATCCCCAACTAGGATTTTTGTCATTTTGTACAATTTGTATTGACAATTGTACATATATTTGTTTTTGTTAGGTTTTTTCCCTCTTTTTTCTCACACACATTTTTGTCACAGTTATGTGCGACAGATCTTCTGATGTCACAGCTGTGCCAAGAATAATTTTTGTGAGAATTTTTTTTCTATCTGTCTGTTTGATATTTTTTTCTCATATTCTGTTTTGTGTGTGACAATTGTACAAACGTTGCCACAAGTGTAAATATTTAAATATATTGATAAATAGTTAAAGTTTTACTTCGAGTCGGATCTTCTGATTCAGGTATTTTTCTTTATATACATCGATTGTTTGATATATTTTCATAAATCACGGATAAAGATAACAGAGGATGATCTATAGGAGACAATGTCATCTGTTCTACAGGAATCAGACATTTTGAAACGCCATAGGTCAAGGTCACCACAGAGAACAAGTCCAAGACAAAGCCCAACTAGAAGTGGAAGGTGTTTTAGCTGCGGTGTAGAAGGACATTATAGTGCACAGTGCGACAAACAGAGAAACAGATCACCACAAAGATTTATTCCACGGTTAAGATCTCCATCACCAAAGAAACAGCCTGGAAGTTCTTTAAGCTTCAATGTGCCGAGGCATAGACCTGAAAACATTCGTATGCTGATGGCTTATCTCGTATACCAGATGAATTAAATGTTTTTAATGAAAACAGACCCAGGCTTGATTTAATGGATTTACCATGTCAAGGTTGTGATTTCTGTACAAGAGCAAGACAGCAATGGACACCATTTGAGGAAGACGTTGATTGTATGGTTCCACTGACCACCAGGACACTTACATCAGAAAGTAACACAGATGCTTAAGGAAACTCGTGTGTAACTCTTTATTCATCGGAGGACCTACAGGATGAGCAGATGAAGGACCATGATTTGAGATTATTGATGTCTTGAGTAAAACAGAAATACACTCCTTCCAAACAAGAACTACAACTCAGTAATAGAACAGCGAGACATTTTTGGATGTGTAGACCCAACTACAATTGCAAGATGGAGTTCTTAACTACAAATGGGAAGATCCTATTACCCATAGACTACTTTTTATAGTTTAAAAAAAAAACAGATGCAGAAAGAAGTCCTGGACCTGGGACAATACAAAACCCTCGAGAAACTGAAGAAGGCAGGTATTTGGCATGGAATAATACAATACTGTATATCATATGTTAAGTCATGTCCTATTTGCAACAAAAATCCAACAAAGAAAGCAAAAGCGAAACTGGGACAATATCATTTTGGAGTTCCTATGGAAAGAGCCCATATGGACATTCTCGGATCTCTTCCGATCACCAGAAAGGATACAAATACCTGTTAATGATTATTGACTAGTTTACTAAAAGGTTGGAATGTTTCCCGTTATCCACACAGACAGCAGACGTAGTTGCAAAGAACTTGGTTGATGACTTCTTTTCACGCTTTGGATGTCCTCTCGAACTCCAAACCGACCAAGGGAAAAATATGGACATGCGGTGAACCAACTTTGAGAATTACTACAAATCGCCAACCTTACCATCCTTCATCAACATTTTAATGTCGTCCATTTTCGTTTAGTTCTATCCGTTCGGTAGATACAATTGTCGAAAATATTGCGCATGCTCAAATTTGATAAGAGTTATAAACATTATCCTAATCGAACTCTACCTGGGTACTCCAGGATCTACAGCAGGATTTATTACGAAAAGAAGGAAAAAAGGAAAGGAATGTTGTGACGTGAAAATCTTACAAATATGGCTTTAATTCAATATATGTGTGTTCAACTATGTCATTGGTAAGCTCAGAAAATTATTGTAAAGTCCAAACCAAACAGAGTCAGTAGGCGTGTTCGGAATTCTACCTAACACACTCATGGGTCATCAAAAGTTGCAATCGTTGCCCAAGGGTGAAAATTTATATCAAAATTGTTAATATTGGATGAACGTAGACCAAAGTTCATAAATTGTTCATTATAACATTATAACTACTTCAAGTGCTGATTTGCTCAATTGGAAGTGACTGGACTGAAAATTGTCTGTTGTAAATAATTGAAACAGTTTCTGTAAAATAATGAATGGCTTGGTATGCTTTTCCTTTTGTCATTTGAAAACAAATTCATAATCTGAACTGTATTTCGTTTATGCATGTCACAATATGAAAATAACATTTCCATATTGACATAATTTAATGGCTTATTTTAATAGCATTTTTCTTTCCTACTTTCACCATTTTCTTTACTTAACACCACCCTGGTAATAAATATCTATCATATATTTTATGTATAGCTCAAATGTACAAATCAAGTTACATTGAGTACCCATAGTCAATAATATTAACCATGAATGGACAATTTAATTTGATATTGGTGACCTCAGGGTGAGTTTGGTGAAACTCCGAACACACCCTGTTCATAGTAGATCAAGTGAGTGGTGATGTCCAACATACAAATTATACAATTCATGTAAATAAAGCTTGAAAAAGCTTGAAATCATAAATTTTGGATTCCAGCTCATGCACAAAAAGTGACAGTTGACACTAAATTTAGTGTTTAATGCAACACCCGGCTACTAATAGTACTAAAGAGAGACACAGAAAAATGGACGCATCATTGATATTAGTTTTGCACGGTCCGTCGTGTGTAAACTTTTCACATTTTGAACTCAGTCGTCGGTAACGCACGACTGATCACAATCTGATTACCCTCCACTCATCACTATAGAACAGTCGGAACGTGATCAGTTGTTAGTGATCATCGATGGATTTTCTCAGATACCGCTTAAATTTATAATTGGCCATTTGAAACAAAAACGTAATTTTAGAATTGTATTTCAATTTTAGACTTGCTGTGGGTTTTTCATTTGATTCCTCAAAAAAATTCCTGTCTGAACAGCTTTGTTGTAGCTCTTACCAGTTCCGAGATATGAGAGATCCGGCAAATCAAAGTTTATGTTAACAAGTTAAACCCGATTGATATTTTATTTTCTCTAAATTATTCACTCGTATACTTTTCAAATCGGTTCTACCTATATAGTACACTCTTGCTGAACAATAATCATTTTCAGTAAAACTGGTGAAGTTTTGTGAGGCTATGTTTTTACCTCTATATTAAGGTAGAGTACATAATTTGGGCCGGAATCAATTTGCGCCAATTAGCATATTCAAAATGATTCAATTGCGCCACTGTCTATATTTTTTATGGTTTTAATTGCGCCAATAAATGAAATTCAACTGCGCCATATTTACCTGTAATTTTCCTGTACATAATTTACCTATATACATGTATTACAATTAACCTTTCAGTATAAAATTTAACTGTCCCAGTGAACACTTTCAAACTTAAAGATACTCACACGCGAATAAATTGTTCAGTAATAAGAAAGTTTTCAACAAGCAAAGATGTCTGAAATTCCATTCAAGAAAATTGAATCTGATAGGGGGAAACCTGTCATTGTAGTAGAAGACCAGAAATTCCGCCAGGCCTTCGAATGGTGAAATTAGATGGAGATGCACCGTATAAATCCTGTTCTGCTAGGGTATTTACAGATGAGTCAATTAGTATAATTCTAAGTGGTGAATTGGACCATATACATGAGACAAATGCGCAAAAACTAGAACGACAGATTTTGAGAACAGCTTGTAAAAGGAAAGCAGTGGATATGATATCAGAACGACCTTCAAAGATCATCAACTCTGAACTCTTCAAAATGGATGAAGAAAATTTGGAAAAGAAAGACTTAAAATACGTACGCCAATCTATGTACAGGGAAAGAAGGAAACTTCAGCCGGCACAACCCAAAAATCAAGCCGAATTCCACAGTATTCTTGATGATGTTGGTGCTGTAACAAGCAAGGATGATGACTTTGTGATGTATAATGATTCTGAAGGTGGGATAATTTTATTTGGATGTGAGGCTAATTTGAAATTTCTATGTACAGTTTCAGAGGAAATATTTGCTGATGGAACATATAAATGTTGTCCTAAGTATTTCAAGCAACTACATACAATACATGGCTTTAAGAATGGTCATTACATTCCACTGGTCTTCTGTTTGTTACCATCGAAATCAGAAGCCTGTTACAGGAAAATGTTTTCATTACTCGATGACAGCTGCAAGAGATTCAACCTTGATCTGTGTATTAAAGCAATTCTACGTATGTGTTTCTAGACACTCTTACAAAGATTCAGGCAACGACATACATAAAAATCAGAAGTACCAGCTCAGAAGCTGCCAGAAGTAGACATGATTATGAAAAGGAAAACTTTGCAATGGAAAAATACCAAAAACTATTGTGAGGTGAAATTAGCAGAAAGCAGTATGTTTGCATTTTGAGTTATAAATACCAGCCATTAGTTTAACTGTACAGATACTTGAGTTTAACTGGACTTTAGCTGTAAATAAATAGACTGTTGTTCAACGTTTTAATTTATCATATTTTATAATGAATGACTTTAACTCTGCCAGTGTTAAAACTGCCGGTCCCATGCCCGGATAAAAGAGGAGGGAAGTCATTAAATTAGTTTCTTTAAAATAAATGTCTTTAAAGTAAAACAATAAATTTATAACAATGGCGCAAATGAATGTCTATTTTATTGGCGCAAATGATACCCATGGCTTGAACAAATAAGTGGCGCAGAAGTAGTATTGGCGCAAATGAATACATTTTTGGCGCAAATCGATATCGGCCATAATTTGTCTACGAGTATAATAGAAGATTTTAGGTCTTCATCTCGTACGCTTAAAATCGAAACAAGGAATAATGGTGTGCACATATCTAGCTATGACAGACTATGTTCAAATTCTACTTTTAATGAAATTGAAAATGAGGTTGAAGTGTCATTGATTATATGTTTTTTAACACGTGACGCATTTTGTTATTGTTCATAATTTTATAGTTGAAAATTTGACAACCTTTTCATGTCATGCTCCAATTTTGTCCATCTTAAGTTAATGAGGTGACATGTTAATAATGATTGTACTTGTAAAATTGTTAAATGTTTCACGGTGAGATGGCGGGAAGAAGAGGTCAAAGGTTGACGTCTCACATGTTGGAAAACTATTCACAACTATGATAAATACAAGATTTATTTAAAATGGAGTGATGAAAACTATATACTAACAGACGCTCAATCTGGATTTAGATCATGATATGGTACTCACGACGCAATCTTTGCTCTTCATTCCATAATTACAAACTCCATAATGCAAAAGACTATATTGTTGTTTTATCGGTTACGTTAAATCTTTTGACAGTGTTTCTCACTTTTAAGTTATGGTTAAAGTAGGTCATCGTCGGTAACCCACCGTTGATTCCGATACGTTACTCTCTCTCCATCACCCGTGGGTAAAATCGCTTGTAAACATTCGTACTCATGAATAATTCTTAAGTCTTCGCATTACAAACTTCATATGCGATTCAACCAATCAAATCGTTCCTTTCATAATGAGTTTGGTTAAAAGTTAAAAATGTCGGACCTGTTGCAAAAATTTAGAGTGAAAGAATTGAGAGACTTTCAACAAGAATCTGTAGATAATTTGCTTGAGGGAAAGGATGTTTATTTGTCAGATTTTACCTCCGATACCAAAGAGTTTCACTTTCATATTCTTATAAACGTGATTTTGATTGGTTAATTCGAAACTTTGAATATTCATGAAAACGAATGTTTACAAGCGATTTGACCCACGGGTGATGGAGAGAGAGGAACGTATCTGAATCAACCATGGGTTACCGACGATGAAGTAGGTAAAACTTGGTGTAACTGGCGAGCTTTTAGATTTAGTTAGATCAATGTACTCAAACTTAATACCTGTGTAAAAATTGATGGTAAAATGTTACAATGTTTTAAGTGTAATTCTGGCCTTATTCAGGGGGATATTTATATCCTTTTCTGTGTACAACTTACGTAAATGATATGGAAACAAAACTAATTACATTTATAGTAATGGATGTCTGCCATATGAAAATAAAAATGATATATCTTTACCTGTTTATGTATGCTGATGATACTGTTTTATTTAGTGAAGATGGCATAGAATTACAAAATATGATTCATGTAGTAAATGTCTTTTCAAACAAGAGTGACTTGAATATAAATTTTTATGACATTATTTGTTTTTACTGTAGATAGCACATTCTACAACTATGCGGATGATAACACATCTCTCTAAAACCGATTTAGATTTTGAAAATTTTATAAAATCGCTAGAAAAATATATAGCCCTAATAAATTGGCTTGAATGTAATCAAATCAAATTCAAACCGGACAAATTCCTAGCTTTGGCAGTAGGTAAAAAACAACGAATAAAAACATGTTTTAATCTATCTAGAAATAAAATTGGAAAATATAAAGGAAGGGCTTTGTAATTCATATATAAAGACCATACAAGTTCACACGAAGATCTGCAAGTATAATCCCTCAAAATAACAAGAACAATGCCTATTGAGGTATATAGAATAATAAATAAAGTCCCTCATATTTACATGACTTAATAAAAATAAAACATACTAATTATTCTTTTAGGTATCAAAATTTAGCAGAAGTACCATCAATCAAGGTATGGATCTTTTAGATTATTCCCTTCTAAACTTTGGAACGAGCTGCCAAACCACTTTAGCCTTCAAACATCATTTATCCAAATATTTTTTTAAATAAATTCCTACATGGAATGGCAGCTCGTGTCACTGTGTCCACATGCATATGGTACTTGTATATGTATTTATATTAAGCATGCATGAAATTTAGCTTAATGTTTAGTTGCTAATTAATACAAGTGTTTAATGTGGGGTTATATGTGCTTTGTGTAGTATGCTCGCATGCTCATTGTTTTATTATCATTTTGCTAAATTCATTTTATATATGTAATGTATTTGTCTATGTGTATAATTTTATGTCTATATCAGTAGTAAACCCACTAGAGCTTCTCTTCATTGTTTGTAGCTTAACCGACTATAAATACAACTTTTTTGTATTTTGTTTGTATTTTGTAACATACAATTTTTTTTTTTTATTGACGTAATGTCGAAGTATGCCTAATGATGGGGCCCGGGTGGCTCACTGAGTTAGGTAGTTGGATTACCTAACAACTCATTCAAGCCTATCACCAATACGGCGTGGGATCGCGCCTGGCTTTGTAAATTACAAAAAAAGGATGCACTAGACTCGCAGTCGCAAGTGATCAAGTTTACCACTTACTTGCCCATGGTCGGTGGTTCTCTCCGGATGCCCCGGCTTCTTCCACCACTAAAACTGATCGCCATGATATAGCTGAAATATTGCTGAAAATGGCGTTAAAGCGCCCAAAATAAATAAAAAACACACAAGGTCAACGTTATCTCCAGAACCAATCATGGCGCTCAAATAATGAGCACGTCAATCAAATATAATCACAATAAAAAAAGAAAGAAAGAAACACAAATAAAATTGCTCAAAGATTGTTTGATTAGGAAATGTCATATAAAGAAAGAAAAAAAGTGCTTATCAATGTTACACCATGACCTGAAGAATGTCAATCTCTACCCAGAGTTGTCGGTCCTTACACTCTCCAATCTCTGTCAACGCCTATATGCCAAGAATCTTGGCAAAATCCGTTTATTAAAGGGTAATTTGATATAAACCGGTTATAATGACCCCATATATTGTAAAATATGTAAAGAATACCATATAACTAATATTTGAGAAGCTTCTTTGTTTATTTTCAAACGAAGATAAGGGATTATTTTTTATACGGTGATCAGTCATACAGCGCTGTTCTGATTCCTTGTTGTAATAGCTTCTGTAGTTGCTGAACATTACACTGGTAATATTTTATAAAAAAGAAACGAGTTTAATACAAAGGTAGACTACTTTCGTTGACAGAGATTGGAGAGAGTGTAAGGACCGACAACTCTGGGTAGAGATTGGGAGAATGCATCTACAATCAATGAGAGACAACTCTAAATTAATTTTTTTGAACATGTACATGTATACAGGAATGAAAATATGATCGGCCAATGAAGAATTTTTTTAAATTATTTAAGACTGAATTAATTATTGCAACTATATAATCAACCTCTGACTAACAACGTACTCATACAGAACATCAATATCAGACAGAACAGAACATCAATATCAGACAGAACATCAATATCAGACAGAACAGAACATCAATATCAGACAGAACAGAACATCAATATCAGACAGAACATCAATATCAGACAGAACAGAACATCAATATCAGACAGTACAGAACATCAATATCAGACAGAACAGAACATCAATATCGGACAGAACAGAACATCAATATCAGACAGAACATCAATATCAGACAGAACATCAATATCAGACAGAACATCAATATCATACAGAACATCAATATCATACAGAACATCAATATCAGACAGAACAGTAAGTACAAACATTACGGAGTCCGTCGTGGTCGTGATCCTAGTGGTAGTTGAATTTGCATATGCAATCAGTCCTTCCATTAACGTTATGAGTTCGAATCCCGCTCATGCGAGGTGTATTCGATACAACATTGTGTGATGAAGTTTGTCAGTGACTTGCGACAGGTCGGTGGTTTTCTCCGGTTTCCTCCACCAATAAAACTGACCAGATACGATATGACTGAACCTTAACCTAACCTGACCAATAATGTATAATAAACGTTAAGAAAGTAAATGAAATATATTTTTTCAAATGACATGAAGAACTCAAGTTATTAAACCCTAGTTCCGTACGAAAATTTAGGGCCGATCGGTATCGGTAGAAGTTCAATTTGTCAAATGTTAACTGGACCTTTTTAGGCAATTTTACACATTGACAGTAATATTATAGGTAGGTATAATATAGACCATGTATTTAAAGTATCAAAATAAAGTTTAAACAGTGATGGTCAACAATTCCTCCAATGTCAACAAATCAAACAATCATCTCTCACTGAACACAAAAAGACCACGACATATGACGTTGGAAATCCAAGTCATAGCTTGGGACAGACACCATTGTGGCGGGTTTAAACCGGTTAATGGGATTCCAACCCTCCCTTCTTGATATCTGGATCTCCAATGGCAATACATATAAAACAAACAGATTCGCTTCCACTCAAAAAGACCGCATTTTACTAATATCACAAAAAATGAATCACAACAAAACAGAGTGCAACAGCAGGGTCAATGTACGCTGGTAATTAACTGATTAATAACTAAGAGGATAAAATCTGTTAGTTAAAGACCATTACCCTTAGGACAAAATATCATTGCTGATACTTTAAGCAGATTTATAACCCCCAACTTCGTACGAAAATACGGGTGACCATTTCAAAAGGGTACCTTATACCGGTATATGTATATGTACAACTTGACTAACCCTTTTCCATGCCCGTATTCGCTTGGGCAGTAATATCAAAGATAGGTATAACATAGACCTTTTATTTAAACCCGGCTTTATAACCCCTAGTCATGTACGAATAGCTGGGGGACCATTTCAAAGAGGATACCCTATGCCCGGCCCCATATAATATGTATGAGTACAAATTGGACCACCATAGCTGTAATGTCATATATTATAGGTAAAGAATAGACCTTGCGTTAAAACCCAGTCCTGGACTGGGTTGCACAAACGTCAATGAAATTTAAGTCTCAATTAAAACTTAAGTGTAAACTAATTTCAAGTACATTTCAAGTAAATTTTAAGTATCAATTAACTTTTAATTGACACTTAAATTTAAGTAAGGTTTGTGCAACGTTTGACCAAAAAAAATATATGTTTTTGAAATTGGTAAATAGCTTTAAAATGATGAAATAAAGATAACTATTTCACATTAAACAGCATATCATACCACTTTTCGCCTTTTTAGAACGAAAATTACCATCGATTTATTATTTCCATGCAAGCAAATAATTTGACCTCGCTTTCTCCGTATGCAACTGACCTTACTAGTGACAGGTAAAAACGAATAATTTGTATTTTGTCGCTTATTAACTGCAAACTTGCATGGTTCTTTGTCCGTAAATAACGCCGACTAAAAGCAGATTCACAGAAAATAAGAAATAAGTGCATTGTTGTACTGATTTAATGACGATTCGGTAAACTCCGTAAACAATGCCGATAATTAATAAGATGGCGTCCATTTCTTGATCGATCTCAAAACACGAGCAGATGCACCTTTTTTCACCGATGCGCGTACATTTCATAACATTTATAAGTTACAGAAACACGTTTTATTAAGGCATCAATGATATCTGATAGTTTTTATGGGTAACAAAAATTTACGATTTTGGCAGATAATGCCACTTTAAGTATTCGTAATCCTTTATAATGATGTTTAAAGTAATAAAGAAATAACTGTATATATGTTAACAGATTTGTTTTTTTTTATGATACACGTCTAGCATGGGCTTGAAGAGAGCAGTTTCTGTATATATGTTAACAGATTTGTTTTTTTTTATGATACACGTCTAGCATGGGCTTGAAGAGAGCAGTTTCTGTATATATGTTAACAGATTTGTTTTTTTTTATGATACACGTCTAGCATGGGCTTGAAGAGAGCAGTTTCTGTATATATGTTAACAAATTTGTTTTTTTATGATACACGTCTAGCATGGACTTGAAGAGAGCAGTTTCTTCGTATAAATGTGGATTTATAACAACTATTATTATTACAACGATTATTGTAATTTACTACAGGTATGTTTAAGTCAGATTGAACCTTATTATAATATTTATTGTAGACTACATGTATATCACAATTGGATTAGACAACTTACAAAGGTCCTCTCTACATACTTATATACAATAATTGTGTAACCTTTTGACTATGAGCGTACCTGGTGAAGGTAAGGTTTGGCTTGTAGTTTATGGGGTTATACGCCACTTTCAACAATATGTTAGTAATATCGTGGCGATCAGTTTTATTGATGGAGGAAACATTATGTTGTATCGATTACACCTCGCCATGAACGGGGTTCGACTCACAACTTTAGTGGTGATAGGTACTGATTGTACAGGTAGTTGTAAATCCAACTACCATACGATCAGGACCAGGACGACCCCTTGATGAAGGTAATTTATTCCAGAAAGTCGCCGTGCACATTAAATTAGATATCTACGGTTTTATTACTCTCAGTGAGTCGATACCTCTGTTGGTGGACTATTTAGTCCCTGAGGGTATCATCCACCCAGTAATCTGTGCTT
This sequence comes from Bathymodiolus septemdierum, assembly GCA_963383655.1. Lineage (NCBI taxonomy): Eukaryota > Metazoa > Mollusca > Bivalvia > Mytilida > Modiolidae > Bathymodiolus > Bathymodiolus septemdierum. The sequence goes on from OY726518.1 coordinate 37,462,472, forward strand.
CGGTATTGACATGATTTATTAGATATATTAAATTTACAGTTCCTAAAATATATAATTGATTAAACTAAGGTTCTCCTCCCTGAGGGATGGAGTAATCAGTGTGTTACATCTGATACTAATTACACATTTAGTACAAATCTATTCGATTATTTTAGGTATATTATATTATCAATTAACGGGAATCAAACCTTCATGCAGAATACGGAACTGTCCAATGTTGGTATGAAGGATAACACGTCTTATATAATTCCTGAATTAATCGTGAAATGTTGTAAGAATCAAGACGATGTTGACCAGGTATCGAGGAGTATCGCCACAGATGCCTTGACACAATTAGAAGGATACCAACAGATAAAGGAAATATTGGATTTAAGACAAGCTGCTTCAGGCAAAACATCTATTTGGAAACTTGCTGATAACAAGAAACACTACAAACTTGGAGAAACAATACAAACACAAATAACACTTTACGATGGTTGGGGTAGACGTCTTCTTACGGGAGGAGATTTATTGAGGATATGGATGGTTAATCCCTTCATCAAAGCAAATTCGTCCGGATTTGTGATCGATCATGGAAATGGTTCGTATACCGGACTAGTGAAAGCATTATGGAAAGGACATTTCGAAATCCGGTTGTCAATAGCAACAACAAAAGAACATACTGGAATATTTTTGAATCGACTTTCAAAATATGGATTATCAACTTCAATTATAGCAACATTTTCAAAAATGTTAAATGGAAATAGTATACAAGATAAATCATATTGTAGTATTATTTCGTTTATTCCTGGATATAATGATACGTGTAACTTCACAGCAATTAATTATAATATGTCATGGTTTTGTGGGAAGCCTTCATTAACACATCTCTCTTGTAAAGACTGGACGGCTTATAGCGGTGGTAGATTATATTTCTTCAACAAATTGGAACTCGATTTAATGAAGTAAGTATGCTTGAGCACATACAACGTCAGGATAATTAATTCGTAATAAGTTCAATCCGTTAACATATTAATATTGTTTGTCCTTTTGTCCATTTTCTTCTAGCCAATTTATTGTCTGTCGCTCTTCGATATACGGCTTCTAATTACCCCTTTGGTGTTTTGAAACTTATCATAATGCGCCCGGTGGTTAGCGTGTTCTTCAAGCGCAGTAGATACTAGGAGTAGGTTCGATCCTCGGTCGGGTCAAAGCAAGGACTATGTATAAAATTGGTAATTTTTGCTTCTCCGCTCAGCACCTAACATTAAGGAGTAAGAACAAAAGACTGGTTAGCTCGAAATCTGGATAATGTGTCGTGAAGTGACATGTCTATCCGTGGACTGTTGTTTCAGTGAGCTAGCACTATGATAATATAACTCAGAGAGTCTAGTACAAAACAAATACCATTATAATCTTATTGTTCTTCTTGATATAGCTGAAATATTACTAACTTAGCGTTAAACAACAATCACTCACTCACTATATCCTTAAAATGAAATAATCTTCAAGATGCTATGTCCAAATATTTCATTTTAACTATAACAATTCCGGTCTGATAGTTATTTTTATTCTGCACCTTTCAACAGTATACGTTAAGAAGAGTTTAAAGATATCAAAGGGGTACTCAGAATCTAAATATCGAAGAAGAGCAGACAACACGACAAAATTATTGACGAATTTATTATTGTTTAATGTCAAATGAGCAGTATTTCAGTTATACTGATTGATTGTTCTTTAATGTCCAGTGAGCAGTATTTCAGTTATACTGATTGATTGTTGCTTAACGTCAAGTGAGCAGTATTTCAGTTATACTGATTGATTGTTGTTTAACGTCAAGTGAGCAGTATTTCAGTTATATTGATTGATTGTTGTTTAACGTCAAGTGAGCAGTATTTCAGTTATATTGATTGATTGTTGTTTAATGTCAAGTGAGCAGTATTTCAGTTTTATTGATTGATTGTTGTTTAATGTCAAGAGAGCAATATTTCAGCTATATTGATTGATTGTTGTATATGTCAAGTGAGCAGTATTTCAGCTTTATTGATTGATTGTTGTTTAACGTCAAGTGAGCAGTTTTTCAGCTATATTGATTGATGGTTGTTTAATGTCAAGCGAGCAGTATTTCAGCTATATTGATTGATTGTTGTTTAATGTCAAGTGAGCAGTATTTCAGCTATATTGATTGATTGTTGTTTAATGTCAAGTGAGCAGTATTTCAGCTTTATTGATTGATTGTTGTTGAATGTCCAGTGAACAGTATTTCAGCTATATTGATTGATGGTTGTTTAATGTCAAGTGAGCAGTATTTCAGTTATATTGATTGATTGTTGTTTAATGTCAAGTAAGAAGTATTTCAGCTTTATTGATTGATTGTTGTTTAATGTCCAGTGAACAGTATTTCAGCTATATTGATTGATGGTTGTTTAATGTCAAGTGAGCAGTATTTCAGTTATATTGATTGATTGTTGTTTAATGTCAAGAGAACAGTATTTCAGCTATATTGATTGATTGTTGTTTAACGTCAAGTGAGCAGTTTTTCAGCTATATTGATTGATGGTTCTTTAATGTCAAGTGAGCAGTATTTCAGCTATATTGATTGATTGTTGTTTAATATCAAGTGAGCAGTATTTTAGCTATATTGAATGATTGCTGTTTAATGTCTAGTGAGCAGTATTTCAGCTATATTGATTGATTGTTGTTTAACGTCACATGACCAGTATTTCAGCTATATTGATTGATTGTTGTTTAATGTCCAGTGAGCAGTATTTCAGCTATAATGATTTATTGTTGTTTAATGTCAAGTGAGCAGTGTTTTAGCTATATTGATTGATTGATGTTTAATGTCAAGTGAGCAGTATTTCAGCTATATTGATTGATTGTTCTTTAATGTCAAGTGAGCAGTATTTCAGCTATAATGATTGATTGTTGTTTAATGTCAAGTGAGCAGTGTTTTAGCTATATTGATTGATTGATGTTTAATGTCAAGTGAGCAGTATTTCAGCTATATTGAGTGATTGTTGTTTAATGTCAAGTGAGCAGTATTTCAGCTATATTGATTGATTGTTCTTTAATGTCAAGTTAGCAGTATTTCAGCTATATTGATTGGGTGTTGTTTAATGGTCAAGTAAGAAGTATTTCAGCTATATTGATTGATTGTTGTTTAATGTCAAGTAAGAAGTATTTCAGCTATATTGATTGATTGTTGTTTAACGTCAAGTGAGCAGTATTCCAGCTATATTGATTGATTGTTGTTTAACGTCACATGACCAGTATTTCAGCTATATTGATTGATTGTTGTTTAATGTCAAGTAAGAAGTATTTCAGCTATATTGATTGATTGTTGTTTAACGTCAAGTGAGCAGTATTTCAGCTATATTGATTGATTGTTGTTTAATGTCAAGTGAGCAGTATTTCAGCTATATTGATTGATTGTTGTTTAATGTCAAGTGAGCAGTATTTCAGCTATATTGATTGATTGTTGTTTAATCTCAAGTGAGTAGTATTTCAGCTATATTGATTGATTGATTGTTGTTTAATGTCAAATGAGCAGTTATTCAGCTATATATGATTGATTGTTCTTTAATGTCCAGTGAGCAGTATTTCAGCTATAATGATTGATTGTTGTTTAATGTCAAGAGAGCAGTATTTCAGCTATATTGATTGATTGTTGTTTAACGTCAAGTGAGCAGTATTTCAGCTATATTGATTGATTTTTGTTTAACGTCAAGTGAGCAGTATTTCAGTTATAATGATTGATTGTTGTTTAATGTCAAGTGAGCAGTATTTCAGCTATATTTATTGATTGTTGTTTAATGTCAAGTAAGAAGTATTTCAGCTATATTGATTAATTGTTGTTTAATGTCAAGTGGACAGTATCTTAGCTATATTGATTGATTGGTGTTTAACGTCAAGTGGGCAGTATTTCAGCTATATTGATTGATTGTTGTTTAATGTCAAGTGAGCAGTATTTCAGCTATATTGATTGATTGTTGTTTAATGTCAAGTGGACAGTATCTTAGCTATATTGATTGATTGTTGTTTAACGTCAAGTAAGCAGTATTTCAGCTATATTGATTGATTGTTGTTTAATGTCAATTGAGCAGTATTGCAGCTATAATGGTTGATTGTTGTTTAATGTCAAGTGAGCAGTATTTCAGCTATATAGATTGATTGTTGTTTAATGTCAAGTAAGAAGTATTTCAGCTATATTGATTGATTATTGTTTAATGTCAAGTGGACAGTATCTTAGCTATATTGATTGATTGTTGTTTAATGTCAAGTGGGCAGTATTTCAGCTATATTGATTGATTGTTGTTTAATGTCAAGTGAGCAGTGTTTTAGTTATATTGATTGATTGTTGTTTAATGTCAAGTGAGCAGTATTTCAGCTATATTGATTGATTGTTGTTTAATGTCAAGTGAGCAGTATTTCAGCTATATTGATTGATTGTTGTTTAATCTCAAGTGAGTAGTATTTCAGCTATATTGATTGATTGTTGTTGTTTAATGTCCAATGAGCAGTATTTCAGCTATATATGATTGATTGTTGTTTAATGTCAAGTGAGCAGTATTTTAGCTATATTGATTGATTGGTGTTTAACATCAACTGAGCAGTATTTCAGCTATATTGATTGATTGTTGTTTAATGTCAAGTGAGCAGTATTTTAAGCTATATTGATTAGTTGTTGTTTAACGTCACATGACCAGTATTTCAGGTATTATTCATCAGAAGAACAAGTTTGTTGAAGGTTATTTCAGATATTATTCATCAGAAGAACAAGTTTGTTGAAGTTTATTTCAGATATTATTCATCAGAAGAACATTATTTTTTTACCTGTCCTAATTATACTGAAATAAGACGTATTATGATGAACAACTTAAATTGGGTACAGACAAGCGATTTGAATTTGAATCTACTAACCCGTGGGTCGGATGATTTAACATACGAAGAAAATATTAATATCATCAAACACGTGTTCAATTTTATTAAATCTTCAAAAAGATTCCTTGTAGTATAATTACTCGATAATTATCTATTCTCCAACCTCGTATCCACCCAACACAACCTTTTTATTAATTCGTTAATTATTTACAATATATCTCTATATGTATTATATGTATGCTCAGAATGATCATTATACTATGTGAATTTATTGTATAAATGGGAGAAGACTTCACAAGTTGGTAAAACTTGTGTCCTATCCATTTTGTTAATTTAACAAATAAAATCATCATAAACTAATCAGAAGAACAAATTTGTTGAAGGTTATTTCAGATATTATTCATCAGAAGAATTGGAGTGTGACCCGGCGGTTTGTCTCCTAGAGAAAAGTAAGGTCACCCGAGGGCTTGCCCTAGGGTGACCTAACTTTTCGAGGGGAGACAAACCGTCGGGTCACACTCCAACAAGGGTGATAATTGGTATATTATATCGAATATTTTTGCATCAGACACCAAATAATAGAATACCTGCGGCGCTTTGCGAAAATATTCGATATAATATAGAAAATTTCTTCTTCGCCTACAGCAACGAACCTGTCGCTGGACGCCATGTTTGTTGTCTGAATCAAGGGAAGTAACTATAATTGGAAACACGTGAAGCTCACGTGGGAATTTTCTTGGGATTTCCTCGCGAGCGGTGGACCTTACTATGAGACCTTACGATTAGCGGTTGACCCAACGAATGGATAAATATCACGTGACAGTGTTTTATCAAATCAGATTCAAGATATTTATATGAATATATAATAATATTGACCTTCCTTTCTCAATCGTAACTACTCGGCCATTCTCGCTACCCTGCAAATAACCTCGTACGTACATAGTAGAAATTCTTCTTAAATTGTTTGCCGGAAGTTAAGTTAAGCCGCACAAAAATATAGTCCACGAAAATCTAATATGGAAGACATACTAAGTAAAATCTAATCATGCAAAACTAATTAAAACTTTAATTGAAATATAGAAAATTGTTTAAAATATAACTTGATCAAACTTTCATGTAACTGACATGTGAAAAGTAGTGCGATTTATACGCCTAATGCATACGAGGTTATTTGCAGGGTAGCGAGAATGGCCGAGTAGTTACGATTGCTTCCTTTCTATACCCTTTGCCCATTTGGTATTCTGACTCCTAAAGACGTTTATATTTTTTGGTTTTCCACTCTATTGACTTTAAGCGTACATGAGAAAGATACTGGGTATACCATTGCAGAAACGCGTCATATGCGCTAAGTTAGATATCTAGATGTTTTTTTTTATTATACACAATAAATCGTGCATTGCTTTATAGACAGAAATTTAGATTTACAGTCAATACAGGGAAAAGAGGATAAAATGGTGTAGAATCGAAAAAATTCCCTTGCAACATGCCACAAACGATCATACCGAATACGTCACAATTTGTTGTACATTTTTGGAGTTCTAGCAAATATTCTTTTGCACACCAAGAGCAAAATGTTCTCCCAGCTGAAAAGTAACTATTGACGCCTCGCCCTTAGGTTTAGTTGTGTATCCAATCAAAATTAAGAAAATAGCAATAAAATAACAACTGTTATATGAAATTTGATTGGTACATGTATATCTTTCGTATTAACCAAGCTGTATGGCAAGGATCCAACAATACGCTTGCCCTTGGAAAATAATAAAGACTAAGAGATGGGATGGGCTTTCCGAAGATTTCGATTCTTTTTTTTTAATTTTAACATCAATTAATTTTTGTTACATGAAACATGAGGAAGAAAATGGCCTATGGTGTATTAAATTTTCCGTGATTTAAGATAATTTCAATTAAGTATGGTTTTGCACAGCAGTCACATCTAATAAATACCCCTTCTCTGAAATACCAACAAGATCAGTTTCTTAGAAAAAAATCAAATGTTAGACATTGTGTATCGACAATCTCACAAACCACAACAATACGAATTAAAATGACGTTGCTCCACTTAAGCAATGCACCGGTACGAGAACAACATAATCTGATGATAATCTAGGTCATGGCTTGGGACAGATAGATATCTGAAGATAATCTAGGTCATGGCTTGGGCAGATAGATATCTAATGATAATCTAGGTCATGGCCTGGGACAGATAGATATCTGATGATATTATAGGTCATGGCTTGAGACACATCGATATCTAATGATAATCTAGGTCATGGCTTGGGACAGATAGATATCTGATGCTAATCTAGATAATGGCTTGGGACAGATATATATCTGATGATAATCTAGGTCATGGCTTGAGACAGATAGATATATGATGATAATCTAGGTCATGGCTTGAGACAGATAGATATCTGATGATAATCTAGGTCATGGCTTGGGACAGATAAATATCTGATGATAATCTAGGTCATGGCTTGGGACAGATATATATCTGATGATAATCTAGGTCATGACTTGAGACAGATAGATACAATATATGATGATAATCTAGGTCATGGTTTGAGACAAACAGATAGATATCTGATGATAATCTAGGTCATGGCTTGGGACAGACAGGTATCTGATGATAATCTCGGTCATGGCTTGGGACAGACAGATAAGTGGCGGGGAATATCGATTTGTGAGACTCCCCTCCCACAAAGATGTACAGATTCACTTCAGCTCAAAATACCACATATCACAAAAATAACATTAGTAAGGATGTAGCACAATCTCTAAGAAGCAATTATTATTGTCAAATTTGTTTTGAGAAATTGTTCTTTATTACTGAACATATTTGTTGCCCTAAAACTTCAATTCTTAGCTTAAATACAGATATATATTTCAATACACAAATTGGTTTTGTTTATATTGTCGTATACAAGTTCTAATTTCTAACACATTTTAGCACACCAATATTTCAACCTAATTGAAATCTCTATATAATTCTTTTACAGATTTCATAAACATATGCGTTTTAGGAACACCATCAAGATATCTGTAGAAGGAGGTAAATTGTTCTGGTTTTTAGGTGTTTATACTTGACATTGTCAAAATAAATATCATGTAACTTGGGGTGTATTTCTTTCGTATGTCCGGGATGTGCCGAACATGTTCTAGCGAATGAAGTGGTACAAAACACTCTGCGCGAACAAACAGAACAGTATGCGGGGTGTATCACATTTTGAGGTGGTGCAGAAGGAATCAAGATGGCGGAACCGACCATCTTTTTTTTTACATAGAATTTTTTTACACCTTACTCATTTTCCTAAAATTACGCAATACAAAAGAAATGCATGGATTTTTTAGGGGGGAGGAGGGACTTTGTAAATTGTGAATACAGTCCCCTATAGTTTTATAAATCAATCATTTTGGTGCAAATTTAATTCCTGGGAGAACACAGGAGCTTCTTAACGTGAAGTTCCCTTTCCCTCCCTCTTTATTCAATTAATGTTTAAGAAAACAATATTTGATTTGCAGCACCACTGTCCCTGATGGATTTATGGGTTTCAAATTATTTTTAAAAACATACAAAATAATTATGCCAGATAGATGTAAACTTACGCAAACAATTTTTTTTCCCTCCCTACGCTCGGTAATAATCTTTTGACTAATGCCCCTCAATTAAAATCTCAGATCTGCCCTTTTTAAGACCTGCTTTATCTCATACCTAACCTCTCTATACGTTAAAACACTATATGAAAATTATATAATATAAACATTACATGTATCCATCATTCATTGTTCAGTTTGCATATTTTTAGGATTCAGTAATATTATAATTAAAGGTTAAATTACGTGGAAGCAGCAACTATGGCTACAGTATGCAGTAACTACTGATTCTTCCAAATTCATCTCATCATCGTCGTCGTCCATTTCGAGTTCTGCTGACAGAAATAACAGAGTTAACTTATCCGCCATATTGTTTGTCCAAAAAGTTCTAAACCACTTTATTGACCTAGGGCACATGGAATGTTCGGAACCTGTTCGGAACAGTCCAAAGAAATACACCCAAACATACTGGTTGTAAATCTCCATGACAACAAAAATGGCCGTTCTTTTTATTTCAACAGGCACATGACCTTTGTTGATGTTCGAACGATTGTCGGCGAAAGAGTTAAACAAATTAGAGGAAATGTTGTTCAGTTCAAAGCTTTATTTATAGTCGAAACATGAATAAATATTACATAATAACACAAGCTCGTGTGGCAAGAGCCTTTATGTGTTGTGGCTGTCGAGACATAGAAGCGAGACATAAAACATACAAATAATACATTTAGGCATATATAATATATATATATATATATCAAGCAGGTCTATGCAAACGAAGCAATCTGATTTCTGAACGCCCACACACAACAATTGCCACTCTATGCTCTGAACTGTAGGAGGCCCAGGAACCAGATTAGAATGAAATACTAAAAATAAAATAATAAAAGCACACTAAAGCAGTGAATCAGCACTATTAGAATATAATAAATATGCATATGAAAAGCTGTAAAGAGTAACAAGTTGAACAATGACATGATTTGCCATTCCAAGAATTTATCAAATTTTTAAATTGTAAAAATAAAGATTCTGTCCTAAAGTGGTCTGGCAGATCATTCCAAGAATTAGCTGCAAAATATTTAACCCATACCTTGTTATCTGTACTCTGGGTAATTATCTAAAAGAATATTTATTTTGTTTGATTTGAATGAGATAATGTAAATAGATTGGACTCTGCATATGGATAATTTTGAAAGTTTCAATGGCTATTGTTTTAATTCTTCTAATATTTAATGGGGCCCGAGTGGCTCGATGAGGTAGGTAGTTGGATTACCTAATAACTCATACAAGCCTATCACCAATACGGCGTGGGTTCGCGCCCGGCTTTCTAAATTACAAAAAGGGTGCACTCGACTCGCAACCGATAAAGTTTGCAAGTTGCTTGTCCACGGTCGATGGTTCTTTCCGGGTACTCCAGCTTCCTCCACCACTAAAACTGGTCGCCATGATATAGCTGAAATATTGCTGAAAGTGTCGTTAAACACAATAAACTAAATCAAATCAATTTAATGAAGGTAACTTGTATTTTTCTAAGAGATCCTCATGTGTACTGTTATAATCCTTATAAATAAATTTTAAAGCCCTCTCTTGAATTTTTCCCATCTTTTTAATATTACGTTCACTGTAAAAATGCCAAGTAACTGGACAGCTGTTAAAATTTGATAGGATAAAGGAATGGTATATAGTTAGCCTATCTAATTTACTTAAATACCTACCTACTCGCTTAAGAACGTTTAGTTGCCTGGAGGCCTTTTTACAGATATTTGCTATGTGTGTATTAAATTTCAGTTGGTGGTCAATCGTCACACTTTTTAACTTTAGCGATTGTATTTTAAAGGTATTTTATGGTTTGATAAAGCGGCCATTTTTATTTCAGATACTGAGCGACTGAAGGAGAAGACTAAATCGTGTTACGAACGACAAATGAACGAGACATGGTTTGAAACTATACCAACAGGATATTTTTACAAAAATATATGGTATTCGTTGTCATGTACAAGTTATTTAGATAGAACGAAGGCAGCTTATTTTAACTGCTTGAAAGATCGCAGTCTAATATTTCTAGGAGATTCCACTATTCGATATTGGTTTGATTATTTAACAGAGTTTTTGAACCTGAAATTTACACTCGGTCGATGGGACGAAATTAAAGATAAAACATGGCAAAAATATGCTTACGCTGAGAGTAAAGAATTGAATATTTCTTTTTCGTGGGCGCCACATGAACTTCCGTTTTATGTATCTACCGAATCCAACAGATTTAATATAAGATCAGTAGGATCTCGTCTTGACGAGATACCAGGAAACAGTAGTACAATAATAATTTTACATTGGTACCTCCATGTGGCGAGGGCATCGTATGTAAATTATAGAGAACATATACAGAATGCAAAGACATCTATTCTAAGGTTGTACGAACGTTCACCAAATGTAAGGATTTTCATAAAAGGTCCCCATTCCGTTCAGTATTACGGTAATATAGAACCCCACGATTATGTAAAAAAATACCAACAACAAATACTTTTTGAAGAATTTTCTGAATTTCGTGATAAAATAATTTACCTAGATGAATGGGACATGACAGTTGGAAATGAAAATGTAGACGTTCATCCCCCAAAAGCGGTAAATATTGAAATGATTCATAATTTTATGTCTTATGTTTGTCCTTGATGTTTCACATTAAACATAGAAAGAACAATCCGAAAGGGATTGATTTATTTATTGAGACTTGATGACAATGATGACAATGATGACTTACCTACTTTATATTGGATACTAAAGCTTCACAAGAGTTCATATGAAGACAGGTATATTGACGATTCTTATACCCGTTCAAGAAAAGAGCCGTCTTTTTCTGCAGTCAAAGATGGACTGCATCATTCTGTGACAAAGTCTCTTCACGTAGTAAGATAAATCAAATGTGGATCCTGAAAAACTCTAAATACCTTCTTGATGATTTGAATTGTCGTTCTTTTCTGAAAATATGATTAATTCAAACATTTGACTTTTCTAAAAACCCGTTTAAAAGTAATCATTCATAAGACATTTTACTTTAGGAATGGTAAACAATGTTACAAGTTTATAGTTTTTGGTTACGAATTAACTTATTTTATCAAGCATGAAACACAAGGAAAAAAGGTGCCCGGAAAATGAGCTCAAGTTGAGCAGTTCCTGTCTCTTACAAGACACCCACCGTATCACTCGTAGTCAATTCGGTAGAAAGTCTTGTTGGTGTAAGAGTAAAGACAAAATTTACGTAAATGTGAAAAGATGCATTGCCATTAGAGAAATGGATATTTCTTAGCAGTCTACCAGTTCATAAAAAGATATTTATATGTCATCAAGCGTACAGAAAACCTATATTTCTGTTATATTGTGGAGGTCAACTTTATTTGGAGGATACTCGGGTACAGGAGGAAATCACTCACCTACCTCAAATCACTGACAACCTTTACCACTTGGAACTGACTAAACATTGATGATAAAGGTAGATAACTTAACCACTGATGGTAAAGGTAGATAACTTAACCACTGATGGTAAAGGTAGATAACTTAACCACTGATGATAAAGGTAGATAACTTAACCACCGATGGTAAAGGTAGATAACTTAACCACCGATGGTAAAGGTAGATAACTTAACCACCGATGGTAAAGGTAGATAACTTAACCACTGATGATAAAGGTAGATAACTTAACCACTGATGGTAAAGGTAGATAACTTAACCACCGATGGTAAAGGTAGATAACTTAACCACAGATGGTAAAGGTAGATAACTTAACCACTGATGATAAAGGTAGATAACGTAACCACCGATGGTAAATGTAGATAACTTAACCACTGATGGTAAAGGTAGATAACTTAACCACTGATGGAAAAGGTAGATAACTTAACCACTGATGATAAAGGTAGATAACTTAACCACCGATGGTAAAGGTAGATAACTTAACCACTGATGGTAAAGGTAGATAACTTAATCACCGATGGTAAAGGTAGATAACTTAACCACTGATGGTAAAGGTAGATAACTTAACCACTGATGATAAAGGTAGATAACTTAACCACTGATGGCAAAGGCAAATATTAACACAACCACTATAACATGGCTGCCATGACTGCTCCTCATGAAATATGTCTCGTAACACAGACATTGTAGAATTATTAATATTCACATATGACTACCATGAAAACTTCTATTTGTGACTATGTATTTAGTTTGTAGGGATAATAACAGGATTTAATAGAGTTCCTATTGGTTAAGTTGACGTCATAACTTCGAAAGTTTTACGGTCGCCACCATGACTTGGCTGAACGCTATGGAATATCTGTGTCACACATGACCACGGATATGTTCCACTTGTAAACACTTTCCAGTCCTTTCCTCGTTCACGACTTCATCGTTGTTTGTCCCTTTGTACCTTTTATTTTGGCCATTGTGTTGTCTGTTCTTCTTCGATATGCTGATTCTGATTACCCCTTTGGTATCTTCAAACTCTTCTTAAGTTCTACATTAAATCACGTAATATTAAAAGGCCGCATTGGTATTATTTTGGTACCCGTCTTGTACAAATTATCCATGTTAAATTGAATGCCGATCACTGAATTTACATTTATTAAACAACATTAATAAGAAAAAACTGCTGGAACGAGCTAATATATATGATAGACAAAACCATGTGTGAAGTTTTATGACGAAATATCTCCGATTTCTATGTAAATTTACGAGTTGAAGTTGCGGCTGTATCGAGAAACAGATACGGTGTTGAAAAAACTGTTGATACTCATAAAATATTGATAAATGCGATAAAATGTTATGTTTGTCTTCAAGAAATATGATAGACAAAACCATGTGTGAAGTTTAATGACGAAATATCTCCGATTTCTATGTAAATTTACAAGTTGAAGTGGGGAAACACCCACAGGTAATCTTAGCGATGTATTTTTATCTTGGACAAGAATAATGAGCGTCCTGATTGGATGACCGATTTAAAACACACTGACAGTGCATGGTAAAAAGATGCATGTAAAAAATCTATGTTATATTTATTCATTTGTTTGATTCTGGAATATTGTTGATCATTGATTTAAACAAGAAAAAAAAGGGAAAAAGGAGGGGGGGGGGGGGGGGGGGGGTGAATTTTATTTGTGAAATTTACAGTTAAATAAATGTTATGTTTCGACAGTTTAAAGAGAAAAATAAAAAAATGTTGCTACTAAAGCTTAAATCAGCGTTAGAAATTGAACAAATATCAGTGGTTTTGTAAATGAGATTTATTTTAAATAGAAAGTCTGAATTTATTATTTATTAATCTATTATTAATGATACAATTTTATATCCCTTGGGAGGGGGAGGGGGGCTATGATGAAAATTTGAAATAAAAACACAGGACCAGACATTAAGCAAAAATAATAATCCAGGATTAGTTTTTTATTAAAAAATCCAGGACCCCTGTGTCCACGATTTTTTTTTTTAAAGTTAATAATATGAAATATTGACATCCACACTTGCCTTTTGGACAGCACATTTCTGTGTCCACACTTGTATTTTATAAGAAAGAAGAACTCTATGCCCTCTTTCAAGATAGCTCTCTGGAATTGTCATTTTGCGCCATCTGATTTATTGCAGTTATATAAAAAATAATAATGACAAAAATAAACAATAAAAAAAAAAAAAAATTACAAACAAAAGCGTTTCTGCCACGATCAATTTATCTTAGCGATCTCGTTGTTCTTTCGATTTTAAGATAACCGTAAAAGCAACTCTCTTTGCGGTGCGTTTCGTAAAACTTTGCAATATATCGCAATATTATTTTGCATTTAATATTTAAAACCCATCACTTAAAGTGCTCTTATATGCACATTATAATCTGATGAAAAGTTTTATAAAAATACATTTTCGCCATTCTTATGTTCTAACAATGAATTATTGTCAGTGAAATATAATTTCTAACTATGTGACGTGTCTTATTTATTGACTTTTTTATGAAGAGGTATGCGTCAAACTAGTGAAAACCACTGATTACTATAGATAAATATTCACATCTATTCACTTAAAATGAATAGATGAATTTATTGAAGAAATATCGGTCTTTGTTCGAGTCGTCGTTCTTTATAGGTTATTGAATTATATTGGCTGGAAGCCTGAAGAGTAAGAGTTGTCTCCCGTATTGTATATAAATCTTAGCGTCGCAAAAAACTTCCCCTTTTACGTTCAAGACATCTGAAAGGTGAGGTCATGCAAAACATGTATTTCTACATTGCTTATACAATCAATCTGCAAAGAATTGGTATTTTGTATAGCTTAAAAAGACAGGTACTAACAACCTCGCTAGTAATGCATGTCTTGAATTTCTAAAGAATTGGTATTTTAAATTTGAATTGAATGAAAACTAAATAGTGAAGTTCATATCTTTGTATAACTGGAGATCAGGGACCATAATAATGTAGGCATAACCAATATAATTTCAATACCTCATACAGACAAAATTCTTAATCTAAAACACTTATTAACTGAATTGGTTCTTCAATGTGGGGGGATACAAAAACATAAACAAAATCAAAATAATTTCGAATTAAAAAAACCAATTAGTAATGAATTCAGTTTCAACGGTTATGTCGCTATTTGTAGTTGCACTAAAATTCCTGTGCAGTGCACCAATAATGTAGTGCAGGCTTGCACATTGAATATAAATTTATTAATCAATCAAAACAGCGTATCGAAAATCTTTGACCATCAGAAAATACGTGCACCAAAAATATGGGTACCGGGTCGTTTCGCCCCGAATCCCGTTCGCCCCCTGAGTCGTTTCGCCCCTATTCCCGTTCGCCCCGGGTCTGTACACATATGTGAATCTAAACCCCTTCACGATGATTCTTTTTTGAGAAAAATATTCTCCCTTTTGTGTTCAACAACTGACCAAAATGAATGAATTTTTTTTTTGTATACAACTAATAAATAAATAATTACCAAAAAATTGTCGAAAAAGACTTCATCTATTATAATATAATAGCGATTAAGTGGGGCGAATTGACTCACTTTTTTGAAGCAGTTACACTGGGTGGGTGATATGTTAAATATCCAAACTTAAAATTATTATGTTCTCAACTTGACAGAAGATGGTATCCATCTTTCCCCATTAGGAAAACAGGTATTTTTGAACACCTTGCAGGGTGCCTTGGAAACATTTAAACTGTCGGGTGCAAAAGTGTACCCAAATTGAAGTATTAGTTAGAGTAGTTTGGTCCGGCTGTTATTATTGGAGTCGCTCCCCCACTTTATGGCGGTGGTCGTGGCCTAGCAATGAGTTTGCCATGCCATGACCATTGGCATAAACGCGGCATCCAATTTTGTAAATTTACTTTCACTTGACTCTGTTCCCAGGGTCAAGTATTTAATTTAAAATTTGTGCAGAACAATTGACAAATTTCTAGCAACAATTTTAAGTTTTAATCAATGTTACTTCAATTTCTTTCTTTGAAAAAACAATTGTGCTTTGCCCCGGATAATTTTAAAGAATTCATACAAATATTGAACTGTGTATTGAATTGAACTCCATGCCACACAAGTTGTGTGCTTTTGTTGATTGAACTTTAATATTGAACTCCATGCCACACAAGTTGTGTGCTTTTGTTGATTGAACTTTAATATTGAACTCCATGCCACGAGTTGTGTGCTTTTGTTGATTGAACTTTAATATTGAACTACATGCCACGAGTTGTATACTTTTGTTGATTGAACTTTAATATTGAACTACATGCCACGAGTTGTATACTTTTGTTGATTGAACTTTAATATTGAACTCCATGCCACAAGTTGTGTGCTTTTGATGGGACTGCAGCGTACAAGTATTTGTTGGCAGTCCCAAATAATTTTGAAATAATTGTGTGCAGCCGTGACCAAACAATTTCGCCAGTCTAAATAACAAATCATAAGTTTAATGTTTTTTTCTGTTTTATTTTGCCTTTTTGCATAAGATGTTTTCAGCAATAATGTTGCTATATTTGTAGTTCAATATTTGAACTGTCATATATATTTCTATTAGGGTAATTATTGCACATACATATGTTATTTTACAGATCAATACTGGATATAATGCCACTGGTGGATCGAGTGTGGGTATAGCAACCAGAAACTAATTCCAATAATGTGATCAGCACCTAAAAGTTATTAAAATAATTTCAAATGCACATTGACAGACCATATATTATTCGCCGTACATATAATTTTTAGATGGGGATTAACCACATGATATCACCGTAAAAATGACATCGATTTAATGTTGTAACTCACAATATTAAAATAATATCATCAGAAGATTTAAAAAATTAAAAGAAAATATAGAGGTTTTTTTTCAGTAGAAGAAGTTTTCTATTAGTACAGACAAACGTTATTTTAGTGATCACCTCTATTAAGCAATACATTGTATTAGGTGACCTTAAATTCATTTTCCCTAAACAGTGCATTTCATATTAATTAAATCTGTATAGATGGACCATCTGTCTTATGTGACCCAAGGGCCCGGGTGGCTCAATGAGTTAGGTAGTAGGATTACCTAACAACTCATACAAGCGTATCACTAATACGGCGTGGGTTCGCGCCCAGCTTTTCTAAATTACAAAAAATGGTGCACTCGACTCGCAGCCGCAAGTGACAAAGTTGACTAGTTGCTTGCCCATGGTCGGTGGTTCTCTCCGGGTACTCCGGCTTCTTCCACCACTAAAACTGGTCGCCATGATATAGTTGAAATATTGCTGAAAGTGGCGTTAAACACAATAAATCAATCAATTAATCAATTTTATGTGATCCTATTCAAATGTTCACTTTGAATATCAAACACAATACAAGTTTTTAATAGCTTTCTACTTAAAAAAATATTTAGTTTGTTGCATACATTGCTGTATATTTATATAAATGAACAAAGCAACATGTCAAAATAATAAGGAGATTGACTTACTTGTTTCTGTAAGTTAATTGTGCATGTGCAAATACATGTACTTTCAAACGAGTTTTTGTTTATAGAACTTTCATTCTGTAAGTTAATCAACAGTTGGCTTATTTCTACTAAATTACGGAATCTTACTTTTGAAACGGAACTATTGCCAAATATCGGAAAGTGACAATGAACTACATTTTGTAGTTTAGTAAGAAAGGATATGGGTGTAAATGTCAGAGTCTCCAAGAAAAATTTTGCAAGGCGGAACAACACTGTTTTGGGGTCCCAGGGACAGACTGAGACTCTGGAACTGACCGACATTAAATATATGCTATTGCTATATAATGAAATGATGGCCTTCCTGGTTACAATGTAAATGTAAGTGATGATCAACAACCAGAATTCAGAAGTCTAAGTGAATGTTACATAATTATTTTTCTAAATAAACTAAAAATAGTTTAAAATACCCCTAAAAATAAAAAAAATAAATCAAACAATAGGCACTGGTAAATATACAGCAAAAACTATCCAACATTACACATTTGCATACATCAAAGTAAAGGAACAGCCTCTAGCATCAAAGGTGTGGGTTCTAAAATATGATCCTGTCGAGGGTAGAACAAAAAAAAAGTTAACTAAAAAATATCATTCTAACACTTTATAGCTAGCGGGTTTAATTTTTAGATGAATATCTATATCATTCCAGATATAACATGATCAAATTGCTTATAATTATGTGTAATGTGGACAACTAATATTTCTGTTTAATTTAAGCATTACAGTAAAAAAACATATCAGTCCGAAAAATAAATTGAACCAGTTATTTAGAAAAAAAGGTCTGAAAGTATATACATTAGCATATGCCTCTGTGAATGTGTACAGGAATATTGGTCATGTCTGAATTTCAATGCGAAATGTAGGTAACAAAAATGATAATTGGGCATGAATAAGTATCTAATGAGTTATTCACACGTGATCTGCAATGTCAAATATTACAACACAATGTACTTGCCCAAAAATAATGTACAAAAGTTATGTACTGGTTATCATATTAATGAAACCATTGTTGTTTTATGGAGAAAACATGTGCTGACACGTGCATGACGGATAAACTATGTCTCTCTTGGATTATGTTTTGGTTTTTCTTCCAGTGTTGATCACATATTATCCACTTTGTATTTAAATTCAGCTTCATTAACATACGCATCTTGAACAAGGTCAGCTTCTGCATGCTTATCAATTCTTTCTAGCCCCCGTTTCAAACTTTCTACTAAACTTTCATAAGGCCGTTTTGATCTCCATTTTTCAAACATTTTCTCATTGAAGTTATCTTGCTTCTGTAGTTCAATTAAACTATCTATTGGGACATGCAGTTGAACTCCAAGCCGGTAGCATTCGTCATCCGTTAGTCCCTGTCCAAGTCTCTTTAGTGAAGACCAGCGCAGCACTGTTAATTTTATAGAACCTACAAGACAACACAACAATTATTATCTAATTAAAAATTCAATGTTTATTGTATCTTTTTGGGGATATACTGCCATCTACCCACATCCAGCTAGTCTAAGGTCATGCTGATTTAGTAACCTTTCAATAATCTTTGATCGTTCAATTTTAGGAATGGTAGTACGTAATGGACCAATCAGACTATAGCTTTCATCGCGAACTCCCTGTAACTATTAACAATGCGACATCCCCATAATAGAAACGGGTATCACAAAAACAATCAATGTGGCGGATAGGGGGTTGCCCTTTCGATTGGAGGGGGGATTTTCAAGTCATAATGTGAAAAGGCTGAATCTGAAAAAAATGATGGGTAGAGTGATTGGATGGTGTCACGTTCCCTGCAGGTTAAATATCTCTTTTTTTTTCGATTTCGAAAAAGAGCAACATTGTAGAAGCTACAACAACAAAATATTTACGTCCCTGACCAACTCTCCATTCTATCCCAACAGAAGCTATAACTATTTGCCGCTATATATTAAGCAACAATGTATCATAAGACAATACCATATCTAAAAACTGAAACAACAACAATAATGTGTAAGGGCAAGGAAAGTACTTGTATCATAAAAAATTAAATTGTGTTTGTTTGTTGTTGGAAACGACTGAGTATTTTCATTTTCTCTGTCCTCGCTATGATATCTCTAGACAATTCTACATCAACTCTACCCAGTCTTACACCACTAACAAGATACATATTACTAACTGATCTAATGAATTCACATCAAACTAAAAACTGAAGTCTTCTTAACAGTAAAACAAAATAGTCTGAGTAACAAAAGATTCACCTCTTATTATCCACCTGCACCAAATCACATCTCATATTGCCCCTGATCTAATTACTTTTTCTCTATCAAGCTTATTTATATTCCAGTGTGTCTATATTTCAATGCAAATTATAGAGTAAAATCTACAAACTTTTCTTGGGGAAAGAATTTACATAAGATTAAAAATGTGTGCTCGGATCCCTTTAATGAATACACGTTCAGATGCAGATGACATTATATGTAATTGTAATACTAGTATATTCCTTTGTTGATTAATTATGTTTACACTAACAATAAAGATAGTAGATATGAAGGGTCTAACACCGGGAGAGATGCACGATAATAAAATCTGTGACACCTGTTGGAAAGATTTAAATCGTATATGACGAGGCTTTTTAACATAGTGTTATGTTGGTCATTGTCTTTTTGTCCTTTTTCTTTTGACAATCTTCTTTCCTCTCGATATCTTCAAACATTTTCTTACCGCACGTTGAACTAATTTTGATTTACATCTTTGAAGTGAGTTTTAATGGTGGTGTAAACCAGAGTATCCCGAACAGATCATCGTCCTGTAACAGGTTTATCGAATACACTTTACAAAGGGCGGAAATCGAAGTCTTACTTCATTAGTGAGTGATACATGCTGCATATATAGATGTAATACCAATTATCATACGACCACGACAGTGATGGTCCTTATAAGGAACAGTACAAAGTTCCAGCATAAATAAAACGGCATAAGTCGAACATAAAAAATACAAACAACTAAACAAGCAAACAAACAAATAAAACTACAAAATACCGTAATATTATGTTTTAGCTAAATATATACGGACATTGAAATAAGACGGCTAAAACGTCGTTAACAAGCTAAGCTTTAGTTAGGTTGCTTCAAGACAAATATGGATAACATTACCAGAATTGGAAATATTTCCTTGTATCGGTCAACTAACGACTACTACCTGGTGTTCGTGAGAAGGTTCTGTACGTTGTCTCTTTCGTGAACTGTATTCTCCTCACACACTAGGCATTCGTTTTCGTACCTCCCTATTGTATGTATTTTATAATAAACGTTACGAAAGTAAATAAAATATATTTGTTTAAATGACATAATGGACAATTTTATATACCGATGGGCGACTTTAATGCCCGCACAGGAAGCGAGGAGGATTTGATTATATCTGATGATACCTCCCACGTTCCACTGAGCGACAACCAATATGTGATCGATACTGCAGTGGGTAAAAGATCTAGCCATGATTCATATATTGACACAAGAGGTAAAGAATTATTAGACGTGTGTATTTCAAACCAATTAAGAATCCTTAATGGAAGAACATTTGGTGACTCATTTGGTGCCTATACCTGCTATAAACCAGCGGGTTGTAGTGTAGTTGATTATGCTATTGTATTACAACATCTTTTATGTCAAATTCTTTATATGCAAATTTCTAATTTTTATGCTGGAATGTCTGATTGTCATTGTAAGTTATCATTTAAAATTTTGGCATCCTATCAGAGAGAGATAATCTATAGAAAACTGAAGGACTTCCCAAATAGATACATATGGAACGATAAAAGTTCTGACGATTATACAGAGGGTTTTTTGAACCCAAATATTAAAAATAAACTTGACAACTTTTTAAAAGCTGAAATAAATTTAACAACTTCTGATATCAACAAAGCAACAAACGATCTGCACTCGGTAATCCAACAAGTTGCGGATCTTACTTTAAGGAAAAAATCAAAAAACAAAAGGAAAAAAACACAGAATGAAAAATAGTTTGACCAAGATTTGCATAAGAAAAAGGAGCAAGTTAAGGATAAAGGATTCTTAATGTCAAAATACCCTCATGACCCAATAATTAGAGGATCATTCTTTAAAATTAACAAAGAATATGCCAAACTTAGAAAATATAAAAAGAAACAATTTAGGCAACAAATAATAGACAAACTAGATACTTTTCAATCGAATAATCAAAAAGAATATTGGAACTTAGTAAACTCTCTTCGTGAATCTAAGAGAGACAACACAGAAAAAAGTATTGATGATGAAATATGGTTAACATATTTTTCAGAGTTATCTACAGTTCCTCCTAAATTTGACAAAAAAATTGAAGAGCTAAACAAAAAAGTAAAGGAATTAGAACAAAAACCAGAATTTAAATCATTTTCCTGTCTCGATTTTCGCATATCAGCCTCCGAGCTTAATAAGGCTATTTGTAATTTAAAAAACGGGAAGAGCCCAGGGTTGGATATGATTGGAAATGAATTGTTAAAAACGGCTCAAACTTATTTAAATCCTTGTCTGGTTAAACTATTCAATGCAGTTTTTACATCTGGTATTTATCCTCAGATCTGGTCCGAGGGGTACATTACTCCAATATTTAAGGCAGAAAATCCTAAACTTCCTCAAAATTACAGAGGAATTACTATATGTAATAGCATTGGAAAGGTATTCAATTCGATTTTAAATAATAGACTAGATAAATTTTTAGTTGAAAACAATATTATTCATGAAAACCAAATAGGATTTTCAAAAAAGTCCAGAACTTCTGACCACATTTTTGTATTAAAATGTATTTTAGAAAAGTATCTAAAAACAGATACAAAAAAGTTATTTGTGTGCTTTGTGGACTTCCATAAAGCATTTGATACTGTTATTCATCCCGGCATTAGATATAAACTTATTAGAAATGGTATAAATGGATTATTCTATAGGATAATATGCAACATGTACAGTTCTAGCATGGTGTCCATCAAGATCGGGGACAAACTAACTGAACCCTTCACCTCAAGTTTAGGAGTCCGTCAAGGGGATGTTTTAAGTCCAAACATTTTTAAGCTCTTTCTAAATGACTTCTCAGATATAATTGAAAACTCTAACGACTCTGTATACTTACAAGACAAGAAAATTTCCTGTCTGCTCTATGCAGACGATTTAATTCTGATATCAGACTCTGAACAGGGCCTTCAAGATAGATTAAATATCTTGCACAAATATTGCAAAGACTGGTGCATGAAAATTAACATTAACAAAACTAAGATAATAATCTTTAATAAATCTGGTAGATTGATCACTAGAAACTTTAATATAAACAACCAGAGTATTGAATGTGTTAAAACCTATAAATATCTTGGTATAATGCTTACTGCCTCAGGAAAATTTCAACAGGCACAAAAGGTCTTATTTAATAAGGCAATGAAGGCTTCTTACAAACTGTACAAAGAGGTAAATTCTCTAAACCCAAATGTCAACATTGTGCTGCATCTTTTTGACCATACAATATGCCCTATCTTACTATATGGATGTGAAAACTGGGGCACATTATCAGCATATAAAATTAACAATAACAACCTTAGTTTATTTGATACATTCAAAGATTGGGACTTTGAGAAGCTAAATATTAAATTTTGCAAATATTTACTGGGAGTAAATAAAAAAAGCACTAATATAGCAGTTCTGTCAAAATTGGGTAGATATCCTATATATTTGAAATTAATAACCCAAGTTCTTAGCTATTGGCATATGCTTGAAAATGAACCAAGCAATCTATTAAAATCTGCCTATGAAGAATATAAATCATTATACAGATCAGGATATACTGACACATAGTATTCAACAGTGAAATTCTTTTGTAAAACACTAAACATTGATATGAATTTATCAAAAACTTTTGGCAGGAATAAGTTTAAAAATGAATTAAAAAAGACGTTGAAACATAAATTTTTATCTTATTGGAATAATATTAAACAAAATCAGGGAGAATCTGGTAAATTATCCACTTACTTCCAATTTAAAACCAGATTTACCACAGAAAAATACTTTGAACTGAAAAATATTATAAATAGATCTATTGTAACAAAATTTAGAATAAGTGCTCATCGGTTAAGAATAGAAACGGGACGTTATGAACGTATCCGAAACTCCCAAGGAAATTTAGTTATGCTAGATAGAGGGGAAAGAAAATGCCTTCATTGTACATTAAATGAGGTTGAAGACGAAAGTCATATGCTATTCAAATGCCCAATATATGAAACTGAAAGGGCTGCATTACTGATATACATTCAAGATAATTGTAAAAATTTTGAACATCTGAGTCTGAACAATAAGTTGATTTGGCTTCTTAGTAGTGAAGACACTCTGTTATTAAATAAACTTGCTGTCTTCCTAAACAAAAGCTTTGAAATACGGAAGAACCATACATTGCAAACTTAACCTTACTTAAAGATAAAATAGTATTCGTGATATGAACACCATGCTATATCTACATCATATTATATTTGTATAATATATATTTTTTATGTATATCATAATATTAGCTATAAACTGCCATAGTTTGTTCTGCCTAGGGGTGGTTTCCCACCTGCAGTGTCGATCATCTATACTTGTTTTTATTCTTTTTATATATGTCATATATGTTACTAATCATCAAAATCATTGTAAGTGTAAAATGCAAATGTCTGTAATTCTGTGCTCTCACGGGCTTCTTGATTGATTTAATAAAACTATTCTATTCTATACCCCTTTAAGAGACACATTTTATTACAAACCATACGAAAAACTGAGGGAGAATAACTTAGACCTTGTATTTAACTCAAGTTATTAAACCCTAGTTCCGTACGAAAATTTAGGGCCGATCGGTATCGGTAGAAGTACAATTTGTCTAATGTTAGGTGGACCTTTTTAGGCAATTTTACACATTGACAGTAATAACATAGGTAGGTATAATATAGACCATGTATTTAAAGTATTAAAATAAAGTTTAAACAGTGATGGTCAACAATTCCTCCAATGTCAACAAATCAAACAATCATCTCTCACTGAACACAAGAAGACCACGACATATGACGTTGGAAATCCAGGTCATAGCTTGGGACAGACACAGTTGTGGCGGGTTTAAACCGGTTAATGGGATCCCAATCCTCCCTTCTTGATAACTGGATCTCCAATGGCAATACATATAAAACAAACAGATTCGCTTCCACTCAAAAAGATCGCATACTACAAGTATCACAAAAATGAATGACAACAAAACATAGAGAGTGCAACGGCAGGTTCAATGAAAGCTAGTAGTTAACCGACTACTAGATAGGAGGGTAAAATCTGTTGGTTAAAGACCATTACCCTTAGGGAAAAAAAATCATAATTGATACTTTTAACAGATTCATAACCCCTAACTTTGTACGAAAAGTCGGATGACCATTTCAAAACGGGTACATTATGCCCGTACACATTGACTAACCTCTTTCTATGTAAGTATTCGCATTGACAGTAATGTCATATGTAGGTATAACATAAACCCTGCATTTAAACCCAGCTGTATAGCCCCTAGTCATGTACGAAGAGGGCCATTTCAAAAAGGATACCCTATGCTCGGGCCCGTGTATGTACAAGTACAATTTGGACCAGTATAGCTGTAATGTCATACATAGGTAAAGAATAGACCTTGCGTTAAAACCCAGGTTTGTAACTTATAGCCCACCTCCCCATCCCCGTACGAATATCTAAGGAATCGTTTCAATGAGGGTATATCACTGGACCTTCTTGGCTAATGTCTGCTGGACCTTTTAGATCAGTCTACGCATTTGCAGTAATGTCATAGGTAGGTATAACCTAGACCTTGTATTTAAACCGAGGTTATTAACCACTAAAATACTAAAATGGAAGTAAACGTAAGCAGTCCCTGTTCCACTTGTGGCATCCGTGGAGTTACTAATGTTTAAAATCCGATGATAATTCCTGAGAAAAGTGTAGCAGTAGGGGCTAGCGATTGTCCCCTTCTGGGCGTGTAGTGGTAGTACTTCGCACCAGATTCGATCATGTGGAATACACTCGTTGTATTTTTCAATGGCTAATTCACAAAAAACATATATCAAATAAAGGACCGACCAGGGGGGAGGGTATGGTTTTTTGTTTCGTTCAGAAATTTTTTTTCGGACAACACGAGAGTTAGATTATTTTTTTTTTTTGTTGCGCAAAGCGCGAATTTTTTTTTTCCAAAATCCAACATTAGGTTATATGACAAACACTCTGAATCAGATCATTTTTTTTTCCTCCACCAAAATCAGAATATTTTTTTCAGCAACATTGGGAATCAGAATATTTTTTTTAGAAAAAAACATACCCCCCCCCCCCCCTTTTCAAGTTAAATGGTCGCTCCCTAACAAAATATCTATTAAACAAATTATCAAAATTTATGCAGTTTAACAATTACAAAATAAATGATTAGACCTATAAACGTCGTCAACAAAACAGAAAAACAAGCAGCACCTTACAATATCAATAAACGACTGAATTGAAAATGACAGTCACCACCGGGTTTATGTGTAACATAGCAATAAACCAATATAAAAATGTAAAGGTCACCCTAAAAATACCCAATAATCTAATAATTGACTTCAATTATCGTTGTGTTTTTTAAAGGGAACAATTATGTGTTCGGAGACGGTCCTTGACTTGATTAACAAATGAAATGGTTGATTTAAAATAGTGAAGGTGACTAGTCATCTGGGACGTCTAGCTTGTGTGTTTCTGGTAGAACTAGTATAGTTCTATAGGAGATGAGGGTGACCTGGCTACAGGTCGGCTCAAACTGCAACTGATGTGAAATCCAAAACTTGCTTTATTTATACTCTAAGAGACAATAGAAGCGATAACCGTGACGGAATTATCATATGAAAAACGGGTAAGACTCGAGTGTTACGAATGTAATTTAGTTTAAGCATATTTTATTAATTAGTTCAATATAACATTACAATATTCAGCTATATACATTACATAATAAGAAGAAATTAATAGGATTGGGAAACAAGTTACAAGAACTTATAGTAATTCCTATCCGTATGTAATTTTGAAACTGATACATGTATTGGTCCAAACTGACCACTGGCTGAAGGGCATATCAAATGGTTTGGACATGGCCACTTCCGGTTTACACGATCAACATGTGGAGAAAAATAATGAGAAAATTCTCTTGAACCAAACTTGTAATACCAATATATGTATGTGAAATGTGTTTATAATATAATTAGAAAAATGCATATAAATTCCTAGCCAAAAACTCCTAAGATTAAATGAAAACAAAATGCAACTTTACTACATTCCTCCCCCCTTAAGAAAAATTTACCAAAGAAAATTGGTCACCAATATGAAAATAACTAATAAACATAACAAATAAATATAATTAAAAAAAAAGTCAATTGTATATTTCCATTAGTTCTTCTAATTCTCTCCTGGTTGACAGCTGGTGAATATGCTGCCAGTGGGTAAAATATTGGCTGTTCTGGTCTGATGACATCGCGGTGGAACTGTCCAGTTCCAGCGAGTCAGGTTCTAGTTCCAGTATATTTGTCATTCTGAAACTATAAAAATACGAATAATGTTCTGTCTCAAAGAACAGTATTACATTGCACACATATCATTATTCACTAAGAACTATTAAACAGTTATAATATAAAACATTAATACATGTAAGTATTATAATAATCATAAGAACAATTCTAATTAACTACTAGTATATAACATCAAATATTCCGCTGAATATTTCTGAACATATAAATAAAACAAAAACCATAAATTTAACCCTTGACATGAGTTGCAATGATTCAAATTCTTTTCCTTGATCACTATGTATTTGTAAAAGGGAACCAAATCTACATATCAATTCAGTGATTAGTTTTTCTGCCACCGTCATTGCTGTGTGGTTGGGTACTGGGTAGGCTTCTTTCCACTTTGAAAAATAATCCCCTACATCTATATTATATTCATTCCCATTTTCTGTTACTGGGAGGAGTCCTGCTATGTCTATGCCTAACCTATGTCTAACCTTTCACCTTTGAGAAAAAGTTGATATTACATCCCATCTATAACTTGTAAAAGCTCCCACAGTCCCTAAAAAACTTTAGCTTCTGGATGTAATTTTATTATATCTTGTTTAGGAGGTTTCTCTTCTTGATTTAATTTAAGTCTTAAAATTTCACC
This sequence comes from Bathymodiolus septemdierum, assembly GCA_963383655.1. NCBI lineage: Eukaryota > Metazoa > Mollusca > Bivalvia > Mytilida > Modiolidae > Bathymodiolus > Bathymodiolus septemdierum. The sequence goes on from OY726518.1 coordinate 37,490,106, forward strand.
TATGGCAGGCTCATTTTCTTGTATGATTTTTATTTCTTCTTTACTCCAAAAATCAAGCCAATTAGGTTCTGAATTCTGACCTTGGGAAGTTTCTGTGTCAGTGCTAATAATAGTTTCTAAAAGCTCATTTTCCTTAGCCATAACTGCAGGACAGTATCCTGGGCGAGTTTGATCGCAAACCCGGCATTCAACATTTTCCTCAGTTTGACCTTGGAAATAGGGATCACTATTTGGATAGCACTCTCTACATAATTCCCGTTTACATTTCCTAATCGGTATGCGGGATAATGCAACTACATTAGTGTTATAATGTTTTCTCAAGTTGAAACTCTGTTGTCCAATAACTAATTTCACTTCTGACAATTTCAACTGACATTTATGATTTTGTATGAAATCCATTCCAATAATACCTTTAAGTTTTCCTAACTTTCTTACGATGGCATCTTGTTTAATTTCAGTTTTGCCTATTTTAATATTTACTTTTATTTGACCTTTTATAGACATTTTATTGCCATCAGCTGCAGATAGAGTTGATTCAACTCTGGACACATCTGACAACCCTACCCCTAAGCTTTCAATTATGTTTTCAGCTATCAAGGTTACTGGAGAACCAGTATCAATTATCATTTCTAGTTTAATGTTATTTATTTCAACAGGCGCATACAAGCTTTGAAATGAGCTTTTTGCCAAATCATCAAATTCTAATCTTCCATTTCTTTTCATTTTAGGTCTGATATCAAAAGAACTGGCTGGTTTGTAGACCTCCAAATCAGCCTGTTCTATTCCCCCGAATTTGAGGGTTTTGTTTTGGCAAGTTTTCCTCTCATTCGAATTAATTCATCATCTTTCTGTTTGAAACATCTAGTTTGCATATGCCCTCTTCAGGGGCTTCAAAGATTTTTATAATAGGAGGTACTTCTTAAATTTTAGGAGGTGCCTAAAAAAATAGGCTGAGGGCCGCAAGCTCCTGAAATCTAGCATTTTGTGGACCAAAAAATGTACTTCAGAGACTGCAAAACATTAAGTGTTTTTGAAAGAAAAATCCCATTAACTTTAGAGTTCAGATTTCACCAAGAGTGAAGACCATGCATAATGCCTGATTTTCCCCCCCAATTTCTTTATTGAATATTTCAGTTTACAGACTTCAACCAAGATTATTCATAGATAGTCTGCCATATCTTAAAAAAACCCAAAAGGACCATAAAGAGCTACGGTTCCACAGCTAGGCTTGACCAAGCCATTGTTATCAAAGCTTAAACTTTTCAAAATTCTTTTGTTGGCTTTGTCCTTTTCTTTTTCACAATACCTTGGCTTGTGTGTTTTTTTTTTACTTTATTACCAGTAATTAAACTCATCAAAGATCGTTGGCAGGATCAAGACGTATAAGTGTCATAATTAATGAAACCAAGAACGTATATAGAATACGTCCTTGATGAAACATATAAATTTAATTTGCAATCATCAATCTTTAATAAAATTTATAATTTTTTAATAGATCAATACAAATATAATTAAACAAAAACAATATATATTGTTACTTTCACGACTTATGTGCAAAAAAAAATGTTCGAACAAAAACGATTCGCGGGAAGACATTTATTAACATTTGAATCACAAAAGTTAAATTATTTTGGAAAAAAAGGGGGGCCGGCGTTTTGACATTACAATGTAATTCGTATTGGAGCCATGTCCGGTCCTTTTTCAAGATTTCTAGTAATTTTCTATCTCTTATCTCCTCGTAACCCCTTTTAAAAATGTTTTTCAGCACACTTTCATTTCTGTGAACAACCGCGGTAGGGCCCCGTCAAAATATGTAAATAAATTAGCCATAGGTTTTTATTTTTTTATACCGGAAGTTAAACAATATGGACGGAGTTCAGCAACAAGACAGTACGCCCCAGAATGATTCGACCCTGGGTTTTAAATGGATAAAAAAAAATCGCACAAACTATTGTGTAGTCATATATTCATAATACATAATGGTCATACTTATATTACTGGAGATTACACTAAATTGTGTTTGAACATAATTTGTAATCGGTCATTTTTTTATTTTGAAATGATGTCAGCTTTGTTCCGGTCCGAGTTTTACACAAGGATGAAAAGATATTGGGGCGAAAACATATCTATTTACCGCATGCGCAAACTGCTATTTACGATTCTAAGGTAACAGGTAACAGGTAGAGTTATTTTTAAAACAGGGAATATCCCATCAACTTGGTCGTGACGCAGTTGTTCGATTTGAATGCGAGAATTCAGCAATTGACGTGATCATGAATTTTTTATGAAAAATATTCTACAAGCCTATCGACCATCGTATTTGTGCCAGTTGTGGTTTTGACCACCGCTAATTTTGGGGGGTTCAGTAATTTCTGCCGGTACTATACACGATCTCAGGCGGGTAAAAGTACCGGGTACCGGCCCACTTTGAAATCCCTGCCTCTTTTACCACAATATTCACAAATAATTAAAGATCTCTTTTGGTTGTTTTCATTAACAGGTTTTTTTAAAGAGATATTTTCATCCAATATCTTCTTTTCAGTTTCTTTAACTGTTGATTTATTTTTATTTTCTAATTCTTGGATAATTATATTTTTAATTTTCTTTTCTAGATTTTGATCTTCAGTTTGTTTGCACTGATCTACAACATATGTATGATAAGTGACTTCATCAGAAAACTGGGGCTTTTTAATATTTTCAAGTGGACCTTCGAATGCCTCATATTCGATTGCATATGAGATAGCCTGATCTAGAGTCTTTGGCCTATCAAACAATTGAAAATACCGTTTTAGATCACGATTTCCTAGCCCTTCTACAAACTGATCAACAACTAAAGCTTCTATTGAGACTAAATCTAAAGAAGAATAAGCTTATGAAGCCAAACGACGTAAAACATGTTCGTAATCTGACACAGATTCATCTTTTTGTTTACGCCTATTTTTAAATTCAAATTTATGAACTGTTTCTCTTTCAAGAGAATTAAATCTCTGACTTAGTATTTTTTTAATAAATTCATAGTCATTTAGTTGGTATGGTTTTAATTCACCGACCGGTCTTTGGGCTACGCCCCTTAAGTTCATTATCAATTGTTGAGCACGTTCGTACTGGTCCCAATCATTCCAGTTTGCTACTTTTTCAAACTGAACAATATAATCTACCCAATCTGTAGTCTTGCCATTAAAAGTATCTGGTTCTTTGTGTCCTCTCCTTACATGCTTTGGTCTATGGAAGCCAGTATTTGGGTTGTAAAGACCTTGATTTTGGCTAAACAATTGACCTGTTATTCTAGGCTGATTATTGTACCACATGTTATTTTGTAAATTAGCGTGAGACTGTTGATCAGGAAAATGATATCCCATACTTGGGTTTAAATTTGTATTCATGGTCATATAGTTATTCATGTAGTGTCCTACTGAGTTACCAAAAACTGAACCTGTTTGATTATTTGAAGCATGACCTACTGGGTTGTAAAAGTTGAACCCACTTGATGACTCATTGTTTGACCTACATGTACTGGATTGTTTGTCATAGGAAATGTTTTCTCTATTGGTCTAGCAGAGATTTGGTCAAAAGGTGAATTTGTAATCTGTGATGTACCATGTATCAAATGAGCATTATCTAATAAAATAGGATTTGAAAATTTATCCCTCTTTTGAGAATAACTATGCTGAAAATTAGTAGCATCATTCTGTCTCAATGGATCAAAGTTATAACCTTCCCAGAAAATTGGTATTCTGGAATTCTGATCAAATTGTGAAACGGAATGACCTTGTATGTTCTGACAAAAAATATTAGACTGACTCGTGCCTATTGTATATGATGGTCTACATTGAGGTCTATAGTTCATTTAATCGATTATCTCCCTTTGGCCATTATTGTAACATGTAGGTTTAGCTCTATCTTGAACAAATTGTGAGGAATTTGGCTGAACTTTGAAAATTGAATTTGATTTTCCTTATGCTTAGGGGTGTTATATATTTGACTTTGTGGTAAATAATCTTTACAACTGGTCGTTACATGTACATTATCTCTACCCCTCCTAATGTTATTTATGGATGAAGAAGTTTCAGATATCACAGCAGGTGTAGTAGTAAATATAGGAGTAGCTACATGATGTGAGTTGACAGAAAATCTACTTTCTTCTGCTACTGTGACACTCCGGTTAGTATTTGTACCCTGATTACCATACAGCTCTGGTGCCATACATGTTTGTGATAATGTCCCTTTGACTTGTCTGGATACAGAAACTTGTGTATCATTATTTGTTTGTATCCTACCATTTTTAGTCTTAAGGAAACTTAATAAAGGGAACCTTTCATCTGAGAAACTAACTTGCTTTAGGGTTTCTCTCATACTAAGATAACCAGTGTCATGTATTGGTACCTCTCTGGTAATATTTAGCCTCTGTTCCTCCTCAGAACCATCATACATAGATACATTTCTTGTGTTTAAACTAGAAGACCTTGAATAGACGGGCATTTCTGGGATAGTCCTAATTGGACTAGAGGACTCTCGAGTAAATGAAGTGGACTCTTAAGAATTTTCCTCAGATATATCACTGTCGTAAACCCTATCAAACTGCTTGCTTAGAAAATAAAAATCCTTATCTATACCACGTGCCATTTTCCCAAAGATTTTCTATAACAAAACTTGTTGAAAATGAAATATTCTCATAAGAAAGAAAAAAAAAAAAAAATCATAATTGTCAAAAATATTTACAACAAAAATTTATTAAAATCATAATTGAAAAATACAATTGGAAGTGTATCCTGGTCACGGCACCATTTTGTAGCAGTTGGCGGTAGCGATTGTACCCGTTTTGGGCGTATAGTGGTAGTACTTCGCACCAGATTCGATCATGTGGGATACACTCGTTGTTTTTTTCAATGGCTAAATCACAAAAAACATATATCAAATAACAAAATATTTATTAAGCAAATTATCAAAATTTATGTAATTACAAAATAAATGATTAGACCTATAAATGTCGTCAACAAAACAGAAAAACAAGCAGCACCTCACAATATCAATAAGGGACTGAATTGAAAATGGTAGTCACCACCGGGTTTATGTGTAACATAGCAATAAACCAATATAAAAATGTAAAATCCACCCAAAAAATACCCAATAATCTAGTAATTTACTTGACTTCGCATTTTGTTTTTTAAATGGAACAATTAATCGAAAAACGGGACAAAGTTATCCTTATGTGTGCGGAGACGGTCCCTAGACTTGATTAACAAATGAACATACCTTGTGTAAAACACAGGGGCTAGGTGCGTCCGAAAACCCCCCCCAAAAAAAACTATATAATACTACAAGGGGGCGAACTCGCTTGGTTCCATTTTTTTAAGTCGTCGTGTTAAATTGATCGTAACTTCGGAACACCTTAATATTTTCAATTTTTTTTTCACCAGTTGAAAGTCAAGTAATTTTCCTTTCCAAAGAGACCCCAATTGTTAGTGTAGGCCTCCGAACTGCTGAGGTATCATACACGAACCAAAACAAAACGGCGTGAAAATCCGAAGTTGTACAAACGCTGGGTTGACCACTACCCATCTGTGTACAGACTTTCCCATGCGTAAACGAGTCATTTTGACTAGCTAAATACTTTCATCCATTCAAATTATGTTAAAATTTCTTACCTTACGCCAATTTATATTTCCTTTAAGTCTGTTTTTGAAAGAAAACGCCATAGACTTGAAAATTGAGAGAGTTCTAACGGGCTTTTTGATTGGCTGAACAGATTGACGACCTTCACATGAGAATCCAGCAACTTTTTCGGAACATATCTAGACTCTACATGACTTGACCAAAAGGTACGTAGTTTCCAAAAGTATGCATTTCCCGCGATTTCTTCGGAATATCTCTGGATTTTACATTATTGTGGGGGTAAAGTCAGAATTTGCTTATATGCAAAATGAAGTGACAGGACAATTTCAATCGGCGACGAAGAAAGAAGATAATTCAGATATTTATCAGAAATTTACAAAGAACAATTACTCAATCTATCGAACTTTAACTGTGTGCGACCAATATCCTCCATCTTTATTTCTCAATCAGTACAATAAGCTTTATTTAATTTAAAGTCGGAAAAACCTCAAACATTACAACAGTCTACTCCATATATCAATGAAAAACTTTTTGTTTACATTTACACAAGATTAAATTATGGCTTGCTAAATTGTTATAGCTGGTAAACCATCCCTAATATACCACCTTGTTATAAATTAATACCAAACAATCCAGTCCATCATGTCGAACTCAAAACTGGTTAAATTCCCGAACAACACAAAGGAACCACCAACAACTGAAAAGAAGTTTACACCCGCGATTTTCTCAGATAGCAAAGGAAACTATTTACAAAATCATGTAAGGAGCTCTCACCCAGTTGAAAGAGAAATAGGCTTTTGGTGCAAAGGTGGAGCCAAAATTAAAGACCGTTTCAATTGGCTAGAGTCAGTTTTACAACAAAAAATAGCAGAACTAGGAGCTATTTGGATATATGTATGGTTTGGTACATGTGACCTCACTTCATACAACAAGAAATTCATCTCGATCAGCTCATACAGTGACGAAAAAATTACCATCCTCTCATTTTACTACAACAAAATCATCAATTTAGTCCAACAATATGAAAACTGTAAAGTAACCATACTTGAAACTCCAGTCTACTCCATATACCACTGGAATTGTAACCGCAAACATAAATCACCTGACGAATTTAAAGACCAAGACACCACACTAGCAGATCAAGTCATCAAATTAAATACAAAAGTGAAGGAACTAAATGATACAATAAATAGTCATTCACAAAAATTTTCGACCTACAGACAAAATCCAAGTACAAAAAAGGGGACCATAGAACATCGGCAACAAGAACACAATATAACTTTAATTTATACACAGATGGAGTACATCCAGATAACCTACTGGCGAAGACCTGGCTGAAAAAAATCACAGACCAAGCCCAATTAAATTGTTGGCACCAGTAACTCGATATTTCAGTCAGCACGGGCTCTTCCGAGCTAAACTGAAACCATCTACAGGGCTGTTTAAAAAAAATGGCTCCAACATGTGAAAAAAATGTCCAAATTAAACTCACTCCTAAAAACTTTCTGCTGATAATTTTCAATGTTGTATACATTGAAGTAAATGAAACAAGAAAGAAACTATAAACAGATAAGCAATAAATTTTTAAGAACCTTTTATTGAACACAAATTGGCATGAAAAACATGTAAAACACATACTTATTCTATATCAGTTAAATAATCTTTAGTCTCAATTATTTTGTATAATGGTTTCTCAAACAATGCAACTGATATAAATGACTTTTTGTGCAAATTATTGGGTTATTGGTAGTTGTAGTTTTTCTTAAAAGCTATTTTTTATGAAAAATTCTCAATATTTTTGTCCAATCTACCTGATAAAGTTTTTATTATCAAAATAATAATGAATAGTTTTACTTAAGACAGCAAAATGTTCAAACTTTAAAGATAAGTAGCCATTTGTAAAAAAAATCGCATTGATTCTTTGAACGATCGCAAAATAATTGGTTGTAGAAAAAACATTTTGTCTATTTTTATTGCACTCCTGACATTTTATAATAAAGAAAAAAAAAGAAGAAAATATCACATTTTAAAATGTCAACATTGAACTGTTAACTCATACTATAATCTTTACCTGTTTCAATGAAATATTTGTACAGAAATGACAGTATTTGGAAATTTGTAACAATTTTTTGCCATACCCACTTCTTTAATACCCAGTTTTAGCAGCAATATTTTTAATTACATTTGAAAATTTGCATTATACCACTTAGATAAATCATAAAGAAATAATTAGAATATTTTTATAGGCTAGAAAAGGCAATTTATTATAAATTATCATTATTTTATCTATGGTACTATTTTATCAGGATATGTTGCACTCCTGACATTATATTGCCATCAAGAAAAAGAAGAGTTGTTAACTTAAAAACAATTCACAGGGGAAAAAATCAGTTGGTGTTCTTTCAAGCATTAGTTTTACCAAGTTTTAATGATAATTGTTTCTTAAAGTAACATTTTTCTAGTTATTTGTAACTTCTTTACAGCCATACTTCTCGAAAATTCCAACTTATTTTTGAAATATACTATACAAAAACATTTAAAACATGTATTAATCTAAATTAATATTGAAAATAGATGTTTAATGTACAATTACAAGTATTTTTGTGGATACTTAGAAAATTGATTATATCAAATTTCAATGATTTTTAAATATTTATGTCAGGAGTACAACATTTACATGGTCAACCATAAATTATCTATAAGAAAATAGATAAATGCATTTATCATAAACTTTATCAAGTCATTTAATCTCCAATAGCTAATGAACCTAGAAAACATGTTCCCTTGTCAGAGAATGTCTCTAGTATTAATACCTAATAGATATTAAAGCATGAGACCATTTAAAATGAACAAAAATGCTTTATTACATAAAATTAAAAGCACATAAAATGCTATTGGCACTTTTAATTTTTTCAAACATTATTCTAAGCTTGACAGAATCTCATTTTTATTTAAATCATCCATATAAAAAGCTATAATTTAGACTGTGTAGAAGATCACTTAAAACTAGTTGCACTCCTGACATGAATCAAATGCTTCTGTGAGAGATATTTTATGTATCTCAAACAGGTAAATGGGTTTTATCTGTTCTCTTGGTCAGTCTCTGTTGCAATAGAAAGACAAATGTGATATTAGTTACATTTAAAAGAAAATATGTCTAAGAAAATATCAAATGTTGCACTCCTGACATTTGAGGGTGCTGCCTTTAATGTAACATTCTTGGCCTTACTACTGATTTTAGTGTATCCTTTAACTATGGTTTTGAAGCAGCAATGATGTATTAAGATTTATTTATACCCCATATCTTTGAAAACTAAAAGACAACATTTCTACAATGTAATTTAGGAAAACTTGCATAAATGTTTGTTGCACTCCTGACTAGGTACATCTTTTTAACAAAGCCATATTTTTATGCAATAATAAATGTGAAGCATGATCTATTGCTATCTTAAAGTATGTCAACATATCAAAGTTTGTGATGAAATAGATTTTGATAACATATTGTTTGATTTAGCACTGTGGTAGGTTGTTGAAAATTAAGAATTTTTTAAAGTGTCACCAAAAAGTGTTGCAATCCTGACAATTTTGACATGTTTTTTGGACATATTTTTTTTTGTTATTCTAGATATCTTAAAGATTTTTTGCAGTAACAAACATCAAATTATTACAGATCTTTTAACTATTTAGATCCAATAAAATCATAAAAATTAGTAAATTAGACAGCTATAGCAGTAGGAGCCATTTATTTTGAAACTGCCCTACAGTGAATGTTAACAATCCAGCAGCTTGAATCCACAACACCAAACCATCGTCACACACCAAGCACATTTAAATTGTTGGCACCAGTAACTGTCGATATTTCAGTCAGCATGGGCTCTTCTGAGCTAAAAATGAAACCATCTACAGTGAATGTTAACAATCCAGCAGTTTGAATCCACAACACCAAACCATCGTCACAGACCAAGCACAATTAAATTGTTGGCACCAGTAACTATCGATATTTCAGTTAGCACGGGCTCTTCCGAGCTAAACTGAAACCATCTACAGTGAATGTTAACAATCCAGCAGCTTGAATCCACAACACCAAACCATCGTCACAGATCAAGCACAATTAAATTGTTGGCACCAGTAACTGTCGATATTTCAGTCAGCATGGGCTCTTCCGAGCTAAACTTAAACCATCTACAGTAAATGTTAACAATCCAGCAGCTTGAATCCACAACACCAAACCATCGTCGTAGACCAAGCACAATTAAATTGTTGGCACCAGTAACTGTCGATATTTCAGTCAGCACGGGCTCTTCCGAGCTAAACTTAAACCATCTACAGTAAATGTTAACAATCCAGCAGCTTGAATCCACAACACCAAACCATCGTCGTAGACCAAGCACAATTAAATTGTTGGCACCAGTAACTCGATATTTCAGTCAGCACAGGCTTTTCCGAGCTAAACTGAAACCATCTACAGTGAATGTTAACAATCCAGCAGCTTGAATCCACAACACCAAACCATCGTCACAGACCAAGCACAATTAAATTGTTGGCACCAGTAACTGTCGATATTTCAGTCAGCATGGGCTCTTCCGAGCTAAACTGAAACCATCTACAGTGAATGCTAACAATCCAGCAGCTTGAATCCACAACACCAAACCATCGTCGTAGACCAAGCACAATTAAATTGTTGGCACCAGTAACTGTCGATATTTCAGTCAGCACGGGCTCTTCCGAGCTAAGCTTAAACCATCTACAGTAAATGTTAACAATCCAGCAGCTTGAATCCACAACACCAAACCATCGTCGTAGACCAAGCACAATTAAATTGTTGGCACCAGTAACTGTCGATATTTCAGTCAGCACAGGCTCTTCCGAGCTAAACTGAAACCATCTACAGTGAATGTTAACAATCCAGCAGCTTGAATCCACAACACCAAACCATCGTCACAGACCAAGCACAATTAAATTGTTGGCACCAGTAACTGTCGATATTTCAGTCAGCACGGGCTCTTCCGAGCTAAACTGAAACCATCTACAGTGAATGTTAACAATCCAGCAGCTTGAATCCACAACACCAAACCATCGTCGTAGACCAAGCACAATTAAATTGTTGGCACCAGTAACTGTCGATATTTCAGTCAGCACAGGCTCTTCCGAGCTAAACTGAAACCATCTACAGTGAATGTTAACAATCCAGCAGCTTGAATCCACAACACCAAACCATCGTCACAGACCAAGCACAATTAAATTGTTGGCACCAGTAACTGTCGATATTTCAGTCAGCACTGGCTCTTCCGAGCTAAACTGAAAGCATCTACAGTGAAATTCAACAAACCAGCAGCTTGAATACACAATGCTGAACCATCATCTTGAAAATATTAACAGTAATAACAGCATTTACTCTACTTTATTACATAGGGTCCTAACGGGGGACTATAAGACAAGAGAAGAAGGTTCTGTCATGCTAAGATGCTCAATGACCTAAAGTTACCGAACTCCGAACAATCTTACAAAGGGAAAGTCAAAACTCATAAGTATATAAACAGAACAAGCCAAAGACTGGTATTCGTGTACAAGGTGGTTGAGGGTTTGGTCCCAGCTATAATTTATATATAAATTCTTCTGAATTTTTGGTGAAAAGTAAGCCGAAACGTAAAATCAAGCCAAAACACTTTGATAACTGATTTTGAAAGTGTTAATATACATGTAGTATACAGATACAGAAGAAAAAACTATGTTAACGAAAGACCAGAAATATGTTGTTGACTTAGTACTCATAGGCCACAATGTATACATCGGAGGACAAGCAGGAACTGGAAAGTCTTACCTGCTAACACATTTATTTGACAAATTAACAATTGCAGGCAAAAAGGTTTCGGTGACATGCACTACAGGTATTGCTTGTACACACTTCCCACAGAGATGTCATGCTTCCACAATTCATAGCTGGGCTGGGATGGATGATGGTAGGCACGAATCATCAGAAATTTGTGATCTTTTGCAAAACAGTGTGCATTATAAACAAGCTTTACATAGAATTTTACATTGTGATGTCCTGATTTTGGATGAAGTGTCAATGTTAAGTAAACGACTGTTTGAACAGCTGTCAACAATTTGCTCTCTTAAAGATGGCAATTACTGTTTCGGAAACATTCAACTTGTGTTCTCTGGTGACTTTCTTCAACTGCCACCTGTAAAAAATTCCCTGTATAATGAGGAAGGTCAGTTCTGTTTTCTCAGTGAAACCTTTCAAAGGGTTTTCCAGCATACGGTTTTTCTCTCAGAAATTAAAAGACTGTGACAGTACCTTTATACAAACAATTAATGAAGTGTCACGTGGGATACTCTCAGAAGATTCAATTAAGTACTTGTCGCAACTTAATAGACCATTAGATGAAAAAGACAGTATAAAATTATTTGCTACAAATGACTTGGTGGATAAGTATAACAGACAATGCATACTGCAAGCCGAAGGCCAGTTGTACGAATACAGAGCAGAAGATGGTGGAGATGTACAACATCTGTCAAAAGTCTTAGCACCACCTACACTTTGGCTGAAAAAATATTGTCCTGTCGTATTGTTACGGAACCTGTCTGATAAACTGGTCAATGGATTGATTGGAAAAGTTGTGAGTTGTGGAGATGATGGCCCTGTTGTGAATTTCCCATCCATAGATGTGACCACAAAATTGGATAAAATAAATTTCTCTGGTAATTATTTACAATTCATTTCCATATATGCATAATCTTGAAAGGACTTTAAATAAAATGTTTTCACTTTATTTCAGAATGTTCAGTAGCTAAAATGACAATCATGTTGTGACAATAGATCAAATACATGGGCCTAAATATACACAAATATTGTACAGCAACAAAGTAATTGCATGAATTAAAAAAACAAAACAAATACACCTAACTAAAATATTTATCTGCAGACTGCTATTTTTGGTTGTTGTCCCATGGAAATTTAATCTACGTCTGGGTATTTTCTTGTTCAAGTTTTCAACAAAGATATACATATAATACTATCAGGGCAGATCCAGCCCCTCCCCCCTTTTTGGAGAAAAATCTTTAAAATTGATGGGGTATTTTGGAAAATTTGGCCCCCTATTTTCAGAAATTCTGGATCCGCCACTGAATTTTACAAATTGACTATAGTTGGAGTGTCAAAAGGACTGAAAAGCAAAAAAAAATATTTTCAAGAACTCTGCATCTAGGTGACCATGCTGTACTTGCATGTACATGTAGTATTTTTTTATTTTTTATTTATACAATTTTCAATCATGCCAGTTCTGTATTTCTACAAGTAATGTTTTATGTTTTCATTATATTTTTAGTTTACAGTCCTGCATCGAAAAGAAATTTAGCAGTAAGAAATCAGATACCATTGAAACTTGGATATACACAAGTCTCAAGGGATGACACTAGAAAAGTAAAAAAATTATTATCACCCCCAATTTCCAAAGCTAACTCTTAATGTAATGTCAGATTTACTCCTATATAGCATGTATAGTAAAGATTAATTTTTTATTTTATTTTTGGTGTTTTAACACCACTTTCAACAATATTTCAGCTATCGTGGCGACCAGTTTTAGTGGTGGAGGAAACCGGAGAGAACCACCCACCATGAGCAAGCAACTGGTAAACTTTATGACTTGCGACTTCGAGTCGAGTGCACCCTTTTTTGTGATTTACAAAGCGAGGCATGAACCCACACTGTATTGGTGATAGGCTTGTATGAGTTGTTAGATCCAACGACCTAACTCATTGAGCCACCGGGCCCCTTGTATAGTAAAGAAACAACATTTTTAGTATAAAACACTAAACATAAGAATTTTTTTATACCCCCCAACCCCTTTGCAAACAAAGTTTGAGGGGGTATATAGGAATCACCCTGTCCGTCCGTCCATGTACCTTGTAAGTACAACTCTTCCTAAACGACTTATTGGATTTTTATGAAACTTTACACATTTGTAGTACACTACCTGCAGATGTGCATGAAGGAATATGGTTGCTGTCTAAAATTTAAAAGGGGAGTTAATTCAACTTATACTTTCACGAAAGGGGGGGCATGTACCTTGTAAGCGCAACTCCTACTAAACGGCTTATTGAATTTTGATGAAACTTTACACAGTTGTAGTACACAACCTGCAGATGTGCATGAAGGAATACCGTTGCTGTCTAAAATTCCAAAGTTTGAACATCATAGTATTGCAAGCGGGGGGTATCACTCACAGTTCTAGTTTTACCCAGTCAGAACCCACCATAACAGAAATGATTGTCCTAAATTAGCTTCTGGCTAAACCAATGTCTGAGACTTAATTGAATAAACAGTTATCTTTCAAAGAATGACATAGACAGAAATTTTAGAAATTATTTTCTACCTTGCACATTAATTGTTTGCAGGAGTATGAAGTCTTGCATACACTCTGACATGCAAGTTTGTATAAAGTTTGGAATTGCAAACTTGTAATGAAGCTGCTTTGAATAGTTTTTGGATAAATTTATATTTCCTATGATTTTTATGAGGCAAATAGTTTTCTTTATATTTTCAGAGTTGAAGTGGATTGCCAGCAAATATTTCTACCTGGCCAGCTAGGTGTTGCCATCGGTAGATGCACATCTGTAGATGGTTTAAGAATAATAAACTTCAAAGATGAAGTTTGTTTGCCACACCCAGAAACAGTGGAACTTTTCTGTAGCAGAACATGTCTGGCTCCTGATCCTGATTTAAAATGTTGCAGAAATATTCTCAGGTAAAAAATTGTAGGTCTCATAAGTAACAGAAAGCATAAAATAAGGGAAGGTTGCACATTAACAAAGTACAGGATCTAAAATAAATTTGTTTTTCTTGAGGTCAATTTCTAGGGAGATATTTCTGTTCTTCATATGATTTCATAGTATGCCTCCAGTGTTCTCCCCAGAGCCTTTTAGCATCCTGGCAATGTGATGCTATATTGTTTGAATGTGATGTTATTTGAAATCGTTTCTTATAGACTGTATAAGGAATGTGATGCTATAATTTTGAGACACAGATGTTATTTCAAATTTTCAAGTTACAAATGTACCAGGATGCTATTTGGAATTTCTGGGGAGAACACTGGCCCCTTCTGAATCAATCTTGACTTTATACTTTATACTTACGTACATATCTTCCTAATGGTACAATATTAGTTTGTTGACTGTTGACATCTTTTTAGTTTAACAGAAAAACACCACCTGCAGATTGAGCTTTTAAATCAACTGTATGTGACAATTTTGCAAATGTTGTGAATAATATTAAGTTGCAAACATGACTAATTTCTGTGAATATATAAACTTGACAAGTTGCAGAAAAGTTCATTTTAAACCAATATCATTCTCCTGAGCACTATCTGTATATATACGTCGAAGATACCACTTTCTGGTTTGAACTCGACGGGAGAGAGAGCACCTATTGTAGGTGATGGAGAGCTGTTTTGAAGCTCTCAACTGTCTTTGCATGCACAATCTCTTCATCCAACTGGTTCCAATGAATTATACTTTTGACGAAGAACGAGTTCTTGAATTGCTCAGTATTGCACACAGTAGTCTCTAGTGCCTTGGAATTGTTTTTGACGGAATTGTTCACTATATTGGCACTTTCAAAGTTGTCAAAGCGATTTCATTTTTAGCTCAGAAGAGCCCATGCTGACTGAAATATCGACAGTTACTGGTGCCAACAATTTAATTGTGCTTGGTCTACGACGATGGTTTGGTGTTGTGGATTCAAGCTGCTGGATTGTTAACTTTCACTGTAGATGGTTTCAGTTTAGCTCGGGAGAGCCTGTGCTAACTGAAATATCGACAGTTACTGGTGCCAACAATTTAATTTCAGCTCTGCAAATTCATAAGCGGATAACTTTAATTTTTTCAATTGGGGTTTTGTCATGCTGACTGTCATTCTGTTTTCTCTTTTTTGGTTTCAGTGGATTTGGATTTTGATATGAGTACGGCTGTGCTGAACAAAATTTATTGAGGCCTGTATTCCCCTTTTTTGATATTACAGATTGTCCAATAATAATACTATTTAATGATCGTCTGTATTGAGGGGCATTAGGATTAGTATTAGCACCATTGTAGGCTGATCGCTGTTGATTGAATTCATTTTCAACGACATCTGAATTAATTAGAGCTGGCGTAAGGAAAATATTTACATTATTTTCATGAGTCAGAAGTTTAGAACATAATTAAATAAAACCAATAATGCACGATTATATGTCTTCCATACATTGAGTTGACATCAGGCATGATGCCTTTTCCTTCTTTAATAATGACTTGGCTTGGATACCAGATTTTCATTCGCCAAGCCAACTTAAGATTTCCTGAAGTTGTTTTAACCTGTTGTCATTTAAATTTGATACGGATCGAACATCTCTGAATATATTTATCAATGCTGAGGTCTGTTTTAATAATTGGATAGTTCCATTAAGTACTGACCCTTTTGCCCCCAGGTGTGACTGATACTGTAAAAATATGTGTAGCATATCACAGTTAAGGACCTCCTCTGCAAGATGGTTTCTCATTTTGCATTGTTGACTTGGAAAAATGTGTTCATTAGTCAGACGCCTATGAATTTGCAAACCATTTTGCTGGTCCCATTGGTAGCAGTCAGTCCACATCTGCCACTGAATAACGTCATCATTAGGAAGTGTCAGATTACGGGTTGATGTTTTCTTTAAACCGCTTTTTATAATATCGTTTCCGACTTTCTTCATAACATGAGAGTAGTCCATCATAAAAATGACTGTCTCTTCAAAATTACATGGACTTTTCACTGTCATTGTTTGTCTTTCTGGCCCCAGATTCATGTGGAGAAAAGACCTATTGCTCTGGGCTCCATCCATACATGTAAAAACACATCTGAAATCATAAACCTGGAGTTGATCAATAGCTTCCCAAAATAAAGTATGTTGGTCATAAGCCTGTATTTGATCTGAAACAAAATGTGCAAATGGGAATCTAAATCCTGTCAGTCCAAGAAAAACAAATTGGCATACATGATTCCCTAACTGTTTTTCCTTCTTACCAACCCTCAGTGTTTTGCAAATATTCCCTTCCTCGCCAAGGTCGACTAAGCCGACAATTTCAATCCCATCGCCTGATTTACATATCTGAAGGTCTTCCTGTATTGACATTTCATCAATGACTATACCCCCTGTCCAACCCTCAGTGGGAATTTTAAGACGTTTAGCCTCTGTATGCATCCATTTGAATATTTCAGTGTGAAACCCAACTTGCTGATGGACACTGTTTTTATACAGAATAAGCAATGATGACGATGGTAAAATGAGAATTCCACTGTCACGTAAAGAATTGTAACCAAGGGGGCTGCGATTATATAGTTGTAAACATATAGAAATGCTATCTTTTGGCCATCGTCTTACCCTTGGATCGCTCCCTGCATTATTTGCCTGATTCAGTAGAAGTGTGACCATGTCTTTTGTTGCATTAGGAATTAGTTTTGTGATGTCACCTGCAGTGACCTTTCTGGTTTTAGGATCTAGATTCGTTTGAGTTTTCTCTTTAGACACTCCACCTAATGTCATTTTCTGACATGTCCTACAAATGCTGACTGTTGAAGTAAAATTAACAACCTTGGTACAAATGACAGATCTTAGCTTTCTTATAATTTGCTCATCAAGTGTATTTTCCCATCGTTCTAAAGTATGGAATCTACTGCATGTCACTGATTTTGTGACTGTCACGCCTTCACATATTTTGACCTTTTGAACAGTTTCCAAAATAACAGAAATGTGTTCTTTTGTAAATTGGTAGGTATTACTTATCAGCAGAGACTTCAGATCTATGTCTTTATCAGCAATTTGTAATTTCCATGTATTATCAGAAGAAAAAATTATGCACTTTTTAACTGCATGTCCATTGGCTTTGTAAGATGTGTTGGTTTCACATTGGATACATTTTTCACTAGCTTCCATAACAGTGTACGTATCAGGTATATACTGAACAATGTTTTCAAAACAGAGTTTGTCAGATAAGTTATGTAATGGCAATAGTGGTTTTAATTCTATTCCTACATAAAACCTTTTTCTGTCGTTACCTTGCGTAAGGCATTCAATTTTAACATGTGGAAATACAGAAAGAATATATTTGGAGAATAAACCACTGTTTTCTTTCTCAACATTCAATCCACTGTCAAACATTTCCAGTCTGTATTGAATTTGCAAATTTTCCTGACTTTCTTTTCCTTCATGATTTTCTCTTATTCTTGACACCAACCTACAAAAAGATGTTTAATTAGTAAATTCATGATGATGAAGGTGATTTTTGTGGTGGTAAAGTATATGTCTGAGGTATATAGAAATGTGGAATAAATGTCCATGAGACAACGATCCACAAAAAAACAAAGAAAATTCAATGTCTCGTACAGAGATCACCTTGCAGTCTTCAACGACACAGGCACTCGACGTCTGGACCCCCCTTTTCCCAGGGGGTTCAACCGGGAAAAGGGAGGTCCAGACGTTGAGTGACAAAAGTCCACACTTAATGGCGATCTGCATATGGCCCCAAGACAAGTCCAACACAAATTACTGTTTCCTGTCTCACAGCTGAAAAAAATAGGGTTATAGGTAATAGGAAAATTAATTTTCTTGTTTGAAAAATATTGAGTGAATGGAGAAGCAATTTAAACTAACGATGCGTAAGCCCAAATTACCATTGAATGTGTTATTGCTAGGGTATGCATTTTTAACGAAACAAATTAGGGTTACAGTAGTGAGGCAGGAAACAGTCATATATTTTTTTGGTCTTATTATTCGTTGAATGGCCACTATATTGGGGTCAGAATGTGATTTTTTTTCATTAGTCTACCTGTGCTGGATTTTAAAATAAACATTCCTTAAGTACCTAATTTGTTAATGCCCCTCCTTAATCAAACATAACACCCCTGTGTAAAGTCATGTAGCTTAGGCCAATCAAAATGAAATGAATGATTTTCATCCCCACCAGCCCCTTGAAAATCAACTCTTCTCAAATATTCACAAAATGATGGGTAGTTGGACTTCATTTCCTTCTTACTAAGCCACATAATGGAAACATGGTTTGTATGGCTCCTATTACAGTTTTTGACTTGTTTATAATTTCTTATGGTCAGGTTGGGGGCATCATTTGTGTCTTACATACACACTTCATTTTTTTTAAATCACTCCTAACAAAACAACTTTGTCCATAATTATCAAGTGCAGGGGCATACCACTACTTCTTTTTTAGTTTTTGATTATTTTGAAGTGAAAAAAAAAAAAAAATCCCCCCAACTGCCCAGTTTTTAAATTGGAATGTGGATGAAAATCTGTACCTGAAGTTTAATTGGCCTTATGTCCAGATATGTCTGCGTTTATAGGTGTAATAATATGTTTTTCCACTATTTGTTATAGGGAGGAAATTGTATAACAGCTCATGACACCATTCTCTATGGATGAATTTTTAAATGAAACTGCCGACGAATATGGGGAAGATGAATTTGATAATGAATTCAACCAGATAATTTTATCCGTTGACACATGTGTGAATGAAAGAACCATCTGGGACACTACTTTGCCACAGGGATTTGATGTTGAAGTGATTATTTCCAAATTAAAATATGACGATCCATTAACTTCAATACAATCAGAAATTAATGAAATAGTTTCTTGCTTAAGTTTAAACCAGCAAAATGTGGAAAAAGTAATAGAATTTTGCTCTCAAGAATTCACAATTATATATGAAATTATGAAGAATTCCAACATAGACACCCCTGAAACTTCTGCTGTTAGTGTTACTCCAGATAAACTGACTTTGTTTTATTCAAAATGTCAACACCAAACAAGCACGGCATACAAAGCAAGAGCTTTCTTAATGGTGGACAATATTCCCAATACAAGTCCTAAAGCCGTATCTCGTATAGTTTATCAATTTACAGTAGCTGTTAGAACATTTGTGTTAAAGGAAAAAGAAGCAAAATATCCGGTTGCAGACAGAGATTCCCACAAAAGAACAGTAACCACTGCAAGCTTAGGAAAAGTTAGGTATGTTGGTGGATTTTGCTTTGCAAAATTAAGATATAAACATCAGAAAATTCAGTTTAATAAATACTACAAAACCTCTTCCAAAGATCAAGCACAGTATAAAAAATCAAGTGTTATAACACAGATACTTGATACGATGAGAGTAAGCGAAACTTCATTGCAATTACACACTGAGCATCCAGAAACTTTACTTGAGACAGCCCAAAGGCAAAATGTGTCAAGGACTAACAAATATCACTGATGAGTTATATAAATTTTTCATTGATTTGTGTGAAAATTGCCTAGCAAGTCTAGTTGATAAAAATCTCAATGTACAAGGATCTCACATTTACAATATTTCATACGAAAAATTAGTTCAATCTATTGACCTATATAAGAAATTTGTTGATATCGCATCATCATGTCATGTGCAAGAATTTCATTCTGAATCAACAGTGGATTGCTTACTGTCAGAAACTGTTGATAGAATATGTGCAATAGAAGAAATATATGAAGAATTGGTTAGAAAATTTCTATTAGTCATGTTAAACCAGTATCGAAAAGACTTCTTACAAACTCTCTCTGTTGAAAAAAAATGGCACACCGCAAACAGATTCAAGTAAAAGCAAAATCCAAAGCCCTCAAAGGTTCAAACATTGATTTTAATTTTATTGTGAATGATTCAGAAGGGAAATCAGTTTCTCACCAGATTTTAAAAGGATTGATTTTACAGAATTCAAAGTACCTTTGTACTTTTAAGAAGAAGGAGTTAATGTCTTTGTGTAAAGCATACAATATGAAGATAAAAAGTACTGAAAATAAGGATAATATTATAAAGCAGCTAAACTGCCAGATTACTGAGATAGCAAGTGCAATGATAAAGCCAGCATGTTTAAACCAAAGCTCAGATCCAAATGTTTCGAGTTCATCAACAAACACACATGTAGAGGAAGAAACAACCGACAATGTAACAACGCCACAGACAAGGGAAACACAATTGGCCACACATACAGTTAGCTCTGAGACTGAACTGGATGACGATATCTGTACAGTTTGTTTAAAAAAAGAAAGTTCATCCAAGGACTGGATCAGTTGTGATTCGTGCAGTAAATGGTTTCACCGCAATTGTGCAGGCCTAAGTAACGGTTTTAAATGGAGACGATTCTCAAAAAAGAATGTACAATACATATGTGATACATACAAGTGAAAGAAAACAAATGTGTTGATTGTTTGATGACCCTTTGAAAATTATTGCCCTTGAAATGAGAAATTGTAATGATTCATGCTTTTAACTTGACAAGTATCAATGTCAGAACAACAATTATACATATCTATATTCCTCATTTGATAACAAAATCCAACCAGAGGTCTTCAACACTGGAAATCTACACAATGTAGCAAGCTCTGAATTGTGTTGATAAAATGCATATTTTTTTTAAAGTGTTTTCTGTTTCCATCAAAAGCAGCTATTATTGATAGAGAAACAATTTCAATTGCACACTTGTTCAGCATATTTAGATGGCATGGTTTCTAGTTCACCAAGACAGGCAAACAGAAGCCCCAGATGATTAATTCATGCTAAAATGAGTCCTAGTGTTTTTCCCCGAGCAAATCCATTATTTTATACCATATCTGGAATTTGGACAGGCTAAAATTGACTTGTCAGCAGTTTATTCATCAGTGCCCTACACAGATATGCAATCCAATTAAAGACACAGCAAAGGTACAGTAACTTTGATCATAAAGTGCATTAAAATAGAACAATCAGCATTTAATATAAAAGCAGGATTGCCACCAGATGCTTGTATTCAGTTGTCATCTCATGCTAATAATATGGTTAAATTACTTTTTAACTTCTCTGATCTTTTGCACCGGTTTAAACCCCACGGGAACCCTGGGGTATAGAAATGGGACAGAGAGCTTCTTCGGCTTGAAGGGGCGTCCGTCGGTTGTGCGGGATGTATAAATTCACAACCAACCCGTCCTTCGGATGAGACGTAAATAAAACCGAGGTCCTGTGTTGAGATATTGCCATCCTCTTCGCACGTTAAAGAACCCAGTGTAACAGCTCATTCATTATGCTCATGATGAGTGGTCCATAGAAGACCTGTTACACTGGCTAAATTCTCCGTCCCTACCCATCACCTCATAGCCAGAAATCATGGGTGATTTTGCTCATGAATATTCATAAACCAAATCGCGTCATGTAATGACGTCAGCAAATAAACGTGAACCATAATTGGAAGATGCTGATGAAAACGCATATCTATTTTTTTTAAATAATATTTCATCACATAAATAACTTCATAATTATTTGTGATCGTATCAAAATTAATTGTCATCATATTATTATTAGGAATTCGATGATGTGTGTAAAAGATCGAAAATATATTTAATGCACTGCCCCCCCCCCCCTTTTTTTTTCCACGAAATAAAAATATGTAGTACCTAAATGAAAAATATATTGTGCATTTTTTTTCAATTTTTGCCCCACATAAGTTTAGTATGTCATTGAAATCGTTTAGTATATATTGTTAAATTTTTTGAACTTTATATATCAGCAGTATTGTTACCAATTCAGTCGGAGAGCAGACTCGATAATGGCGTCGTTTCAATTAATTTGTCACGTACATTTTTTACCGGAATCGGACACGTTTTAGAATACATCGACCAAGTGTTGAAAATTCACTCGTTTTAATCGTTGCGAGCGTCAAATATAACCGAAGAAGCGAGAAAAACATAGAAAATTGTTTCTTTCATACAAATTTGAGGCCCCGTGCTTGAACTTCTTGTAACAAAGGAGTAATGCAGAAATTAAAACGACACGGAAATGGCGGAAGTTGTTTAAAGAAACACGAAAAATTAAAAATTAAAATATTTGCCGAAAGGGTGATGGAAAATCATATATATAGTTCCATAGATTTCTATATTAGTATTTCAAAGAAACATTTTCTGTAATTAAACGTACAATAGAACTTTTTTCTGTCAGATGGATCGTGTCACATTTTGGTTGGATTCAAGGGAGGTAACTAGAATCATCACATACTCCGTAATTTTTAACATTCTATTTATAGAACGAGTGTAAGTAAATGCGTTTTCTCAATAAAACAAATATTATTTTGTATTAAAAATGTTGAAATTAGTCAGAATAATTGTTTATTATATCTACAGCTATTAAATTGATCAAATATAATTTAACAGATGAGTCCAAATTTGAGATTTTAAGGAACCATAACAGTATTAAGGGACTGTGCAATATTTATCTGAGGGCGGGGCCGGTAAACAGCAATTCATTATTTTAAAAAATCTGTTTACCCTGCTAATATTAATATACAAAAAAGTTCTTGCCCCACTTCAACTTATTAAAAAAAAAGTTGTTGCCCCGCTAGAAAATAAACAGAACACCATATCAAAACATGATAACTGTTTAACTAAAATGCACATATTTCAATAAGTTAATAAACATTCAATTAAATTATGTTGGCGACAACTTTATTATCTATATATATTACATGTTATGTTATTTTCAATTGGTTGTGTTTTTAAGACTGCTACATGTATATTGTCAATTTACATTAATATGGTATAAAGCATTCTCAAGAGATTTATCAAAATATATGCTATGTATCAATAATACCATGTCTTTGTTTTACATCTTGCCACTTAATAGGTCAAAATGTGTGTCCTCAAATCATAACATAAATATAATAATATGGTTTGTAGAATTCTCTAAAGTTTTGATTTGTTCAAGCAATATAATATTAATGGTAGGGAGGTCAAACGTAGTCGCCGATAACGTTATTATTTTCTGTCAGACTAAAAAAAAACGATTTTTCACCTTTTTCATTTCATTAGAAAAACACTTTAAATTGATTATTTCGTGAAAAAAAATATATCAGATAAAATTTGAAAACTAGAACTTTATTAATTTGGTAGTTATAATTATCAAAAATATGATTGGGTACTACCACTGAACGTCCAAAGTGAAGTCGTTTCGAGAAAATCGGACGCCATGTTGATTTATGTGTCAACGAACAACCCATTTTCAAAAATAAATCCGGGAGCTATCCCTGGATCAATATCCTTCATGCATGGCTTAAAATTTGCAGAAAATCTTCAATTTTATCAATCCGACCGCCAAAAATTAAAAACAATCGAAATCGTAACGTAAAATATAAAAGTTTACAAAACAGTGTTTTTAAACTCGCTTACCACACTTCCGAAAAACATTGGGGGTCAAATATCAATAATCTGGACCTTCCTCTAAAGATATGTCGCCAAGGTTTCAATGGATAAGCAGTAATAGCTCCCGGAAATCATTGGATGTTCGGTCCATATTTTCTGACTTTGCAATCAGAGTTGAGCGGGAAGAGTTATCGGAAGTTGTGTGGCGCATGACCGGGATGTATGTCTTCCGCCATTTTGGCCAGGACAATTTCAGAGTTGTACCAAAGAAAAATGGGATTTACTGACGTATTGTTCTACCAATTGATACAATAATTATCTAGCATTGATGTATTCAGACCACGGAGGTCAATCATGCACGGTAAGTAACAAAACTTCTTCTAAAATATAGTTTTATTCTCAAAAGAAATATCGTTTTCAACCGGATCAAATGGGGGTTAATTTTTAAAACAAAAGATGCACAAAAATCGCACAGAAACTTTACACGAACTGAATAAATATATATCTTTGCTTCGATAAATGAAAAAGAGATGGGATTTAATTCACGATTTTATTATTTTACTCTAAAAATGGCGAAAACGGCAAGCATCAATATAAAGTTGTCAAATTCTCCCAATCTATAAATAACTTTATCCAAGCAGAGCTTTGGTGACGTAATCATGGCTGCTCGGAAATTATCGGGATTTATTAATAAAGGAGTTGTTCCGGTATTCTTTGATATTTTTAGAAAAGGGGTATCTTTTGTGAAATGTTCAAGATTTTTTTTTATATTTTTGGGTTTTAAATGAAATTTGTCTACATAAAAACTTTTTATGCATTTCTCATTAAGTTCCTAGTGTATGTTATAGCAATACATAGGACAATTGTTTTTAAATAGTAACATGAATTTCCATGCAACATTTTTGAAACAATTTATTTAAATTGTTATAAAACATAATTATTATGTTTCAGTGCTATTAGGGAAGCTTTATGAAATATATGCTTAATGCATACATTACAGTATGTGAATGTATTAACATTTTGGTTATATACAATGTAATCAGTGCATGTGATATGCTAAGTTTAATCAATTACATTTTTTTCATTACACCATTACTGTGTGCAAACTTGTTTGGTATGACAGAACATTTATGATGCATGCAGCAAACATTTCTGGAATAATGCTAATTTTCAAAGAGAATCTATTTGCCACCAAGCATATATGCATAAAGATAATTTTTAGTCGAATAGTGCATTGTATTAAAGCTTTTTTCATTTGTACATGTATGATAAACTATTTCTGGAAAAGATAAATTATTTTTAGTTCTTTATTTTTATTCTGTATAACATATTTTAAATGTTTATTTTTATTTTACAGGTGTGATCGTGGCATCTCAGTAGATCATTAAGAGTTTTAAATCATTAAAATGCCACTTCTGAAAGTTGATGCTGTTGATTATGATTCAGTTAATCAAATATGCTGCTAATGCATAGGATCACAACACACACAATTTAAAGAAATCACAAAGATTTCATTTGGAATAAGTTGGTCATGAACTGGGACACAGCACTATTTGTAGTCGTCAAATGTAAAATTATAGTATATAGAGGAAAAGAGAGTGACATTGAGGACTGTTTGTTATAAATTAAGATTATAAATAATAGTAGAAGATAACAGTTTATTGATTTGTGACAATAAAAATGATAACTTTGAAAATTTGGGACTTTCTAATCGCATGAACTGTTCGCTTAAATCAGCTAAAATTGTCAAATTTGAAGTTTTTCCCAGACAAAAAATTGAAAATCATGTATAAAATGTGCTAATTAAATGTTTAAAAGATAAAATAACTTCAAGGCTGGCTTATAAATTGTACAGAGAACATATCTGATAATCCAAATAAGACTTTTCATGGAATACGGGGCCATAATTGAAATATTATTTTTACTAACTTTCCAGGTAGAGGGCTAATGAACCAGGACATAGTTCATACCAGTGTCAGAATTGGGGTAGCTGATAGTTTTCTCCTTGTAGTATACAGTTATAGGATCAAAATGATACCAAACACTTGAACATTTAATATTATAATATTCGACAATTATTGAAATTGTATCAATTTCGGGAATTATCTGAAATTTTGATTGAACAAAGAAAATTGACCTTTTCAATGGAAAAAATGGCAGTTTTTACACAAACTGTAATAATAACTTCATTGATGTATGGATATTGAGGTTGTTTACCATAAAAATATCAATTTGAACATAAAAAATATAATGAATTCCCTAAAATAACTTATTTTTACACTTTACGGAGCTCAAAATATTAAGCTGCGGAGTTTATAATTCTGGCACTACAGACTTTGAGAATTTTTTTTGCTGATAAATATAGGTGTTCCATGTTAGAGGGTTCTTTTCCCTACCAAAATCAGTATTCAGAAAAATTCCAGTACTTTTTTCAGATTTTTTATGACCAAAAACTTGATTTTTCGAATAAAATTCGACGTTAAAATTATGGAGGCCTGCGCAAAGGAAATAATATTAAAAAAATATATATATTAATTGAATAAATGTTATTCTTGATATTTTTACCTAGAGACTGGGCACTTTGTGGACAGTGCTGCAAGTTTCAGCCTTGCAAGTTAAAGGTTTTTGAAGATATTTGACCACAAACCTGGTAGTTTGAACAAGTAGACGGCTGACACATAAATTGAAAAAACTAAGTCCAAAGGCTATTTTCAATGTTTTAAATTCTGTGACATTTTTTTCATACAACACCTACAGGTGTGTATAATACCTCTTTTTGAAGCATAAGGAGGATACAGTACTATAGAAGAAAGCATGATAACCTATCAGGTAGTGAAAAAAATATATTTTGGTCCAAAAATGTCATTTTTTTAGCATTTTTCCAAAAAACAGAAAATCGACCACTTTTGGCTCACCAAAAAGGCCATAACTTTTGAACAGCTCAACCGATTTTAATAATTTTTGTACCAAAATTTCCCATTTTGTATGTACTGTCATATTAAACTATAATTGGATGATTTATTAGCATTTCAATTTTTGGCTTGACCACCCTATAAATGGCGGAAGACATACATCCCGGTCATGCGCCACACAACGTCCGATAACTCTTCCCGCTCAACTCTGATTGCAAAGTCAGAAAATATGGACCGAACATTCAATGATTTCCGGGAGCTATTACTGCTTATCCATTGAAACCTTGGCGACATATCTTTAGAGGAAGGTCCATATTATTGATATTTGACCCCCAATGTTTTTCGGAAGTGTGGTAAGCGAGTTTAAAAACACTGTTTTGTAAACTTTTATATTTTACGTTACGATTTCGATTGTTTTTAATTTTTGGCGGTCGGATTGATAAAATTGAAGATTTTCTGCAAATTTTAAGCCATGCATGAAGGATATTGATCCAGGGATAGCTCCCGGAATTATTTTTGAAAATGGGTTGTTCGTTGACACATAAATCAACATGGCGTCCGATTTTCTCGAAACGACTTCACTTTGGACGTTCAGTGGTAGTACCCAATCATATTTTTAATACTTATAACTACCAAATTAATAAAGTTCTAGTTTTCAAATTTTATCTGATATATTTTTTTTCACGAAATAATCAATTTAAGGTGTTTTTCTAATGAAATGAAAAAGGTGAAAAATCGTTATTTTTTAGTCTGACAGAAAATAATAACGTTATCGGCGACTACGTTTGACCTCCCTACTATTAATGGTTTTTGTATTCAACTTTACAAGTTTGCAGAGATCTATACAACTGATTTTCAATCACCTTGGATGTTTTTCGTAAGTATGATCGTTTTTCAGAAAAACTTTGTCCTGAATTAACACTCACAGACGGCTTTGTGTACTGAAATTGACCTACTCCAATGTTCATTTTTAACAACTTTCTTCGACCATGCTTGATTGTAAGATTGTATAAAATACGTACAAGTTGGGAATGGAAACAAATTCGTTTCCGGAGACGACCGAAAGCACGTCGAAAATTATCCATCGAAAAACCAAGTTTTCGACGAAAAATCTTAGAAATATGACATTTTAATAATACAAATTTGATTTCAAATGATTAAATATAAAATTGGTGGAAAAAAAAGCACGCACTAAGAGTATTAAGGAACTTTATTTATTTATATTTATTTAAACCTTGGCTGTTACCAGCTTTGAGAAGAGTTTTAGAATACGACTGGGTTCCTACATCCAGAAATGAAAATGGGACCAGTTCATAGATAAGAGTTTCTTCTTCTTATTATTCTTCCATTAAAGTGCAGGGCTGCCGTAACAGCATCTTGGTACTGTTTTTAATATAATGATAAAAAGAGAACGCTTTTACGCAGCTTTCTAAAATTTTAATGTTATTTCCTACTATAAAATGAAGGTCAAGTTTGATTTTAACACGTATTGCTTTTGTCGTTCTGGAGTTATTTGCCCTTGATCGTTGAAATTTTATTTTTTTCCAGATGATAATACTAAATATTAGAGAATTCTTTTGTGTACATGTACAGTGCTGTTCCATAATTTATCGGCAAAATCCAAGATGGCGGCATTCAAGCATCAGGCTTTGCATTAATAAAATACCAATAAATTTATGAAAAAGGTGCATACCTTTACTCAATACTTTGTCATTTCTCCCTTCACCTTCAATACTTTGCGTAAACGCTTTGGAATCGAGTGATAAAGTCCTTGAATGTAGTCCACACTGAGATTTTCCCAAATGTCTTTGATGGCCGCTGACAATTTATCGGCAGTGTTCAATACTTCAACTCTCTGCTGCAATCGTATTTTCAGTTTTAGCCACACGTTCTTGATTACGTTTAAGTCGGGTGACTGTGCAGGCCACTCTGGGCAATTTATATGGTTCTCTTCCTTGTAGTTTTTAACGTCATTTGCCCGATGTATGGGAGCGTTGTCGTCCTGAAATAAACAGTCCTGCTCTGGAAAATGTCTCGCAATCACAGGCCATAAGTTGTCCTCGAGAATTTCAATGTATTTATGTCTATTTATCGTGCCATTCACTGTCGTAATTGTCCCCACACCGTAGTGTGATATGCATCCCCAGATCATGACCGAAAGTCTTCTCTGGGCCGGTGGACAAACACAATCTCTGGACTCGGCCTCGTCCTTTTTCCGCCAAATATAAATCCGATTATTGTTTCCAACGACCACCTGACTTTCGTCTGAAAATATAACTCTGTCCCACTGACCTTCAATTCTCCAATGAAGCTTTTCTCGGGCCCATTTCACACGCTTTTTCCTGTTAGCCTCTCTGATCCTGACTTTCTTCTTTACAACTCGCCTGTTGTATCCTTCTTGATACAAGGAACGCTGAACTGTTCTTTTAGACACCCGAGTCTCTCTATTTTCATTAAATCTTGTTGTCACGTCCTTCAATGGGGTCTTACGGTCGCTCCGAACTAGCCTAACAAGCCCCCGTGTGTCTCTCTCGTCCAGCAAATGATGACGTCCTGTATGAGGTTTGTTTTCCACTGATCCTCTGCGCTTAAAACGAACAACTACATTCGAAACCGTTCTTCTAGGAATATTCAAGGTATCTGCAACTCTCCTGTAGTTTATGACCACTCTTACGCATTTCTACGATCACATTTTTGATGTCATTTGACAACTGTTTACGTTTTCCAGCCATGATGAAAATATCAACTTTTTGCCCTAACATAGCAGACGACAGGTTTATTTCCGGTCTTATTTTAAAAATAGAAGGTTTAAAAATACATTGTCATAAAATAGATGTTTATTTATTTACCAGGATGAAATACAACAGTGTAATTTATTGTGACACCCGTTACCCTTGAATGCCGCCATCTTGGATTTTGCCGGTAAATTATGGAACAGCACTGTAGCTTTCACAAATTTGATATTTCATAGTGTATGATTGTTAAAGAAAACTAGCAAGACAATATTTTGTTTGCAAACAAAGTTTTGTTATGAATAAAGCATAACCCTAAAAATAACCACTTTATACAGTGTTTAGTTTAAGTACACGTGATTCTGACAAATATCTGTGAATGATCATAACATACAACCTCAGATTCAGTTGTGGGTGGGAGTGGGGAGGGGAGGAGGAGGGGGTATCTGTGATCAATAGATCACTAATTCTAGTTTGTATTCACATACCTCAGTTGGGGTCTTTGAGAAATAAAATTTTAATGTTTCAACTTTCAGTTGTATGATGCAGTTCATATATTAATTACATTTTTAAACAGAATTTCAATGGACAAAAGAGGGCATATGAGAGGAAAATGCACAGTAGAATCTTGTGATTGCATCGAATATGAAGTGCCAGCCGAAGGTCACAATTGTACATATTGTGGGGATCCTCCAGCAAAACATCAATTGATAATTAATGGACCAGAATCCAATAATAATGAAGAGAAGTGCAGAGGTATGTGATAAAGTGACTTTTTATCTTATGTACTAACTACTTTTAATTTAATTTAATACTTTTAATTTGTCCCATACTGGGGTCTTTCAGAACTTGCTTCCCACTGTTGAAGACCACGGGGAGACCTCTGAATGCTTATTTTATACTTTTCTTTGTTGTGATGTTTAACTTTCTTCGTAACATTGCTCCACTTTGTTTTTTCCCCCACATAAGCCAGGATCCAGTGTTCAGTGGCTGTCTTATGTATATCAATGTTAATAAATGTTTATATGTTTTTCTGGCAATTTTGTCTTTGTACCTTCAGGATATTCTTGTCTTTATATTTTTGTACATGGCCTTTCCAAGCTTGTTGGTCATATTGGTGGTTTGGATGCATCCATTGTTGAAAGCCATAATGATTACCGAGAGATGTTCTATTGTGGTTGTTCTTGTAGTAGTTGTGAATAGTTAAGGTCTCATGTTTGATTATCTCATGGCCTTTCAATTTTATTCTCCCGAAGGAACTTATAAATTGTCTATCCATCCATCAGCAATTTCTGCACATGTTGTACAACACTAAAGTTCGCTTTCACCAAATCTCATCAAACTGAATGGGAAACATAGTCTCAGAACCAATAACAGGAGGGTCCCTTTTAAATTTTAATGATTTTCACTTTTGTTGTAACTGAGTTATGAGACACTGTTCATGAACAAGTGTGTTTTTTCCTAGTAAAAGATCAATCTGTAGTGCACCTAACAGCCTTCAACAATGGGCAAAACCCATCCCACATGTCAAGCTTTAAAAGACTAAAACTACCTTAACAAGCAAGACATAAAACGTAAAGTACTTCTGAAAAAGTAGTTAAAACACAGTTTTTCTAACATGAACAAAGAAGGGAACTACACATTTACCAACTAACTGGCAATATCTAGAACAACACTCAAACGAACAAGCGGTACATTATGAAGTCTAGTGTCATATTACTGACTTGGTACAGGCATTTTCAATTTTGAAAAAATAAAAAATGATGGTATAAACCAGGTTTTAGTAAACCAAATGTAGTATTGTAAAATATGATTTCTCTTACATATATCACTGTATGTATGTGGTGTAAACTATTGATTTATGCTTTTCTATTTCCAGATTTAAATGAAGTTCCTGTATCCTCCAGGTTATCTTTCAAGCCATGGGAAAATACAGCATTGGGGTGGATAAATAACCCAACAAGACCTTCAGGGATTTTTTACATCTCTGTTCTCCCCAAATTCTACCAGAGTTTTTGGCAATATTATCCAGACACAAAACAATTCAGGGCGGCATTCATCATCGAAAGGTGTCGACAGTTTAATGTTAAAACCCAGGTAGAATCTCTAAGCAAAAAAATTAATTATCTTCTTTCTGATATAAATCCCGCATGTGCTGGACTTTTATTGAAGGCAGATTATTCACCCAAACCTGGTGATAGGGCAATCATCAATTTGACCAAAGAAAATAATTTACAACTGAAAGCACTAATTGAGAAAATTGAAACTGAATTGAATACCCATGATGCAAGCTTATTTATCAATGCTGGAAGAAAAATGAAATCAGGCAGGGAGTGCCACCATGACTTTAACAATTCAATGAAGGTTGAATTATCCATTTTACGGACAAGAATTATCGAATTAAACAGAAAATTGGAAAAAAGTGAGGAGATATACAAAGCAGTTTGGGCACACAAATACAAACCAACAGGAATTTCTGAAGCCAAAAAAAGAATTAATAACAAATTCAAAGCAGAAAAAAGGAGAAAGCGCAGCATGTTGGATAAAGTTTTACGTGTGTTTATATCACTTGGTGGAGAAGTAGATGGGGAATATTATAGCCCTGCATTTGGCATTCCACAAATTACAAATTTAGCAATACCACTAGAAGATTTAACACATAGTAATTTGACAGATTGTTTGGAATTATTGGTCAAGGATGATTGCTTTGTTGAATCAGCTTTAGAAGAGGTACAGTTGTTCTTAGTAAAGCACAAGAGGGAAGATTCTGCTATGGAATAATTATTACATAAATCATTTTTATATTACATCATGCACATGTATTTTAAAGTACATTGTACAAGTTTCTCTTTTTCATGAAAATCTCTTTGTAGTACAGTGAATGTTCTGATACATTAATTTTTAAGGTCATTTATGAATTACAACATGTATTTTTGTTGATTTCTATTTCTATTAAAATAATAAAAAAAAGAACAAACAAAAAAAACCCAAACAAAAACAGATGATAAATATAGACGAAGCCAAAACAAATATTGTTATTCAATTTCACATACATCTTCATTCTATGATATTGTTTAAGAACAAATGTAATTTATCATCGTCGCTTAAAATGGCTATCAAACAATTTTTTTACTTGTTTGTTTATTACATACATGTATTATCAGAAATAGTTCTATACAGATAGAAATAAAAATAATATTAGATAACATACATGTATGTGTCAATCGAAGTATAATATATCAGGATTAAAGAAAATAATTCACTGCTGATTCAACAAAGCAACCGTCCTTGATCGATTATCTTCAAAAATAGCAAAATTCACCAATTATCCAATTTTTATAGCACTTTGTCATGAAAATCAGTCAAATATGGAAAACAAGTACATTTCTCAAACAATGGATATTTTAATATTATGATTACATTGTACATCAGCATTGTATTTCAATACTGAATTTTTATTCTCACACATATTTAGGGCCAAATAAGGCTCTTAACTCCCCTACTCCTTTATACTACATGTATACAGTGTTAAATCTTCTACTGGTCTGTTAAAGAAAGTTTTATGTTTAAAAATTTATGTACATACAGTATGTTGTTATAGTTTTCCAGAAACATTTATGTTATTTTAAAAGACAATACTCAAATATACATTGAAGTAATTGGTTAGTTTTGTTGTTGTTTTTTTTTTTTTTTTTTTTTTTATTTAGATTTAAAGTGCCAAATATTATTTTTCATATTGTTTATTTTCTTATTTCAGTATTAACATGATTTTGTTCTTTTTTAAATTTTATATGTTTTTAGTTTTAATGCTAGCACTTTAGCTTGAATACTGTGGTGCTCCTTAATTAAATGTGAGTACAATGTACAAGAGGGTTGTATACATGTACATTTTATACATTATGTTGTTATAGTTCACAGATTCTCTATTAATATTATTAATATCAAATATACATTGAAGCACTTTGTTAGCCAGGTTACTTTGTTTCAGATTTAATGTGCCAATTTTTTTCTTATTGTTTATTTTCTAATTCCAGTATTACTGTACTTTGTTTTTTTTTATTATATGTGTTTTTAGTGTTAATGCTTGCACTTATGCTTGAATACTCTGGTGCTTCTTAATTAAATATGAGTACAAGAGGATTGTATACATGTACAAATAGCATTTTATTAAAAATCAAATGCATTTTTGAGTTTGTTTAGCTCCGTTATAATAAATCGTTTTATAATTGTAAATTTCACTCTACTATTGTCCTCTAGATACATTGTTGTAGCAATATAAAAAAAGAGAGAAAAATAGTGTCGGACTATTCACCAATATTACTTCTGTGCAATCATTTTAAAATATTGTCAATATATGATATTGTTGCTGTTTTATTGTAAATTGTTCAGTTGTACATTTTGTATTAAAGCAAAGAAATTCAAGGAGTTAATTTAAGGCTATTTAAAATGTCATCCTATTGTTAAATCTTCTTGTGGTATTGCTTAATGTTTGGAGAACTCTACAAGTTAAATAGGGTGTATAAATTCTTCTAATTATATTCAGAACCAAGCTTTGTAACTCTTTTAGTCATCATTGGTCATAAAATTACAAGAAAATCACAAATAATGAACATTTGGACATACCTATAAATATATTGCATTAAGATTGTATACCAGTACATGTACATATGTTATTTCAACCTTTATGTTTTATGTGCTGTTATTTTATTTGCTTTTAATAAATACAGTTTTAAACTTTATTACTATAATTATATTTTTTATGCACTTGCCAAGGTTTTAAAAAAAGTTTGTGCCCCGCCAAAAGTCTGTTTTAAAAAACTTATCACCCTGCTAATTATTTGTATGAAAAAAGTATTTGCCCCGTCCATATTTGCACCGGCCCATCATTCTGATAAATATTGCACAGTCCCTAAGTAAGGAGCAATTATATTACTGTAAAAGTAATCCTGGTAAGCTGACTTTTCGGTCGAAATACATGTAAGGTTGTTCCATGAAGGTATAACAAAACAAGAATCAACTGTAATGGTCTACTAAATTTATCGAATGAACTTGAGAAAAAAAACCAGTCATATTTTCATATGCAATGGTAAATCTTGGAATATTAAAAATTACTTTCAACTGTTTTTTAACATATAGGGCTATTCAAACATGTCCACCAGTTTTTTTGGTGGCTTCACCATACAAATCATGTATATCGCCCCCTAGCAACCCACCACGAGCATGTTGATGTCAATGTACTTGATACAAGTGATACTTTTTTCAATGTAAATGACCTTATAAAAGACAAATGAAAGAAAATGATGATAATGAAAAAAATATAAAATTTTATCACATGCATAGTACCGGTACATCCTCGTAATGACTCTTGAGCAGAACTTGTGTTATATTTTATAGATGTTTCTTTATAAAAAGGGGTGAGGGGTGTAATGTTTTTAACCTTTTTTTTTAAACAAAAGCAGATCATACTGTACTAAGATCCATTATTTAATAACTTTTTACAAAATAAAATTCACAAAAACTTCAACTAAATTTTTTTATTAAAAATAATAAAACATGTGAATAATAGGAGAAAACCGGATGGGGCTCTAATTTAAAATTCTAACTGAATATGCTGATGCCATTACCATAGAAAATTTGCATACACAAATGTATCAGAACTTAAAATTAACTTTATTCTTTCTAGAAGATCCTTTCCCTTAAATTAAATGGTCTTTCTTTGACTGTATATACTTTTGTCACAAAAGCAACATTCTAGTTGGGGTTTGAAATTTCTATATTTCTTGTAGTGATCAATAGAGGAAAAAATTATTAGATGTACATGCTTCGTTGTTATTCTGATCTAGCTAAATCTGAAAGCATGACTGGAATAAGTCAACATTAACTGATGTCGAATGGTCACCATTTTTTTTCACACATGTTCACGTGTTGCAAAAAGCATACAAGTTTTTTACTACAGTCATTATTTTCTGCATTAGCCGCAGTATGGAGTGTAAATTCGCATGGGTCAAATGACACATTACCATAGCTGTCAAAGTTTGCTGTTGTTAAATTTAAATCATTTGTTTCAAATGCACAGCTTGTATCTATGGCTGAATCATATTTTCTTTTGCTTGATGTTGCTTCTGTATCGTGGGACATTTCGAGTGATTTTCTAAATCAAGCCTCACACATTCTACAAATACAGTCATCATCTTTGAATGCATATGCATTTTCGACAAAAGTATAAAACAGTGGTTGATTTCGCCCCTGTGAGAGGTGCCAGTAGTGCTTAGTCACATCTTCTCGTTTACAGTTTATGCAAGGGCTTGGTGGACTGGCTTCATGCACCCTGCAGGTCTTTCAAAATTGTTCAAATGTACCAGTACTTCACTATTTACAGGCAGTACTTGTTCTTAAAAATTGAACATTTTTCATGAATATCTCATAGAGTATGTGGCCAAAAGTATTGCCACATGTAAAAAAATCCCTATATAATCAACCAAAACCATATTTTTTCAAAATATTATTGTGAAGTCATTTCTGGATAGATTTTAACAAATTTTACACCAAAACATTCAGAATTGTCTATATTTTGACTGTTTATTTGCTCATTATGTTTATACGAGTGGTTTTTATTTTTACATAAATAAAAATTGACTTTGATTTTCCTATATATTTCAACTAAAAATAAATCCTAAAAATTATCTACAAATAAAAACCACTCAGTCATATAAACATGCTGTACAACATTCTTTGAAATTAGAAGGTACCAATTACCATTTAAAGTGGGTACCTAGTACTATTCCTGACTAAAATTAAAAGGCCTGCACCCGTTGACAGATCGACTTTGGTGGCATATTTCAGAAAAGGGGGGTGCATATAACCAAGTTCGGGTTGTAGTTGTGAATCCACGAGATTGACAGAATGGGATAAATGCATCGAATTTCTAGACAATTTGCACTGTACATCAAAACAGTGTGTTTTACCTCGCATGCCTACCGTTATTCCATTGTTTACATGTGTAAATATTGATTGTACGAGCAAAATGGGAGGAGCAAATTTTTCAACCTTGACTCTGTTTGGGTGACGTTGGAATATTGATTATTTTTCTTAAACTGTTACGAGTGATGTAAATTCCCTTTTACCCGCTGAAGTGTAGAAATTATTCTGTCCAAGGAACCAGTTTTTTTAATTTTTCCCTCCACGGGAACTTTATTCTGTCAGATGCAAAAAGTGTAAACATACGCGACAAAAACAATTTACGATTTTCCGAGGTAAAGAAAAAAAACGTTATTTTTACATTCATCGCAGACCGATTTTATACCAGACTGAAAATCATGACCATTAATAAATATAAATGTGATTTTTAATCATATTTCAATCATTTTCATTGGTTTAATAGAACAAAAACGTAGTTTTCCAAGTACGTATAATTGTTTG
This sequence comes from Bathymodiolus septemdierum, assembly GCA_963383655.1. Taxonomy (NCBI): domain Eukaryota; kingdom Metazoa; phylum Mollusca; class Bivalvia; order Mytilida; family Modiolidae; genus Bathymodiolus; species Bathymodiolus septemdierum. The sequence goes on from OY726518.1 coordinate 37,526,982, forward strand.
GGTTTGTGAAGCGCCATCTAGCGGAAAATATTTACGATTATCTCCCTTCGATTTTTAAATATTCCACGGACCGGAAAATTAGAATTTTTGCGAGTCTGCTCTTCAACTGTATGGCGTTTGTGAAGGATGTAAAAGGGGATTTCTTTCAAAAACAGACTTAAAGGAAATATAAATTGGCGTAAGGTAAGAAATTTTAACATAATTTGAATGGATGAAAGTATTTAGCTAGTCAAAATGACTCGTTTACGCATGGGAAAGTCTGTACACAGATGGGTAGTGGTCAACCCAGCGTTTGTACAACTTCGGATTTTCACGCCGTTTTGTTTTGGTTCGTGTATGATACCTCAGCAGTTCGGAGGCCTACACTAACAATTGGGGTCTCTTTGGAAATGAAAATTACTTGACTTTCGACTGGTGAAAACATTTTTTGAAAATATTAAGGCGTTCCGAAGTGCGATCAATTTAACACGACGACTTAAAAAAATGGAAGGAAGTGAGTTCGCCCCCTTGTAGTATTATAGGTACCGGTGTCCTATAATTATTAGCTACCATATTGTCCATAATTATTAGCTACTTTTTGACGTTCGGAACTAGATTTTCGTAAACCACAAAGGTGTTCCAAATGATAGCCATGAAAATTAGCTACCTTAATAATACATTAAAAGTACTATGGCTATGCCAGTTATTCCCCTTTTACCATGTTTTGATAGATTCTTGGTAATTAGTATTTTTGAACGAAAAAAGGGGGGTGGATGTAGGCGAGGAAATCTATTTAATTAGATAGATTTATCCAAGAAATGGATAGCAAACTCCTATTTATTCATTTACACCAAGGATTTATAAATCCTTGTTTACATGGAGCAAAATCTGGATGAAAATAAGTTATTTCGATATAAAATATATGATTGATTGATTGGTTGGTGTTTAACGTCCAGCGAGCAATTTTTCAGCTATGTTCAGGACGAGAACATTTAAAAATTTAAACGCCACGGGACTCGAAACAAGGAAAGGTGTATGGGTAGGGACGAATAAATTAGCCAGTGCAACAGGTCTCATCATGGGCATACTGGGTTCTTTAACGTGCGAAGAGGATGGCAATCTCTCAACACGGGACCTCGGTTTTATTTACGTCTCGACCGAAGGACGGATTGGTTGTGAATTTATACATCCCGCACAACCGACGGACGCCCCTTCAAGCCGAAGAAGCTCTCGGTCCCATTTCTATACACCGGGGTTCCCGCGGGGTTATATATATATATATGATATAAATAAATTCAAGTCTAATAATATTTTAAAAAAATTATATATTTATAGTGACATGAACAAGTTTCTATATATCAATCACCATATTATTTATCTGTACATAATGCATTTTCTGCTTTGCATATATACAAAAATGTGTATATCTATTCCATTTATATGTGTATTATCATAATGTGTAATATTGAATTAATTAATAAACTATGTTTATACTATATCTATTCCAAAGAAATAAGACGCTTAGTTATAACAAGCAATAACGCTCCTGTGGTGAAATAGTTACGAGTACTCGCATCATGTGCGGTAGATCGTGGTTTCGATCAACGATCTGATCAAACCAAAAACTATACAATTTATATTGGCACATGGCGTAAAAGAATAAAGGCAAAGACTAGTCAGCATAATTTCCTCATTACATGGGATAGAAGTCGTGAAGTTTTCCATGAATATAAGTTACCTTGCATCTGTCCAGTGTATGACATAGGTTTCAAAGTGTTATCCATGAAAATAAACTACCTTGCACCGTTCAAACATGAGCATAAGCATCTGAAGCTTATCCATGAAAATTAGCTACCTCGCATTCCTTCGTTTCATGGTCCATGAAAATTAGCTACCTGCCCATGAAAATTAGCTACCTCGCATTCCTTCGTTTCATGGTCCATGAAAATTAGCTACCTGCCCATGAAAATTAGCTACCTCGCATTCCTTCGTTTCATGGTCCATGAAAATTAGCTACCTGCCCATGAAAATTATCTACCTCGCATTCCTTCGTTACATTGGATAGGAGTCGTGACGTTTTCCATGAAAATAAGCTACCTTACATCTGTTCAATGTATGACACAGGTGTCAAAGTGTTATTCATGAAAATAAACTACCTGGTGCCATTTAAACATAAGCATAAGCAACAGAAGTTTGCCCATGAAAATGAGCTACCTCTCATTCCTTCGTTTCATGGTCCATGAAAATTAGCTACCTGCCCATGAAAATTAGCTACCTCGCATTCCTTCGTTTCATGGTCCATGAAAATTAGCTACCTGCCCATGAAAATTAGCTACCTCGCATTCCTTCGTTTCATGGTCCATGAAAATTAGCTACCTGCCCATGAAAATTAGCTACCTCGCATTCCTTCGTTTCATGGTCCATGAAAATTAGCTACCTGCCCATGAAAATTATCTACCTCGCATTCCTTCGTTACATTGGATAGGAGTCGTGACGTTTTCCATGAAAATAAGCTACCTTACATCTGTTCAATGTATGACACAGGTGTCAAAGTGTTATTCATGAAAATAAACTACCTGGTGCCATTTAAACATAAGCATAAGCAACAGAAGTTTGCCCATGAAAATGAGCTACCTCTCATTCCTTCGTTTCATGGTCCATGAAAATTAGCTACCTGCCCATGAAAATTAGCTACCTCGCATTCCTTCGTTTCATGGTCCATGAAAATTAGCTACCTGCCCATGAAAATTAGCTACCTCGCATTCCTTCGTTTCATGGTCCATGAAAATTAGCTACCTCGCATTCCTTCGTTTCATGGTCCATGAAAATTAGCTACCTGCCCATGAAAATTAGCTACCTCGCATTCCTTCGTTTCATGGTCCATGAAAATTAGCTACCTGCCCATGAAAATTAGCTACCTCGCATTCCTTCGTTTCATGGTCCATGAAAATTAGCTACCTGCCTATGAAAATTAGCTACCTCGCATTCCTTCGTTTCATGGTCCATGAAAATTAGCTACCTGCCCATGAAAATTAGCTACCTCGCATTCCTTCGTTTCATGGTCCATGAAAATTAGCTACCTGCCTATGAAAATTAGCTACCTCGCATTCCTTCGTTTCATGGTCCATGAAAATTAGCTACCTGCCCATGAAAATTAGCTACCTCGCATTCCTTCGTTACATTGGAGGTTCCCCGCTGATTTGTTGTAACGTTTACTGTTGGAGAGATGTGACAGAATCAAAAATCATATATTTATTTGTTAAATTCGAAATTTATAAAATATTTTTTTAACAAAATCTATACATTATTGAACATAAACTGTATAAGTGACCAGGTGAGTAATTCAGGCTCAGTTAAAATGACCCGCTAATTAAGAAATAAATCATGGAAGCCAGAATGTGTTTTGAGTTTTAACATGGATTGTTGGATATTAGTATTTTATCCCGAGCCAGAGGGATAAAATTTACTAATATCCGCCAACCCATGTTAAAACTCAAAACACATTCATGCTTCCATGCTTTATTTCGATTTTGATATGTCTAAGATTATAAATACGGTAGTATACTTTGATTGGAAGACGGTAATTTATATTTACGTTTGCGGAAAGTGTCACACACCATTTATGCTGCCAATGGAAAAGTCAGTCACATTCACCGGCACATGTGTGAACGAGATTATACCATCGATAAATCGCTCGTTTGTCTACAAAGCGTAAGAAGGACGTCGTGTTAGAATTTGTGTTGTACTCTGGTATTCATCAAAGCTTTTGAGCAGACGTTGTCTGTAAACTTTTCACATTTTAATCTTCTGCTCTGAATCCCCTTAGCTCATTGATCTGAAGCTTAATAGGAAGCATCTATGCAAGGTTCTCTATAAAGATTTTTCATTTCGTCATGATCCATTAACAAACATGGCCACCATAGGCAATTCTTATTGCTGATTGGTTGATTTCTAAAAAATCTTCACCTCTGAAATCGAATAGCCATAGGCAGTTATTGTTTCTGGTTGGTCAATTTCTAAAAATCTCTGAAACCGCTTGGCCAAATGAATTGAAACTTGGTAGGACGCATATATGGAAGATCCTCTATAAAGATTGTTCATTTCGGCTCAATTCGTAGCAAACATGGCCGCCACAGGCAGTTCTTGATGCTGATTGGTCGATTCCTTAAAAAATCTTCTCCTCTGAAACCGCTTGACCAAATGAACCTAATTTTGGTAGGAAGCATCTATGGAATGCCCTCTGTAAAGATTGCACATTTAGTCCTGATCCCTTAGTAAACATGGTCGGCACAGGCAATTCTTGTTGCGGATTGGTCTATTCCTAAAACATCTTCTACTCTGAAACTGTTTGGCCAAATGAACCGAAACGTGGTAGGTAGCATCTATGGAAGGCCCTCTATGAAGATTGCTCATTTGAGATCCGTTAACAAACATGGCCAGCACAGGCAATTCGTGTTGCTGATTGGTAGATTCCCTAAAAATCTTCTACTCCGAAACCGCTTGGCCAAATGAACCGAAACGTGGTAGGTAGCATCTATGGAAGGCCCTCTATAAAGATTGCTCATTTTGGATCTGTTAAACATGGCCAGCACAGGCAATTCGTGTTGCTGATTGGTCGATTCATAAAAAATCTTCTCCTCTGAAACCGCTTGGCAAAATAAACCGAAACTTGATAGGTAGCAGCTATGGAAGGCCCTCTATAAAGAATGCTCATTTCGTCCCGATCCGTTAACAAACATGTTCACCACACGCAATTCTTGTTGCTGATTGGTTGATTTCTAAAAAATATTCTCAACCTACTGAGCCTCTAGTCTATATATTGTATTGTATTTTATGTATGCTAATGTGCCACCATGCCTGTCTGAGTTTTTCAATAAAATCTTTAAGAAATAACTTGTGTTAAGATACTTTGTGTGTGAGATATTATCATGTATATATGGCTGTTATTTAATTATTAAATTGGCAAGTATGTGTGATACAAGTATCTGTACTTACAAAACATACCAGCATGATGCAAACTATTTATTTGGGCTATATTCAATGACATTACAGACATTTTCATATGTTGTACCAGCGTCTGGCAATCTACTTTCTAAAGGTTGAGTACATCATCCAAGTGATGAACAGTGCAGTGAAAGATAAATGCGGTGTAGGCAGCTCTTTAAACTTCTCTCCCATAAAGGCCCAGATTCAATACAAGCGCAAACCTCTAAACATTTATTGATAAAGAATAGAGATACATGTACATAAGAAATTAGGATGCAGGCACCCTAAAGTACTACATGTACTGTTATTCCAAGATGTATAAATTTGTAGGCCCTTCTGAAGTTATATCCTCAAAACAGAAAAAAAAACAGAAATAAAATTAGATATTAATCTGTTATCAAAAACAAACAAATACAAAACCAATCAAAAATATCAAAAAGAAAGACAAAAACCCAACTTGAATGCACCTTTTATCAATATGACTTAGTTCTGTACACATAATTTTCATAAGAGATACAGGTAACTAATTTACCTGGAAATTTTACATACATTTTGTATCTATCATATTAAACAATGAGTGTATCTTGTTTTCAAAGAAAACATTCAGATAGCTACATTGCTAAAAAGAGGTAATAAAAACGTAGATATCAAATTTAGTGCACATGAACGTTTCTGGAATAACCTTCATCAGGTAGTTCAAGATCAAAAGATTGGAAAGCCAAATAATTTAATAGTTTTGGGAGCACAAAATCTATGGGTATTGATGTTATGTAGGAATTTCTTTTACACCTGGTAGAGATATTGTGATTGCTGTTTTTATGATGTGTGTTTTGGTGCAGTCGGGGATGTTGTCTTGTGATTCTACGGTGAATATGGACTGACACTATTGGGGATGTTGGATTTTTGCTTTGTGTCAGCTGTGATCTGTCCATCGCTCCTCATTGGTGTGACATCTGTTTTGTCTGTACCTAAGGATTTTATATATAACAGCTTCTTTCATCACATATTGCTTAAGATTTTAACCAAGATATAGTTTTTCTGGTAACTGATTCATGTCGAGCGACGCCGAGAAACTTACACTATAAGCGCGGACGTCTAAGACGCTTAGAACGATGTCTGTTTCTGCTCTTTTTAGACAATTTGCCAGTTTTTTTTTTTTAACTATAAGACATTGCAGAATAAACACAATATACGTACATTGTCGGGGAAATATAAAAACTGTACGTAACAGCTTTAGTGAGTGAGCGATTGTTTTTTAACGCCAACTCAGCAATTTTATAGCTATATCATGGCGAGACCAAGTTAATGAGATGATGATGATGTCCGCTTTTTTCTAGACCAACACGCTTAGTTTATTTTTATAGTGTTAGCCAACGGAAACAACAGTCCGCGGATTTACATGTCGCTCCACTCTGACACATTATCCTGATTCCGAAGCAACCAGTCTTTGCTCTTTCTCCTTAATTCTGCGTGCTTTGCATTATAAGCAACAAATACCAGTTGATAATCTTTGGTTTGAAATATGAATTTGTTTATATACATGTACTCAAAAAGTCGCTTTCTATGTGTCTTCTGCCGAAGGATTGTGAAAGCGCAAAAAGTTGACCGTGCGTTGCGCAATGTATTTTGTATTGTTACGTTATCTATTGTCATTTATGTAGACAACAGGGGCGGATCCAGGGGGGCGCGCATTCGCCCCCCCCCCCCCCCCCCTAAAATTTGAAAAAATAAGATTTTTTGGCATAAAATAGTGATATTTCACACGAAATACCCCAAAATATTTCGCTCCTCCCTCCGCTCGGCGCAATTTTTTTTTTAATTTGCCCCCCCTAACTTGAAATCCTGGATCCGCCCCTGGACAATATAAGAATGAGAATAAGAATTTTGTATTGCCAATTAAGGGCCCACAAAGGGCAAACAATTTAATACAATGATTGAAATGATTGGAGACAAACAGGAAAACATATTTATGTTCAGTGACTGCACGGCCAGATCAGAGCCTATCAAATACCACCATAAATCAATTCATATTTAATATAATATAACATGTATAATAACTATAATAATTCACCTAACCTAATGATATCTATAGGATCAATTGTGTCCTCGCAGCAAAAAAACATTCCTCTATAAAACTACCTAATTTTTTCAAAACTTGTTCATGTTCATTAGTAAATAGCCAGACAAATTTTGATGATGTATCTAAAATTTGGACATAAGTCAATAACTTTATCAAAAAATTTTACTCTAATATTTTCATATAAGGGACAGTCGACAATAAAGTGAAATATATGTATTCGCTGAGAAACAGACCAGAAATGCTCACCAAAGACTCTCATTGGTAGTGTAATCGTTAGCGTGCTCGCCTCGAATGCGGTAGATCGTGGGTTCGAGTCCCGATCGGGTCAAACCATGTTCTGTACACATATTTTGCCATCTTCCACATTCTGTTGGAAATTTATGATTTAGGGTTCTATTTTTACAAAATCCAAATAAGAAATTGTCATCAAGAGTGTGCAAATAGTTTCAGTTTCGAATTGAAATTAATCTAATAGCTACCAGTTCTTTAATATTGTAATAAATAAAGTTCCCAACTTTCATTATTAAATATATATGGAACATAATTTTATTTATTTCTTGAATTCAGAAGATAGTGTCAATAAGTAAGTAAATGAGTTAATTTCTTTATTTCAAGAGGGTAACACGGTTAGCAATAATAAAAGTGTGATTAATAATTATCATATATGATCTTATTAAGTTAAAGAATAATTTGCATAGTTTGAACATCACATAAATATTAAATTCTACCATATATAGTCCACCAATCTATTTTTTAATAGCTGTAAAAATGATACATCGCAATGGTAAATTGAAAAAAGATAGTTTGTAACTTAATCACATGCTATACAGCCATACAGGTAGCATTTTGTTTTTCAACTATGAACACCACTAATATCTATTGTTTATTTTATTTTATATTGTGTACAGATCCAGGGGGTGGATCCAGGATTTCAAGTTAGGGGGGCGCACTTAAAAAAAATGCGCCGAGCGGATGGAGGCACGAAAATTGTTGGGGTATTTCGTGTGAAAAATCACGATTTTACGCCAAAAAAATAATAGTTTTTCACTTTTAGGGGGGCGTTCCTCCCCTCCCCTGGATCCGCCCTTGAGATCTATATGTCTCTCTTTGTCAATCAGTAACTCTTTTCCTGTTTATGTACATGCAGTTTTTCATTTTGTCTCTCCATTGGAAATACACAATCTGTATTTTGGTAAACATAATAAGGGAGACAAATCCTATAAATTTATGCTACAAGTAGCTAATTTTCATAGGTAGCTAATTATTATGCTCCGCCGTATGAAAATTAGCTACCGGAAATTTGAGGTAGCTAATTTTCATGGGTAGCTAAAAATTTTACGACACCGGGTCGTTTCGCCCTCATTTATTAATAGTGCTTGCGCACTTGTACAGCATCTTAGTCATTTCATGCACTTTTGCGTTGGTACAAAAAAAAAAAACAACCTTTTTACTGTTCTTGTGTGGTTTTTTTGTAAATTTTGCAAGAAAAGTTTCACTTGAGATCTTTGACAAAAGTAGACCAAAATGAATGAATTATTATTTCTTTTGCATACTAATAAATAAATAATTACTAAAAAATTGTCGAAAAAGAATTCATCTATTATAATATAATACTAATAGCGATTAAGTGGGGCGAATCGACTCACTTTCCGGGGCGAACAGGTAATCGGGGCGAAACTCTGTTGTCCAATAACTAATTTCACTTCTGACAATTTCAACTGACATTTATGATTTTGTAAGAAATCCATTCCAATAATACCTTTAAGTTTTCCTAACTTTCTTACCATGGCATCTTGTTTAAGTTCAGTTTTGCCTATTTTAATATTTACTTTTATTTGACCTTTAATAGACATTGTATTGCCATCAGCTGCAGATTGAGTTGATGCAATTCTGGACAAATCTGACAACCCTACCCCTAAGCTTTCAATTATGTTTTCAGCTATCAAGGTTACTGGAGAACCAGTAACAATTATCATTTCTAATTTAATGTTATTTATTTCAACAGGCACATACAATCTTTAAAATGAGCTTTTTGCCAAATCATCAAATTCTAATCTTCCATTTCTTTTCATTTTAGGTCTTGTATCAAAAGAACTGGCTGGTTTGTAGACCTCCAAATCAGCCTGTTCTATTCCCCCGAATTTGAGGGTTTTGTTTTGGCAAGTTTTTCTCTCATTCGAATTAATTCATCATCTATCTGTTTGAAACATCTAGTTTGTATATGCCCTCTTTTACCACAATATTCACAAATAATTAAAGATCTCTTTTGGTTGTTTTCATTAACAGGTTTTTTTTGTTTTTTTTTTCCTTTCCAATTAAAATCTTTATTCGAAATCTTTACATTTGTTAGTTAAATATAATTAGAGAAACATAAAATACCAGTACCTTTTTAGTTTAAACATATTTTATTTGCCAATTAAACAGACAAAATGGATTAGACACAAGTTAAACAAACTTATGAAGTCTTCTCCAAATTACAATATGTTACAATAAAGAAGTACCTAAAAGGCATGCATTACTATATGTAGCACTAATAACGAATCAATGATAAATATTCACAAACAGAAAGAAAAAGAAAATTAAGATGGATTCATATGATGTGCATGTTCACCCAATTCAATTCCAGTTGTACAATAAGGAATCTTTTTGAACATTTAATATAATCAAAAACATATTTAAATATAATACAATTTTGTTCACAAGTTAAATTATTACTGCCACATGTCAGAAATTCAATATCTAGAGTGTAGCAAGTTGTAACCCTGTTGATATTACCTATCAGTATAGTTCTGGCTTGTATGTATATAGGACAATCCAAAAAGAAATGTTTTAAATTTTCAAGGGCTGCACCACATCGACAAGATGGGTCAGATACGATTCCAACTCGAAATAAATCAAAATTCAAAAACGAGGCTGAATTTCTTAGCTGAGTTAAAATAATATTTAATTTTCGAGGACCACAGAAAAAATGCTTAGGGACAGAATGATTTTCGGTTTCGTCGATTTTCATTAATTCAGTACCTTATCCTGGCCTCGTTAATATTAGTAGCACGTATAGGAATTGTGTTAGTCTTTTTAGTATAATAGTAATACAATTAAGATAGATCAATAAATTCAATACTATTTTGAGAGTTATTTCATGATTGTTTCTAATTTTGGTTTATTTATTTACTTCCGATCTACTTTCGTTTTGACCCACGTGTTGGGAGATATGAAAAATCTAAAATGTTGTGGTTTTTTATTATATATGGAATTATATTATCAACGGAGATCAGATATACTTCGTTTCCGAAATTAATATATCCGGATAATATTTAAGATTGAAAAAGAGATACATATACTTGAAATCACTCTCATAGTCTCAATTTCTATTCAACAACGTATAACTTTAAATATTAACAAGGATAAATAATGGTCAAGTTATGGAATCTTCATCGTCACATTGCTAAGTGTAAGTATATATCATATTACTAGATATGTCTGATATGTAAACAAAAAGAACGACAACTAACCCCCCCACAAAAAAAATATATAGGGCAACACACACATAAATGGCAACTTCTCAGCTCAATGGCCCAGTCAGCATAGTCATAATTTTAATGTTATTTTAATAAAATCGTTTATACTTGTGTAGTAAAAGTGATTGTAGTTAGATTTGTTGAATATTAGAGGCATAGTATACATAGTTTTATTACGATAAGGCCAATATCGTAATAAAAAAAAGAAGATTGAAAAATTACCAAAAGTTGCCGGTAATTTTGAACATTTTATTACAGCATGAAGAAAAGGGATAAATCTGAGTGTTTATGTGTACATTAACCAAAATGTTATTTGGTGTGAGGAAAAAAGAATGAATGAGAAAGTTTTCTATTAAGTCATAGATATACATTATATTTGGGAAATATTTTTATTTTACGAAAATATTATGGTAAGTTCTCACGTATCGGTCCGTCATTCTACGAGATGCAATTTGGATATGGTTTTCTGGTTTATATGACAATATCCATCGTTTTTGAATTGATATTTGTAAAGTTAATATAAACAGTGATGGGGATGATAAATTATATTGCTAGACCTTCTCAAGTTTAATAGTTATGAATCGTCAAAACGTACCTGTTCCGAGTCTGTCCCAAAATACTAGTTACGTTAGTTCATTTGGTACCGGGTCGTTTCGCCCTGAGTCATTTCGCCCCTATTCCCATTCGCCCCGGGTCGTTTCGCCCCGATTTATTAATAGTGCTTTAAAAAATGAAATATGGAAAATACCATTTTAATACCATTGCAAATATTCGTAAAATTTCTTTGAACAATACACACTGTTTGGTATCGCTTCCGGTTTAGCAGAAAAAACCCAATTAATGACATATTTTAACCTTTGCAAAGGAGATAAGAACCACAGAGTATTGTACCGTCCTTTACCTATGAATTTCCCTGTAAAACCATACGAAATCTAATATTTATTATTGTTAAATATCCGAGAAATTATCATATGAAGGAGAGTTTCGTCATATTTTGTTGCCATTCTGTACAGCAACAGTATTTTGCAAAAAAAATATTGTGAAGTCATTTCTGGATAGATTTTAATAAATTTTACACCAAAACATTCAGAGTTTTTTATATTTTTATTGTTTATTTGCTCATTATGTTTATATGAGTGGTTTTTATTTGTACATAATTTAAACATAAGAAATAAAAATTGACTGATTTTCCTATATATTTCAACTAAAAATTTGATAAAATTTATCTTTGACTTTCCAATATTTTTTTGAAAAATTATGGTTTTGGTTGATTATATAGGGATTTTGTTACATGTTGCAATACTTTTGGCAGAATACTGTATCAGTTATTTTTATTGTTCAAAATCACTTTATTAGGTCAATGGCATGGTTATCATACCTGTATTTCAGAGCATGAATAATATCTTTTTACATCTTATTTATTTATTATTTGTTTTCATTTCTTTCTGTCTTTCTTTTTTCACTTCATTTTGTATATGTGTGTTTGTAGTGATTACAGCTGTTTTCAAGGTTTTACCAGAAATAGCATGAATAGCAGTGTTTCACCATAGGCAGACATGATATTGTCTTCTTTTTTTTCGGTTGTACAGGGCTCGAAAAAATCTTTAGGGTAGTAACTAAAAAAAAATAGGTCGATGGGGTAATTGTAGTTCTAATAATAAAACCCTAAATGCTCGCTTACTCGCAAGGGTTATAATGGGATGCCATTACACGTAATGGAGCAGCCGCCGAGATTTTTTGCGCTCGCTTACAGAGTTTCTGACGCCTGCATTTATCAATAATAAGACATAACCTTTCCTTTTGTCCATTATTATAACAAGTTTTTATCACCTACCAGTATTTTAGAATGTAATTCCCACAAAATAAAAATCCATATCTGAACATTTTGAATTTCATCATTTCCGGCCCCACTATTTGGATGTCGATACCATATTTGGCGATTAAGGCGTGAATGTTTACATCAGCCGTCGTAAGCATCGTATTAAGAAATACCATATTTAGAAAAGCTCCGCCTTCCATAGTTTCCGGTTATGACAAACGATCGATAAATTTGAACAAGGTTGTTGCTACCTTTGAAAAGCATATATTTCTCAGCCAAACCGATTTAACAAGGACTGCTATGATATGTCGTATATCAGAGCTATTTCCAACTTTTTTCTTTGATTGGGTCTGGAGCTTTTGGAAAATATAGAAAATTGTGAACTATTAAAGCATACAACATAGTACTATACAACTAAGATAAAATGTTACACTCCTGACATTTTTTGTGTCTCTCCTTATGCAAGCCCAATTTTACAACTATCATATTCATCCAGTCTAATGTTTCAAGATATTTACCTTTCTTTCATATCATTTAATATTCAAATTATTCTCTGAAAATGAAAAGTCTTCATTTTTTTGAAAATCACCCATTTATTGATGGACACAGATCTTGGCAAAAATTTATTCACAACTCTCTACAAAATTTGAATTTAACTACATGTAGTTTGATTTTGAATAAAATAAGTCAGTTGTTAACTGACCAACAATGTTTGATTGATTTTTCTTATTAATAAAAACTTGAAACTTGAAAATAAATAAATATTTAAAGTAGACCAAAATGAATGATTTTTTTTTTGCATACTATCGTCACGGTATGTGTTTTCGTATGCGTATGTCATGTGTTTTCGTATAATCCATTTTATTTTGATTTCCACAGCGCACGCAAAAGTTGCCAGATAATCGAAAGTGTATTAAAATACAAGAATGGCTTTAAAAACAATCTTATGTACAAAGAAATATTTAACTAGCCATTCTTTGAAAATTCCAATCGTCATATGAATGAAGGGTTAACACTGCTAATCGCTATATCGGAAAATCTACGAAAACCCACAACACGATGCTAATAAATAAATAATTATCAAAAAATTGTCGAAAAAGACTTCATCTATTATAATATAATAGCAATTAAGTGGGGCGAATCGACTCACTTTTCGGGGCGAATCGACTTACTTTCCGGGGCGAAACAACCCGGATTCATTCATTTGGAGTTTAAATTTAGCAGTATAAGACTGCCTGTTTAAAACACTCCGATGATTTAATTTTTGTAACGTTGACCTTGGAGCAGTATGACGTCAAATCATTCATTTTGCACATCCACGAGGTTGAGGAAGGAGGATGATGACGATTCTGTCTCGATTTTACGTGAGTACAGCTTTTTACGTGAGTTTCCAAATTTTCGCATAGTCCCACAGTGCATTGAAATTATAATTTATATTCTCTTGCAAATATGTTTAGAAGTTAATCAAATTAAAAGGTTTCAAATGCGTATAAGTAGAATGACCTCTGCCCCTGGTTTGCGTACGAACAGACAAACCTTGATTATATTTGGACGGAATGTGTATCGGAAGTTAACGTAATAAGACAGAGTCAAATTTTCAGTCTTCATTACGTGATTTCGTTATTATTATTATTTTTTTAATTATTTGAATGACAGCACAACTAAAACATTTAAAAGGACAATATTTTGTTCAGTCAAATCTTATGCTTGAACAAATCAAATTGCCCAAAACGGGATACACGGCAGGCCAGTTCATTGTCTTCATTCATAATAGATCACACGTAACTGAGACAGAATGTAACAACTTTATACTTCCGTCTTTGTTACGTTCATTTTTGTCTTTTTCCGTCGTTATTACGTTCATTTCAGTCACTGTTGCGTTCATATCTGTCAATGTTACGTTAATTTCTATCCAATTGATGTGCTTTCTGTCCACGTTACGACACATAAATTTTAATATTTTTGAATGATTTAAGTTAATTTTCTAGTTTCTACAGTTAAATTTAGCATTCATCTAATGCCATTTTTTTTTAAGTTAGTAACATAGTCCTGACGGAAAAATAAAATTCAATTTTTGTATAAATTTCACTTATAATTTTTTTTTAGAACAATTCACCCCGAAAATTACTATGAAAATGGATATAATGATTTTATCCTTTTTCTGAATAAAAAATTGCCAACTGCTATTATATTTAATTTTTCCCCTCCATCTTGAAAAAAAAACCCAAAAGTCTAGTGTCCTAAACAAATGTTCATTTCAATTTTGATTTTTGTCCTTGCAAGTTAAAATATCTGTAAATGCTTTAAACTTTGATTTTTTCAAAGTACATGCCAGATTTTTGTATTTTCAATTTACATCATTGTACATTGAAGGATATGTTGAAGAAATAAATCATGGCCACTAATTGTCCCCTGCCGCAGCATGACAATGGTAATAATCTGTGTCCGTTTTTAGCTCACCTGGCCCAAAGGACCAGTGTGAGCTCTTGCCATCACTTGGCATCCATCGACCGTCTGTCAATCATCGTCCGTTAACTGTTAAAAAAATCTTTCCTCTGAAATTACAGTGCTAACTGGCATCAAACTTGGCCACAATCATCCTTTGTGTATCTAGTTTAAAATATATGTCCGGCGTCCCCACCAACCAAGATGGCTAAAACTAGAACATAGGGGTAAAATGCAAATACTTGACTAATATCTTGAAAACCGTTAGACAGGGGCAAAAATGTTCAGAATGGCAAAATCTACCTTTGTTCCATTTAAGTCAAATTTGTCAGATGACTCCTTATAGGAGTATCGGCAACATAATACCGATGGAACAAGGTAAAGGGATTATTAAAAAAACTACAGAATCCAAAGACCAGGCAAAATGAGACGACACAAAAAACTGAAGCACAAGTTACAGTATGAACCTCCACAAAAAAAACGGAGGTGACATCAGGTGATCCAGAAGGGTAAGCATGCCCTGCTCTGTCGACGGCACCCGTCGCACTGCAAGTGAGGAAATTCCAGATAAAAGTTAAATTCATGAATGTCAAATCCGGTATGACGAGAAATCTAACCGAAGATATCAGGTCTCATTTGTGAGATTGAAACATAACGATCTACCAATTCATGGTGTTGACCATGAAATTTCTGAAGTGATGATTTCAACAAAGGCTGAACATAACTCTGACTAAGCAGCTTCTGTGACAGCAGTTTCGCACTATAGAGAAAATCCCTGTACATATCGCATGCACGTGTGTAGCGAATCAACTTATTATTGCCCTTAATTTTACTGCCAATATTAACGTTTTTGGCTATTATTTCTTAAACTATTTCACTGTTAATTCCTTTTTTCAGAAATAACCACGAGTTTTAACAACGAAAGGAAGCAGTCGCATGAAGAAATACAGAGAAAGACTTGAGTTCAATCCAGAGCTGTACAAGACCGCAAAACAGAGCCATGTTGCCTATATGAAAATGAAGAGATCGGAATGGACTGAAGAACAAAAACAGCTTAATAGAGAACAAAGCAGAGAAAGAATGAATCGTTACAGAGAGAGAAAAAAAAGCAAAAGAAGCTGTTGAGAAAAAACAGCCAAGAACTAGACAGGAATTGGAAAAACAAAAACAACAGTGAGAAAAGTGGAAACTGTCAAAGCAAAAACAAAGAGAAAACTTGTCATCTCAAAGACAGAGAAGAATAAGAGAAAAAGATAGAGAAAGACAAAGAAAAAAGAGAGAAGAACTATCACCAGTAATACCATTACAGTCTACATCTTCTGTAGAAGGTTCTGTATCCACATTGTCATATGGAACAACTTCAGCCCTAAATAAGGCAATCAGCAGAGCTAAGTCCAAGCTTTCTAAAGATCCAACAAAATTTGCAGATGTTTTATCAAAACTTATTGAAAAAGCCTCACCAAGAAAATCTGATGCTCTTAAGGAAAAAGGTCTTGGGTTATCTCAGAAGAATAGATGGGTAAATGAACTTTCAGATACTATAAAAGAGACATACGAGTCAATGCAAGGCAGAACAAAGGCTCAAGTACATGTTCGAAGAGAATTTGTAAGACAACTAGCAATTAAAGTTAAGAACAGAAACAAAAGCAAAGTATGCAGAACTCTAGGAATAAACAGAAATTTTTTTACAAGATCATGGGAAGAAGCAAACCTTCAACATGTACCTAGAGTTCAAAGAAAAAGACAGCAGAACATCCCTCGGCAAGGTAATCTTTTCTCCTGTTGTATTGTAGCCGTCTATTGGACATTTTCTCCATAACTCCTTTCAATATCGGCAACGGAATACCGAAGGAACAAGGTAAAGGAATTATTCAAAAAACGACAGAATCCGAAGACAAGGCAAAATCGAGATAACACACGAAAACGACAAAAAGGAGGGGTACACAAAAACAACAGAGCACAGAGGGAAAAAATGCACATGAATGAGACGACACAAAAACTGAAGCTCTTACAGTATGAACCTCCGAAAAAAACCAGTCTTTTTTTTTAATACCAGTCTTTGAGAAAAATCTGTATGTGGTTTTTTTCTTCTAAATTTCATCAACAGAGAACAAAGACAAAACAAACAACTAACATATTACTTGTAAAAAAATTATTACACAATCAAGTAGTCATAATCTTTTACAATTTTTCAAAATTCTGCTCTATTATACATGACATATTCAATGAATATTACATGAATGATGATATTCAATTTCAGGTGTCCAACGAGATCAGCAGCAGGCTCAGGAAGATCAGTAGCAGGCACAAGAGGATCAACAGCAGGTACAGGGAGATCAGCAGCAGGTACAGGGAGATCAGCAGGCACAGGGAGTTCAGCAGGCACAGGAAGATCAGCATGCACAGGGACATCAGCAGCAGATGACAGGTCCAGGTAGCTTTCTTGGCTTTCTGTTTCTCATGATAGTTTCTATTTACATGTAGTAGTATATTTACAAAATAAGAACCATTTGGTTTAGGAATTTATCTTGGTACAGTTACCATCATCTCTCCAGATCTGATATATACTAATTAAGAATTTATACAAAATAAAGGTAATAACAAAATTACCGAACACCAAGGGATATCTCAGAAGGGAAAAAAATCAATAAACGTCATATTCAAGTGTCAAACGGAAAATTGATTATGGTCCCGACTTGGTACAGGCATTTCAAAATGAAATAGTGGGTTAAGCCAGGTTTGACGGCTAGCAAAAAACCTCACAAGATATGTAAAGTAATTTTAAAACCACAGTGCAAGTAAAGTTCAGTTTTATATTTTCAGCATTATCAAATTTTTTGGAAAATTTAATTTCAGATGACCACCAGAGACATGATCAGCAGCATGATTTGCAACCAGTAGAACTAGGTTTTTTTTTTTTTACTGTGTGTAACTGTAAATATAGAGTAACTTTTAATGATATTAATTTATTATGATGTTCATCGAATTATGAAAGATGTGTATTGAAAAGCTTTTGTACTTCAACTATGAGCAGTTTTTGCTTTGAAAAGGGACTCTAGCCTCATGTTTAAATTTATATTCTGGATAGAGAAAATACTACAAGCTATAGCTAAGTTAATGTGTTATAGCACATTTCTAAAAAAAATTGTTTGGAAGACAGTTAAACATTTTTAATATTTGTTTCTAAGGGAAAAGAATTGAGAGATTGGAAATCCTAAGTAAATTTGTTAATCTTGATTTCAGATACCAGTTTCAGCAGGGTAATTGAAAATGTCAATATTTCCTTTGACATGTTTGATGACTCTCATGAAGACATCTCAATAAATTTTTCAGACATCAATAGAATCCTTGATGAGTCTGATAGAGAAAAGGAAGGGAAAAGGTGAGTAGAAAGTCACAGATAATCACTTATGGAATTAATCTGAATGATGCATGTGAAAATTTTAAAGAATAAATGAACATTTTAATAGTAAACTGACATTCCCATAATAATCCTGCAGTGTGAATGAATTTATCCAAACAATTTATTTTCAGCTTAATATCAGACTAGCATGAAAATGTATAATACTATTAACAAAACAAATTATTCTTCGAAGACTTCTTAACATTTTCTTTACGATACGTAGGTTATCTACTGGAGATTGCATACTTGTTAAGCATGGGTCAAATCGAATACCAGCAGTCGTAAGTAACTGTTCATAGGTGTTGATGATGTTTTATTTCTTCATATTAGTTGAGTTTATGATGTTTTATTTCACTTCTGTTCATATTTGTATTTTTTGTGCACGACAAATTTTCAACTGTAGGTTCCTCACACTTCATTTTGCTTCAATTAAAATACAGAATTTTACTACCAGTAGTTGATAGATGGAAATAACAAAGTACCGATATTGCAGTTATTTTAAGTTCTGCATATGGCCATTTCGATAATTTATGTCTCCTCAGTGCAGATAAAATCGAAATATTTGGAAGACCAAAAACCAAAGGTATTTAAGGGCTGATAGAGAACAATTAATCTAAAGGGCCTAAAAAGTAATGCCAAAATCATCTAAGGACAGAGCTTTGCACGAGGGAGATACTCCTTAGTTTTATAAATTTCTTAATTTTAGATAAATCATACTATCTCCCTAACACACAACTAAATACATGTTTTAACATGGATATTGGAGTCTTGAAGATTTTAGTACATGTAGGTAAATAAAAGCTTGGTATATGTTTTTTTACATACATGTACATTGCATAGCCATTGCTGTACTACTCATATCAATAAATATCTGATACTAAAAAGCAGCTAAGATTATAGAATGCTTTGTTTTTTTACAGGTCACCAGGCCTAAAGATGAGAACTTCTTCAACATTAATTACTACCAAAAAAGACCTAAATCAAGTTGTGATTACACACTTAATGAAGAGGAATACATCATCTCTAAAGATGATATTGACAGACTGCTTGATCCACCAGATATTAAATTTTCTGGTGGATCTAGGTTTTACTTTCAATTCAAATTTTAAATCTGTTGTTGATGAATATCAAATATTACATAATTTGAAATGTTTACTCTGTTAAACATGTTAAACAAAACTTTTAATTATAGTCAGAAATTTAACTGTGTTATTTATTGTGAAATTGTATAATTTAGTCTGAGATGGAATTTACAGAAACATACAAGTATACATACTGGTGCTCACATTGGACTCGGACTTCTTTTGAACGTAGTGGTAAAGGGTTTATACAGAAAAATAGCTTACAGACACACATGAGAATACATACTGGTGATAAAACCTTGTAAATGTGATGAATGTGGTCAAGGGTTTATACAGAAAAATGGCTTACAGACACACATGAGAAGACATACTGGTGATAAACCTTATAAATGTGATGAATGTGGTCAAGGCTTTATACAGAAAAATGGCTTACAGACACACATGAGAATGCATACTGGTAATAAACCTTATAAATGTGATGTATGTGGTAAAGGGTTTATACAGAAAAAATGGCTTACAGACACACATGAGAAGACATACTGGTGATAAACCGTATAAATGTGATGAATGTGGTCAAGGGTTTATACAGAAAAATAGCTTCATGAGAATACATACTGGTGATTAAACCTTGTAAATGTGATGAATGTGGTAAAGGGTTTATACAGAAAAAATGGCTTACAGACACACATGAGAATACATACTGGTGATTAAACCTTGTAAATGTGATGAATGTGGTAAAGGGTTTATACAGAAAAATAGCTTGCAGACACACATGA
Organism: Bathymodiolus septemdierum; assembly: GCA_963383655.1. Classification (NCBI taxonomy): domain Eukaryota; kingdom Metazoa; phylum Mollusca; class Bivalvia; order Mytilida; family Modiolidae; genus Bathymodiolus; species Bathymodiolus septemdierum. The sequence goes on from OY726518.1 coordinate 37,547,070, forward strand.
GAATACATACTGGTGATAAACCTTATAAATGTGATGAATGTGGTCAAGGGTTTATACAGAAAAATAGCTTCATGAGAATACATACTGGTGATTAAACCTTGTAAATGTGATGAATGTGGTAAAGGGTTTATACAGAAAAAATGGCTTACAGACACACATGAGAAGACATACTGGTGATAAACCGTATAAATGTGATGAATGTGGTCAAGGGTTTATACAGAAAAATAGCTTACAGACACACATGAGAATACATACTGGTGATAAACCGTATAAATGTGATGAATGTGGTCAATGGTTTATACAGAAAAATAGCTTACAGACACACATGAGAATACATACTGGTGATTAAACCTTGTAAATGTGATGAATGTGGTAAAGGGTTTATACAGAAAACATGGCTTGGCTACATGAACTTCTTTAAAGGCAGGATTTTTGCGACCAGGTGCACATGTAGAGTAAGCATTTCTTGTCTCATACTGGACATGGTAACATTTTTGCTATTGTCATGTCAAATACAGTGAAAAAAGTCTTCTAAATCAACTAGACAAGAATCTGAGGAGCAGTAGCAGCTTTTATATAAAGCAACAAGCAGAAGTACTGAATTTTGCTAAAAGCTAATCTCAACAGGTGAACAATTGTAACTTCTGTCCATGTTACATGAGTTACAATTTCCATACATGGAAATTTTATTGCACATTACTTTAACAAAAAGTAACAATTAAGCCAAGTCCATCCCTTTTATGTGTTGCAGGACTACATGAGTATCTGGAAAAGCCTTCTTTAGAAAAGTGGTTAATGTATAGTATAACACAATAAATTTGAAAAACAGCTTTTCTAAAATCCATTACCCGTAATTTCAAAAAATGATTTTTCTCCAATCTATTGCCATAAAGCTTATCAAGTTGGACATTTTATGTTTCATTTCAAAGAAATAAACACACTAAGAAGTAGCTAAGTTGTAATATTACAGTAACTAAGGCAACAATTTTGCATAAATTCCGTCCTGGTTACATACGTTATTTTATGCCATGTCTGTTAAATAAACTGGTGACAATTTCTCAAATATGATTTAACTATCTCCAGGTGATAATTTTGTGAAAATTTAATGTTTCAGGACTTCATAAGGCTCAGTAGATATTCTAATGAATGAATTCTAATTTTTGACTTTGCTGTCCAGGTTATTTAGACTAAGGAGCAAAGAAGTAGCCAAATACAGATAATAAACACAACAAAACAAGAAAGTACAAACACATAAGACTCTGAGGCAACACATAGTGTGCGACATACACATTATTTGTACAATTTATGTTGTGCTAACAGGATATACATACATTACATACACTCCCAAACATGTCTTCTTGAACATTTACATACACATCAGAGATGCAGCTAATCGTCGGCCCTGTCGGACCTAGGGGGCAGACTTTTAGAGGGTCCGGCAAATGACGTCATTGTGTCAGACCTAATGACCGGCAAACATTTTTACTGCTTGGGGCTGTCAAAAATAAAATTTCTGTCGGTCCTGGTTATCTCTTAGACCCCTAAATGAAGGATCTTTGATTATCGTTAATAAAGTCAAAAGTCGTAATCAAATTGGTAAAAATTTCTGTTCCTTTCTGTTTATGCTAAATTTCGGGAACCCGTTCCCAATCCGGATTTTATTTCGTATCCTATCGGTAATCGTAAATTGCAATTTGATAATTTCCGTTATGGCTGCATGGCCAATTCAGTTTACGGAGGGGTCTAAATCTGGAAAAAAGCACCCACTACCTATCGATTTATCTACAGAGAATAAAAAAACCAAAGGGTCGGCATATGAAAAGGAAATGCGACCGGGGCGGTCCTTTATTCGAAAATGGAAGGACAAAATGAACAAACAAATGACGACTTGAAGTTGATATCAAAATACTCATTAGAGGAATAATAAAATCTTACTAATATGAAGTATTGATTATTTGATGTTGCAGCGCTATCTAAATTGAATGGGTCTCGGTCACTAACCCCCCTTTGGCAATATCCTTAATCTTATTCTGGTCGTAGTAGTCGTTAGCTGTGTCATGAGTTTGGTGCTGCTTTTGACAACTATTTTACCTGTTTTGTTCAAGTATTGTTATAAATACTGTTATAGACTATAGTGGCAGCCGGAAACTTTGAGCCGTAATGAAAGGGGGAGGTTTGGCACTTTAAAATCTGATTCAACCCACCATTTCTTTAGAAATGCCTGTACCAAGTCAGGGTCATTACGGTTTTCACAGTTTTCCGGTTGTTGACTGATTTTGTCTGTTTATATACTTATGAGTTTTGACTTTCCCTTTGTAAGATTGTTCGGAGTTCGGTAATTTTGTTATTACCCTTATTTAAGATTGTCCCTTTAATCATACTGTATTGAAAGTGAAATATTAAAAAATTTCTAAAAAAAAAGTAGGTCTGGCAAAAAGTTGATAGGTCTGGCAAAACTCTCTTACTTGCAGGACCCAATGTCTGACAGGAATTTTTTTTCATCTGCATCTCTGACACATACATACATATACATTCATACATTTACACACACACATATACATCCACATAACTATTGATTTATTACTGAAAATTAAGGGGCATAAATATGCTTCTCAATTACTGTAATAAAAAATGAACAGTATTCTATAGTGAATCTAAATGAGATCAATAACCTTCTGCACAAATACATTTGTCTGGCAGTTTACTAGTTTGTCTAATTTAAATCGATTCTTGAGTTCAATTTTAAAAAGTTGAAATACATTAATATGGTTTTCCTTTTTTTTTGACACATAATGACTTTTATATATTGTGAATAATAGTATTGTAAGAAAATAATTGATGCTATTATAGTAGTTATCTTATATTTTATATCCAAACACTAAATTTTTCAATGAAAGTATATGAATTCCTATTCTTAGTTTTTCTAGTAATATTTTTACATCATTCCAAAAGGAGTCGAGGCTTTTGCAAGAAATATAATAGTGTTCATAATCATCTATAATATGACAGGTATCACATAATGGTGTATTTTCCATTGATACAGTAGCTGTTTACATGGAAGTATGAAATGTAATAATTTCCATCTGAAGATTTTGAGTTTATTTTCTTTAAGATGATGAAATGTAAATTTGAGCATATCTTTAATATAAATAGTTTTTCCGAGTTTTTGCCTCCATTTCATGAAACCAGTAGGATGTTCTTTGATATTTTTATTCATTATGTTTAGAGTTTTATATATATCGTGTGAATTACAGTCTTGTAGTTTTTTCTTGGAATTTTCATTTATATAAAGAATTTTATTGGTTTTTACTGCAGTCTTGGTTGAATTTTCAGATTCTAGTTCATTTAGCCAATTTTTGGGGATTGATTTCTTCAGTTTTGTAAATTCTGATATCCAATTAGTTTTTAAAGATAGTTTTTTTAATATGAAGTTTTCTGATAACTTTCCTTCATGATCTATTATGTCATTGATGAATATTATACCATCATTTATCCAATTTAAATATATAAGTGATTTATTCTTAAACTTGATATGTTGATTTCCCCATATTATTTCCTGTCTTATAGTTCTGAAGTTGCTTGGTATTTTAGTGTATTTGTTTATGGATATCCATGATTTTAATAAATTATGGTAATAGTCACTGAGATTGTTTGTAAACTGATTGACTGATTTAATAGTATCTATGCTCATATTAAAGATCATTAATTCAGGGCCAAACTTGTTAAAGTAATAGAAAGGAATGACTTTCCAATTGGCAAAATTTTTACTTGTGAGTTTTTTAACCCATTTTATTTGTATAGCTTCTATATATTTGTCTATGTCAATCATTTTAAGCCTCCCATCTAAATAGTTTATATCCATTGTTTTTCGTTTTACCTTTTCTCCCTTACCATTCCATATGAATTTGTAGATCATGGTTTTAAATTTTGATACATATTCTTTGTCTATATTGGTAACTGATGCTACATATGTTATATTTGGGATTATTAATGACTTAACTATCATAATCCTTCCTACCATTGTTATGTTTCTTTTCTTCCAAGAATTCATTATTTTTTCAGATTTTAAAAGTTGTTTTTCTATATGAAATTTTTTGCATTCTGTTTTATTGTGACCAAAATATATTCCTAGACATTTTACATAATCTGTGACCCAGTTAATATTTTCTATCTTATCTTTGCAATGTTTTAAGCATCCTATCCACATACCTTCTGTCTTATTTCTATTTAGTATTAGACCAGAAAATGAACCAAATGTTTCAATTATATTAAAAGCTATAGATATTTCTTTTTTAGATTGAATGAAGACTGGTATCATCAGCTAGCTGACTAAGCTTTAAGCTGCGAGTTCTACCATCAAGCTTAATTTGGATACCCTTGAGGTTTTTATCCTGTCTGATCCTGCAAGCTAGAATTTCAACTGCAATTACGAAGATTAACACGCTCAACGGACAGCCTTGACGGATCCCACGATTTATTTTAAAAGGTGAGGAAATCCAACCGTTATTCAGAATACATCCTTTAATATTACTATAGAGAATTCTTAGCCATTTAATTATAGATTTTTGAAATCCAAATTTTTCCAGGGATAGATACATAAACTCCCATTCTAAGGAGTCGAAAACTTTTGAAAAATCAAGAAAAAGAATTGCCCCCTCTACATTAAATTTATCTGCATAGTCTATAATATCCTGTATTTGTCTGATATTGAATCCTATATACCTATTTTTTATATAGCCATTTTGGTCGCTATTTATTATTTTATGCAACAGTGGTTTAATTCTTTGAGCTAAGGTGTATGCTATTATTTTGGTGTCAATATTCAAAAGAGTAATTGGGCGATAATTATCAAGGCTAAGTGGGTCATTTTTTTTTTTATATATTAGTGAAATGAGACCAATTTTCAAAAACTTATATTTATCAGATAACAGAATAAATATTATATTTATAATACTTGTACCTGGCAGAATAAATATAAAATAATACTTGTACATAGCAGAATAAATATTATATAAGACTCGTACCTAGCAGAATAAATATTATATAATACTTGTAACTAGCAGAATAAATATTATATAATACTTGTAGATAGCAGAATAAATATTATATAATACTTGTAGATAGCAGAATAAATATTATATAATACTTGTACATAGCAGAATAAATATTATATAATACTCGTACCTAGCAGAATAAATATTATATAATACTTGTAACTAGCAGAATAAATATTATATAATACTTGTAGATAGCAGAATAAATATTATATAATACTTGTAACTAGCAGAATAAATATTATATAATACTTGTAACTAGCAGAATAAATATTATATAATACTTGTACATAGCAGAATAAATATTATATAAGACTCGTACCTAGCAGAATAAATATTATATAATACTTGTACCTAGCAGAATAAATATTATATAATACTTGTAACTAGCAGAATAAATATTATATAATACTTGTAGATAGCAGAATAAATATTATATAATACTTGTACATAGTAGAATAAATATTATATAATACTTGTACATAGCAGAATAAATATTATATAATACTTGTAACTAGCAGAATAAATAGTATATAATACTTGTAACTAGCAGAATAAATAGTATATGATACTTGTAGATAGTAGAATAAATATTATATAATACTCGTACCTAGCAGAATAAATATTATATAATACTTGTAACTAGCAGAATAAATAGTATATGATACTTGTAGATAGTAGAATAAATATTATATAATACTCGTACCTAGCAGAATAAATATTATATAATACTTGTAACTAGCAGAATAAATATTATAAAATACTTGTAGATAGCAGAATAAATATTATATAATACTTGTAGATAGCAGAATAAATATTATATAATACTTGTACATAGCAGAATAAATATTATATAATACTCGTACCTAGCAGAATAAATAGTATATAATACTTGTAACTAGCAGAATAAATAGTATATAATACTTGTAGATAGCAGAATAAATATTATATAATACTTGTACCTACCAAATAAAATTATACAATACTTAATTGTAACTACAAGAAATAAAACTCAAATTATATGTTCATACAATATATTCTAACACTTATGTTTATCAGATATCGGAATAAAATATTATATTATTTAATACTTGTACATACCAGAATAAATATTATGTAATACTTGTACCTACCAGAATAAATATTATATAATACTTATACCTACCAGAATAAATATTATATAATACTTGAACTTATTACTTGTACCTAACAAAATAAATATCGGATAATGAAGGAATAGATTTTACTAGAATCAGAAGTTCCTCTATAATATTTATTCCTAAGAAAATTTATTATATAATAAAAGTTCCGGATAGGAAATTATTTTATATAATACATGTTCCATTGTACTGGTATTTTTATTATGTCAGTGGAACATGTATTACATAAAATAAATTCCTTTTGGAACTTTTATTACATAATAAATTTCTTAGGAATAAATATTATAGAGGAACTTCTGTTCCGTTTTCTACAAAGAAAGAGTTTTTATAAAAAGTATAAATTTATAACTTTTATTAGGAATGGGATCGATTACAATTTTGTTCCATACATCCGGGTATTTTTGAAACCTAAAACAACAATCAAACAGATGATGAAAAGCAGAGCTGAACAGTAAAAAATGCTTCGACAGGTGAATCATCATAACAAGAAGATTAACATTTCATGGCGTTAATTGTTTCAACGGAAGTCCAAATAAAATCGTTAATAGTATCACTTCTGTTTTACTGGTAACCAACTCATTTTCATTTGTTGAAGAATATTGCTGATTTAATAAATGAGATCTTCCATTTACTTGAATCGTGAAGTTATTATTGACCTAACCGCATCGGTGGCGTAATGGCTAGCATGTTCGTCTCAAGTGCAGTAGATCGTGGGTTCGAGCACCGGAGGGGTCGAATCAAGGACTATAAAATTGGTATGTGTTGCTTCTCCGCTAAGCATGCAGCATTAAGGAGAAAGAGCAAAGATTGATTGGTTCGGAATCGGAATAAAGTGTCCGAGTGGAGCGACATCTCAACCCGCGAACTGTTGTTTCAGTGAGCTAGCACTATAAAAATCCAACTCAGCGTATTGGTCTAGAACAAAGCGGATCTCATCATCATCTCTTTGAAAATTAACCTGTTCTCGCCATTATAGAGCTGAACAATTGCTGAATTGGCGGTAAACAACAATCACTCACTCGCTATTAATGACCTTGAATGTACGCTTTCTCGGAGAAGTAATGACGTTCTGAATTGGTTAATCAATAGTTGTCCAGGATTTAAGTATAGGAGAATGTCCGAGTAACTCTCCATTCCTTAAAAATAATGGAGCAGAGGCCCATTGTTTTTAAGGAATGGAGAGATACGAGGACATTCTCCAACTTAAAATCCACCCATTGTAGTTTATTAATTTTATTAATTATTAATCTTGTAGCAAAAAAATTTAAATAAATTGTTTGTTATTCAATTTTGCAATTTTAAACAGGTTGAGGTTTTTGACCTTTAAACTCTAGCTCCGCCCCTGTCCACATTGTTCATAACTCTCCATTCCTTAAAAATAATGGAGAGTTTAGACAATAGATTTACATCACAGGTGGATTTTAATGAACATTTAATGTCCTCGGTTTGAATCTTAGGTATTCGCAATCCTTTATAATAATGTTTAAAGTAATAAAGAAATAAATCCATATATTATGTTAACAGATTTTTTTTTATGATACACGTCTAGCATGGGATTGAAGAGAGCAGTTTGTGTATATATGTTAACAGATTTTGTTTTTTTTATGATACAGGTCCAGCATGGGCATGAGGAGAGCAGTTTCTGTATATATGTCAACATATTTGTTTTTTTATGATACACGTCTAGCATGGGCTTGAAGAGAGCAGTTTGTGTATATATGTTAACAGATTTTGTTTTTTTTATGATACAGGTCCAGCATGGGCATGAGGAGAGCAGTTTCTGTATATATGTCAACATATTTGTTTTTTTATGATACACGTCTAGCATGGGCTTGAAGAGAGCAGTTTCTGTATATATGTCAACATATTTGTTTTTTATGATACACGTCTAGCATGTGCTTGAAGAGAGCAGTTTCTGTATATATGTCAACAGATTTGTTTTTTTATGATGCACGTCTAGCATGGGCTTGAGGAGAGCAGTTTCTTCGTATAGATGTGGATTTATAACAACTATTATTATTACAACGATTATTGTAATTTACTACAGGTATGTTTAAGTCAGATTGAACCATTTTATAATTTTTATTGTTAACTACATGAATATCACAATTGGATTAGACAAATTACAAAGGTCCTCTCTACATACTTACATACAATAATTGTCCAACCTTTTGACTATGAAGGTACCTGATGAAGGTAAGTTATTCCAGAAAGTCGCCGTGCACATTAAATTAGATATCTACGGTTTTATTACTATCAGTGAGTCGATACCTCTGTTGGTTTTATTACTATCAGTGAGTCGATACCTCTATTGGTTTTATTACTATCAGTGAGTCGATACCTCTGTTGGTTTTATTACTATCAGTGAGTCGATACCTCTGTTGGTTTTATTACTATCAGCGAGTCGATACCTCTGTTGGTTTTATTACTCTCAGTGAGTCGATACCTCTGTTGGTGAACTATTTAGTCCCCGAGGGTAACATCCACCCAGTAATCTGTGCTTCGTTATTGATATAATTTATTAGATATATTAAATTTACAGTTCCTAAAATATATAATTGATTAAACTAAGGTTCTCCTCCCTGAGGGATGGAGTAATCGGTGTGTTACATCTGATACCAATTTCACATTTAGTATAAATCTATTCGATTATTTTAGGTATATTATATTACCAATTAACGGGAATCAAACCTTCATGCAGAATACGGAACTGTCCAATGTTGGTATGAAGGATAACACGTCTTATATAATTCCTGAATTAATCGTGAAATGTTGTAAGAATCAAGACGATGTTGACCAGGTATCGAGGAGTATCGCCACAGATGCCTTGGCACAATTAGAAGGATACCAACAGATAAATGAAATATCGGATTTAAGACAAACTGCTTCAGGCAAAACATCTATTTGGAAACTTGCTGATAACAAGAAACACTACAAACTTGGAGAAACAATACAAACACTAATAACACTTTACGATGGTTGGGGTAAACGTCTTCTTACGGGAGGAGATTTATTGAGGATATGGACGGTTAACCCCTTCATCAAAGCAAATTCGTCTGGATTTGTGATCGATCATGGAAATGGTTCGTATACCGGACTAGTGAAAGCATTATGGAAAGGACATTTAGAAATCCGGTTGTCATTAGCAACAACAAAAGAACATACGGGAATATTTTTGAATCGACTTTCAAAATATGGATTATCAACTTCAATTATAGCAACATTTACAAAAATGTTAAATGGCAGAAGGATACAAGATAAATCATATTGTAGTATTATTTCGTTTATTCCTGGATATAATGATACATGTAACTTCACAACAATTAATTATAATATGTCATGGTTTTGTGGGAAGCCTTCATTAACACACCTCTCTTGTAAAGACTGGACGACTTATAGCGGTGGTAGATTATATTTCTTCAATAAATTGGAACTCGATTTAATGAAGTAAGTATGCTTGAGCACCATTTGATACATACAACGTCAGGATAATTAATTCGTAATAAGTTCAATCCGTTAACATATTAATATTGTTTGTCCTTTTGTCCATTTTCTTCTAGCCAATTTATTGTCTGTCGCTCTTCGATATACGGCTTCTAATTACCCCTTTGGTGTTTTAAAACTTATCATAATGCGCCTGGTGGTTAGCGTGTTCTTCAAGCGCAGTAGATACTAGGAGTAGGTTCGATCCTCGGTCGGGTCAAAGCAAGGACTATGTATAAAATTGGTATTTGTTGTTTCTCGGCTCAGCACCTAACATTAAGGAGTAAGAACAAAAGACTGGTTAGCTCGAAATCTGGATAATGTGTCGTGGAGTGACATGTCTATCCGTGGACTGTTGTTTCAGTGAGCTAGCACTATGATAATATAACTCAGAGAGTCTATTACAAAACAAATACCATTATAATCTTATTGTTCTTCTTGATATAGCTGAAATATTACTAACTTAGCGTTAAACAACAATCACTCACTCACTATATCCTTAAAATGAAATAATCTTCAAGATGCTATGTCCAAATATTTCATTTTAACTATAACAATTCCGGTCTGATAGTTATTCTTATTCTGCACCTTTCAACAGTATACGTTAAGAAGAGTTTAAAGATACCAAAGGGGTACTCAGAATCTGAATATCGAAGAAGAGCAGACAACACGACAAAATTATTGACGAATTTATTATTGTTTAATGTCCAGTGAGCAGTATTTCAGTTATACTGATTAATTGTTGTTTAATGTCAAATGACCAGTATTTCAACTATATTGATTGATTGTTGTTTAATGTAAAGTGAGCAGTATTTCAGCTGGATTGATTGATTGTTGCTTAATAACAAGTGAGCAGTATTTTAGCTATATTGATTGATTGTTGTTTAATGTCAAGTGATCAGTATTTCAGCTAGATTGATTGATTGTTGCTTAATAACAAGTGAGCAGTATTTTAGCTAGATTGATTGATTGTTGCTTAATAACAAGTGAGCAGTATTTCAGCTATATTGATTGATTGTTGTTTAACGTCACATGACCAGTATTTCAGTTATACTGATTAATTGTTGTTTAAGGTCAAATGACCAGTATTTCAGCTATATTGATTAATTTTTGTTTAATGTCAAGTGAGTAGTATTTTAGCTATATTGATTGATTGTTGTTTAACGTCAACTGAGCACTATTTTAGCTATATTGATTAATTGTTGTTTAATGTCAAGTGAGCAGTATTTCAGCTATATTGATTGATTGTTTTTTAATGTCAAGTGACCAGTATTTCAGTTATACTGATTAATTGTTGTTTAACATCACATGACCAGTATTTCAGTTATACTGATTAATTGTTGTTTAATGTCAAATGACCAGTATTTTAGCTATATTGATTAATTGTTGTTTAATTTCAAGTGAGCAGTATTTCAGCTATATTGATTAATTGTTGTTAAATTTCAAGTGAGCAGTATTTCAGCTATATTGAATTATTGTTGTTTAATGTCAAGTGAGCAGTATTTCAACTATAATGATTGATTAATGTTTAATGTCAAGTGAGCAGTATTTTAGCTATATTGATTGATTGTTGATTATGTCAAGTGAGCAGTATTTCAGCTATATTGATTGATTGTTGTTTATTGTCAAGTGAGCGGTATTTCAGTTATATTGATTGATTGTTGTTTAATGTCAAATGAGCAGTATTTCAGCTATATTGATTGATTGTTGTTTAAGGTCAAATGACCAGTATTTCAGCTATATTGATTGATTGTTGTTTAATGCCAAGTGAGCAGTATTTTAGCTATATTGATTGATTGATTGTTGTTTATTGTCAAGTGAGCCGTATTTCAGTTATATTGATTGATTGATTGTTGTTTAATGTCAAATGAGCAGTATTTCAGCTATATTGATTGATTGTTGTTTAATGTCAAGTGAGCAGTATTTCAGCTATATTGATTGATTGTTGTTTAATGTCAAGTGAGCAGTATTTCAGCTATATTGATTGATTGTTGTTTAATGCCAAGTGAGCAGTATTTTAGCTATATTAATTAATTGTTGTTTAATGTCAAATGACCAGTATTTTAGCTATATTGATTAATTGTTGTTTAATGTCAAGTGAGCAGTATTTCAGCTATATTGATTGATTGTTTTTTAATGTCAAGTGACCAGTATTTCAGTTATACTGATTAATTGTTGTTTAACGTCACATGACCAGTATTTCAGTTATACTGATTAATTGTTGTTTAATGTCAAATGACCAGTATTTTAGCTATATTGATTAATTGTTGTTTAATTTCAAGTGAGCAGTATTTCAGCTATATTGATTAATTGTTGTTAAATTTCAAGTGAGCAGTATTTCAGCTATATTGAATTATTGTTGTTTAATGTCAAGTGAGCAGTATTTCAGCTATATTGATTGATTGTTGTTTAATGCCAAGTGAGCAGTATTTCAGCTATATTGATTGATTGTTGTTTAATGCCAAGTGAGCAGTATTTTAGCTATATTAATTAATTGTTGTTTAATGTCAAATGACCAGTAATTTAGCTATATTGATTGATTGTTGTTTAATGTCAAGTGAGCAGTATTTCAATTATATTGATTGATTGTTGTTTAATGCCAAGTGAGCAGTATTTTAGCTATATTGATTGATTGTTGTTTAATGTCAAGTGAGCCCTATTTCAGCTATATTGAATGATTGTTGTTTAATGTCAAGTGAGCAGTATTTCAACTATAATGATTGATTAATGTTTAATGTCAAGTGAGCAGTCTTTCAGCTATCTTGATTGATTGTTGTTTAATGTCAAGTTAGCAGTATTTTAGCTATATTGATTGATTGTTGTTTAATGTCAAGTGAGCCCTATTTCAGCTATATTGAATGATTGTTGTTTAACGTCAAGTGAGCAGTATTTCAGCTATATTGATTGATTGCTGTTTAATGTGAAGTGAGCAGTATTTCAGCTATATTGATTAATTGTTGTTTAATGTCAGGTGAGCAGTATTTCAGATATTATTCATCAGAAGAACAAATTTGTTGAAGGTTATTTCAGATATTATTCATCAGAAGAACACGTTTGTTGCAGCTTATTTCAGATATTATTCATCAGAAGAACACGTTTGTTGAAGGTTATTTCAGATATTATTCATCAGAAGAACACGTTTGTTGAAGGTTATTTCAGATATTATTCATCAGAAGAATAAGTTTACTGAAGGTTATTTCAGATATTATTCATCAGAAGAACAAGTTTGTTGAAGGTTATTTCAGATATTATTCATCAGAAGAACAAGTTTGTTGAAGGTTATTTCAGATATTATTCATCAGAAGAACAAGCTTGTTGAAGGTTATTTCATATATTATTCATCAGAAGAACAAGTTTGTTGAAGGTTATTTCAGATATTATTCATCAGAAGAACACGTTTGTTGAAGGTTATTTGAGATATTATTCATCAGAAGAACACGTTTGTTTAAGGTTATTTCAGATATTATTCATCAGAAGAACAAGTTTGTTGAAGGTTATTTCAGATATTATTCATCACAAGAACAAATTTGTTGAAGGTTATTTCAGATATTATTCATCAGAAGAACACGTTTGTTGAAGGTTATTTCAGATATTGTTCATCAGAAGAACAAGTTTGTTGAAGGTTATTTCAGATATTATTCATCAGAAGAACAAGTTTGTAGAAGGTTCTTTCAGAAGAACACGTTTGTTGAAGGTTATTTCAAATAGTATTCACCAGAAGAACAAGTTTGTTGAAGGTTATTTCAGATATTATTCATCAGAAGAACAAGTTTGTTGAAGGTTTTTTCCGATATTATTCATCAGAAGAACACGTTTGTTGAAGGTTATTTCAGATATTATTCATCAGAAGAACACGTTTGTTGAAGGTTATTTCAGATATTATTCATCAGAAGAATAAGTTTGTTGAAGGTTATTTCAAATATTATTCATCAGAAGAACAAGTTTGTTGAAGGTTATTTCAAATATTATTCATCAGAAGAACAAGTTTGTTGAAGGTTATTTCAGATATTATTCATCAGAAGAACAAGCTTGTTGAAGGTTATTTCATATATTATTCATCAGAAGAACAAGTTTGTTGAAGGTTATTTCAGATATTATTCATCAGAAGAATAAGTTTGTTGAAGGTTATTTCAGATATTATTCATCAGAACAAGTTTGTTGAAGGTTATTTCAGATATTATTCATCATAAGAACAAATTTGTTGAAGGTTATTTCAGATATTATTCATCAGAAGAACACGTTTGTTGAAGGTTATTTCAGATATTATTCATCAGAACAAGTTTGTTGAAGGTTATTTCAGATATTATTCATCAGAAGAACAGGTTTGTTGAAGGTTCTTTCAGAAGAACACGTTTGTTGAAGGTTATTTCAAATAGTATTCACCAGAAGAACAAGTTTGTTGAAGGTTTTTTCAGATATTATTCATCAGAAGAACACGTTTGTTGAAGGTTATTTCAGATATTATTCATCAGAAGAACACGTTTGCTGAAGGTTATTTCAGATATTATTCATCAGAAGAACACGTTTGTTTAAGGTTATTTCAGATATTATTCATCAGAAGAACAAGTTTGTTGAAGGTTATTTCAGATATTATTCATCATAAGAACAAATTTGTTGAAGGTTATTTCAGATATTATTCATCAGAAGAACACGTTTGTTGAAGGTTATTTCAGATATTATTCATCAGAAGAACAAGTTTGTTGAAGGTTATTTCAGATATTATTCATCAGAGGAACAAGTTTGTTGAAGGTTCTTTCAGAAGAACACGTTTGTTGAAGGTTATTTCAAATAGTATTCACCAGAAGAACAAGTTTGTTGAAGGCTATTTCAGATATTATTCATCAGAAGAACAAGTTTGTTGAAGGTTTTTTCCGATATTATTCATCAGAAGAACACGTTTGTTGAAGGTTATTTCAGATATTATTCATCAGAAGAACACGTTTGTTGAAGGTTATTTCAGATATTATTCATCAGAAGAACAAGTTTGTTGAAGGTTATTTCAGATATTATTCATCATAAGAACAAATTTGTTGAAGGTTATTTCAGATATTATTCATCAGAAGAACACGTTTGTTGAAGGTTATTTCAGATATTATTCATCAGAAGAACAAGTTTGTTGAAGGTTATTTCAGATATTATTCATCAGAAGAACAAGTTTGTTGAAGGTTCTTTCAGAAGAACACGTTTGTTGAAGGTTATTTCAAATAGTATTCACCAGAAGAACAAGTTTGTTGAAGGTTATTTCAGATATTATTCATCAGAAGAACAAGTTTGTTGAAGGTTTTTTCCGATATTATTCATCAGAAGAACACGTTTGTTGAAGGTTATTTCAGATATTATTCATCAGAAGAACACGTTTGTTGAAGCTTATTTCAGATATTATTCATCAGAAGAACAAGTTTGTTGAAGGTTATTTCAGATATTATTCATCAGAAGAACAAGTTTGTTGAAGGTTATTTCAGATATTATTCATCAGAAGAACAAGCTTGTTGAAGGTTATTTCATATATTATTCATCAGAAGAACAAGTTTGTTGAAGGTTATTTCAGATATTATTCATCAGAAGAACACGTTTGTTGAAGGTTATTTCAGATATTATTCATCAGAAGAACACGTTTGTTGAAGGTTATTTCAGATATTATTCATCAGAAGAACAAGTTTGTTGAAGGTTATTTCAGATATTATTCATCATAAGAACAAATTTGTTGAAGGTTATTTCAGATATTATTCATCAGAACACGTTTGTTGAAGGTTATTTCAGATATTATTCCTCAGAAGAACAAGTTTGTTGAAGGTTATTTCAGATATTATTCATCAGAAGAACAAGTTTGTTGAAGGTTCTTTCAGAAGAACACGTTTGTTGAAGGTTATTTCAGATAGTATTCACCAGAAGAACAAGTTTGTTGAAGGTTATTTCAGATATTATTCATCAGAAGAACAAGTTTGTTGAAGGTTATTTCAGATATTATTCATCAGAAGAACAAGTTTGTTGAAGGTTATTTCAGATATTATTCATCAGAAGAACAAGTTTGTTGAAGGTTATTTCAGAAACGCGTCGTGCGTACTAAATTAGATATAATATATATGTTTTTATTCAAATCATTGGGTGGATACTTCTGTTTATATGGACTATTATTTCCTGAGGGTATCATCCGCCCAGTAGTCGGTGTGACATGTTTAATACGATATATTTATTATTTATATTTACAATTCTTAAATATTGTAATTATTATTAAGCTATGGTTCATCACTGTCAGGAATATGCAATATTACCCTATATTGGACTTCCTTTCTAAATATCACGTGACAGTGTTTTATCAAATCAGATTCAAGATATTTATATAAATATATAATAATATTATCGTATATTGACCTTCCTTTCTATACCCTTTGCCCTTTTGGTATTCTGAATCCTAAAGACGTTTATATTATTTGGTTTTCCACTCTATTGACTTTAAGCGTACATGAGAAAGATACTGGGTATACCACTACAGAAATGCGTCATATGCGCTAAGTTAGATATCTAGATGGTTTTTTTTATTATACACAATAAATCGTGCATTGCTTTATAGACAGAAATTTAGATTTACAGTCAATACAGGGAAAAGAGGATAAAATGGTGTAGATTCGGAAAAATTCCCTTGCAACATGCCACAAACGATCATACCGAATACGTCACAATTTGTTGTACATTTTTGGAGTTCTAGCAAATATTCTTTTGCACACCAAGAGCAAAATGTTCTCCCAGCTAAAAAGTAACTATTTACGCCTCGCCCTTAGGTTTAGTTGTGTATCCAATCAAAATTAAGAAAATAGCAATAAAATAACAACTGTTATTTGAAATTTGATTGGTATACCTTTCGTATTGACCGCGAAATTGTTCAAGCTGTATGGCAAGGATCCAACAATACTCTTGCCCTTGGAAGATAATAAAGATTAAGAGAAGGAATGGGCTTTCAGAAGATTTCGAAGCTTTTTTTATTTTAACATCAATTAGTTTTTGTTACATGAAACATGAGGAAGAAAATGGCCTATGGTGTATTAAATTTTCCGTGATTTAAGATAATTCCAATTAAGTATAGTTTTGCACAGCAATCACATCTAATAAATACCCCTTCTCTGAAATACCAACAAGATCAGTTTCTTAGAAAAAAATCAAATATTAGACATTGTGTATCGACAATCTCACAAACCACAACAATACGAATTAAAATGACGTTGCTCCACTTAAGCAATGCACCGGTACGAGAACAACATAATCTGATGATAATATAGGTCATGGTTTGGGACAGATAGATATCTGATGATTATCTAGGTCATGTCTTGGAACAGACATATATCTGATGATAATCTAGGTCATGTCTTGGAACAGACAGATACTAGTATCTGATGATAATCTAGGTCATGGCTTGGGACAGATATATATCTGATGATAATCTATGTCATGGCTTGGGACAGATATACATCTGATGATAATCTAGGTCGTGGCTTGGGACAGATAGATATCTGATGATAATCTAGGTCGTGGCTTGGGACAGACAGATAATTCATGATAATCTAGGTCATGTCTTGGGACAGATAGATATCTGATGATAATCTAGGTCATGGCTTGGTACAGATAGATATCTGATGATAATCTAGGTCATTGCTTGGGACAGACAGATATCTGATGATAATCTAGGTCATGGCTTGGGACAGATAGATATCTGATGATAATATAGGTCGTGGTTTTGGACAGATAGATATCTGATGATAATCTAGATCATGGTTTGGGACAGACAGATATGTGGCGGGGAATATCGATTTGTGGGACTCCCCTCCCACAAAGATGTACAGATTCACTTCAGCTCAAAATACCACATATCACAAAAATAACATTAGTAAGAATGTAGCACAATCTCTAAGAAGCAATTATTATTGTCAAATTTGTTTTGAGAAATTGTTCTTTATTACTGAGCATATTAACTGCCCTAAAACTTCAATTCTTAGTTTAAATACCGATACATATTTCAATACACAAATGGGTTTTGTTTATATTGTCGTAAAAAGTTCTAATTTCTAACACATTTTAGCACACCAAAATTTAAATCTAATTCAAGTCTCTATATTATTCTTTTACAGATTTCATAAACATATGCGTTTTAGGAGCCCAATCAAGATATCTGTAGAAGGAGGTATGTTGTTCTGGTTTTTAGGTGTTTAAACTTGACACTGTCAAAATAAATAAAATGCAACAAACATCAGATCCTATAGCAATAAATATGATCTGGTTTTAAATCTCCATAACAACAAAAATGGCCGTTCTTTTTATTTCAACAGTCACATGTACTTCCTTTGTTGATGTTCGAAAGATTGTCGGCGAAAGAGTAATTTTTTTTAATAGAGGAAATGGAGTTCAGTTCAAAGCTTTATTTATAGTCGGAACACGAATAAATATTACATAATAACACAAGCTCGTGTGGCAAGAGCCTTTATGTGTTGTGGCTGTCGAGATATAAAACATACAAATAATACATTTAGGCATATAATATATATATACATATATCAAGCAGCTCTATGCAAACGAAGCAATCTGGTTTCTGGACGCCCACACTCGGCACACACGCAGTAATTGCCACTCTATGATCTGACTGTAGGAGGCCCAGGAACCCCAGATTAGAATGAAATACTAAGAATAAAATAATAAAACCACACTAAAGCAGTGAATTGGCACTATTAAAATATAGCAAATAGTCATGTGATAAGCTGTAAAGAGTAACAAGTTGAACAATGACATGATTTGCCATTCCAAGAAATTATCAAATTTTTTAAATTGTAAAAATAAATATTCTTTCCTAAAGTGGTCTGGGAGATCATTCAAAGATTTAACTGCAAATATTTAACCCATACTCTGTACTCTGGATAATTGTGTTGTATTTCAATACATAAAAGAATATTTATTTTGTTTGATTTGAATGAGATCATGTAAATAGACTGGACTCTGCTTATGGATAATTTTGAAAGTTTCAATGGCTATTGTTCTAATTGTTCTAATATTTAATGGGGCCCGGGTGGCTCAATGCGTTAGGTAGTTGGATTACCTAATAACTCATACAAGCCTATCACCAATACGGTGTGGGTTCGCGCCCTATTTTATAAATTACAAAAAGGGTGCACTCGACTTGCAACCGATAAAGTTTGCAAGTTGCTTGCCCACGGTCGATGGTTCTTTCCGGGGACTCCGGTTTCCTCCACCACTAAAACTGGTCGCCATGATATAGCTGAAATATTGCTGAAAGTGTCGTTAAACTCAATAAACCAAATCAAATCAATTTAATGACGCTAAATTGTATTTTTCTAAGAGATCCTCATGTGTACTGTTATAATCCTAATAAATAAATAAATTTTAAAGCCATATCTTGAATTTTTCCCATCTTTTTAGTATTACGTTCACTGCAAAAATGCCAAGTAACTGGACAGTGGTAAACATTTGATAGGATAAAGGAATGGTATATAGTTAGCCTATCTAATTTATTTAAATACCTACCTACTCGCTTAAGAACGTTTAGCTGTCTAGAGGCCTTTTTACAGATATTTGCTATGTGTGTATTAAATGTTAGTTGGTGGTCAATCGTCACACTTTTTATCTTTAGTTAAAAGTAATGTTTTTTTTTGCATTCGTAAATGAAGATTCCTAAAGGTTCATTTATTCTTTACTCCATAACACTTGAACGGAGATAAAACTATTGTATTTTAAAATTATTTTATGGTTTTATAAAACAATAATAAAACGGCCATTTTTATTTCAGATACTGAGCGACTGAAGGAGAAGAATGAATCGTGTTACAAACGACAAATGAACGAGACATGGTTTGAAACTATACCAACTGGATATTTTTACAAAAATATATGGTATTCGTTGTCATGTACAAGTTATTTAGATAGAACTAAGACAGCTTATTTTAACTGCTTGAAAGATCGCAGTCTAATATTTCTAGGAGATTCCACTATTCGATATTGGTTTGTTTATTTAACAGAGTTTTTGAACCTGAAATTCACACTTGGTCGATGGGACGAAATTAAAGATAAAACATGGCAAAAATATGCTTACGCCGAGAGTAAAAAATTGAATATTTCTTTTTCGTGGGCGCCACATGAACTTCCGTTTTATGGATCTGCCGATTCCAACAGATTTAATATAAGATCAGTAGGATCTCGTCTTGACGAGATACCAGGAAATAGTAATGCAATAATAATTTTACATTGGTACCTCCATGTGGCGAGGGCATCGTATGTAAATTATAGAGAACATATACAGAATGCAAAGACATCTATTCTAAGGTTGTACCAACGTTCACCAAACGTAAGGATTTTAATAAAAGGTCCCCATTCCGTTCAGTATTTCAGTAATATAGAACCCCACGATTATGTAAAAAAGTACCAACAACAAATACTTTTCGAAGAATTTTCTGAATTTCGTGATAAAATAATTTACCTAGATGAATGGGATATGACAGTTGGAAATGAAAATGTAAACGTTCATCCACATAAAGCGGTAAATATTGAAATGATTCATAATTTTATGTCTTATGTTTGTCCTTGATGTTTCACATTAAACATAGAAAGAACAATCCGAAAGGGATTGATTTATTTATTGAGACTTTATGACAATGATGACAATGATGACTTACCTACTTTATATTGGATATAAAGCTTCACAAGAGTTCATATGAAGACAGGTATATTGACGATTCTTATACCTGTTCAAGAAAAGATCTGTCTATTACTATGACTTTTTCTGCAGTCAAAGATGGACTACATCATTCTGTAACAAAGTCTCTTCACGTAGTAAGATAAATCAAATGTGGATCCTGAAAAACTCTAAATACCTTCTTGATGATTTGAAATGTCGTTCTTTTCTGAAAATATGATTAATTCAAACATTTGACTTTTCAAAAATCCCGTTTAAAAGTAATCATTCATAAGACATTTTACTTTAGGAATGGTAAACAATGTTACAAGTTTATAGTTTTTGGTTACGAATTAAATTATTTTGTCAAGCATGAAACACAAGGCAAAAAAGGTGTCCGGAAAATGAAGTCATCAATGTTTTAGAGTTTCTTACCGGGGGTGAGCTCAGGTTAAGTAGTTCATGTTTCTTAGAAGACGCCCATCGTATTACTCGTAATCAAGTCGGGTAAAAGTCTTGTTGGTGAGAGAGTAAATACAAAATCGACGAAAAATGGAAAAGGTGTCACACGAAATCATTCATTAGAGTTCCTTATCGGAGGTGAGCTCAAGTTAAGCAGTATGGATTGAACTCTTTTAGATACTATGCTTCTAAAACTTGGAATGAGCTGCCTGACCATTTCAGGAAAGAAACATCTCTCAATCAATTTAAGAGTTTAATAAACTCTTGGAATGGCAGCTCATGTCACTGCAGCTTCTGTGCATGATTTTAAATTATTTTCATACTTTTTTGCTTTATTTTTATTATTTTTAGATATAGATGCATGTGCTTTTAAAAGTTTTGGTTTCTATGTGTCTAAATTTTATCCATGCTTTTTGTTTATTCACATCAATATATAATGTGCTTTTAAATTATGCTTCTGCTACTGCTGTGTTTTAAATTGCTTTCATATTTTAATTTGGTTTGAAATTTGATAGAAAATTTTGATATGACAATGTTTTTTTTTTGTTTTTGTTGTTTTTTTTAACAAATATTGTGTGCATGTTTTTGTTTAATTGTTTATATATGTATATTCTTATGTCGGATTTAAAAGCTCATTAGAGCTTGTGTTGTAATGTTTGATGTTTTTCCGACTTTAAATAAAGCTTATTGTATTGTATTGTATTGCAATTCCTGTTTCTTATAAGATACCCACCGTATCACTCGTAGTCAATACGGTAAAAGTCTTGTCGATGACGGAGTAAAAAAAAAATCGACGTAAAAGGGAAAATGTGCCACACGGGAAATGAAATCATCAGTTAGTGTTCCTGACTGGGGGTGAGCTCAAGTTAAGCAGTTACTGTCTCTTACAAGACACCCACCGTATCACTCGTAGTCAATTCGGTAAAAAGTCTTGTTGGTGTAAGAGTAAAGACACAATTTACGTAAATGTGAAAAGAAGCATTGCCATTAGAGAAATGGATATTTCGTAACAGTCTACCAGTTCATAAAAAAGGTATCTATATATGTCATCAAACGTACAGAAAACCTATATTTCTGTTATATTGTGGAGGTCAACTTTATTTGGAGGAGGATACTTGGGTACCTACCTCAAGTCGCTGACAACCTTTACCACTTGGAACTGACTAAACATTGATGATAAAGGTAGATAACTTAACCACTGATGGTAAAGGTAGATAACTTAACCACCGATGGTAAAGGTAGATAACTTAACCACTGATGATAAAGGTAGATAACTTAACCACTGATGATAAAGGTAGATAACTTAACCACCGATGGTAAAGGTATATAACTTAACCACCGATGGTAAAGGTAGATAACTTAACCACTGATGATAAAGGTAGATAACTTAACCACTGATGGTAAAGGTAGATAACTTAACCACTGATGGTAAAGGTAGATAACCTAACCACTGATGGTAAAGGTAGATAACTTAACCACTGATGATAAAGGTAGATAACTTAACCACCGATGGTAAAGGTAGATAACTTAACCACTGATGGTAAAGGTAGATAACCTAACCACTGATGATAAAGGTAGATAACTTAACCACTGATGGTAAAGGTAGATAACTTAACCACTGATGATAAAGGTAGATAACTTAACCACCGATGGTAAAGGTAGATAACTTAACCACCGATGGTAAAGGTAGATAACTTAACC
This sequence comes from Bathymodiolus septemdierum, assembly GCA_963383655.1. Classification (NCBI taxonomy): domain Eukaryota; kingdom Metazoa; phylum Mollusca; class Bivalvia; order Mytilida; family Modiolidae; genus Bathymodiolus; species Bathymodiolus septemdierum. Next base: position 37,569,598 of record OY726518.1, read on the forward strand.
ACTGATGGTAAAGGTAGATAACTTAACCACCGATGATAAAGGTAGATAACTTAACCACTGATGGTAAAGGTAGATAACTTAACCACCGATGGTAAAGGTAGATAACTTAACCACTGATGGTAAAGGTAGATAACTTAACCACCGATGGTAAAGGTAGATAACTTAACCACTGATGATAAAGGTAGATAACTTAACCACTGATGGTAAAGGTAGATACCTTAACCACTGATGGTAAAGGAAAATAACTTAACCACCGATGGTAAAGGTAGATAACCTAACCACTGATGGTATAGGTAGATAACCTAACCACTGATGATAAAGGTAGATAACTTAACCACTGATGGTAAAGGTAGATAACTTAACCACCGATGGCAAAGGTAGATAACTTAACCACTGATGGTAAAGGTAGATAACTTAACCACTGATGATAAAGGTAGATAACTTAACCACTGATGGTAAAGGTAGATAACTTAACCACTGATGATAAAGGTAGATAACCTAACCACTGATGATAAAGGTAGATAACTTAACCACTGATGGTAAAGGTAGATAACTTAACCACTGATGGTAAAGGTAGATAACTTAACCACCGATGGGAAAGGTAGATAACTTAACCACTGATGGCAAAGGTAGATAACTTAACCACTGATGGTAAAGGTAGATAACTTAACCACCGATGGTAAAGGTAGATAACTTAACCACTGATGGTAAAGGTAGATAACTTAACCACTGATGATAAAGGTAGATAACTTAACCACTGATGATAAAGGTAGATAACTTAACCACCGATGGTAAAGGTAGATAACTTAACCACTGATGGTAAAGGTAGATAACTTAACCACTGATGGCAAAGGCAAATATTAACACAACCACTATAACATGGCTGCCATGACTGCTCCTCATGAAATATGTCTCGTAACACAGACATTGTAGAATTATTAATGTTCACATATGACTACCAAGAAAACTTCAATGTGTGACTATGTATTTAGTTTGTAGTGATAATAACAGGATTTATTACATAATGACTGTAAATATCCGTACTTTAGCTAAGTAAAGTCTAGTAGTCAATAAATAATGATGTTGGCCTGCTGAAAGTGATATTCACCGGGTGACGTCATAAGCCTTATAGTATATGTAATAAAACAATCATAGACTTTTGTATCAGTGAATATGAGTTTTTATTGACCTGCAAAACCAATATTGACCTCAGCCTTCGGTTTCGGTCAATATTATTTTACAGGTCAATAAAAACTCATATTCACCTCCACAAGTCTGTAGTTGTATATTATTATATAGATATCGATGAAATACCATGATTTCCAGTTAAATAAAAACGATAATTTCACTAGTGAAATTACCATTTTTATTTTCACTCTCGCTATATTTCGTGCCATTTCGTTGTCGACGTCATATGAAGACTTCCAGTTTGAAACGTACAAATTAGACGTTATTTGGCTTCGTGTACGCTTCAATTTGGATCAAATTTAACTAAAATAATATTGCAAGGTAAGCATTTTAATTATTTTATTGTCGTGGGTGGGTGGCGCCATGTTTTTTTGAAGCGATACACATTATAGTATATCCCTACGCTACACACGTAATATAGTGCAATTAAACTCATTTTATATTAAATTCGATTCGAAACATTGTTTTTTATCTATAGAATAAATACTATAACTAATTGACGAGTTTCATTATCAAAAATATGTCACTCGTGACCAAATAACGTTGTAACTTACTCATGCGCTGCGCTCATTCGTGTGTTATTTGGTCATTCGTGACATATTTTTGATAATGAAACTCGTCAATTGTTAAAAAATCCCAAGTACACATTTTATACCATAAAGAGCTCGCTTAAGCTCGCATATTATATAGATAGGTGTGAATTATGGGGATTTATCCGTGAAATAAATTCCGGTATCTCACATGTGAAATATCAGTTTTTTTCCCGCCGGAAATACTTTTACACAACTATAAGTGTGGTGGTGACGTCCCTTGTTGTGTTGCGGTAAATACACATACGATTGTAAATTAAAAAAATTCCGCGAAATGTTATTGACGACTTTGGCACACAACCAATATGACGTCATATGAAGACTTCCAGTTTGAAACGTTAAGATTAGACGTTATTTGGCCTCTTGTACGCTTCAATTTTGATCAAATTCAACTAAAATAAGTTTTCAAGGTAAGCATTTTAATTATTTTGTGCATTGTTGTAAATATGACATGTAGGATTTCACATTTTCAAGATGGCAGATCCTTCCAGCTGAACCCCTTAATCTTTGCTCGTAGATTCATACAAGTGGAATGAAATATACAAATAAAAAAATAAAAGAAAGTTTTAAAGTCTATATAATAAACAGTATAACTAAATCATACATTTTGAATATCAAAATAAGACCACTCGTGACCGAATACGCATTACTGATTAAACGGGGAGACTCGTTTAATCTGTATGCGTACTGCGGTCACTCGTGGTCTTATTTTGATATTCAAAATCTACGATTAGTTATACTATATTTGATAGAGTTCCTATTGGCTAAGTTGACGTCATAACTTCGAAAGTTTTACGGTCACCACCATGACTTGGTTGAACGCTATGGAATATCTGTGTCACAAATGACCACGGATATGTTCCACTTGTCGAAAACACTTTCCAGTCCTTTCCTCGTTCACGACTTCATCGTTGTTCGTCCTTTTGTTCCTTTTTTTTTTTGCCATTGTGTTGTCTGTTCTTCGATATGCTGATTCTGATTACCCCTTTGGTATCTTCAAACTCTCCTACATTAAATCACGTAATATTAAAAGGCCGCATTGGTATTATTTTGGTACCCGTCTTGCACAAATTATCCACGCTAAGCTGAGATGAGTGCCGATCACTGAATTTACATTTATATCATACAAAAATAAATTGTGTTTGTTTGTTGTTGGAAACGACTGAGTATTTTCTTTTTCTCTGTCTCTAGACAATTCTACATTAACTCTACCCATTCTTACACCGCTACCAATGTACATATTACAAACTGATCTAATGAATTCACATCAAACTAAAAACTGAAGTCTTCTTAACAGTAAAACAAAATAGTCTGAGTAACAAAAGATTCACCTCTTATTATCCACCTGCATCAAATCACATCTCATATTTCCCCTGATCTAATTACTTTTTCTCTATCAAACTTATTTATATTCCAGTGTGTCTATATTTCAATACAAATTATAGAGTAAAATCTACAAAATTTTCTTGGGTTACAAATTTACATAAGATTAAAAATGTGTGCTCGGATCCCTTTAATGAATACACATTCAGATGCAGATGACATTGTATGTAATTGTAATACTAGTATATTCCTTTGTTGATTAATTATGTTTACACTAACAATAAAGATGTAGGGTCTAACACCGGGAGAGATGCACGATAATAAAATCTGTGACACCCGTTAGCAAGATTTAAATCGTATATGACGAGGCTTTTTTACATAGTGTTCTGTTGGTCATTGTCTTTTTGTCCTTTTTCTTTTGACAATCTTCTGTCCTCTCGATATCTTCAAACATTTTCTTACCGCACGTTGAACTAATTTGATTTATATCTTTGAAGTGAGTTTTAATGGTGGTGTAAACCAGAGTCTCCCGAACAGATCATCGTCCTGTCACAGGTTTATCGAATACACTTTACAAAGGGCGGAAATCGAAGTCTCACTTCATTAGTGAGTGATACATGCTGCATATATAGATGTAATACCAATTATCATACGACCACGACAGTGATGGTCCTTATAAGGAACAGTACAAAGTTCCAGCATAAATAAAACGGCATAAGTCGAACATAAAAAATACAAACAACCAAACAAGCAAACAAACAAATAAAACTGCAAAATACTGTAATACACTAAATACCACAAAATGAGACCATGTGATACGAAGTAATAAAATAATTATGCAAATAAATTATGTTAAATGTCATAAATTGTACCTACACTATTTAGTATGTTAATGATATAAAATAATATCTGGACGACACCCTCCTTGTTTATCATGTACACGAAATCCCATAGAAACAAATATAATTATAATTCAGAACGTACATGTGTTAGTGCATTTCAATAAACCCCCTTTATACATGGACCAATAATATTAACGAAACACTTCTTTTTATATAAAATTACTTATAAAAACACAAGCTCCATATTATTTTTTTTAACAAAATATATACGAACATTGATATAAGACAACAAAAACGTAGTTAACAGGCTCAGCTTTAGTTAGGTTGTTGTAGGAAAAATATGGATAAAATTGCCAGAGTTGGAAATATTTGCTTGCAACGGTCAACTAACGATCACTACTTATAACCTGGTGTTCGTGAGAAGCTTCTGTAAATTGCCTCTTTCGTGCAATGTATTCTCCCCACACACTAGGCATTCGTTTTCCTACCTCCCTATTGTATGTATTTTATCTATCTCGAACAATCAGCGGAAAAACAAGTTGTTAATAATAATTCTAGAGATTCTTGTCTTATACCGTCGGAACGCTCCCAGGGGGAACCAGCATTTTCTATTTCTTACGTAATAACATTTTCTTTTAACATACATGTATTTTAAGTTGGATACCCAACCTACTAATAAATTGTGTACCAATATAAACAAGGATTAAGAAAAAACTATAAAAGTCGTTCATATGACACATGAACGAATGTTGATTTTTGTACATATTCGACAGCGTGGGTTAAACATATGATTATAACATTTAGTGGAGTCATTGATGCATTACTACCTTTTACTTATATACTATTTCGCATTGTTGGATGTAATTCGAATGTCAGGTAGGACTGTATGTCTATTTTCGACAATATTTTAGCTATGTCATGGATGTCAGTTATATTGATACAGCAAACGAGTCTACTCCTAAGAAATCACAGATCAGCCACAGGTAACCTCACAAACTTCATCAGGTAAAGTATACATGATGACTGTAAAGTATACATGATGACTCAGACACGAGGAGAGATGAACTAGTAAATAGAGGTACAAATCTAAATAGCAAACTATCTGTCAGGTAAACTTGTTTAAATTAAGAAAATTGAAATTTTTATTGTGTATTCCAATATGACGTCTCTAAAACGGCACACACGATAATACTCAACAACTCTATATTTAGCGCAAGTGCAGTACACAACAAATCTGGCTGTTCCTATGTGACTCCCGCTGTGAAATAACCGCGACGACCGAGTGTAAACAAACAAAACACCGGCATATAGCGTATTTTTAAAGTCCTTAAGATAAAAATTTCCCCTCAGTTATAAATAAATATTCTGTAACTAAGTATTTTTTTTATCATTTGTTTTGAAAATATACATTTGGGGATCCCCAGTACTTAATAAATATGCTTAATAAATACGCTTAATAAATACGCAGATTTCTAATTTAGTGCGCACGATGCGTTATTGTAATGATATTAATCATGTAGTATACTTATAGGCAAAAGATGAGAAAGCCAAATTATTTAAAAGTAAAGCTAAAAGGACTAACCCTAAACACGATGGCGAAAATCAGCGGAAGGTTACCTATGTCTGAAGGAGATTGATATCATGTTTACTAAATTACCCTGTTCAGACCCTTTGGTTTTATTGCTCCCAAAACTTAGAATAATTTGGCTTTCCAATCTTTCGATTTTGAGCGTACCTGATGAAGGTTATTCCAGAAATAAGTCGTGCGTACTAAAGGAGTTGGGCCACTAAGTGGTGTTTTTGGCCCTTACTTAAAAACATACAATCTTTAGTTTTTCTTCATGAAAGAACCCTTCTATTTTATGTTATGTATTTGTTTTTCACCTAGAGTTCACCTTTCATGGTTTTTGGGTCAAAAACATGAAAATAACACGAACAAATGCTGATTTCTGGAAATTCTTTATAGAAGAAAAAGCAAATGCAGAACAAATCATCCAACTATCACATACAATGTGAAATATCATATTTACTTACTTCTGAACATCAAAAATTATCATATGGACTATGTGGGGTTATTGAGGTAAAATAATAAAGAAAATAACAAAAAACTGAGTATTTCTGGAAATTAACCGAGTGCGCCCCCCTGGATCCGCCCCTGGTCAATATTTAAAAAACAAAAAACTGAAGATTTCTGGAAATGATGCTTGTAGGCAAATATCCCGAGCCACTTTAGCGGCGAGGGACATTTGACTGTCCTCGAAACCGGTATTTTTCGCAAATAACCCTCACTAACAGGATATATTTGTTTAATTCCGCCGAATATTTAACAGCAAATAAAACAGTGGCATGCAAGCAGGTTCAGAACTTCAGACCACCTCGGTCATTTGATTTTCAACTGAGACGTGACGTCATAAACTATTTAAAGAAGGGATTTCGTCTCGAGTGGGATATTTTCCTATAGTACCGGGATATTTTTAGGCAAATATCCCGGCAATGATGGAAAAGCTGAAAAAACGAAGAATTGGTAAAAAAATACCCCTTTCATCAACCAATCAGAAGACAGCATTCTGATATAAGGTGGAACAGCATTCTGATATAAGGTGGAATTATATTTATAATTCCACCTTATATCAGAATGCTGTCTTCTGAATGGTTGATGAAAGGGGTATTTTTTTTACCAATTCTTCGTTTTTTCAGCTGTTCCACCATTGCCGGGATATTTGCCTAAAAATATCCCGGTACTCTAGGAAAATATCCCGCTCGAGACGAAATCCCTTCTTTAAATAGTTTATGACGACATGGATGTTATTCGAATTACTCGGGTTTCTTCTTTCAACCAACGCTAAAGTAAAGAAACTGACGACAGTGTCAGCCGTTATGTTTGAAATCGTTGAAATGTATATATTTCAAATTCATTGGCATTATTTTTTTTAGCTTGTTGTATGTTAAAGCAAAACCGTGATTTATTTCATTTTTGAATTTGTTCCAGAATATATATGTACTAGTCACTTCTTTGAAAAGATTTTTCCTGTTTTCGTAGATTGATTTTAAGTCTCAGTTGAAAATCAAATGATCAAGGTGGTCTGAAGTTCTGAACCTGCTTGCATGCCACTGTTTTACTTGCTGTTAAATATTCGGCGGAATTATACAAATATATTCTGTGAGTGAGGGTTATTTGCGAAAAATACCGGTTGAGAGGAGAGGCAAATATCCGGAGCCGCTTTAGCGGCGAGGGACATTTGACTGTCCTCGAAACCGGTATTATATCCTGTTAGTGAGGGTTATTTACGAAAAATACCGGTTGAGAGGAGAGGCAAATATCCGGAGCCGCTTTTGCGGCGAGGGACATTTGACTGTCCTCGAAATCGGTATTATATCCTGTTAGTGAGAGTTATTTGCGAAAAATACCGGTTTCGAGGACAGTCAAATGTCAAATGATATTTGCCTCTCCTCTCAACCGGTATTTTTCGCAAATAACCCTCACTAACAAGATATATTTGTATAATAACCCTCGTAATTAATAAACCATGAACAATGCATACATACAATGCATACACCCAATATTGCAATAAGCAGTAAACCCAGGGGAGTGGACCGGCTTAACAGTCATGACAGTATGCAAAGAATGTAGAGGTCTGTGTCCCTCCCACTTCTGGAGAAAAATAGGAGTGAGTGCTTGCCACTACCCCACCCCAGCCACCTATTTTATTTTATTTTATTCAATAACAGTTAATTTCAGCGGTGTAGGAACATTGTGAGAAGGGGCAAACTTCTGAAAATTCCAAAAAGCGTGTGTATGTGTGTGTGTGTGTGTGGGGGGGGGGGGGGGGGGGGGGGGGGGGGGGGGGGGGGGGGGCATACTTCATTTCTGAAACTAAGACTGTAAGAAGCCAAAAAAGGTCTCTGGACAGGTTTTTTTTTCTGCAAATAAAATTTTCCAGGCAAAAAAGTGGGGGGCAAAAGTATATGGTTCTCCCTCCTCTTTTCCTCTGGCTCCTACGCCACTGAATGTGTACAATGTTTAAAAGAAGAATGTCGAAATTAAAGTAAACTACAAGATTTCTGAGACTTTCTTCGAAATGGATTATCTCCCCTGCAATTTAAAAAAAATATATTTCTGTATAAGAATGTTAAATTTTTCTTTTTTATTTTATGCTAAAAACATTGAAAATAAATATTTGACAAGGCACATACAAATTATTTGCAAAAATAAGCAATCAATTATTTTTTTTGCAGTTGAGTTTCATAGTCAAGACCAAAGAATAAAATAAAACGTGAATCAGAATACATTAATATGTCCACTGCGCAACGATTGATGTCCCCTATGAAACGTTAATTGTCCACTACGCGACTGCTTTTGTCCACTACGCTACAGTTATGTTGCGTAGGGGACCGTTTCGTAGGGGAAATCAGGGGTGGATCCAGAGGGGGGTGCACCCGGCGCGCGCCCCCCTAAAATTGGAAAAAATATGATTTTTTGGCGTAATATCGTGATTTTTCACACGAAATACCCCACAAATTTTCGCTCCTCCCTCCGCAATTGGAAAAAATATGATTTTTTTGCGTAAAATCGTGATTTTTCACACGAAATACCCCAAAAATTTTAGCGCCTCCCTCCGCTCGGCGCAGTTTTTTTTAATTGCGCCTCCCCCCCCCCCCCCTAATTAGAAATCCTGGATCCGCCCCTGGAAATATTTACAGGTTACTAACGATTGTTGTAATACACTGTTTCTCACACACGTGCTGTAATTACTTTTGTAAAAATGATACACATCAAATCTGATTTCTTGTTTTTTTTAACGATTTCATATAGACATTTCATGATAATTGACGTTGCCTAGTGGACAAATAAAAAAATACGATGTCAAATGAACTCGCCAACTGCAAAAATTTTGAAAAGTTGGTACTCTTCATCCATATATGACCGCCATTTGATAAAATGAAGTAGTATTAGTGTCAAGTAAAAAGAAGTACTGCAACATGAATTTAAAAGAAAGATTATTATTTCAACATTATTTGTTGTCGTTGCGTAGTGGACATGCTATCTAAGGACAATACTTGTAAAGCCTCTGGTACTAATGTTTTGCAACTACTCCCTATGTGTGATTTCTTTGGCGTTAGTTTAGATGTAATTCTAGCAGTTAAAAGTTAAAATAGGCACAAATCACCGATTAAATCATATAAGATTAGTGCCTTTTTCAAAGAAATTCCAACCTGGACAGGAGGTTTTTCTTGTATGAGAGCACTTTGATAAGACATATTCAAAAAGGCTTTTTTTTTTAAAATGGTTGAAACTTGTAAAAATTCTCCAAAATAATGACATCTCAGACATAGTAACAGAAAAAAATTGAAAAATATAGAAAAAAATATAAATTTATGACCATTTCCGCCTCGGACAAAAAAAAATTGACTTTTTTTAAAAAACGCCCATCTACGTTTTGATTACATTACTTATGAACTGTAAATTTCAATCATATCTAATACTTAAGAGACAAAGTATTAAGATTTCAATCATATCTAATACTTAAGAGACAAAGTATTAAGATTTCTACACGTTAATGGATGATCAGTTTTAACATCCATTTAAAAAAAGGTGTAAACAAGTGTTGAACTTGAGACATAGATATACTTTAACGCTTCAGCGCAGCAAAATGTTTGAAGTACAATTTACGATCTGCTGACGTCATAATGGCATATCAAATGAAAATAACCCGGGACATGGACCGTGAATTCATTATCAAATTCAAATTCAATTTGTACAAAGAATTTCGTATATACACAGGTATACGATAACGTTGAGAAAAACCAATTGTATTCGATGTTTTCTTACTGCTAGCTAGCCTATTGTGTACTTGAGGATTATAATATATGTTCTGTACGTAAAGGTAGGTTTGGGGTTTAGGTTTATGGTGTTTAACGCCACTTTCAACAATATTTCAGTTATATCGTGGCCGACCTGTTGCAAGTGGTTATACTTAAAGGTACAATACATGCAAATATCAACAATATATATACAATGTATATAAAACACAAATAATTAGATATTTTTATATTAACTAAAAGTAAAACGTTTTTATTTTTGTTAATTATGAAAATTTCAATACAGCCTCTTGAAATGTTGAATAATTTAAACCAAGGATAACCCATGAATGGTTGATTCCCATGGGGTCTTTTACAATTATCAGCATGAAGTGCCAAGTGGGTATTTAAAGGTCAAATATTAGCATGTGAGAATGTGTGATAGTCTAACTATAAGAATAGGTCTTAAATCGTTAGAAATAATTACTATTATTACCAGATGACATTGCTTTCTTATTCTTCATTGATTGATTGTATTTATGTTTTTGTGACATGGTGGGAAATATTGCCCACTAGATTAAGCTAATGGATGAATTTGATTACATCAGGTAGAGCATTACAGCTCTATGTTCAATGTGGTTGATTTGATGCCTGTAGTTCTAGTCGTTCATTAGTTTTAACAAATGTTCAAATAAGATGGACATATGTCGTAGGTGTATTACATGTGTGTCATAGGAAATTTAACATAGATTTTTCGACAATTATTTCTACCGTAAGTGTAACCTGAGAGCATTGAGTCCACGGGATTAAGTGTAACCTGAAAGCATTGGGTCCACGGGATTAAGTGTAACATGAGAGCATTGGGTCCATGGGATTAAGTGTAACCTGAGAGCATTGGGTCCACGGGATCAAGTGTAACCTGAGAGCATTGGGTCCACGGGATTAAGTGTAACCTGAGAACATTGGATCCACGGGTTTAAGTGTAACCTGAGAGCATTGGGTCCACGGGATTAAGTGTAACCTGAGAGCATTGGGTCCACGGAATTAAGTGTAACCTGAGAGCATTGGGTTCACGGGATTAAGTGTAACATGAGAGCATTGGGTCCATGGGATTAAGTGTAACCTGAGAGCATTGGGTCCACGGGATCAAGTGTAACCTGAGAGCATTGGGTCCACGGGATTAAGTGTAACCTGAGAACATTGGATCCACGGGTTTAAGTGTAACCTGAGAGCATTGGGTCCACGGGATTAAGTGTAACCTGAGAACATTGGATCCACGGGTTTAAGTGTAACCTGAGAGCATGGGGTCCACGGGATTAAGTGTAACCTGAGAGCGTTGGGTTCATGGGATTAAGTGTAACCTGAGAGCATTGGGTCAACGGGATCAAGTGTAACCTGAAGCATTGGGTCCACGGGATTAAGTGTAACCTGAGAACATTGGATCCACGGGTTTAAGTGTAACCTGAGAGCATTGGGTCCACGGGATTAAATGTAACATGAGAGCATTGGGTTCACGGGATTAAGTGTAACCTGAGATAATTGATTGGGTCCACGGGATTAAGTGTAACCTGAGAGCTTTGGGTCCACGGGATTAAGTGTAACCTGAGAGCATTGGGTCCACGGGATTAAGTGTAACCTGAGATCATTGATTGGGTCCACGGGATTAAGTCTAACATGAGAGCATTGGATCCAGGGGACTAAGTGTAACCTGAGAGCATTGGGTCCACGGGATTAAGTGTAACCTGAGAGCATTGGGCCCACGGGATTAAGTATAATCTGAGAGCATTGGGTTCACGGGATTAAGTGTAACCTGAGAGCATTGATTGGGTTCACGGGATTAAGTGTAACCTGAGAGCATTGGGTCCACGGGATTAAGTGTAACCTGAGAGCATTGGGTCCACGGGATTAAGTGTAACATGAGAGCATTGATTGGGTCCACGGGATTAAGTGTAACATGAGAGCATTGGGTCCACAGGATTAAGTGTAACCTGAGAGCATTGGGTTCACGGGACTAAGTGTAACCTGAGAGCATTGGGTCCACGGGATTAAGTGTAACCTGAGAGCATTGGGTTCACGGGATTAAGTGTAACATGAGAGCATTGAGTCCACGGGATTAAGTGTAACCTGAGAGCATTGGGTCCACGGGAATAAGTGTAACCTGAGAGCATTGGATCCACGGGATTAAGTGTGACATGAGAGCATTGCGTCCACGGGATTAAGTGTAACCTTAGAGCATTGCGTCCACGGCATTAAGTGTAACCTGAGAGCATTGGGTCCACGTTATTAAGTGTAACATGAGAGCATTGAGTTCATGGGATTAAGTGTAACATGAGAGCATTGGGTCCACGGAATTAAGTGTAACATGAGAGCATTGGGTTCACGGGATTAAGTGTAACATGAAAGCATTGGGTCGTCGGGATTAAGTGTAACCTGAGAGCATTTGGTCCATGGGATTAAGTTTAACCTGAGAGCACTGTGGTCATGGGAATAATTGTAACCTGAGAGCATTGGATCCACGGGATTAAGTGTAACCTGAGAGCATTGGGTTCATGGGATTAAGTGTAACATGAGAACATTGGGTTTACGGGATTAAATGTAATCTGAGAGCATTGGGTTCACGGGATTAAGTGTAACCTGAGAGCATTGAGTCCATGGGATTAAGTGTAACCTTAGAACATTGGGTTCACGGGATTAAGTGTAACCTGAGAGCATTGGGTCCACGGGATTAAGTGTAACCTGAGAGCATTGGGTCCACGGGATTAAGTGTAACCTGAGAGCATTGGGTTCACGGGATTAAGTGTAACCTGAGAGCATTGGGTTCACGGGATTAAGTGTAACCTGAGAGCATTGATTGGGTCCACGGGATTAAGTGTAACCTGAAAGAATTGGGTCCACGGGATTAAGTGTAACCTGAGAGCATTGGGTCCATGGGATTAAGTGTAACATGAGATCATTGGTTGGGTCCAAAGGATTAAGTGTAACATGAGAGCATTGGGTCCACGGGATCAAGTGTAACCTGAGAGCATTGAGTCCACGGAATTAAGTGTAACCTGAGAGCATTGGGTCCACGGGATTAAGTGTAACCTGAGAGCATTGGGTCCACGGGATTAAGTGTAACCTGAGAGCATTGATTGGGTCCACGGGATTAAGTGTAACCTGAGAGCATTGGGTTCATTGGATTAAGTGTAACCTGAGAGCATTGGTTCCATAGAGTTAAGTGCAACATGAGAGCATTGGGTTCACGGGATTAAGTGTAACCTGAGAACATTGGGTCCGCGGGATTAAGTGCAACCTGAGAGCATTGGGTTCACGGGATTAAATGTAACATTAGAGCATTGGGTCCACGGGATTAAGTGTAACATGAGAGCATTGGGTTCATGGAATTAAGTGTAACCTGAGAGCATTGGGTTCACAGGATTAAGTGTAACCTGGGAACATTGGGTCCACGGGATTAAGTGTAACCTGAGAGCATTGGGTCCACGGGATTAAGTGTAACCTGAGAGCATTGGGTCCACGGGATTAAGTGTAACATGAGAGCATTGATTGGGTCCACGGGATTAAGTGTAACATGAGAACATTGGGTTCACGGGACTAAGTGTAACCTGATAGCATTGGGTCCACGGGATTAAGTGTAACCTGAGAGCATTGAGTTCACGGGATTAAGTGTAACATGAGAGCATTGAGTCCACGGGATTAAGTGTAACCTGAGAGCATTGGGTCCATGGGATTAAGTGTTACCTGCGAGCATTGGGTCCACGGGATTAAGTGTAACCTGAGAGCATTGGATTCATGGGATTAAGTGTAACCTGAGAGCATTGAATCCACGGGATTAAGTGTAACCTGAGAGCATCGGGTCCACGGGATTAAGTGTGACTTGAGAGCATTAGGTCCACGAAATTAAGTGTGACATGAGAGCATTGGGTCCACGGGATTAAGTGTAACCTGAGAGCATTGGATCCACGGGATTAAGTGGGACATGAGAGCATTGCGTCCACGGGATTAAGTGTAACCTTAGAGCATTGCGTCCACGGCATTAAGTGTAACCTGAGAGCATTGGGTCCACGTTATTAAGTGTAACATGAGAGCATTGAGTTCATGGGATTAAGTGTAACATGAGAGCATTGGATCCACGGAATTAAGTGTAACATGAGAGCATTGGGTTCACGGGATTAAGTGTAACATGAAAGCATTGGGTCGTCGGGATTAAGTGTAACCTGAGAGCATTTGGTCCATGGGATTAAGTTTAACCTGAGAGCATTGTGGTCATGGGAATAATTGTAACCTGAGAGCATTGGATCCACAGGATTAAGTGTAACATGAGAGCATTGGGTTCATGGGATTAAGTGTAACCTGAGAACATTGGGTTTACGGGATTAAATGTAATCTGAGAGCATTGGGTTCACGGGATTAAGTGTAATCTGGGAGCATTGAGTCCATGGGATTAAGTGTAACCTGAGAGCGTTGGGTTCATGGAATTAAGTGTAACCTGAGAACATTGGGTTCACGGGATTAAGTGTAACCTGAGAGCATTGGGTCCACGGGTTTAAGTGTAACCTGAGAGCATTGGGTCCACAGGATTAAGTGTAACCTGAGAGCATTGGGTTGACGGGATTAAGTGTAACCTGAGAGCATTGGGTTCACGGGATTAAGTCTAACCTGAGAGCATTGATTGGGTCCACGGGATTAAGTGTAACCTGAGAGCATTGGATCCACAGGATTAAGTGAAACATGAGAGCATTGGGTCCACAGGATTAAGTGTAACCTGAGAGCATTGGGTTCACGGGATTAAGTGTAACCTGAGAGCATTGATTGGGTCCACGGGATTAAGTGTTACCTGAGAGCATTGGATCCACGGGATTAAGTGTAACCTGAGAGCATTGGTTCCATGGGATTAAGTGTAACATGAGATCATTGGTTGGGTCCACAGGATTAAGTGTAAGCTGAGAGCATTGAGTCCACGGGATTAAGTGTAACCTGAGAGCATTGGGTCCACGGAATTAAGTGTAACCTGAGAGCATTGGGTTCACGGGATTAAGTGTAACCTGAGAGCATTGGGTCCACGGAATTAAGTGTAACCTGAGAGCATTGGGTTCACGGGATTAAGTGTAACATGAGAGCATTGGGTCCACGGGATTAAGTGTAACCTGAGAGCATTGGGTCCACGGAATTAAGTGTAACCTGAGAGCATTGGGTCCACGGAATTAAGTGTAACCTGAGAGCATTGGGTCCACGGAATTAAGTGTAACCTGAGAGCATTGGGTTCACGGGATTAAGTGTAACATGAGAGCATTGGGTCCATGGGATTAAGTGTAACCTGAGAGCATTGGGTTCATGGGATTAAGTGTAACCTGAGAGCATTGGGTTCACGGGATTAAGTGTAACATGAGAGCATTGGGTTCACGGGAGTAAGTGTAACCTGAGAGCATTGGGTTCACGGGATTAAGTGTAACCTGAGAGCATTGGGTTCACGGGATTAAGTGTAACATGAGAGCATTGGGTCCACGGGATTAAGTGTAACATGAGAGCATTGGGTCCACGGGATTAAGTGTAACCTGAGAGCAGTGGGTTCACGGGATTAAGTATATCCTGAGAGCATTGGGTTCACTAGATTAAGTGTAACATGAGAGCATTGGGATCACGGGATTAAGTGTAACCTGAGATAATTGATTGGGTCCACTGGATTAAGTGTAACCTGAGAGCATTAGGTTCATGAGATTAAGTGTAACCTGAGAGCATTGGGTCCACGGGAATAAATGTGACCTGAGAGCATTGGGTTCACGGGATTAAGTGTAACCTGAGAGCATTGGATCCACGGGATTAAGTGTAACCTGATAGCATTGGGTCCACGGGAATAACTGTGACCTGAAAGCATTGGGTTCACGGTAAGTAAACCAAAAACATGTAGTTGAAGCAAAACAGCTGTCATATTGAATTCAGAAAAAAACATCATATATGGACAAACATTAAAAGAACATTTTTGAAAATTGGTTCATGACATCGAGTATAGTTTCTCCATTGGATGTTACACTCTTTGCCAATTTGGGCGTGCGCAATGCTGTGTTCGACACACATCAAACTGACAAGTTGAACTCGCTCTCGAGTATGTAGAATACAACGCTCCTTACACGTAAAGCACAACAGACAACAACTCTTTAATAAGCAACGGCGTGTTCGGAGTAGTCGTTGTTGTTCCGTTACAAAGCAACATTTCTATTTTGATAATCTAACCTGCCGCTCATTGATCCATCCAAGTGCCACGTTAACGTGTTTTAATCATGAATATAAATGACATACTGCCCACTAAGCGTAAGATAGAAATCAATCAATCAATCATTTGAATTCTATTAGATGCAGTATCTATATGACAAAGACTATCCGCCTCATTATCATACTTATTCATTTCGCTAACTCTCAACTGATTCGAAGCATTTTATCATTAATAAATAGCTTAACACTAACTTTTCTCAACACAGTGTGCATTACATATGAAATACATTTTGAATTACAGAATCAACTAAGTTTTAAATGACATCATGTGGAGAATTCAAAGAGGAATTTCAGTGTTGGAAACTGGGATTCAGCCCTGATGCTTCTCCTAGGACGTTTGTGGTGTCGCAGGTATAATATTATTTTCATTGATGTTTGATGGTATTTAACGCCACTTTCAACAATATTTCAGTGGTGGTCATTTTTATTAGTGGAGGAAACCGGAGGACACGGAGAAAACCACCGACCTGTCACAAGTCACTGACAAACTTTATCACATAATGTTGTACACCTCGCCCTGATCGAGATTCGAATTCACAACGTCAGTGGTGATAGGCACTAGTTGCAAAAGTAGTTGTAAATCCAACTACCATACGATCACGGCCACGACAGCCCCTTATTTTCATTGACCCTATTGGGAAACCATGGATATATAATTATAAACAAGACTCAGTTTCAGTTAGGGGATACAACTATAACAAATTCACAACGTGCCTTAAGGATGGAGTGTATCGTGCTTAAAGAATCTTACCCTCCTGCCATGTTAAAGACAAATAACAGAGAGGAGCGCTATTAATAGCCTCTGGTTGTATGTAAGTAAAGGTATTAGTAGCCTCTGGTTGTATGTATATAAAGGCTATTAGTAGCCTCTGGTTGTATGTAAATAAAGGCTATTAGTAGCCTCTGGTTGTATGTAAATAAAGGCTATTAGTAGCCTCTGGTTGTATGTAAATAAAGGCTATTAGTATCCTCTAGTTGTATGTAAATAAAGGCTATTAGTAGCCTCTAGTATGTAAATAAAGGCTATTAGTAGCCTCTGGTTGTATGTAAATAAAGGCTATTAGTAGCCTCTGGTTGTATGTAAATAAAGGCTATTAGTAGCCTCTGGTTGTATGTAAATAAAGGCTATTAGTAGCTTCTGGTTGTATGTAAATAAAGGCTATTAGTAGCCTCTCGTTGTATGTAAATAAAGGCTATTAGTAGCCTCTGGTTGTATGTATATAAAGGCTATTAGTAGCATCTGGTTGTATGTAAATAAAGGCTATTAGTAGCCTCTGGTTGTATGTAAATAAAGGCTATTAGTAGCCTCTGGTTGTATGTAAATAAAGATTATTAGTAGCCTCTGGTTGTATGTAAATAAAGGCTATTAGTAGCCTCTTGTGTGTAAATAAAGACTATTAGTAGCCTCTGGTTGTATGTAAATAAAGGCTATTAGTAGCCTCTGGTTGTGTGTAAATAAAGGCTATTGGTAGCCTCTGGTTGTGTGTAAATAAAGGCTATTAATAGCCTCTGGTTGTATGTAAAGAAAGGATTAAGTTAGAAAATAACAACAATTCACAATAAGGAATAATTTGTTATGGTCGTTGCTGGTTAATCTTACTGATCATATCCATTTCACCACATTTTCTTCTGGTTATCAAAACATCTATCTAAACCTAAAGTGCCAATGTTTACTCGATTTATGTTTGTGTTCCCGTTTTCGTCCACAATCTAGCTATTATACCATCCTTTGCTTGGTTGTTCTTTAAAACTCAACTGAACAGTATTTCGGTTATATTCTATATGGTTTTCATGTCCAAAAGACTTATTGCACTAGTGCAAATATCGGGGAATATTGCACGCTAAATTTTGATAAGAAACGAAATAAAATATTATACTGCTATGATAAAGTTGAAATATTGCTCAAGTTACCTATAAACACCAATTAATCAATCAATCTATTCTGAATTAGTGTTAGTGTTAAAGATTTTAAAATAAATAATTATCTCGAATGGCAGAAATTAGTTGTTAAGACATTTTTGAATATTTTTTTTTCAGTGCGGTCTGGCAATACTATACCCAATATGGACAAGTCTGTGGCTTTTATACCATCTTACCTGGTTAAGTTACGATATATATGAAATTATTGACGATTCTGAAAATGGAGCTTCTTATTATGTAAACCTAACAAATTGGAGTTATATGCTTCTTATAGTAACTAATTTAACAGACGTCATCTGTACACTGTATGTCCATTGTAGAAGAACTGATCTTATCCAGGACTCATATGAATTAGGTAACAATTTATCTTAAAATGCTCAAACAAGAAATAACTACATATTAACATTAAATATTATATATTCTCACAGTACTTGACATAAAGCGCTAGAGAAAACAGAAGGGGCAATCAAGAATAAACAACTCAGAGACACAGGTAGCATCGAACACAACACACAGGTAGCATCGAACACAATACACAGGTAGCATCGAGCACAATACACAGATAGCATCGACCACAACACACAGGACGAAGACAAACAAATCGAACAATCAAGAATAAACAACTCAGAGACACAGGTAGCATCGAACACAACACACAGGTAGCATCGAACACAACACACAGGTAGCATCGAACACAACACACATGTTGCATCGAACAGAATGCACATGTAGCATCGAACACAACACACTTGTTGGATCGAACACAACACATAGATAGCATCGAACACAACATACAAGTAGAATCGAACACAACACACAGGTAGCATCGAACACTACACACAGGTAGCATCGAACACAACACACAGCTAGCATCGAACACAATACACAGGTAACATCGAACACAACACACAGGTAGCATCGAACACAACACACGGGTAGCATCGAACACAACACACAAGTAGCATCGAACACAACACATAGATAGCATCGAACACAACACACAGGTAGCATCGAACACAACACAAAGGTAGCATCGAACACAACACACAGGTAGCATCGAACACAACACACAGACAACACACAAGAAGCATCGAACACAACACAGGTAGCATCGAACACAATACACAGGTACCATCGAGCATAATACAGAGGTAGCATCGAACACAACACACAAGACGAAGACAAACAAATCGAACAATCAAGAATAAACAACTCAGAGACACAGGTAGCATCGAACACAATACAAAGGTAGCATCGAACACAATACACAGGTAGCATCGAACACAACACACAGGTAGCATCGAACACAACACACAAGTCGTATCGAACACAACACATAGGTAGCATCGAACACAACACACAAGTAGCATCGAACACAACACACAGGTAGCATCGAACACAGTACACAGGTAGCATCGAACACAATACACAGGTAGCATCGAACACAACACACAGGACGAAGACAAACAAATCGAACAATGAAGAATAAACAACTCAGAGACACAGGTAGCATCGCACACAACACACAGGTAGCATCGAACACAATACACAGGTAACATCGAGCACAATACACAGGTAGCATCGAACACAACACACAGGACGAAGACAAACAAATCGAACAATCAAGAATAAACAACTCAGAGACACAGGTAGCATCGAACACAACACACAGGTAGCATCGAACACAACACACAGGTAGCATCGAACACAATACACAGGTAGCATCGACCACAACACACAGGACGAAGATAAACAAATTGAACAATCAAGAATATACAACTCAGAGACATAGGTAGCATCGAACACAACACACAGGTAGCATCGAACACAACACACAGAAAACACACAAGAAGCATCGAACACAACACACAGGTAGCATCGAACACAATACACAGGTACCATCGAGTACAATACACAGGTAGCATCGAACACAACACACAAGACGAAGACAAACAAATCGAACAATCAAGAATAAACAACTCAGAGACACAGGTAGCATCGAACACAACACACAGATAGCATCGAACACAACACACATGTAGCATCGAGCACAACACACATGTAGCATCGAACACAATACACAGGTAGCATCGAGCACAATACATAGGTAGCATCGCACACAACACACAGGACGAAGAAAAACAAATCGAACAATCAAGAATAAACAACTCAGAGACACAGGTAGCATCGAACACAGCACACAGGTAGCATCGAACACAACACACAGACAACACACAAGTAGCATCGAACACAACACACAGGTAGCATCGAACACAACACACAGGTAGCATCGAACACAACACACAAGTCGCATCGAACAGAACACATAGGTAGCATCGAACATAATACACAGGTAGCATCGAGCACAATACACAGGTAGCATCGAACACAACACACAGGTAGCATCGAACACAATACACAGGTAGCATCGCACACAGCACACAGGTAGCATCGAACACAACACACAGTTAGCATCGAACACAACACACAAGTAGCATCGAACACAACACATAGGTAGCATCGATCACAACACATAAGTAGCATCGAACACAACACACAGGTAGCATCGAACACAACACACAGGTAGCATCGAACACAACACACAGGACGAAGACAAACAAATCGAACAATCAAGAATAAACAACTCAGAGACACAGGTAGCATCGAACACAACATACAGGTAGCATCGAACACAATACACAGGTACCATTGAGCACAAAACACAGGTAGCATCGAACACAACACACAGGACGAAGACAAACAAATCGAACAATCAAGAATAAACAACTCAGAGACACAGAGAGCATCGAACACAACACACAGGTAGCATCGAACACAACACACAGGTAGCATCGAACACAACACACAGGTAGCATCGAACGCAATACACAGGTAGTATCGAACACAATACACAGGTAGCATCGAACACAATACACAGGTAGCATCGAACACAACACACAGGAAACATAGAACACAACACACAGGTAACATCGAACACAACACACAGGTAGCATCGAACACAACACACAGGTAGCATCGAACACAACACACATGTAGCATCGAACAACACACAGGTAGCTTCGAACACAACACACAGGTAGCATCGAACACAACACACAGGTAGCATCGAACACAACACACAGGTAGCATGGAACACAACACTCATATTGCATCGAACACAATGCACAGGTAGCATCGAACACAACACACAGGTAGCATCGAACACAATACACAGGTAGTATCGAACACAACACACAGGTAGCATCGAAACAAGACACAGGTAGCATCGAACACAAGACACAGGTAGCATCGAACACAACACACAGGTAGCATCAAACACAACACACAGGTAGCATCGAACACAACACACAGGACGAAGACAAACAAATCGAAAAGCCACTACACAGAAAACTAAAAAGATGAGCAACATGGACCGCATCAAAAAGTCGGGGGTAAGCCCGGGAGCTCGCGAAGGGTTTAGTGGTACGTGCCTTGCATTTTGATACAGAACAATGTTTACGACTAGTATTTGAAAAATCGTCTACACTGTAATACATTTTGTAGTAAACTTTGAGTTATTTTAAAGTCTTGTTGAAATTATCAGATAATTGTAGTTTTGGTAATTTCTACCGGAATCAAATCAAATTGATAGTTGCTCGTTACCTTTGAATTCTAATTAGCACCAATAAACGTTTCAGTTGATCAAACGCCGACACCATGGTATTTACAGTTCAGTTGGTTTTTGTTTGAAGTAAACAATACAGTTGCACCGATCATAACTGTATTATTTTATACTCTTTTAACACCAAGTAAGTATAAATGTAGTGTAGTGTTTATTATTCAGTCATTCATTCGTCATATTTCTGTAGATACAGTACCTATAACATATCAGTTCTTCAGGTTACACCTCTCCTACACGCACACAAACAATACCCACCGGAATTAACGTGAACGAACGACATCATTCCTATGTGTAAATTATTTAACGATTGTTGTGAAACGTCATCAATTTAAGATATATTCGTGATGAACTAAGATCTAATGGAGGCAAGGCCCGGGTGGCTCAATGAGTTAGGTAGCTGGATTACCTAACAACTCATACAAGCCTATCACCAATACGGCGTGGGTTTGCGCCCGTCTTTGTAAATTACAAAAAAGGGTGCACTCGACTCGCATTCGCCAGTGATACAGCTTACCAGTTGCTTATCTGTGGTCGGTGGTTCTCTCCGGGTACTCCGGCTTCTTCCACCACTAAAACTGGTTGCCATGATATAGCTGAAATATTGCTGAAAGTGGCGTTAAACACCAAATCAAATCAAATCAAAACTAATGGAGGATTTCCTGTACGTACAAGGAGGCATCGGAGAACATAAGTACTGTTTTATACTATGAGATTGCGTTTGAAAAAAAACCCTTTGTTTCATCTCCAATGAGAAACTATGTGGTAGTTCGATTATCTCCGCTGTATTTTCTTGTGACAATTAAGAAATGTTTGAAGATATTAAAGGCTTAACTATTGTTTCTCATGAAATGACACTAGAATGGATCTATGGATGGAAACCTTGATTCCAACAAGCCAACAAGATATAATCCTTTCGTGGTAATAATATATGTAATTGCTTTATTTGGACTATTTTCCCTTTCAAACAGCTGACTTTTTATCTATGAATATATTAATTTCTCAAACTGGTTTCAATTTTAATGCTGCTGCATTTGTTCATCCTACACATCTTGTCTTTTACATACACGGCACATACACATGTTGTCTTTTACATACACGGGACATTCATTTGTTCATCCTACACATGTTGTCTTTTACATACACGACACATACACATGTTGTCTTTTACATACACGGGACATTCATTTGTTCATCCTACACATGTTGTCTTTTACATACACGGCACATTCATTTATTCATCCTTCACATGTTGTCTTTTACATACACGTGACATAGATTTGTTCATCCTACACATGTTGTCTTTTACATACACGGGACATTCATTTGCTCATCCTACACTTGTTGTCTTTTACATACACGGCACATTCATTTGTTCATCCTACACATGTTGTCTTTTACATGCACGGCACATTCATTTGTTCATCCTACACATGTTGTCTTTTACATTCATTTGTTCATCCTTCACATGTTGTCTTTTACATACACGTGGCATAGATTTGTTCATCCTACACATGTTGTCTTTTACATACACGGGACATTCATTTGTTCATCCTACACATGTTGTCTTTTACATACACGGCACATTCATTTGTTCATCCTTCACATGTTGTCTTTTACATACACGGCACATTCATTTGTTCATCCTACACATGTTGTCTTTTACATACACGGCACATTCATTTGTTCATCCTACACATGTTGTCTTTAACATACACGGGACATTCATTTGTTCATCTTACACATGTTTTCTTTTACATACACGGCACATTCATTTGTTCATCCTACACATGTTTTCTTTTACATACACGGCACATTCATTTGTTCATCCTACACATGTTGTCTTTTACATACACGGGACATTCATTTGTTCATCCTACACATGTTGTCTTTTACATACACGGCACATTCATTTGTTTATCCTTCACATGTTGTCTTTTACATTCATTTGTTCATCCTTCACATGTTGTCTTTTACATACACGTGACATAGATTTGTTCATCCTACACATGTTGTCTTTTGCATACACGGAACATTCATTTGTTCATCCTACATATGTTGTCTTTTACATACACGGCACATTCATTTGTTCATCCTACACACGTTGTCTTTTACATACACGGCACATTCATTTGTTCATCCTTCACATGTTGTCTTTTACATTCATTTGTTCATCCTACATATGTTGTCTTTTACATACACGGCACATTCATTTGTTCATCCTACACATGTTGTCTTTTACATACACGGCACATTCATTTGTTCATCCTTCACATGTTTTCTGTTACATTCATTTGTTCATCCTACACATGTTGTCTTTTACATTCATTTGTTCATCCTACACATGTTGTCTTTTACATTCATTTGTTCATCCTACACATGTTGTCTTTTACATTCATTTGTTCATCCTACACATGTTGTCTTTTACATTCATTTGTTCATCCTACACATGTTTTCTTTTACATTCATTTGTTCATCCTACACATGTTTTCTTTTACATTCATTTGTTCATCCTACACATGTTGTATTTTACATACACGGGACATTCATTTGTTCATGCTACACATGTTGTCTTTTACATACACGGAACATTCATTTTTTCATCCTACACATGTTGTCTTTTGCATACACGGCACATTCATTTGTTCATCCTTCACATGTTGTCTTTTACATACACGTGACATAGATTTGTTCATCCTACACATGTTGTCTTTTACATACACGGCACATTCATTTGTTCATCCTAAACATGTTGTCTTTTACATACACGGCACATTCATTTGTTCATCCTTCACATGTTGTCTTTTACATTCATTTGTTCATCCTACACATGTTGTCTTTTACATTCATTTGTTCATCCTACACATGTTGTCTTTTACATTCATTTGTTCATCCTACACATGTTGTCTTTTACATACACGGGACATTCATTTGTTCATCCTACACATGTTGTCTTTTACATACATGGAACATTCATTTGTTCATCCTACACATGTTGTCTTTTACATACGGGACATTCATTTGAGTCCCGTCCTGAGTGCGAGTGTGTATTTGATTCGTCTCTACCACACAGCGGATACCCCTCTCAGAAGAGTTTTACACCTCATTGACAAACTAGGTCCTATATCTGTAACCTGAGGCTTCACTCTGGAATGCACGTAAAAGAGTGAGTGAGTGATTGTTGATTAACGCCAACTCAGCAATTTTTCAGCTATATCATGGGGCGAACAAGTTAATTTTTAATGAATGAAATAATGATGGTACGCACGTACAAGACACCTTATAATAGCTCTTGATGAACAAGAGTTTATTAGGAGTAGTCGTTGGTTGCCCGTTGCAATGTACAATGCTACAATCCTTCATTATTCCACATTTTTCCAAAGTTTATCTAAGCTTTCGACAAATTGCCATCCCGGTATCATCTTTGTATCTAGGCGATTTATTGTTTGTTCTCGTCATGAATATAGCTGAAATAATGGTCAATTGACACAAACAGCAACAAATCTGAATGCTCCAAAAAAGAACAAAAGATTCCACTTTTCCAAACAGACGTTCTCTTGGGTGGTTTGATTGATTGATTAGTTATTGTTTATCGTTCAGCGAGCAGTATCTCAGCTATATTCAGGACAAAAACAAGTTCAATAATATATAAAAGCTATATAGGAATGAGGGAAACGATGGATCTACGACTTTTGACTGTCACCGTTTGACTGACAGCCGGAACCTTTGAACCGTAATGAGAGCGGGAGGTTTGGCGCCCTAAAATCTGATTCAACCCACCATTTCTTTAGAAATGCCTGTACCAAGTCAGGGTCATTACGGTTTTCACAGTTTTCCAGTTGTTGACTGATTTTGTCTGTTTATTATATAATTATGAGTTTTGACTTTCCCTTTGTAAGATTGTTCGGAGTTCGGTAATTTTGTTATTACCTTTATTAACTATGGAGAGTTAGATAAGGACGAGCAAGTTTGCAACAATAACAATTCGTTCGTGAATTTAAACAATGGAGATCAAAATAATAAAAATATTCAGAGATATGTGGTGCGTAGATCAATTATTAAAATTTAATACATGATTTTATTTTACAGGTAACGATCCCGTCAGTACAGAGTTTCATGCCATCAATACCGTTTATGTTGTCTTGAATTTTTTTGTTTGTGCAAAGCCAGTACATCTATTACACTTTATATATCCGTCTATATACGGCATAATCTACTCAATATTTTCAGTAATATACCAATTAGGGGGAGACAACCCGCCTACATACAATATTCTGAACTGGAACAAACCGGGAACTGCTACTACATGCGCTATCATTTTGGTATTGGTTACCGTACCAGGTGTTCACATGACATTTTTTGGTCTTTATAAGTTACGCGTTTTCATCAATGAACGTTGTTGTGGCAAGACAGAAAATGTAGTTTGAGTGATTAATGGATTGATCAAAATCTAACTGTAAAACAGCGGCCAAGTTAACATTTCCTTTGTCAACTCTGATTAATATTGAAGACACACACTGCACAGTGACATCTTCGCCAAACGTTCAAAACCGAAAGAATTTACCCTTGTGGTATATTTCTCTTTAACATCAAATTTAGCAATATATTTAGCTATATCACGGAGTGAGCTCGTTTAGTAATGCAATTTTTTTAATTGACAATATTTATATATAAATAAAAACAATTTACAAATCATGTAAGCAGAAGTCATCATTAATAACCTTAGCCGATTATGGCTATCCTGTATTATATATGGACAAGCAACTGGTAAACTTTATCACACTTGACTCGCAGTCGCATGTGATAAAGTTTACCAGTAATTGTTGCTTGCCCATGGTCGGCGGTTCTCTCCGGCTTCTTCCACCACTAAAACTGGTCGCCATGATATAGATGCAATATTGCTGAAAGTGGCGTTAAACACCAAAAATCAAAATCAAATGTATTAGCCCTTGGTTTTATTTCTCCCAAACACTTTTATTTTTTTGCTTTCTAATCTTTTCATTTTGAGCAAACCCCATTTGACGCTTCTAATTATCCCTTTGGTATCTTCCAGCTATTCTTTTTTAGCGACAACTGAATGTATCTGTAGTCATTTGTAACACAGTTATTCTGTAATGGTTAAGCAAGTAATGGTCGTGATCGTAAAACTTTCAAAGTGATAGCTACAACTTAACCTATAGGAACCCTTGATTTAGTAGTTTCCTTGTTAGCAGCAACCCTCTATCAATGAAATCGTGATAGGAACCACAAGCTCTGGAATAATATTTCTACTGAGAGATATATACTCCATATGCAGGTGCTGTAGTTAGGGTGCTACTATTCTATTATTGTCTTAGTGTTGTCTGTTGAGGTATAGTGCCCCGAGCCAGCGATGAGGTCTATTCCACAGGTATAGTGCCCGTCAGAAATCGCATAGTAACACGCTGCCAAGATTAAGCATAAACTGTTGAAAAATAATAAGCACTAATCATTTAATTTAAATAAAGCATTTTCATATATGCTATTAACTAAATATAAATATTAGAAGTGGGAACATAATCAGTGTCATTAACTAGGTCATCATGCAAATGAACATTGGTAGCGGTGATTTCTGTTGATGAATTATTTAGACATTCGTCTATTAATTTATGCGTTGTCTCTCTTTAATTATTGATATATTCTTCAAGTACACACTCTACATCTGACAGTTTTGAAATAATTTCTGGGTAGTTATTTAGTCATGAACCTGATAAAGCATGTCTAGTACCTTATTCGTGTAGAGTTGATGGTAACAGAATAAACGTGAACGTGATAGAAGACACACTGAAAACGATTAAAACGACGCCTGTTTTTTAATCTTTTTAGTAAACTTTTGTAGTTGTTTTGGACTATCGCGACTGATAGTGATCAATGAATTTCATCTTTTTTATCAAAATATTTGGAAATAGAATGTGTCAAACTAAATCGCAACAGCTAGAAAATGAAGGTATGTGGAACTGTATAGGATGTTTCGTCTATTTTAATCAGTAAGAAATTCCTTCTCTGTTCTGGCTCCCACAACAGGCATGTATCGTGCAAAATATTGTACCAATACACTATGTATGTAATGGGTATTTATCAAATTACAAGCGTGATATGAAAAATAAACATCGTTGTTGTTTTCTATGTGCTTACTACGTTTTTTGCCCCTTCTTCTTAAGAACAGCGGCCACTACATGGGATGTCACATTGTGCCAATTTAGCAAATTTTCCACATAGCATATCAATCCCAGTTTTCTGTATCCCATTGTGGTCCCTGTAACGGCTACCAAACTAAGTGTTCTGTCTCCCATTGTGGTCTCTGTAACGCTACCAAACCCAGTGTTCTGTCTCCCATTGTGGTCTCTGTAACGGATGCACAACCCAGTGTTCTGTATCCCATTGTGGTTTCTGCCACGGCTACCAAACCCAGTGTTCTGTATCCCATTGTGGTCTCTGTAACGGCTACCAAACCAGTTGTTATGTATTCCATTGTGGTCTCTGTAGCGGCTACAAAACCCAGTGTTCCGTATACCATTGTGGTCTCTGTAACGGCTACCAAACCAAGTGTTCTGTCTCCCATTGTGGTCTCTGTAACGACTACAAAACCCATTGTTCTGTCTCCCATTGTGGTCTCTGCAACGGCAACAAAACCAAGTGTTCGGTATCACATTGTGGTCTCTGTAACGGCTACCAAACCAAACGTTCTCTATCTCTCATTGTGGTCTCTGTAAAGGCTACAAAACCCAGTTTTCTGTATCCCATTGTGGTCCCTGTAACGGCTACCAAACTAAGTGTTCTGTCTCCCATTGTGGTCTCTGTAACGGCTACCAAACCCAGTGTTCTGTCTCCCATTGTGGTCTCTGTAACGGATGCAAAACCCAGTGTTCTGTATCCCATTGTGGTTTCTACTACGGCTACCAAACCCAGTGTTCTGTATCCCATTGTGGTCTCTGTAACGGCTACCAAACCAGTTGTTATGTATCCCATTGTGGTCTCTGTAGCAGCTACAAAACCCAGTGTTCTGTATACCATTGTGGTCTCTGCAACGGCTACCAAACCAAATGTTCTGTCTCCCATTGTGGTCTCTGTAACGACTACAAAACCCATTGTTATGTCTCCCATTGTGGTCTCCGCAACGGCAACAAAACCAAGTGTTCGGTATCACATTGTGGTCTCTGTAACGGCTACCAATTCAAGTGTTCTATATCTCCCATTGTGGTCTCTGTAAAGGCTACAAAACCCAGTGTTCTGTCTCCCATTGTGGTCTCTGTAACTGCTACCACACCCAGTGTTCTCTATCTCTCATTGTGGTCCCTGTAACGGCTACCAATCCCAGTGGTCTGTCTCCCATTGTGGTCTCTGTAACGGATGCAAAACCTAGTGTTCTGTATCCCATTGTGGACTCTGTAACGCTACCAAACCAGGTGTTCTGTCTCTCATTGTGGTCCCTGTAACGGCTACCAAACCTAGTGATCTGTCTCCGATTGTGGTCTGTAACGGCTACCAAACCCAGTGTTCTGTATCCCATTGTGGTCTCTGCAACGGCTACAAAACCAAGTGTTCGGTATCACATTGTGGTCTCTGTAACGGATACAGGCCCCAATGTTCTGTATCCCATTGTGGTCTCTGCAGCGGCTACTAAACCAAGTGTTCTGTATCCCATTGTGGTCTCTGTAGCGTCTACCAAACCAAGTGTTATGTATCCCATTGTGGTCTCTGTCACGGCTACCAAACCAGGTGTTCAGTCTCCCATTGTGGTCTCTGTAACGGATGCAAAACCAAGTGTTCTGTATCCCATTGTGGTCTCTGTAACGGCTACCAAACCAAGTGTTCGGTATCCCATTGTGGTTTCTGTAACAGCTACAAACACCAGTGTTCTGTATCCCATTGTGGTCTCATAAATAGCTACCAAACCAAGTGTTCTGTCTCCCATTGTGGCCTCTGTAACGACTACTGAACCCAGTGTTCTGTCTCCCATTGTGGTGTCTGTAACGGTTACCAAACCCAGTGTTCTGTATCCCATTGTGGTCTCTATACGGCTACCAAACCAATTGTTCAGTCTCCCAATGCTGTCTCTGTAACGAATATCAAGCACAGTGTTCTGTCTCTTAATGTGCACTCTGTAACGGCTACCAAATCCAGTGCTTTATATCCCATTGTGGTCTCTGTAACGGTTACCAAGTCCAGTGTTCTGTATCCCATTGTGATCTCTGCAACGACTACAAAACAAAGTGTTCGGTATCCCATTGTGGTCTCTATAACGGCTACCAAAGCCAGTGTTCTGTCTCCCATTGTGGTTTCTGTGACGGCTACAAAACCCAGTGTTCTGTATCCCATTGCGGTCTCTGTTACGATTACAAAACCAAGGGTTCGGTATCCTCTTGTGGTCTCTGTAACGGCTACCATAACCCAGTGTTCTGTATCCCATTGTGGTCTCTGTAGCGGCTACATAACCAAATTTTCGGTATCCCATTGTGATCTTTCTAACGGCTACCAAACCCAGTGTTCGTTCTCTGATTGTGGTCTCTATACGGCTACCAAACCAAGTGTTCAGTCTCCCAATGCTGTCTCTGTAACGGATATCAAACACAGTGTTCTCTCTCTTAATGTGCTCTCTGTAACGGCTACCAACCCAGTTTTCTGTATCCCATTGTGGTCCCTGTAACGGCTACCAAACCCAGTGTTCTGTCTCCCATTGTGGTCTCTGTAACGGATGCAAAACCCAGTGTTCTGTATCCCATTGTGGTTTCTGCCACGGCTACCAAACCCAATGTTCTGTATCACATTGTGGTCTCTGTAACGGCTACCAAACCAGTTGTTATGTAT
The DNA here is from genome assembly GCA_963383655.1 of Bathymodiolus septemdierum. Taxonomy (NCBI): domain Eukaryota; kingdom Metazoa; phylum Mollusca; class Bivalvia; order Mytilida; family Modiolidae; genus Bathymodiolus; species Bathymodiolus septemdierum. The sequence goes on from OY726518.1 coordinate 37,600,032, forward strand.
CCCATTGTGGTCTCTGTAGTGGCTACAAAATCCAGTGTTCTGTATACCATTGTGGTATCTGCAACGGCTACCAAACCAAGTGTTCTGTCTCCCATTGTGGTCTCTGTAGCGACTACAAAACCCAGTGTTCTGTATCCCATTGCGGTCTCTGTAACGGCTACCAAACCAGTTGTTATGTATCCCATTGTGGTCTCTGTAGCGACTACAAAACCCAGTGTTCTGTATCCCATTGTGGTCTCTGCAACGGCAGCAAAACCAAGTGTTCGGTATCACATTGTGGTCTTTGTAACGGCTACCAAACCAAGTGTTCTCTATCTCCCATTGTGGTCTCTGTAAAGGCTTCAAAACCCAGTGTTCTGTCTCCCATTGTGGTCTCTGTAACTGCTACCAAACTCAGTGTTCTGTCTCTCATTGTGGTCTCTGTAACTGCTACCAAACCCAGTGTTCTGTCTCTCATTGTGGTCCCTGTAACGGCTACCAAACCCAGTGTTATGTCTCTCATTGTGGTCTCTGTAACTGCTACCAAACCCAGTGTTCTGTATCCCATTGTGGTCTCTGTAACTGCTACCAAACCCAGTGTTCTGTATCCCATTGTGGTCTCTGTAACTGCTACCAAACCCAGTGTTCTGTATCCCATTGTGGTCTCTGTAACGGCTACCAAACCAGTTGTTATGTATCCCATTGTGGTCTCTGTAGCAGCTACACAACCCAGTGTTCTGTATACCATTGTGGTCTCTGCAACGGCTACCAAACCAAGTGTTCTGTCTCCCATTGTGGTCTCTGTAATGACTACAAAACCCATTGTTCTGTCTCCCATTGTGGTCTCTGCAACGGCAACAAAACCAAGTGTTCGGTATCACATTGTGGTCTCTGTAACGGCTACCAAACCAAGTGTTCTCTATCTCCTATTGTAGTCTCTGTAAAGGCTACAAAACCCAGTGTTCTGTCTCCCATTGTGGTCCCTGTAACGGCTACCAAACCCAGTGGTCTGTCTCCCATTGTGGTCTCTGTAACGGATACAAAACCCAGTGTTCTGTATCCCATTGTGGTCTCTGCAACTGCTACCAAACTAAGTGTTCTGTCTCCCATTGTGGTCTCTGTAACGGATACAAAACCCAGTGTTCTGTATCCCATTGTGGTTTCTGCAACTGCTACCAAATCAAGTGTTCTCTATCCCATTGTGGTCTCTGCAACGGCTACCAAATCAAGTGTTCTGTATCCCATTGTGGTCTCTGTAACTGCTATCAAACCAGGTGTTCTGTCTCTCATTGTGGTCCCTGTAACGGCTACCAAACTCAGTGTTCTGTCTCCCATTGAGTTCTCTGTAAAGGCTACCAAACCCAATGTTCTGTATCCCATTGTGGTCTCTGTAACGAATACAAAACAAAGTGTTCGGTATTCCATTGTGGTCTCTGTAACGGTTACCAAAGCCAGTGTTCTGTCTCTCATTGTGGTTTCTGTAACGGCTACAAAACCCATGTTATGTATCCCATTGTGGTCTCTGTTACGACTACAAAACCAAGTGTTCGTTATCTCATTGTGGTCTCTGTAACAGCTACCTAAACCCAGTGTTCTGTATCCCATTGTGGTCTCTCTAACGGCTACATAACCAGGTGTTTGGTATCCCATTGTGGTCTTTCTAACGACTAACAAACCCAGTGTTCTTTCTCACACTGTGGTCTCTGTACGGCTACAAAACCAAGTGTTCAGTCTCCCAATGCTTTCTCTGTAACGGATATCAAACACCGTGTTCTTTCTCGTAATGTGCTCTCTGTAACGGCTACCAAACCCAGTGTTCTGTATCCCTTTGTGGTCTCTGTAACGGCTTCCAAGCCAAGAGTTCGGTCTCCCAATGTGGTCTCTGTAACGGATATCAAACACAGTGTTCTGTCTCCCAATGTGCTCTCTGTAACGGATACCAAACCAAGTGTTCTGTCTCCCAATGTGGTCTATCTAACGGCTACCAAACTCAGTGTGCGGTATCCCATTGTGGTCTCTGCAAAGGCTACAAAACCCAGTGTTCTATCTCTTATTGTGGTCTCTGTAACGGCTACCAAACCCAATGTTCTGTCTCTCATTGTGGTCCCTGTAACGGCTACCAAACCCAGTGGTCTTTCTCCCATGGTGGTCTCTGTAACGGATACAAGCACCAGTGTTCTGTGTCCCATTGTGGTCTCTGCAATGGCTACTAAACCAAGTGTTCTGTATTCCATTGTGGTCTCTGTAACGGCTACCAAACCCAGTGTTCGGTCTCCCATTGTGGTCTCTGCAACGGCTACAAAACCCAGTGTTCTGTCTCTTATTGTGGTCTCTGTAACGGTTACCAAACCCAGTGTTCTGTCTCTCATTGTGGTCCCTGTAAAACCCAGTGGTCTGTCTCCCATTGTAGTCTCTGTAACAGATACAAAACCCAGTGTTCTGTATCCTATTATGGTCTCTGCAACGGCTACCAACCTAAGTGTTCTGTATCCCATTGTGGTCTCTGTAACGGCTACCAAACCCAGTGTTCTGTATCACATTGTGGTCTCTGCAACGGCTACAAAACAAAGTGTTCGGTATCCCATTGTGGTCTCTGCGACGGCTAGAAAACCAAGTGTTCAGTATCCCATTGTGGTCTCTGTAACGGCTACCAAACCCGTGTTCGGTCTCCCATTATGGTCTCTGCAACGGCTACAAAACCCAGTGTTCTGTCTCTTATTGTGGTCTCTGTAACAGTTACCAAACCCAGTGTTCTGTCTCTCATTGTGGTCCCTGTAACGGCTATCAAACCCAGTGGTCTGTCTCCCATTGTAGTCTCTGTAACAGATACAAAACCCAGTGTTCTGTATCCTATTGTGGTCTCTGCTGCAACGGCTACCAAACCAAGTGTTCTGTATCCCATTGTGGTCTCTGTAACAGCTACCACACCAAGTGTTATGCATTCCATTGTGGTCTCTGTAACGGCTACCAAACCCACTGGTCTGTCCCCCATTTTTATCACTGTAACTGGTACCAAACCCAGTGTTCTGTATCCCATTGTGGTCTCTGCAACGGCTACAAAACAAAGTGTTCGGTATCCCATTGTAGTCTCTGTAACGGCTACCAAACTCAGTGTTCGGTCTCCCATTGTGGTCTCTGCAACGGCTACAAAACCCAGTGTTCTGTCTCTTATTGTGGTCTCTGTAACGGCTACCAAACCCAGTGTTCTATCTCTCATTGTGGTCCCTGTAACGGCTACCAAATCCAGTGGTCTTTCTCCCATGGTGGTCTCTGTAACGGATACAAGCACCAGTGTTCTGTATCCCATTATGGTCTCTGTAACGGCAACCAAACCAAGTGTTCGGTATCCCATTGTGGTCTCTGTAACAGCTACAAAACATGTGTTCTGTATCCCATTGTGGTCTCTGTAGCGGCTACCAAACCAAGTGTTCTGTCTCCCATTGTGTTCTCTGTAACGACTAAAAAGCCCAGTTTTCTGTATCCCATTGGGGTTTGTGTAACGGCTACCAAACTCAGTGCTCTGTATCCCATGTTGGTCTCTGCAACGACTACAAAATCAAGTGTTCGGTATCCCATTGTGGTCTCTGTAACGGCTATGAAATCCAGTATTCGGTATCCCATTGTGGTCTCTAACGGCTACCAATCCCAGTGTTCTGTCTCCCATGTGGTCTCTGCGACGGATACGAAACCCAGTGTTCTGTCTCCCATTGTGGACTCTGTACGGCTACCAAACCAAGTGTTCAGTCTCCCAATGCTGTCTCTGTAACGGATATCAAACACAGTGTTCTCTCTTGTAATGTACTCTCTGTAACAGCTACCAAACCCAGTGTTCTGTATCCCATTGTGGTTTCTGTAACGGCTACCAAACCAAGTGTTCTGTCTCCCAATGTGGTCTCTGTAAAGGATATCAAACACAGTGTTGTCTCCCAATGTGCTCTATGTAACGGATACCAAACCAAGTGTTCTGTCTCCTAATGTGGTCTATGTAATGGATATCAAACCAAGTGTGCTGTCACTCATTGTGGTCCCTGTAACGGCTACCAAACCCAGTGGTCTGTCTGCCATTGTGGTCTCTGTAACGGATACAAACCCCAGTGTTCTGTATCCCATTGTGGTCTCTGCAACGACTACTAAACCAAGTGTTCTTTATTCCATTGTGGTCTCTGTAACGGTTACCAAACCAAGTGTTATGTATCCTATTGTGGTCTCTGTTACGGTTACCCAACCCAGTGTTCTGTCTCCCAATGTGGTCTCTGTAACGGATACAAAACGAAGTGTTCTGTATCCCATTGTGGTCTCTGTAACGGCTACGAAACCAAGTGGTCGATATCCCATTGTGGTCTCTGTAACAGCTACACAAACCTGTGTTCTGTATCCCATTGTGATCTCTGTAGCGGTTACCAAACCAAGTGTTCTCTCTCCCATTGTGGCCTCTGTAACGACTACAAAGCCCAGTTTTCTGTCTTCCATTTAGGTCTCTGTAACGGCTACCAAACCCAGTGTTCTGTATCCCATGGTGGTCGCTGCAACGACTACACAACCAAGTGTTCGGTATCCCATGTTTGGTCTCTGTAACGGCTACCAAACCCAGTGTTCTGTCTCCCATTGTAGTCTCTGTAACAGATATAAAACCCAGTGTTCGGTATCCCATTGTGGTCTCTAACAGCTACCAATCCCAGTGTTCTGTCTCCCATTGTGGTCTCTGTGACGGCTACGCAACCCAGTGTTCTGTATCCCATTGTGGTCTCTGTACGGCTACCAAACCAAGTGTTCAGTCTCCCAATGCTGTCTCTGTAACGATATCAAACACAGTGTTCTCTCTCTTAATGTGCTCTCTATAACGGCTACCAAACCCAGTGTTCTGTATCCCATTGTGATCTCTGTAACGGCTACCAAACCAAGTGTTCTGTCTCCCAATGTGGTCTCTGTAACGGATATCAAACACAGTGTTCTGTCTCCCAATGTGCTCTATGTAACGGATACCAAACGAAGTGTTCTGTCTCCTAATGTGGTCTATGTAACGGATATCAAACCAAGTGTGTTGTCTCTTAATGTGGTCTCTGTAGCAAATGCCAAACACAGTGTTCTGTCTCCCATTGTGCTCTCTGTATCTGATATCAAACCAAGTATTTTGTCTCCCATTGTGGTCTCTGTAATGGCTACCACGCCAAGTGTTCGGTCTCACAATGTGGTCTCTGTAGCGGATACCAAACCAAGTGTTCAGTCTCTCAATGTGGTCTCTGTAACGGATGCCAAACACAGTTCTTTGTCTCTGAATGTGGTCTCTGTAACGGATTTAGTGTTCTGTCTGTCAATGCATTCTCTGGGACAGCATGCTTTCTTGTGGCCCTATGCATAGACATTCCCTCCTGAACAGTTTTGCATGTCTTCTGTATGGCAACATGATCATACGATTTCTACTAAATCTTTTGTGTATTCTGAATATTTTTTTATAGAATAATCATTAACTACATGGTTTTATAGTATACACAACAAGCAGGCGAATGAATATTTGTTCTTGAAAACTTTAAAATATTATCCTCATCAATTAGACAGGGGATATGATTGCAATATTCTTTTTTGATATTTATAAAGACAACCCCATTAAGTTAAATTCGTCGACTGAGGTACAATAATAGATAATTGACATTTTGGGTTACATTACATGTGTGTATTAGTGTCTTACCCTTGATAAATCTATGAGTTATCCTTCTTGGACTGTATATATATGGGTCATTATCAAAAAACACACACTTTTCTGTTATTACGCAATTAAAAGACAAATATCAACCAAACTGATTGGAGAAAACATGTTTTGCATGAAGGTACATCAGCTTTATATAGTTTTACCATCTAAATCCAGATTGATCCAATTGCGAATTTATACTAGCTACACGAAGACCTGTTTTTTTCTTGGTGTTACGTGTTATTTTTCCAGAATGACTTACTTTTGGTCATTTGTACTATTCAGATGTTATGATTTTATTCGATCTTTATATTATTTTTGAACTATTCCTAAAACTCTAATAGCACAACATTATTTTTGCTTGATATATATTGAAATTTAAAAAGAAAATTAGCAAAAACCTGCTGTTATAGATTTTCATGTCTGTGGTGTTACCCTTCCTATTTAAGGCTGGTAAGAGTTATCTGTCTTGTCATATTTGAAGCAAAAATAGTTTCTCCCTTTGCACCACAGACATTTAGCATTAAAATTGTGAATAAACACATTATTCCATAAACAGTAATATACAAAACAAAATATTGCTCTTTAACCTATGCAGAAAAATTGTTCAAACATCGTCATTTACGTGTAAGATATAGTTTAACAAGATGATGGGAGTATACTTTTTAGACCTGGTAACACCAGGGACATATCTTCATAACACCATGGACATATCCTCATAACACCATGGACAAAACTGATATTGCTCATGCATCGAACCAATATGTTGAAAAACTGAATATTGTACTGAAAACATTAAGAAACAACAAATATAAGTTGATAGTTGTGTTTTTTTCTTGAATTAAATGTTTACATTCATGAAGATGTCCCTGGTGTTACTTTTGTCATCTGTGGTGTTACCTCTTGTCAATGGTGTTACCTCTTGTAAATTGTTTCATAAAAAGGACAAATGACATAATTGAAGTAAATTATATTATAGTTGAATAAAGTTAACTTTGATAACTATATATAAGTCATCTTTTCTTTATATAAAGTGAAACAAAATACAATTATGAAAACTTGTTTGTTTCATAATGCAACTTAAATGGAATTCCACAACTACATATCCAAATATTATGAAAAAAACTAGTGCTCCAAAGAAAATATCCTACATTATGCATAATTTCCCTGTATATTATGAATGTAACCACTTTTTACATAAAAATTATTTTTCATTTTCCTAAAAAGAATAATTTTATGTTGGTAACACCACGGACTGAAAGATATTAGGGGGTGCTACATATCTAGAATTTTTTTTTCTTCATGGTGGTTTTCCCGACTGCATATTATGTAAATATGTCATTGTAATGTAGGAAAAACTAATAGGCTAAAGCAAAACGGGAACGAAAATATTTGATGTCACCAAAATATGAAAAGGAAAAAATGCGTGTATTTTGATAATGACCCATATAGTATATTTCCCTTGTAATTGCTGGGATTGTTGATCAGTAGAAATTGCCGTTCAGAGAGGAACATAATTGGAAAAATATATGGTCAGTCAGGAAGTTGATATCTCAGCCAGAACAGTATACATATAGACAATAGCGATACCCTACGTATAATTTGAATATGGAAATCCAAGAAGAAACGCCCGGAGTTGATTATTTGTTATAAATTAATCATAGAAACTTAGAGTTAAGCAACTACACTTCATATTTCCCAGAGTCAATTTTGCGTATCATGTGTCTCATGTTTATCAAATTATACACGTCATTCTGTACATCCATGGGTGTACACATGCATACACAACACAATTCTTACATGTGTCGTAATTGTTTGACGAAAATTTGAAGTAGGAAATTTGCATATGCCTGCCAAATGAGGGGAGGTCTGGGATTTTAATATTTTGTTCAATTAATTATGGAAATAAGTGAAATTGAGTATTCATACGGAGGCAGAGCAAACTCCACTAAATATGGTACCTTTTGGAAACAGAAGTATTAATCAACATCACAAGTAAGACAGAATAGCGACGCACAAAATCAGCTGTCCTGGACTTCATCTTGTACATTTTTATGTTTTAGTCGGCACACGTATAATCTATGTCATCAAACATGAACACTTGTGATTGGTTAAATAATCTAAGAAGGCGTTCCAATAGAACATGATTGACACTAACACTCTAGACAATAATTTTAAATGGATTAGATAGTAAAAAACCACACATGGATATAAAAGTTTAATACATATTAAAACTATCCTTCCTTCGTTAGACATTAACTTATAATTACCTAAAGGTATAACTTGATCCAAGACAGACCAACGTGTTCCTGTTACAACACACAGTTCGATTAACATACATTCGATTAAAAAAGCAAAACGATATTGAAAATGTCCAGTGTACCAGTTAGGTCCAGTATTTTTCAAACGACTCTCGATGAGATTGACAATAAATATATAGAAAACACGTGGAGGAGAAATGATTCGAATGAATGTTACGATAGCACTTCGAATGGTGAATTTCGAAGACACAAGCATTCACAAAACAATGGAAAACGGTTTTCATATAAAACAAGCAAAGAAATCCGACAGCGACATCGTGTTCAGTGGATTGACGAATGCCAACAATTACCACTAGTGTCTGAAAACAAACACCGCTTTGACGAATGCCAACAATTACCACTAGTGTCTGAAAACAAACACTGCTTTCTACAGCCATCAAAGACTGAACCAAAATCCATTTTGAAATCTACAGTTAACTGTTTGATTATTGTATCAGAATGAATAATACTTTCTAGTATAGTTTATAAAGGAAGCAAACAAAAACGAAAGACAAGAATTGACCGATCTGTCATGATTCGGAGGACGTATTCTCATAAAATTTTCCGATGATGGTAAAATAGTGTATATTGACGATCAAGGTAGGAGATGAAGGTAGGAACGAAGTATCACGGACAACATGTAGCTTTGCATATACTAGTCGACGTGGAACTTCTAGCAGAAAACATATGGTTTGGGTAAACATTTGTATTGATAAAACATTGTTTACGTAATTAATGTACATTTTTCAATTGTAATGTTTGCTATATGAATATCATATGATATATTTACTGTGAATTGTGCAATGTCATATCAATATTATTGCATCTAGATTGTATTCAGTATTATTTACATAGGCTTTAACTCGCAATATTTGTTAAAGCAATACATTTATACATGAAGTATTCATTGGTATAACTTTGTGTTATTTATTTCCTAAATACATAATACAGTGAAACCTGTCTAAACCGAATCCTAAGAAAACCGAAAACCTGTCTAAACCGAATCCTGAGTAAACCGAAAACCTGTCTAAACCGAAGCCTGAGTAAACCGAAAACCTGTCTAAACCGAAGGCTGAGTAAACCGAAAACCTGTCTAAACCGAAGCCTGAGTAAACCGAAAACCTGTCTAAACCGAAGCCTGAGTAAACTGAAAACCTGTCTAAACCGAATCCTGAGTAAACCGAAAACCTGTCTAAACCGAAGCCTGAGTAAACCGAAAACTTGTCTAAACCGAAGCCTGAGTAAACCGAAAACCTGTCTAAACCGAAGCCTGAGTAAACTGAAAACCTGTTTAAACCGAAGCCTGAGTAAACCGAAAACCTGTCTAAACCGAAGCCTGAGTAAACCGAAAACCTGTCTAAACCAGACAGACTTTACAGTCCCATCTACAGTAAAACCTGCCTAATCCAGACAGACTTCACAGTCCCATCTACTACATGTCTATGTAATTTGAACCTGTGTAAACCAAACACCTGTCTGAACTGAACAAATTCTTCATTCCCAAAGGGGTTTGGTTTAGACAGGTTTTACTGTAATACATACAAGGGGCCGTCGTGATCGTATAGTAGTGAGATTTAAGCTACCAGTGCAATCAGTGCATATCACCACTAACGTTGTGAGATCGAATCCCACCTAGGCGAGGTGTACTCGATACAACATTATGTGATAAAGCTTGTCAGTAACTTGCGGCAGGTCAGTGGTTTTCTCCGGGTACTCCGGTTAACTCCACCATTAAAGCGCCACGATATAACTGAAATATAGTTGAAAGTGGTGTTAAACACTATAAAACCAACCAACCATAATAATACATACTCAACAACGTCATTTAATTACAAACTGTGTATGTTTTATTTACCGACCTGTGATTCTCTGTTTCAATTATTAGGTGCAATCGGGTTACACGTTGATTGATGGAATATCAAGAACTATATAATATACAAATAAACCAAACAAAAAACCAAATAATTAAATCACTGAATATTTATAATATAAACATTTATATGCTATAAATATAGCATTCATATATGTTTAAATATACTGTTGTTATCTTATCCAAATCTATGTGTGGTTCTAATCGCGGTCATTTTAACAAACTTCTATAAATTGTCTTCCATGTGCATTTATTCTGGCATTCTTTAATTACAAGGCACTACTGGAATTTGACCACCGGCGTAACACAACGGATGTCAGGTGTGATGCAGGAACTGCTAACCCTTCCGGATAACACGTGTGATGAGGTCTGAGTTACTCATCTTTAGTTTTCTGTTTTTGTCACATTTATTATTGTTTGGCTTGGTCTCTTTTATTATTTTGGCCACGTGTGTTGTCTTAATTGATAAAGAGTTTTCTTTTCTCACATATTGGTCATGTCTGTCTTGTTCTCCTCCTGTACAACCAGGACGTCCCTTTTGGATGACATATCTCTAAACACCGTGGTTCCCTGTGGGAACATTATTATACAATTTCATGCTTTTTGTTTTGTATTTTGTTTTTGCTTTTTGTTGTGTCTCCTTTTTTTCATTTTTCAAAGAATTTATTTATAATGTTGTATATTGTATTTTACTATTACTGACGCATGTACTATTGTAATTATTTATTATGTAGAGAAGACCCTTGTAAATTGTTATAATCTGTGTCCAATCCAATTGTTGTAATATTTAGCAATAAAATATGTTTAATCTAAATCTAACATTATTGATCCGTCAATAATAAGTAATATAAAGGTCAAGTAAAATACAAATACAGTATGATTTTCTATAAATTTATGAGTTTAAATATCACTTGAAATACGCTGATTAACCGACATATGTAGACTTGAGACAGATGTCCATAAACTCTCAGTGTTTTTATTTGTTTACAATTAAAGTACTTTCTACGATTTTATAGCTGCAGATTCGATTGAACGAAATATAGTTCAATTATATTAAGGAGGTTCAAATGGAGGTAAAGTGTATATAGTCACGTGTCATTTGTGTTAAGGTTTGACACAGAATTTAAGATAATAAAAACGTAGATATCTAATTTAGTGTTCACTACGCGTTTCTGGAATAACCTTCATCAGGCACGCTCAAATTCAAAAGATTGCATTTGAATGCCAAATAATCTTATAATATTAGCAAGCAAGAAAACTAACTGGCTTACACAGGATAGCCAAGATCGGCTAAGGTCACCTATGTCTGAGGGAGAATAATGTAAACCATACATATCCAAAGAAAATACACATTCAACATTGTCGAAACAGACTCGCAACATCAACCCATGTTTCATACATACTGCGCAAGAATATGTCTGAATGAAGTATTTTTAACATTTGATGGAACCAACGAAATATGATGCCACAGTCCATTATTGAGCAATAACTTGCTATGAGTGGTAGCTGATGGTCCATACCATGGCAAAATGTTCGCCCTTACTCATTAATAAGCTGTAGCTTGTAAGGAATGGTAGCTGGTAGTCAATAATATGACAAAATATTCGCCTCTACTCATTAATGAGCTATAGCTTATAAGGAATGGTAGCTGATGGTCCATATCATTACAAAATATTAACTATTACTCATTAATGAACTATAGATTATAAACAATGGTAGCTGATGGTCCATATCATTACAAAATATTAACTATTACTCATTAATGAGCTATAACTTATAAGGAATGGTAGCTGATGGTCCATATCATTACAAAATATTAACTATTACTCATTAATGAACTATAGCTTATAAGGAATGGTAGCTGATGGTCCATATCATTACAAAATGTTAACTATTACTCATTAATGAGCTATAACTTATAAGGAATGGTAGCTGATGGTCCATATCATTACAAAATATTAACTATTACTCATTAATGAACTATAGCTTATAAGGAATGGTAGCTGATGGTCCATATCATTACAAAATGTTAACTATTACTCATTAATGAGCTATAGCTTATAAGGAATGGTAGCTGATGATCCATATCATTACAAAATATTAACTATTACTCATTAATGAGCTATAACTTGTAAGGAATGGTAGCTGATGGTCCATACCATTACAAAATGTTAACTATTACTCATTAATGAACTATAGCTTATAAGGAATGGTAGCTGATGGTCCATATCATTACAAAATATTAACTATTACTCATTAATGAACTATAGCTTATAAGGAATGGTAGCTGATGGTCCATATCATTACAAAATATTAACTATTACTCATTAATGAGCTATAGCTTATAAGGAATGGTAGCTGATGGTCCATACCATTACAAAATGTTAACTATTACTCATTAATGAGCTATAGCTTATAAGGAATGGTAGCTGATGGTCCATATCATTACAAAATGTTAACTATTACTCATTAATGAACTATAGATTATAAACAATGGTAGCTGATGGTCCATATCATTACAAAATATGAACTATTACTCATTAATGAACTATAGCTTATAAGGAATGGTAGCTGATGGTCCATATCATTACAAAATATTAACTATTACCCATTAATGAGCTATAACTTATAAGGAATGGTAGCTGATGGTCCATATCATTACAAAATGTTAACTATTACTCATTAATGAGCTATAGCTTGTAAGGAATGGTAGCTGATGGTCCATATCATTACAAAATGTTAACTATTACTCATTAATGAGCTATAGCTTATAAGGAATGGTAGCTGATGGTCCATATCATTACAAAATATTAACTATTACTCATTAATGAGCTATAACTTATAAGGAATGGTAGCTGATGGTCCATACCATTACAAAATGTTAACTATTACTCATTAATGAGCTATAGCTTATAAGGAATGGTAGCTGATGGTCCATATCATTACAAAATATTAACTATTACTCATTAATGAGCTATAACTTATAAGGAATGGTAGCTGATGGTCCATATCATTACAAAATATTAACTATTACTCATTAATGAGCTATAGCTTATAAGGAATGGTAGCTGATGGTCCATACCATTACAAAATGTTAACTATTACTCATTAATGAGCTATAGCTTATAAGGAATGGTAGCTGATGGTCCATATCATTACAAAATGTTAACTATTACTCATTAATGAACTATAGATTATAAACAATGGTAGCTGATGGTCCATATCATTACAAAATATGAACTATTACTCATTAATGAACTATAGCTTATAAGGAATGGTAGCTGATGGTCCATATCGTTACAAAATATTAACTGTTACTCATTAATGAGCTATAACTTATAAGGAATGGTAGCTGATGGTCCATACCATTACAAAATGTTAACTATTACTCATTAATGAGCTATAACTTATAAGGAATGGTAGCTGATGGTCCATATCATTACAAAATATTAACTATTACTCATTAATGAGCTATAACTTGTAAGGAATGGTAGCTGATGGTCCATATCATTACAAAATGTTAACTATTACTCATTAATGAACTATAACTTATAAGGAATGGTAGCTGATGGTCCATATCATTACAAAATATTAACTATTACTCATTAATGAGCTATAACTTATAAGGAATGGTGGCTGATGGTCCATATCATTACAAAATGTTAACTATTACTCATTAATGAACTATAGCTTATAAGGAATGGTAGCTGATGGTCCATATCATTACAAAATGTTAACTATTACTCATTAATGAGCTATAACTTGTAAGGAATGGTAGCTGATGGTCCATATCATTACAAAATGTTAACTATTACTCATTAATGAGCTATAGCTTGTAAGGAATGGTAGCTGATGGTCCATATCATTACAAAATGTTAACTATTACTCATTAATGAGCTATAGCTTGTAAGGAATGGTAGCTGATGGTCCATACCATTACAAAATGTTAACTATTAGCCATTAATGAGCTATAGCTTGTAAGGAATGGTAGCTGATGGTCCATATCATTACAAAATGTTAACTATTACTCATTAATGAGCTATAACTTATAAGGAATGGTGGTTGATGATCCATATCATTACAAAATATTAACTATTACTCATTAATGAGCTATAACTTGTAAGGAATGGTAGCTGATGGTCCATATCATTACAAAATGTTAACTATTACTCATTAATGAGCTATAGCTTATAAGGAATGGTAGCTGATGGTCCATATCATTACAAAATGTTAACTATTACTCATTAATGAGTTATAACTTATAAGGAATGGTAGCTGATGGTCCATATCATTACAAAATGTTAACTATTACTCATTAATGAGCTATAACTTATAAGGAATGGTAGCTGATGGTCCATATCATTACAAAATGTTAACTATTACTCATTAATGAGCTATAACTTGTAAGGAATGGTAGCTGATGGTCCATATCATTACAAAATATTAACTATTACTCATTAATGAACTATAGCTTATAAGGAATGGTAGCTGATGGTCCATATCATTACAAAATATTAACTATTACTCATTAATGAGCTATAACTTGTAAGGAATGGTAGCTGATGGTCCATATCATTACAAAATGTTAACTATTACTCATTAATGAGCTATAACTTGTAAGGAATGGTAGCTGATGGTCCATATCATTACAAAATATTAACTATTACTCATTAATGAACTATAGCTTATAAGGAATGGTAGCTGATGGTCCATATCATTACAAAATATTAACTATTACTCATTAATGAGCTATAACTTGTAAGGAATGGTAGCTGATGGTCCATATCATTACAAAATATTAACTATTACTCATTAATGAACTATAGCTTATAAGGAATGGTAGCTGATGGTCCATATCATTACAAAATGTTAACTATTACTCATTAATGAGCTATAACTTATAAGGAATGGTAGCTGATGGTCCATATCATTACAAAATATTAACTATTACTCATTAATGAACTATAGCTTATAAGGAATGGTAGCTGATGGTCCATATCATTACAAAATGTTAACTATTACTCATTAATGAGCTATAGCTTATAAGGAATGGTAGCTGATGATCCATATCATTACAAAATATTAACTATTACTCATTAATGAGCTATAACTTGTAAGGAATGGTAGCTGATGGTCCATACCATTACAAAATGTTAACTATTACTCATTAATGAACTATAGCTTATAAGGAATGGTAGCTGATGGTCCATATCATTACAAAATATTAACTATTACTCATTAATGAACTATAGCTTATAAGGAATGGTAGCTGATGGTCCATATCATTACAAAATATTAACTATTACTCATTAATGAGCTATAGCTTATAAGGAATGGTAGCTGATGGTCCATACCATTACAAAATGTTAACTATTACTCATTAATGAGCTATAGCTTATAAGGAATGGTAGCTGATGGTCCATATCATTACAAAATGTTAACTATTACTCATTAATGAACTATAGATTATAAACAATGGTAGCTGATGGTCCATATCATTACAAAATATGAACTATTACTCATTAATGAACTATAGCTTATAAGGAATGGTAGCTGATGGTCCATATCATTACAAAATATTAACTATTACCCATTAATGAGCTATAACTTATAAGGAATGGTAGCTGATGGTCCATATCATTACAAAATGTTAACTATTACTCATTAATGAGCTATAGCTTGTAAGGAATGGTAGCTGATGGTCCATATCATTACAAAATGTTAACTATTACTCATTAATGAGCTATAGCTTATAAGGAATGGTAGCTGATGGTCCATATCATTACAAAATATTAACTATTACTCATTAATGAGCTATAACTTATAAGGAATGGTAGCTGATGGTCCATATCGTTACAAAATATTAACTGTTACTCATTAATGAGCTATAACTTATAAGGAATGGTAGCTGATGGTCCATACCATTACAAAATGTTAACTATTACTCATTAATGAGCTATAACTTATAAGGAATGGTAGCTGATGGTCCATATCATTACAAAATATTAACTATTACTCATTAATGAGCTATAACTTGTAAGGAATGGTAGCTGATGGTCCATATCATTACAAAATGTTAACTATTACTCATTAATGAACTATAACTTATAAGGAATGGTAGCTGATGGTCCATATCATTACAAAATATTAACTATTACTCATTAATGAGCTATAACTTATAAGGAATGGTGGCTGATGGTCCATATCATTACAAAATGTTAACTATTACTCATTAATGAACTATAGCTTATAAGGAATGGTAGCTGATGGTCCATATCATTACAAAATGTTAACTATTACTCATTAATGAGCTATAACTTGTAAGGAATGGTAGCTGATGGTCCATATCATTACAAAATGTTAACTATTACTCATTAATGAGCTATAGCTTGTAAGGAATGGTAGCTGATGGTCCATATCATTACAAAATGTTAACTATTACTCATTAATGAGCTATAGCTTGTAAGGAATGGTAGCTGATGGTCCATACCATTACAAAATGTTAACTATTAGCCATTAATGAGCTATAGCTTGTAAGGAATGGTAGCTGATGGTCCATATCATTACAAAATGTTAACTATTACTCATTAATGAGCTATAACTTATAAGGAATGGTGGTTGATGATCCATATCATTACAAAATATTAACTATTACTCATTAATGAGCTATAACTTGTAAGGAATGGTAGCTGATGGTCCATATCATTACAAAATGTTAACTATTACTCATTAATGAGCTATAGCTTATAAGGAATGGTAGCTGATGGTCCATATCATTACAAATTGTTAACTATTACTCATTAATGAGCTATAACTTATAAGGAATGGTAGCTGATGGTCCATATCATTACAAAATGTTAACTATTACTCATTAATGAGCTATAACTTATAAGGAATGGTAGCTGATGGTCCATATCATTACAAAATGTTAACTATTACTCATTAATGAGCTATAACTTGTAAGGAATGGTAGCTGATGGTCCATATCATTACAAAATATTAACTATTACTCATTAATGAACTATAGCTTATAAGGAATGGTAGCTGATGGTCCATATCATTACAAAATATTAACTATTACTCATTAATGAGCTATAACTTGTAAGGAATGGTAGCTGATGGTCCATATCATTACAAAATGTTAACTATTACTCATTAATGAGCTATAACTTGTAAGGAATGGTAGCTGATGGTCCATATCATTACAAAATATTAACTATTACTCATTAATGAACTATAGCTTATAAGGAATGGTAGCTGATGGTCCATATCATTACAAAATATTAACTATTACTCATTAATGAGCTATAACTTGTAAGGAATGGTAGCTGATGGTCCATATCATTACAAAATGTTAACTATTACTCATTAATGAGCTATAGCTTATAAGGAATGGTAGCTGATGGTCCATATCATTACAAAATGTTAACTATTACTCATTAATGAGCTATAACTTGTAAGGAATGGTAGCTGATGGTCCATATCATTACAAAATGTTAACTATTACTCATTAATGAGCTATAACTTATAAGGAATGGTAGCTGATGGTCCATATCATTACAAAATGTTAACTATTACTCATTAATGAACTATAGCTTGTAAGGAATGGTAGCTGATGGTCCATATCATTACAAAATGTTAACTATTACTCATTAATGAGCTATAGCTTATAAGGAATGGTAGCTGATGGTCCATATCATTACAAAATGTTAACTATTACTCATTAATGAGCTATAACTTGTAAGGAATGGTAGCTGATGGTCCATATCATTACAAAATATTAACTATTATTCATTAATGAGCTATAGCTTATAAGGAATGGTAGCTGATGGTCCATATCATTACAAAATGTTAACTATTACTCATTAATGAACTATAGCTTATAAGGAATGGTAGCTGATGGTCCATATCATTACAAAATGTTAACTATTACTCATTAATGAGCTATAACTTGTAAGGAATGGTAGCTGATGGTCCATATCATTACAAAATGTTAACTATTACTCATTAATGAGCTATAGCTTGTAAGGAATGGTAGCTGATGGTCCATATCATTACAAAATGTTAACTATTACTCATTAATGAGCTATAACTTATAAGGAATGGTGGTTGATGATCCATATCATTACAAAATATTAACTATTACTCATTAATGAGCTATAACTTGTAAGGAATGGTAGCTGATGGTCCATATCATTACAAAATGTTAACTATTACTCATTAATGAGCTATAGCTTATAAGGAATGGTAGCTGATGGTCCATATCATTACAAAATGTTAACTATTACTCATTAATGAGTTATAACTTATAAGGAATGGTAGCTGATGGTCCATATCATTACAAAATGTTAACTATTACTCATTAATGAGCTATAACTTATAAGGAATGGTAGCTGATGGTCCATATCATTACAAAATGTTAACTATTACTCATTAATGAGCTATAACTTGTAAGGAATGGTAGCTGATGGTCCATATCATTACAAAATATTAACTATTACTCATTAATGAACTATAGCTTATAAGGAATGGTAGCTGATGGTCCATATCATTACAAAATATTAACTATTACTCATTAATGAGCTATAACTTGTAAGGAATGGTAGCTGATGGTCCATATCATTACAAAATGTTAACTATTACTCATTAATGAGCTATAACTTGTAAGGAATGGTAGCTGATGGTCCATATCATTACAAAATATTAACTATTACTCATTAATGAACTATAGCTTATAAGGAATGGTAGCTGATGGTCTATATCATTACAAAATATTAACTATTACTCATTAATGAGCTATAACTTGTAAGGAATGGTAGCTGATGGTCCATATCATTACAAAATGTTAACTATTACTCATTAATGAGCTATAACTTATAAGGAATGGTAGCTGATGGTCCATATCATTACAAAATGTTAACTATTACTCATTAATGAGCTATAACTTGTAAGGAATGGTAGCTGATGGTCCATATCATTACAAAATGTTAACTATTACTCATTAATGAGCTATAACTTATAAGGAATGGTAGCTGATGGTCCATATCATTACAAAATGTTAACTATTACTCATTAATGAACTATAGCTTGTAAGGAATGGTAGCTGATGGTCCATATCATTACAAAATGTTAACTATTACTCATTAATGAGCTATAGCTTATAAGGAATGGTAGCTGATGGTCCATATCATTACAAAATGTTAACTATTACTCATTAATGAGCTATAACTTGTAAGGAATGGTAGCTGATGGTCCATATCATTACAAAATATTAACTATTACTCATTAATGAGCTATAGCTTATAAGGAATGGTAGCTGATGGTCCATATCATTACAAAATGTTAACTATTACTCATTAATGAGCTATAACTTGTAAGGAATGGTAGCTGATGGTCCATATCATTACAAAATATTAACTATTACTCATTAATGAGCTATAGCTTATAAGGAATGGTAGCTGATGGTCCATATCATTACAAAATGTTAACTATTACTCATTAATGAGCTATAACTTGTAAGGAATGGTAGCTGATGGTCCATATCATTACAAAATATTAACTATTACTCATTAATGAGCTATAGCTTATAAGGAATGGTAGCTGATGGTCCATATCATTACAAAATGTTAACTATTACTCATTAATGAGCTATAGCTTATAAGGAATGGTAGCTGATGATCCATATCATTACAAAATATTAACTATTACTCATTAATGAGCTATAACTTGTAAGGAATGGTAGCTGATGGTCCATACCATTACAAAATGTTAACTATTACTCATTAATGAACTATAGCTTATAAGGAATGGTAGCTGATGGTCCATATCATTACAAAATATTAACTATTACTCATTAATGAACTATAGCTTATAAGGAATGGTAGCTGATGGTCCATATCATTACAAAATATTAACTATTACTCATTAATGAGCTATAGCTTATAAGGAATGGTAGCTGATGGTCCATACCATTACAAAATGTTAACTATTACTCATTAATGAGCTATAGCTTATAAGGAATGGTAGCTGATGGTCCATATCATTACAAAATGTTAACTATTACTCATTAATGAACTATAGATTATAAACAATGGTAGCTGATGGTCCATATCATTACAAAATATGAACTATTACTCATTAATGAACTATAGCTTATAAGGAATGGTAGCTGATGGTCCATATCATTACAAAATATTAACTATTACCCATTAATGAGCTATAACTTATAAACAATGGTAGCTGATGGTCCATATCATTACAAAATATGAACTATTACTCATTAATGAACTATAGCTTATAAGGAATGGTAGCTGATGGTCCATATCATTACAAAATATTAACTATTACTCATTAATGAGCTATAGCTTATAAGGAATGGTAGCTGATGGTCCATATCATTACAAAATGTTAACTATTACTCATTAATGAGCTATAGCTTATAAGGAATGGTAGCTGATGATCCATATCATTACAAAATATTAACTATTACTCATTAATGAGCTATAACTTGTAAGGAATGGTAGCTGATGGTCCATACCATTACAAAATGTTAACTATTACTCATTAATGAACTATAGCTTATAAGGAATGGTAGCTGATGGTCCATATCATTACAAAATATTAACTATTACTCATTAATGAACTATAGCTTATAAGGAATGGTAGCTGATGGTCCATATCATTACAAAATATTAACTATTACTCATTAATGAGCTATAGCTTATAAGGAATGGTAGCTGATGGTCCATACCATTACAAAATGTTAACTATTACTCATTAATGAGCTATAGCTTATAAGGAATGGTAGCTGATGGTCCATATCATTACAAAATGTTAACTATTACTCATTAATGAACTATAGATTATAAACAATGGTAGCTGATGGTCCATATCATTACAAAATATGAACTATTACTCATTAATGAACTATAGCTTATAAGGAATGGTAGCTGATGGTCCATATCATTACAAAATATTAACTATTACCCATTAATGAGCTATAACTTATAAGGAATGGTAGCTGATGGTCCATATCATTACAAAATGTTAACTATTACTCATTAATGAGCTATAGCTTGTAAGGAATGGTAGCTGATGGTCCATATCATTACAAAATGTTAACTATTACTCATTAATGAGCTATAGCTTATAAGGAATGGTAGCTGATGGTCCATATCATTACAAAATATTAACTATTACTCATTAATGAGCTATAACTTATAAGGAATGGTAGCTGATGGTCCATACCATTACAAAATGTTAACTATTACTCATTAATGAGCTATAGCTTATAAGGAATGGTAGCTGATGGTCCATATCATTACAAAATATTAACTATTACTCATTAATGAGCTATAACTTATAAGGAATGGTAGCTGATGGTCCATATCATTACAAAATATTAACTATTACTCATTAATGAGCTATAGCTTATAAGGAATGGTAGCTGATGGTCCATACCATTACAAAATGTTAACTATTACTCATTAATGAGCTATAGCTTATAAGGAATGGTAGCTGATGGTCCATATCATTACAAAATGTTAACTATTACTCATTAATGAACTATAGATTATAAACAATGGTAGCTGATGGTCCATATCATTACAAAATATGAACTATTACTCATTAATGAACTATAGCTTATAAGGAATGGTAGCTGATGGTCCATATCGTTACAAAATATTAACTGTTACTCATTAATGAGCTATAACTTATAAGGAATGGTAGCTGATGGTCCATACCATTACAAAATGTTAACTATTACTCATTAATGAGCTATAACTTATAAGGAATGGTAGCTGATGGTCCATATCATTACAAAATATTAACTATTACTCATTAATGAGCTATAACTTGTAAGGAATGGTAGCTGATGGTCCATATCATTACAAAATGTTAACTATTACTCATTAATGAACTATAACTTATAAGGAATGGTAGCTGATGGTCCATATCATTACAAAATATTAACTATTACTCATTAATGAGCTATAACTTATAAGGAATGGTGGCTGATGGTCCATATCATTACAAAATGTTAACTATTACTCATTAATGAACTATAGCTTATAAGGAATGGTAGCTGATGGTCCATATCATTACAAAATGTTAACTATTACTCATTAATGAGCTATAACTTGTAAGGAATGGTAGCTGATGGTCCATATCATTACAAAATGTTAACTATTACTCATTAATGAGCTATAGCTTGTAAGGAATGGTAGCTGATGGTCCATATCATTACAAAATGTTAACTATTACTCATTAATGAGCTATAGCTTGTAAGGAATAGTAGCTGATGGTCCATACCATTACAAAATGTTAACTATTAGCCATTAATGAGCTATAGCTTGTAAGGAATGGTAGCTGATGGTCCATATCATTACAAAATGTTAACTATTACTCATTAATGAGCTATAACTTATAAGGAATGGTGGTTGATGATCCATATCATTACAAAATATTAACTATTACTCATTAATGAGCTATAACTTGTAAGGAATGGTAGCTGATGGTCCATATCATTACAAAATGTTAACTATTACTCATTAATGAGCTATAGCTTATAAGGAATGGTAGCTGATGGTCCATATCATTACAAAATGTTAACTATTACTCATTAATGAGTTATAACTTATAAGGAATGGTAGCTGATGGTCCATATCATTACAAAATGTTAACTATTACTCATTAATGAGCTATAACTTATAAGGAATGGTAGCTGATGGTCCATATCATTACAAAATGTTAACTATTACTCATTAATGAGCTATAACTTGTAAGGAATGGTAGCTGATGGTCCATATCATTACAAAATATTAACTATTACTCATTAATGAGCTATAACTTGTAAGGAATGGTAGCTGATGGTCCATATCATTACAAAATGTTAACTATTACTCATTAATGAGCTATAACTTGTAAGGAATGGTAGCTGATGGTCCATATCATTACAAAATGTTAACTATTACTCATTAATGAGCTATAACTTGTAAGGAATGGTAGCTGATGGTCCATATCATTACAAAATGTTAACTATTACTCATTAATGAGCTATAACTTATAAGGAATGGTAGCTGATGGTCCATATCATTACAAAATGTTAACTATTACTCATTAATGAACTATAGCTTGTAAGGAATGGTAGCTGATGGTCCATATCATTACAAAATGTTAACTATTACTCATTAATGAGCTATAGCTTATAAGGAATGGTAGCTGATGGTCCATATCATTACAAAATGTTAACTATTACTCATTAATGAGCTATAACTTGTAAGGAATGGTAGCTGATGGTCCATATCATTACAAAATATTAACTATTACTCATTAATGAGCTATAGCTTATAAGGAATGGTAGCTGATGGTCCATATCATTACAAAATGTTAACTATTACTCATTAATGAACTATAGCTTATAAGGAATGGTAGCTGATGGTCCATATCATTACAAAATGTTAACTATTACTCATTAATGAGCTATAACTTGTAAGGAATGGTAGCTGATGGTCCATATCATTACAAAATGTTAACTATTACTCATTAATGAGCTATAGCTTGTAAGGAATGGTAGCTGATGGTCCATATCATTACAAAATGTTAACTATTACTCATTAATGAGCTATAACTTATAAGGAATGGTGGTTGATGATCCATATCATTACAAAATATTAACTATTACTCATTAATGAGCTATAACTTGTAAGGAATGGTAGCTGATGGTCCATATCATTACAAAATGTTAACTATTACTCATTAATGAGCTATAGCTTATAAGGAATGGTAGCTGATGGTCCATATCATTACAAAATGTTAACTATTACTCATTAATGAGTTATAACTTATAAGGAATGGTAGCTGATGGTCCATATCATTACAAAATGTTAACTATTACTCATTAATGAGCTATAACTTATAAGGAATGGTAGCTGATGGTCCATATCATTACAAAATGTTAACTATTACTCATTAATGAGCTATAACTTGTAAGGAATGGTAGCTGATGGTCCATATCATTACAAAATATTAACTATTACTCATTAATGAACTATAGCTTATAAGGAATGGTAGCTGATGGTCCATATCATTACAAAATATTAACTATTACTCATTAATGAGCTATAACTTGTAAGGAATGGTAGCTGATGGTCCATATCATTACAAAATGTTAACTATTACTCATTAATGAGCTATAACTTGTAAGGAATGGTAGCTGATGGTCCATATCATTACAAAATATTAACTATTACTCATTAATGAACTATAGCTTATAAGGAATGGTAGCTGATGGTCCATATCATTACAAAATATTAACTATTACTCATTAATGAGCTATAACTTGTAAGGAATGGTAGCTGATGGTCCATATCATTACAAAATGTTAACTATTACTCATTAATGAGCTATAACTTATAAGGAATGGTAGCTGATGGTCCATATCATTACAAAATGTTAACTATTACTCATTAATGAGCTATAACTTGTAAGGAATGGTAGCTGATGGTCCATATCATTACAAAATATTAACTATTACTCATTAATGAGCTATAGCTTATAAGGAATGGTAGCTGATGGTCCATACCATTACAAAATGTTAACTATTACTCATTAATGAGCTATAGCTTATAAGGAATGGTAGCTGATGGTCCATATCATTACAAAATATTAACTATTACTCATTAATGAGCTATAGCTTATAAGGAATGGTAGCTGATGGTCCATACCATTACAAAATGTTAACTATTACTCATTAATGAGCACTTAGCCTGTAAGGAATGGTAGCTGATGGTCCATACCATGACTCATTAATGAGCTCTAGCTTGTTAGTAATGCTAGCTTAAAGCAAAAGCGTGAAATTCTCCAAAACCTCGAGCACCGATTTACGTCCTGTGCCAGCACTTTTACAACCATTAAGGAGGTGTGTATTACATACATTACATCTCTGGGTTAGCATGCCTATCATTAGTATTGTGTACAATAAATTTACAACTTTTATCAATCATTACAAAGAGTAGTTCAAGGTCAGATAAGTCTACTTAAGGAAGAGTAGATAATAATCTAATTATTTTATTTGTTGACAAATGCTTTACTTTAACCCAGTTCATATAGTGTTGTTGAAATATCAGTCTACGTTTAGTCGTATATAATCCATGTTTGTTGTGGTATCAGATTAGGCTGAGAACATTACTATATCAATAAACAACCATTTATTTTCTTTAAAGATCAGAAGTGTTTGTAAGATTAATTCACACGCTTAGGGCTTCTTCCTACGCTCATTTAAGAGAATGAAGATTTCACAACAATTTGGAAATGAAAAACAACAATAAAATTGCTGTTCCTTACATGTTATGTGGGTCAACATATTTGCGTTCACTCTGGAAATAACTGTGAGTTGTCAAGTATCTTATCTGATTTTTGAAGCAACCGCTTTTTCCATTTTTCGAAATATCTCTACTTCCAGAATTCGTGACATATAGTAAAGATATTTCATTACAAGGCAGCCAGCAACTACAACACTTTATTTTTTTCCCTTGATCAACTGAAATTAAACGAACCAAGCTATGGAGATTTAGCTGAGCAAATTTGGCGACTATTGCCATGGAAACAAATAAGGAGGAGGGTTTTGAAATTTTAATTTTTTCTTAAGCATGCTTTTATAACAAGGTTCATTTTAATTTTTGGATATGATTGAGTGTTTTTATATTTTCAAAATAACTGTCGTTGGTATGGCACCCATTAGCTAAACGCTAAAATTCGAACTTCTGAGAAAGAACCCTAATGATGTTTGGATATTATAACATGCTATACAATTTTCATAATATCGTAAATATGGCAATCTCTAAATAATCACTTAACACGAAATTAATTTTTTCTTAAATCAAAGGAATAATATTAGGGCAGGAGGAATCAAATGAGTGGAGTCATAAATTGGAATAGGTTGGATAATCCTTCTGATGGTTGGAAGAGACGATAAAAATAATTGCATTTGTATCTACCAGTCCATAGATAAATGCTGCCAATTGTTTTTGCTTTCCTTCGACGAGATTCGAACTCAAACCATTGATACACTTATGCACCAATGACTTAGCCATATGTCCAGCGCTTAATGCCACTCGGCCACATCTGTTATATAAAAATACAACTTCAATAGTCGAAACTTCAAAAACACCTTGTCTCGTGCATAAGGTGAATCTATTGATGAACATACCACATGTGCTTAGGTGTGTGTAGATGGTGCATAATACATATATAATTGCCGAATTAAATTGCTGTCAAGTTATAATATTAAGTATCTATGTACTATCTACACACGCTTAGACACATGTCTTATATCTATCTCTAGATATTCCTTACGAGACAAAGTAACACTTTGACTATTGAAGCTACATTTTTATATAGCGGATGTGGTCGAGTGGTCTAGGGCACTGAACATAAGGCTAAGCGATTGGTGCTGCAGTGTATCAATGGTGTGGGTTCAAATCCCGTCGAGGGAAGAACAAAAATTTGCTAGCTCAAAGATCTAATTCTAACACTGTTTGGTTTAATTTTCAGACGTATATATATATATATATATATATATATATATATGAATTGTTCAATTTTACAGCAATCTAACTCAGTAATTTTAACATATTGCATAGTTTCAATAGTCGAAGCATCACATTTATGGAATTATGCTGAAGGTAAGCTTTTTCTCGTGAGACTTGTGAAGTAATAAAATCTAATAAGTGCAACAAAATCACATTTGCATTGTTCTTTAAATAAGATGATAATAAATGTAAAACCTCTACTTAAAAGATTAACAAGAAATTCAAGATTACTTGACACAATTTTCTTTATTGTTAAACCACCAGCGAGATATTTTTGGAATTTTATTTTTAGAATATGATGGAGAAAGCATCGTGAGAAACTTTGTGTTGTCCTAAACCATTAACCAATAATTGAAGTGGACAAGATTAGTTTGATAGTGTTCAGTTATATTCAACATATATGTAACAGAAAAATATAACAAAACTTTGAAGATATCAAAGAGGTATTCATTAGCCGTAAATCGAAGAAAGGACAATACAAGGGCTAAGACAAACATGGCGAAAAGAAAGGACAATACAAGGGCTAAGACAAACAAGGCGAAAAGAAAGGACAATACAAGGGCTAGGACAAACAAGGCGAAAAGAAAGGACAATACAAGGACTAAGGCAAAGAAGGCGAAAAGAAAGGACAATACAAGGACTAAGAAAAAGAAGGCGAAAAGAAAGGACAATACAAGGGCTAAGACAAAGAAGGCGAAAAAAAAGGACAATACAAGGGCTAAGACAAAGAAGGCGAAAAGAAAGAACAATACAAGGGCTAAGGCAAAGAAGGCGAAAAGAAAGGACAATACAAGGACTAAGAAAAAGAAGGCGAAAAGAAAGGACAATACAAGGGCTAAGACAAAGAAGGCGAAAAAAAAGGACAATACAAGGGCTAAGACAAAGTAGGCGAAAAGAAAGAACAATACAAAGACTAAGAAAAACAAGGCGAAAAGAAAAGACAATACAAGGGTTAAGACAAACAAGGCGAAAAGAAAGGACAATACAAGGACTAAGACAAAGAAGGCGAAAAGAAAGGACAATACAAGGGTTAAGAAAAACAAGGCGAAAAGAAAGGATAATACAAGGGCTAAGACAAACAAGGCGAAAAGAAAGGGTAATACAAGGGCTAAGACAAACAAGGCGAAAAGAAAGGACAATACAAGGGCTAAGAAAAACAAGGCGAAAAGAAAGGACAACACAAGGGATAAGATAGACAAGGCGAACAGAAAGGACAATGCAAGGGCTAAGACAAACAAGGCGAAAAGAAAGGACAACACAAGGGATAAGATAGACAAGGCGAACAGAAAGGATAATGCAAGGGCTAAGACAAACAAGGCGAAAAAAAAAAACAATACAAGGGCTAAGACAAGCAAGGCGAAAAGAAAGGATAATACAAGGGCTAAGACAAACAAGGCGAAAAGAAAGGACAATATAAAGGATAAGACAAGCAAAGCGAAAAGAAAGGACAACACAAAGGCTAAGACAAACAAGGCGAAAAGAAAGAACAATACAAGGACTAAGACAAAGAAGGCGAAAAGAAAGGACAATACAAGGGCTAAGAAAAACAAGGCGAAAAGAAAAGACAATACAAGGGCTAAGACAAACAAGGCGAAAAGACAGGACAATGCAAGGGCTAGGACAAACAAGGTGAAAAGAAAGGACAATACAAGGGCAAAGACAAACAAGGCGAAGAGAAAGGACAATACAAGGGCTAAGACAAACAAGGTGAAAAGAAAGGACAACACAAAGGCTAAGACAAAGAAGGCGAAAAGAAAGGACAATACAAGGACTAAGACAAAGAAGGCGAAAAGAAAGGACAATACAAGGGCTAAGACAAACAAGGCGAAAAGAAAGGACAATACAAGGGCTAAGACAAACAAGACGAAAAGAAAGGACAATACAAGGGCTAAGACAAACAAGGCGAAAAGAAAGGACATTACAAAGGCTAAGACAAACAAGGTGAAAAGAAAGGACAATGCAAAGTCTAAGACAAACAAGGCGAAAAGAAAGGACAATACAAGAGCTAGGACAAACAAGGCGAAAAGAAAGGACAATACAAAGGCTAAGACAAACAAGGCGAAAAGAAAGGACAATACAAGGGCTAAGACAAACAAGGCGAAAAGAAAGGACAATACAAAGGCTAAGACAAACAAGGCGAAAAGAAAGGACAATACAAGGGCTAAGACAAACAAGGCGAAAAGAAAGGACAATACAAAGGCTAAGACAAACAAGGCGAAAAGAAAGGACAATACAAGGGTTAAGACAAACAAGGCGAAAAGAAAGGACAATACAAGGGCTAAGACAAACAAGGCGAAAAGAAAGGACAATACAAGGGTTAAGACAAACAAGGCGAAAAGAAAGGACAATACAAGGGCTAAGACAAACAAGGCGAAAAGAAAGGACAATACAAGGGTTAAGACAAACAAGGCGAAAAGAAAGGACAATACAAGGGTTAAGACAAACAAGGCGAAAAGAAAGGACAATACAAGGGCTAAGACAAACAAGGCGAAAAGAAAGGACAATACAAGGGTTAAGACAAACAAGGCGAAAAGAAAGGACAATACAAAGGCTAAGACAAACAAGGCGAAAAGAAAGGACAATACAAGGGCTAAGACAAACAACGCGAAAAGAAAGGACAATACAAGGGCTAAGACAAACAAGGCGAAAAGAAAGGACAATACAAAGGCTAAGACAAACAAGGCGAAAAGAAAGGACAATACAAGAGCTAAGACAAACAAGGCGAAAAGAAAGGACAATACAAAGGCTAAGACAAACAAGGCGAAAAGAAAGGACAATACAAGAGCTAAGACAAACAAGGCGAAAAGAAAGGACAATACAAAGGCTAAGACAAACAAGGCGAAAAGAAAGGACAATACAAGAGCTAAGACAAACAAGGCGAAAAGAAAGGACAATACAAAGGCTAAGACAAACAAGGCGAAAAGAAAGGACAATACAAGAGCTAAGACAAACAAGGCGAAAAGAAAGGACAATACAAGGGCTAAGACAAACAAGGCGAAAAGAAAGGACAATGCAAGAGCTAAGACAAACAAGGCGAAAAGAAAGGACAATACAAGGGCTAAGAAAAACAAGGCGAAAAGAAAGGACAATACAAAGGCTAAGACAAACAAGGCGAAAAGAAAGGACAATACAAGGGCTAAGACAAACAAGGCGAAAAGAAAGGACAATACAAAGGCTAAGACAAACAAGGCGAAAAGAAAGGACAATACAAGGGCTAAGACAAACAAGACGAAAAGAAAGAACAATACAAGGGCTAAGACAAACAAGGCGAAAGGAAAGGACAATACAAAGGCTAAGACAAACAAGGCGAAAAGAAAGGACAATACAAGGGCTAGGACAAACAAGGCGAAGAGAAAGGACAATACAAGGGCTAAGACAAACAAGGCGAAAAGAAAGGACAATACAAAGGCTAAGACAAACAAGGCGAAAAGAAAGGACAATACAAAGGCTAAGACAAACAAGGCGAAAAGAAAGGACAATACAAGGGCTAAGAAAAACAAGGCGAAAAGAAAGGACAATACAAAGGCTAAGACAAACAAGGCGAAAAGAAAGGACAATACAAGGGCTAAGACAAACAAGGCGAAAAGAAAGGACAATACAAGGGCTAAGACAAACAAGGCGAAAAGAAAGGACAATACAAAAGCTAAGACAAACAAGGCGAAAAGAAAGGACAATACAAAGGCTAAGACAAACAAGGCGAAAAGAAAGGACAATGCAAAGGCTAAGACAAACAAGGCGAAAAGAAAGGACAATACAAGGGCTAGGACAAACAATGTGAAAAGAAAGGACAATACAAAGGCTAAGACAAACAAGGCGAAAAGAAAGGACAATACAAGGGCTAAGACAAACAAGGCGAAAAGAAAGAACAATACAAAGGCTAAGACAAACAAGGCGAAAAGAAAGGACAATACAAGGGCTAAGACAAACAAGGCGAAAAGAAAGGACAAAACAAAGGCTAAGACAAACAAGGCGAAAAGAAAGGACAATACAAAGGCTAAGACAAACAAGGCGAAAAGAAAGGACAATACAAGGGCTAAGAAAAACAAGGCGAAAAGAAAGGACAATACAAAGGCTAAGACAAACAAGGCGAAAAGAAAGGACAATACAAGGACTAAGACAAACAAGGCGAAAAGAAAGGACAATACAAGGGCTAGGACAAACAAGGCGAAAAGAAAGGACAATACAAAGGCTAAGACAAACAAGGCGAAAAGAAAGGACAATACAAGAGCTAAGACAAACAAGGCGAAGAGAAAGGACAATACAAAGGCTAAGACAAACAAGGCGAAAAGAAAGGACAATACAAGAGCTAAGACAAACAAGGCGAAAAGAAAGGACAATACAAGAGCTAAGACAAACAAGGCGAAAAGAAAGGACAATACAAGGGTTAAGACAAACAAGGCGAAAAGAAAGGACAATACAAAGGCTAAGACAAACAAGGCGAAAAGAAAGGACAATACA
Organism: Bathymodiolus septemdierum; assembly: GCA_963383655.1. Lineage (NCBI taxonomy): Eukaryota > Metazoa > Mollusca > Bivalvia > Mytilida > Modiolidae > Bathymodiolus > Bathymodiolus septemdierum. The sequence continues at coordinate 37,630,917 of OY726518.1, forward strand.
AGAGCTAAGACAAACAAGGCGAAAAGAAAGGACAATACAAGGGCTAAGACAAACAAGGCGAAAAGAAAGGACAATACAAGAGCTAAGACAAACAAGGCGAAAAGAAAGGACAATACAAGGGCTAAGACAAACAAGGCGAAAAGAAAGGACAATACAAGAGCTAAGACAAACAAGGCGAAAAGAAAGGACAATACAAGGACTAAGACAAACAAGGCGAAAAGAAAGGACAATACAAGGGCTAGGACAAACAAGGCGAAAAGAAAGGACAATACAAACGCTAAGACAAACAAGGCGAAAAGAAAGGACAATACAAGAGCTAAGACAAACAAGGCGAAAAGAAAGGACAATACAAGGGCTAAGACAAACAAGGCGAAAAGAAAGGACAATACAAGAGCTAAGACAAACAAGGCGAAAAGAAAGGACAATACAAGGGCTAAGACAAACAAGGCGAAAAGAAAGGACAATACAAAGGCTAAGACAAACAAGGCGAAAAGAAAGGACAATACAAAGGCTAAGACAAACAAGGCGAAAAGAAAGGACAATACAAGGGCTAAGAAAAACAAGGCGAAAAGAAAGGACAATACAAAGGCTAAGACAAACAAGGCGAAAAGAAAGGACAATACAAGGACTAAGACAAACAAGGCGAAAAGAAAGGACAATACAAGGGCTAGGACAAACAAGGCGAAAAGAAAGGACAATACAAAGGCTAAGACAAACAAGGCGAAAAGAAAGGACAATACAAGAGCTAAGACAAACAAGGCGAAGAGAAAGGACAATACAAAGGCTAAGACAAACAAGGCGAAAAGAAAGGACAATACAAGGGTTAAGACAAACAAGGCGAAAAGAAAGGACAATACAAGGGCTAAGACAAACAAGGCGAAAAGAAAGGACAATACAAGAGCTAAGACAAACAAGGCGAAAAGAAAGGACAATACAAAGGCTAAGACAAACAAGGCGAAAAGAAAGGACAATACAAAGGCTAAGACAAACAAGGCGAAAAGAAAGGACAATACAAGGGCTAAGAAAAACAAGGCGAAAAGAAAGGACAATACAAAGGCTAAGACAAACAAGGCGAAAAGAAAGGACAATACAAGGACTAAGACAAACAAGGCGAAAAGAAAGGACAATACAAGGGCTAGGACAAACAAGGCGAAAAGAAAGGACAATACAAAGGCTAAGACAAACAAGGCGAAAAGAAAGGACAATACAAGAGCTAAGACAAACAAGGCGAAAAGAAAGGACACTACAAGAGCTAAGACAAACAAGGCGAAAAGAAAGGACAATACAAGGGTTAAGACAAACAAGGCGAAAAGAAAGGACAATACAAAAGCTAAGACAAACAAGGCGAAAAGAAAGGACAATACAAGAGCTAAGACAAACAAGGCGAAGAGAAAGGACAATACAAGGGCTAAGACAAACAAGGCGAAAAGAAAGGACAACACAAAGGCTAAGACAAACAAGGCGAAAAGAAAGGACAATACAAGGGCTAGGACAAACAAGGCGAAAAGAAAGGACAATACAAGGACTAAGACAAACAAGGCGAAAAGAAAGGACAATACAAGGGCTAGGACAAACAAGGCGAAAAGAAAGGACAATACAAAGGCTAAGACAAACAAGGCGAAAAGAAAGGACAATACAAGAGCTAAGACAAACAAGGCGAAAAGAAAGGACAATACAAGAGCTAAGACAAACAAGGCGAAAAGAAAGGACAATACAAGGGTTAAGACAAACAAGGCGAAAAGAAAGGACAATACAAAGGCTAAGACAAACAAGGTGAAAAGAAAGGACAATACAAGGGATGAGACAAACAAGGCGAAAAGAAAGAACAATACAAGGGCTAACACAAACAAAGCGAAAAGAAAGAATAATACAAGGGCTAAGACAAACGAAAAACCCAAACATTGAGCAACTCGAACCACACTAAAAACCGGCAAACTCGGCAGGGTCAAAAGTTCATGCCTCGCATATATATATATATATATATATATATATATATATATATATATATATATATATATATGGTGTGAGTTCAAATCCCGTCAAAGGAAGAACAAAAATTTTACAGCTCTAAAATCTAATTCTAACATTGTTTGATATAATTTTCAGACGTATATTTAATATTTAGTATTAACCTAGTATCACAAGTAACTTTGAGATCCAGTGGGACAGATACAGTGTATGGTTGTCACTTGCTTAGACGTTTTTATAATATACTTTATTTCCTGTGACTGTATAGTGAGTTCTTCATCATCCTATGCAATATATTAAAAATTGCTGAGTTAGATTGCTGTCAAATTATAATATTAAGTATATATGTACCATCTACACACACTTATACACATGTCTTGTTTCTATCTCTAGATTTGCCTTACGAGACAAGTTAACACTACGATTATTGAAGCTCCCTTTTTAGGGAGTAGATGTGGTCGAGTGGTCTAGTGAGCTGGACGTAAGGCTACGCGAATGGTGCTGCAGTGTATCAATGGTGTGAGTTCAAATCCAGTCGAGGGAAGAAGACATTTTTGACAGCTCTAAAATCTAATTCTAACACGGTTTGGTTTAATTTTCAGACGTATATATATATATATATATATAAACGTCTGAATGATTAATGGTTTAAGTCTAGAGTACAACACAAAGTTTCTCACGATGCTTTCTCCATCATATTCTAAAAATAAAATTCCAAAAATATCTCACTGGTGGTTTAGCAATAAAGAAAATTGTGTCAAGTAATCTTGAATTTCTTGTTAACCTTTTAAGTAGATGTTTTACATTTATTATCATCATATTAAAAGAACAATGCAAATGTGATTTTGTTGCACTTATTAAATTTGATTACTTCACAAGTCCCACGAGAAAAAGCTTACTTTCAGCATAATTCCATAAATGTGATACTTCGACTATTGAAGCTATGCAATATGTTAAATATATATATTGTATTTTTCATGAGATAGTGAAACGTGGATATCTAATTTAGTGCACAGGACGAGTGTCTGGAGTAACCTTCAACATGTACGCTGCCAGAAGATTGGAACACCAAATAATTTCACATTCAGCCAGTGTGACACTTTCTAAACACTTTACCCACTATGGTCTACTGTCAGGATTTCCCTATTATAACCTAACAACCTCACCAATTCATGTGGCACCCACTATCCGCCACTACCAACCGTATCGATATTCTACTGAACGTATTATGTGGCTCGTTGGCTCTGCTATACAAAATTATATAGAATAATATCATGCAAACGATTCTGTCTAATAATGATAAAAAAATGATTGTTTCAAATTTATTCAACTTTAGTTCATCAGTATTATCAATGCTCATAGATTTGAAGTGAAATGCATATTTCTTTATAGTGTATTTAATTAATTCAGCTGTATTCTCGATTTACGGCTTCTGGTTACCCTTTGGTATCTTCAAACGTTTTTTTTTTTTATTTTGTTTAACAGATCAAAATATAATATACTGTAAATATAATTATTATAATTTACTGTATATGTGTCTTATATCTACGTTATTGAGAAACAGTAAACTAAACTATATTTACATTTCAAGATTATAAACTTTAGAATTGATTTTTATAAATGAATTGTTGACTGAATACTTGCAAACGTATGTATGAACATGACTAATAGTCAAGGTTTTCCAAAGCAAAATTGTGTCAACCATACGGTTTGATACATTGTATATGTAAATAAAAAATGCAAGCATCTTACTGAGATTTGGCCCATTGAAGCCACATGTACTGGATATGAAATAAAATGTCAAACAAAAAATAGCACACCATCGGAACAATTCCAACATCAAAAATAAAAACCACAGAAAGGAGTAAACTATAAATAATATTCATAACGGAAAATATAAGGGTTGGGTTTATGGTGTTCAACAATATTTCAGTTATATCGTGGCACTCAGCTTTATTGGTAGAGGAAACCAGAGAAAACTACAGACCTGTCACAAATCACTGACAAACATGATCACATAATCGGGTACACTTTGTCATGAATGGGATTCGACCTCACAACTTTAGTGGTGATATGTACAGATTGCATATGTATTTGTAAATCCAACTACCATACAATCACGACCACGACGACCCGGGACAATAAAAAAGACAAAAAAGTACATTGCCTGTCCCAATGTTTGTGTCTAATAATCATAAACAACTATGCAATATTAAAGGTCAGCATATTTAAAACATATACGAACATTTAAATAAGTTACTATTATCATAGAGCATAATGTTAAATGTAACAAAAGAATGATATTGCTTCTTGTAATAAAATACATTGAATAAAAGATAATATTTCGTTATCCCGAGGTGATGGTTCTGTATCAAACTGGACACAATACCCTTGCCTCGTGGTGATGATTCTGTATCAAACTGGACACAATACCTCTGCCTCGTGGTGATGGTTCTGTATCAAACTGGACACAATACCTCTGCCTCGTGGTGATAGTTCTGTATCAAACAGGACACAATACCCTTGCCTCGTGGTAATGGCACTGTATCAAACTGGACACAATACCTCTGCCTCGTTGTGATGGTTCGGTATCAAACTGGACACAATACCTATGCCTCGTGGTAATGGCACTGTATCAAACTGGACACAATACCTCTGCGTCGTTGTGATGGTTCTGTATTAAACTGGACACAATACCTCTGCCTCGTGGAGATGGTTCTGTATCAAACTAGACACAATACCCTTGCCTCGTGGTGATGGTACTGTATCAAACTGGACACAATACCCTTGCCTCGTGGTGATGGTTCTGTATCAAACTGGACACAATACCTCTGCCTCGTTGTGATGGTTCGGTATCAAACTGGACACAATACCTCTGCCTCGTGGTAATGGCACTGTATCAAACTGGACACAATACCTCTGCGTCGTTGTGATAGTTCTGTATTAAACTGGACACAATACCTCTGCCTCGTGGTGATGGTTCTGTATCAAACTGGACACAATACCTCTGCCTCGTGGAGATGGTTCTGTATCAAACTAGACACAATACCCTTGCCTCGTGGTGATGGCACTGTATCAAACTGGACACAATACCCTTGCCTCGTGGTGATGGTTCTGTATCAAACTGGACACAATACCTCTGCCTCGTTGTGATGGTTCGGTATCAAACTGTACACAATACCTCTGCCTCGTGGTAATGGCACTGTATCAAACTGGACACAATACCTCTGCGTCGTTGTGATGGTTCTGTATTAAACTGGGCACAATACCTCTGCCTCGTGGTGATGGTTCTGTATCAAACTGGACACAATACCTCTGCCTCGTGGAGATGGTTCTGTATCAAACTAGACACAATACCCTTGCCTCGTGGTGATGGTACTGTATCAAACTGGACACAATACCGTTGCCTCGTGGAGATGGTTCTGTATCAAACTGGACACAATACCCTTACCTCGTGGTGATGGTTCTGTATCAAACTGGACACAGTACCTCTGCCTCGTGGAGATGGTTCTGTATCAAACTGGACACAATACCTCTGCCTCGTGGTGATGGTTCTGTATCAAACTGGACACAATACCCTTGCCTCGTGGTGATGGTTCTGTATCAAACTGGACACAATACCTCTGCCTCGTGGTGATGGTACTGTATCAAACTGGACACAATACCCTTGCCTCGTGGAGATGGTTCTGTATCAAACTGGACACAATACCTCTGCCTCGTTGTGATGGCTCTGTATCAAACTGGACACAATACCTCTGCCTCGTGGTGATGGTTCTGTATCAAACTGGACACAATACCTCTGCCTCGTTGTGATGGTTCTGTATCAAACTGGACACAATACCTCTGCCTCGTGGTGATGGTTCTGTATCAAACTGGACACAATACCCTTGCCTCGTGGTGATGGTACTGTATCAAACTGGACACAATACCCTTGCCTCGTGGTGATGGTTCTGTATCAAACTGGACACAATACCTCTGCCTCGTGGAGATGGTTCTGTATCAAACTGGACACAATACCCTTGCCTCGTGGTGATGGTTCTGTATCAAACTGGACACAGTACCTCTGCCTCGTGGAGATGGTTCTGTATCAAACTGGACACAATACCCTTGCCTCGTGGTGATGGTTCTGTATCAAACTGGACACAGTACCTCTGCCTCGTGGAGATTTCTACCAATAAAGAACAGCCTAGGATTTGATTAAAGTCCAAATGATACATGTAAACATATTTTGGAGTATATTTATTTACAAATTGGATAAAAGTCATTCAAATAATTAAATTAATCATGGCCAACATACAGGTAGATATCTGTTAGTTTTAAATGAATTCAAGTAAATCATAAACAGAAAAATAAAAGTTTATTATCCTGAAATGTAAATAGTGTTCAGTTCACTTTGTCAGTGACCTATATATATATATATATAGGTTTATGGCTGTTGATCGTCATTTTCAACAATTATTGTCCAGCTATATTGTGACTACCAAATTTATTGGAGGTGAGAGCCGAACAATGATAATAAACTGACCGATAAGACACATCCCTTGTGTAGGTGTCTGGAACTTAAAGTAGGTATCGGGATCGTGAATTTACGTCAATGATGTTAAGCTTGTAGTCGGACGTTAACGACTATAGCCATTCGGCCGGGACCCTGACGTAAAAATAACATACGTGTATAGTACAATTAAATATATATTTGTTTACAGTATAATTACTTACATTTACTAGTAATTAAGCTTAGTTTTATGTATTTCGGATCCAGGGAAATCGTTACCTACAATTCATCGTTTTTCTTTTTTATGTTTATGATACCCCCGTTTACTTACAGTAGTGATGGGATGGGAGGGGTGGTTTTTTTGCTATCGCTCCTGTATTGTAATTAGCTGCTCTACAATGATACTATTACGAACATTTTGGGGAATCGTTTCTCGCCTGGTGAGATGTACTATTAAAAACTTGATAATATGATTAATTCTGTCAGCGATTCTCCGGCTGTTCTGCACTAGTCAAAATGACTGCCAATAAATATATCACGGAGATATTGTTGTGACCTTAAATGTCCATTAATTCGTGAAGATTGGCTATTTATTATCTTCCAATTTGGAAAAAAAGGCATGGATCACTGGCGTTAAACTGATCGTGGTAACTGCAGTTACGACGATCACAACATGGCGGAGGTAGAAATAGGTAAGATCGTTTTCTGCTAATTTCTCCATTCTAACGTGTTGTTGTCAAGAATTACTCAGCCGCAAGGTTGATCTGTACGATTGTGTTGTATGTGTGTGTTCTTGATACCATATATGTTCTCGTTACCAAGAAAATAGCCGTCGAAAATTTAAGGAAGATAATCGTAACTCCATAAATTATTTTTGGTATAACAATTGTAACTGAATTTTGGAGTTACGATTATCTTCCTTAAATTTCCGACGGCTATTTTGACAAACATTATCAGCGGGTCGTAAATTCAAGAAGGATAGACAATTCAATGGTAAAAAAAAAAGAGCAAATGGAAAAACAATGAACAATGATCTCCAAAACATTACACAGAAAACAAAGATCGAACAACATAAAACCCACTAATACAGGGGATGAACTCATGTCATCAGGAAGGGTAAGCAGTTCCTGTTCCACGTGTGGCACCCGTCATGTTACTCTTGTTACAAACACGGTGACTAAGTCATGAATAAGGAAAAGACAGGATTATAGTTACGAAATACGGAACTTATATGTGGTTATTTCCGACACAGATGTTCCGTAACGGTAAAAAAAAACCAGGACATGGTGGCGACCGTAAAACTTTCGAAGTGATGACTTCAACTTACCCTACAGGAACTTTTAGTTCAGTAGCTTCCTTGAAAAGTTCAGAATGGGAAAATTGAAATCATCTCTTTTGTCGAAAAGTTTCGTTCTTAACCGATCCTCACTGTCAATTTCGAGGTGTAAGTCAACGTAGGAAGCAGACCAATCTGTATCTGTGGTATCCTTTATTTGAAACTCAATGGGATAGATGCGATCAACAATATCACCAAACCTCGAATTATTTAGTAAAAAGACATCATCTATATAGCGGAACGTGAAATTAAAAGATCAGAAAAGCTATTTTTTTTTTTCTTGAAAATCCATTGTATGAAGACTGCCTCGCACGAATAAAAGAACAAGTCGGCGAGAAGAGCACAGTAGTTATCCATAGGAATGCCGACTGTCTGTTAAAGGGCCGTGACATTTCCAAAACAAGAAATGCTCATTTATGTCCCGTCCCAAGGTCGAGTTGGGCACTTGATTCGTTCCACACAACCAGTGGATGACCCTTAGGCAGAGGGTCATATTGTGCTACGGATAAACTGTGTGTATATATATATGTGTAAATATCAAAGTTCAAACTGTTTACATATGTCGTCCATACACTACATGTTATTCCGGGGTCGGTATGAAATAACATATTTTATTATTCAAACCTTAAAACATATTTTCTAATGATTTCATAAAAATGTACCTTTTACATTCTAATGACAATACTACATTCCATAATCAATTACAAATTAACGTTTGGACATTTTCTTTTGTAATTTGATAAAGTCTAATGGAATTCTTTCTTTTTTCTCTCTCTCATCCGGATATAAATCGCTTATGTGGACAATAGAATGAAAAACAAAACATACCACTGTGGAAAAAAGAATTAAAACTACGACAATGGACTCGATCAAGTTCTAGATATGAACAAAGCTGTTTATCCGTCAAAGAATTGTAATGTTAATACATGTTATTTAAATTACATCTTAATTGAGAAGACCATGGTACATGATGCTCACTAATAATGTATTTAGTATATTTCTGTTGACATGATATTTTAATATTAAAACCGAGGACAAAGTACTGTTTATTTAATTGTTCATTTGTCGGCATTGAAGAACAATTAAATCGACTTGATCAATATTATCCATATTGAATATCGTCACGTTCACTTCCTGCTAATGAGAAAATGTCGTGCGTGGAAAGTTGTTCCTTATTTAAAAAATACAACATTGTCAGAGCAGAACCAAAATACAACTAAAATACAATTTTAATAATCTGTCGGTCTGATAACCTATATATGGGCCATGATGACTTCGTGTAATATGTACGAAGTTCTGTCGATCTGATAACTTATATATGGACCATGATGACTTCGTGTAATATGTACGAACATCTGTTGATCTGATAACCTATATATGGACCATTGATGATTTCGTGTAATATGTACGAACATTTGTCGGTCTGATAATTTATATATGGACCAGTGATGACTTCGTGTAATATGTACGAACATCTCTCGGTCTGATAACTTATACATGGACCATTGTTGAATTCGTGTAATATGTACGAACATCTGTCGGTCTGATAACTTATATATGGACCATGATGACTTTGAGTAATATGTACGAACATCTGTTGGTCTGATAACTTATATATGGACCATTGATGATTTCGTGTAATGTGTACGAACATCTGTCGGTCTGATAACTTATATATGGACCATTGATGATTTCGTGTAATATGTACGAACATCTGTCGATCTGATAACTTATATATGGACCATTGATGATTTCTGTAATATGTACGAAAATCTGTCGGTCTGATAACTTATATATGGACCATTGATGACTTTGTGGATATTTACTAGCAAGATTGATGTGTCTATCGAACATTTTTATGCAATAACTTGTTTTTCATCTTTGACAAGGTAGATCCAAATTTTTTTTTAAACTAGAATCTCTCACATCATTTGATTTCATATTTCCCGGAGCTATGACTTCCCTTTCGTTTTGAAAATTCAGATTTTTTTTATCAAACTCTAAAGCACAAAAGTGTGTGCCATACTCTACGCAATCTAGGAGCTGGTTAAGATTTCTCAGGGTTCAACCTACAGGAGGAAACTTTTGTAACAGTTCATTGTGTCTTATCCATTTATAGGTTTGAATGATAAAAACGAAAATATCAAATTTAATAGTGGGTACGACGCGTTTCTGTAATAACCTTCATCAAGTACGCTCAAATCGAAAGATTGGAAAGCCTAATCATTTAAAGTTTTGGGAGCAATGCAATATGTCTAAACCAACAGAGTCAGGCCTGAGTACTTCATGTTTATTATGTCTCATTTTTGTCTGATTATCCTGTATTATGTTATACGTCGCATATTTGTTTCCAATCAAAGCTTAATTTATAGTTATAAAAAAGTTTGTTTCCAATTAAAGTTATACACAAAAAAAGTTTGTATCCAATTAAAGTTATATAAAACAGTTTGCTTCCTTCTAATTAAAGTTGAACTACAGCGGTGGTGTAAAGGTCAGCGTGCTCGTGTCGAGTGTGGTAGATCTTGGGTTCGAGCCCCGATCGGGTCAAACCAAAGAATATAAAATTGGTATTTGTTGCTTCTCCGCTAGACACACAGTATTAAGGAGAAAGATCAAGAACTGGTTGATTCAGAATCAGGATAATATGTCAGAGTGGAGCGACATGTCTACCCGCGGACTGTTGTTTCAATGAGCTAGCACTGTAAAAAATCCAACTAAGCTGTTGGTCTAGTATAAAACGGAGCTCATCATCATCTCATTGAAAATTAACTTGTTCTCACCATGATATAGTTGAAAAATTGCTGAGTTGGCGTTAAGCACTCACTCACTCACTCACTCACTCACTCACTCACTCACTCATTCACTCCAACTAAAGTTATTGCACGTGTTGTTAACCTATAAGATAACAGAGAAGCACCAACAGTAAGCTCACTTGTCATAATAATTCTTGATATTTGGACGTAAAATTGAGTTCAGAGATATACTTAGAAATATATATAATAAAACAAACCCACCTCATGTTTATAAATTTGGTCTGGCAAGCGCTCCTAATTCACAACCGTGAGATGGGTTACTAACATGGGAACATTCCAGTGCATGTTGAGTGTACTCTTTTATCTTCAATTACGACGGAATCAAACAACAAAGAAACGTATAGGAGTTAAATACACCACTGTTATATGGGCACGAAACAACTCGCACACCACTGTTATATGGCAACGAAACAACTCAGTATATTATTTGTATGTCAATGCTGTGTATCTAAAAATAATGCTTAGAAATGAATTAAAACCATTTAAATATAATATATTTTTACTGAATAACTTTGTATTTGTTCACAAATATATAGTTTGAATCCTTTTTATGCGTTAAACAGTGTGCACAAATTGCTCAACCGTTCGAAACTACAAGCCATGATTTTTCGAAATAAGCTCAGAGTCCTAGTTGTTCTACTATAGAAACCACGTTCAATTTGAGTAAAAACTGGAGACGAAAGTGATAATGTTGCCTGAAATTTATTCCAAGAAATTCTGGCCTGATCCCATTTTCCAGTTTACAAGCGAGTGTTTTCCATTTTTGTTCTTTTATTTATAATTTTTGCTTATGTTATGATTCGCTGGTGTTGAAATGTCGACATGGATTGAGATTGTTATATTGTTTTCTTTGTTTTGTCCTTTGATTTAATGTACTTGGGATTTTTTTTAATTATTTTTAAAGATACTGCAATTGTAAATTTTGTGTCACAACGTGGTTCATTACACATTTGTGACCTGAAAACATTTTGACCAAAATGACATTTGAAAAACTAAGCCGTCTTAAAATGCTTTTAAAAAACCCTAAATATCTATATAGATTCCATGTTTATGTGTAAGCGTATTATGTTCTGAAGATCAAATGAGGTAAATGAGGATAAAACGTTTATATCTGTCATATTTAACTTAATTCTTTTTTGACCCTTTATGCTTATCGTCCGTGACACCACGGTTGATTACTCTTGTATGTGCCTAATATTCTCCTCGAATCAAAAGAAGAGTTTGAAGATACCAAAGAGATAATCAAAATCCGTAAATCGAAAAAGGGCAGACAACACAATGGCCAAAAGAAAAAGGACAAAAGGACAACGATCTATGAACCACAAGCTCTGGAATATTGTATCAACTATCAGCTGAGAGATAAATACAGGCAAGATGGAATGTTGCTACATATTTAAATGGAAAGTTCAGAATGGGTAGATTAAAATCATCTCTTGTGTCGTAAAGTTTCGTTGTTAACGTTATTTCTACTTGTGTGTCGGCCATTTTGTCTTCAATACTTGCACTGCAAATACCAGTAATTGTATTCATCAATCGATAGTTTCCAAAAATGTTATGTTCAAACTACTTTTTGTAGTTTCGGAATAATAGTTACTGTTTTGACCATCTGTATTTGTAAGCCATCCTTTTATTGACACCATTGTATTTAAGACCCCATTGGAACATTGCCAGGAGTATCAGTCAATCACCTTTTAAAACGTATTTTAATTAGCCTGTTAATGGCACGCCTCCTTTTTAAAAATAATAACATTGATATTGATTTAATCAACTGAAATAAATCAAATGCAAAAAATACTCCAAATGTATAAATCAATGAATATTACCGTCATGAAAGTCTAGGCTAAAATTGCAGTATAATACATGTATGTCCAGTATATTAGTAATAACATGTTTCTGTAAAACAAAAAATAAAACGTTTTCAGAAATGTTATAAAATATTACTTGTAATCTGCACTAGTTGTAGAATTGCACTTTGTCACTACGAATTTACATGTATATGTAATTTTTTTAAATATTGCTGCACTTACTTTTTTCAAACAAATTCATGAAAATGTGAATTTTCTAATATATGTTCGTGTTAGTGACCTCTAAATAACATATAATCTATGTCATACAATACTAACATACATGTAAATAAGGGTAATAACAAAATTACCGAACTCCGAACAATCTTCCAAAAGGAAAGTCAAAACTCATAAGTATATAAACAAGTAAAATCAGTCAACAACCGGAAAACTGTGAAAACGTAATGATCCTGACTTGGTACAGGCATTTCTAAAGAAATGGTGGGTTGAATCAGATATTAAAGCGCCAAACCTCCCGCTTTCATTACGGCTCAAAGGTTCCGGCTGTCACTATAACAGTATTTATAAAAATACTGGAACAAAATAGGTAAAATAGTTGTAAAACCTTTCTGGTAAATCTAGTAACAGGAATGAGTGAGAATAAGTGTTGTTCAACGACAAGTGAACAATTTTCAGCTTTATCATGGCGAGAGCAAGTTATTTTCTAGGAGATGATGGTGGTGTATGCTTTGTACTAGACAATCACCGTTGGTAGACATGTCGCTCCACTCGGAAGCATTATCCTGACTCAGACCTAACCGGTCTTTGTTCTTACTCCTTAATATTGCGTGCTTAGCGGAGAAGCAACCAGTACACATTACATAGTCTTTGGGTGAACGCGACGTCTGCCGCGATTCTTACTAGTGTGTATGGGAGAATATGAATCATAATCCAGAGTCAAGGATTATGGGACAATTTATGGTCATGCTCAAAGGAAGATGGAATCTGGAATTAACAAATTTAATTGGATGCTATGACCGATAAGGTACATGTAGGGATAAATCCAACTACTGAATTAATCACGGCCGCGAACTATCAATTACATGCTATTTATTCGCTTTTGATGACGTCTCTTGTAATGCTAAGTGTTACAAAGCCAACAAGTTTAGAATAAATTTGACTATTTGCGATTCCCTCCTCTGAAACCATAGTATGTAGAAGGAGTATATTTATATGTGTCTTTTGTCAAATAATAAGATGTTTGTTGTTTTCCTTTGAGCAAATTTGAAGGATGGTAGTTTCTTTCTGAAACCAAACCCCTTTTTCTTTTTCGTCCAATTTTGTCACGTTTGCAGACAGACTTTTGACGTGTGAATTTACAATATCACTCTCAAGAATGTCAAATGGAGGATGATAATATCACTTTCATTAATTAGACTTCCGGTTTCGTAAATGTTCAAAGTCGTTATAAACTCATTAGGATATATATCTCATTAATGATAGTTTCTCATATTCATTAACTATTTTTTTTATTTGAATAGTGTTCAATGTTCATAGATCATTGGTTTCATATTTTTTTCTTAATGACAGCAAAAAACTAAGGACAACGTTCGAAAGGAAGTATATTTTATATAGACTGTAATATTTACTAATTGCAACATACTATAAATAGCAATACTATAGATTAAGAACATATTCAGAAATATCATAGAACTTTGTTAATTTATTTTATATACAAAGTACATTCTACTATCTATGATCAGATTTGGTAAGATGTATTGATTTGTAATTATTGCTGTAAAATTCGTTAATTACTTTTTTTCCGTGCAGTACCACAATCAATCACGTAATAACATGAAGGTATCTAATCTAGTGCGTATGACGTGTTTCTGGAATGACATTCGTCAGGGACGCTCAAAGTCAAAACATTTGAAAGCTAAATAACTTAAAACTTTTTGGGGAGCAAGAAAACCAAAGGGCATAAAAAGGATAGACAACTTCAGTTAAGGTCATACTATATTTAGTTACGAGTGGTCGTTCGTGGCCCGATCCAAGGCAAACTATTCCAATCATATCCATAACTTCCTCTTTGTTCATGACAATGTAAACTTGCGACTATGTGTCCTTCCCATTTGTACTGACATGCTTGTAAACATAAGGTTAACGTCATCAATACAGCTGAAATACTGCCCACTTGACGTTAAACAGAAATCAATCAATACTAAAATACTGCTCACTTGACATTAACAACAATCAATCAATATAACTGAAACACAGCTCACTTGACATTAAACAACAATCAATCAATATAACTGAAATACTGCTCATTTGACATAAACAACAATCAATCAATATGGTTGAAATACTGCTCACTTGACATTAAACAACAATCAATCAATATAGATGAAACACAGCTCACTTGACATAAACAACAATCAATCAATATAGCTGAAATACTGCTCACTTGATGTTAAACACCAATCAATCAATATAGCTGAAATACTGCTCACTTGACATTAAACAACAATCAATCAATATAGCTGAAATACTGCTCACTTGACATTAAACAACAATCAATCATTATAACTGAAATACTGCTCACTTGACATTAAACAACAATCAATCAATATAGCTGAAATACTGCTCACTTGACATTAAACAACAATCAATCATTATAACTGAAATACTGCTCACTTGACATTAAACAACAATCAATCAATATAACTGAAATACTGCTCACTTGACATTAAACAACAATCATTCAATATAGCTGAAATACTGCTCACTTGACATTAAACAACAATCAATCAATATAGCTGAAATACTGCTCACTTGACATTAAACAACAATCAATCAATATAGCTGAAATACTGCTCACTTGACATTAAACAACAATCAATCATTATAACTGAAATACTGCACACTTGACATTAAACAACAATCAATCAATATAACTGAAATACTGCTCACTTGACATTAAACAACAATCATTCAATATAGCTGAAATACTGTCCACTTGACATTAAACAACAATCAATCAATATAGCTGAAATACTGCTCACTTGACAATAAATAACAATCAATCAATATAGCTGAAATACTGCTCACTTGACATTAAACAACAATCAATCAATATAGCTGAAATACTGCTCACTTGACATTAAACAACAATCAATCAATTTAACTGAAATACAGCTCACAAGACGTTTACAAACAAGTAGTGATTTAATATTTTTGAATTCTGACAGCCATTGGAAAAGTATTTAGAATTGGGTAGGGACGTAGACTTTATACTTTCTTAGTACTTTCAAAGTGCCTTTTTACTATATAAATCGACAGAATGGGTCTTTAACGCGCAAGCAATCTTCAAACATGTTACCCATTATTGTACTAGGTCAGGCCTCACATGTTAAAACCCGATAATTCCCAATCAAGAGGGCATTCCCGTTCCACCATCTGTGAATATCGCTTGATACCTCGGTGGGTTGCACCGTGGGAACCATCAGTACTCAGATGTTGCACAAGAATTAATTAATATATGAAATTATGAACATGAATACTGGTAATACTCTATAGAAAACACGATGTTCCATTCTTTACTCTCAGTTTTTGTCAGTTCATGTTTTATTAATGATATTTGTATTATTTGTGTATACTGCTGTCCAACATGATTCCCATGCCAGAGGATGTTCGAGTCGATTAACAGTATAACACGACGGGTGTCACAAGTGGAGAAGGAACTGCTAACCTCTCCGGAGCACCTGAGTTCACTCTCGGTTTTGCTGGGATTAGTGTTGCTCAATTTCAGTTTTCTAAGTGTTTTGTAGATTGTTGTTTGTCCTTTTTCCTTTTGGTCATTGTATTGTCTGACCGTCTTCTTTTGATCATTGTATTGTCTGACCGTCTTCTTTTGGTCATTGTATTGTCTGTCCGTCTTCTTTTGGTCATTGTATTGTCTGTCCGTCTTCTTTTGGTCATTGTATTGTCTGTCCGTCTTCTTTTGGTCATTGTATTGTCTGTCCTTCTTTTGACCATTGTATTGTCTGTCCGTCTTCTTTTGGTCATTGTATTGTCTGTCCGTCTTCTTTTGGTCATTGTATTGTCTGTCCGTCTTCTTTTGGTCATTGTATTGTCTGACCGTCTTCTTTTGGCCATTGTATTGTCTGACCGTCTTCTTTTGGTCATTGTATTGTCTGTCCGTCTTCTTTTGGTCATTGTATTGTCTGTCCGTCTTCTTTAGGTCATTGTATTGTCTGTCCGTCTTCTTTTGGTCATTGTATTGTCTGTCCGTCTTCTTTTGGTCATTGTATTGTCTGACCGTCTTCTTTTGGTCATTGTATTGTCTGTTCGTCTTCTTTTGGTCATTGTCTTGTCTGTCCGTCTTCTTTTGGTCATTGCATTGTCTGACCGTCTTCTTTTGGTTATTGTATTGTCTGTCCGTCTTCTTTTGGTCATTGTATTGTCTGACCGTCTTCTTTTGGTCATTGTATTGTCTGTCCGTCTTCTTTTGGTCATTGTATTGTCTGTCCGTCTTCTTTTGGTCATTGTATTGTCTGTCCGTCTTCTTTTGGTCATTGTATTGTCTGACCGTCTTCTTTTGGTCATTGTATTGTCTGTCCGTCTTCTTTTGGTCATTGTATTGTCTGACCGTCTTCTTTTGGTCATTGTATTGTCTGTCCGTCTTCTTTTGGTCATTGTATTGTCTGTCCGTCTTCTTTTGGTCATTGTATTGTCTGACCGTCTTCTTTTGGTCATTGTATTGTCTGTCCGTCTTCTTTTGGTCATTGTCTTATCTGTCCGTCTTCTTTTGGTCATTGTATTGTCTGTCCGTCTTCTTTTGGTCATTGTATTGTCTGTCCGTCTTCTTTTGGTCATTGTATTGTCTGACCGTCTTCTTTTGGTCATTGTATTGTCTGTCCGTCTTCTTTTGGTCATTATATTGTCTGTCCGTCTTCTTTTGGTCATTGTCTTATCTGTCCGTCTTCTTTTGGTCATTGTATTGTCTGACCGTCTTCTTTTGGTCATTGTATTGTCTGTCCGTCTTCTTTTGGTCATTGTATTGTCTGATCGTCTTCTTTTGGTCATTGTATTGTCTGTCCGTCTTCTTTTGGTCATTGTATTGTCTGTCCGTCTTCTTTTGGTCATTGTATTGTCTGTCCGTCTTCTTTTGGTCATTTTCTTGTCTGTCCGTCTTCTTTTGGTCATTGTATTGTCTGTCCGTCTTCTTTTGGTCATTGTATTGTCTGTCCGTCTTCTTTTGGTCATTGTATTGTCTGTCCGTCTTCTTTTGGTCATTGTATTGTCTGTCCGTCTTCTTTTGGTCATTGTATTGTCTGTCCGTCTTCTTTTGGTCATTGTATTGTCTGTCCTTCTTCTTTTGGTCATTGTATTGTCTGTCCGTCTTCTTTTGGTCATTGTATTGTCTGTCCGTCTTCTTTTGGTCATTGTATTGTCTGTCCGTCTTCTTTTGGTCATTGTATTGTCTGTCCTTTTTCCGTTTGGTCATTGTATTGTCTGTCCTTCTTCTTTTGGTCATTGTATTGTCTGTCCTTCTTCTTTTGGTCATTGTATTGTCTGTCCGTCTTCTTTTGGTCATTGTATTGTCTGTCCGTCTTCTTTTGGTCATTGTATTGTCTGTCCGTCTTCTTTTGGTCATTGTATTGTCTGTCCTTCTTCTTTTGGTCATTGTATTGTCTGTCCGTCTTCTTTTGGTCATTGTATTGTCTGTCCGTCTTCTTTTGGTCATTGTATTGTCTGTCCGTCTTCTTTTGGTCATTGTATTGTCTGTCCTTTTTCCGTTTGGTCATTGTATTGTCTGTCCTTCTTCTTTTGGTCATTGTATTGTCTGTCCTTCTTCTTTTGGTCATTGTATTGTCTGTCCGTCTTCTTTTGGTCATTGTATTGTCTGTCCGTCTTCTTTTGGTCATTGTATTGTCTGTCCGTCTTCTTTTGGTCATTGTATTGTCTGACCTTCTTCTTTTGGACATTGTATTGTCTGTCCTTCTTCTTTTGGTCATTGTATTGTCTGTCCTTCTTCTTTTGGTCATTGTATTGTCTGTCCGTCTTCTTTTGGTCATTGTATTGTCTGTCCGTCTTCTTTTGGTCATTGTATTGTCTGTCCGTCTTCTTTTGGTCATTGTATTGTCTGTCCGTCTTCTTTTGGTCATTGTATTGTCTGACCGTCTTCGATTTGCGGCTTCTGATTACTTATTTGGTATCTTCAAACTTTTCTTAGTACAAGTGCGTGAGATCACTCTGTTTATATATTTAGGGCATACGTGCATCTTTATCGGTGTACCACTTGCCAAACCACCAAATAATGCACTGATTTCAATTAATAATTTGACTGCCTTATTTAAAATTCAGCATTTAATATGGAACGTTGCATGAAATAGATTACAATTTTCTTGTATTATTGTAAAAAAAATCCCAGATTCTTTAAAAATTCAAAATCAGGAATATTTAAACACGTTTAACGGGTATTTTCTGATTAATTGTAACGCCTAATTTACTGTTACGTCAAATCTTTATTCATTATATACTACACCTCATTTACCATTCATATAAGATACATGAATTTAACATCCGTCAATCAATGTTTAAATTATATGAGATTTATTTTCAGGTAGAGTGAATTCATTTCATGAAAATAAATTGATGGGAATATAAGCAAGACAAGTTTCAATTTAATGCATATTTTAACGCCAAGATATTTAAGGATAAGTAAAATAGAGGTGTTTACGTTAAATATTTGAGGATGATGATTTTGTACTATAGGAACTAAACATTCTAGTTAAGAAATGAATTGAAAACAACCAAAATAAATTTCAAACGATGTCCCATTTACAAAAAGGATCGGAAATATTCAGAAAAGTTCTGGCAGAAATAGACCATAAATACTTAGAAAGTATCGTACCATTGGTACATGAAAGTGAAATTAACCAAGTGACTTACGAACCTTTGGAAATGGTTGACAATTCCAATAATGGAGATATGTATCAACATTCAAATGAATGTCGACAAAAGCGGCGTGTTCGATGGGTTGATCAATGTAAGAAGATGCCTATAGCCTCAGAACGTAGACATTGCCATCATAGAAGGTCGAAAAAAGATGTCAAGTCTATTTTAAAGTATAAACAGGACTTCTGTTTAGTATACATTTCATGAAGCATGGAGAGTCTGAAGAAACGTATCTAAAATTGGCTCTAATAATAACTCAAACAAAACAGTACAATTGATTTCTTTGTTAGTTGTGAGTATATACATGTAGGGTTTATTGGCAGAAGTAAGTGAGTACTGTTCAACCGCTAGAGACCTTGTAGCACTCATTTTAGGGTTATGTTCATTCTTGAAGACCCTGCTGTGACTGTAAATGTTGAACAGCAATAAAAACGCTTTTCCTTTACTTTAATTATTGTTTAAGTGTACAGTTAGACAGTCCCTCATATTTATTTACATCCACATCCTTTCCCACCAATGTATAACACAGACGTTCGTGAAATAATTCATATGTAATGTTTTAACATTGTTACTTTCCTATGTTTTTCTATCTTAAATAGGTGAGTTCATCAACATGTTTTATTTTGTCCCTATTATCATCTTCAATTAATGTATTTTGAATTGCAGGGGGTTCGGTGATCTAGTAGTTAATGAGAGCAATAGCAATCACTATCATTTCACAAATAGTGTATGCTGTTTACGTGCTGATCTTCGCGTAATATGCTCGATATGTACACATACCTTACATCAGATATTTGAAGCCACAGAGAGTACAAAGAAACATGACTTTCCCTTAGGACGGGGCTTCGATGAGTACCTCGCTCGTAAACGAATAATGTCACAATCGTTGGTTAAGTTACATATAAGCTGCATAGGAATACACAATAATGTCGTCCAGTAAGTTATACATTTTGTGTCCATTATGCTTACTACCAGTGACGTTTGACAAAACGACCATTGACCAAATGATCTAGGATGTATTAGGATCAAGTACCATACTGCATACTGATATATATTCGCACGTACTCTATAGTGTTTCGTCTAAGAAAACGGACAAAAATACAAACAACGGTCCACAAAACTCTACACAGAAAACTGAAGATTGGGGACTACGAACACCTTTAAAAACAGAGGTGAACTCATGTACTCCGGAACGGTATGAACTTCAACCATTGCAGCTTGACCCAACTTTCAATCCCCATAAACCTGCTAATATGACGCACAATCCAGAACTTTAGAGATTAACCAATATATCTAGAATTTTAAAATGTCAGTTTATCCTGCAGATCAATACTTTTCCTGCATGAAAAAGATTCCAGATATCAAATTTAATAAAACGCCATAAATCGAAGGACAAACACACACTTCAAGGTCAATAAAACACAAAATACCGATATTCTGTTCTAACTACAAGGGCATCTCCGTTTGTATTTTAATACGTAAATACGCTGAATGAATTTTAGAACCAGATGAATCGTGTTCTTATAATTGCCATAAGAAAAGATATATATTCAATATATACGTAAATATTATAGCATGTTTTACTATATATAATATTATTTCTTTTAAACAATTATAACGTTTCAGCTCCTCGTAAAAGAAATCATGATACTTGTTGATATTTATTTATGTATACTATATTCAACAATTCTCACAAATGATCTATATTTATGTCACGGCATCACCCATTACCACACGTGAATCAGTCATACATGTACTATTTTTAAATCCATACATTTTTCTGTATTGGAAAATGTTTTCTTCATGAATTGATTAACTGATATTTTGAATAAATATTTTTTTATTTATTTGCTACAAAATATTCTGTACAGTCAACTCTCAAGAGATTTGTTTACAAATGCAGATATTGATGCGATTTTATATTTTCATGAAATAAAGTTGATTAGAGTATATATAAACATTAATTATATTTCTAGTTTTTAATATTATTTTATTATTTTATCACTAAATGTGTATTTGTTAAACTCACTTTATAGATTAAAATATGTAATGTATGATAGTCTGCATTTCTATTTATAATGTTAGTGCTTAGTTAACATTTCGGCTTATTCGTATACAATTTTAGCCTTTTTCCAGTATTTATTGACAGTATATATTGACCGAGGACGTAGTTCAAGGTTCGACATATTGTTATCTTGTCAATAAATACTGACAATTTGACAGAGTTCTAAAGGATATTTTTGTTTATTATTTTATTTATTATTGATATTATTATTTATTTTTATTATATGACTTTATTGTTTAACATATTGCTCACAATAAATGAAACATTTGAGAAACATTCATTTTCACTTTCGAACTTTTTTTTTATCCTTAACCAGAAGTCAATGAAATTATATATATATATACCCATTACATACATAGTGTGTTAGTACAATACTTTGTATCAGGTCGAGTCTGTTGTGTGAACCAGTATCACTACGAGTCGCGCTATCGACCAGTTGTGATGCCGTTAATTCACACGACAGGCGAGACCTGTTACAAAGTCTTGTACCAACACACTGTGACTGCTTATCTAACACCAATAACACAAAATTTTAAACAACAAACAAGGACTGAATTTAAACTGACTAGATTTCATGACGGTTGTCCGGCAAACGTAAGAAAACCTTTCGTCTTATATACAACACAGTAATGTGCGTCTAGAAGTGGTTCGTTTGGATTAATAATAGGATGTCATCTCTGTTTAAACTTTCTATTTATAATTGTGATCTTTTTTATTCTGCGCATATCATTTATTTATTTACACAAAATAATGTGTATATATTTTACTTAAGGAAATGTCCTGTGGTCTAAGAGCAACTATGTTCATTGCCGGGCGATGGCGAGTAGAATATGTACTCATCAACTACTAAAATGAGTCCATCACACGCTTGTTTGTAGATATAGTATTGGGTTCATTTGCATGGACTTACATTTATATAATATCTTGAAGGAGTTTTAGAACTGTATGACATCCTACAACATTTATATAATATCTTGAAGGAGTTTTAGAACTGTATGACATCCTACAACAGATGGTAGTTTTGGGTAAGATTGGGGTAATAAAACTTTCAAATACAATTTCCGTACATTAATGTTATTCAATGAGAATTCTGTATTTTGTGTCCTCTAAATATTTTTGATAAACGTTTTCACTGTGTCTTAAATTGAATGCAAAACCCATATTATTGATTGATTGAGCAGTATTCCAGCTATATTCATCATAAGAACTAGTTTAAAGCAAAAGGTTCTCCTCCCTCAACCATAGGTGACCTTAGCCTAAGGTTCTCCTCCCTCAACCATAGGTGACCTTAGCCTAAGGTTCTCCTCCCTCAACCATAGGTGACCTTAGCCTAAGGTTCTCCTCCCTCAACCATAGGTGACCTTAGCCTAAGGTTCTCCTCCCTCAACCATAGATGACCTTAGCCTAAGGTTCTCCTCCCTCAACCATAGGTGACCTTAGCCTAAGGTTCTCCTCCCTCAACCATAGGTGACCTTAGCCTAAGGTTCTCCTCCCTCAACCATAGGTGACCTTAGTCTAAGGTTCTCCTCCCTCAACCATAGGTGACCTTAGCCTAAGGTACTCCTCCCTCAACCATAGGTGACCTTAGCCTAAGGTTCTCCTCCCTCAACCATAGGTGACATTAGCCTAAGGTTCTCCTCCCTCAACCATAGGTGACCTTAGCCTAAGGTTCTCCTCCCTCAACCATAGGTGACCTTAGCCTAAGGTTCTCCTCCCTCAACCATAGGTGACATTAGCCTAAGGTTCTCCTCCCTCAACCATAGGTGACCTTAGCCTAAGGTTCTCCTCCCTCAACCATAGGTGACCTTAGCCTAAGGTTCTCCTCCCTCAACCATAGGTGACATTAGCCTAAGGTTCTCCTCCCTCAACCATAGGTGACCTTAGCCTAAGGTTCTCCTCCCTCAACCATAGGTGACCTTAGCCTAAGGTTCTCCTCCCTCAACCATAGGTGACATTAGCCTAAGGTTCTCCTCCCTCAACCATAGGTGACATTAGCCTAAGGTTCTCCTCCCTCAACCATAGGTGACCTTAGCCTAAGGTTCTCCTCCCTCAACCATAGGTGACCTTAGCCTAAGGTTCTCCTCCCTCAACCATAGGTGACCTTAGCCTAAGGTTCTCCTCCCTCAACCATAGGTGACATTAGCCTAAGGTTCTCCTCCCTCAACCATAGGTGACATTAGCCTAAGGTTCTCCTCCCTCAACCATAGGTGACCTTAGCCTAAGGTTCTCCTCCCTCAACCATAGGTGACCTTAGCCTAAGGTTCTCCTCCCTCAACCATAGGTGACCTTAGCCTAAGGTTCTCCTCCCTCAACCATAGGTGACCTTAGTCTAAGGTTCTCCTCCCTCAACCATAGGTGACATTAGCCTAAGGTTCTCCTCCCTCAACCATAGGTGACATTAGCCTAAGGTTCTCCTCCCTCAACCATAGGTGACCTTAGCCTAAGGTTCTCCTCCCTCAACCATAGGTGACCTTAGCCTAAGGTTCTCCTCCCTCAACCATAGGTGACCTTAGCCTAAGGTTATCCTCCCTCAACCATAGGTGACCTTATCCGTTTTTGACTAGCCTGTTTATGTACTTTGGCTTCCAATCTTTTGACTTTGAGAGTACCTGATAAAGGTTATTCCAGAAAAGCGTTGGATGCACTAATTTCGATATCTGTGTTTTTGTTATAAATAATACACTTGACAACAATCAACATACTGGAATACAATGAAACTTCTTGTTCTGAAATTGTAGTAAGACATTTTATACATACAATGTCTGCTTCTTTTGGCGCAGATAGCAATATCTGTCAGCATCAAAATTAATTAACTTCTTTTCATCGCACCATTTAAATTTTACATGTTGCGGTGATGGAATATTTTTTGCTATATTTGTAGTAACAACATAGAAACTCAACAAAATGGCAGTATTAACATTCTGATAGAACTTTTAAATCAACTGGTTACAAAACTAAAAAAAACTAAAAAAAAAATCTCTTAAGATCAAAATAGTCAAGGTTAGTTGTGTTTTAATAAATACATTCTAACATATATGCGGTTTTTCGTTGATCTTTATCGCCGAGCTTACTGAGAAAAGAGGAATCGTGTATTACTGTCCTCAATTATAGCCAATCCATTACATAGACTAGACGAGATAGAAATGTGAAACTAAAAGTTTAGATAGGGATAGTTTGTAAAATTTTAGCCACATTAGTGGCATCAGTCGTAAGGATGAGATCTGAAATGGATGATTTGCTATGTAATTTTAAAATCCCTCAAAGGTATGTCGCATAGGAGACAATAGATTAAAGCTTACATCATCAAATCGTCAACAATATTGGGGGGGGGGGGGGGGGATCGAAAAATATAATTGAGTACTTGGTTGTTGTTTGACTGGAAGTTAGCAGTATTGCAGCCATGAAGAAGGTGATATAATGAATGGGATAAGGAAAGTATCCCGTGGGAACGGGCCACCAACGACCACCCCTATATGTATAGCGTAATATACTATAGTATAGCAGAGTATGCTCGCTTATATCATTTCTCAGTCCTTGTAGTATGTCTGGTGTCCCAAGTGACGACAAACCAATCGAAGTTGTGCTTTTTAATATGCTGATTCCGGCCCAAAACTAGAGTTGTTAGAATACAATATTTGATACATATGTATCTGATGTAATTGTAATTATATAAATACTAACTAAAATGTACTTCTCTATACCTATGTATAGACCTTTTTATTCTTAAAAACATGGGCGCGGCCATTATCGACTTCCGAGTGTGTCCGCCAATAGTAAAGTGACAAAATCTTATGTTCTCGGGGTTTATCAATACGCCAATGTATGGTTTCTCTAGTACAGGTGTCACAATATACTGTTATTTCGGCTTGAAATTCCATGATAACACCTGCTGTGAAGTGATTTTTAAACGGAGATATAATGACAATGATATAACGACAACAAATAAATTACCTGGTATGTAGTTTTTTTAAAATTACCGTTATATTCCCCATACAAAATCAGTATAAATCCTACTTGATTGAAAACTGCATGCACTTTTTTTCCTTTTTCGTTTTTTTGTTGCTTTTCAAGCATAAGAAAAAAGGGGTCCAGGTAGGGGGCCCAGGGGGCCAAGGCCCCCGGAAGCTCTGCGGGGGGGGGGGGGGGGGGGGGGGGGTTGAGGAATTACAGATATTTATTTGAACGACAATTTTGAACCAACCACACCATTTTTATCAGACCAAAACAACTTGATTTTGAGTCTTAATTTTGTCGGATAATTGTTAACAGTATGTTTTTGTCAGATTATAAGAACCTAAAGTAAAACTTTTTTTGAACAACCGTTGAGAAATTTTTTTTCGGACAACACGAGAGTTAGAATATTTTTTTTGTCGCGCAAAGCGCGAAATTTTTTCCAGTATTTGACATTAGGTTATATGACAAAAACTCTGAAGATTATTTTTTTATTCCTCCACCAAAATCAGAATATTTTTTCAGCAACATTGGGAATCAGAATATTTTTTTAGAAAAAAAAACCATAGCCTCCCCTCCCCTGGAAGTGAAATGGTCCGTCCCTCATGAATGATACTGATGTTGAAAGAACATCAGTATTAGGATTTAAGTTTACTAAATGCTTTGATCTGTAAAGTTTGTTTTTCTTATAGTTGTAAAACTGACTGAAGAAATAATGTTTAATTAGCGTGAAAAAATAGTTGATGTATGGTACCTCGGAATCAATCAGAATGGAATAATTTTTGAACTACTGACAGCAATCCATATATGATTCAGCGAACACACCCAACGTGTATTTACAATGTGTAGGAATATTTTACTACAGGTCACGAGTTAACCATTCATGAAAAAGTTTTTTGTTGAACTGTAACATATGCTTTGCGAATTTTACGGGGGCGCACGCCCCGCACGCCCCCTCTAAATCCGCCTCTGCGTACAAAGTAACAATAACTAATCCTGTTTACAACTTGACATCTTGATTCTGATACCATGTACATGGTGATCAATGGTGCCATGTGTAAATATTGATACAGATATTAAGTCTGATGCGGTTATGGTATCAATAAATTCGTTTCTAGTTTTGTATTAAATTGAGTTCTGACGTAAATTATAAATAATGGAACAAAGACACTATCTCTTCAAACTGATTTAAAGAACAGAGGTGTTATTTAAATAAGGTTAGACTGACACGACAAACACCTCTCTATTGTACCAAACAAATAACACCAACTGTTATTAGACAAAATACTAATCAGATTATTACTGTTGTATCAATTAATCTTTTGACTTTAATATTGTAGATTTGACTTGTACTTTTTTTAATTAATTATTATTTCTAACCTTGAATTACATTACATTTAGTGTCAAATCAAAAACACGAAGAACGAATTCACGATAAAAATACAGTGGTCGTTTTTAAGAAAAGGTTGGATATTTGGGAGGTTTGGCGCCTTAAAATCTGATCCAACCCACCATTTCTTTAGAAATGCCTGTACCAAGTCAGGGTCATTACGGTTTTCACAGTTTTCCGGTTGTTGACTGATTTTGTCTGTTTATATAATTATGAGTTTTGACTTTCCCTTTGTGAGATTGTTCGGAGTTCGGTAATTTTGTTATTACCTTTATATACTAAAGGGGTAATTAAAAGACGTAAATCGAATGATAGACAAAACAATGGCCACAAAGAAGGCAAAGGTACAAACAATGATTTACAAAACACTACACAACAAACTATAGATTGAGCAACATGAACCCTAATAAAACAGTCATCCACAAGTTGTCACATTTACGTATACTTTTGCAAAGTTTGTGATAATCTATTGTTAAGCATCACCTGTTGCTATCAACTGTTTGAACGTGTTTGTTAGCTAGTATAGAGAGTTTATATCTTTGAAACAACAAAACCTTGATTCTTTAACCAGTGAAAGTGGTGTCTGTTGGTTGTGCTGAACAAATCAAATAAACAATTAGGATTGGACGTTACAAAAGAATGAAGATTCCAAAGGGTTACCAGAATCCGTAATTAGAAGGACAGGCAATACAATGATCATATTGATTGATTGATTTGTTGGTGTTTAACGCCACTTTCAGCTATATCATGGCGACCAGTTTTAGTGGTGGAGGAAGCCGAAGTACCCAGAGAGAACCACCGACCCTGGGCAAGCAACTGGTAAGCTTTATCACTTGCGGTTGCGAGTCGAGTGCACCCTTTTTCGTAATTTACAAAGCCGGGCGCGAACCCATGCCGTATTGGTGATAGGCTTGTATGAGTTGCTAGGTAATCCAACTCATTGAGACATCCGGGCCCTACAAAACATTACACAGAAAACTAAACATTGGGAAACTCATGTGCTACGGAAGGGTTATTTATCGGATATTGCATAAAATGAAGATAAGCACATTGCATGATCCATTTGAAGATTTGCTTTAACAGTTGTGATTTGAGGGTGACAAATCCATGTCGTCAGCAACTCATTATGTAACCATCAAAAAATGATTCATTCAAGCAAATATTCACGCTTTGCACATCCAGAAAATAATGTATTTTCAATTCAGTCGTCATTCTAGATAAAACAACACAATTAGATTTTTGAATGTATATTTGCGGAAATGTGGAGACGAGATTATAACACGGACATGCTTCAAATACGATAAGACCGAAACTTCATAGTGATTTCTATAGCAACTAGGGAATTGGTGACAGCGTGAGGTCTGGCCACAGATATAACACCAATGGAACGTAGGTGCACATGGCGAAACCCAACTCGTGTTAAGGTTTCCAAGATAATAACACAAATGCAGTGGTATCTACACATTTTCTGAACAGAATAATTGTTCATCATACTATTTTGATATTTTACCCTCAAGAAGCCAGCAACTTGTCATTAGATATATCATATATTTGAATTCTTTTAGCTTAGCTGAATTCCAAATTCAATACAAAAAGTTATAGTAATTATTGGACAAACATCTAAATTTCGTATAACGACCGGATATAATTAAATTTGTGATATCATTTAAATAGTGTCAGAGTAAATATTGGATGAGAATATTATTTCGGATATCATGTTACGGACATATGGTGCCATTAACTTATTTAAAAATTACCTACCTATTTACTGAGCAATTAAACAATCTAAATAAGGAAATAACGATACGGCTCCTTCCGCCATTGTACGTCTCCACAATGAGTGTGGAGGGGGTGTTAATTCAATACACCCAGACTGACACGGCAAACATTTATTTATTGTAACCATGTAAGAGCACCATCCCTTGAAATAATTTTAAATAGCAGTGGACATTACACAACGGTACAATCCTAACAGACAAAAACAAACACCAAGGAAACGCCAACTGAATGACAGGAAACTGTATCAATGAATCAAAGTCAACCAAACGCTTCCAATTCACATACAATAAGAAATACCAAAAACAGCGTTTTTTTCTCGGATTTGTTTTTCTCTCTCATAGCATCAGTACCACCTTATATTATTCAATCAACACTTAGGGATATCAAAAGAAAGCTGTTCATTTATAAATATGTTCATATCGTCCCTTTTTCTTCCACATTAACGTCATCCATCACAGATCATTGGTTGTACAACTATGTATCAGTACCTAAAATCATGTCAATGTTGGCGCTGATTTTGCCTACAATTACAGAGAAATTGGGGTGACAAGCTTATATTATTCAGCATAGAAATATTACGTGTACTCTATTTAGACTAAATAGAGTGGCAAGTTAAATAACAGTCGGGTGTCAATTATTTATTTTGATAAAAAGATAGGTTTCCGAATTTTAAGGTTAAGTTAAAATTTGCATTTACACAATTCGCGCTTTTTGATTTTGTTTTGTTCTGCAAAGTGTGAACAGACTACAACTCGTAGATAAGTGTTGCTAATAAGGAACTACAGAAATGAATGTAGCATTTACCATGACGATGAATTCACTGTCACCCGTTCAATTAGTTAACTTTGAAACCAATGCTAGGTATCGATAGTCAAAGGACCAGCTATACAAGAGCAGGACAACAATTGGCTATCGTTTAATAAGATTAGAATTATGAATGTATAATGTCACTGAGGAGAACTAATATTATAGATATGACAACGTTTGTGTCACAAACATTAGATAGGACTCAATATATTTTCTAATCCAGTGTGTGAGGGTTGGCATATTACTTACATATAGGACTGCATCATTTCACTATGAGGGCATGCTTTGACCCAAATAAGTAGCTTAGCCCCGCCACGTTTTTATTAAATTGCCTTTCTTAATGGTCATATATAAATGTGCACAGAGTATCGATTTTTACCTTTGTTTGTACGATTTTTCGAATGGGTTTTGGAACTGTTCCGATTGTATGGTATTTTTATTGCTATACTATTTCAGTTATAATCGTGACTAGAAGTTTTATTAATGCAGCAAACTGGAGAAACCCACAAACCTTTCATAAATCACGTACACTATCATTGAATATGCATAGCAAAAATATCTTAGCACGACACCTACATAAAAAAAATCAAACTTACAAACGTATTTTGTATATTCAGTTGTTGAACTAGTCAAATAAATATATAATTAAACATACTAACCTTCCTATAAGTCTCAACATATACCAATATAGATAATAATTATTATTAGATCAAAATATGCCTGGTCATATTGTTCGTAGTCAAAAACAAAACATAATATTTATGGATAAAAACGTAGATATATAATTTAGTGTGCACGATGTGATTCTGAAATAACTTTCGATACAATTATTTAACGCCATCTTGTGTAATAATTCAGTGATATCATGCCGTGAAATTTTAATTAAACCGTTAAAATACAACAAGGAAATATGAGTAGCACGTTATAATGTAATAAGACTTACACATGAAAAGGCATACTTTAATAAGATCTCACACGATGAATCGTATGAACTTATCAAACATAGCAAAACAAATTAAATATAAGTAGAGTTTCCTTATTTACAAACTGAGTATGATTTTTCTTTCACATTGCATAAGACGAAGGGTCAGAAACCGACGATACTGTAGAAGCATTAGGTCGTGCATGTACATGGAAATATGAGCAATTATGAAGATGTCTAAAGAAATGACCAGTGGTGCTAAACATGAATTACGTTATGCTAAGGAATGCCAAAAAATAAGACCATTCGGCTATCAAACGTCATACCAATCGAGAAGTCCAAATCATCCATATATATTAATTTATTGCTGACGCTAATTTTAGAAACACACAACCGCATCAGTGGTAGTGTAATAATAGTACAGCGTATTCCTTAATACGATATATTTCACTTTAATCAGACATTTTAAAGTAGACGTTGTTCATTTATAATGTTTCAGTAAGCCATGGGTTACGATGGTAATATAGATGTCATCTTTCTCATAAGGTGGTGAACTATTAATCTCCCATGGTATCATCTACATAGTAGTCAGTGTTTCGGCACGGCCATGGTTTATAAGATATATTAATTATTGAAATTAATACTTAATTGTTATTAAAACTAAGTTACCCTGCTTCGGTTCTTTGGTTTAATTGTTAATACAAACATTCAAATCTTTTGACTTTTGAACCAACCTAAAAAAGGTAATCATTACAGCTCTAAACTTGCCCCTTCCTCTAGCACGCTCTAACTTGCTCCTTCCTCTAGCACGCTCTAACTTGCCCCTTCCTCTAGCATACTAACTTGCTCCTTCCTCTAGCACGCTCTAACTTGCCCCTTCATCTAGCACGCTCTAACTTGTCCCTTCCTCTAGCATGCTCTAATTTGCCCCTTCCTCTAGCATACTAACTTGCTCCTTCCTCTAGCACGCTCTAACTTGCTCCTTCCTCTAGCATGCTCTAACTTGCTCCTTCCTCTAGCACGCTCTAACTTGCCCCTTCCTCTAGCATACTAACTTGCTCCTTCCTCTAGCACGCTCTAACTTGCTCCTTCCTCTAGCACGCTCTAACTTTCCCCTTCCTCTAGCATACTAACTTGCTCCTTCCTCTAGCACGCTCTAACTTGCTCCTTCCTCTAGCACGCTCTAACTTGCCCCTTCATCTAGCACGCTCTAACTTTCCCCTTCCTCTAGCATGCTCTAATTTGCCCCTTCCTCTAGCATGCTAACTTGCTCCTTCCTCTAGCACGCTCTAACTTGCTCCTTCCTCTAGCATGCTCTAACTTGCTCCTTCCTCTAGCACGCTCTAACTTGCCCCTTCCTCTAGCATACTAACTTGCTCCTTCCTCTAGCACGCTCTAACTTGCTCCTTCCTCTAGCACGCTCTAACTTGCCCCTTCCTCTAGCACGCTCTAACTTGCTCCTTCCTCTAGCATGCTCTAATTTCCCCCTTCCTCTAGCATGCTCTAATTTGCCCCTTCCTCTAGCATACTAACTTGCTCATTCCTCTAGCACGCTCTAACTTGCTCCTTCCTCTAGCATGCTCTAACTTGCTCCTTCCTCTAACATGCTCTAATTTGCCCCTTCCTCTAGCATACTAACTTGCTCCTTCCTCTAGCACGCTCTAACTTGCTCCTTCCTCTAGCACGCTCTAACTTGCCCCTTCCTCTAGCACGCTCTAACTTGCCCCTTCCTCTAGCATGCTCTAATTTTCCCCTTCCTCTAGCATACTAACTTGCTCCTTCCTCTAGCATGCTCTAACTTGCTCCTTCCTCTAGCATGCTCTAACTTGCCCCTTCCTCTAGCACGCCCTAACTTGTTCCTTCCTCTAGCACGCTCTAACTTGCCCCTTCCTCCAGCATACTAACTTGCTCCTTCCTCTAGCACGCTCTAACGTGCTCCTTCCTCTAGCTTGCTCTAATTTGCCCCTTCCTCTAGCATACTAACTTGCCCCTTCCTCTAGCACGCTCTAACTTGCTCCTTCCTCTAGCACGCTCTAATTTGCCCCTTCCTCTAGCATACTAACTTGCTCCTTCCTCTAGCACGCTCTAACTTGCTCCTTCCTCTAGCATGCTCTAACTTGCCCCTTCCTCTAGCACGCCCTAACTTGTTCCTTCCTCTAGCACGCTCTAACTTGCCCCTTCCTCCAGCATACTAACTTGCTCCTTCCTCTAGCACGCTCTAACTTGCTCCTTCCTCTAGCATGCTCTAACTTGCCCCTTCCTCTAGCATACTAACTTGCCCCTTCCTCTAGCACGCTCTAACTTGCTCCTTCCTCTAGCACGCTCTAATTTGCCCCTTCCTCTAGCATACTAACTTGCTCCTTCCTCTAGCACGCTCTAACTTGCTCCTTCCTCTAGCATGCTCTAACTTGCCCCTTCCGCTAGCACGCCCTAACTTGTTCCTTCCTCTAGCACGCTCTAACGTGCCCCTTCCTCCAGCATACTAACTTGCTCCTTCCTCTAGCACGCTCTAACTTGCCCCTTCATCTAGCACGCTCTAACTTGCTCCTTCCTCTAACATGCTCTAACTTGCCCCTTCCTCTAGCATACTAACTTGCTCCTTCCTCTAGCACGCTCTAACTTGCTCCTTCCTCTAGCATGCTCTAACTTGCCCCTTCCTCTAGCACGCTCTAACTTGCCCCTTCCTCTAGCATGCTCTAATTTGCGCCTTCCTCTAGCATACTAACTTGCTCCTTCCTCTAGCACGCTCTAACTTGCTCCTTCCTCTAGCATGCTCTAACTTGCCCCTTCCTCTAGCACGCTCTAACTTGCTCCTTCCTCTAGCACGCTCTAACTTGTCCCTTCCTCTAGCACGCTCTAACTTGCTCCTTCCTCTAGCACGCTCTAACTTGCCCCTTCCTCTAGCACGCTTTAACTTGTCCCTTCCTCTAGCACGCTCTAACTTGCTCCTTCCTCTAGCATGCTCTAACTTGTCCCTTCCTCTAGCACGCTCTAACTTGCCCCTTCATCTAGCATGCTCTAACTTGCTCCTTCCTCTAGCACGCTCTAACTTGCTCCTTCCTCTAGCGCGCTCTAACTTGCTCCTTCCTCTTGGACGCTCTATCTTGCTCCTTCCTCTAGCACGCTCTAACTTGCCCCTTCCTCTAGCACGCTCTAACTTGCCCCTTCCTCTAGCGCGCTCTAACTTGCTCCTTCCTCTAGCACGCTCTAACTTGCCCCTTCCTCTAGCGCGCTCTAACTTGCTCCTTCCTCTTGGACGCTCTATCTTGCTCCTTCCTCTAGCACGCTCTAACCTGCCCCTTCCTCTAGCACGCTTTTACTTGCCCCTTCCTCTAATACCAGATTCTACTTCATTCTCTGTATTTTCTTGAATCTCTATTCAAGAATACAGAACCAGAAAAGATTCTGCAGTTGATTCTGGTTGATGTCTATTCTAAAGATTTAGTTTGCATGCTTTGTTTTCCATTTTAGACATTCGGTCATCACAGAAAATTTAGGCTACTATTTATTGACCTTTGATTTTTTTTTAGCGCATCAAAGGCTATGGATTGGTTGGTTGTTTCATGTTTAACTAACGCCAACCCCGGTACTATTTTTGCTATGATACTAGTATGGGGCCAATTAATACTATTAATAAATTTGATTTGAAAACTAGAAGTTAAAATATAATAAAATAAACTATCGATTAATGTATGCAACACATCTACATGTATATATATATATATATATGAACAGTAAACACCGATTTACATTTAAAATGATATCGACAACATAAATAACATTCGTCACTTCAGTGTATTAGTGAAAACGACATCAGTATAATTTAGTTCTAATAATAAAACCCTAAATGCTCGCTTACTCGCAAGGGTTATAACGGGATGCCATTACACGTAATGGAGCAGCCGCCGAGATTTTTTGCGCACGCTTACAGAGCTTCTGACGCCTGCATTTATCAATAATAAGACATAACCTTTCCTTTTGTCCATTATTATAACAAGTTTTTATCACCTACCAGTATTTTAGAATGTAATTCCCACAAAATAAAATCTTCTCTTTGAAAATTTTGAATTTCGTCATTTCCGGCCTCACTATTTGGATGTCGATACCATATTTGGCGATTTAGGCGTGAATGTTTACCAATCGTAACTACTCGGCCATTCTCGCTACCCTGCAAATAACAGGGTAGCGAGAATGGCCGAGTAGTTACGATTGGAATGTTTACATCAGCTTGTAATAAGAAATACCATATTTAGAAAAGCTCCGCCTTCCGTAGTTTCCGGTTATGGAAAACCGATCGTTTTTTGAATTTTGAACAAGGTTGTTGTTAACTTTGAAAAGCATATATTTCTCAGCCAAACCGATTTAACCAGGACTGGGATCATCAGTAATTGTTATAATGAAATATTTGAAGCGTAAATAGTGAGTTTTTATGTTTCAACTGAACTTTTTTTTTGCTCCATTGTGACGAATGGGACCGCGTTGTAGCTCTGCCGAGACACAAGTTTGTCACAGGAGCTACATTATTGCAGCTAGTATAATTAAACAGGTAGCTTATGTCATAAACCATTTCAAATGAGTCGAATGAGTCAAATGAGTTTAAATATCTTCCTCAATTGTGTTAGAGAAAATTAAGTTGTAAGGATCAAAGATACTGAAATTACGTACACAAGATATGTATATATTATTATATATAAATGGTAGTGTATAGACTATGACCGTTTTTGATTTTTTATGTTTTATCAGACTTAAAATGTTGTTGTTAATTACACATTGGTGTACTTATTACCCCAAGTTTTTATATACAAATCATTGTGATGGATACTAATAATAAATATTTCACATAATCAAGTGATATTTATATCTATTGATAATTATTTCTTTTCAGGATAAAATCGGGAAAAAAGTGTATGCCACATCGTCAGAATAGTTCAAAAATCTATTCGTGACGTGACGTTTACTTACACGAAGATTTAATTATAGCTCTAAATGTTGACATTTTTACAGCAGTTCTGACGTTCATATGTAATAGTCATAGGTTTGATTGATTGTTGCAGGTGTTACTTTCATTGGTTTTGGGTTTTTTCTTTCTTATTGTAATATCTATCTTTTGGCGGATATTAGTATTTTATCCCGAGCCAGAGGCTTCCATGAATTATTTCGATTCTGATATGTCTGAAAGTACAAATACGATAGTATACTTTGATTGGAAGACGGTTATTTATATTTACGCTTGAGGAATATATCGCACACAATTTATGCTGCCAAATTCGAGCAGACTATTATTCATCAACATGTACATTTACGACGGGAAAGTCAGTCGCATGTGCTAATGAGATTATACCCAATCGACAAATCGCTCGCTTGTTCACAAAGCTAAAGAAGGGCGTCATGTTAGAATAGCTGTTTTTTTTTTTTAATCTGTATTTTCTGTTTTGTAAATATGAATGTAGTTGAGGTTAATTTCACTCATGTATTGCTATATATATATATATTTTGTTTATTTCTTTTTGCCATGTATTATGCTATGGAGAGGGCGTGTATAATGTTTTATAGCTTGTGCCAAATTCCATTGCTTATATTAAATAAATATCAAAGTAATTAAATATTATTAATTCAAAATAAATTTCACTTTCTTGGTTTGGTACAATCATTTCAATAAAAGGTGACGGAGCTAAACTGTATTTATAGTCCCAAACCTTCTGTTTGTAATTTTATTTACGTTTTTTAAACTCTTTGCTCTAGTTAGTATTAAGCATTAATCTTTGTTCTGTATTTTATTTACATCTTCGGCATACATTGCAATAATGATGCTTGAATAGGATATTTTTTATGTGAGACTTTTGTGTCAACAATAGTTACATATCTATAGACATGAAAGTGGAATATCAATTATTTATGGAATGTTGAAATTAAATTGATCAGGTCACATATATTATAACGACAAACTGTTTTAGATTATCAAATGTATACTATGCTTTGCTTAAAATATATATTAAATTGAGAGTTATGAGTATATGTTTATTAAAAATGTATTAGTAATTTTTAACAAATTACTTCATAAGCCATTAGGACAAAGTACCGTTTACCTCAAGACATTTTTTGAAAACGTGCAACAAGAATTATTGATTGTGTAAATGTTTTTTTTTTATACTCGTAGAATTAAACTATCTAATTAGCTGATTTTATAAAAGAAAAATAATAATAAAAAAAATGAAAAAAGTACACTAGACAGCATTTGAGTACAA
The DNA here is from genome assembly GCA_963383655.1 of Bathymodiolus septemdierum. Taxonomy (NCBI): domain Eukaryota; kingdom Metazoa; phylum Mollusca; class Bivalvia; order Mytilida; family Modiolidae; genus Bathymodiolus; species Bathymodiolus septemdierum. Next base: position 37,667,429 of record OY726518.1, read on the forward strand.
CTAGAAAACATGTCTCTGAATTGGGACACATTATATCGATGATGAATTAACCGCTTTTTGTTCTTTTTTCTTCAGGATACGTGCTCATAACTGAAATACTGCTTACATGACGCTACACAACAACAAGTCAATCACGTAATTGATACAACCTAACAACAACGACCCAACCTTCATCACGTGTTCAATGACGTCATCGTGGTGCTGATATTTCATTTGATTGGAAACATCTTTGGTTTAAAGATCATTCATGCTTCTAATGCTTTTAATCTTATAAACTGATCTTGTTTTACCAGTAGGTAGGTACACTGGTTTACCAGTAGGTAGGTACACTGGTTTACCAGTAGGTAGGTACACTGGTTTACCAGTAGGTAGGTGCACTGGTGCTCTTAAGTTCATCATAACTGTCATTCTGTCCTTTAAAACCAGAGTTCGATCAGTTTAAATTTTTCCATGCACTAAAGAATCCAAGTACAAATTTAATGTTTTTAAATCGCTCTCTAATTCATCAAACCAAGTTAAATAAGTTTTGTATATCAGGCTCTACAAACAACGATGTGCAAACTTTTAGCAAACGTTTCATTATTTTCATTGTACCTATTACAAAAGGGAATATATTTTTTATATTATTTTTTACCCATTACTAAATTTTGATATTATCATATACAAGTAATAATTGATTAATTGTTGTTTAGCGTCAAGTAAACAATATTTCAGCTATTTTCATTATGAGAACAAGTTAACATACAAACACTAAATGTTTGGTACATTGATGAACGTATGGACGGATGGTTTGATTGCACCTTCATTCCGTGTGAACGTATGGACGGATGGTTTGATTGCACCTTCATTCCGTGTGAACGTATGGACGGATGGTTTGATTGCACCTTCATTCCGTGTGAACATATGGACGGATGGTTTGATTGCACCTTCACTCCGTGTGAACGTATGGACGGATGGTTTGATTGCACCTTCATTCCGTGTGAACGTATGGACGGATGGTTTGATTGCAACTTCATTCCGTGTGAACGTATGGACGGATGGTTTGATTGCACCTTCATTCCGTGTGAACGTATGGACGGATGATTTGATTGCACCTTCATTTCATGTGAACGTATGGACGGATGGTTTGATTGCACCTTCATTCCGTGTGAACGTATGGACCGATGGTTTGATTGCCCTTCATTCCGTGTGAGCGTATGGACGGATGGTTTGATTGCATCTTCATTCCGTGCAAATATAAGACAATTTGAAGCAGCTCATATGGAAGAATAGTGTTCATTGATGGCCCGTCAGAAAGCAAGCCTCTATGACACGACCCATCACCCCCACCCCAGTTTTCTTGTGGCAATCAAACATCATTAGTCAATTATGCCCACCCCAGAGCCACCTTTTCACCTATATGACATTTGTTTCTAAACCTGTTCTCGTCGTGCACATAGCTACAACCTGGGGGAATCCCGAGTATACAACTTCTATGACAGGGACGTTTGAAGGTTGTACAAGCTACAACCTGGGGGAATCCCGAGTATACAACTTCTATGACAGTGACGTTTACTGGTTGTACAAGCTACAACCTGGGGGAATCCCGAGTATGCAACTTCTATGAAAGGGACGTTTACTGGTTGTACAAGCTACAACCTGGGGGATCCCGAGAATACAACTTCTGTGAAAGGAGCATTCATAGGTTTTACAAGCTAAAACGTGGGGAGAGGGGTTCTCGAGTATACAACTTCTATGAAAGGGACGGTCACTGATAATACGAAACAAATCAAATATACCACTCTCCCTTATGGCGTTAATTTTCCGTTACCAGACTTACCATTATCTCTGACATTTTGATGTAAAACAACAATCAATCAATCAACCACCAGTAAAATATAAGATAATGTATAAGGGCGGAGGAACCACTCCTTATAAAATATTGAACGTGGCATCCTTACGCACAACCTGCAACGGAAGAAACTATACTGATATTGCTTGGGTACAGCGGGATACCACTGGAGAATGTTTAACGGCAGTATTATTTTCTAACAAAAACCATGTACTTGGATATACCGCCTATATATTACCAGTCATAGATGATTTACTTCTTATTTCCAATATTTTTAATGAATTAAAAAGAAGCAACCATTGATTGTTTAACACACAGTGGGTAGCATTCGGGCTACGACAAACATAGACTTGTAAACAATTTGTAAAAGGTGGGATTGTGGAGTGTCTATAATCGACTTGTTTGATTACCACAAGTTAGAGCGGAATCGCGTGTTAGTGGTTCTCCACTGGTTTGTATGCTGTAGTTATGTTCTATTTCTATTCATCGAGTGGTTTCATAGTTCATATGATATGGAAAGAAAGTGATGTCCGAACCCAACCAATATCAACAAAATGAACAACTACCTCTCGCCTCAAACCATTGATCACAAAAGAGACCATGTCATATGCTGATACTCATACAAGTATTACTGTCAAAACATATTAAAGTTGTTCCTAGTTCCATTAAAGCATACAAGACAAGTTGTCTACACAATAAAATGGAACGAACATGCGGAATATTTAAGAAGTTTAAAAAGGGACCACCATTATCATGTAACTGGTTCATCTGGAAAATCATAACGATAAGCGCATGCTCATATCATACAAAGACACCATGCTAAATATGAACTAGTTCCGTCCAAAGGGAAAACAATGATTGCCAATCCAAGACAATGTGACGGACGGGCAATGACAATCTCGTACACCCACACATCTACAAGTGTGGGTATACTATTCAAGGTATTTCATAACATATGGGGAAATCCCATAATAAAATTTGAAATTTGTTCAAGGATTTTTACATTCGAGTAAGTTGTCAATGCTATAAGGTAACATTGACACCCAGTATATGTAATTATTACTTCATGCTATTACATATATAAATCAAAAGTGTTTTAAATGAACACAATTAAACTTATTGAACTGATACACCTATACCGATACATTAACATGGGAACTTTTAAATTACATTTTAATCATTCGTCTCTATTAAAAGGAGATACATTACGCAATGGCTGCCCATCCTTATAAGGAAATGTATACAACAAGATACAGAAGTAACATAAACCTTTGTGAGAAAAAGCATGAGAGCATATCTATATTATATATTAATTTATTAATATCTTTTATAGATATGTGTTGATGGAACCGATGTTATAACTTTTAAAGAAGATCGAAGGCATGAAGTGCTTTACGTCAGTAAATATTTTTCTACTTGATAGAGTTGAATCCTAATTGTTACATTTTTATGTTTATGTACTTAAAAACGCCTTGTTAAAATTGTATGCATCCTACGTAACAAATGCACCTTACGATTATCAGATTGGTTTTTGAAACTTTTCTGGTCATGTTGTACTTTTGTTTTGTTTTTCAGTTTAACAAAGTAGTTTTACAATTACTTGTATCACATATAACATTATCTAGAACATAGAGAATAGTAATGTCAGTCTAATGTGGTATTCAATACTTTCCTGTTTATTATTAGATTTAAGGGATAAAGTTCAACATTGTCATTACTAGATATTGGTGACGGTTTCCAGGTCTCAAACCATAGAGATGCCCAGCCCGTCCACAGGTAGTGGTACCCTTTCGATGGGGAGTTGTCGGGTTATAATACGGAAAGCCTGATTGTGGACCATAGACGTTACGCGTTAAAGACCTCTTTTGTGGATTTCGGAAAAATAGAGTTTGGTGCATTGCATAGTCGCTATGTAAAGATAAAATTGTTGGTCCTTTCCCAACTCTCCATTCCAGTGGCAGTCAAAAGTTATTACTCATTCTTCCGTCAATACTGTCTAACTGTTTATTTTTATTTGCTTTATACACAATATTGATTTTTCGTTCAGTATCGACCCCGAGGAAACCCCGGGTATAAGAACATAGTTTCGCGATTGCGGGTTACCACAGTACTACCCCTCCGACATCGTTGACCGCTAGTTGTGCTGTACGAATCAAAGATACCACATGCAATATAACGCAAAAAAGTGCCTCGTATTTGGAGAATGTCAAGCTTGCAGCAGCTCCCAACAGGCTATAACTTGTTGGTGATACTCGTTTGTGACACGTTGCTAAGAAGCATTTCCCCACCTTATCCATTAAATCCTCTATTTTCATATGACAATCTATATTTCCACCCATATGGTCATCCTAGTGCCATAACTTTACCTACATGATCTATTGTTTTGAACTTTACGTGAAAAGAGATGATTTCAATTTTCCCATTGTGAGCTTTCCATTTATATGTAGCAACATTCCAGCAGCACCTGCAGATGGAGTATATATCTCTCACTTGATCCGATATTCCAGGATAACAAGGAAGCTACTGAAACAAGGGTTTCTCTTGCTTAAGTTGAAGTCATGACTTCGAAATTTGTTCGGTCGCCACCATGACTTGGTTGACCATATTTCTTACTAGATTAACACTGTGGATGCCTCTAACTTGAGTTCACCCCCGGTTTTTAGTGGGGTTCGTTACTCGATCTTTAGTTTTATGTGTATGTTTTTTAAATCATTGTTTGTCATTTTGTCCTTTTTCGTTTGGCCATTATGGTGTCCGTTCTTCTTCGATTTACGGATTCTGATTACCCCTTTGCTATCTTCAAACTCTTCTATGATATTACCCGCACAATGAATCATTAATTGCACACTGGTTAAATTGCTTAATGAATGGTGAATGATGATAATAGTGATTGACCATTTTCACTGAAAGACCTCGAGAAGCTGCAAACCCTAACAACTAGAAGTAAGAATCGGGCGATGACAAACATGACATTTTTATTGGTTTTATTAGGAAAGTTTTATGTACATATAATTAAGTACTAAATTTCGTAGCCAATTTAATATTCAGTATTTTATTAAATTGGATCAAGATATTTATCAGACAATAAAACATAACTTTATGATTTTCATATTTTATCATTAATAATATATGACATTTGTCCTTCAAAATGTCTGCCATATTTAATTCTTTTCGTGTCTTATTGATATTGGCACGACACGTTGAGTAATCTCTCACTACTGTCTAATACGTCATTGTGTAGTGATTTGTCAGTGAGATAGCGCTATAAAAATACAACCATCTTGTTGGCCTAGTAGAAAACAGACATCGTCATCCTTTTATTTAAAAGTAACTTGTTCTTGCCATGATAGAGCTGGAAATAGCGTGTTCTTTTCCTTTCTCAGTTCACTTTGAAGACATTATATCAAGTTCCTTCAAATATCTTTGTTAATACATGTACATGTATATATAAATTTTCATAAAAGTGCCACGAGTGTGATGCTACCGAACACAGTTTTGAAAGTGTTTATACAACAAAAGAACTGTTCCAGTCCAATCTGGATCAATAGTTTCCGATCAGAGTATTTTCGTGCGATTTTTTTTATTATTAAAATAAGCACAATTTGCTTAATCGGAATAAATCGGCTGAAAGAAAAACTTAAAAGTGGAAAATCCCAAGATGAGCCCAATCGGGTTTGGTTTCATTTATATCAATGATTTCTGAGATTAATGTGCACCATTTATATCAATGATTTCTGAGAAAGCATATTAATGTGCACCAACACATAGATCATTTGAAAACAACCATCCTATGAACATTTCTTATAATTTTATTGCAATGTAAATAACAGGTAATAACGAAATTAGAAAAGAAATTCGACTACGCGATCGCCTGAGAAAAAATGTTCTAAAATTTGGGAGGGAAAGTGATACCTTAAAATATAAGAAAAACAAAGGAATAAGGTCAATAATATGAAAAAGAAAGCAAAAGAAAAATTTGAAAGTAACTTAGACAATATATCATTAGATAATTCGACGAACCCTAAAACTTGCTGGAAAACAATGAAAATGCTAATTAAATCTAACAAGGGGAGTAACTGTATCCCTCCACTTCGAAACACATTTAATGGTGAATATTTAGATGAAATGGTATATGACGACGACAAAAAATGTGAACTATTAAATAAATATTTTAGCTTAGTATCTAAGTTGGAGGAAGAAAATATACCATTCCCCCCCCCCCCCCCCCCCCCCCCCCCCCTTTGAAAGTAAAACTAATGACTCAATTACTGACATTTTTGTAACTGCTAGTATGTAGATATCATTCAAATATTAGACCTAAAAAAAGCGTCCGGTCCTGACAAAATTAACCATAAAATGCTCAAAATAGCCCCAGAAAAAAATTGCCGAACCACTTCAAATTATCTTTAACAAATCTTTATGACAAGGCAAGTTCCTTCAAGCTGGAAAATTGCACACATGATAGCTATTTTAAAAAAAGGTGATGCCTCTTTGCCTTCAAATTACCGTCCGATATCTTTAATAAGTTGTGTTGGTAAAATTATGGAGAGAGTAGTTTATAAAAATGTTTATAATTATCTTGTTAGAAACAAACTTATATATGAGTATCTTCCGAAACATTCTACTATCCACCAGTTGTTAGAACTATACAACTCTATACTCAATTCACTAGGAAAAAAAGAATTTAGTTGTTTTTTATTCTGTGACTTTTCCAAAGCTTTCGATAAAGTTTGGCACAGGGCTTTAATACATAAAATGAATTATTATGGTGTAAAAGGTCCTTTAATCAAATGATTTGAAAATTATTTGTATCAAAGAAAGCAAAAAGTGATTAACAGTGCAACATCATCAACTTGTTTGTGAAGTCTCTGCTGGAGTCCTTTGCTATTTTTAATTTATATAAATGATATTGGAGAGAAGCTCCTCTCTCTCAGTAGACTCTTTGCAGATGATACTTCTCTAGGTTATTCAAGTCAAAATGTTGTTGAAATTGAAAATGTTATAAATCACGACTTGTATGAACTAAATGCATGGTCCACAAAATGGTTAATGTCTTTTAATACAGACAAAACTGAGATTATGTTATTTTCCAATACAGACGTTAGATATAATTTTAATTTCTCATTTAATGGAAACAATATCCCTATAACAATGAGCCATAAACACTTGTGTGTAACCTTGTCAAGCGATGCTAAATGGAATAACCACATTGAAAATATAATCTTAAACGTATCAAGACATTTAGGTATTCTACGAAAATTAAAATATAGGTTAAGTAGACAAAATCTAGAAAAACTGTACTTAGTATATATCTGCCCAATTTTTGAATATGCCTGTAAAATATGGGATAATTGTGGAGTGTGTTATTCAACCAAACTTGAAAAATTGCAACTAGATGCCGCAAGAATTGTAACTGGATTACCAATTTTCACAAAAACAGATAAATTGTACTCAGAAACAGGATGGACTACTCTCTCTAGTAGAAGGCATAATAGGAAACTCCAGTTATTTTATAATATAAAGAATGGACATGCACCAAATTATCTTAGAGAACTTATTCCCCCTACTGTTCAAAGCACAACTATTTACCCCTTAAGAAACGGTTCGGATTTAATAATACCTTTTTGTAGACTCTCGATTACAACTGAATCTTTTATTCCATCTACTGTTAAACTCTGGAACCGGGTAGGTCAATTTGATCGTAATCTTGACACATTAACTAAATTCAAAAAAGCCATTCGAAAGGAACAGTCAGATAACACAAAACGTATCCCGAAACATTTTTATTATGGTCCCAGAAAACTTAATATTATTCTTACTCAACTTCGTAACTCGTATTCCTTTCTAAATTACGATCTATCAAAGATTAATATAGTAAATGATGCTGCTTGTTCTTGTGGAGCACCACGGGAAGATGCATTCCATTATTTTTTTACTTGTCCTAACTATACTGAAATAAGACTTATTATGATGAACAATTTAAATTGGGTACAGACAAGCGATCTGAATCTACTAACCTGTGGGTCCGATGATTTAACATACGAAGAAAATATTAATATCATCAAACACGTTTTCAATTTTATTAAATCTTCAAAAAGATTCCTTGTAGTATAATTACTCGATAATTATCTACTCTCCAACCTCGCATCTATCCAACACAACCTTTTTATTAATTCGTTAATTATTTACAATATATTTCTATATGTATTATATGCATGCTCAGAATGATCATTATAATATATGTGAATTTATTGTATTAATGGGAGAAGACTTCATAAGTTGGTAAAACTTGTGTCCTATCCCTTTTGTTAATTTAACAAATAAAATCATCATAAACTAAAACAGGTTTTGAATATGAAAATATAAAAGTTTGCATGTGGGGGGAGGGGGATGCTTAAATGGAAAATATATAACATGACAAAATCGTTTAAAGACTTGTCAACATGATTCGGTTATTCCATGTTCTGAGATCTTATTTATAATCTCTATAAACTTTTCTATTAATTTGTGTTTAAAATTAATCCTACAAATCACAGGATAGTCCTAAGTCCTGATTGATACAAACTTGACTCCCATTTAATAAACTGACAGAAACTGGGATAAAGTATAAGAGTCTTGTCAATATATAAAACATTAAGTGATAACCTAATTCTCTGACCCTATCTATATCTCACCTGTCTCAGGTACTTTAAATAAGTTGTAAATCGTCTTACAAATGATTTTCAAGTGGATTTCGTCGTTATTGATATTTATTATTGACATTGTATAAGATTTATCGGTCTAATCTTGGTCAATGGCCTCTTTCTTCATTTCGCTTTCTAAGGTGTAAATACAACACTCATTATTAACATTTCTCCAACATACTCATCGCGGGAACCCTGGGTATAGAAAAATAACGTAGCTCCACCGTTGTGAGGTACACACGCCTTCAAAGGTGACGTCCGTTAATTGTGCTAGACAAATCAAATAGACATTTCGCCTCTAGGGCAGAACGCTCACGAGCACCCCAGGCTTGGATGATGTAACGGTCATTACACGTATAAGACAACAGGCAACAGCTCTTAATGATCAATTGTATGTTTGGAGTTGTCATTTTTGATCCGCTACAAGGTGCAATATTCAGACTCTACCCATTACACCCTCTTCTGCCTGACTATGACAATCTAAGCTTCCACCTATAGGCCCATCCCTGTACCACACCCTCTTCTGCCTGACTGTGACAATTTAAGCTTCCACCTATAGGCCCATCCCTGTACCACACCCTCTTCTGCCTGACTGTAACAATTTAAGCTTCCACCTATAGGCCCATCCCTGTACCATTTTATTTTATAAAGGAACATTTCTTCTTAATTTGCTTTCGATCTATTAATTAAATATATTTAGCATACACTGTTTCATGCATAGTCATTAGTAAGGGCTGCTTCAAGTTAATTTAAAGGTCCAGTAGACGAGGTATTTTACAATCACGATACCCTTCTCTACGTTCAGTATCTAGGTATTAGGTTCATGTCGCACAATCAGCTTACCTCACTTTCAAGAGAGGTTGTCCTTTTCAAAGGTTAAATTGTTTCAGTAGAATAAATTAAAATGTAAAATGTTCATGAACAATGACATACGCAAAGTGATGCCAAAGTCCCATGGGTTTTAGAAAAATATGGTCATCACATTTTAACCGTGTTTTACATAAACATATTTGCTCTATATACTGGTTATATCTTTGCTTAAAATAGATAATTGCTATCATAATGAGGAACGTCGGGGCATAGGAATGGAGAGAACGCCAGGGGATAGAAATGGGGAGGGCGCCGTTGTATAGGAATGGCACTTTCTTTCCTGTACTCTGGTATATAATTCCTCTGAATGTAACACCCGTTCATTGTGCGTAGCAAATCAAATACCAAATTCAAACTTGGGACGGGACGCAAGTTAGTGACGCGTTCATGGAGAATGCTACTCTCCTTGTTGGTAAAAGAACATTAGCATCAGTTCCTAATTAGTAACAAGTTGTTAGGAGTGGTCGTTGGTGCTCCGTAGTTATCTACTCTATCTATTATACAATCTTTATTCTCATAAACCATCGTAATACATTGGTATAGAGATACAATATTTACAGAAAATAAATAAAAACAATAAATACAATAATAACAATAGTAATTACCCAGGAGGTAGTAAACTAGAATTAATGTTTCTGATCAACTGACAGAGTTTCCTTAATTTTGATTGTGTTTTACTACTTATTATTTCTTTAAAATTCTATTAAAACATCTTTTTCTTGTGTTCATCAACATTTCAGAAAAGAAATAAGGCATAATAAATCAGGTAACACCGTGGTAACATGGAGAAACAACTGTCTACACTGCATGGGACAATGTCGGACATAACAATTTAATCGTCTATTAAAATGCAGTAAATCAGAGTTTGTTTTATTATGTATTTGTGTCTTGTTAAATGTTTGACAATATTTACTAATATTTCTGGTACATAATTATTATATGTTTACGATGTATGTTTCATTTGTTCTATTTGCAGAATAATTAATATATGGGGTTGTTTTTAACTGAAGACAATATTTGGTTAATAAATTTATTGCATCAATAATTATTGCGCTATAAAATTTTACATAATATTGAGAAATAAAAAATGACGATTATTAATAACATTGTATACGACTGCATAAAAATTGCACATTTTTAACAAAAAAATCATTTATGGCCCTGAGATCACGGATAACAAAACCTACATGTATATTAATGAAAGACACATATCATACTATAATCAAATTATTACGAAGCACCATAAATGTATCATATTAAAAATAACGTTACTTTGTAAGAAGATGCTTCTAAAGCAACTTTCTAATGTCAAGATGAACCGTCCATTAACTTCAAACAGCTTGGCTGTATTTAGTATATTATATCTTATACCGAATTCCTCGAAAAACTCGGAACGTTTCAGTGTTTCTTTGAAAAATTCTTCGAAATTAACATTTCTTTTGCTGATGATAAACTGTACATGTATATAGTTCACTTTCAAACTGTTATTAAATAGTTCGATCTGTATTTCAATGTATGCTTTAAGCTTCGATTTGACTTCTTCGAAACAATTTCTACTTTTACATATCGGTGGTAACTTGTCATGTACGGGTCAATCCACTGACCATGATGTCTCTTATGTTTCATTTCCACTTCACGTGAACAAGAGTTCATTGTGACTCAATTATAAGTAGTTCGTTCTGTATTTAAAACAGACTAGTGTTTCCTTCTTCTTCTTCTTCTTCTTCTTCTTCTTCTTCTTCTTCTTCTTCTTCTTCTTCTTCTTCTTCTTCTTCTTCTTCTTCTTCTTCTTCTTCTTCTTCTTCTTCTTCAGAAAACAATGTCTATGCTTGTCAGTTGCCAGTGGCAGTTTTCCACATTCATCAATCCACTGAACACTATGTTTCATGTCGTTTTCCATAAAAGAGTTCATTCTGATACAATTATTAAACAGTTCGCTCTTAATTTCAAAATAGGTTTTGGTGTTGGATTTGTTTCCTTCAGAAAACAATGTCTACTTTCAGATGCTAGAGGTAATGTTCCACATTCGTCAATCCACTGAACACGGTTTATGTGTCGTTTGTCTTGTTCATGTTTGTGTGAACACCTTTTACGAGAACCTTGTGTACTATTGTTCCTCCGTACTGAATCATCAGCTGAGCTGTCGTCACTTTCATCAGAATCATTTTTCCAGTTGATTTTTCCAACAAATTTATTGTCAATTTCTCCAAGTACTGTTTGAAATATACTAGATCCTCCCGGTAATCGAGCCATCTTCAGCAATGTTATAAAATGTCCTTTCGTTCAAAGTCAACCCTTCAATCGAATGATGTTTTCAAAACGCCCTTGTATTCAAATCAGTTGTGTTACAGAGTAAAACGTTCAGATTATTGTGATCAATTCTGATTTTAACTGGTTTTATACCTATGTTAGTTTACTTATAAAACCCTTTAAATTACTGCAATCTATATAGGCAGAATTATCCGTCAATCAATTCTTATGAATATATTAAGTGTAATCTTGGAACGCCCTCTTTCCTACAATGTCATCGATATTGATTTCAGATATTTAAACATTGAGGATTGTCTATTTCTGATGAAATATAACATATTATGAAAGCTATTTAAATATAACATATTATGAAAGCTATTTAAATTATTTCTAAGCCTACTTTTTTTTATTCAAAGCATTTTATTTTATTTTTTGCTAATATTAATAGATTGATTGATATTTTTGTGCTTAACGCCACTTTCAGCAATATTTCAGCTATATCATGGAAACCAGTTTTAGCCGGAGTACCCGGAGAGAACCACCGATCATGGGCAAGCGAGTGCACCCTTATTGTAATTTACAAAGCCGGGCGCGAACCCACGCCGTATTGGTGATAGGCTTGTAACAGTTGTTAGGTAATCCAACTACCTAACTCATTGAGCCACATGGGCCCTCGCTAATATTAATAATAACTTGTATATGTAATTTATACCATACAGTTACAGTGAAAGGAAGGGTATCATAAATGTGAAATTAAATGTTGGCTTGTTCCTTAGTGCTGCTCTACATCATTATCATCTATTTCAAACAAGTAAATTACAACTAAGTCTTTACAACTGACTGAACTGTACTCTTGTTTTTTCTCTCTCACGTCATGCTGGACCCGACAGTACAACTGCTAATGCGATCTTGACAAAGCTGTTATCTAATATGAATTATTATTTACCGTGGAATAAAAAAAATCCAATCAATATTTTTCCGATTACCGGATATTTTATAGTCTTTACTTACGATAAAAAATACTAGTACAAATGTAATACAAATAAATACAACTTTGACGTGAGTTTGTTTCGTTTTCTTTTTGTCTTTCAATCACATTATCAATTGTATCTCGCAAACATTTGAATAAAAACCACAAAATATTAGATGTGTTTTTGGTTTTGTTTGGTACATTTCTTTAAACCCAGGCATTTTTTGGCAGCATGCATGTTCTACAAGCAAGAGTTCCGTCAACAACTTGTTCGTGCCTTATAAATATGTTGTTGTAATTGCTCACGTTACGTTAATCAACAATTAACGTAACCATTGCCCCCGGGGAGACGAGTTTTAGGGTTCGTCATTCGCTTTATTTATTTAAGCATGTTGTGAGAAGGGGCTATGCCCTCTACTAAATTGTAGCTGGAATGGTTTTTTTTCTCCAGCACTGGTGTTGCTGTTCAACATTTCACAGTCACAGTAGGGTCTTCAACAATGAAAATAACTCGTACCCTACAATGAGAATAACTCGTACCCTACAATGAGAATAACTCGTACCCTACAATAAGAATAACTCGTACCCTACAATGAGAATAACTCATACCCTACAATGAGAATAACTCGTACCCTACAATGAGAATAACTTGTACCCTACAATGAGAATAATTCGTACCCTACAATGAGTGTGAAACAGCCCCTAGCCTGCAGTTGAGCGGTACTCTTGACTTCCGTCGATAACACTGCATCCGATCATCTTTGTCATTCTGATGTTATTTAGTATATAAAATGTTATTCCCAGAAAGCATATAAATTAATAGGTACATAATATTTAACCTATAAACTACTTACTATAAATACTCATCATCATCTATCACTCTGTCAGTGTACTTTTTATTTGTTCATTGATTATTGAAATTCAATTTGATATTTTTACATTAAACTTTAAAAAAAAATCTATTTTAGGAACCAGGATAAAGTTCAAACGGAAATGTCATCTGAAAACTTACTAAATTGGTTCATAAAAATAAATAACAATGATATCAAAATAAAACTGGACTAGATTTTCAATAATTTTTATTCAAATTATTAAAAAAAAAAAAATGTTTGTTAATTATTTAAAGACAAGGTACACTTTTATTCACCTCGTTGTGAATATCATGACCTGAAATAATGCTTACTCTGCTTTAAAAAGAAACATTAAAAAAAATCTCGTACATGATTGATAATGAAGTGGAAGGGGGCGGCGTCGTGGCCGTGAACGTATGGTAGTTGGACCCGTGACCCAGATTAACACATCCCAGCAGGTTTTTTTAATAAGGTTGTTTAATAATTTACAGATTAATCGTTTTTACACAACTAAGTACATATGTACTAAGATGACTTGTATAAAAAAAACCATGACATGGCACTTTCTAACCTTTAATGACAAAGTATGAGGAATAAAATATAGCAAGCATTCAAAACTAAGATTCTCCTCCCTCAGTCATGGGTGACCTTTCAAAACTAAGATTATCCTCCCTCAGTCATGGATGACCTTCGCCGAGTGTGGCTATCCTCCTTAGAACCTGTGGTTTTATTGTTCACAAACTCTTTTAATTACTTTAGATTTTGAGTGTCCTGTTGAAGGTTATTCCGTCCAATTATTAGATTTTAAGTGTCCTGTTGAAGGTTATTTTGAGTGTACCTCTTGAAGGTTATTTTGAGTGTCCTGTAAAAGGTTGTTTTGAGCGTCCTGTTGAAGGTTATTTTGAGTGTCCTGTTGAAGGTTATTTTGAGTGTACCTCTTGAAGGTTATTTTGAGTGTCCTGTTGAAGGTTATTTTGAATGTACCTCTTGAAGGTTATTTTGAGTGTCCTGTTGCAGGTTATTTTGAGTGTCCTGTTGAAGGATATTTTGAGTGTCCTGTTGAAAGTTATTTTGAGTGTACCTCTTGAAGGTTATTTTGAGTGTCCTGTTGAAGGTTATTTTGAGTGTCCTGTTGAAGGTTATTTTGAGTGTACCTCTTGAAGGTTATTTTGAGTGTCCTGTTGAAGATTATTTTGAGTGTCTTGTTGAAGGTTATTTTGAGTGTCCTGTTGAAGGTTATTTTGAATGTCCTGTTGAAGGTTATTTTGAGTGTCCTGTTGAAGGTTATTCCGTCCAATTATTAGATTTTAAGTGTCCTGTTGAAGGTTATTTTGAGTGTCCTGTTGAAGGTTATTTTGAGTGTCCCGTTGAAGTTTATTTTGAGTGTCCTGTTGAAGGTTATTTTGAGTGTCCTGTTGAAGGTTATTCCGTCCAATTATTAGATTTTAAGTGTCCTGTTGAAGGTTATTTTGAGTGTCCTGTTGAAGGTTATTTTGAGTGTCCCGTTGAAGTTTATTTTGAGTGTACCTCTTGAAGGTTATTTTGAGTGTCCTGTGGAAGGTTATTTTAAGTGTCCTGCTGAAGGTTATTTTGAGTGTCCTGTTGAAGGTTATTTTGAGTCCTGTTGAAGGTTATTTTGAGTGTCCTGTTGAAGGTTATTTTGAGTGTACCTCTTGAAGGTTATCTTGAGTGTCATGTTGAAGGTTATTTTGAGTGTCCTGTTGAAGGTTATTTTGAGCGTACCTGTTGAAGGTTATTTTGAGTGTTCTGTTGAAGGTTATTTTGAGTGTCCTGTTGGAGGTTATTTTGAGTCCTGTTGAAGGTTATTTTGAGTGTCCTGTTGAAGGTTATTTTGAGTGTACCTCTTGAAGGTTATCTTGAGTGTCCTGTTGAAGGTTATTTTGAGTGTCCTGTTGAAGGTTATTTTGAGTGTCCTGTTGAAGGTTATTTTGAGTGTCCTGTTGAAGGTTATTTTGAGTGACCTGTAGAAGATTATTTTGAGTGTCCTGTTGAAGGTTACTTTGAGTGCCCTGTTGAAGGTTATTTTGAGTGTCCTGTTGAAGGTTATTTTGAGTGACCTGTAGAAGATTATTTTGAGTGTCCTGTTGAAGGTTACTTTGAGTGCCCTGTTGAAGGTTATTTTGAGTGACCTGTAGAAGATTATTTTGAGTGTCCTGTTGAAGGTTATTTTGAGTGACCTGTAGAAGATTATTTTGAGTGTCCTGTTGAAGGTTACTTTGAGTGTCCTGTTGAAGGTTATTTTGAGTGACCTGTAGAAGATTATTTTGAGTGTCCTGTTGAAGGTTACTTTGAGTGTCCTGTTGAAGGTTATTCCAGAAGCGCACCGTGCTCACTAAATTGATATCTACGTTTTTATTAAAAAAGAAACCAACTTTTAAAACAGAAAAAAAGACCGATGAATTTCTGAATTAAATATTTGCCCTTGTATCTTCAGACTCTACTATATTTTGTTTTGTATCGTCATTATTTTTTAAAGATGGGTTCAACCATATATGGGTTTTTTTCTAAGAACACTGCACATATAAATGTATACTGAATTGAGTGTTTTTCTCTGTTTAGCAGTTACACAACGTAGTATACTTATTATGTGTGTGTATTATAAGAAAGTAAAAAGCGTTGAATAAACAATTAGTATAATAAGTTTCGAAATACACAAGTGGTCCTCAATATGAACAAGTATGAAATATGTAATAATAAGGGAAATATACAAACAGACACCACAAATAGGTTAAGAATTAATACAAATAAATATATCTACTCAAACCCTCCCCTTCTCTTTTAAATGTCAGACAGTATACATGGTCAGCACCAATTGAATCAAAAACTGAATTATGAACACAAACAGAAGTGTAGACATCGTGACGTTGAGCACACATATCTAAAACATGTGCATTGTATATAGAGAATTCCACACTCCTTGCATGTACCTAAACTGACAACCTACAACAACTCGTTAGCTGGGCGTTGTAGGGTAAAATTCTTCTAGTTGTATCCAATTCCTATTTTCCTTGTAGCAGTCAAAACGGCATTCCACAGACCCATCCCGTTGCTATTTTTACCTGATGTAATATCATGCAGAAACATTAAAATTTAAAATAACAATAAAAACATAAATTGATTAATTGATTGTTAACGTCAAGGGGACAGTATTACCATGGCAACAGTATTTCATCTATATTGATGACGATAATAAGTCAACACATACAATTCTATGTAAGAAGGTGGTAATGGAAAAAGCCTGATGGCAGAAATTTAGATTTCAACGGGAAAATGTAAGGCTATATATTGGGTACAGTCGAAAATGTTTGCTCTATAACGGGCTATCAACTACCATTACTATCAAGCTATTGATGATGGCTTGGAGCTTTAGCAGGTTGTCTTTTATGTACAAGTTGCGTGATATTTACAATACATGACATCCTCATTTACTCAACAGCTATAATATAGTTGACGAGTTATTCTGTGACCGTATAGTAGATAATGTACACCTTCCTATGTAATTAATGTCCGTCGCCATTAATGTTGGCGAGTTCGACTTCTGTTCTTGTCGAGGCGTCCTTGATACAACACTTAGTGATAAAGTTTGTCAGAAACTTGCTGTTTGTCGGTGGCTTTCTCTTCTGGTACTCTGTGTTTCTTCTATCAAGAAAACTGACTTCCACGATATAACTGAAATATTGTTAATGGTGGTTTTAAACACCACTTTTATAAGATAATACTGTATTTACTTTATATACATTTTTTTTTTTTTTTTTTTAAATAATAAATAAATAAATATGTACATAAATATAAAGGAAAATGCTAAAATATATAAAGGTTAAAAAATAGGTACATATCAACGAAATAAATACCATTACATAATTTTATATTAATTTATGTGTGTGTACTGTTTTGTACTATTACATAATATATGGCTATCAAACGTGTTAGCCGATTATTGTCAATCAGTTTAATAATCCGTTTGTCAACGTTTAATTAAATGTTATAAATGAATAGTTTGACACAGTCAGCTTAAGTACATATGTACTGTGATCGTCTACGATGATTTTATATTTACAGAGAAAAGAGGACATGACGTACCATTTTATAACCATTAATTGTTGTGGTATTCTATGTTTTTCATTGTACAATTGAACATCTTAGACGGTCATATAAATGTTGAATATCCACATTTCCAATTTTGACTACAACATATTTTGGTTTACTGAAAGACATTTTATATTAGATCTTTGGTTTCCCATAGGAATTTCAAAATTCAAAACATATATTAAGCTGCATGACCCCCGAAACCATCTTAGAATTTACTTTAAATTTCTAGGCAAGTTGAAATTTCCTCATGTTGTTTTTCTACAAATATAAGATTGAGATAAGATTCTAAGGTCAGGATTTTGAGAGCTTGTCCATTATTTAGGTATAGAAATCAAATAACTACTTATTGAAAAAATCAGTCAAATGTTTGTGGTAGCAATTTGTCATTTTTGTATTTTATTGTTGTTCAAAGTAAATACCCGTCTATATGTGAACTAGGTGTTTCTCTTTACCAGGTACTTAATACTGGTATGTTGCAGATGTAAAGGACAAATTGAAGGCCATAATTGAATAAATAAACATGTTTTGTCGTGAACAGTAACATTATGACCCCGAAGAGACAGTGAACTGATTAAAATTCAGTTCTGGTTTCTGCAAACTCCATTTTATTTTGAGTATCTTTTTAATCTTAAGTGAAAAGTAAATTTAGGAACATTTCAATTGAAGTTAAGTGTCAATTCAGTTTTAATTCTCTGTATACAATGTTTTCGGAACAACAGCAACTCCTAAGCAATCAAGTGAAACATGTAAACTTATAAGAACATTTCTTAATGTTCACATTTTGACCATATTTTAAGATTTCGGAGATAGTTTATACTTTGTTTTCCTAATTCCTGTTCATGTCTTCTCCTCTACGCGTATATATCCAATGTCTTTCACGCATTAAAGTTTGACGTTATGAGAGATTTTATTTTTGTTTTCGTAATTATTCGCTAGCTTTAAAAACGATTCGCAGTTCTTCTCTAGCGTTATGCAAATGGTGTTTTCTTATTTATTTTTTTATTGGTGTTTGGTTAAGCCTTAAAATTGTATGCTAGTTAATTATCCGATAGCTTGATTCTGGCAAATTCGCAATGAAGTATGTATAATACAGCAACCTTTTTAAAAAGCATGTAGGAAAAGCAAAATACGGATATCAGCGAATTTAAAAGAAAATCCAAAAGTTTATATAGTATAATAGCAGAATGATATGCAGAGACAGACAATCACTACAATCAGATAGACGAGACAACACAGACTAATCAATAAAGCCGTCAAGATCAGAGCCAAAACATACCTCACAGTGAAGTAGTACAAAAGAGGAAGCGGGCCACATAAGACAGAGCACACATTAGAGACAGGCTGTACAATACAATACCCAACCATAAAGGCCGAGGAAAACTTGTTAAAGTGGTACATAGTTCATACCAAAACTGATGTGCCACTAAATCATAAAAAAGACGAAATAGGACAACACCCAGAGGCATTCGACTCAGATGACCCTACACTAATGGACCGCTACCCAACAGGTACATATCTTACCTACCGTCCAAAACACCGACTCAACAACGTTAATGGCGTTATAAAGGAAAAGCGAGAAGAAAACAAACGGAGCACTAGTCTCCACGAATGACCGTTAGTTTGCAATACCCACAGATGATAGCCAGATTTCGAACCCAAATAACCAAGAAAACAGACGGAGCACTATTCTCCATGAATGACCATTAGTCTGCAATACCCACAGATGATAGCCAGATTTCAAACCCAAATAACCAAGAAAACAGACGGAGCACTAGTCTCCACGAATGACCATTAGTCTGCAATACCCACAGATGACAGAATGAAATTAATATAAAGTAAAATAATACACTCTCTAAGACAAGAATGAAATTAATATAAAGTAAAATAATATACTCTCTAAGACAAGAATGAAATTAATATAAAGTAAAATAATATACTCTCTAAGACAAGAATGAAATTAATATAAAGTAAAATAATATACTCTCTAAGACAAGAATGAAATTAATATAAAGTAAAATAATATACTCTCTAAGACAAGAATGAAATTAATATAAAGTAAAATAATATACTCTCTAAGACAAGAATGAAATTAATATAAAGTAAAATAATATGCTCTCTAAGACAAGAATGAAATTAATATAAAGTAAAATAATATACTCTCTAAGACAAGAATGAAATTAATATAAAGTAAAATAATATACTCTCTAAGACAAGAATGAAATTAATATAAAGTAAAATAATATACTCTCTAAGACAAGAATGAAATTAATATAAAGTAAAATAATATGCTCTCTAAGACCTACTTTCAATATTGAAGAACATTAAAACCAATACAAACAAATAAGGTATATGTCAATAAGTACCTGTGGTAGACATCTGACTACTATGTATTGAATTAGAGGAGGAAGTCAATATTGACTATACATATTAACAAGTCAATGGTGTAACCCGCTACTGGATACCTACCTATAGTATACTGAACCACAGGGTGACAGTTAATTATAATGAAAGGCAGTTAAGAGAGTCAATACATACTTCTAAAATTTTGAGGCGACTCTAAAACTTACTGGCTCAAGGAGAAAGGAGTATGATTAATGCCTTAAACGAGAACCACCGACCTGTCGCAAGTCGTTGACTAACATTAAATAAACAAAAATATATCTTACTACCGAACACAAATTCACCGTTCAACAAAAGCAGTAATCAGAAGTCGGAAATCGAAAACAAAAGACACATAATACAATGAATGATCAAAGGCAAAAAAGATAATAATACAACAATGGTATATTAAACATTATGTAGAAAACTGAAAATGAACAGCAAGAAACCCACTAAACTCGGGGTTGAAATCGATTGCTCCAGAAGATAATTAGTTCTTACTCTACTAGTAGGTTTCGTCATATTCTCAACACTCCCTTGATATAGTTTGTTTGTATTTTCGCCCTTCCTCATGTCAAGCATTCGTTTTCTAGACACTTGTTCAATATTATGTTCATTTTTTGTGGATGCCCTGTATATTATAATTTGCTAAGCACTTGTTCGACATTATGTTCATTTGTTGTGCATGCCCTGTATGTTATAATTTGTTAAACACTTGTTCGACATTATGTTCATTTTTTGTGCATGCCCTGTATGCTATAATTTGTT
Organism: Bathymodiolus septemdierum; assembly: GCA_963383655.1. Classification (NCBI taxonomy): domain Eukaryota; kingdom Metazoa; phylum Mollusca; class Bivalvia; order Mytilida; family Modiolidae; genus Bathymodiolus; species Bathymodiolus septemdierum. The sequence goes on from OY726518.1 coordinate 37,688,141, forward strand.
AAACACTTGTTCGACATTATGTTCATTTTTTGTGCATGCCCTGTATGTTGTAATTTGTTAAACACTTGTTCGACATTATGTTCATTCTTTGTGCATGCCCTGTATGCTATAATTTGTTAAACACTTGTTCGACATTATGTTCATTTTTTGTGGATGCCCTGTATGTTATAATTTGTTAAACACTTGTTCGACATTATGTTCATTCTTTGTGCATGCCCTGTATGCTATAATTTGTTAAACACTTGTTCGACATTATGTTCATTCTTTGTGGATGCCCTGTATGTTATAATTTGTTAAACGCTTGTTCGACATTATGTTCATTTTTTGTGGATGCCCTGTATGTTATAATTTGTTAAACACTTGTTCGACATTATGATCATTTTTTGTGGATGCCCTGTATGTTATAATTTGTTAAACACTTGTTCGACATTATGTTCATTTTTTGTGGATGCCCTGTATGTTATAATTTGTTAAACACTTGTTCGACATTATGTTCATTTTTTGTGGATGCCCTGTATGTTATAATTTGTTAAACACTTGTTCGACATTATGTTCATTTTTTGTGGATGCCCTGTATGTTATAATTTGTTAAACACTTGTTCGACATTATGTTCATTCTTTGTGCATGCCCTGTATGCTATAATTTGTTAAACACTTGTTCGACATTATGTTCATTCTTTGTGGATGCCCTGTATGTTATAATTTGTTAAACGCTTGTTCGACATTATGTTCATTTTTGTGTGCATGCCCTGTATGCTATTTTATTTGTGGTGTACATATGAGAACTTCTGACTTTGAACGTTGCTTAAACTTGTGTCTAATCCTATTTGTATCCTTGATCAAATAAAATAGTAAAACTGAAAGTGACAAAAACCAAATAATCAGTCAATTAATCATCATAGATATCGAGGATAATGATAGAGAGATACCGAGATGTTACACTTGGCGATAATAATAATGCACGGTTACAAATAAACACATAATTTATTCCTTATAGCTAATGATAGTAGATATTTGATTTTGCTCTATTCATTAAGTGCTAAAGGTAAATATTTACCTGAGATATTAACCAGGTAATGGTATATTCCGTTACCAGATACAACAATACTAGTATAGTGTACCAGACATGGGGTAATCGTAATTTGTAATCGTAATCGGTTGTAATCGATTACATTTTTCATGTAATCGAATGTAATCCGTAATCGGACATTTTTTTAGATTACATGTAATCGTATTGTAATGGATTACATTCATTTTGACCCTGTAATCATGGTTATTTTCTGATTACATTTAGATTACTTTTCATAATTTTGACTTATTTTGTCTTAACTGAAACATATACATGTATCTCCTTAGATATTTAATGTATGATTTATGTAAATGAATTTTCTTCATGAAATTTATTAAACAAATAATGTAGAAATTACTATATGCTTAATTGCAATCAAAACTATCACAGCTACAAAAAATATTAAGTATAAATTATGACTTCAAAGACTTGATATCCAAACAAATAATATCTCAATTGCAATTTCTTTAGGGTTTCAAAAATTCAGTGAAAACAGTTTGTCGGCCTGTGTAAAACACAACAAGCTCTAAAATTTTAAATTATCTGACACAACTTTCAAGATTTCATATATGAAATTGCTTCTGTGAAAGACTATCACCATGTCCTCATGATTCGCATAAGATAAAGAAATATTTTATATAAACTAAAACATGGGTATCTCATGAAGATTTCTTATACAAGTTTAAAAAAAGAGATTTAAATTTCAATAAAGATATTATATAAAAAGCAAAATGTAAATTATAATTTTCAGAAACATTTATTTATAATGCTCGTACATATATGTATATTACAAATTAACTGATAAATTAATATTTACAAATTAAAAATTATCTGCCCTTATTTAGAACTCTACCAATACTTATATAAAAAAAAAAAATTATATTTGTAAAATTTTGGATTTTTTTTTTAAAGAATGTATGTTATTATATTTACTAATAGTATAAGATGGAATCAATATTGGTCATATATAGTATTAAGAGAAGATATATTTTATGAAAAATAGGAAAATGAGAATTGCTGTTTATAATTTACAATGTACTGTTTGTTATTGCATGTAATGATCACATTACAACTGAATTGTAATTCATAGTTCTGATTAAGAAATACATTAAAAAAAATATATGTTGGACAGATGCACACGAGACAAAATAACATAAAATACTAATGTATTGATGGTCATGACATTAAATGGGGTCCGTAGATTTACCCAAAAACACCCCAAAACACCCGAAAAGCACCCCAAAACACCACAAAAACGAATTGAATCTTACACAAACATTTAAATAAACACAGAAATAATGAACAAATGTGAAATTCATGTTTTATGTGTATTTATTCATTACTAATCAAAAATACTGAAGAGTTAATCAATCCGAATAGTTTACTTTATGTTTTAAATGTATTTATTTATCATTTTGTTGCTTTCGATTATTGCTATATGTTGTAAAAACTTTTCTTCTTAAATTAATAAAAACAGAAAAATGTATACATTAGTTATTATTTTATTGTTCGTTTGAAACAAAATAACAAAATTATAACAAAGTGGTTTTTTTTTTTCATTTAGTGTCTTTTGGATTTCTTTGCATTGACTGGTCGCTTCCTTTTTTTTAGTTCAGGAACTTAACAAAATATTCATTTTGGTCCTCTGGTTTCTTGGCACGAAAGATGTCTTCCCGGATGCAATTTTTTGTTTAAATAATTTTTATTGGTTGTTTTTTAAATAATATTTATCAAAAAAAATTCAAATATATTTTAGGCCTATAAGATATATATATATATGTCTGACGGAAGGAGTTATCGTTCTTGAAATAACTCCTCAATTTACTTTTCTCGTTTCTTGAACTAAAACAAATGTCAACAAATGCATATTTTTTTCATCTGTCCGCTGATTTCATATTGCCGTTTTATTTATGATGTGCTTTGGGGTGTTTTTGTATGTTTTTGGGTGTTTTGTGGTGTTTTTTTGGGTAAATCTATGGACCGCATTAAATGTAATCAGTAATGTAATCGATTACATTTACAAAGTGATTGTAATGAAATCGATTACATTTGAAAATTGATGTAATCGTAATGTAATGTAATCATGAAAATTACAAAGAAATTGTAATGTAATCGATTACATTTTAAAGTAATTGAAACCAAGTCGGTATTGTACCCTTTAAAGATAATTGATGATGAACAAAGAGAATAAATATTAAGTCAATATTTGTAATCTGTTTTCAAAAGTGACACTGAATCCTAGGATAGAGACAAATAAGAATGTATTTTTTGTTTGTTGTAATCACAATCCGGTCCTTTCCTCGTCCCTGACTCATCACCGGGTTTGTTGTAATCACAATCCGGTCCTTTCCTCGTCCCTGACTCATCACCGGGTTTGTTGTAATCACAATCCGGTCCTTTCCTCGTCCCTGACTCATCACCGGGTTTGCTGTAATCACAATCCGGTCCTTTCCTCGTCCCTGACTCATCACCGGGTTTGCTGTAATCATAATCAGGTCCTTTCCTCGTCTCTGACTCATCACCGGGTTTGTTGTACTCACAATCCGGTCCTTTCCTCGTCCCTGACTCATCACCGGGTTTGTTGTAATCACAATCCGGTCCTTTCCTCGTCCCTGACTCATCACCGGGTATGTTGTAATCACAATCCGGTCCTTTCCTCGTCCCTGACTCATCACCGGGTTTGTTGTAATAACAATCAGGTCCTTTCCTCGTCCCTGACTCATCACCGGGTTTGATGTAATCACAATCCGATCCTTTCCTCGTCCCTGATTCATCACAGGGTTTGTTGTAATCACAATCCGGTCCTTTCTTCGTCCCTGACTCATCACCGGGTTTATTGTAATCACAATCAGGTCCTTTCCTCGTCCCTGACTCATCACCGGGTTTGTTGTAATCACAATCCGATCCTTTCCTCGTCCCTGACTCATCACCGGATTTGTTATGATCACAATCAGGTCCTTTCCTCGTCCCTGACTCATCACCGGGTTTGTTGTAATCACAATCCGGTCCTTTCCTCGTCTCTGACTCATCACCGGGTTTGTTGTAATCACAATCCGGTCCTTTCCTCGTGCCTGACTCATCACCGGGTTTGTTGTAATCACAATCCGGTCCTTTCCTCGTCCCTGACTCATCACCGGGTTTGTTTTAATCACAATCAGGTCCTTTCCTTGTCCCTGACTCATCACCAAGTTTGTTGTAATCACAATCAGGTCCTTTCCTCGTCCCGGACTCATCACCGGGTTTGTTGTAATCACAATCCGGTCCTTTCCTCGTCCCTGACTTATCACTGGGTTGGTTCTAATCACAATCTGGTCCTTTCCTCGTCCCTGACTCATCACCGGGTTTGTTGTAATCACAATCTTGTCCTTTCCTCGTCCCTGACTCATTACCGGGTTTGTTGTAATCACAATCCGGTCCTTTCCTCGTCCCTGACTCATCACCGGGTTTGTTGTAATCACAATCAGGTCCTTTCCTCGTCCATGACTCATCACCGGGTTTGTTGTAATCACAATCCGGTCCTTTCCTCGTCCCTGACTCATCACCGGGTTTGTTGTAATCATAAGCCGGTCCTTTCCTCGTCCCTGACTCATCACCGGGTTTGTTGTAATCACAATCCGGTTCTTTCCTCGTCCCTGACTCATCACCGGGTTTGTTGTAATCACAATCCGGTCCTTTCCTCGTCCCTGACTCATCACCGGGTTTGCTGTAATCATAATCAGGTCCTTTCCTCGTCTCTGACTCATCACCGGGTTTGTTGTAATCACAATCCGGTTCTTTCCTGGTCCCTGACTCATCACCGGGTTTGTTGTAATCACAATCCGGTCCTTTCCTCGTCCCTGACTCATCACCGGGTATGTTGTAATCACAATCCGGTCCTTTCCTCGTCCCTGACTCATCACCGGGTTTGTTGTAATAACAATCAGGTCCTTTCCTCGTCCCTGACTCATCACCGGGTTTGATGTAATCACAATCCGATCCTTTCCTCGTCCCTGATTCATCACAGGGTTTGTTGTAATCACAATCCGGTCCTTTCTTCGTCCCTGACTCATCACCGGGTTTATTGTAATCACAATCAGGTCCTTTCCTCGTCCCTGACTCATCACCGGGTTTGTTGTAATCACAATCCGATCCTTTCCTCGTCCCTGACTCATCACCGGATTTGTTGTGATCACAATCAGGTCCTTTCCTCGTCCCTGACTCATCACCGGGTTTGTTGTAATCACAATCCGGTCCTTTCCTCGTCTCTGACTCATCACCGGGTTTGTTGTAATCACAATCCGGTCCTTTCCTCGTGCCTGACTCACCACCGGGTTTGTTGTAATCACAATCCGGTCCTTTCCTCGTCCCTGACTCATCACCGGGTTTGTTTTAATCACAATCAGGTCCTTTCCTTGTCCCTGACTCATAACCGTGTTTGTTGTAATCACAATCAGGTCCTTTCCTCGTCCCTGACTCATCACCGGGTTTGTTGTAATATCAATCCGGTCCTTTCCTCATCCCTGACTCATCACCGGGTTTGTTGTAATCACAATCAGGTCCTTTCCTCGTCCCTGACTGATCATCGGGCTTGTTGTAATCACAATCCGGTCCTTTCCTCGTCCCTGACTCATCACCGATTTGTTGTAATCACAATCAGGTCCTTTGCTCGTCCCTGACTCATCACAGGGTTTCAAACAAGAGTAGCATTAACACGGCGGGTACCACTAGTGGAACATGAACCGGTTACCTTTGGGTTCACATTCGGTTGTGAAGTGGGGTTTCGTGCTGCTCGATCTTTAGTTTTCTGTGCAATGTTTTGTAGATCTTCTTTTTTCTTTTGGCCATTGTATTGTCTCTTCTTCGATGTACGGCCTCTGATTACTCCTTTTGGTATCTTCAAACTTTGTTTGTAGTCTCATTAATGTCTTCATTGGCTTATTCATCAAGGCCTTGTCGTAGAATCGATCGCATGATAATTGTTATTCCATGTATCTATGCAGTCAGTTTGTTCTTATACAAAGCAAAATTTGTGAGTTCAATTCCCGCTCTCGAATAGTTGAAGGTTATTCTAGAAACGCGTCGTGCGCACTAAATTTGATCATTATATGTTGTTTTTTTTATATCTATATTCATGACGAAAATTATTTTATAAACCAACATTAAATCGGTATACAGGTAAAAAGACAAAGTTAGAATGGACGGAGGAATTGTTTTCTATAGAAAAAAAAGATATAATGCCATATGATCGTAAAGAGCTGCTGTTCGTTAAAAAATTGTTTGAAAATACCAACAGGGCAATGAGGAGAAGCCGTGAAGGTGCTTCGGAACAATAAGCAGTTTTTGTTCCACTCGTCGTATTGCTATTGTTACAATCCAAAGATCAAGCATGCTTTACGGATTCTGATTACCCCTTGAGTATCTTCAAATTCTTCTTACATGCTAGGAGAATGTATATCAACAAAGACGGAAGGGGAACAAATTTCTTATCGTCAGGATGAAGTTGATTGTAATTGTTGACACTAAAATTCCGTGCCATTGAACCCATAAATCCATTCTTTATTCGCATGAGGTTTCCACAAGGGTGTGAACAGAAGAAGATATTACTTTTGATGTATTTGATTATTAAGATTGTTTTCACTTTCAATGGTATTAAAAGCAAATAAGAGTATTTCTAAAGCTTTTATCAAAAGTTATTAAAACCAATAAGTTGAAAAAAATAAATGAATCAGCTTAAGTTTTCAATGTATGGCATATATACATGTAAACACTTATGTTTTCGTTTTTGCGTCATCAATATTATTTCAAATAGCACAAATAATTTATCAACCAGATATTATTTGTTGAAATATGTATGTCAATTTCAATCGAAATACTGAAGAAAGTATAAACCAATATTTTTGTTCAAGATTTGTGTTTTGATTAAATAAGGGGTCATCCAATTGAATCACAACTTAAGGTTTAAGTGCTGTTTTAAGCTGATAAGCAAACTTCGTTCAAATAAACAGAAATATCATTGTTAATTTAAATACGTGTGTTACGGTTTACATAAGAAGACAATTAAATACAAACAGCTAATTTGGTTTTCACTCGGTCACCTTTTTAAAATGACTACTGGCTGCCAAATTATCCTACAATTAGTGACGAAATTTATGAAGTATGATGATAATTTGTTCAACACTTCTAATTCACGATATGTACGTCATCAAGTTCAATCAGAATAACTCAAATCAATTATTACATCAATACTGTACCTTCAACAACATTTTAAGACTTAATAAACACTCGAGGAAGTACGTGTCAATAATATCTCACATGCAATACTGGTAATTATATAATAATGTTGTGTTAGCAATGACTATGCCAAAATAGTGGTCAGGGTTGAAGACATAGTGATAGTGCACGACCCGAAATAGCACAAATAATTTATCAACCAGATATTATTTGTTGAAATATGTACGTCATAAAAACTGAACACATTACATTCATGATAGCAACCATCAAACTGTTTTCAGTTCAGATCGTAGTAAAGGTTTCAAGGGTCTATTTCAATAGCTTGCTTGAAAAAGGTGTTTCGCATCTGGAGTACTCCTATGATAAGTATTATATTCTACAGTATAGCATCAGTTGTGATGCATATAATATGCCATCGGTAATTATAATGGGAAGCTACTTAACAATGGTTCTTAGTGGTTAAGCTGAAGCCATCACTTCGAACGTTGCACGGTTGCTACCATGCATTGGTTATCCGTTACGAAGTATCTGTGTCACAAATTATCAGAGACATGTTGCGTTTATCGTAATCACAATACGGTTATTTCCTCATTGATGACTTATTCGGATTTGGCTATTCTGTTTAGGCCCTTTGGGTTGCTGGCTACCAAAACATTTAAATTATATGACTTTCCAATTTTTTGACTTTGAGCGTCACCTCATAAATATTATTCCAGAAATGCACCGCGTGCACTAAGTTTGGTATTTACGTTTTTATTTTCACTGGGTTCACAACAAGAGTAACACGGCATGTGTAACTAGTGGAGCAGGACCCACGTTTACCCTTCTGGAGCACCCAGGTTCACTCCCGATTATGAATTGGACTTAATTTTGAGTTTTCTGTGTAGTAGTTTGTAGATCATTCACCCAATGTTACATTAAAAGAAATAGACTCCCTTGGACAATGTTACGACAAGTTTGAAGATACCAATGGGGTTATCAGAAGCCGTAAATTGAAGGACAGACAATACAATGGCCAAAAGGACAAGCTGTATCATTAACGATGGTATAGAGTACACCTCGTCATTAAAAGGTAGACGTTAGCGATTACAAACCAGAATGTACATCCCTTTTAGCATCTTTTGTTTCGTGTCAAAATTCCGAACATGGTTTTCATGGTTTATTGCTTTTGTTATAAAATACATGTAAAAACATACCCACCAAAATCATCATTGTAATACACGTCAGGTTAATATGGTGTTTGTTATGCTGAAATTCAGAATATGTTTCTCTTTAAGCTTCAGTTGTTTGTAGGAGGGATCATGTCTTGTTGACGTTGTTTGTGTTTGTTTGTAGGAGGGATCATATCTTGTTGACGTTGTTTGTGTTTGTTTGTAGGAGGGATCATATCTTGTTGACGTTGATTGTGTTTGTTTGTGTATAGTGGTGTCCAATATATATTGTGTTGTGTTTTTGGTTTTTTTTTCTTCATCTTGTGTGCCCTAGGTTTCCAGTTTCTCTGGATTGTCCATTTTTGATTGACCCTTCGTTATTTTCTTACGTTTATTATGAAAATATGCAAGTTATATTAACATGATTGTTTGATAATTTAAATCAATGTTTGACTTTTCTTTTAATTTCTTTGGGACATAAAGTGAAATTAATAACCCTAGGTAAAAGCTACAATGTTCTTAAAAGACAGGTTGAAGTAGATACATTTTATCAAGTGTTGTTAGAGCCAATCAATGGAAACAAACAATTAAGTAGATTAATATAAGCATCTTATTTTTTTATATCTACGTCATCATTCTCAATCAATGAACTAATACTGATTCAACTCACATAAATTGCTTTTAATAACTTAATGAAAATAATTTAATTTGATGTGAATACTGCAATCTGATTGGTTGATCTGCCTGGAGCAACATTGGTTATACATGATGAACTGGATTTGTATTGTGACGTGGTCAACGTATTTATTTGCCACGGACAAATTCAAATAGTCCCATGAAATAATCGTAATTAAAATCGAGGAATCATTAAATCTTGTTAAAAAAAAATAAATGAGGAATATTTGAAATTTTTCAACATGCTATACTTGTATAACCTGGTTTGGAAAAGTTTACGCTTTTCATAAACTGCTTCGCGGATTATTAAGCGTAAAGTGCCCCAAGCGAGGTTATATCGTATCAACTGCTCAAAATTTAAAAATATTCCTTAAGTGTACTACATTTCAAATAAAATGTTTGTTTCATGTCATATTTTATTATGATTTGTAACATTATGAATCGGATCGTTGATGATGCATACTTGCTGTGACCTTACGTCGTATAATATTGACCAATGATATTCTTTGACGGTTTCAGTGGTGTAATGGTATAGCGGGCTGCTCGTTTGGAGTGTGTTAGATCGTGGGTTCGAACCCCGGTTGGGTCAAATCAAAAACTGTAAAATTGGTATTTGTTCCTTCTCCGCTAAGCATGCAGCACTAACGAGTACGAACGAATATTGATTTTCTTGGAATCAAGCCTATATGTGGAACAACATGTCTATATGTGTGATGTTGTATTATTGAGCTAACACTATGAAAACCCAGTTGGCCAGTTAGTGCGAAATAGACATTATTGTCATAATATGATCATACAGCTATTTCTTTACGCCATGATATAATTGACAAATTGCGTGATATAGATGATGTTCTGTCACTGAGTAATTATCGATTTGGCAATTAACTGCATCCCATCTATCTAAATGAACTTGAAGTCAAGGATACTACTGACACTTAAAAGTTTGCTTCTAACCTTGGCCTTCACTGTGCAATCCACAACGGAGGAAGGTAAAAAACAAAAATACGTTTCCGCCATGATACTCAAGTGTTGAGGTTTCCAAGCACCATTTAAAGGCCCAGTTCGTTATAAACCTTCAGATGTATCCACACAAATAGGTTTTATAGCTGATGCATTACTGAGAGTGAAGATGAACACCCATAGACCAAACCAAACTAATATACTTAACGTTAGATATGTCTAAATTTATACAATATTAGAATGAGTAAACGGAAGGCAACATACAAAAAAGGACAATAACAAGTATTGGAGGTGTAATTTCCTAATATGTTTGTTAATTAGGTAAGGATCTCGTGGATAATTGCATTGACTTCATCAGGTACGCCCAAAGCCACATAATTTAACAGTTTTAGGGAGCAAGAAAGGCAATGAGATAATCAGGATAGCCACAATCGGATATGGTTACATATGCCTGAGGGGAGCCATACTTTTAATAATAATTACATTTGTGTGTTAGGGTATTTATTTTGTCTCTTTCTACGATTTTGATGTTTGATTTTGGACTTGTACCGACATTGTGGTATTTTGGACTTGTATCGACATTGTGGTATTTTGGACTTGTACCGACATTGTGGTATTTTGGACTTGTACCGTCATTGTGGTATTTTGGACTTGTACCGACATTGTGGTATTTTGGACTTGTACCGACATTGTGGTATTTTGGACTTGTACCGACATTGTGGTATTTTGGACTTGTACCGACATTGTGGTATTTTAGACTTGTACCGACATTGTGGTATTTTGGACTTGTACCGACATTGTGGTATTTTAGACTTGTACCGACATTATGGTATTTTGGACTTGTACCGACATTGTGATATTTTGGACTTGTACCGACATTGTGGTATTTTGGACTTGTACCGACATTGTGGTATTTTGGACTTGTACCGTCATTGTGGTATTTTGGACTTGTACCGACATTGTGGTATTTTGGACTTGTACCGACATTGCGGTATTTTGGACTTGTACCGACATTGTGGTATTTTGGACTTGTACCGACATTGTGGTATTTTAGACTTGTACCGACATTGTGGTATTTTGGACTTGTACCGACATTGTGGTATTTTAGACTTGTACCGTCATTGTGGTATTTTGGATTTGTACCGACATTGTGGTATTTTGGACTTGTACCGACATTGTGGTATTTTGGACTTGTACCGACATTGTGGTATTTTATACTTGTACCGACATTGTGGTATTTTGGACTTGTACCGACATTGTGGTATTTTGGACTTGTACCGTCATTGTGGTATTTTGGACTTGTACCGACATTGTGGTATTTTGGACTTGTACCGACATTGTGGTATTTTGGACTTGTACCGACATTGTGGTATTTTGGACTTGTACCGACATTGTGGTATTTTAGACTTGTACCGACATTGTGGTATTTTGGACTTGTACCGACATTGTGGTATTTTGGACTTGTACCGACATTATGGTATTTTGGACTTGTACCGACATTGTGATATTTTGGACTTGTACCGACATTGTGGTATTTTGGACTTGTACCGACATTGTGGTATTTTGGACTTGTACCGTCATTGTGGTATTTTGGACTTGTACCGACATTGTGGTATTTTGGACTTGTACCGACATTGTGGTATTTTGGACTTGTACCGACATTGTGGTATTTTGGACTTGTATCGACATTGTGGTATTTTAGACTTGTACCGACATTGTGGTATTTTGGACTTGTACCGACATTGTGGTATTTTAGACTTGTACCGTCATTGTGGTATTTTGGATTTGTACCGACATTGTGGTATTTTGGACTTGTACCGACATTGTGGTATTTTGGACTTGTACCGACATTGTGGTATTTTATACTTGTACCGACATTGTGGTATTTTGGACTTGTACCGACATTGTGGTATTTTGGACTTGTACCGACATTGTGGTATTTTGGACTTGTACCGACATTGTGGTATTTTGGACTTGTACCGACATTGTGGTATTTTGGACTTGTACCGACATTGTGGTATTTTGGACTTGTACCGTCATTGTGGTATTTTGGATTTGTACCGACATTGTGGTATTTTGGACTTGTACCGACATTGTGGTATTTTGGACTTGTACCGACATTGTGGTATTTTATACTTGTACCGACATTGTGGTATTTTGGACTTGTACCGACATTGTGGTATTTTGGACTTGTACCGACATTGTGGTATTTTGGACTTGTACCGACATTGTGGTATTTTGGACTTGTACCGACATTGTGGTATTTTGGACTTGTACCGACATTGTGGTATTTTAGACTTGTACCGACATTGTGGTATTTTGGACTTGTACCGACATTGTGGTATTTTAGATTTGTACCGTCATTGTGGTATTTTGGATTTGTACCGACATTGTGGTATTTTGGACTTGTACCGACATTGTGGTATTTTGGACTTGTACCGACATTGTGGTATTTTATACTTGTACCGACATTCTGGTATTTTGGACTTGTACCGACATTGTGGTATTTTGGACTTGTACCGACATTGTGGTATTTTGGACTTGTACCGACATTGTGGTATTTTGGACTTGTACCGACATTGTGGTATTTTGGACTTGTACCGACATTGTGGTATTTTGGACTTGTACCGACATTGTGGTATTTTAGATTTGTACCGACATTGTGGTATTTTGGACTTGTACCGACATTGTGGTATTTTGGACTTGTACCGACATTGTGGTATTTTGGACTTGTACCGACATTGTGGTATTTTGGACTTGTACCGACATTGTGGTATTTTGGACTTGTACCGACATTGTGGTATTTTGGACTTGTACCGACATTGTGGTATTTTAGACTTGTACCGACATTGTGGTATTTTGGACTTGTACCGACATTGTGGTATTTTGGACTTGTACCGACATTGTGGTATTTTGGACTTGTACCGACATTGTGGTATTTTAGACTTGTACCGACAATGTGGTATTTTCGACTTGTATCGAAAATGTGGTATTTTCGACTTGTACCGACATTATGGTATTTTAGACTTGTACCGACATTGTGGTATTTTGGACTTGTACCGACATTGTGGTATTTTAGACTTGTACCGACATTGTGGTATTTTAGACTTGTACCAACATTGTGGTATTTTAGACTTGTACCGACATTGTGGTATTTTGGACTTGTACCGACATTGTGGTATTTTGGACTTGTACCGACATTGTGGTATTTTTTATTTTTCATTTTATTACATTTTGAATTTCGATAAAAATATATCTAATAAATCATGTTAGTATCGAAACACTGACTACTGGGTGGATGAAACACTGACTACTGGGTGGATGAAACACTGACTACTGGGTGGATGAAACACTGACTACTGGGTGGATGAAACATTGACTACTGGGTGGATGAAACATTGACTACTGGGTGGATGAAACACTGACTACTGGGTGGATGAAACACTGACTACTGGGTGGATGAAACACTGACTACTGGGTGGATGAAACAGACTACTGGGTGGATGAAACACTGACTACTGGGTGGATGAAACACTGACTACTGGGTGGATGAAACATTGACTACTGGGTGGATGAAACATTGACTACTGGGTGGATGAAACACTGGCTACTGGGTGGATGAAACACTGACTACTGGGTGGATGAAACACTGACTACTGGGTGGATGAAACATTGACTACTGGGTGGATGAAACACTGACTACTGGGTGGATGAAGCACTGACTACTGGGTGGATGAAACACTGACTACTGGGTGGATGATACCATCGAGAACTAATAGTCCACCAGAAGAGGTATCGAAGAACTAATAGTTCACCAGAAGAGGTATCGAAGAAGTAATAATAATAAAAACGTATGTATAGAATTTAATCTGGTTGATAGAAATTGATTGATTTTTTTAATAACGTCAAATGAGTGAGCAATATTTCAACTTTGTTCATGATGAAAACTAGTTAGCATCCTATAAGTCATGTAAATAAAACGATGGCATGTGCCAATATGCACAGTCTAACTATATAGAGACGATATAATAGATAGGGTAAAACAAAATGGTCTTGTAACGACCACTAACAAACTGCAGATCATTAGAAGCTGCTTTATGTTATCTTTTACGTACAAGGAGCATGAACATTTTTATTTTAATTCAAATAATAATCTGCATGAAGAAATAAACCAAAATATGAGCACAGCGACAACAAGTAGTACAAACAAACTATGAGGGAACATTTTGCTAGTTACATTTTCCACAAGTTGCTCAGATAAAACTGTAACTCTTAATGTTCAACTTCGTTTAACATGACGATTATTAGACTGTAACTCTTAATGTTCAACTTCGTTTAACATGACGATTATTAGACTGTAACTCTTAATATTCAACTTCGTCCGACATGACGATTATTAGACTGTAACTCTTAATGTTCAACTTCGTTTAACATGACGATTATTAGACTGTAACTCTTAATGTTCAACTTCGTTTAACATGACGATTATTAGACTGTAACTCTTAATGTTCAACTTCGTTTGACATGGCGATTATTAGAATGTAACTCTTAATGTTCAACTTCGTTTGACATGACGATTATTAGACTGTAACTCTTAATGTTCAACTTCGTTTGACATGGCGATTATTAGACTGTAACTCTTAATGTTCAACTTCGTTTGACATGACGATTATTAGACTGTAACTCTTAATGTTCAACTTCGCTTGACATGGCGATTATTAGCACAGATATTAAATTACATTCTGAATGATGAAAAACAATATACTGTAATGACAGTATCATGAAAGCTCTTTTCAATTATTTTCAATGCCATTTAAATGGTATGTGGACATTTGGAGACGGTTCGTTAGTAAGGTGGCTGTATCAAAATGCTAAACGTTACTGAATCCTACTTTTCTGATTATGGATTGAGACAAAATAATAGATAAATCAATCTCGGAATAGTTGTATAAATCTAAATCTAATTAATACAACTTATTCAGTAAGTTTAATTACAATACCTTTGGATTGAGTGATTAGTGTTTAACGCCACCTGAGCAATTTCATCAGCTATATCATGGCGAGAACAAGTTAATGTTCAATGAAATGATGATGATATCCGCTTTGTAGTAGATCAACGCTCTTAATTGGATTTTTATAGTGCTAGTTCAGTGAAACAACAGTCCGCGGATAAACATGCCGCCCCACTCGGACACATTATCCTGATTACGCGCCATCCAGTCTTTGCTCTTTCTTCTTTATGCTGCGTGCTATTGTCTTTGGTTTGACCCGATCGGGGCTCGAACCCACGATCTACTGCATTCGAGGCGAGTACGCTAACCATTGCACGAGCGATGTGGTTCGATACCTTTGGAGAACTTATTTGACTGGTGAAATACAAAAGTAAGAATAATATAAATGACTTCATTAGTAGTACGAAGAACATGAATTATAATACTGTTGTATGTTAGACCAGATCTGAGTATATGACGTCATATATATGCCGGCATCAATTACACGATTTATGCCATGTAGTCTGCGCAGGCGAAAGCAATATTTCCGGTTATTTGAAAAAAATCAATTCAATGCTTATTTTATCAGAACTTGCATTAGAATGGAGATAACAATGTATTTGAAGATCTATCGGCATCAATTTTGATTTGATGGTCGCAAATAAACCAAATTTGCGAGCTTCAAATCAGCAATTGATTCCAGTAAATCTTTAAATGCAATATAGCTATCTCTTATGTGTGACAATGAAAGTAAAATCTCTTTGGTATTTTAGGAATTTAATACAAAGAAGAAATGTCTGTTTTCTAGGCATTGTTAAATTATATATTTGTACAACTGACTGCATATAGAAAAAAAGACATTGCCACCGTTTAATCTCAGTCAGCTTATTGTTATCAAAGACACACTCTTTGTGAAAAAATTACTCCGTCACTCGAATTTCAATGACATTGACAAATGACAATTTATTGATGACGGATTTGTCATACATTTTCGATTGACGATAATATTATATTTGTGTCATCGTCCTCATAAACCGCCAGAGAGTTTATAGAACATTCATCTTGTGGTTCTAAGTCAGGATAGTGAACTTGTGTTTATATCGTAATTGATATTACTGGTTAACGTAGAATGTAGTTACAAATGTATTATGATTTAAGACAAGCCATCCGTATGCTTTATTGTAGTTATTTAAATAAAATGAACACAAATAGAACCACTGAAAACATACAGGGGTAATTCATCCACTGAGTATGCTGATCTGAAAATAATAAATAATATCTACAATAATTGTGTTTAGTTTCCTGTCATGCAGTTAAATTTTTAGTTTATGTAGTTTAAATTTAATATTCTTGATTTATTATTTTTAAAATAATTTAAAAATATGGGCAGTCTTTTAAATCCTTGTGGATGTATTCATTAATTTGATTGACATTTTTATTTGGTAATGTTCCAATAGGTAAATTGTCGACCACGTGTTTTTGAAAGGATGTAAAAATGAATTGATGGATATATAAATTAGATCACAAAATGATATTTCTTTAATATTTGAAACAAGCTGGCACACATTACTTGCAGCAACAGTCAGAATACGCTTAAGGTGAACAAAGGAGCCCACCGTGCAAGTAGTAATACAGTGGATTTTGTTAACATGTCAAATATACCAATTGGTTCAGATATTTTCAGAACAGTTCTTGGAGAAATAGACAATAAATATTTAAACATTGTAAACAACAAAGGAAATGAAGATGTTAATTTCAAACCAATGCAATTAACGAACAGTATCAACAACAGTAATGTATACAAAGTAGCAGACGACAGGAAACGTAGAAACCGCGTACAGTGGATTGATGAATGTGAAAAGGTACCAATAGCTTCTGAAAGAAGACATTGTTTTGGAAGGTCATCTACAAAAGAACCAAAACCGATCTTAAAGTATAAAGCCAACTGTTTAATCGTTGTCTCAGATTGAGGGATATATTGCATTGATGTTGTCCATTCCTTCGGATGTAATATTTCCAGGATCATTACCCGGTGATAGAAACCAATGTCACGTGAGCGCTATAACATATACACTGCTCGTGCCTGCTAACCAACGTTATCTTCTGATAGACATTTAATATGACTCTGATAAGGTGGGTGATGTTACCTCTGTTGCAACGGTCCTTAGACAGTATGTGAATGTGCTGTTCCGTCAGTGAAGTTGACGTTGATGTTTTCTGCAATATTCATTCATAATGATATACATGTGTGACGTTTTTAATACAACAAAATTACCATTGTCTTCCATGATCTCAGGTAATGAGTGTATTTTAACAATTATGTAACAATATACACGTTGTGCAATTATCATTTTGTTTTATTTGTATATTGTATGTCAATTTAATGCCACTATAAACTATGTATGTGCAATAAACAATTCATTCTGAAATCTTATTCTGTCACTTCTTTATTTTACTTTAAAAGTCGCTTTCACTTCCTACTTTTTATAATAAGAACGTAGACATCTAATTGTATGCACACGATGCGCTTCTGGAATAACATTCAACATACACTCTTGTTGTCAAAAGATTGGAAAGCCTACATTTTAAAGGCCTTTTGGGTCCTATGCCTGAGGCAGATTTGGTTAGGGCCATTGCGGTTTTCCCAGTTTTCCGGTTGTTGACTGATTTTGTCTGTTTGTTGACTTATGAGTTTTGCCTTTCCCTTTAGAAGATTGCTCGGTGTTCGGTAATTTTGTTATTACCCTTATTTAGTTCACCCCCGTTTTTCATGGAGTCCGTGTTGCTCATATCGTTAGTTTTTGTGTTGTCTCTACGTTCTGAGTTCAGTGTTATGATGTCCGTAGCGATATCTGCATAAAAACGATATTCGGTTCATCTTTACCTCTACTTGTTTGTAGGAGGGGTCATGTCTTATTTATGTTATATGCGTTTGCTTGCGTATAGTGATTTCCAACAAATATTGTGTTTGCATTCGTCTTAAGCCCAATGTTGCCAGTTTCTCTAGATTGTCCATTCCTGATTGCCCCTTCGATTTCTCTAACGTTTATTTATTAAGTAAAAAGACATTATTCTATAAACATTGGGAATAAACATAATGTCTGTACATTTTAAAACAATGGAAACATATTCACGGCTGTTTTCTTATTTCCTGGTTGCAATTAAAATTCATGTGTTGTTATCCACAAAATTGCATTGCTTTAGTCTTTAAATCTCATTGCAAAAAAATCTGTAGTTCGAAAGCATAGAAAAAAACCATTTGTTTACAATGCTACTATATAAAGATATATCAATCAAAACGTAGATATCCAATTTAATACGCACGACGCGTCTCTGGAGTCATCTTCATCAGTTACTTCAAAATCGAAAGATTGGAAAACCAAATAATTTTAAAATCCTTGGAGCAATACATGCCAATGACCTAAACAGATAAATCAGCTTATGCCTGAGGGGGGACTCCTTAGTTTTAATAATAATTACACCAATAAATACATTTATATATATAAAAAAAGCGCAATCACAGAGGGCTGCGTAGATGATGTGCTAATTCATTGTTTTGTGATGCGATTTCTAGAATGCTGGTGATGTCATTTATATCATTATTTTACCCAATTTCTTTTATATATATATATATATAAATGTTGACATTCACGTGACTGAAAAATAAAGTATACCCATCAATATTCATGGAAATGGTACAAATGTCCATTTGACTCTTTATTAATGAGAAAAAGAGTATCCCTCATACAGTTGGCCCGTTTACTTAGGCACTTTAATGCTGCTATTTATAGCATTACTTCACCCAGTTCTTGCATCCCTCATATTGTGATTATGTTTAATCATTTTGTTGTGCGAGTACGTGTACGTGTATTTGCATCAAAGTGTAAAATGGAATGTTTTGTCGTATTAATTTAAACCAGCATATCTTAATGTGAATGAGGATTTCAGGTATTTATCATCACTCTAAGCAATATTCATATATTATAACATCGGTGATATTGGATGAGGAAATCACAATACCGGAAAAGAACACATATCCACTGTAGTGACAATCTTTAACACAATGTTGTATCGAGTACAATTCCCCATTGGAGGATTGAACTGCCATGTTTTATTGGTGATATGCACTGATTGCATGTGTAGATGTAAATCCAATTACTAAATTTGATAAGAACGGATTAGATACCAGTGAGCACTAAAATCCCCCTCCCCTGAAGCTCAGATAAACTTGACCAGTCTCTTTTCATGTATGGGTGGTGTCATATGATATTAAAGGTCGGACAATATATTGTGTATGTGTTTTCTAGACTAGGCCTAGTGACTATATGTTAATTACGTCGGGTCCTTATTACAGTTTTTATGTTTTACAACACGCTGTTTAATTACTAACAATCATCACTAAACCTTTATCTTAATACTCTATGGGGTTATGGTATTTAACGCCACTTTCAACAATATTTCAATTTTATCATGGCGGTCAATTGTATTGGTGGAGGAAACCACCGACCTCCCGGAAGTCTATGATCACTAAAATAATATATGGATTTTGTGAATACAAATCAAACTTTAATGTAATAAAGGAGTTTTAATAGACATAAATCTACAAGAGTTATTGTTCTTAGATTATGTTGAGCTTGTTAAACAAAACAGAGGTGTGTTTAAATTATGGTTGATTAGTTGTCATATCTATGATGTTAATAAGTGAGTATGGTTGTGTACTTACCTCGAGTGGGATAGATCATGAGTTTGATCCGCAGGCGGGTTAGACCAAATGTTATAAAAATGGTATCTGCTTCTTCAGCAAGCTCACAGTATTATGGATTAAGATCAAAGACTGGTAATCTCAGAGTCATGTTATTGTGTCTTTCGTGTGTGTCCTAGTAGAACGACATGTCAACCCGTGCATTGTTGTTTCAGTGAGTTGACACTATAAGAATCCAACAGAACAGCATGGCCTTGTACAAAACAGACATCATCATCAACATTACATCATACAGTAATTTACTCTCCACAAGATATAGCTGAAACCTGCTCACCTGGAGTTAAACAACAATCAACCTCAATATTTGTAATGAATAGACCCCAATATTGCTTAAGATAGATAACATGACAATAAATAGCTCGTTTGGACTAATGTTGTTATTCCTGTTCTGGTTTACTGTATATTTAATATATCTATTGTGTAAAAGCCAAAGTTCTTCCGTAATAATATGATTGAATATTGCTTCAGGTTCAGCGAGCCGTATTTAGGCTATATTCAGGACGAGAACAAGCTCAATAATATATAGCATATAACAACTATATATTTTTTTCATTGCCCCTGTAAAAGTGTGAAGAGTTGAGTAGAAACGAACAATTTAGTGTTTTGTAGGGGTTACAATGAAGAGTTGGGTAGAAACGAACAATTTAGTGTTTTGTAGGGGTTACAATGAAGAGTTGGGTAGAAACGAACAATTTAGTGTTTTGTAGGGGTCACAATGAAGAGTTGGGTAGAAACGAACAATTTAGTGTTTTGTAGGGGTTACAATGAAGAGTTGGGTAGAAACGAACAATTTAGTGTTTTGTAGGGGTTACAATGAAGAGTTGGGTAGAAACGAACAATTTAGTGTTTTGTAGGGGTTACAATGAAGAGTTGGGTAGAAACGAACAATTTAGTGTTTTGTAGGGGTTACAATGAAGAGTTGGGTAGAAACGAACAATTTAGTGTTTTGTAGGGGTTACAATGAAGAGTTGGGTAGAAACGAACAATTTAGTGTTTTGTAGGGGTTACAATGAAGAGTTGGGTAGAAACGAACAATTTAGTGTTTTGTAGGGGTTACAATGAAGAGTTGGGTAGAAACGAACAATTTAGTGTTTTGTAGGGGTTACAATGAAGAGTTGGGTAGAAACGAACAATTTAGTGTTTTGTAGGGGTTACAATGAAGAGTTGAGTAGAAACGAACAATTTAGTGTTTTGTAGGGGTTACAATGAAGAGTTGGGTAGAAACGAACAATTTAGTGTTTTGTAGGGGTTACAACGAAGAGTTGGGTAGAAACGAACAATTTAGTGTTTTGTAGGGGTTACAACGAAGAGTTGGGTAGAAACGAACAATTTAGTGTTTTGTAGGGGTTACAACGAAGAGTTGGGTAGAAACGAACAATTTAGTGTTTTGTAGGGGTTACAATGAAGAGTTGGGTAGAAACGAACAATTTAGTGTTTTGTAGGGGTTACAATGAAGAGTTGGGTAGAAACGAACAATTTAGTGTTTTGTAGGGGTTACAATGAAGAGTTGGGTAGAAACGAACAATTTAGTGTTTTGTAGGGGTTACAATGAAGAGTTGGGTAGAAACGAACAATTTAGTGTTTTGTAGGGGTTACAATGAAGAGTTGGGTAGAAACGAACAATTTAGTGTTTTGTAGGGGTTACAATGAAGAGTTGGGTAGAAACGAACAATTTAGTGTTTTGTAGGAGTTACAATGAAGAGTTGGATAGAAACGAACAATTTAGTGTTTTGTAGGGGTTACAATGAAGAGTTGGGTAGAAACGAACAATTTAGTGTTTTGTAGGGGTTACAATGAAGAGTTGGGTAGAAACGAACAATTTAGTGTTTTGTAGGGGTTACAATGAAGAGTTGGGTAGAAACGAACAATTTAGTGTTTTGTAGGAGTTACAATGAAGAGTTGGGTAGAAACGAACAATTTAGTGTTTTGTAGGGGTTACAATGAAGAGTTGGGTAGAAACGAACAATTTAGTGTTTTGTAGGGGTTACAATGAAGAGTTGGGTAGAAACGAACAATTTAGTGTTTTGTAGGGGTTACAATGAAGAGTTGGGTAGAAACGAACAATTTAGTGTTTTGTAGGGGTTACAATGAAGAGTTGGGTAGAAACGAACAATTTAGTGTTTTGTAGGGGTTACAATGAAGAGTTGGGTAGAAATAAACAATTTAGTGTTTTGTAGGGGTTACAATGAACCTACTCTTTACTGTTATCTACAAAAGAGGTCTTTAAAGTACAGGGGGTGCGTTACTCCTTAGTACTATAAAGCTCTTCTATATATAACTAGAATCACATCGAAAGTCCTTCCTTTATTCCGTATTCTGATTATATATTATATATTTTAAATTAAAATACGGAGAGTTGTGTCTATTCTATTTCATTTCCCCAGGTGGCAAGGTAAATTTGTCTTAGTAATAACATAAGATTTGAGAAGGTGTTCCGTTCTTTCTTTTGAGTTGGGGGCGGGTGTAGTAAAAATATGTTTGCACCTTCGTACTTTTACATGTTGTTAATGTTCAAAAGTTAAAATCCTCAGCAAGTGAGTCAATATTTGAAATAGCATTTGAACAATATTAGTTTAATGTTTGAATTTAGCTGATTACAGGTTGTGTCAATAAATATGATTTTGTTTTTCATTTTTTCATATGCAATTTATTTACATGCGGATTGAATTCTACTTCAAGTGGTGTTAAAATCACGTTGCATTTACGTATAGAAAAGCAATATTTGCCTACCACACTTTGTGTATAGGATAAAAAACTTTAAATTAATTTGCTAAGGTCAACAAATATGTATGGTACTGACTTCAATGAAAACGTTTAAAATGATCTTATATCACGATTTATACTGATAAGTTATAAATAAACTAAATTGTAGAGACCAAAGCAGCTACAAACTAAATTGACAAAATATCGTCAACCAGAGACAGATCTATGTCAAAATTTATGTATAAATAAATAAAGTATTTTCTTTTTCTAAATGCACCCTTCACCGCTATTATCATCTTATGTTCAATTGTTATATTCTAGATACGGGTATTTAGTGTAATGTTTTATTTGAGAAATATATATTCACGCTAAACATGTAGATATTTATTTTAGTGCATGCACACGACGCCTGGAATAACATCCATCAGATATGCTCAACGTCAAAACATTGGAATCATTTTTTTTTTAATCTTTGGGAGCAAGGAAACCAAAGGTCATGACATGATAGTCAACATCGACTAACCTATATCTCAGTGAGTTGAACATTACTTTTGATAATAATTATATTATATAAGTATTGTACATTTGCATGACAACAGTCCATTATTAACCAATTAGTACCAATTAATTACATAAAGTAAATTGTAAACCTGTTTTTATAGAAATATACAAGAAAATCATGTTCTAGATATTTTAGAAGGCAACCATGAACACAAAGCAATCATTAAAATAACTGATTTAAGTGACTTATTCTAACAGTAGATTTTTGTATAGGGTATTTTTCGCTAACTGTTGTCAACAAACGCGTATATCAGTAACACTTAAAAAAGGTTTTTAAAATTTAAATTATTTAAAATGTGTCAAATGGTTGTTTAAAGGTTATATTTTGTTATTGCCGTCTAAAGTGGGTCATGAAAGCAATTGATACATCACATAAATGTTATCTACAAATTCTCTTGGTGTGGATGTCGACTCATTTTTGTGTTGATAGTTATATGTTATAACATGATTCTTGATGTTTTGCCAATAAAGGCATTCTTTGTTTCGGTTTGTTAGAAAGTTCGTAATTTTACTCAAATAATATGTTGATCATTTCATAGATAAGTCTAGAGGTGACACACCGGAACTTGATTGCTTGTTTGCTGCTTTCTTAACGGCTAGTGGCAAATAATGCATATCTAGGACACGAGCAAGTTCAACAATATATAAAGAAATATACAGAAATAATAGCTTTTTAAACAACATTTCCATGGGAAATCGTTGATAATTTCATATAAACACATTTTGTGGTTGGGTATATTTTTGGCGATTTCTGTTTAAGGTTCTACAGAGGAGTGGTCTTTTGGTCATTGTACTGTCTGTCCTTCTTTGAATGACGGTTTCTGATTCCCTCTTTTGTATCTTCAGACTTTTCACACAAAAAAAAACAGCAACAGTACCAAAGAACATCAGGTTAAGTACAATGCAACACATCTAGAAGCACGTTGTATTGTAACAATTAAATTCAACTTACAACAATTCTTATTTGCATTTATAAGGTAGTTCCATTCTATTATAAACAAATTGCATGCAATTTAATGCTGACAGATCTAGACGACATTTCACATTTATTTATACCTGGTAATAGATTAAACATGATAAACTTGTCAAATATGATGTAAGGATATTTAATAACGAGAAAGATAAAGATCTTCCGATGTCACTCTTTAAAAAAACTAAAGGTGCTAATGTTACGATCTGTGTTTTATTGTGATGTCAATTTGATTGGTTGAATGGTATAAGAAACCATTCAGATTCGTTAATTTGATAGATTTGAGATTATTGTATCCGTTTCCATTCTTTCCCTTCTTATTGACATGAAATGATACAATGGGTTATTGTCGCTACCATGTAGTTTTCCTTTTACGTAAAATCATTTCTGACATAAACGCCATATGTACTATATATCTATGTTATCTACAGTAGAAACAAATGCAGGATATTATAAATTTACATGTATAAATATAGTTACAATTTTTTCTGTATTTTTTTTTGGAAAAGTGGAAGTATTGTATTTTTCCCCAAATATTTAAACTTCATAGAAAAGAGTATACATCGTTTTTATTTGAACAGGAGGTGGCAGTCAACCAGAAGGGGACGTCCTGATCGTGATCGTATGGTAGTTGGAGCTATAACTACCAATGCAATCAGTGCCTATCACAACTAATATTGTGAGTTCGAATCCAACTCCATACAACGTAATGTGATAAAGTTTGTCAGTGACTTGCGGCAGGTCGGTGGTTTTCTCATGGTACTCCTGTTTCCTCCACCAATAAAACTGGCCGCCAAGATATAGCGGAAATATTGCTGAAAGTGGCCTTAAACACCCTAACTCCAACAAGATATGCATTCGAAAAACTTGGGTTCATGTTGCTCAACCATTATATTTCTGTGTAGTGTTCTGTCGGTCATTGTTGTCATGTTCCTCTTCCTGTTGTATCGTCTGTCCTTCGATTGAAGCTTTCTAATTACCACTTTGACATCTGGATTTTTTTTCCTCTTTTGGAATTACCAGGCTTTCTAAAAAAAAAGGGGGGGGGGGTAATGACACCCGCAATAAAGTATTTTTACAAAAGATTGGTAAAACCAAATAATTTAAGTCTTTGGGAGTAAGTAAACCAAAGGACATAAACAGAATAGCTGAATCGTCTAAGGTTATCTGTGCCTGGCTGAATCGTCTAAGGTTATCTGTGGCTAGCTGAATCGTCTAAGGTTATCTGTGGCTAGCTGAATCGTCTAAGGTTACCTGTGCCTGGCTGAATCGTCTAAGGTTATCTGTGCCTGGCTGAATCGTCTAAGGTTATCTGTGCCTGGCTGAATCGTCTAAGGTTATCTGTGCCTGGTTGAATCGTCCAAGGTTATCTGTGCCTGGCTGAATCGTCTAAGGTTATCTGTGTCTGGCTGAATCGTCTAAGGTTACCTGTGCCTGGCTGAATCGTCTAAGGTTATCTGTGTCTGGCTGAATCGTCTAAGGTTATCTGTGCCTGGCTGAATCGTCTAAGGTTATCTGTGCCTGGCTGAATCATCTAAGGTTATCTGTGCCTGGCTGAATCGTCTAAGGTTATCTGTGCCTGGCTGAATCGTCTAAGGTTATCTGTGCCTGGCTGAATCGTCTAAGGTTACCTGTGCCTGGCTGAATCGTCTAAGGTTATCTGTGCCTGGCTGAATCGTCTAAGGTTATCTGTGCCTGGCTGAATCGTCTAAGGTTATCTGTGCCTGGCTGAATCGTTTAAAGTTATCTGTGGCTAGCTGAATCGTCTAAGGTTACCTGTGCCTGTGGTAAAATGACCTTAGCTTTAATTTATTTAATCATTTGCAGAGGACAGCAAATCCTTGCCAGGTACTTAAGACCTTTAGGGGAGAAATAGGTAACAATTCTCAACTGTTTTATGTCAGTGCGTGAGAAATATAGTCAAATATAATCCAGGATGTACTTTTACGTAATCCTACAGTTTAAACAATCTACCACGTGTGTGTCGTGTACTCGTGCTACTTGTGAAACTTTTCATATTATATGTCTGCTAATGGCCATTTGATTAATGTCATATTTATTTTTGGTTTACACTTGTAAAGAGAAATATACAAAAATAAGATTGGTTGGTATTTAAAGACTGTTTTGAAAGACCAATTCGTAGTATACAGTTTGTCCAATGATTTGAAAAAGAATTATTTAGGGGGAATATTAAATAGTGGGAGAGTTAATGTGCTACAGATGCGAGTTCTAGTACTCAAATATCCCAATTCGCCAAATCCGTTACAAAATGACCGATAAGGGGTGCTACATTTTTGGGTTCCAACCGCCTGGATCCGTATATGATTCGTTTACGTTATCAGTGACACTAAAATCCTGTCAGCGTCCGACGAGCATTTGCACTCATACAGGAGTAATACTAACAAGTAATACATATCGATGTATTAATTTAGTGCACCATGACATTCACATTAACGTCTTCAGTTGAGCTCGTATCCAACTGGTCTTGTCTCGACATAAGATAAGTTGCTAAAACAACTACGTGTATATGTGCATTACATTTAAGCACCAACTGTGCTGTATCCTAGCTTCAGGAATGCATCATAACTGTGGATTATTTGTTTTCTGTACACGTGACCCTCATCTACTTAGTATTCTGAATTCGTCTTATACAATAGTTTTATCATAAAGCTTATACTATAGTACGTTTCACCTTATTAAGTCGTCGCATTTCCAGCAATGTCAATAACATTTTATAAAGTATGTCGACATTTATATTTTTTTTATTTTTTTTTTTAGTTTAAGCATATATTCATTTGCTAAATATAACAAATGGGGTTCGAACACACGTTTTTCCAACTTATTAAGTCTTCTCCCGAATGCAATTATTTACAATATGTATTAGCATGCGCAATGAAATGATATAATATGTATATAATATGCATAGAGATAAATAAACACAGAATGATTATATACATGTATATATATTTGGGTCAAACTTGAATTAAGCAAATCAGATGATCTGATGTATGTTATTTCTGAACATAGCAAACAGCTATTAGTTATAACAAAAACATGAAAAAACAACAGGAACATGTGACTTGGTATCGCAGTACTGATATGTTTTCTTAGTATATATCATGACAATATATATGGATTTTGACCTATGTAAAAATAACTTTCTGACCAGGAAGCACAAACACAATAGTGTATCATATTTCATTCTTATTTATAATTCTGATAATAAAGTTGTTGTAGTCACTGATTGTAGTAACAATAGTTAAATATCTACACAATAATGAGAGTTCATGCTCTATGTTTCCCAGACATAAAACTAGTATAAAATTGTCGGTCTATAGCAAATGGTTCACGTACATGTAGTTAGTAGTCCATTGTACCATAAGTAATTAAAATGTAATGATACAATGACAAACATAGAATACCACAGCGTCAGGATATCCCAACACACATATACGTCACCACTCATCCACAGCGTCAGGATACCCCAACACACATATACGTCACCACTCATTCACAGCGTCAGGATACCCCAACACACATATACGTCACCACTCATCCACAGCGTCAGGATACCCCAACACACATATACTTCACCACTCATCCACAGCGTCAGGATATCCCAACACACATATACGTCACCACTCATCCACAGCGTGAGGATACCCCAACACACATATACGTCACCACTCATCCACAGCGTGAGGATACCCCAACACACATATACGTCACCACTCACCCACAGCGTCAGGATATCCCAACACACATATACGTCACCACTCATCCACAGCGTCAGGATATCCCAACACACATATACGTCACCACTCATCCACAGCGTCAAGATATCGATACCCCAACACACATATACGTCATCACTCATCCACAGCGTCAGGATATCGATACCCCAACACACATATACGTCACCACTCATCCACAGCGTCAGGATATCGATACCCCAACACACATATACGTCACCACTCATCCACAGCGTCAGGATATCGATACCCCAACACACATATACGTCATCACTCATCCACAGCGTCAGGATATCGATACCCCAACACACATATACGTCACCACTCATCCACAGCGTCAGGATATCGATAACCCAACACACATATATGTCACCACTCATTCACAACGTCAGGGTATCGATACACCAACAGACATACACGTCATCACTCATCCACAACGTCAGGATATCGATACCCCAACACACATATACGTCACCACTCATCCACAGCGTCAGGATATCGATACCACAACACACATATACGTCACCACTCATCCACAGCGTCAGGATATCGATACCCCAACACACATATACGTCACCACTCATCCACAGCGTCAGGATATCGATACCCCAAACACACATATACGTCACCACTCATCCACAGCGTCAGGATATCGATACCACAACACACATATACGTCACCACTCATCCACAGCGTCAGGATATCGATACCCCAACACACATATACGTCACCACTCATCCACAGCGTCAGGATATCGATACCCCAAACACACATATACGTCACCACGCATCCACAGCGTCAGAATATCGATACCCCAACACACGTGACCACTCATCCACAGCGTCAGGATATCGATACCCCAACACACATATACATCACCACTCATCCAATGCGTAAGGATATCGATACCCCAACACACATATACGTCACCACTCATCCACAGCGTCAGGATATCGATACCCCAACACACATATACGTCACCACTCATTCACAGCGTCAGGATATCGATACCCCAACACACAGATACGTCACCACTCATCCACAGCGTCAAGATATCGATACCACAACACACATATACGTCACCACTCATCCACAGCGTCAGGATATCGATACCCCAACACACATACACGTCATCACTCATCCACAGCGTCAGGATATCGATACCCCAACACACATATACGTCACCACTCATCCACAGCGTCAGGATATCGATACCCCAACACACATATACGTCACCACTCATCCACAGCGTCAGGATATCGATACCCCAACACACATATACGTCACCACTCATCCACAGCGTCAGGATATCGATACCTCAACACACATATACGTCATCACTCATCCACAGCATCAGAATATCGATACCCCAGCACACGTCACCACTTATCCACAGCGTCAGGATATCGATACCCCAACACACATATACGTTACCACTCATCCACAGCGTCAGGATATCGATACCCCATCACACATATACATCATCACTCATCCACAGCGTCAGAATATCGATACCCCAACACACGTGACCACTCATCCACAGCGTCAAGATATCGATACCCCAACACACATATACATCACCACTCATCCAATGCGTCAGGATATCGATACCCCAACACACGTGACCACTCATCCACAGCGTCAGGATATTGATATCCCCAACACACATATACGTCACCACTCATCCACAGCGTCAGGATATCGATACCCAACACACATATACGTCACCACTCATCCAATGCGTCAGGATATCGATACCCCAACACACATATAGGTCACCACTCATCCACAGCGTCAGGATATCGATACCCCAACACACATATACGTCACCACTCATCCACAGCGTCAAGATATCGATACTCCAACACACATATACGTCACCACTCATCCACAGCGTCAGAATATCGATACCCCAACACACGGATGCTTGAAATCTGCATACAAACATCATATGATCGAAACGTTCAACTGATTTTAAAGAGTTATCTCCCTGTAGTGTATGGTACTCCCTTAAGTTCTTTTTATATATAGAATTTACATAACAAATGGAAGCCAAAGTAGTCCTCTACCACATGTAAAAGGTTTATAACCGATACAAGAGGATAGCTTTGTCTGTCAATCCAAATCTACTGAAAATTGTTTACCTTGTAACAATAACATATTTCCTCATACAAACGGACGACCTTTTCATTCGGCAGGTTTCATGTTTGTTGCGTATTTTTGTAGAATGATTTCCTCCCTGAGTTATGACCCTATCAAGGAACATTGTAATCGTTATTATCAATATTCCTTTGTTTACCAAATTATTTTTTATTGTCCACTTTGTAAGACTTTTGTAGAAGAATAATATTACGAACGGATAAAGATAAATGTCGATATACAATCATATATTTGGTACCTTTCCTTTGAAGTTCTCCTTATTTATTCTTAATGGTGTGGTTTTTATTGATGAGGAAAGCACTGGTCTATCACAAGTCACTGACAATCTTTATCACATAAAGTTGTATCATGTACACTTTATATTGTAAACGAACTTTAGCCATTTTAGTAGTGTTACACACTGATTGTATAAATATATGTAAATCTGAACGAACTACTTTACGATCACGCCCAACACCACTCCTTGAAAACATCTCGGTGCAACGTCTTAAAAAACAAATAATAGTTTTTAAATATTAGATTTAGGATTGTCGAAGATTTAGAAGATATACAAGTTTATATATTGTCTGTATTGTAAAGTCAGTTAAATATGTTGTAGTATTATATAGGAGATGTCATCTTTACTATTTATATAGACATTAGGGGTATTATACATTATACAGGGAATGGTTTTGCAGGATCAACAAGTAATTTCACTTGTTTTTGTCACGGAGTGCCTTGCTGCTAATTTTATCCACAATATGTTTTTCCCAATATAGCTTATTGGTATAAACACACCAGAACTTTCTAGTGCAGGAGCACATAACATCACGCATAAAGTCATTGAATAAATGCCTGTTTATCAGGGTCATTACGGTTTCCACAGTTTTCCGGTTGTTGACTGATTTTGTCTGTTTATATACTTATGAGTTTTGACTTTCCCTTTGTTAGATTGTTCGGAGTTCGATAATTTTGTTATTACCCTTATCATAATAAAAACATAGATATCAAACTTAGTGTGAATAGGCTTCCACTGGTAGTTCACAATCAACCAACTGAAAAGCCAAATAATCCAAAACTCCCTGGGAGCAATAAAACGAAACGGCCTAAACAGGATAACCAAATCAGCTGTGGTCACCTATGTTTGTGTGAGGCCTAAACAGGATAGCCAAAATCAGCTGTGGTCACCTATGTCTGTGTGAGGCCTAAACAGGATAGCCAAATCAACTGTGGTCACCTATGTTTGTGTGAGGCCTAAACAGGATAGCCAAAATCAGCTGTGGTTACCTATGTTTGTGTGAGGCCTAAACAGGACAGCTAAAATCAGCTGTGGTCACCTATGTCTGTGTGAGGCCTAAACAGGATAGCCAAAATCAGCTGTGGTCACCTATGTTTGTGTGAGGCCTAAACAGGATAGCTAAAATCAGCTGTGGTCACCTATGTTTGTGTGAGGCCTAAACAGGATAGCCAAAATCAGCTGTGGTTACCTATGTCTGTGTGAGGCCTAAACAGGACAGCTAAGATCAACTGTGGTCACCTATGTCTGTGTGAGGCCTAAACAGGATAGCCAAATCAGCTGTGGTCACCTATGTCTGTGTGAGACCTAAACAGGATAGCCAAAATCAGCTGTGGTCACCTATGCCTGTGTGAGGCCTAAACAGGATAGCTAAAATCAGCTGTGGTCACCTATGTTTGTGTGAGGCCTAAACAGGATAGCCAAATCAGCTGTGGTCACCTATGTCTGTGTGAGGCCTAAACAGGATAGCCAAAATCAGCTGTGGTCACCTATGTTTGTGTGAGACCTAAACAGGATAGCTAAAATCAGCTGTGGTCACCTATGTTTGTGTGAGGCCTAATCAGGATAGCCATAATCAGCTGTGGTCACCTATGTCTGTGTGAGGCATAAACAGGATAACTAAAATCAGCTGTGGTCACCTATGTCTGTGTGAGGCCTAAACAGGATAGCTAAAATCAGCTGTGGTCACCTATGTCTGTGTGAGGCCTAAACAGGATAGCCAAATCAGCAGTGGTCACCTATGTCTGTGTGAGGCCTACACAGGATAGATAAAATCAGCTGTGGTCACCTATGTCTGTGTGAGGCCTAAACAGGATAGTCAAAATCAGCTGTGGTCACCTATGTTTGTGTGAGGCCTAAACAGGATAGCTAAAATCAGCTGTGGTCACCTATGTTTGTGTGAGGCCTAAACAGGATAGCCATAATCAGCTGTGGTCACCTATGTCTGTGTGAGGCCTAAACAGAATAGCCAAAATCAGCTGTGGTCACCTATGTCTGTGTGAGACCTAAACAGGATAGCCAAAATCAGCTGTGGTCACCTATGTCTGTGTGAGGCCTAAACAGGATAGCCAGAATCAGCTGTGGTCACCTATGTCTGTGTGAGGCCTAAACCAGGATAGCCAAAATCAGCTGTGGTCACCTATGTCTGTGTGAGACCTAAACAGGATAGCCAAAATCAGCTGTGGTCACCTATGTCTGTGTGAGGCCTAAACAGGATAGCCAGAATCAGCTGTGGTCACCTATGTCTGTGTGAGGCCTAAACCAGGATAGCCAAAATCAGCTGTGGTCACCTATGTCTGTGTGAGACCTAAACAGGATAGCTAAAATCAGCTGTGGTCACCTATGTCTGTGTGAGGCCTAAACCAGGATAGCCAAAATCAGCTGTGGTCACCTATGTCTGTGTGAGGCCTAAACCAGGATAGCTAAAATCAGCTAATATCACCTACGCATGAGGAGTGAGAACCTTACACATTACACAACGGTTATCGTAAAATTAGCTAGCACTATAAATATCTAACTACGCGGACATCATCAATATCTCATCGAATGTAACTTGTTGTCGCCATGATATGGCTGAAATATCGCTCATTGTGGTGTTAAGCAACAATCACTCATCCACTTTCAACAACATTTCAGCCCCTAACTCTAACTCTAACCCTAACCCTATCCCTTCTATGTCGTGATGATTAGTATTATATCGTGATGGTTAGTATTATATCGTGATGGTTAGTATTATATCGTGATGATTAGTATTATATCGTGATGGTTAGTATTATATCGTGATGATTAGTATTATATCGTGATGGTTAGTATTATATCGTGATGGTTAGTATTATATCGTGATGATTAGTATTATATCGTGATGATTAATATTATATCGTGATGGTTAGTATTATATCGTGATGGTTAGTATTATATCGTGATGGTTAGTATTATATCGTGATGGTTAGTATTATATCGTGATGATTAATATTATATCGTGATGGTTAGTATTATATCGTGATGGTTAGTATTATATCGTGATGGTTAGTATTATATCGTGATGGTTAGTATTATATCGTGATGGTTAGTATTATATCGTGATGATTAATATTATATCGTGATGGTTAGTATTATATCGTGATGGTTAGTATTATATCGTGATGATTAGTATTATATCGTGATGGTTAGTATTATATCGTGATGGTTAGTATTATATTGTGATGGTTAGTATTATATCGTGATGATTAATCTTATATCGTGATGGTTAGTATTATATCGTGATGGTTAGTATTATATCGTGATGGTTAGTATTATTGTTGGAGGAAACTTGAACGAAACCTCCAATAAAACGCAAGTCACTGATAACTTTTATCACATAAAGTGTTCAAAGAATAAAGGTAGTTTAAAATCTGCCGATGGTATTACTATCATATCGTGACTTTGCAAGAATAAAGAATGTGTGTCATATCTTACTGTAATATTAATAATATCTTAAGTATTTCAAAGCTCCTTCACAATCAACTTTTTAACTTCTGAATGCTGTACCTTGATACTGTACATTTATTAAAGCGAGATAAGATACACTTAGTGTCAACATAAATTTGTATTAAGGTATACAATAATTATATAACTTTAGGCTTCAAGATGTTTGTGTCCTTCTGAAGTACCTAACTGTCTAACAGGTGATACAATTACATATATCAATGGATCCCCTTCAGACATTACCACTTAACCTCTCAAATCTCATGATTTTATATCTATGCTGAATATCTTTATCCTGCAATGGGTGCTTCATTAACTGTATAAAGTGTATATTATATATGTTATACGCCGACTGATTGTATAAGGTATCCTGGTACCTTCATCGTATGTAGAGCGGAGGCTACGACGTCCACGAATGGCTCGGTGTTTCCTGTGTCTTTGTTTTACCCATTAATTTGACAAAGTTACGCCATTACAATGTAGAGCGGAGGCTACGACGTCCACGAATGTTTCGGTGTTTCCTGTGTCTTTGTTTTACCCATTAATGACGTCCACGAATGGCTCGGTGTTTCCTGTGTCTTTGTTATACCCATTAATTTGACAAAGTTACGCCATTACAGGCTCAGTTTTTATTCCTGTTTCTAAAGCGTAAACACATATATTGTAGTAAAGAGTAAGAGGTAAAACTTAAATCACACAAACCAATACAATATTGAGTATTTATACAAATACATATATATTATAAATAATTATATTGTTTAAGGATTGACTAGAGGGAAGATATATAAAAGTTGTGTTTATGACTCGTGTTATAGTTTGTTTTGAAATGAAAGTATTATCATACTACGTCGTAAAGTAATACATTACTATAAACCTAATGGTATATGTGTTGTCACAGCCTACCATGTTACATGTTTTATTTTTCATCGCTTTCAGAAAGAAAATGACCAAGAATGTGTGTTGTTTAGGAATTATGAAGTATCAAAATAAAAATCTAAAATATAACTTTTAATACCATACGTTTTTTAAGTAAAAATACGAAGATTACAAAGTAATTGGAAATGAATCAATATTTATATTTACAGATACCTTTTTGTACATGAATTATTTTCATATTTTGACAAAAATAGCATCTGCATGAAAAGCTTGAAGAAACCATATGGTCCGAAGCCATACGTCGAAGAAGGACAGACCACTCAATGACCAAAAGAAAATAGTCAATGGTCCACAAAAACTAAAATGATGGAGAGGAGAAACACGATTCTGTTAATAAAAACGGGTGATGAACTGACGTGAAATCCGTTGTGTTACTGTTTGTTACACGACACGGACATCATCTAATATGGCAATCGTGTTGGACACCAGAATGTGTAAATGGATACCAAAAACAAAAATAAAACATGACTCCTACAAAAACAAATGAGAGTATTGATAAATACGGAACTAAAAACGTGAAGACATGTTATTGTACGACATGAACAACACGGAACTAAAAATGTGAAGACATGTTATTGTACGACATGAACAACACAGAACTAAAAACGTGAAGACACGTTATTGTACGACATGAACAACACGAGGTAAGCACGAGGGAAAAAACTGGACAGTTTCTACGTTGTATGGTACGACCAATCTCTTCCCTAACACCTCCACCCCCCCCCCCCCCCCCCCCCACCCCCCCACCCACCCGAAAGGAAAGGAGAATCAAATGTATAACTGGTTAGATTAACACGACTTAAACAGGTGCTTTGTGTGAAAACCAAATCAAAGCACTTGAGTGTGTGGTACATAATACAGCAGTTCCTAATTTGTGACTGCTATCAGTGGTCACTGGTGGTTCTCAGCATGTCAAAAGGGTCATACCATATTCAGTATCTCCTCTTTCATTTGTGTCCCTAATATATAACAATCTATTGTCCCATTCCACTTTTTGTTTTAACTTGATGGGTGGATTGATAGTACATCTGGTAGCTATTTTTATTTTACTTGATGGTTAGTTGATAGTACTATTTTTATCAATCATATCTATTAAATCCTCCTTTTTTCGTGGGAATCTAAGCTTTCGCCCAGTGCCACCTTTTTACCTACAATACGAAATATATATCAAATTTAGTACGCACGACACGTTCCTGGAATGACCTTCAAATAACCTTCATCAGGTAAGCTTAATGTCAAAATATTGGAAAGCCAAATAACGTAAAAGTTTTGTGAGCAAGAATATCAAATGGCCTAATGAGGATAGCCAAAATTGGCTTTGGTCACCTATGTCTGAGGGAGGAGTACCTTAATTATGATAATAATTACATTATTTCGCAACTGTAAATTTCAATAATAAATAGTTTTTTTTTGTTTTTTGTTTTTTTTGTATATCTAATAAACCACGTGAGTGCCGACACATGGACTACTGGGCGGGAACTAATAATCCAACACCAGAGCTATCGAAATAGTTGGAATCCTGCTCACGTGATGTTTAAATCAATCCATTAATCACTGCAAATTATTGTCGAAATTGCATATAACTTTTGTTTATAAGCTATTTATAACACATACCATGTTATATTGCACAAATTCTCTGATTGTCATGACTATGAATTGATTGATGATCTCTATAAATGTATTAGTATAATGGGAACTGGTTATATTAGATAATAAGATATTACGATAAAAAAAAATTAAAGGAACACAATGATATAGTTAGCCTTTGTAAGCATAATTACATTTTAACATTATTAATATAAAATTAATATTAACCTGGGGTATATTATGTTTAATCTAGTTTTTTAAGAAAACATATTTTATTGATATTTAATTAAAATATATTTTACATAAACTGTTGCGAAGCATTTTATCGTTGTTAACTTTTTGTTTTTTCATTAATTTTGTATGGTTTCTTATTAAAGACGTGATATAACATTTCTTACTGTATATTAGACCCGTCAATCACACTGTGTAATTGTGTAATGGTTAGCGTTCTCGTCACCAATGTAGGAGACCGTGGGGTCGATTCCCCCAGATTGTGTCAAACCAATGAAAATAAAATTGGTACCTAACACAATTATTTGGAAAAAAAAACTTAATCAGAACATAGTAAGAATGTTTTCGACCGATGAAATTGACTTAGGTATTAGCTCCATTTCAGCCATGAAGAATGTAGCCCTCAGATCTACATTTGAGTTGTCTGAATTCGCTTAATGCCAATAAGTGCCCTCCAATGGCACAAATACCTACCATTCTGAATTCCAGGGGGAATCACTATTTGGAATTACTTCTGTTATATATCTTCTTTTTATTCTTTTTAGAAAGAAAAGCTTGAAGATGCCAAAGTGGTGATCAGAAGCCATTGATGTCTCATTGTGATGTCTCATTGTTTTATCAAGTGTTTTATATTTTTGTTATTTCTATACTAACTGGGGATTTTTGTATTCACCAATTTTGTTCTTCGTAAAACGAGCGCACAATATTTATATTTGACGGACTAGTCAAGTAAATGGGGATGCTCCAGATCCAAATACAACAGTACAAATACCAGGTAAAATAAAGCAAAAGAACGACAGACAGACCAACATCTCCCTACAACCGATGAGAGACCAGGAGTTCCTAAAGGGTAAACATATCATGTACTATTAATAGGATTCATTGTTATGTCCTAAGTATTATAGCCAGGTTAGAGTGATGTTGGAAGCATGGCTGTAAAGGTACATGATTAATGTTCGTAAATCATATTGAATTGAATAAAATTACTGTACATTAAAATGTGAACCCATTTCTTGATAACTTGATCTCGACTTCGTCAACATCAAATTCATGCGAATGCGTACATCAGCCTCTTGATTTTGATTCAAATTCACTCATGAACGTCAATTCTAGTACTTAATACCTAAAAATAGACATGTACTAGGGGAGATTTAGAACTGAAATTCGCTACTTTTCATTTGATGTAAACTGATAATGAATACCCATCCAAAATAGACGTTATTGCTATACTTGACGAACAAATACATACACACAGCAACGCTCTTACGACGCGACTCAACTATTATATCGTGCATGGAAAGTTGCTATCTATCAGTAGGACCATTCTACTTCTACATTAATACCTATTTTATTCTTTGTAAACTTGTTCTCGTCCTGTCGTTTCTACTTTAGGTTTAATTGTATTATTTTTCTCCCTTCTTTATTAAATATTGTGTAGGAGATTTTGCTTGACCTCTCTTAACTAAAAAGTTTATATCTAATTTTAGTATGTATGATACGTTTCTGGAATAACCTTCATCAGGTATACTCAAAGTCATAAGATTGGAATAACCTTCATCAGGTATACTCAAAGTCATAAGATTGGAATAACCTTCATCAGGTTTATACACAAAGTCATAAGATTGGAATAACCTTCATCAGGTATACTCAAAGTCATAAAATTGGAATAACCTTCATCAGGTTTATACTCAAAGTCATAAGATTGGAATAACCTTCATCAGGTATACTCAAAGTCATAAAATTGGAATACCCTTCATCAGGTATACTCAAAGTCATAAGATTGGAATAACCTTCATCAGGTTTATACTCAAAGTCATAAGATTGGAATAACCTTCATCAGGTATACTCAAAGTCATAAGATTGGAATAACCTTCATCAGGCTTATACTCAAAGTCATAAGATTGGAATAACCTTCATCAGGTATACTTAAAGTCATAAGATTGGAATAACCTTCATCAGGTTTATGCTCAAAGTCATAAGATTGGAATAACCTTCATCAGGTATACTCAAAGTCATAAGATTGGAATAACCTTCATCAGGTATACTCAAAGTCATAAGATTGGAATAACCTTCATCAGGTTTATACACAAAGTCATAAGATTGGAATAACCTTCATCAGGTATACTCAAAGTCATAAAATTGGAATAACCTTCATCAGGTTTATACTCAAAGTCATAAGATTGGAATAACCTTCATCAGGTATACTCAAAGTCATAAAATTGGAATACCCTTCATCAGGTATACTCAAAGTCATAAGATTGGAATAACCTTCATCAGGTTTATACTCAAAGTCATAAGATTGGAATAACCTTCATCAGGTATACTCAAAGTCATAAGATTGGAATAACCTTCATCAGGTATACTTAAAGTCATAAGATTGGAATAACCTTCATCAGGTTTATGCTCAAAGTCATAAGATTGGAATAACCTTCATCAGGTATACTCAAAGTCATAAGATTGGAATAACCTTCATCAGGTATACTCAAAGTCATAAGATTGGAATAACCTTCATCAGGTATACTCAAAGTCATAAGATTGGAATAACCTTCATCAGGTTAATACTCAAAGTCATAAGATTGGAATAACCTTCATCTGGTTTATACTCAAAGTCATAAGATTGGAATAACCTACATCAGGTATACTCAAAGTCATAAGATTGGAATAACCTTCATCAGGTATACTCAAAGTCATAAGATTGGAATAACCTTCATCAGGTTTATACTTAAAGTCATAAGATTGGAATAACCTTCATCAGGTATACTCAAAGTCATAAGATTGGAATAACCTTCATCAGGTATACTCAAAGTCATAAGATTGGAATAACCTTCATCAGGTTTATACTCAAAGTCATAAGATTGGAATAACCTTCATCAGGTATACTCAAAGTCATAAGATTGGAATAACCTTCATCAGGTTTATACTCAAAGTCATAAGATTGGAATAACCTTCATCAGGTATACTCAAAGTCATAAGATTGGAATAACCTTCATCAGGTTTATACTCAAAGTCATAAGATTGGAATAACCTTCATCAGGTTAATACTCAAAGTCATAAGATTGGAATAACCTTCATCAGGTATACTCAAAGTCATAAGATTGGAATAACCTTCATCAGGTTTATACTCAAAGTCATAAGATTGGAATAACCTTCATCAGGTATACTCAAAGTCATAAAATTGGAATAACCTTCATCAGGTATACTCAAAGTCATAAGATTGGAATAACCTTCATCAGGTATACTCAAAGTCATAAGATTGGAATAACCTTCATCAGGTATACTCAAAGTCATAAGATTGGAATAACCTTCATCAGGTATACTCAAAGTCATAAGATTGGAATAACCTTCATCAGGTATACTCAAAGTCATAAAATTGGAATAACCTTCATCAGATTTATACTCAAAGTCATAAGATTGGAATAACCTTCATCAGGTATACTCAAAGTCATATGATTGGAATAACCTTCATCAGGTTTATGCTCAAAGTCATAAGATTGGAATAACCTTCATCAAGTTTATACTCAAAGTCATAAGATTGGAATAACCTTCATGAGGTATACTCAAAGTCATAAGATTGGAATAACCTTCATCAGGTTTATACTCAAAGTCATAAGATTGGAATAACCTTCATCAGGTATACTCAAAGTCATAAAATTGGAATAACCTTCATCAGGTTTATACTCAAATTCATAAGATTGGAATAGCCTTCATCAGGTATACTCAAAGTCATATGATTGGAATAGCCTTCATCAGGTTTATGCTCAAAGTCATAAGATTGGAATAACCTTCATCAGGTATACTCAAAGTCATAAGATTGGAATAACCTTCATCAAGTTTATACTCAAAGTCATAAGATTGGAATGACCTTCATCAGGTATACTCAAAGTCATAAGATTGGAATAACCTTCATCAGGTATACTCAAAGTCATAAGATTGGAATAACCTTCATCAAGTTTATACTCAAAGTCATAAGATTGGAATAACCTTCATCAGGTATACTCAAAGTCATAAGATTGGAATAACCTTCATCAGGTATACTCAAAGTCATAAGATTGGAATAACCTTCATCAGGTATACTCAAAGTCATAAGATTGGAATAACCTTCATCAGGTATACTCAAAGTCATAAGATTGGAATAACCTTCATTAGGTATACTCAAAGTCATAAGATTGGAATAACCTTCATCAGGTTTATACTCAAAGTCATAAGATTGGAATAACCTTCATCAGGTATACTCAAAGTCATAAGATTGGAATAACCTTCATCAGGTATACTCAAAGTCATAAAATTGGAATAACCTTCATCAGGTTTATACTCAAATTCATAAGATTGGAATAACCTTCATCAGGTATACTCAAAGTCATATGATTGGAATAGCCTTCATCAGGTTTATGCTCAAAGTCATAAGATTGGAATAACCTTCATCAGGTATACTCAAAGTCATAAGATTGGAATAACCTTCATCAAGTTTATACTCAAAGTCATAAGATTGGAATAACCTTCATCAGGTATACTCAAAGTCATAAGATTGGAATAACCTTCATCAGGTTTATACTCAAAGTCATAAGATTGGAATAACCTTCATCAGGTATACTCAGTCATAAGATTGGAATAACCTTCATCAAGTTTATATTCAAAGTCATAAGATTGGAATAACCTTCATCAGGTTTATACTCAAAGTCATAAGATTGGAATAATCTTCATCAGGTATACTCAAAGTCATAAGATTGGAATAATCTTCATCAGGTATGCTCAAAGTCATAAGATTGGAATAACCTTCATCAGGTATACTCAAAGTCATAAGATTGGAATAACCTTCATCAGGTTTATACTCAAAGTCATAAGATTGGAATAACCTTCATCAGGTATACTCAAAGTCATAAGATTGGAATAACCTTCATCAGGTATACTCAGTCATAAGATTGGAATAACCTTCATCAGGTTTATACTCAAAGTCATAAGATTGGAATAACCTTCATCAGGTTAACACTCAAAGTCATAAGATTGGAATAACCTTCCTTATGGATGTATCATTGTTTTATGATGTGCTTTATTTGTGTCTTCTTCTGGGGATTTTTGTATACAAACATTTGATCTTCGTAAGATGAGCACAGACTACCAATGTCCAGAGTGATATTCGAGTAACAGGATAAAAAACAACAAAAGGAGGCTAATTAAAACGGAATAAAACTGACCAAAATCAGCGTTGTTTACTTTATAGAAATATCAGCAGAGGAATACACTCAGCTTTGTAGATAATATAGCTTACAATGAAATATCAGCAGAGGAATACACTCTGCTTGGTAGATAATATAACTTACATTGAAATATCAGCAGAGGAATACACTCGGCTTTGTAGATAATATAACTTACAATGAAATATCAGCAGAGGAATACACTCAGCTTTGTAGATAATATAACTTACAATGAAATATCAGCAGAGGAATACACTCAGCTTTGTAGATAATATAACTTACAATGAAATATCAGCAGAGGAATACACTCAGCTTGGTAGATAATATAACTTACAATGAAATATCAGCAGAGGAATACACTCAGCTTTGTAGATAATATAACTTACAATGAAATATCAGCAGAGGAATACACTCAGCTTTGTAGATAATATAGCTTACAATGAAATATCAGCAGAGGAATACACTCAGCTTGGTATATAATATAACTTACAGATCATTTAATCATGATCAAATATAATATTTTGTTAAAATTTGAAGAAAAGATTTCCTGATATTTCCTACACCACTAAGTGAAAAAATCAATTTCAAGATAAAGGTACACAGCACATAGATATACAGTAGTCTTTCATTTTGAAGGGAATAGATAAAAGCACTTCAATATTAATTTGTCTAGGATAAAACGTACCTTTCTTACAGTTTCACAATCAATTATATATCAATGTGTCTTTGTCAGAATGAGTTATTGTAGATTTAAAACCTACCAGATATATGTCAATTTAGTCATAAGATGTCAATGGCCATGTTAATCCTATACCTACTGTGTAAGTATATTTACCGTTGATCTCTGATGTCTATTGTTCTGTTTGATCATACTTTATAAGGTAGGTAGCGAATTAAAAACATGTCAATAAACTTGTGTTTTAACAACCTGGTCGTTCACATATATTGTCTTTAACGTATAAGATTTAGATACGTAGTTTTATATAAGTTCACAAGATTAATGAAGAATATATTTTAATACAATTAAATCTTCAATATTTCAATTATATCATTGATGTCAGTATTATTGGTGATGGATATCTAGGTACCCAGAGGAAACGACCGAAAGCCACTGACAACAATATTTATCACATATAGATGTAGAAATTTCGCCTCGAATCGTTATCGAGACTACAGTGATGACAGACACTTATTGCATAGGAAGATATAAGTCTAACTACCATACGATCCCAGCCCATCTATACAATTGTTATATATCAGATATTGTTTTTTTGGTAGCTTTTGCTATACAAATGTATTGAAACAATGTTGTAAGTGTTCTGCTTTTATTTCAAAAGGGTGTTAAGTGTATTTTTCTAAATTAAGAAAAGATTTGTTTTAGATATATAAAACCATTCTTACAATCTTTCCCTGTGTAGACTTTGGTATGATAGGCACTGAGTAGAAAAGTAGTGGTGACACATTATACAAAAATGTGAAGTTAAAGTGAATGGACCTCATTTTAAGAGAAATGAGGTTCAGTCACTTTAACTTAACATTTTTATATAATGTGACCCCAGATGGAGCCACTGGTTTTAGGACCAGTAGCCCTTTTCACAAAAATTCTTATCTATAGTCCTAACTTTTTCACTTAAGATTATCTTACGACAATTCCTAAGTCCTTTTCACAAAGATTATCTTACGACTAAAATTACACTTACGATAAAAAAATTCTTCCTTAGGTGTACTCGATACAACATTATGTGATAAAGTTTGTCAGTGATTTGCGACAGGTCAATGGTTTTCTCCGAGTACTCCAGTTTTCTCCACCAATAAAACTGACCGATATATTGTTGAAATAGGCGTTAAATACCATAAACCATCTTTCTTAGCAATCTAGTTTCATTGCCATAGCACAACAAAGCATTTTGTTTAATAAAATTATTCTATAAAATATCCCCGGCACTAATTTATAAGCAGTTTTTATGCTATGATGTTATTGAAATGAATATGGTTTAATACAAACAGACGCTACAAATGGCATTGTTGTTTACTCCTTTTTCTGGCGTGACTAATAACAGAGTCTGTCTAGAACGATGCATTCAGTATGTTTATAT
Organism: Bathymodiolus septemdierum; assembly: GCA_963383655.1. Lineage (NCBI taxonomy): Eukaryota > Metazoa > Mollusca > Bivalvia > Mytilida > Modiolidae > Bathymodiolus > Bathymodiolus septemdierum. The sequence continues at coordinate 37,731,886 of OY726518.1, forward strand.
TGAATTTTTATCTAATACAAAAAATGTATATGAATCGGTCACCATAATATGAACGGGTGTGATTTTCGTATAGAGGAACATTTCTAATGCACATAAATTAAAATGATCAATAATAATTATCATAACTTGGAGTTGTGCGTCATCATCCACGCGTGGTTACTTTTGGTAGAAGTCTTTTTGAAGGGAGTGCATCTGGAGTGTGAAAAAAAACCTATTCATATAATTCATTTTATCGGTTACTTGTCAGAAAAATATTTACCCCTTTTTTCCAATTAATCCCATCCCACATAAAATTAAACGCTAGTTCTTTTACTGATGAAAATTTATCCCGATTTTTCTGAGATAACCCAAATTAAGATGTGTTTATCATCTATCAATCATGAAGACGAATAAATATCCCTGTTATATTAATATTAATATAACAGAAGAATGTACACAAGTTTATGTATTGCCAGAGTGTTCGATAATCATCGAATTTGCCAGAAATTAATAAATTATATTACTAATATAAAGGCAAAATAAAAACGATATCATTCCAGTCCTAAAGCGGCTGTTCATACAACACTTTTGTAAGCGAAGTAGATGTCTAGAAGAAAATCCCGTATTCCTGTTTTTATCCAAAAAAAAATGAAAAAAAAGAATTCTCCCCAAGTTTGCAAGTAGTCTTTTTGATTGTCGATCGTTCCCAATTTGAAATTTAAAATTAATGAGAATTATCCTGATTTTTTTGGTCATGTAAGCGATACACTGCTGCATTGAAAAGGTAAATGTACGGAATGCATCGTTATAGACAGACTCTGTTATTAGTCACGCCAGAAAAAGGAGTAAACAACAATGCCATTTGTAGCGTCTGTTTGTATTAAACCATATTCATTTCAATAACATTTATCAATATGTGTAAATAGGTTTGTCATACGGTCAGAGAAAATGCAATAACGATGAATTGCTCTCTTATTTTCAAGTCGAAGCGCCAATACATCGTCCATCTTTTTTTCTATTTTTTTCACTTACGATAAAAGATAAGACCAAAATTTCTCTTACGATCAAAATTTTACATTAGGACAGAGTAGTTTTACACGTAAAGTTAGGACTATTTTTACACTTAAGATTATCGTAAGTATTTTTGTGAAACTCTTTTCAATCTTAGTTTTACACTTACGACAATTTTTTATCGTAAGAATTTTTGTGAAAAGGGCTACATATTTCCAGCTGTTGTGTACACCTCCGAATGTGACGTCAGTTGGTTGTGCGTGACGAATCAAATACACAACTCGGACTAAGGACTCGAAGTAAACAATTGTTTAGATATTTGCCACGCACCTGACACGTAATAGATATCCTGCAGCAGCTCCCCATGAGCAAAAGGTTGTACAACTATCCTATCTCTTTCTTATTTCTCCACTTTATCTTATCGTAGACTTGTTATCATCAATATAGCTTAAATACTGCATGTACCAAGCCATTATGCTTGTGTGTTCAAGGTATCGGTTTTTGCATCTGTTTCTAGTGTGTTCGCGGTATCGATTTTTGCATCTGTTTCTAGTGTGTTCGAGGTATCGGTTTTTACATCTGTTTCTAGTGTGTTCGAGGTATCGGTTTTTGCATCTGTTTCTAGTGTGTTCGAGGTATCAGTTTTTGCATCTGTTTTTAGTGTGTTCGAGGTATCGGTTTTTGCATCTGTTTCTAGTGTGTTCGAGGTATCGGTTTTTGCATCTGTTTCTAGTGTGTTCGAGGTATCAGTTTTTGCATCTGTTTCTAGTATGTTCGAGGTATCAGTTTTTGCATCTGTTTCTAGTGTGTTCGAGGTATCGGTTTTTCCATTTGTTTCTAGTGTGTTCGAGGTATCGGTTTTTGCATCTGTTTTTAGTGTGTTCGAGGTATCGATTTTTGCATCTGTTTTTAGTGTGTTCGAGGTATCGGTTGTTCCATCTGTTTCTAGTGTGTTCGAGGTATCAGTTTTTGCATCTGTTTTTAGTGTGTTCAAGGTATCGGTTTTTGCATCTGTTTCTAGTGTGTTCGAGGTATCAGTTTTTGCATCTGTTTTTTGTGTGTTCAAGGTATCGGTTTTTGCATCTGTTTTTAGTGTGTTCGAGTTATCGGTTTTTGCATCTGTTTTAGTATGTTCGAGGTATCGGTTTTTGCATCTGTTTCTAGTGTGTTCGAGGTATCGTTTTTGCATCTGTTTCTAGTGTTTTCGAGGTATCGGTTTTTGCATCTGTTTCTAGTGTGTTCGAGATATCGGTTTTTGCATCTGTTTTTAGTGTGTTCGAGGTATCGGTTTTTGCATTTATTTTTAGTGTGTTCGAGGTTTCTGTTTTTGCATCTGTTTTTAGTGTGTTCGAGGTATTGGTTTTAGCATCTGTTTTAGTGTGTTCGAGTTATCGGTTTTTCCATCTGTTTCTAGTGTGTTTGAGGTATCAGTTTTTGCATCTGTTTTTAGTGTGTTCAAGATATTGGTTTTTGCATCTGTTTTTAGTGTGTTCGAGGTATCGGTTTTTGCATCTGTTTTTAGTGTGTTCGAGGTATCGGTTTTTGCATCTGTTTCTAGTGTGTTCGAGGTATCGATTTTTGCATCTGTTTCTAGTGTGTTCGAGGTATCGGTTTTTGCATCTGTTTTTAGTGTGTTCGAGGTATCGGTTTTTGCATCTGTTTTTAGTGTACTCGAGGTATCGGTTTTTGCATCTGTTTTAGTGTGTTTGAGGTATCGGTTTTTGCCTCTGTTTTTAGTGTGTTGGAGGTATCGGTTTTTGCATCTGTTGTTAGTGTGTTCGAGGTATCGATTTTTGCATCTGTTTCTAGTGTGTTTGAGGTATCGGTTTTTGCCTCTGTTTCTAGTGTGTTCGAGTTATCGGTTTTTCCATCTGTTTCTAGTGTGTTTGAGGTATCAGTTTTTGCATCTGTTTTTAGTGTGTTCAAGATATTGGTTTTTGCATCTGTTTTTAGTGTGTTCGAGGTATCGGTTTTTGCATCTGTTTTTAGTGTGTTCGAGGTATCGGTTTTTGCATCTGTTTCTAGTGTGTTCGAGGTATCGATTTTTGCATCTGTTTCTAGTGTGTTCGAGGTATCGGTTTTTGCATCTGTTTTTAGTGTGTTCGAGGTATCGGTTTTTGCATCTGTTTTTAGTGTGCTCGAGGTATCGGTTTTTGCATCTGTTTTAGTGTGTTTGAGGTATCGGTTTTTGCCTCTGTTTTTAGTGTGTTGGAGGTATCGGTTTTTGCATCTGTTGTTAGTGTGTTCGAGGTATCGATTTTTGCATCTGTTTCTAGTGTGTTCGAGGTATTGGTTTTTGCATCTGTTTTTAGTGTGTTCGAGGTATCGGTTTTTGCATCTGTTTTTAGTGTGTTCGAGGTATCGGTTTTGGCATCTGTTTTTAGTGTGTTCGAGATGTCAGTTTTTGCATCTGTTTCTAGTGTGTTCGTGGTATCGTTTTTGCATCTGTTTCTAGTGCTTTCGAGGTATCGATTTTTTCATCTGTTTCTAGTGTGTTCGAGGTATCGGTTTTTGCATCTGTTTCTAGTGTGTTCGAGGCATCGGTTTTTGCATCTGTTTCTAGTGTGTTCGAGGTATCGGTTTTTGCATTTATTTTCAGTGTGTTCGAGGTTTCTGTTTTTGCATCTGTTTTTGCATCTGTTTTTAGTGTGTTCGAGGTATCGGTTTTTTCATCTGTTTTAGTATGTTCGAGGTATCGGTTTTTGCATCTGTTTCTAGTGTGTTCGAGGTATCGGTTTTTGTATCTGTTTTTAGTGTGTTCAAGGTATTGGTTTTTGCATCTGTTTTTTGTGTGTTCAAGGTATCGGTTTTTGCATCTGTTTTTAGTGTGTTCGAGGAATCGGTTTTTGCATCTGTTTTAGTATGTTCGAGGTATCGATTTTTGCATCTGTTTCTAGTGTGTTCGAGGTATCAGTTTTTGCATCTGTTTCTAGTGTGTTCGAGGTATCGGTTTTTGCATTTATTTTTAGTGTGTTCGAGGTTTCTGTTTTTGCATCTGTTTCTATTGTGTTCGAGGTATTGGTTTTTGCATCTGTTTTAGTGTTTTCGAGTTATCGGTTTTTCCATCTGTTTCTAGTGTGTTCGAGGTATCAGTTTTTGCATCTGTTTTTAGTGTGTTCAAGGTATTGGTTTTTGCATCTGTTTTTAGTGTGTTCGAGGTATCGGTTTTTGCATCTGTTTTTAGTGTGTTCGAGGTATCGGTTTTTGCATCTGTTTCTAGTGTGTTCAAGGTATCGGTTTTTGCATCTGTTTCTAGTGTGTTCGAGGTATCGGTTTTTGCATCTGTTTTAGTGTGTTCGAGATATCGGTTTTTGCATCTGTTTTTAGTGTGCTCGAGGTATCGGTTTTTGCATCTGTTTCTAGTGTGTTCGAGGTATCGGTTTTTGCATCTGTTTCTAGTGTGTTCGAGGTATCAGTTTTTGCATCTGTTTCTAGTATGTTCGAGGTATCAGTTTTTGCATCTGTTTCTAGTGTGTTCGAGGTATCGGTTTTTCCATTTGTTTCTAGTGTGTTCGAGGTATCGGTTTTTGCATCTGTTTTTAGTGTGTTCGAGGTATCGATTTTTGCATCTGTTTTTAGTGTGTTCGAGGTATCGGTTGTTCCATCTGTTTCTAGTGTGTTCGAGGTATCAGTTTTTGCATCTGTTTTTAGTGTGTTCAAGGTATCGGTTTTTGCATCTGTTTCTAGTGTGTTCGAGGTATCAGTTTTTCCATCTGTTTTTTGTGTGTTCAAGGTATCGGTTTTTGCATCTGTTTTTAGTGTGTTCGAGTTATCGGTTTTTGCATCTGTTTTAGTATGTTCGAGGTATCGGTTTTTGCATCTGTTTCTAGTGTGTTCGAGGTATCGTTTTTGCATCTGTTTCTAGTGTTTTCGAGGTATCGGTTTTTGCATCTGTTTCTAGTGTGTTCGAGATATCGGTTTTTGCATCTGTTTTTAGTGTGTTCGAGGTATCGGTTTTTGCATTTATTTTTAGTGTGTTCGAGGTTTCTGTTTTTGCATCTGTTTTTAGTGTGTTCGAGGTATTGGTTTTAGCATCTGTTTTAGTGTGTTCGAGTTATCGGTTTTTCCATCTGTTTCTAGTGTGTTTGAGGTATCAGTTTTTGCATCTGTTTTTAGTGTGTTCAAGATATTGGTTTTTGCATCTGTTTTTAGTGTGTTCGAGGTATCGGTTTTTGCATCTGTTTTTAGTGTGTTCGAGGTATCGGTTTTTGCATCTGTTTTAGTGTGTTCGAGTTATCGGTTTTTCCATCTGTTTCTAGTGTGTTTGAGGTATCAGTTTTTGCATCTGTTTTTAGTGTGTTCAAGATATTGGTTTTTGCATCTGTTTTTAGTGTGTTCGAGGTATCGGTTTTTGCATCTGTTTTTAGTGTGTTCGAGGTATCGGTTTTTGCATCTGTTTCTAGTGTGTTCGAGGTATCGATTTTTGCATCTGTTTCTAGTGTGTTCGAGGTATCGGTTTTTGCATCTGTTTCTATTGTGTTCGAGGTATTGGTTTTTGCATTTATTTTTAGTGTGTTCGAGGTTTCTGTTTTTGCATCTGTTTCTATTGTGTTCGAGGTATTGGTTTTTGCATCTGTTTTAGTGTTTTCGAGTTATCGGTTTTTCCATCTGTTTCTAGTGTGTTCGAGGTATCAGTTTTTGCATCTGTTTCTAGTGTGTTCGAGGTATCGGTTTTTACATCTGTTTCTAGTGTGTTCGAGGTATCGGTTTTTGCATCTGTTTCTAGTGTGTTCGAGGTATCAGTTTTTGCATCTGTTTTTAGTGTGTTCGAGGTATCGGTTTTTGCATCTGTTTCTAGTGTGTTCGAGGTATCGGTTTTTGCATCTGTTTCTAGTGTGTTCGAGGTATCAGTTTTTGCATCTGTTTCTAGTATGTTCGAGGTATCAGTTTTTGCATCTGTTTCTAGTGTGTTCGAGGTATCGGTTTTTCCATTTGTTTCTAGTGTGTTCGAGGTATCGGTTTTTGCATCTGTTTTTAGTGTGTTCGAGGTATCGATTTTTGCATCTGTTTTTAGTGTGTTCGAGGTATCGGTTGTTCCATCTGTTTCTAGTGTGTTCGAGGTATCAGTTTTTGCATCTGTTTTTAGTGTGTTCAAGGTATCGGTTTTTGCATCTGTTTCTAGTGTGTTCGAGGTATCAGTTTTTGCATCTGTTTTTTGTGTGTTCAAGGTATCGGTTTTTGCATCTGTTTTTAGTGTGTTCGAGTTATCGGTTTTTGCATCTGTTTTAGTATGTTCGAGGTATCGGTTTTTGCATCTGTTTCTAGTGTGTTCGAGGTATCGTTTTTGCATCTGTTTCTAGTGTTTTCGAGGTATCGGTTTTTGCATCTGTTTCTAGTGTGTTCGAGATATCGGTTTTTGCATCTGTTTTTAGTGTGTTCGAGGTATCGGTTTTTGCATTTATTTTTAGTGTGTTCGAGGTTTCTGTTTTTGCATCTGTTTTTAGTGTGTTCGAGGTATTGGTTTTAGCATCTGTTTTAGTGTGTTCGAGTTATCGGTTTTTCCATCTGTTTCTAGTGTGTTTGAGGTATCAGTTTTTGCATCTGTTTTTAGTGTGTTCAAGATATTGGTTTTTGCATCTGTTTTTAGTGTGTTCGAGGTATCGGTTTTTGCATCTGTTTTTAGTGTGTTCGAGGTATCGGTTTTTGCATCTGTTTCTAGTGTGTTCGAGGTATCGATTTTTGCATCTGTTTCTAGTGTGTTCGAGGTATCGGTTTTTGCATCTGTTTTTAGTGTGTTCGAGGTATCGGTTTTTGCATCTGTTTTTAGTGTACTCGAGGTATCGGTTTTTGCATCTGTTTTAGTGTGTTTGAGGTATCGGTTTTTGCCTCTGTTTTTAGTGTGTTGGAGGTATCGGTTTTTGCATCTGTTGTTAGTGTGTTCGAGGTATCGATTTTTGCATCTGTTTCTAGTGTGTTTGAGGTATCGGTTTTTGCCTCTGTTTCTAGTGTGTTCGAGTTATCGGTTTTTCCATCTGTTTCTAGTGTGTTTGAGGTATCAGTTTTTGCATCTGTTTTTAGTGTGTTCAAGATATTGGTTTTTGCATCTGTTTTTAGTGTGTTCGAGGTATCGGTTTTTGCATCTGTTTTTAGTGTGTTCGAGGTATCGGTTTTTGCATCTGTTTCTAGTGTGTTCGAGGTATCGATTTTTGCATCTGTTTCTAGTGTGTTCGAGGTATCGGTTTTTGCATCTGTTTTTAGTGTGTTCGAGGTATCGGTTTTTGCATCTGTTTTTAGTGTGCTCGAGGTATCGGTTTTTGCATCTGTTTTAGTGTGTTTGAGGTATCGGTTTTTGCCTCTGTTTTTAGTGTGTTGGAGGTATCGGTTTTTGCATCTGTTGTTAGTGTGTTCGAGGTATCGATTTTTGCATCTGTTTCTAGTGTGTTCGAGGTATTGGTTTTTGCATCTGTTTTTAGTGTGTTCGAGGTATCGGTTTTTGCATCTGTTTTTAGTGTGTTCGAGGTATCGGTTTTGGCATCTGTTTTTAGTGTGTTCGAGATGTCAGTTTTTGCATCTGTTTCTAGTGTGTTCGTGGTATCGTTTTTGCATCTGTTTCTAGTGCTTTCGAGGTATCGATTTTTTCATCTGTTTCTAGTGTGTTCGAGGTATCGGTTTTTGCATCTGTTTCTAGTGTGTTCGAGGCATCGGTTTTTGCATCTGTTTCTAGTGTGTTCGAGGTATCGGTTTTTGCATTTATTTTCAGTGTGTTCGAGGTTTCTGTTTTTGCATCTGTTTTTGCATCTGTTTTTAGTGTGTTCGAGGTATCGGTTTTTTCATCTGTTTTAGTATGTTCGAGGTATCGGTTTTTGCATCTGTTTCTAGTGTGTTCGAGGTATCGGTTTTTGTATCTGTTTTTAGTGTGTTCAAGGTATTGGTTTTTGCATCTGTTTTTTGTGTGTTCAAGGTATCGGTTTTTGCATCTGTTTTTAGTGTGTTCGAGGAATCGGTTTTTGCATCTGTTTTAGTATGTTCGAGGTATCGATTTTTGCATCTGTTTCTAGTGTGTTCGAGGTATCAGTTTTTGCATCTGTTTCTAGTGTGTTCGAGGTATCGGTTTTTGCATTTATTTTTAGTGTGTTCGAGGTTTCTGTTTTTGCATCTGTTTCTATTGTGTTCGAGGTATTGGTTTTTGCATCTGTTTTAGTGTTTTCGAGTTATCGGTTTTTCCATCTGTTTCTAGTGTGTTCGAGGTATCAGTTTTTGCATCTGTTTCTAGTGTGTTCGAGGTATCGGTTTTTACATCTGTTTCTAGTGTGTTCGAGGTATCGGTTTTTGCATCTGTTTCTAGTGTGTTCGAGGTATCAGTTTTTGCATCTGTTTTTAGTGTGTTCGAGGTATCGGTTTTTGCATCTGTTTCTAGTGTGTTCGAGGTATCGGTTTTTGCATCTGTTTCTAGTGTGTTCGAGGTATCAGTTTTTGCATCTGTTTCTAGTATGTTCGAGGTATCAGTTTTTGCATCTGTTTCTAGTGTGTTCGAGGTATCGGTTTTTCCATTTGTTTCTAGTGTGTTCGAGGTATCGGTTTTTGCATCTGTTTTTAGTGTGTTCGAGGTATCGATTTTTGCATCTGTTTTTAGTGTGTTCGAGGTATCGGTTGTTCCATCTGTTTCTAGTGTGTTCGAGGTATCAGTTTTTGCATCTGTTTTTAGTGTGTTCAAGGTATCGGTTTTTGCATCTGTTTCTAGTGTGTTCGAGGTATCAGTTTTTGCATCTGTTTTTTGTGTGTTCAAGGTATCGGTTTTTGCATCTGTTTTTAGTGTGTTCGAGTTATCGGTTTTTGCATCTGTTTTAGTATGTTCGAGGTATCGGTTTTTGCATCTGTTTCTAGTGTGTTCGAGGTATCGTTTTTGCATCTGTTTCTAGTGTTTTCGAGGTATCGGTTTTTGCATCTGTTTCTAGTGTGTTCGAGATATCGGTTTTTGCATCTGTTTTTAGTGTGTTCGAGGTATCGGTTTTTGCATTTATTTTTAGTGTGTTCGAGGTTTCTGTTTTTGCATCTGTTTTTAGTGTGTTCGAGGTATTGGTTTTAGCATCTGTTTTAGTGTGTTCGAGTTATCGGTTTTTCCATCTGTTTCTAGTGTGTTTGAGGTATCAGTTTTTGCATCTGTTTTTAGTGTGTTCAAGATATTGGTTTTTGCATCTGTTTTTAGTGTGTTCGAGGTATCGGTTTTTGCATCTGTTTTTAGTGTGTTCGAGGTATCGGTTTTTGCATCTGTTTCTAGTGTGTTCGAGGTATCGATTTTTGCATCTGTTTCTAGTGTGTTCGAGGTATCGGTTTTTGCATCTGTTTTTAGTGTGTTCGAGGTATCGGTTTTTGCATCTGTTTTTAGTGTACTCGAGGTATCGGTTTTTGCATCTGTTTTAGTGTGTTTGAGGTATCGGTTTTTGCCTCTGTTTTTAGTGTGTTGGAGGTATCGGTTTTTGCATCTGTTGTTAGTGTGTTCGAGGTATCGATTTTTGCATCTGTTTCTAGTGTGTTTGAGGTATCGGTTTTTGCCTCTGTTTCTAGTGTGTTCGAGTTATCGGTTTTTCCATCTGTTTCTAGTGTGTTTGAGGTATCAGTTTTTGCATCTGTTTTTAGTGTGTTCAAGATATTGGTTTTTGCATCTGTTTTTAGTGTGTTCGAGGTATCGGTTTTTGCATCTGTTTTTAGTGTGTTCGAGGTATCGGTTTTTGCATCTGTTTCTAGTGTGTTCGAGGTATCGATTTTTGCATCTGTTTCTAGTGTGTTCGAGGTATCGGTTTTTGCATCTGTTTTTAGTGTGTTCGAGGTATCGGTTTTTGCATCTGTTTTTAGTGTGCTCGAGGTATCGGTTTTTGCATCTGTTTTAGTGTGTTTGAGGTATCGGTTTTTGCCTCTGTTTTTAGTGTGTTGGAGGTATCGGTTTTTGCATCTGTTGTTAGTGTGTTCGAGGTATCGATTTTTGCATCTGTTTCTAGTGTGTTCGAGGTATTGGTTTTTGCATCTGTTTTTAGTGTGTTCGAGGTATCGGTTTTTGCATCTGTTTTTAGTGTGTTCGAGGTATCGGTTTTGGCATCTGTTTTTAGTGTGTTCGAGATGTCAGTTTTTGCATCTGTTTCTAGTGTGTTCGTGGTATCGTTTTTGCATCTGTTTCTAGTGCTTTCGAGGTATCGATTTTTTCATCTGTTTCTAGTGTGTTCGAGGTATCGGTTTTTGCATCTGTTTCTAGTGTGTTCGAGGCATCGGTTTTTGCATCTGTTTCTAGTGTGTTCGAGGTATCGGTTTTTGCATTTATTTTCAGTGTGTTCGAGGTTTCTGTTTTTGCATCTGTTTTTGCATCTGTTTTTAGTGTGTTCGAGGTATCGGTTTTTTCATCTGTTTTAGTATGTTCGAGGTATCGGTTTTTGCATCTGTTTCTAGTGTGTTCGAGGTATCGGTTTTTGTATCTGTTTTTAGTGTGTTCAAGGTATTGGTTTTTGCATCTGTTTTTTGTGTGTTCAAGGTATCGGTTTTTGCATCTGTTTTTAGTGTGTTCGAGGAATCGGTTTTTGCATCTGTTTTAGTATGTTCGAGGTATCGATTTTTGCATCTGTTTCTAGTGTGTTCGAGGTATCAGTTTTTGCATCTGTTTCTAGTGTGTTCGAGGTATCGGTTTTTGCATTTATTTTTAGTGAGTTCGAGGTTTCTGTTTTTGCATCTGTTTCTATTGTGTTCGAGGTATTGGTTTTTGCATCTGTTTTAGTGTTTTCGAGTTATCGGTTTTTCCATCTGTTTCTAGTGTGTTCGAGGTATCAGTTTTTGCATCTGTTTTTAGTGTGTTCAAGGTATTGGTTTTTGCATCTGTTTTTAGTGTGTTCGAGGTATCGGTTTTTGCATCTGTTTTTAGTGTGTTCGAGGTATCGGTTTTTGCATCTGTTTCTAGTGTGTTCAAGGTATCGGTTTTTGCATCTGTTTCTAGTGTGTTCGAGGTATCGGTTTTTGCATCTGTTTTAGTGTGTTCGAGATATCGGTTTTTGCATCTGTTTTTAGTGTGCTCGAGGTATCGGTTTTTGCATCTGTTTTAGTGTGTTTGAGGTATCGGTTTTTGCCTCTGTTTTATGTGTGTTCGAGGTATCGGTTTTTGCATCTGTTGTTAGTGTGTTCGAGGTATCGATTTTTGCATCTGTTTCTAGTGTGTTCGAGGTATCGGTTTTTGCATTTATTTTTAGTGTGTTCAAGGTTTCTGTTTTTGCATCTGTTTTTAGTGTGTTCGAGGTATTGGTTTTTGCATCTGTTTTAGTGTGTTCGAGGTATCGGTTTTTGCATCTGTTTTTAGTGTGTTCGAGGTATCGGTTTTTGCATCTGTTTTTAGTGTATTCGAGATGTCAGTTGTTGCATCTGTTTCTAGTGTGTTCGAGGTATCGGTTTTTACATCTGTTTCTAGTGTATTCGAGGTATCAGTTTTTGCATCTGTTTTTAGTGTGTTCGAGGTATCGGTTTTTGCATCTGTTTCTAGTGTGTTCGAGGTATCGGTTTTTGCATCTGTTTCTAGTGTGTTCGAGGTATCGGTTTTTGCATCTGTTTTTAGTGTGTTCGAGGTATCGGTCTTTCCATCTGTTTTAGTGTGTTCGAGGTATCGGTTTTCCATCTGTTTCTAGTGTGCTTGAGGTATCAGTTTTTGCATCTGTTTTTAGTGTGTTCAAGGTATTGGTTTTTGCCTCTGTTTTTAGTGTGATCGAGGTATCGGTTTTTGCATCTGTTTTAGTATGTTCGAGGTATCGGTTTTTGCATCTGTTTCTAGTGTGTTCGAGGTATCGTTTTTGCATCTGTTTCTAGTGTTTTCGAGGTATCGGTTTTTGCATCTGTTTCTAGTGTGTTCGAGGTATCGGTTTTTGCTTCTGTTTCTAGTGTGTTCGAGGTATCGGTTTTTGCATCTGTTTCTAGTGTGTTCGAGGTATCAGTTTTTGCATCTGTTTTTAGTGTGTTCGAGGTATCGGTTTTTGCATCTGTTTCTAGTGTGTTCGAGGTATCGGTTTTTGCATCTGTTTTTAGTGTGTTCGAGGTATCGGTTTTTCCATCTGTTTTAGTGTGTTCGAGGTATCGGTTTTCCATCTGTTTCAAGTGTGCTTTAGGAATCAGTTTTTGCATCTGTTTTTAGTGTGTTCAAGGTATTGGTTTTTGCCTCTGTTTTTAGTGTGTTCAAGGTATCGGTTTTTGAATCTGTTTCTAGTGTGTTCGAGGTATCAGTTTTTGCATCTGTTTTTTGTGTGTTCCAGGTATCGGTTTTTGCATCTGTTTTTAGTGTGATCGAGGTATCGGTTTTTGCATCTGTTTTAGTATGTTCGAGGTATCGGTTTTTGCATCTGTTTCTAGTGTGTTCGAGGTATCGTTTTTGCATCTGTTTCTAGTGTGTTCGAGGTATCGGTTTTTGCATCTGTTTCTAGTGTGTTCGAGGTATCGGTTTTTGCATCTGTTTCTAGTGTGTTCGAGGTATCGGGTTTTGCATCTGTTTCTAGTGTGTTCGAGGTATCGGTTATTGCATTTATTTTTAGCGTGTTCGAGGTTTCTGTTTTTGCATCTGTTTTAGTGTGTTCGAGGTATCGGTTTTTGCATCTGTTTTAGTGTGTTCGAGGTATCGGTTTTTGCATCTGTTTCTAGTGTGTTCGAGGTATCAGTTTTTGTATCTGTTTTTAGTGTGTTCAATGTATTGGTTTTTGCATCTGTTTTTTGTGTGTTCAAGGTATCGGTTTTTACATCTGTTTTTAGTGTGTTCGAGGTATCGGTTTTTGCATCTGTTTTTAGTGTGTTCGAGGTATCGGTTTTTCCATCTGTTTTAGTGTGTTCGAGGTATCGGTTTTCCATCTGTTTCAAGTGTGCTTTAGGTATCAGTTTTTGCATCTGTTTTTAGTGTGTTCAAGGTATTGGTTTTTGCCTCTGTTTTTAGTGTGTTCAAGGTTTCGGTTTTTGCATCTGTTTCTAGTGTGTTCGAGGTATCAGTTTTTGGATCTGTTTTTTGTGTGTTCCAGGTATCAGTTTTTGCATCTGTTTTTAGTGTGATCGAGGTATCGGTTTTTGCATCTGTTTTAGTATGTTCGAGGTATCGGTTTTTGCATCTGTTTCTAGTGTGTTCGAGGTATCGTTTTTGCATCTGTTTCTAGTGTTTTCGAGGTATCGGTTTTTGCATCTGTTTCTAGTGTGTTCGAGGTATCGGTTTTTGCATCTGTTTCTAGTGTGTTCGAGGTATCGGGTTTTGCATCTGTTTCTAGTGTGTTCGAGGTATCGGTTATTGCATTTATTTTTAGTGTGTTCGAGGTTTCTGTTTTTGCATCTGTTTTTAGTGTGTTCGAGGTATCTGTTTTTGCTTCTGTTTCTAGTGTGTTCAATGTATTGGTTTTTGCATCTGTTTTTTGTGTGTTCAAGGTATCGGTTTTTACATCTGTTTTTAGTGTGTTCGAGGTATTGGTTTTTGCATCGGTTTTAGTATGTTCGAGGTATCGGTTTTTGCATCTGTTTCTAGTGTGTTCGAGGTATCGTTTTTACATCTGTTTCTAGTGTTTTCGAGGTATCGGTTTTTGCATCTGTTTCTAGTGTGTTCGAGGTATCGGTTTTTGCATCTTTTTCTAGTTTGTTCGAGGTATCGGTTTTTGCATTTATTTTTAGTGTGTTCGAGGTTTCTGTTTTTGCATCTGTTTCTAGTGTGTTCGAGGTATCGGTTTTTGCTTCTGTTTCTAGTGTGTTCGAGGTATCGGTTTTTGCATCTGTTTCTAGTGTGTTCGAGGTATCAGTTTTTGCATCTGTTTTTAGTGTGTTCGAGGTATCGGTTTTTGCATCTGTTTCTAGTGTGTTCGAGGTATCGGTTTTTTGCATCTGTTTTTAGTGTGTTCGAGGTATCGGTTTTTCCATCTGTTTTAGTGTGTTCGAGGTATCGGTTTTCCATCTGTTTCAATTGTGCTTGAGGTATCAGTTTTTGCATCTGGTTTTAGTGTGTTCAAGGTATTGGTTTTTGCCTCTGTTTTTAGTGTGTTCAAGGTATTGGTTTTTCCATCTGTTTTTAGTGTGTTCAAGGTATCGGTTTTTGCATCTGTTTCTAGTGTGTTCGAGGTATCAGTTTTTGCATCTGTTTTTTGTGTGTTCCAGGTATCGGTTTTTGCATCTGTTTTTAGTGTGATCGAGGTATCGGTTTTTGCATCTGTTTTAGTATGTTCGAGGTATCGGTTTTTTCATCTGTTTCTAGTGTGTTCGAGGTATCGTTTTTGCATCTGTTTCTAGTGTGTTCGAGGTATCGGGTTTTGCATCTGTTTCTAGTGTGTTCGAGGTATCGGTTTTTGAATTTATTTTTAGTGTGTTCGATGTTTCTGTTCTTGCATCTGTTTTTAGTATGTTCGAAGTATCGGTTTTTGCATCTGTTTTAGTGTGTTCGAGGTATCGGTTTTTCCATCTGTTTCTAGTGTGTTCGAGGTATCAGTTTTTGTATCTGTTTTTAGTGTGTTCAAGGTATTGGTTTTTGCATCTGTTTTTTGTGTGTTCAAGGTATCGGTTTTTGCATCTGTTTTTAGTGTGTTCGAGGTATCGGTTTTTGCATCGGTTTTAGTATGTTCGAGGTATCGGTTTTTGCATCTGCTTCTAGTGTTTTCGAGGTATCGGTTTTTGCATCTGTTTCTAGTGTGTTCGAGGTATTGGTTTTTGCATCTGTTTTTAGTGTGCTCGATGTATCGGTTTTTGCATCTGTTTTAGTGTGTTCGAGGTATCGGTTTTTGCCTTTGCTTTTAGTGTGTTCGAGGTATCGATTTTTGCATTTGTTTCTAGTGTGTTCGAGGTATCGGTTTTTCCATCTGTTTTTAGTGTGTTCGAGGTATCAGTTTTTGCATCTGTTTTTAGTGTGTTCGAGGTATCGGTTTTTGCATTTGTTTTTAGTGTGTTTGAGGTATCAGTTTTTGCATCTGTTTCTAGTGTGTTCGAGATATCGGTTTTTGCATCTGTTTTTAGGGTGTTCGAGGTATCGGTTTTTGCATCTTTTTCTAGTTTGTTCGAGGTATCGGTTTTTGCATTTATTTTTAGTGTGTTCGAGGTTTCTGTTTTTGCATCTGTTTCTAGTGTGTTCGAGGTATCGGTTTTTGCTTCTGTTTCTAGTGTGTTCGAGGTATCGGTTTTTGCATCTGTTTCTAGTGTTTTCGAGGTATCGGTTTTTGCATCTGTTTCTAGTGTGTTCGAGGTATTGGTTTTTGCATCTGTTTTTAGTGTGCTCGATGTATCGGTTTTTGCATCTGTTTTAGTGTGTTCGAGGTATCGGTTTTTGCCTTTGCTTTTAGTGTGTTCGAGGTATCGATTTTTGCATTTGTTTCTAGTGTGTTCGAGGTATCGGTTTTTCCATCTGTTTTTAGTGTGTTCGAGGTATCAGTTTTTGCATCTGTTTTTAGTGTGTTCGAGGTATCGGTTTTTGCATTTGTTTTTAGTGTGTTTGAGGTATCAGTTTTTGCATCTGTTTCTAGTGTGTTCGAGATATCGGTTTTTGCATCTGTTTTTAGGGTGTTCGAGGTATCGGTTTTTGCATCTTTTTCTAGTTTGTTCGAGGTATCGGTTTTTGCATTTATTTTTAGTGTGTTCGAGGTTTCTGTTTTTGCATCTGTTTCTAGTGTGTTCGAGGTATCGGTTTTTGCTTCTGTTTCTAGTGTGTTCGAGGTATCGGTTTTTGCATCTGTTTCTAGTGTGTTCGAGGTATCAGTTTTTGCATCTGTTTTTAGTGTGTTCGAGGTATCGGTTTTTGCATCTGTTTCTAGTGTGTTCGAGGTATCGGTTTTTGCATCTGTTTTTAGTGTGTTCGAGGTATCGGTTTTTCCATCTGTTTTAGTGTGTTCGAGGTATCGGTTTTCCATCTGTTTCAAGTGTGCTTGAGGTATCAGTTTTTGCATCTGGTTTTAGTGTGTTCAAGGTATTGGTTTTTGCCTCTGTTTTTAGTGTGTTCAAGGTATTGGTTTTTCCATCTGTTTTTAGTGTGTTCAAGGTATCGGTTTTTGCATCTGTTTCTAGTGTGTTCGAGGTATCAGTTTTTGCATCTGTTTTTTGTGTGTTCCAGGTATCGGTTTTTGCATCTGTTTTTAGTGTGATCGAGGTATCGGTTTTTGCATCTGTTTTAGTATGTTCGAGGTGTCGGTTTTTTCATCTGTTTCTAGTGTGTTCGAGGTATCGTTTTTGCATCTGTTTCTAGTGTTTTCGAGGTATCGGTTTTTGCATCTGTTTCTAGTGTGTTCGAGGTATCGGTTTTTGCATGTTTCTAGTGTGTTCGAGGTATCGGGTTTTGCATCTGTTTCTAGTGTGTTCGAGGTATCGGTTTTTGCATTTATTTTTAGTGTGTTCGAGGTTTCTGTTCTTGCATCTGTTTTTAGCGTGTTCGAGGTATCGGTTTTTGCATCTGTTTTAGTGTGTTCGAGGTATCGGTTTTTCGATCTGTTTCTAGTGTGTTCGAGGTATCAGTTTTTGTATCTGTTTTTAGTGTGTTCAGTGTATTGGTTTTTGCATCTGTTTTTTGTGTGTTCAAGGTATCGGTTTTTACATCTGTTTTTAGTGTGTTCGAGGTATCGGTTTTTGCATCGGTTTTAGTATGTTCGAGGTATCGGTTTTTGCATCTGTTTCTAGTGTGTTCGAGGTATTGTTTTTGGATCTGTTTCTAGTGTTTTCGAGGTATCGGTTTTTGCATCTGTTTCTAGTGTGTTCGAGGTATCGGTTTTTGCATCTTTTTCTAGTTTGTTCGAGGTATCGGTTTTTGCATTTATTTTTAGTGTGTTCGAGGTTTCTGTTTTTGCATCTGTTTCTAGTGTTTTCGAGGTATCGGTTTTTGCTTCTGTTTCTAGTGTGTTCAATGTATTGGTTTTTGCATCTGTTTCTAGTGTGTTCAAGGTATCGGTTTTTACATCTGTTTTTAGTGTGTTCGAGGTATCGGTTTTTGCATCGGTTTTAGTATGTTCGAGGTATCGGTTTTTGCATCTGTTTCTAGTGTGTTCGAGGTATCGTTTTTACATCTGTTTCTAGTGTTTTCGAGGTATCGGTTTTTGCATCTGTTTCTAGTGTGTTCGAGGTATCGGTTTTTGCATCTTTTTCTAGTTTGTTCGAGGTATCGGTTTTTGCATTTATTTTTAGTGTGTTCGAGGTTTCTGTTTTTGCATCTGTTTCTAGTGTGTTCGAGGTATCGGTTTTTGCTTCTGTTTCTAGTGTGTTCGAGGTATCGGTTTTTGCATCTGTTTCTAGTGTGTTCGAGGTATCAGTTTTTGCATCTGTTTTTAGTGTGTTCGAGGTATCGGTTTTTGCATCTGTTTCTAGTGTGTTCGAGGTATCGGTTTTTGCATCTGTTTTTAGTGTGTTCGAGGTATCGGTTTTTCCATCTGTTTTAGTGTGTTCGAGGTATCGGTTTTCCATCTGTTTCAAGTGTGCTTGAGGTATCAGTTTTTGCATCTGGTTTTAGTTTGTTCAAGGTATTGGTTTTTGCCTCTGTTTTTAGTGTGTTCAAGGTATTGGTTTTTCCATCTGTTTTTAGTGTGTTCAAGGTATCGGTTTTTGCATCTGTTTCTAGTGTGTTCGAGGTATCAGTTTTTGCATCTGTTTTTTGTGTGTTCCAGGTATCGGTTTTTGCATCTGTTTTTAGTGTGATCGAGGTATCGGTTTTTGCATCTGTTTTAGTATGTTCGAGGTATCGGTTTTTTCATCTGTTTCTATTGTGTTCGAGGTATCGTTTTTGCATCTGTTTCTAGTGTTTTCGAGGTATCGGTTTTTGCATCTGTTTCTAGTGTGTTCGAGGTATCGGTTTTTGCATCTGTTTCTAGTGTGTTCGAGGTATCGGGTTTTGCATCTGTTTCTAGTGTGTTCGAGGTATCGGTTTTTGCATTTATTTTTAGTGTGTTCGAGGTTTCTGTTCTTGCATGTTTTTAGTGTGTTCGAGGTATCGGTTTTTGCATCTGTTTTAGTGTGTTCGAGGTATCGGTTTTTCCATCTGTTTCTAGTGTGTTCGAGGTATCAGTTTTTGTATCTGTTTTTAGTGTGTTCAAGGTATCGGTTTTTGCATCTGTTTTTTGTGTGTTCAAGGTATCGGTTTTTGCATCTGTTTTTAGTGTTCGAGGTATCGGTTTTTGCATCGGTTTTAGTATGTTCGAGGTATCGGTTTTTGCATCTGTTTCTAGTGTTTTCGAGGTATCGGTTTTTGCATCTGTTTCTAGTGTGTTCGAGGTATTGGTTTTTGCATCTGTTTTTAGTGTGCTCGATGTATCGGTTTTTGCATCTGTTTTAGTGTGTTCGAGGTATCGGTTTTTGCCTTTGTTTTTAGTGTGTTCGAGGTATCGATTTTTGCATTTGTTTCTAGTGTGTTCGAGGTATCAGTTTTTGCATCTGTTTTTAGTGTGTTCGAGGTATCAGTTTTTGCATCTGTTTCTAGTGTGTTCGAGGTATCGGTTTTTGCATCTGTTTTTAGGGTGTTCGAGGTATCGGTTTTTGCATCTTTTTCTAGTTTGTTCGAGGTATCGGTTTTTGCATTTATTTTTAGTGTGTTCGAGGTTTCTGTTTTTGCATCTGTTTCTAGTGTGTTCGAGGTATCGGTTTTTGCATCTGTTTCTAGTGTGTTCGAGGTATCAGTTTTTGCATCTGTTTTTAGTGTGTTCGAGGTATCGGTTTTTGCATCTGTTTCTAGTGTGTTCGAGGTATCGGTTTTTGCATCTGTTTTTAGTGTGTTCGAGGTATCGGTTTTTCCATCTGTTTTAGTGTGTTCGAGGTATCGGTTTTCCATCTGTTTCAAGTGTGCTTGAGGTATCAGTTTTTGCATCTGGTTTTAGTGTGTTCAAGGTATTGGTTTTTGCCTCTGTTTTTAGTGTGTTCAAGGTATTGGTTTTTCCATCTGTTTTTAGTGTGTTCAAGGTATCGGTTTTTGCATCTGTTTCTAGTGTGTTCGAGGTATCAGTTTTTGCATCTGTTTTTTGTGTGTTCCAGGTATCGGTTTTTGCATCTGTTTTTAGTGTGATCGAGGTATCGGTTTTTGCATCTGTTTTAGTATGTTCGAGGTATCGGTTTTTTCATCTGTTTCTAGTGTGTTCGAGGTATCGTTTTTGCATCTGTTTCTAGTGTTTTCGAGGTATCGGTTTTTGCATCTGTTTCTAGTGTGTTCGAGGTATCGGTTTTTGCATCTGTTTCTAGTGTGTTCGAGGTATCGGGTTTTGCATCTGTTTCTAGTGTGTTCGAGGTATCGGTTTTTGCATTTATTTTTAGTGTGTTCGAGGTTTCTGTTCTTGCATCTGTTTTTAGTGTGTTCGAGGTATCGGTTTTTGCATCTGTTTTAGTGTGTTCGAGGTATCAGTTTTTCCATCTGTTTCTAGTGTGTTCGAGGTATCAGTTTTTGTATCTGTTTTTAGTGTGTTCAAGGTATTGGTTTTTGCATCTGTTTTTTGTGTGTTCAAGGTATCGGTTTTTGCATCTGTTTTTAGTGTGTTCGAGGTATCGGTTTTTGCATCGGTTTTAGTATATTCGAGGTATCGGTTTTTGCATCTGTTTCTAGTGTGTTCGAGGTATCGTTTTTGCATCTGTTTCTAGTGTTTTCGAGGTATCGGTTTTTACATCTGTTTCTAGTGTGTTCGAGGTATTGGTTTTTGCATCTGTTTTTAGTGTGCTCGATGTATCGGTTTTTGCATCTGTTTTAGTGTGTTCGAGGTATCGGTTTTTGCCTTTGTTTCTAGTGTGTTCGAGGTATCGATTTTTGCATTTGTTTCTAGTGTGTTCGAGGTATCGGTTTTTCCATTTGTTTTTAGTGTGTTCGAGGTATCAGTTTTTGCATCTGTTTCTAGTGTGTTCGAGGTATCGGTTTTTGCATCTGTTTTTAGGGTGTTCGAGGTATCGGTTTTTGCATCTGTTTTTAGTGTGTTCGAGGTAACGGTTTTTCCATCTGTTTTAGTGTGTTCGAGGTATCGGTTTTTGCAACTGTTTCTAGTGTGTTCGAGGTATCAGTTTTTGCATCTGTTTTTAGTGTGTTCAAGGTATTGGTTTTTTCCTCTGATTTTAATGTGTTCAAGGTATCGTTTTTTGCATCTGTTTCTAGTGTGTTCGAGGTATCGGTTTTTGCATCTGTTTTTAGTGTGTTCGAGGTATCAGTTTTTGCATCTGTTTTAGTGTGTTCGAGGTATCGGTTTTTGCATCTGTTTTAGTGTGTTCGAGGTATCGGTTTTTGCCTTTGTTTTTAGTGTGTTCGAGGTATCGATTTTTGCATCTGTTTCTAGTGTGTTCGAGGTATCGGTTGTTACATCTGTTTTTAGTGTGTTCGAGGTATCAGTTTTTGCATCTGTTTTTAGTGTGTTCGAGGTATCGGTTTTTGCATTTGTTTTTAGTGTGTTCGAGGTATCAGTTTTTGCATCTGTTTCTAGTGTGTTCGAGGTATCGGTTTTTGCATCTGTTTTTAGGGTGTTCGAGGTATCGGTTTTTGCATCTGTTTTTAGTGTGTTCGAGGTAACGGTTTTTCCATCTGTTTTAGTGTGTTCGAGGTATCGGTTTTTGCAACTGTTTCTAGTGTGTTCGAGGTATCAGTTTTTGCATCTGTTTTTAGTGTGTTCAAGGTATTGGTTTTTGCCTCTGATTTTAATGTGTTCAAGGTATCGGTTTTTTCATCTGTTTTTAGTGTGTTCGAGGTATCGTTTTTTGCATCTGTTTCTAGTGTGTTCGAGGTATCGGTTCTTGCATTTGTATTTAGTGTGTTCGAGGTATCAGTTTTTGCATCTGTTTTAGTGTGTTCGAGGTATCTGTTTTTCCATCTGTTTCTAGTGTGTTCGAGGTATCAGTTTTTGCATCTGTTTTTAGTGTAATCAAGGTATTGGTTTTTGCCTCTGTTTTTAATGTGTTCAAGGTATCGGTTTTTTCATCTGTTTTTAGTGTGTTCGAGGTATCGGTTTTTCCATCTGTTTTAGTGTTTTCGAGGTATCGGTTTTTGCATCTGTTTCTAGTGTGTTCGAGGTATCGGTTTTTGCATCTTTTTTAGTGTGTTCGAGGTATCGGTTTTTGCATCTGTTTTAGTATGTTCGAGGAATCGGTTTTTGCATCTGTTTTAGTATGTTCGAGGTATCGGTTTTTGCATCTGTTTCTAGTGTGTTCGAGGTATCGGTTTTTGCATCTGTTTCTAGTGTGTTCGAGGTATCGGTTTTTGCATCTGTTTCTAGTGTGTTCGAGGTATCGGTTTTTGCATTTATTTTTAGTGTGTTCGAGGTTTCTGTTTTTGCATCTGTTTCTAGTGTGTTCGAGGTATTGGTTTTTGCATCTGTTTTAGTGTTTTCGAGTTATCGGTTTTTCCATCTGTTTCTAGTGTGTTCGAGGTATCAATTTTTGCATCTGTTTTTAGTGTGTTCAAGGTATTGGTTTTTGCATCTGTTTTTAGTGTGTTCGAGGTATCGGTTTTTGCATCTGTTTCTAGTGTGTTCGAGGTATCGGTTTTTGCATCTGTTTCTAGTGTGTTCGAGGTATCGGTTTTTGCATCTGTTTCTAGTGTGTTCGAGGTATCGGTTTTTGCATCTGGATTTAGTGTGTTCGAGATATCGGTTTTTGCATCTGTTTTTAGTGTGCTCGAGGTATCGGTTTTTGCATCTGTTTTAGTGTGTTTGAGGTATCGGTTTTTGCCTCTGTTTTATGTGTGTTCGAGGTATCGGTTTTTGCATCTGTTGTTAGTGTGTTCGAGGTATCGATTTTTGCATCTGTTTCTAGTGTGTTCGAGGTATCGGTTTTTGCATTTATTTTTAGTGTGTTCGAGGTTTCTGTTTTTGCATCTGTTTTTAGTGTGTTCGAGGTATTGGTTTTTGCATCTGTTTTAGTGTGTTCGAGGTATCGGTTTTTGCATCTGTTTTTAGTGTGTTCGAGGTATCGGTTTTTGCATCTGTTTTTAGTGTGTTCGAGATGTCAGTTGTTGCATCTGTTTCTAGTGTGTTCGAGGTATCGGTTTTTACATCTGTTTCTAGTGTGTTCGAGGTATCAGTTTTTGCATCTGTTTTTAGTGTGTTCGAGGTATCGGTTTTTGCATCTGTTTCTAGTGTGTTCGAGGTATCGGTTTTTGCATCTGTTTCTAGTGTGCTCGAGGTATCGGTTTTTGCATCTGTTTTTAGTGTGTTCGAGGTATCGGTTTTTCCATCTGTTTTAGTGTGTTCGAGGTATCGGTTTTTCCATCTGTTTCTAGTGTGCTTGAGGTATCAGTTTTTGCATCTGTTTTTAGTGTGTTCAAGGTATTGGTTTTTGCCTCTGTTTTTAGTGTGTTCAATGTATCGGTTTTTGCATCTGTTTCTAGTGTGTTCGAGGTATCAGTGTTTGCATCTGTTTTTTGTGTGTTCAAGGTATCGGTTTTTGCATCTGTTTTTAGTGTGTTCGAGTTATCGGTTTTTGCATCTGTTTCTAGTGTGTTCGAGGTATCAGTTTTTGCATCTGTTTTTAGTGTGTTCGAGGTATCGGTTTTTGCATCTGTTTCTAGTGTGTTCGAGGTATCGGTTTTTGCATCTGTTTCTAGTGTGTTCGAGGTATCGGTTTTTGCATCTGTTTTTAGTGTGTTCGAGGTATCGGTTTTTCCATCTGTTTTAGTGTGTTCGAGGTATCGGTTTTCCATCTGTTTCAAGTGTGCTTTAGGTATCAGTTTTTGCATCTGTTTTTAGTGTGTTCAAGGTATTGGTTTTTGCCTCTGTTTTTAGTGTGTTCAAGGTATTGGTTTTTGCATCTGTTTCTAGTGTGTTCGAGGTATCAGTTTTTGCATCTGTTTTTTGTGTGTTCCAGGTATCGGTTTTTGCATCTGTTTTTAGTGTGATCGAGGTATCGGGTTTTGCATCTGTTTTAGTATGTTCGAGGTATCGGTTTTTGCATCTGTTTCTAGTGTGTTCGAGGTATCGTTTTTGCATCTGTTTTTAGTGTTTTCGAGGTATCGGTTTTTGCATCTGTTTCTAGTGTGTTCGAGGTATCGGTTTTTGCATCTGTTTCTAGTGTGTTCGAGGAATCGGGTTTTGCATCTGTTTCTAGTGTGTTCGAGGTATCGGTTTTTGCATTTATTTTTAGTGTGTTCGAGGTTTCTGTTTTTGCATCTGTTTTTAGTGTGTTCGAGGTATCGGTTTTTGCATCTGTTTTAGTGTGTTCGAGGTATCGGTTTTTCCATCTGTTTCTAGTGTGTTCGAGGTATCAGTTTTTGTATCTGTTTTTAGTATGTTCAATGTATTGGTTTTTGCATCTGTTTTTTGTGTGTTCAAGGTATCGGTTTTTGCATCTGTTTTTAGTGTGTTCGAGGTATCGGTTTTTGAATCTGTTTCTAGTGTGTTCGAGGTATCGGTTTTTGCATCTGTTTTTAGTGTGTTCGAGGTATCGGTTTTTCCATCTGTTTTAGTGTGTTCGAGGTATCGGTTTTCCATCTGTTTCTAGTGTGCTTGTGGTATCAGTTTTTGCATCTGGTTTTAGTGTGTTCGAGGTATCGGTTTTTCCATCTGTTTTAGTGTGTTCGAGGTATCGGTTTTCCATCTGTTTCTAGTGTGCTTGAGGTATCAGTTTTTGCATCTGGTTTTAGTGTGTTCAAGGTATTGGTTTTTGCCTCTGTTTTTAGTGTGTTCAAGGTATTGGTTTTTGCATCTGTTTTTAGTGTGTTCAAGGTATCGGTTTTTGCATCTGTTTCTAGTGTGTTCGAGGTATCAGTTTTTGCATCTGTGTTTTGTGTGTTCCAGGTATCGGTTTTTGCATCTGTTTTTAGTGTGATCGAGGTATCGGTTTTTGCATCTGTTTTAGTATGTTCGAGGTATCGGTTTTTCATCTGTTTCTAGTGTGTTCGAGGTATCGTTTTTGCATCTGTTTCTAGTGTTTTCGAGGTATCGGTTTTTGCATCTGTTTCTAGTGTGTTCGAGGTTTCGGTTTTTGCATCTGTTTCTAGTGTGTTCGAGGTATCGGGTTTTGCATCTGTTTCTAGTGTGTTCGAGGTATCGGTTTTTGCATTTATTTTTAGTGTGTTCGAGGTTTCTGTTCTTGCATCTGTTTTTAGTGTGTTCGAGGTATCGGTTTTTGCATCTGTTTTAGTGTGTTCGAGGTATCGGTTTTTCCATCTGTTTCTAGTGTGTTCGAGGTATCAGTTTTTGTATCTGTTTTTAGTGTGTTCAAGGTATTGGTTTTTGCATCTGTTTTTAGTGTGTTCGAGGTATCGGTTTTTGCATCGGTTTTAGTATGTTCGAGGTATCGGTTTTTGCATCTGTTTCTAGTGTGTTCGAGGTATCGTTTTTGCATCTGTTTCTTGTGTTTTCGAGGTATCGGTTTTTGCATCTGTTTCTAGTGTCTTCGAGGTATTGGTTTTTGCATCTGTTTTTAGTGTGCTCGATGTATCGGTTTTTGCATCTGTTTTAGTGTGTTCGAGGTATCGGTTTTTGTCTTTGTTTTTAGTGTGTTCGAGGTATCGATTTTTGCATCTGTTTCTAGTGTGTTCGAGGTATCGGTTTTTCCATCTGTTTTTAGTTTGTTCGAGGTATCAGTTTTTGCATCTGTTTCTAGTGTGTTCGAGGTATCGGTTTTTGCATCTGTTTTTAGGGTGTTCGAGGTATCGGTTTTTGCATCTGTTTTTAGTGTGTTCGAGGTAACGGTTTTTCCATCTGTTTTAGTGTGTTCGAGGTATCAGTTTTTGCAACTGTTTCTAGTGTGTTCGAGGTATCAGTTTTTGCATCTGTTTTTAGTGTGTTCAAGGTATTGGTTTTTGCCTCTGATTTTAATGTGTTCAAGGTATCGGTTTTTTCATCTGTTTTTAGTGTGTTTGAGGTATTGATTTTTCCATCTGTTTTTAGTGTGTTCGAGGTATCGTTTTTTGCATCTGTTTCTAGTGTGTTCGAGGTATCGGTTTTTGCATCTGTATTTAGTGTGTTCGAGGTATCGGTTTTTGCATCTGTTTTTAGTGTGTTCGAGGTATCAGTTTTTGCATCTGTTTTAGTGTGTTCGAGGTATCTGTTTTTCCATCTGTTTCTAGTGTGTTAGAGGTATCAGTTTTTGCATCTGTTTTTAGTGTAATCAAGGTATTGGTTTTTGCCTCTGTTTTTAATGTGTTCAAGGTATCGGTTTTTTCATCTGTTTTTAGTGTGTTTGAGGTATCGGTTTTTCCATCTGTTTTAGTGTGTTCGAGGTATCGGTTTTTGCATCTGTTTCTAGTGTGTTCGAGGTATCGGTTTTTGCATCTGTTTTTAGTGTGCTCGATGTATCGGTTTTTGCATCTGTTTTAGTGTGTTCGAGGTATCGGTTTTTGCCTTTGTTTTTAGTGTGTTCGAGGTATCGATTTTTGCATCTGTTTCTAGTGTGTTCGAGGTATCGGTTTTTCCATCTGTTTTTAGTGTGTTCGAGGTATCAGTTTTTGCATCTGTTTTTAGTGTGTTCGAGGTATCGGTTTTTGCATTTGTTTTTAGTGTGTTCGAGGTATCAGTTTTTGCATCTGTTTCTAGTGTGTTCGAGGTATCGGTTTTTGCATCTGTTTTTAGGGTGTTCGAGGTATCGGTTTTTGCATCTGTTTTTAGTGTGTTCGAGGTAACGGTTTTTCCATCTGTTTTAGTGTGTTCGAGGTATCGGTGTTTGCAACTGTTTCTAGTGTGTTAGAGGTATCAGTTTTTGCATCTGTTTTTAGTGTAATCAAGGTATTGGTTTTTGCCTCTGTTTTTAATGTGTTCAAGGTATCGGTTTTTTCATCTGTTTTTAGTGTGTTCGAGGTATCGGTTTTTCCATCTGTTTTAGTGTGTTCGAGGTATCGGTTTTTGCATCTGTTTCTAGTGTGTTCGAGGTATCGGTTTTTGCATCTGTTTTTAGTGTGTTCGAGGTATCAGTTTTTGCCTCTGTTTTTAGTGTGTTCGAGGTATCGTTTTTGCTTCTGTTTTAGTGTGTTCGAGGTATCGGTTTTTCCATCTGTTTCTAGTGTATTCGAGGTATCAGTTTTTGCATCTGTTTTTAGTGTGTTCGAGGTATCGGTTTTTACATCTGTTTTTAGTGTGTTCGAGGTATCGGTTTTTACATCTGTTTTTAGTGTGTTCGAGGTATCAGTTTTTTCATCTGTTTCTACGATTTTTCTATTAGATTTTAAAACTGTTTCGACAACGTGATTTTTCTTTTTGTTTGTTTGTTATGTTTTTTTTTTCTTTCTTTTTTATTATTATTTTCTTCTGATTTCTTTTATGTTAATTTGCTTGGGTTTTGTTTGTTTGTTTGTATAAATATATAAATAAATAAACCTTGAAATGTTCTTTATTTGTCAGAGTTACTCCTATTTTGAGCATAACTTACAATTGGTTTTCAATATTGTTCTTTTGAGACTCCGCCGATAGACTTTGTCATAAGACAACATGACGTATTCTTTTCAGCAATTTTCAAGATAAGAGTTTCTTTTTGTTGTCACACTTTCTATTGTTGCTCTTTCAGAATTAGAAAAAAAATATGTATAAAATTTGAGTGTGCAATTCACGGAGAGTCAGATAGTGGTGCAGTGTGTTTGATATGCCAGATTAAGAATTAGATGGTGGTGCAGTGTGCTTGATATGACAGATCAAAGATAATAATAGAAATGCCAAAGAAAACATTTCAAAGGAAAAAAACTAATTAAATGACACCAATCAATGATTTAGCATTATTAATACAAATCCTTCAGTATTAAGAGTCTTCCGGGGTCAATACAAGTTTGAAGATATCAAATCGTTTATTAGAAGCCGTAAATCGAAGGACAGACAAAACAATGGTCAGAAAAGGGTCAAAGGGACAAACAATGATCTACAAAATACTACACAGAAAACTATAGATAGAGCAACACGAAACTCACAATAAATGGTACAACTTCTCCACAGGATACCCAATACATGTGTTTAAGCAAAGCAGCTTAAACCGTGAAAGACTTAGCTTTTTTCGTGATATCCAGGCTACGACCGACATGTGTTCACCGGACTGGAACATTATTTCAATGATTACATTATGGTCCGTTGTATTTGAGGAGAAAACGTGGGTACCCTGACCAACGAAACACCACTCTCCACAAGAAACTGACAAACATAAAGTTGTATCGAGTACACCTGATCATGAGGTATTTGTTTCCAACCTTTAGAGGCAATATGAATTGATTGATTCATAGACAACGTACATTTGACATTCAACTACCATGTGATCGATGCCACGCACATCCCCACCTTTTTTCACTAATAATAATCAGTTGCATTATGAGTAATGTTCGGAGTCCAAGACCAACTACAGGATATAATTTTATATGCGTGTTAAAACTAGATGGACGGTATGAAATGTGAAAGAATACTATACATTTATTTCCCTTGCATAAGGGAGATATGAAGATTTGTTCACCCGAGAAAAGTCATGACTATTTCGAGGGTGAAAAAATTTTCATATCTCCCTTACGCAAGGGAAATGAATGTTTTATTCCACCAGGCCAACGTTTTGGTGAATTCCGCCAAATGAAATCTTTTGGCCATCTTTGTTTACAAAACTATTATTTCGGAACATTTCTGGAGCTAATACCGTTATATGACCAAAGCGTTAAATCTTGAGAATTTCGAATAAGGGAAATACGATATTGTTGAGAGGGAAATACGATGTTGTTGAGAGGGAAATACGATGTTTTGATAAATGTCACGTGGGATTGTTTTTACCAATCGAATTTCTATATAAGTAGAATAAATATTATAGAGTGGAATAATATGTTTTGTCAATAATCAAATGTTAAATTGGATGTAGATAATGACTTTGACATGTTATCATCGGGTAAATCATGACTAAATCTGCTGATGTAAGACGGTGAAATGTTACATACTTATTACATTTATTGTCAAATTTCCCTTGTGAAACATCATCAAAAAGACATTTAATTAACTACGTGCAAAAAAGAGAAGAAGAATTTGCATTGCTGGATGTTAAACTGGAACTGTTTTTACGATATAAAATGACAATTTTCTAGTCTACTGGCTACTAATCTCCATGAGAAAAGATATTTAGTTCCTCTCCCATTTCATTAAGGTAATACTAATAGTTATCATAAAAAGAAATGTTTTTAAATTTGACTACATTTAAAATACATGTATCTTCCATTACGTTATAAAGAAAAAAAATCAATCGTTTTAGAGGCCTACTCCCTGAGGTACCAATTTGTTTTTAATATCCGTAATAAATGTAAGACAGAACTGTTTTTGATGATGATCGTGTGAAATATCATATCGGTGAGAACATATTCTTTATCTTAGCCTAATACGATTGAGTGGTGAACTATAGGTAGTCTTTGTTTAAGTTTCAAGACGTGTTGCAGGATCTCAACACTGACGACTTCAAGACTTAAACCTCTTAACTACACCTGTGCAAGGCCCCCATTCATGTATAATCCGGCTGACTATGTTATAAGAAGAGTTTGAAGATACCAATGGGGTAATCAGAATCCGTATATCGAAGAAGAACAGACAACACAATGGCCAAAAGATAAAGTACAAAAGGACAAACAACGATCTGGTGACCTTATCAACAACACTTCTCTACCAGATGTGATAGATAAATTGAAAACATAATGGGTCAATCAGCACTTCCGCAACTTTTCATAAATATAGAATTGCCAACGTAGATACAAATATCTTGTTTAGGACAAAAAGTTCTCTGAAACTGATATCATGATAATCTTCGAATTTTGTATTGACAACATGCATACATCCGTTGACGACTTTTTCTTCTCGCTGACTTGTTTCTTTATTCATATAAAGCAGGCTTGCTACAAGCTTCTCGAGAAAAATACAAAACGAAGCTAGTTCGATCCTGTCATTTCACTCTCCAACTGAATTGTTCTGTCTTAAAACGTTTTCCATATTTTCCGTGTTAAGTTTGTAAACTGAAATGTAAAGAATCCAGCCCTTTGTAACAACTAATTAATATATTATTCTATGACTTATCAAGTGTCCATAGTATGTGCTACCTTCAATTTAATCAAGAATAATGCTAAGAAACGAAATTTCGATCACTTTACTTCTCCGTGGTTTAGTCTTGGCTAAGTAAAAGTGATAAAGAATTCAGGTTTATTTATAATAGAAAATAAACCCATGCTACTGAATATTGTATAAATGTACCCAGACAATAACGTTGAATATTAATGACAACATGCAACATTTAATCAAGCCTGTGTTCAAACTGATAGATCTTTTTTAAGTACAGTCTTATACTGTAAACATTGCTTTTCAATGACGCAAATTTAGTCTGGTCAATCGAAATTTATTAAAACTTATGAAAGTTTAATTGCCCCAAGGTACTTAAGAAAGGTTGAAGTATCTTTGATTTATCTTTAACGCCATTTTAATGTGGTGTAATTGAAACATTTTAAGTGTACTTTGCTTCTCAGAGAATAGCCGTTAAATTATAGTGTAGAATTAAACTGTTGTTTCCTTGGATCCATGATTATAAGTTGGTTTGTATATACAGTACATTATATATTGCTGGTATTTTTTTTTTAATTGATTTTATTGATTGATTGACTGATTGATTGTTGTTTAACATCAAATGAGCTGCATGTCAGCTATATTCAAGGGGCTAGAGTTAGGATTATGGTGTTTAACGCCACTTTCATCAATATTTCAGTTATATCATGGCGGTCAGTTTTTTAGGTGGAGGAAACCAGAGTATCCTGAGAAAACCACCGTCACTGACAAACTTTACCACATGATTTTGTATCGTGTACACATCGTCATGAGCAGGATTCGAACTCATAATTTTAGTTGTGATATGCATTGATTGTACAGGTAGTTGTAAATCCCATACGATTACGGCATCGGCGGTCCCCAGCTATATTCATGACAGAAACGAACATAAAACCAATTCATCATATAGGTAAAAACTTGGCGCTCTGAAGACGTAAATTGAAATACACAGTATAAAATAGAGGGTTGGAAAATGTACCTTAATACAGGCCACCAACGACCGCTCCTAACAAGCTATTGACCATTAGATTGTTATACCTTCTGATGCATTTCTTTTCTTAATAAGTTGAAGATTGTTGCCGTTTTCTGTAAATAAAATAGGTGAAATGATTCGTAATTGGATACCAGTTATCATCTCTAGTACCGGCATTCAACGGAGTGATATTATACCATTATCACATTTATTTTCGTGAGGTCGATATGTTCTGTTTTGATGGAGGACTACCTTATGAACTCAACGCCCAAGACGTGATGGTTAACATACAACATTAATAACAAGATGTGATGATTAACATACAACATTAATAACAAGATGTGATGGTTAACATGCAACATTAATAACAAGATGTGATGGTTAACATACAACATTAATAACAAGATGTGATGGTTAACATACAACATTAATAACAAGATGTGATGGTTAACATACAACATTAATAACAAGATGTGATGGTTAACAGACAACATTAATAACAAGATGTGATGGTTAACATACAACATGAATAACAAGATGTGATGGTTAACATACAACATTAATAACAAGATGTGATGGTTAACAGACAACATTAATAACAAGATGTGATGGTTAACATACAACATTAATAACAAGATGTGATGGTTAACATACAACATTAATAACAAGATGTGATGGTTAACATACAACATTAATAACAAGATGTGATGGTTAACATACAACATTAATAACAAGATGTGATGGTTAACAGACAACATTAATAACAAGATGTGATGGTTAACATACAACATTAATAACAAGATGTGATGGTTAACATACAACATTAATAACAAGATGTGATGGTTAACATACAACATTAATAACAAGATGTGATGGTTAACATACAACATTAATAACAAGATGTGATGGTTAACAGACAACATTAATAACAAGATGTGATGGTTAACATACAACATTAATAACAAGATGTGATGGTTAACATACAACATTAATAACAAGATGTGATGGTTAACATACAACATTAATAACAGATGGGATGGTTAACATACAACATTAATAACAAGATGTGATGGTTAACAGACAACATTAATAACAAGATGTGATGGTTAACAGACAACATTAATAACAAGATGTGATGGTTAACATACAACATCAATAACAAGATGTGATGGTTAACATACAACATTAATAACAAGATGTGATGGTTAACATACAACATTAATAACAAGATGTGATGGTTAACATACAACATCAATAACAAGATGTGATGGTTAACATACAACATTAATAACAAGATGTGATGGTTAACATACAACATTAATAACAAGATGTGATGGTTAACAGACAACATTAATAACAAGATGTGATGGTTAACAGACAACATTAATAACAAGATGTGATGGTTAACAGACAACATTAATAACAAGATGTGATGGTTAACAGACAACATTAATAACAAGATGTGATGGTTAACATACAACATTAATAACAAGATGTGATGGTTAACATACAACATTAATAACAAGATGTGATGGTTAACATACAACATTAATAACAAGATGTGATGGTTAACAGACAACATTAATAACAAGATGTGATGGTTAACATACAACATTAATAACAAGATGTGATGGTTAACATACAACATTAATAACAAGATGTGATGGTTAACATAAAACATTAATAACAAGATGTGATGGTTAACATACAACATTAATAACAAGATGTGATGGTTAACATACAACATTAATAACAAGATGTGATGGTTAACATACAACATTAATAACAAGATGTGATGGTTAGCATACAACATTAATAACAAGATGTGATGGTTAACAGACAACATTAATAACAAGATGTGATGGTTAACATACAACATTAATAACAAGATGTGATGGTTAACATACAACATTAATAGCAAGATGTGATGGTTAACATACAACATTAATAACAAGATGTGATGGTTAACATACAACATTAATAACAAGATGTGATGGTTAACATACAACATTAATAACAAGATGTGATGGTTAACATACAACATTAATAACAAGATGTGATGGTTAACATACAACATTAATAACAAGATGTGATGATTAACATACAACATTAATAACAAGATGTGATGGTTAACATACAACATTAATAACAAGATGTGATGGTTAACATACAACATTAATAACAAGATGTGATGGTTAACATACAACATTAATAACAAGATGTGATGATTAACATACAACATTAATAACAAGATGTGATGGTTAACATACAACATTAATAACAAGATGTGATGGTTAACATACAACATTAATAACAAGATGTGATGGTTAACATACAATATTAATAACAAGATGTGATGGTTAACATACAACATTAATAACAAGATGTGATGGTTAACATACAACATTAATAACAAGATGTGATGGTTAACAGACAACATTAATAACAAGATGTGATGGTTAACAGACAACATTAATAACAAGATGTGATGGTTAACATGCAACATTAATAACAAGATGTGATGGTTAACATACAACATTAATAACAAGATGTGATGGTTAACAGACAACATTAATAACAAGATGTGATGGTTAACATACAACATTAATAACAAGATGTGATGGTTAACATACAACATTAATAACAAGATGTGATGGTTAACATACAACATCAATAACAAGATGTGATGGTTAACATACAACATCAATAACAAGATGTGATGGTTAACATACAACATCAATAACAAGATGTGATGGTTAACATACAACATCAATAACAAGATGTGATGGTTAACATACAACATCAATAACAAGATGTGATGGTTAACATACAACATCAATAACAAGATGTGATGGTTAACATACAACATCAATAACAAGATGTGATGGTTAACATACAACATCAATAACAAGATGTGATGGTTAACATACAACATCAATAACAAGATGTGATGGTTAACATACAACATTAATAACAAGATGTGATGGTTAACATACAACATTAATAACAAGATGTGATGGTTAACATACAACATGAATAACAAGATGTGATGGTTAACAGACAACATTAATAACAAGATGTGATGGTTAACAGACAACATTAATAACAAGATGTGATGGTTAACAGACAACATTAATAACAAGATGTGATGGTTAACAGACAACATTAATAGCAAGATGTGATGGTTAACAGACAACATTAATAACAAGATGTGATGGTTAACATACAACATTAATAACAAGATGTGATGGTTAACAGACAACATTAATAACAAGATGTGATGGTTAACATACAACATTAATAACAAGATGTGATGGTTAACAGACAACATTAATAACAAGATGTGATGGTTAACATACAACATTAATAACAAGATGTGATGGTTAACATACAACATTAATAACAAGATGTGATGGTTAACATACAACATTAATAACAAGATGTAATGGTTTACATAAAACATTAATAACAAGATGTGATGGTTAACAGACAACATTAATAACAAGATGTGATGGTTAACATACAACATTAATAACAAGATGTGATGGTTAACATACAACATTAATAACAAGATGTGATGGTTAACATACAACATTAATAACAAGATGTGATGGTTAACATACAACATTAATAACAAGATGTGATGGTTAACATACAACATTAATAACAAGATGTGATGGTTAACATACAACATTAATAACAAGATGTGATGGTTAGCATACAACATTAATAACAAGATGTGATGGTTAACAGACAACATTAATAACAAGATGTGATGGTTAACATACAACATTAATAAGAACAAGTCACTTTTGTCATATTGTTGTTGATGTTCCACTTCTATCACTGAAATTATCATGACCTTGTTATCCGGCAATTTAGCTTTCGAGCATCTCCCGGGTGGGGTCACATCAGAGGTCATCATGAACACTTAGTGGTTGACGAAATACATTTTTTCCTTCCTGTACAACACATTACAATACATGTAATTCATTAGGTTGGTATTTTAACCATTTACCCCGAAATTGACACGAATATTTTAAACGGATTGAGATGTGCGGAGTACCTTTTAATACTAATATAATTAGTAAATAAAATGTTAATATGAATTTCATCATACTTTAATGTTCAAGATTGTAGCGTTCTTTTTATTAACGCTGCACGCCCGGTTATATGTAAGGGTTGGCATTTTTCGCACATTTGGAAAGCACTTGCATCATTTCACCAAGATGGGAGGTTTGGGCCCTTAACACTAGTTTAACCCCGCCATTTTTTATTGAGGTGCCTGCACCAACCCATGAAAGTAAACGGTCATGTATTTCTGTGATAGGGGTTTCACTTTCTTGAATTCCCCTTTGGTTTTCTCTAACGTTTATTTATTGCTTCTTTCTACAACTTTGATATTTTAATTTAGAAATATTTCTACAATGTGGTATTCTGGCTTTTCATTTTATTTATACATTGTATCTGTTTTGTTTAGATTTTCCTTACTTTCGTATTGAGAAAACACATCTTTATTGTATATCATAAAATGATAATAAATGACAAAGTACAGATTAATGTCTCAGATTGGATGGACCTTTGTACTGTGCATTGTGTTATTACAAATAAAAGAATGTCGGTCAGAAAAGTAGTTTTATTATTGAAACAGTCTAGATGTAATGGAATTAATTGATCAGTTGCCAGCCAGACCATGTATATAGAAGGTGGCGAGGTCAATTGCCTGACCTTGTATATAGAAGGTGGCGTGAACTTTTAAATAAATGCTTCAAACTCTCAACGTTCAATCTGATATTTCTATATTGCTTATTTTTTTTTCGAAGTTGTATTTTCATACCTTCGTACATGTCAGTAACAAAGTCTGTTATTTTCCACAAAGATTAAAAGGAATGTCAATGTTAACATTTTCTATTTTGATTGATTGATACTACATTATTATTATTATTATTCATTTAACGTTTAAATGTGCATCATTTTATCTTTGTTCATGACTAGAGAAAACGATTACAATCATAAAAGCAGAATGGAGGTTAAAATGTGTGATTGGAAGCTGTCATTTTTTGATAGGGTCAATGTATGTCCCATTTTTACGTTATTATGTAGAGCGTGATATTCCCATAATATTTTTGTGTCTGGCCTAGGTGGCTTTACGTATTTGTTATATCACTCATAAACAGTTATCGATCCTGTCAGAGAGGTTATACACCCAAAGGTAATGATAAGCACTACCTCTTTGATAATCCTTCTGATTCCTATAATGATATTTTCTTTGAAGTATTTGAGGAAAATAAAATGTACTTTGAAAAATAGAGAAAATAATAGAACTAATTTGTTATTTATCGTCACTGTAGAACCATTTCACCTATATTCGTGACGATCTAGAAACCTATCTAAGCCGAAAATTAAGCAAAAACTGAATCCTCGGTAAATGTCCACCTAATGTTCGAAGTATTTGGGGTGTTTACGAATACGCATGATTATTTTGAACAAAAAATGTTGGGTTGAACAGATTTCACTGTACTTTCTATTGTATTCACACACACAACACACGTCATTAAATCACTCGTTATAATCCATCAATCTGTGATATTTTATGGTGAATACATTGACTTTATTGGACTATAATTCAATAAATATGACAAAACGTTGTTATTCCTAAACTTTCACATGACGAATTATGATCTGCGTTTGTAACTCAAGTTTAGTTGGTCACTTATCACGTGATAGAGATGATGACCTATATACAGATCTATAGCACCATTGTTAAAATATGTATTTTGCATTACAAGAAGAGTTTGAAGATATCAAATGGGTAATCAGAATCCGTATATCGAAGAAGAACAGACAACACAATGGCAAAGAAAGAAAAAGTACAAAAGGACAAACAACGATCTACAAAACATACACATAAAACTCAAGATCGAGTAACACGAACCCCACTAATAACCGGTGGTGAACTCAGGTGCTCCACAAGGGTAAGCAGTTCCTGCTCAACTAGAGGCACCCGTCGTAAAACATTATTTTCAGAAGGAAACTTTCCCATGAGGGCACCTGCTAACATTTTCAATAAGAAAGTATATGAAAGCATTTCCATCATAAACAAGGGTCAATCAGAATTTATTAGAATGCAGAAAGTCGCCATTTACCAGATTGCTTAGCATACCGGTTTCATACGAAACAAAGAGAAAATGGCGGACAGTTCGACAAATATGTCATAAATTATCTTGTGTAATCAGCTGCTGGTAAATTAAGAAAATACTGTATTGAATTTAAATAGTGCTGGTGTCAATTGGTGATTTGACTGTCGAAAATGCAGTTTTACTTAGCGACGCGTAGGGAGACAGTGAAACTGATATTTGAGGCATTCAAATCCCCAATTGACGCCGACAACTCATCAAATACAATAGAGTTATTTCCATTCTAATGCAAGACAAAAGTATTTCTATTTGGGCTTAAGAAATTGCCTAAGAATTGCAAAAAAATAAGATGCCATGAAATATTTTCGGACACATCAACGTCCAATGCAATTTTTCAACATGTATGCTTCAATTTCTGATAAAATCTAACAAGAAGTTATTTCAGTGGTATGCATTTTCTATCATATTGTTTTAATTTGCAATGTTTAATTGAACTGCTTACCCTTCCGGATCACCTGAGTTAACCCCCTGTTTTTTGTGGAGTTCGTGTTACTCGATTTTTAGTTTTATGTGTATGTTTTGTAGATCGTTTTTTGTCCTTTTTCATTTGGCCATTGTGTTGTCTGTTCTTCAATATACAGATTATGATTACCCCTTTGGTATCTTCAAACTCCTCTTGGATTTCAAGAATTCAGTATGTCGGTTCATTCCCACTAGAACCTCATTTACGGCAGGTCAATTGTGGATTTGACGTTACACATTAGCCAATGAAAAAAAACATGCTATGTAATAATTGCTTTAGACTGTTAGTTAAAGTGATAATATCAACAATGCTATAATGACAAAATAAGTCTAAAAATCTATCCTTAATCATTTTTGTCCCATGGTTCGTGGTATGCTGGTCACCTGTCGTAAAACCGATTGAATATATAACATAAAAAGGAAAATTAAACAAATCGACTTCTTCTTGTTCATGGCAGTGCCGATTATCATGATACATAGCTGACGAGTAATGACGTCATATAAATTACAGAACTTTAAATTCCGGTGAAGCACCGACATTGAATCAACAAACGGAATGTAACAACCATTGAAATTTCTAAAAACATTTGATATGACAGAATTTATTAAAGCATTCAATTTTGTTTTTTCGATTAAGAATAATAAATGTTCCAGAAATAGCATATCCTTCAAAAACGGTAATTAGAACCTGTTTACAGCTAATAAATATCCCGCCATTTTTAACAACCCATTCAGAAGTACCACTGATATTTAAGAACTAAATACAAACGAAAGACTTAAAAAAAACAAATTAAGGCACTCACTTAATTGTAGCATTGATTTTTCTAATTTATAGCTATTTTTAAGTGACACTATTAAGTTTTTCTTTATCTAAGATATGGATACAAAGGCAAAAGAATATTGCAGTTAATTATATAATTTTGATAATGAGGCTAACCATTTCTCCAACTTCAGGATATCTTTAATATACTCGTGTTTATTCTTATTTCTTTGTTAGTAGATCTCTATATTAATTGGCTAGGTGTCATTAACTTACAAAGGCCTATGTACACGAAGTGTTTCTATTGAAACTACGATTGATTTCGTCTAGATCTCTGACAATATATCAACATGAACAAAATCAAGATTTACTTATCTTCGGGTCATCATACCTACACAATATATCCACACGGTGAATAAAGCCCCATACGCTTCTATTGAAGGTATACAATTAATTACATTATATGAAATTTAAAAGTCGTTAAGTGCTAAATTTTATTAAAATTAACCTTCTAAAAACCCGTGGTTACGGGCTATATAGGAAAAATATGTCCTTCCTGGTATAAGCATATATATATTGTGAATTTCGCATTAAAATTGAGAGCACACCTACTTCTTTTTCACACTACATATATAAAGAATTGAAGTGGAAAGTTAGTCATGTAATAAACCGATGTTAGAAGTTATGAAGCAAGGCTTAAATCTATTTGTCTATACCACTTCACTTACTTTGTTCAAGATAGACCTTAGTTAAAATGATTTTCACAGCTGATTGATATAGCAGGCAGGTAAAATTGACCGAATGTAAACAGTCTTAGTTATAGTATGTTACCCTTTAATATTGGACTTGTCGATCTTGATTTACTGTAGTCAATATTTCTGTCGATAACAATAAAGACATCAATTACGCTTCGGATACAGAAGGATTTGGACTTTCCTTTGTTTGCAGCAAATATATATATCAGAATTACAAAAACTAGAAATTGACAACTTCCTGCGTAATTAGGAAGGATGTACCAAGAAGTACTTGATTAGAAAATAAGAGGATCATACGTAATCTTATTGGTGTGAAAAGATTTTTTCTATCATCTTAAATGGATCTTTATGTGTGAACTTTTATAAGTGTTGTGATATAGTGTTGAGCACCAGTGTTGAGCACGAGTGTTTAAAGGTGAAATAGACATAATTTGTTACGAAAATATCCATCGAAACTACGAAA
Source organism: Bathymodiolus septemdierum (assembly GCA_963383655.1). Lineage (NCBI taxonomy): Eukaryota > Metazoa > Mollusca > Bivalvia > Mytilida > Modiolidae > Bathymodiolus > Bathymodiolus septemdierum. Next base: position 37,770,346 of record OY726518.1, read on the forward strand.
GATAGGGTGACATACTTTTAATGAGACAGTATTTCATGGATTAAAGATGTAACGAAGAAAAACGTTCTCTTTGTTGTCGGATCAACGTAAAGAATTTCTTTAATAGTGATATTTTCAAGACATTTAGTCATAATCAACAGACAAGGAAACTAAGAATGAGGACTGAGAATATTAAGTCGAAAAGAACTCTTAAAGGGAAAACTCAGAGTATTGAAACAAGTGTGATAAGATTAACGAGAACTAAAGGCATGCCAATAACTGAAACACAGAATACTCCATATACACCGGAAACAGAAAGACCACATACTCCATTGTCTCGTGCATCAAGCTTACCTGTAAATATGACAACATTCGCAATTGAAAGAGATCCTTTGCCAATTGGATCTGATCTTTTCCAAACTGTTTTGAAAGAAATTAACGATGAAACGGTTGATACACCATCACCAAAACCTCAAGATTCAGTGAATGTTATTAGTAATGAAGAACAAAGTTATCAACCTCCGAAATTAAAAATGACATCAAGTTTAAGACGAACTCAATCAGAAAGAATTCCTGGACGGTCTGTTCGATTTGGAGGATTTGAAATTGAAGGAACGCCTTCCTCTTCGCTGGGGCTATCTTTTCGATTGTCTTCTGCAGATTTCGATATTTGAATATTAAAGATGGATTACAAAACACTTCTACGGATCTACAATGTCTTGGAACAATATCATCAAAGGTTTATACTTAGATATTGACATGATTTTCAATATTTCACAAGAAATCGTAGCAGGACACAGTTTATTGTATATGTATATAAGTATTTTGCAATATCTTACAATTATGTCTTTCGTGAAAATTAATTAATATTAACAAAATGTTAATTATTTGTTTGTACTGTATATAACGTCAATAATATCACATCATAAGCATATTGTAAATATTTTCACAATCGTCTCCCGATTTTATATTAAAATATTTTTTACCATTTTTCTTCTTTTTTTTTGTACTAAGTTATCTGTTTTTCGATTCATGAAATGACCGGCTTTTAGAGGAGCCAGATATTTAGCTTTTTGGCATAACTGAAATTTGTCACCAATTTTTCCAAAATGATTTTTTTATTTACGTTGTTAAAATACTTTTAACACAGTTTTAATTTGATTGACAATGAACACCAGTCCATTATTATTCATTATTCATGTGTATTGATATAAACTGTAAATTAGTATAAGCTAGATTGAAACAAAGATGTGAAAAAAGTTGAATGTGTTGAAAAAGTCAACGTGACATAATCTCATTAGTCGAATATATAAAGTTCATTCATCACATTTTCCCGAGATCGAAGAATTTTGTGTCTACAAAATGTTCGTGATGCCCTTACCATAATAGATCAATGGCACGGAATTTCAGATTTTTATTATGTCAATTATCATTACATAGTACCGTCGAAGGTGAAAAATTACAAATTCTTGTGATATATTTTTAATAAAGACATACACAAGAATTATAGGGCACCATCGTGGTCGTGATCGTATGGTAGTTGGATCTAAGTCTTAACTATGCAATCAGTACCTATCACCACTAAAGTTGTGAGTTCGAATCCCTCTCATGGTGAGGCGTACTCGATACAACATTATGTGATAAAGATTGTCAGTGACTTACGGAATAAAACTGACCGCCACGATGTAACTGAAATATTATTGAAAGGGGTGTTGAGCACCACAGCCCTAACCTTACACCCACCGCCCCGATTGTAGTTTTATATTGTTATTTGTTTGACATTGATCATTTAATGCTCTCAAGCTATTGGTTGTAAATCTTCAACAGTATGTTATTATGCAGTACAGAAATTGATCTTTACACAGAGGAATTCTATTTCACCCGTTATATTATGTTTTACTTCTTTTTCTTTTCTTTTTTTTTACTGTAGAATATGTTATAATTCTCATTACTATTATATAATTATACTGTAGAATATGTTATAATTCTCATTACTATTATATAATTATACTGTAGAATATGTTATAATTCTCATTACTATTATATAATTATACTGTAGAATATGTTATAATTCTCATTACTATTATATAATTATACTGTAGAATATGTTATAATTCTCATTACTATTATATAATTATACTGTAGAATATGTTATAATTCTCATTACTATTATATAATTATACTGTAGAATATGTTATAATTCTCATTACTATTATATAATTATACTGTAGAATATGTTATAATTCTCATTACTATTATATAATTATACTGTAGAATATGTTATAATTCTCACTACTATTATATAATTATACTGTAGAATATGTTATAATTCTCATTACTATTATATAATTATACTGTAGAATATGTTATAATTCTCACTACTATTATATAATTATACTGTAGAATATGTTATAATTCTCATTACTATTATATAATTATACTGTAGAATAGGTTATAATTCTCATTACTATTATATAATTATATTCATTTTTAGTTGATTTTTCAACTTTTCTTAGACAAAAATTTGTTTTCAATAGTTTTTAAATATTTGATTTATTTGACCATTTTCTTCTTATAACTCTATTTAATTAGATGTAATATATACCACTGTTTCTTCTAAGCACACGGTGGGTTTAATTCTAAAAGTACCTGTATTATGTTTTAACAACACTTAATTTGTTTTAAAAATAAACAGTTACAGTATTTTCAAATAATTATACCGAACAAAATCGGACAATTTAATATTTTCACATTCCTAGTCAACCGTATATTCTTTACACTGTCTACCGATTTTATAAATCTTTAACTTAAATAATTATTTCTTAACTAAATCACCATGCAATAATAATACAATGACCCACTGATAAAACAAAAAACAAAGCAAAATGACTTCATCAGGCGACTTTTTTCTGGATATGAGATTAAATATAACATGGCGTAATAATGTAAACAGTATTTTATCTCAGGAGATTGATCAAAGATTTTTCAGGTGTGTAAAGATCAACTTTTTACAGATTAAAATGTTATATAAATGCGTAATTTCACGATCACTGATCGTATAGACATCGATCAAGCCATAGGATTAACTTCTATGCATAACTTTAAAAAAAAAACATATAAGTGTTTATGTTTAAGCTTCTTCTTAAATTTCTGTTATTTAAGAAGTGGTACGACAGTCAAATTATGTTTTACCTTTTTAAATAAGAAGCTTTGATTCTTTTCAAGACCACTTTAGACACGAAAAAATTATCTAAGAACTAAAAAATTATTTAAACGAAAGCCACCATTTATATAATGGCATTAAATATAGCTATACTTCAGATATAGCTAATACTCTCACATTAAAATACCAGTACATGCAAAGTTGTCTTCATGCTAAACAAGTTTAATTCAGTTCTATGCGTGTTTTGTGTTATTTCAGTGTTATTGAAAATCATAGGTGACCAGCATCATAGGACATAGGTTTTTTTATTTTTTTTTAAACTACATATATTTTCAAAATATCAAACCTCTAAATCATTTGAACCGAATCGATGGCGTAATGGTTAGCGTACTCGCCACGAGTGTGGTAGATCGTGGGTTCGAGCCCCGGTTGGTTGAAACCAAAGACTATAGAATTGGTATTTGTTGCTTCTCCGCTAAGCACGCAGCATTAAGGAGAAAGAGCAAAGATTGGTTGGCTCGGAATCAGAATAATGTGTCAGAGTGGGGCGACATGTCTACCCGTGGACTGTTGTTTCAGTGAGCTAGCACTATACAAATTCCACTCAGCGTGTTGGTCTAGAACAAAGCGGAAATCATCATCATCTCATTGAAAATTAATTTGTTCACGCCATGATATAGCTGAAAAATTGCTGAATTGGCGTCAGACAACAATCATTTAATAACTCAATCACTCAATCATTTGTAAGATATTTGGTTTGAATATTCATTTTATAATCTACAAGATGGTTGGCATTGTATGACCTAGTTTAGCATTATATCTTTCGAGAAATTAATATAAAACCCTTTAATCCTTAGAAAATACAAACTTGATTTTAACCCAAATTGTTCATAAAAGATCATTCTGTGACAGAGAGAAACAGGATTTATTTAAGTATACTGGTGTCCGACACGATTTCCATATCAGATGATGTTCGTTGTCGTTTAATAGGAACTGCTAATCCTTTCTGAGCACCTGAGTTCACCCGGTGTGTAGTGGGGTTCATGTAGGTCGATCTTTAGTTTTCTATGTAATATTTTGTAAATGGTTGTTTGTCCCTTTGTCCTTTTTTATTTTGGAGATTGCATTGTTTGTCCTTCTTCGATTTACAGCTTCTGATTACCCCTTCTGTATCCTTTAGTAAACTTTTCTTACATAAAACACATGTGAGATTGAAATGTCAAAGGACAGAAAAAAGGAACATCGCCATTGCAATACAAAACTAAACGATCAACAAAATTTGGAAGATAGCAAAGGGGTAATCAGAAGTCTTACTTCAACATAGATAGAAAATACCATGGCCAAATGATAACAGATAAAAAGACAAACAATTGTCGATAAAATACTACTCAGAAAACCAAAGATCGAGCAACATGAATCTGACCTAACAACGGGGGAAGGGTGAACTCAGGTGCTCTTGAGTAATGAGTAGTCGTTGCTCCACTAGTGAGAACAGCGAGTGAATGCGAAAAGGAATAATCAGAAGCCGCACATCAAAGGATAGACAATACAAGGATCAAAAGAAAAAGGACAAAAATGATTTATACAGAAAACCACAGATTGAGCGACATGAACCCCACTGAAAACAGGGGATGAACTAAGGTACTCAAGAGAAGAAGCATATACCAATTTAATAATCTTTGGTTTGATCCGAATGGGGCTCGAACCGACTCTGATTACCCCTTTGATATTTGATCTGAAGAGCGTCTTAAATACCGCAATACATTCATGAAACAAATAATTGCAAAGGGAATTAAATAACAAACTGAACATCATTGTTATGTAGATATTGTTCAGGACATCTCCCCTGGTCTTGAGAGATCAATTGTCTAAATTGCATCTACTATTGTTGTATTTCGAGTTCACCTTTATAGAAACTAGTGTTTTGCTTAGATGACGCTGTAATAGCCCGCAGATTAAGTCACTATTTAAACAAAATCGTTCACTTTGTGGTACAAGCATACAAGTTGGCATGGGTACTCCTCTTAAGGGTACTTGTTTGATAAAACCCGTTAGCCACCTGCTTTTTTTTCAAAATGGTGGCTATTTTCAAGATGGCTGCCAATCACGGTTGAACACATGTTTTCTGAGTATAAAAATTGACTTAGTAGTTCCATCTAAATGTCAAATCAAACATTTCCTTTAACAAAAGAAACGAAATAAATAAATGTATATAAAATACAAAATGTATAAACAAATTTAAGCTCCCACCATCATTTACCGGAGAAATAGAGTTGAGTGTCGGAGTACCAGCAGGGCACACTGGTGACAGCACTGCTGTGAAACTCAACATAGGGTTCAGTGTCAGCTAAATATTCATTTTAGTATTGTTTAGTGTCTCAGATGCTATCTAACAAGCTCTATATATACTTACCTGCAGTCTTGTTAAATGCAGGACCAGTTAGATAACCACACCTGAATTTACAGGATGAGGCAGCGCTGAAGAGCCGAGTCAAGGATACTGGGGCATTAGTTATCTGGATGGTGCACAGACCGCACGGGACATAAATGACATTGGATGAACGATCGGGCTAGGTGTAGAGCAGTTAGTTTATTTTCGAACGTAATTGTATCCTATATTTGAATGTGCTTTTTTTATAGTTTAAGGTGGTAAATGGATATTCCCTCGGCCTTAAATCATTGAAAATATTTATAGTAATCTATTGAAATTGTGTACTATCAAGATGTCAGGTGTAACCCCATTGAAATCTAAATCTCAAACTGATTGGAACAAATGTTTCCTTTGTCGAACAGAAAAGAAAGGTGAAGATTTAAAATCTCCACCAACTCACTATTCATTTATCAAGAATAATGTGATAGCTACTACATGATTGCAACAAATATTCCCCTCTTTCAAGGAATCAACCAACTTCCAATTAATTTAGATCCCATCATATTAGATGAAGGTGGTGGCATTGAAGAAACATTGAGACGGAACAATGGCAAATATCATCAGAACTGTAGGTTATTGTTTAATAACACATGCTAGAAATGACAAGGAAAACAGCAGCTAGTAGTAATATCTCTTCAGACGATGGAAAAAGCAAGATTAGAAGAACTAGCATTGAAGGTAATATGTGTTTTTATGCGAGAAAGAAAATTCAACATCTGAACTTCGTCAAGCCATGACAAAGCAGCTTGATAAATGGTTAATTGAATGTGCCCGAAAGCTAAATGATGGAAACATTCTGGCTGTACTTAATGGAGGTGATGTTGTTGCACAGTATCATTATATCTGCCTGAAAGCTCTGTATAATAAGGAGAGGGCTTACTTACTGACAATTGAAAATCAGGATGACAGCGAACTGTCTCAAGAAAGCGAGGTATTCTGAGCTTCTCACCTATATATTGGGGATAAAAACAAGTAGTGATAATCCTTTTGCATTCCTCCTTGGAGATCTGGTCAGTCTCTCCAAACAGCGATTTGGAAACTAGGAATGAAAACTCATGATGTCAAGGTTTTCTTCGATAAAGTACAGAAGCTGTACACAATGAAAAATATGGGCAATCCGTTTATGGAAGAGACTGGAGATCTTTTTACACTAGATACAAATATTATTGCCCATCCTAGTGTTGCTGAAATGGTTGCTTCTCAATATGATAATGGTAAAACTCGATTCAATGAGTTCTTAAAAGGGTTAGATACAGATGAGTATTAATTTTATCAACCAATCAAGAAGAACAAGACAGATTTCTTTCAGCAAAAGCCAGAGCCAAACGCGGGTGATTCAAAGCAAACAACATTAAAGGACGACGGGTCGTCTGTTCTCTACGATTTTCATATCCTGCCAGTCTAGAGAAGATGACCTGATGGATTTTTTTCAGCATGAGAATCGGTCCTTTTCCCGCTGCACTGAGTGATAATGGTAATCTCCAGAGCTATCAGAAATCGCAGCTTGCAACAATTCTGGAGACACACGTTACTCCTCCTGATACTGAGCCAGAAGCTAGCTTCATCATTTTGGACGGATCGACTTTAATAAATGCATCGCCTTCAAGGATATCGAAGACGTTTGAAGAATATGCAGTACTAGAGATAGTCCCAAAAGTTCAAGGATACAGTTGTACTTACATGAGAAGATATTGTGTTTGACGTATACTGGTTTTCTAGTTTAAAAGCTGAGACACAATCAAAGCGAGGCATAGGTGCTAGACGCAGAGTGACTGATAAAGGGAAAATTGGCACATCTTCTTGAGAGACAACAGCAACAAGACTGAGCTATATAACTTTCTGGCAGATAAAATTGTAAAGATGTGTCCTAATACTAGTAATACAGTTATAGTCACTCAAGAAGATGGTGTTGTCTGCAATCATTCAATAAGCCTTGAAGGACTAACTCACTGTAATCATGAGAGAGCAGACACACAAATCTTCCTGCATTCAAAACACACTGAAGCAGACGGTAATAACACTATAATGAATAAAGCCAGCGACACAGATGTTCTTGTCATTTCGGTCAGTGCTCTGTTAATTCTGCGGAACCTTGGTGTAGAAAAACTGTGGGTCGCATTTGGTCAAGAACAAAAAAGTGGATTCTCATAAATGATAGAAGTCCTTCAATTGGCCTAGAAAAGTCAATATGCCTTCTATTTATTCATGCGTTTACTGACTGTGATGTCGTATCTGCATACCATGGTAAAGGGGAAAAGACTGCATGGCACACATGGAATGCATGGCCTGAGGCGTCTACTGTTTTAAGAAAACTCAGTCAATACCCACCAGTACTTGGCGAAGACGATCAAAGTATTCTGGAGAAGTTTGTAGTCATTATGTATGATATTTCTAGTGCCACCGAAAACAGGTCATATGACTCGCCCCCCTCCCCCACCCCCACAACACAAGCAGCTCTCATTCAACATATTAAGCGTGTTGCATACCAAGCAGTTTGCATATGGGGACAAGAAACTACTATATGTCAAATGGAAACCAAAAGCATTGCGTACTGGGGTTGGAAGAAGTAAGATGACATGTGGCAAATGTTTTGGACAGGACTTCCGCCAATTGATCAGAGTTGCCAACAGCTTACGAAGAGTGGCTGCAAGACTGAATTCCGTGGCAGGCGCAAGTGATATTGCTTTAGTCTTCCTTGCATAGCTTTGTGTAGCTGCAATTGAGGCGGCTACAATCTATTCATGAATTTTGCCTAACTCGGTAAAAAATCGGTAAATTAACGAAATCCAAAACAATGATTTCTCACTTTAAGATCTATAAAGGCAGTGATGATAAATTGTACAATTAAACTGCATCTCAAATGGTAAATTTTAAGGATAAAACAACGAGAATGATTGTTTAAAAATACACATAAATAAAAACAAAACAAAAATAACAACAGCAAAAATGAATACCCCCTCCCCCCCCCCCCCCCCCCCCCCCCCCTATAACTAGGGAAAAAAAAATTCATTATTGTAAATATAAATATAAAACAAAAAGTTTTTTTTTATTATTGTAAATATATATAAAACAAATGTGTATAATTTCTGACCAAAAACCGTTTAGTTTGGTCATGAACGACAAGTTATATAATAAAAACAGTTATGATTACTTGGAATGGCGGCCATCTTGAAAAATATGGCCGCCATTTTGAATTTCACGTGGCTAACGGGATTTTCCGAATACGTAGTCCCATGTCAATGTTGGTGCTTGTACCACAATGTGAACGATTGTTTCACTAATCTGCCGGGCTGTAAATGATTATAACAGAATTGTTAGGAAATGACACACAAAGCAATTAATAAAAACGTAGATATCAAATTGAGTGCAATAAAACCAAAGGGCCTAAACAGAATAGCCAAAAGCGACTAAGGTCACCTATGCCTGAGGGAGGAGAACCTTAGTTTTATTAGGAACTGTAAATTTCAGTAATAAATATATCTAATAAGAAGAGTTAGATAAGAGAAGAAGATACCAAAGGGGTAATCAGATTCCGTATATCGAAGAACAGACAACACAATGGCCAAAAGAAAAAGTACAAAAAGACAGACAATGATCTACAAAACATACACATAAAACTAAAGGTCGGGTAACACGAACCCCACTAAGAACTAGGGATGAACCCAGGTGCCCCGGAAGGGTAAGTAGTTCCTGCTCCACTAGTGGCACACGTCATGTTAATCTTGTTACAAACCCGGTGACAAGACATGAATGAGGAAAGGACCGTGAAATGTTTATAACAAGTGGAACATATCGTGGTCATTTGTGACATAGATATCCCATAACGGTCAACCAAGTCATGGTGGCGACCGTAAAACTTTCGAAGTGATGTCTTCAACTTAAACAAAAGGAACCCTTGGTTCAGTAGTTTTCTTGTTAGCAGCAACCCTCTATCAAGGCCATCATGATAGGAACCACAAGCTCTTGAATATCGTATCAACCGAGAGATATATACTCCATATGCAGTAGCTGCTGGAATGTTGCTATCTGTAACTGTGATATCCTTTATTTCAAGCTCAGTGGGATAGATGCGATCAACGAAATCACCAAACCTAGAATTACTTAGTGAAAGGACCTCATTTATATAGCGGAACGTGAAATTAAAGGATCGGACTAGCTTCTTTTCGTTTTTCTTAATAAACCATATCAGGGCCTAAGCACTGACTACTGAGCGGTTGATACCCTCGGGGACTAATAGTCCACCAGCAGAGGTATCGACCGAGTGGTAGTAATAAAAACGTAGATATCAAATTTAGACGCGTTTCTGGAATAATCTTCATCAGGTAAAATACCTAACAAGAGGAAACTGTTTAATAAAAGTGTAGGCACCTACTTTAGTGTGCGCTTCTGAAATAAGGTACGCTCATAGTGGTATTGGAAATCCAAATAATTTAAAAGTCTTTAGGAGCATGTAAATCAATGGGCCTTAACATGATAAGTAAAATCGGCTAAGCTAAGATAACCTATGTCGGGGGAGGATGACTTAATAAATTACATTACTTAGGAGCTGTAACTAACATAAATATATCTAATAAACAAAGGACTGAAGCACTTACTACCTACTGGGCGGCTGATACCCTCGGAGACTAACATAAATATATCTAATAAACAAAGGACTGAAGCACTTACTACCTACTGGGCGGCTGATACCCTCGGGGACTAACATAAATATATCTAATAAACAAAGGACTGAAGCACTTACTACCTACTGGGCGGCTGATACCCTCGGGGACTAACATAAATATATCTAATAAACAAAGGACTGAAGCACTTACTACCTACTGGGCGGCTGATACCTCGGGGACTAACATAAATATATCTAATAAGCAAAGGACTGAAGCACTTACTACCTACTGGGCGGCTGATACCCTCGGGGACTAACATAAATATATCTAATAAACAAAGGACTGAAGCACTTACTACCTACTGGGCGGCTGATACCCTCGGGGACTAACATAAATATATCTAATAAACAAAGGACTGAAGCACTTACTACCTACTGGTCGGCTGATACCCTCGGGGACTAACATAAATATATCTAATAAACAATGTTAGGACTGAAGTACTTACTACTGGGCGGATGATACCCCCGGGGACTAACATACATATATCTAATAAACAAAGGACTGAAGCACTTACTATCTACTGGGCGGCTGATACCCTCGGGGACTAACATAAATATATCTAATAAACAATGTTAGGACTGAAGTACTTACTACCGGGCGGATGATACCCCCGGGGACTAACATACATATATCTAATAGATTGTCAGTTGCATACATTTGATTAAAGATGGTTTAAATTGGCAATTAGTTGACTATTGTTTCACTATTATGTCGTACGATGGCCTTGTATACTATCTGATAATTAGATAATGGTGGAGGACATCTCCCTCTTTAATAGAACCATGACAACTTCACTTCTGTGTCACGAAGATTAAATGTATTATGTGTAATGATCACGATTATAGCGTTGTATATAATAACGCTGTTCGTCCTGTTATATGTGAGGGTTGCCATTTTAGTCACATGTGAGGGTTGCCATTTTAGTCACATGTGAGGGTTGCCATTTTAGTCACATATGAGGGTTGCCATTTTAGTCACATGTGAGGGTTGCCATTTTAGTCACATGTGAGGGTTGCCATTTTAGTCACATGTGAGGGTTGTCATTTTAGACACACTGTGAGGATTGCCATTTTAGTCACATGTGAGGGTTGCCATTTTAGTCACATGTGAGGGTTGCCATTTTAGTCACATGTGGAATACACTTGCATGACCGTATGATTTCAATCAAGAATGGACATTCTAGAGACACAGACAATAGACATTCTAGAGACACAGACAACTTTTGGCAAAGTCTCACAAACAAAGACAAACAAAATAAAAACACAACACAGAAAAGAAAAAAAGATGAGCAACACACACGGACCCACCACAAAAACTAGTATTTGTATGTTTTTGTGGATGACAAGGTACCTTATATGGCACCCTGGATTATATTTGTATGTTTTTGTGGATGACAAGGTACCTTATATGGCACCCCGGATTATATTTGTATGTTTTTGTGGATGACAAGGTACCTTATATGGCACCCTGGATTATATTTGTATGTTTTTTTGTGAATGACAAGGTACCTTATATGGCACCCCGGATTATATTTGTATGTTTTTGTGGATGGCAAGGTACTTATATGGCACTCCGGATTATATTTGTATGTTCTTGTGGATGACAAGGTGCCTTATATGGCACCCCGGATTATATTTGTATGTTTTTGTGGATGACAAGGTCCCTTATATGGCACCTCGGATTATATTTGTATGTTTTTGTGGATGACAAGGTACCTTATATGGCACCCTGGATTATATTTGTATGTTTTTGTGGATGACAAGGTACCTTATATGGCACCCTGGATTATATTTGTATGTTTTTGTAGATGACAAGATACCTTAAATGGCACTCCGGATTATATTTGTATGTTCTTGTGGATGACAAGGTGCCTTATATGGCACCCCGGATTATATTTGTATGCTTTAGGGATGACAAGTTACCTTATATGGCACCTCGGATTATATTTGTATGTTTTTGTGGATGACAAGGTACCTTATATGGCACCCTGGATTATATTTGTATGTTTTTGTGGATGACAAGGTACCTTATATGGCACCCTGGATTATATTTGTATGTTTTTGTAGATGACAAGATACCTTAAATGGCACCCCGGATTATATTTGTATGTTTTTGCGGATGACAAGGTACCTTATATGGCACCCTGGATCATATTTGTATGTTTTTTGTGGATGACAAGGTACCTTATATGGCACCCCGGACTATATTTGTATGTTTTTGTGGATGACAAGGTACCTTATATGGCACCCCGGATTATATTTGTATGCTTTTGTGGATGACAAGGTACCTTATATGGCACCCCGGATTATATTTGTATGTTTTTGTGGATGACAAGGTACCTTATATGGCACCCCGGATTATATTTGTATGTTTTTGTGGATGACAAGGTACCTTACATGGCACCCTGGATTATATTTGTATGTTTTTGTGGATGACAAGGTACCTTATATGGCACCCCGGATTATATTTGTATATCTTTGTGGATGACAAGGTACCTTATATGGCACCCTGGATTATATTTGTATGTTTTTTGTGGATGACAAGGTACCTTATATGGCTCCCCGGATTATATTTGTATGTTTTTGTGGATGACAATATACCTTATATGGCACCCTGGATTATATTTGTATGTTTTTGTAGATGACAAGATACCTTAAATGGCACTCCGGATTATATTTGTATGTTCTTGTGGATGACAAGGTGCCTTATATGGCACCCCGGATTATATTTGTATGCTTTAGGGATGACAAGGTACCTTATATGGCACCTCGGATTATATTTGTATGTTTTTGTGGATGACAAGGTACCTTATATGGCACCCCGGATTATATTTGTATGTTTTTGCGGATGACAAGGTACCTTATATGGCACCCTGGATCATATTTGTATGTTTTTTGTGGATGACAAGGTACCTTATATGGCACCCCGGACTATATTTGTATGTTTTTGTGGATGACAAGGTACCTTATATGGCACCCCGGATTATATTTGTATGCTTTTGTGGATGACAAGGTACCTTATATGGCACCCTGGATTATATTTGTATGTTTTTTTGGATGACAAGGTACCTTATATGGCACCCCGGATTATATTTGTATGTTTTTGTGGATGACAAGGTACCTTACATGGCACCCTGGATTATATTTGTATGTTTTTGTGGATGACAAGGTACCTTATATGGCACCCCGGATTATATTTGTATGTTCTTGTGGATGACAATGTACCTTATATGGCACCCTGGATTATATTTGTATGTTTTTGTGGATGACAAGGTACCTTATATGGCACCCCGGAATATATTTGTATGTTTTTGTGGATGACAAGGTACCTTATATGGCACCCCGGATTATATTTGTATGTTTTTGTGGATGACAAGGTACCTTATATGGCACCCTGGATCATATTTGTATGTTTTTGTGGATGACAAGGTACCTTATATGGCACCCCGGATTATATTTGTATATCTTTGTGGATGACAAGGTACCTTATATGGCACCCTGGATTATATTTGTATGTTTTTTGTGGATGACAAGGTACCTTATATGGCTCCCCGGATTATATTTGTATGTTTTTGTGGATGACAATATACCTTATATGGCACCCCGGATTATATTTATATGTTTTTTGTGGGTGACAAGGTACCTTATATGGCACCCCGGATTATATTTGTATGTTTTTGTGGATGACAAGGTACCTTATATGGCACCCCGGATTATATTTGTATGTTTTTGTGGATGACAAGGTACCTTACATGGCACCCTGGATTATATTTGTATGTTTTTGTGGATGACAAGGTACCTTATATGGCACCCCGGATTATATTTGTATGTTCTTGTGGATGACAATGTACCTTATATGGCACCCTGGATTATATTTGTATGTTTTTGTGGATGCCAAGGTACCTTATATGGCACCTCGGAATATATTTGTATGTTTTTGTGGATGACAAGGTACCTTATATGGCACCCCGGATTATATTTGTGTTTTTGTGGATGACAAGGTACCTTATATGGCACCCCGGATTATATTTGTATATTTTTGTGGATGACAAGGTACCTTATATGACACCCCGGATTATATTTGTATGTTTTTGTGGATGACAAGGTACCTTATATGGCACCCTGGATCATATTTGTATGTTTTTGTGGATGACAAGGTACCTTATATGGCACCCTGGATTATATTTGTATATTTTTGTGGATGACAAGGTACCTTATATGGCACCCTGGATTATATTTGTATGTTTTTTGTGGATGACAAGGTACCTTATATGGCTCCCCGGATTATATTTGTATGTTTTTGTGGATGACAATATACCTTATATGGCACCCCGGATTATATTTGTATGTTTTTGTGGATGACAAGGTACCTTATATGGCACCCCGGATTATATTTGTATGTTTTTATGGATGACAAGGTACCTTATATGACACCCTGGATTATATTTGTATGTTTTTGTGGATGACAAGGTACCTTATATGGCAACCTGGACTATATTTGTATATTTTGTGTGGATAACGACGCACCTTATATGGCACCCCAGATTATCATTGTATGTTTTTGTGGATGACAAGGTACCTTATATGGCACCCTGGATTATATTTGTATGTTTTTGTGGGTTGCAAGGTACCTTATATGGCACCCCGGATTATATTTGTATGTTTTTGTGGATGACAAGGTATCTTATATGGCACCCTGGATTATATTTGCATGTTTTTGTGGATGACAAGATACCTTATATGGCACCCCAGATTATATTTGTATGTATTTGTGGATGACAAGGTACCTTATATGGCACCCTGGATCATATTTGTATGTTTTTATGGATGACAAGGTACCTTATATGGCGCCCCGGATTTTATTTGTATGTTTTTGTGGATGACAAGGTCCCTTATATGGCACCCCGGATTATATTTGTATCTTTTTGTGGATGACAAGGTACCTTATATGGCACCCTGGATCATATTTGTATGTTTTTGTGGATGACAAGGTACCTTATATAGCACCCCGGATTATATTTGTGTTTTTGTGGATGACAAGGTACCTTATATGGTACTCTGGATTATATTTGTATGTTTTTGTGGATGACAAGGTACCTTATATAGCACCCCGGATTATATTTGTGTTTTTGTGGATGACAAGGTACCTTATATGGTACTCTGGATTATATTTGTATGTTTTTGTGGATGACAAGATACCTTATATGGCACCCCGGATTATATTTGTATGTTTTTGTGGATGACAAGGTACCTTATATGGCACCCCGGACTATATTTGTATGTTTTTGTGGATGACAAGGTACCTTATATGGCACCCCGGATTATTAGTGTGGTTCGTGTTGCTCAATCTTTCGTTTTCTGTGTAGTGTTTTGTAGATCGTTGTTTGTAATTTTTTCTTTTGACCATTGTGTTGTCTCTCATTCTTCGATTTACGGATTCTGATTATATCTTTGGTATCGTCAAACTCTTCTTACTTCTGAAATGTAATTTATATTAAGAACATACAATAGGTTTAATCGGCTACTTATTGAAATTTCTGTACCAAATAAGAAGAGTCAATGATAATGTATATGTGTTAAAGTGGTAATGTATATGTGTTGGGGTGGTAATGTATATGTGTTAGGGTGGTAATGTATATGTGTTGGGGTGGTAATGTATATGTGTTAGGGTGGTAATGTATATGTATGAGTGGAAATGTATATGTGTTAGGGTGGTATTGTATGTGTTAGGGTGGTAATGTATATGTGTGAGTGGTAATGCATGTTTTAGGGTGGTAATGTATATGTCTTAGGGTGGTAATGTATATGTGTGAGTGGTAATGTATATGTGTTAGGGTGGTAATGTATATGTGTTAGGGTGGTAATATATATGTGTTAGAGTGGTAATGTATATGTGTTAGGGTGGTAATGTATATGTGTTAGGGTGATAATGTATATGTGCTAGGGTGGTAATGCATATGTGTGAGTGGCAATGTATATGTGATAGGGTGGTAATGTATACCGGTATGTGCTAGGGTGGTAATGTATATGTGTGAGTGGTAATGTATATGTGTTCGGGTGGTAATGTATATGTGTTAGAGTGGTAATGTATATGTGTTAGGGTGGTAATGTATATGTGCTAGGATGGTAATGTATATGTGTTAGGATGGTAATGTATATGTGTTAGGATGGTAATGTATATGTGTTAGAGTGGTAATGTATATGTGTTAGAGTGGTAATGTATATGTGCTAGGATGGTAATGTATATGTGTTAGAGTGGTAATGTATATGTGCTAAGGTGGTAATGTACATGTGTTAGAGTGGTAATGTATATGTGTTAGGGTGGTAATGTATATGTGTTAGGGTGGTAATGTATATGTGTTAGAATGGTAATGTATATGCGTTAGGGTGGTAATGTATATGTGTTAGGGTGGTAATGTATATGTGTTAGGGTGGTAATGTATATGTATTAGAGTGGAAATGTATATGTGTTAGAGTGGTAATGTATATTTGTTAGGGTGGTAATGTATATTTGTTAGGGTGGTAGTGTATATGTGTTAGAATGGTAATGTATATGTGTTAGAATGATAATGTATATGTGTTAGGGTGGTAATGTATATGTGTTAGAGTGGTAATGTATATGTGTTAGGGTGGTAATGTATATGTGTTAGGGTGGTAATGTATATGTGTTAGAATGGTAATGTATATGCGTTAGGGTGGTAATGTATATGTGTTAGGGTGGTAATGTATATGTGTTAGGGTGGTAATGTATATGTATTAGAGTGGAAATGTATATGTGTTAGAGTGGTAATGTATATTTGTTAGGGTGGTAATGTATATTTGTTAGGGTGGTAGTGTATATGTGTTAGGGTGGTAATGTATATGTGTTAGAATGATAATGTATATGTGTTAGGGTGGTAATGTATATGTGTTAGAGTGGTAGTGTATATGCGTTAGGGTGGTAATGTATATGTGTTAGGGTGGTAATGTATATGTGTTAGGGTGGTAATGTATATGTATTAGAGTGGAAATGTATATGTGTTAGAGTGGTAATGTATATTTGTTAGGGTGGTAATGTATATTTGTTAGGGTGGTAGTGTATATGTGTTAGAATGGTAATGTATATGTGTTAGAATGATAATGTATATGTGTTAGGGTGGTAATGTATATGTGTTAGAGTGGTAATGTATATGTGTTAGGGTGGTAATGTATATGTGTTAGGGTGGTAATGTATATGTGTTAGGGTGGTAATGTATATGTTAGGGTGGTAATGTATGTGTTAGAGTGGTAATGTATATGTGTTAGGGTGGTAATGTATATGTGTTAGAATGTTAATGTATATGTGTTAGGGTGGTAATGTATATGTGTTAGAGTGGTAATGTATATGTGTTAGAGTGGTAATGTATATGTGTTAGGGTGGTAATGTATATGTGTTAGGGTGGTAATGTATATATGTTAGAGTGGTAATGTATATGTGTTAGAGTGGTAATGTATATGTGTTAGGGTGATAATGTATGATGTGTTAAGGTGGTAATGTATAATGTGTTAAGGTGGTAATGTATGTGTTAGGGTGGTAATGTATATGTGTTAGGGTGGTAATGTATATGTGTTAGAATGATAATGTATATGTGTTAGGGTGGTAATGTATATGCGTTAGGGTGGTAATGTATATGTGTTAGGGTGGCAATGTATATGTGTTAGGGTGGTAATGTATATATGTTAGAGTGGTAATGTATATGTGTTAGAGTGGTAATGTATATGTGTTAGGGTGGTAATGTATATGTGTTAGGGTGGTCATGTATATGTGTTAAAGTGGTAATGTATGTGTTAGGGTGGTAATGTACATGTGTTAGGGTGGTAATTTATATGTGTTAGAGTGGTAATGTATATGTGTTAGGGTATAAATGTTATCTGTGTTCACGATAATAAGAGTGAGTGGTAATGCATATGTGTTAGGGTGGTAATGTATATGTGTTAGGGTATAAATGTTATATGTGTCCACGATAAGAAGAGTGAGTGGTAATGTATATGTGCTAAAGAAGAGTGAGTGGTAATGTATATGTGCTAAAGAAGAGTGAGTGGTAATGTATATGTGTTAGGGTGGTAATGTATATGTGCTAGGGTGGTAATGTATATGTGTTAGAGTGGTAATGTATATGTGTTAGGGTATACATGTTTTCTGTGTCCACGATGAGAAGAGTGAGTGGCAATGTATATGTGTTAGGGTATACATGTTATCTGTGTCCACGATAAGAAGAGTGAGTGGTAATGTATATGTGTTAGAGTGGTAATGTATATGTGTTAGGGTATAAATGTTTCTGTGTCCACGATAAGAAGAGTGAGTGGTAATGTATATGTGTTAGGGTATAAATGTTATCTGTGTCCACGATAAGAAGAGTGAGTGGTAATGTACATGTATATGTGTTAGGGTATAAATGTTATTTGTGTCCACGATAATAAGAGTGAGTGGTAATGCATATGTGTTAGGGTGGTAATGTATATGTGCTAGGGTATAAATGTTATCTGTGTCCACGATAAGAAGAGTGAGTGGTAATGTATATGTGCTAGGGTATAAATGTTATCTGTGTCCACGATAAGAAGAGTGAGTGGTAATGTATATGTGCTAGGGTATAAATGTTATCTGTGTCGACGATAAGAAGAGTGAGTGGTAATGTATATGTGTTAGAGTATAAATGTTATCTGTGTCCACGATAAGAAGAGTGAGTGGTAATGTATATGTGCTAGGGTATAAATGTTTCTGTGTCCACGATAAGAAGAGTGAGTGGTAATGTATATGTGTTAGGGTATAAATGTTATCTGTGTCCACGATAAGAAGAGTGAGTGGTAATGTATATGTGCTAGGGTATAAATGTTATCTGTGTCCACGATAAGAAGAGTGAGTGGTAATGTATATGTGTTAGAGTATAAATGTTTCTGTGTCCACGATAAGAAGAGTGAGTGGTAATGTATATGTGCTAGGGTATAAATGTTATCTGTGTCCACGATAAGAAGAGTGAGTGGTAATGTATATGTGTTAGAGTATAAATGTTATCTGTGTCCACGATAAGAAGAGTGAGTGGTAATGTATATGTGCTAGGGTATAAATGTTATCTGTGTCCACGATAAGAAGAGTGAGTGGTAATGTATATGTGTTAGGGTATAAATGTTTCTGTGTCCACGATAAGAAGAGTGAGTGGTAATGTATATGTGTTAGGGTATAAATGTTATCTGTGTCCACGATAAGAAGAGTGAGTGGTAATGTATATGTGCTAGGGTATAAATGTTTCTGTGTCCACGATAAGAAGAGTGAGTGGTAATGTATATGTGCTAGGGTATAAATGTTATCTGTGTCCACGATAAGAAGAGTGAGTGGTAATGTATATGTGCTAGGGTATAAATGTTATCTGTGTCCACGATAAGAAGAGTGAGTGGTAATGTATATGTGTTAGAGTATAAATGTTATCTGTGTCCACGATAAGAAGAGTGAGTGGTAATGTATATGTGCTAGGGTATAAATGTTATCTGTGTCCACGATAAGAAGAGTGAGTGGTAATGTATATGTGTTAGGGTATAAATGTTTCTGTGTCCACGATAAGAAGAGTGAGTGGTAATGTATATGTGTTAGGGTATAAATGTTATCTGTGTCCACGATAAGAAGAGTGAGTGGTAATGTATATGTGCTAGGGTATAAATGTTTCTGTGTCCACGATAAGAAGAGTGAGTGGTAATGTATATGTGCTAGGGTATAAATGTTATCTGTGTCCACGATAAGAAGAGTGAGTGGTAATGTATATGTGTTAGAGTATAAATGTTATCTGTGTCCACGATAAGAAGAGTGAGTGGTAATGTATATGTGTTAGGGTATAAATGTTTCTGTGTCCACGATAACAAGAGTGAGTGGTAATGTATATGTGTTAGGGTGGTAATGTATATGTGTTAGGGTATAAATGTTATATGTGTCCACGATAAGAAGAGTGAGTGGTAATGTATATGTGCTAAAGAAGAGTGAGTGGTAATGTATATGTGCTAAAGAAGAGTGAGTGGTAATGTATATGTGTTAGGGTGGTAATGTATATGTGCTAGGGTGGTAATGTATATGTGCTAGAGTGGTAATATATATGTGTTAGGGTATACATGTTTTCTGTGTCCACGATGAGAAGAGTGAGTGGCAATGTATATGTGTTAGGGTATACATGTTATCTGTGTCCACGATAAGAAGAGTGAGTGGTAATGTATATGTGTTAGAGTGGTAATGTATATGTGTTAGGGTATAAATGTTTCTGTGTCCACGATAAGAAGAGTGAGTGGTAATGTATATGTGTTAGGGTATAAATGTTATCTGTGTCCACGATAAGAAGAGTGAGTGGTAATGTACATGTATATGTGTTAGGGTATAAATGTTATTTGTGTCCACGATAATAAGAGTGAGTGGTAATGCATATGTGTTAGGGTGGTAATGTATATGTGCTAGGGTATAAATGTTATCTGTGTCCACGATAAGAAGAGTGAGTGGTAATGTATATGTGCTAGGGTATAAATGTTATCTGTGTCCACGATAAGAAGAGTGAGTGGTAATGTATATGTGCTAGGGTATAAATGTTATCTGTGTCCACGATAAGAAGAGTGAGTGGTAATGTATATGTGTTAGAGTATAAATGTTATCTGTGTCCACGATAAGAAGAGTGAGTGGTAATGTATATGTGCTAGGGTATAAATGTTTCTGTGTCCACGATAAGAAGAGTGAGTGGTAATGTATATGTGTTAGGGTATAAATGTTATCTGTGTCCACGATAAGAAGAGTGAGTGGTAATGTATATGTGCTAGGGTATAAATGTTATCTGTGTCCACGATAAGAAGAGTGAGTGGTAATGTATATGTGTTAGGGTATAAATGTTTCTGTGTCCACGATAAGAAGAGTGAGTGGTAATGTATATGTGTTAGGGTATAAATGTTATCTGTGTCCACGATAAGAAGAGTGAGTGGTAATGTATATGTGCTAGGGTATAAATGTTTCTGTGTCCACGATAAGAAGAGTGAGTGGTAATGTATATGTGCTAGGGTATAAATGTTATCTGTGTCCACGATAAGAAGAGTGAGTGGTAATGTATATGTGCTAGGGTATAAATGTTATCTGTGTCCACGATAAGAAGAGTGAGTGGTAATGTATATGTGTTAGAGTATAAATGTTATCTGTGTCCACGATAAGAAGAGTGAGTGGTAATGTATATGTGCTAGGGTATAAATGTTATCTGTGTCCACGATAAGAAGAGTGAGTGGTAATGTATATGTGTTAGGGTATAAATGTTTCTGTGTCCACGATAAGAAGAGTGAGTGGTAATGTATATGTGTTAGGGTATAAATGTTATCTGTGTCCACGATAAGAAGAGTGAGTGGTAATGTATATGTGCTAGGGTATAAATGTTTCTGTGTCCACGATAAGAAGAGTGAGTGGTAATGTATATGTGCTAGGGTATAAATGTTATCTGTGTCCACGATAAGAAGAGTGAGTGGTAATGTATATGTGTTAGAGTATAAATGTTATCTGTGTCCACGATAAGAAGAGTGAGTGGTAATGTATATGTGTTAGGGTATAAATGTTTCTGTGTCCACGATAACAAGAGTGAGTGGTAATGTATATGTGTTAGGGTGGTAATGTATATGTGTTAGGGTATAAATGTTATATGTGTCCACGATAAGAAGAGTGAGTGGTAATGTATATGTGCTAAAGAAGAGTGAGTGGTAATGTATATGTGCTAAAGAAGAGTGAGTGGTAATGTATATGTGTTAGGGTGGTAATGTATATGTGCTAGGGTGGTAATGTATATGTGTTAGAGTGGTAATATATATGTGTTAGGGTATACATGTTTTCTGTGTCCACGATGAGAAGAGTGAGTGGCAATGTATATGTGTTAGGGTATACATGTTATCTGTGTCCACGATAAGAAGAGTGAGTGGTAATGTATATGTGTTAGAGTGGTAATGTATATGTGTTAGGGTATAAATGTTTCTGTGTCCACGATAAGAAGAGTGAGTGGTAATGTATATGTGTTAGGGTATAAATGTTATCTGTGTCCACGATAAGAAGAGTGAGTGGTAATGTACATGTATATGTGTTAGGGTATAAATGTTATTTGTGTCCACGATAATAAGAGTGAGTGGTAATGCATATGTGTTAGGGTGGTAATGTATATGTGCTAGGGTATAAATGTTATCTGTGTCCACGATAAGAAGAGTGAGTGGTAATGTATATGTGCTAGGGTATAAATGTTATCTGTGTCCACGATAAGAAGAGTGAGTGGTAATGTATATGTGCTAGGGTATAAATGTTATCTGTGTCCACGATAAGAAGAGTGAGTGGTAATGTATATGTGTTAGAGTATAAATGTTATCTGTGTCCACGATAAGAAGAGTGAGTGGTAATGTATATGTGCTAGGGTATAAATGTTTCTGTGTCCACGATAAGAAGAGTGAGTGGTAATGTATATGTGTTAGGGTATAAATGTTATCTGTGTCCACGATAAGAAGAGTGAGTGGTAATGTATATGTGCTAGGGTATAAATGTTATCTGTGTCCACGATATGAAGAGTGAGTGGTAATGTATATGTGTTAGAGTATAAATGTTTCTGTGTCCACGATAAGAAGAGTGAGTGGTAATGTATATGTGCTAGGGTATAAATGTTATCTGTGTCCACGATAAGAAGAGTGAGTGGTAATGTATATGTGTTAGAGTATAAATGTTATCTGTGTCCACGATAAGAAGAGTGAGTGGTAATGTATATGTGCTAGGGTATAAATGTTATCTGTGTCCACGATAAGAAGAGTGAGTGGTAATGTATATGTGTTAGGGTATAAATGTTTCTGTGTCCACGATAAGAAGAGTGAGTGGTAATGTATATGTGTTAGGGTATAAATGTTATCTGTGTCCACGATAAGAAGAGTGAGTGGTAATGTATATGTGCTAGGGTATAAATGTTTCTGTGTCCACGATAAGAAGAGTGAGTGGTAATGTATATGTGCTAGGGTATAAATGTTATCTGTGTCCACGATAAGAAGAGTGAGTGGTAATGTATATGTGCTAGGGTATAAATGTTATCTGTGTCCACGATAAGAAGAGTGAGTGGTAATGTATATGTGTTAGAGTATAAATGTTATCTGTGTCCACGATAAGAAGAGTGAGTGGTAATGTATATGTGCTAGGGTATAAATGTTATCTGTGTCCACGATAAGAAGAGTGAGTGGTAATGTATATGT
Source organism: Bathymodiolus septemdierum (assembly GCA_963383655.1). NCBI lineage: Eukaryota > Metazoa > Mollusca > Bivalvia > Mytilida > Modiolidae > Bathymodiolus > Bathymodiolus septemdierum. The sequence goes on from OY726518.1 coordinate 37,793,812, forward strand.
GTTAGGGTATAAATGTTTCTGTGTCCACGATAAGAAGAGTGAGTGGTAATGTATATGTGTTAGGGTATAAATGTTATCTGTGTCCACGATAAGAAGAGTGAGTGGTAATGTATATGTGCTAGGGTATAAATGTTTCTGTGTCCACGATAAGAAGAGTGAGTGGTAATGTATATGTGCTAGGGTATAAATGTTATCTGTGTCCACGATAAGAAGAGTGAGTGGTAATGTATATGTGTTAGAGTATAAATGTTATCTGTGTCCACGATAAGAAGAGTGAGTGGTAATGTATATGTGTTAGGGTATAAATGTTTCTGTGTCCACGATAACAAGAGTGAGTGGTAATGTATATGTGTTAGGGTATAAATGTTATCTGTGTCCACGATAAGAAGAGTGAGTGGTAATGTATATGTGCTAGGGTATAAATGTTTCTGTGTCCACGATAAGAAGAGTGAGTGGTAATGTATATGTGCTAGGGTATAAATGTTATCTGTGTCCACGATAAGAAGAGTGAGTGGTAATGTATATGTGTTAGGGTATAAATGTTATCTGTGTCCACGATAAGAAGAGTGAGTGGTAATGTATATGTGTTAGAGTATAAATGTTATCTGTGTCCACGATAAGAAGAGTGAGTGGTAATGTATATGTGTTAGGGTATAAATGTTATCTGTGTCCACGATAAGAAAAGTGAGTGGTAATGTATATGTGCTAGGGTATAAATGTTTCTGTGTCCACGATAAGAAGAGTGAGTGGTAATGTATATGTGTTAGGGTATAAATGTTATCTGTGTCCACGATAAGAAGAGTGAGTGGTAATGTATATGTGCTAGGGTATAAATGTTTCTGTGTCCACGATAAGAAGAGTGAGTGGTAATGTATATGTGTTAGGGTATAAATGTTATCTGTGTCCACGATAAGAAGAGTGAGTGGTAATGTATATGTGTTAGAGTATAAATGTTATCTGTGTCCACGATAAGAAGAGTGAGTGGTAATGTATATGTGTTAGGGTATACATGTTATCTGTGTCCACGATAAGAAGAGTGAGTGGTAATGTATATGTGTTAGGGTATAAATGTTATCTGTGTCCACGATAAGAAGAGTGAGTGGTAATGTATATGTGTTAGAGTATAAATGTTATCTGTGTCCACGATAAGAAGAGTGAGTGGTAATGTATATGTGTTAGGGTATACATGTTATCTGTGTCCACGATAAGAAGAGTGAGTGGTAATGTATATGTGTTAGGGTATAAATGTTATCTGTGTCCACGATAAGAAGAGTGAGTGGTAATGTATATGTGTTAGGGTATAAATGTTATCTGTGTCAGCGATAAGAAGAGTGAGTGGTAATGCATATGTGTTAGGGTGGTAATGTATATGTGTTAGGGTATAAATGTTATCTGTGTCCACGATAAGAAGAGTGAGTGGTAATGTATATGTGTTAGGGTATCAATGTTATCTGTGTCCACGATAAGAAGAGTGAGTGGTAATGTATATGTGTTAGGGTATAAATGTTATCTGTGTCCACGATAAGAAGAGTGAGTGGTAATGTATATGTGTTAGGGTATAAATGTTATCTGTGTCCACGATAAGAAGAGTGAGTGGCAATGTATATGTGTTAGAGTATAAATGTTATCTGTGTCCACGATAAGAAGAGTGAGTGGTAATGTATATGTGCTAGGGTATAAATGTTTCTGTGTCCACGATAAGAAGAGTGAGTGGTAATGTATATGTGTTAGGGTATAAATGTTATCTGTGTCCACGATAAGAAGAGTGAGTGGTAATGTATATGTGTTAGGGTATAAATGTTATCTGTGTCCACGATAAGAAGAGTGAGTGGTAATGTATATGTGTTAGGGTATAAATGTTATCTGTGTCCACGATAAGAAGAGTGAGTGGTAATGTATATATGTTAGGGTATAAATGTTATCTGTGTCCACGATAAGAAGAGTGAGTGGTAATGTTTATGTGTTAGGGTATAAATGTTATCTGTGTCCACGATAAGAAGAGTGAGTGGTAATGTATATGTGTTAGGGTATAAATGTTATCTGTGTCCACGATAAGAAGAGTGAGTGGTAATGTATATGTGTTAGAGTATAAATGTTATCTGTGTCCACGATAAGAAGAGTGAGTGGTAATGTATATGTGTTAGGTTATAAATGTTTCTGTGTCCACGATAAGAAGAGTGAGTGGTAATGTATATGTGTTAGGGTATAAATGTTATCTGTGTCCACGATAAGAAGAGTGAGTGGTAATGTATATGTGTTAGGGTATAAATGTTTCTGTGTCCACGATAAGAAGAGTGAGTGGTAATGTATATGTGTTAGGGTATAAATGTTATCTGTGTCCACGATAAGAAGAGTGAGTGGTAATGCATATGTGTTAGGGTGGTAATGTATATGTGTTAGGGTATAAATGTTATCTGTGTCCACGATAAGAAGAGTGAGTGGTAATGTATATGTGCTAGGGTATAAATGTTATCTGTGTCCACGATAAGAAGAGTGAGTGGTAATGTATATGTGTTAGAGTATAAATGTTATCTGTGTCCACGATAAGAAGAGTGAGTGGTAATGTATATGTGTTAGGGTATAAATATTTCTGTGTCCACGATAAGAAGAGTGAGTGGTAATGTATATGTGTTAGGGTATAAATGTTATCTGTGTCCACGATAAGAAGAGTGAGTGGTAATGTATATGTGTTAGGGTATAAATGGTTCTGTGTCCACGATAAGAAGAGTGAGTGGTAATGTATATGTGTTAGGGTATAAATGTTATCTGTGTCCACGATAAGAAGAGTGAGTGGTAATGCATATGTGTTAGGGTGGTAATGTATATGCGTTAGGGTATAAATGTTATCTGTGTCCACGATAAGAAGAGTGAGTGGTAATGCATATGTGTTAGGGTATAAATGTTATCTGTGTCCACGATAAGAAGAGTGAGTGGTAATGCATATGTGTTAGGGTGGTAATGTATATGTGTTAGGGTATAAATGTTATCTGTGTCCACGATAAGAAGAGTGAGTGGTAATGTATATGTGTTAGGGTATAAATGTTATCTGTGTCCACGATAATAAGAGTGAGTGATAATGCATATGTGTTAGGGTGGTAATGTATATGTGTTAGGGTATAAATGTTATCTGTGTCCACGATAAGAAGAGTGAGTGGTAATGTATATGTGCTAGGGTATAAATGTTATCTGTGTCCACGATAAGAAGACTGAGTGGTAATGTATATGTGTTAGGGTATAAATGTTATCTGTGTCCACGATAAGAAGAGTGAGTGGTAATGTATATGTGTTAGAGTATAAATGTTATCTGTGTCCACGATAAGAAGAGTGAGTGGTAATGTATATGTGTTAGGGTATACATGTTATCTGTGTCCACGATAAGAAGAGTGAGTGGTAATGTATATGTGTTAGGGTATAAATGTTATCTGTGTCCACGATAAGAAGAGTGAGTGGTAATGTTTATGTGTTAGGATATAAATGTTATCTGTTTCCACGATTTCTGACTGACTTTTGACGGTACTATATTCTTATGTTTCATTTTATTACTACATGGATAATTCTTAATGACTTGGTCACTGGGGAAGGTGGATACCATTTTTGCATATACCTATAGTTCACGTTCTTCCATATATATTCAATTGTTTATAATTACATTACTTCCGTTTTTGATTGAAATGTTACAATATGATTGGGTATGAAGTGGTCACATGATTATAAAAGAGATGTTTCACATCCAATGAAACTCAAATCCGAACTTGTACGTGCTTCCATGACGACGTCAGATGTAAACAATCAATGGCGTAGTAATTTCCAACACAGCAAATAATCTAACACAAAAAAAATTCACAACGAAAATTTCAACTATGTTAAATGTTGGTGTGATTTAAATATAATTATAAGAATTGAATGCATTTTTTTGAAGTTTCATTGGAGTATGAAAGCATTGATCGAACTACATTTTCAAAAATGTACTTTGGTCAACGCTTTCATGCCCCGATGAAACTTCAAAAGAATGCATTCAATTCTTAAACGTTTATTTTTGTTGTTACTGTTGTCCTTTCTCGTAAATATAATTTTGTTTATTGTAGATATACAAATGTATGTATTTTGTTTATTGTAGGATATACAAATGTATGTATTGTGTTTATATACCTTTAACACCTTTGGAGTAACATTGTCATTCATAATAACTATAATCTCTAACATAACCAGTAGCCAGTTTAACTGTATAAGGAAGAGTAACTCTGTTCGTAATTGTGCAATTTAAAGATTATTTAAAAATATTTCAAGGTTTTATAATAATGCATTGGAAATATTTCATGCAAAAACGTTATCGAACTGAAATTAACTGTATAAGGAAGAATAACTCTATTTGTATTTGTAATTGTACTATTTAAACGTTATTTAAAAATATCTCATGTAGAAATCACAACGCGCCGAATATATTTACCGAAATGTAATTAAGTAACAGCAAGTATGTATGGCTAAGAAAAACTCCACGGGAAACCATGGAAATGGAGTCAGATCATGTGCTTAGGAAATTCTATTCATATTAGATATTTTGTTTGTTTGAACAAAGCCAGTGTGATGTATGGTTTTATCTGTTCAACTATCACTTATTTCTTATAACACCAAATGCGAAAACCATGAACATATCAAAACAGTACGTATCCATCCTAATACAGTAAAAGTCTCTTCAATCAGTATCTCGTAGTTACAAAAGTAGAAAATCTTCAGAACCTAATACAGTAAAAGTCTCTTCAATCAAAGCAGTATCTCGTAGTTACAAAAGTAGAACATCTTCAGAACCTAATACAGTAAAAGTCTCTTCAATCAGTATCTCGTAGTTACAAAAGTAGAACATCTTCAGAACTTAATACAGTAAAAGTCTCTTCAATCAAAGCAGTATCTCGTCGCTGCAAAAGTAGAAAATCTTCAGAACCTAATACAGTAAAAGTCTCTTCAATCAAAGCAGTATCTCGTAGTTACAAAAGTAGAAAATCTTCAGAACCTAATACAGTAAAAGTCTCTTCAATCAAAGCAGTATCTCGTAGTTACAAAAGTGGAACATCTTCAGAATCTAATACAGTAAAAGTCTCTTCAATCAGTATCTCGTAGTTACAAAAGTGGAACATCTTCAGAACCTAATACAATAAAAGTCTCTTCAATCAAAGCAGTATCTCGCAGTTACAAAAGTAGAACATCTTCAGAACCTAATACAGTAAAAGTCTCTTCAATCAAAGCAGTATCTCGTAGTTACAAAAGTGGAACATCTTCAGAACCTAATACAGTAAAAGTCTCTTCAATCAGTATCTCGTAGCTACAAAAGTAGAACATCTTCAGAACCTAATACAGTAAAAGTCTCTTCAATCAGTATCTCGTAGTTACAAAAGTAGAACATCTTCAGAACCTAATACAGTAAAAGTCTCTTCAATCAGTATCTCGTAGTTACAAAAGTGGAACATCTTCAGAACCTAATACAGTAAAAGTCTCTTCAATCAGTATCTCGTAGTTACAAAAGTAGAACATCTTCAGAACCTAATACAGTAAAAGTCTCTTCAATCAGTATCTCGTAGCTACAAAAGTAGAACATCTTCAGAACCTAATACAGTAAAAGTCTCTTCAATCAGTATCTCGTAGTTACAAAAGTAGAACATCTTCAGAACCTAATACAGTAAAAGTCTCTTCAATCAGTATCTCGTAGTTACAAAAGTGGAACATCTTCAGAACCTAATACAGTAAAAGTCTCTTCAATCAGTATCTCGTAGTTACAAAAGTAGAACATCTTCAGAACCTAATACAGTAAAAGTCTCTTCAATCAGTATCTCGTAGTTACAAAAGTAGAACATCTTCAGAACCTAATACAGTAAAAGTCTCTTCAATCAAAGCAGTATCTCGTAGTTACAAAAGTAAAACATCTTCAGAACCTAATACAGTAAAAGTCTCTTCAATCAGTATCTCGTAGTTACAAAAGTAGAACATCTTCAGAACCTAATACAGTAAAAGTCTCTTCAATCAAAGCAGTATCTCGTAGCTACAAAAGTAGAACATCTTCAGAACCTAATACAGTAAAAGTCTCTTCAATCAAAGCAGTATCTCGTAGTTACAAAAGTGGAACATCTTCAGAACCTAATACAGTAAAAGTCTCTTCAATCAAAGCAGTATCTCGTAGTTACAAAAGTAGAACATCTTCAGAACCTAATACAGTAAAAGTCTCTTCAATCAAAGCAGTATCTCGTAGTTACAAAAGTAGAACATCTTCAGAACCTAATACAGTAAAAGTCTCTTCAATCAAAGCAGTATCTCGTCGCTGCAAAAGTAGAAAATCTTCAGAACCTAATACAGTAAAAGTCTCTTCAATCAAAGCAGTATCTCGTAGTTACAAAAGTAGAAAATCTTCAGAACCTAATACAGTAAAAGTCTCTTCAATCAAAGCAGTATCTCGTAGTTACAAAAGTGGAACATCTTCAGAACCTAATACAGTAAAAGTCTCTTCAATCAGTAACTCGTAGTTACAAAAGTGGAACATCTTCAGAACCTAATACAGTAAAAGTCTCTTCAATCAAAGCAGTATCTCGTAGTTACAAAAGTAAAACATCTTCAGAACCTAATACAGTAAAAGTCTCTTCAATCAGTATCTCGTAGTTACAAAAGTAGAACATCTTCAGAACCTAATACAGTAAAAGTCTCTTCAATCAAACCAGTATCTCGTAGTTACAAAAGTAGAACATCTTCAGAACCTAATACAGTAAAAGTCTCTTCAATCAAAGCAGTATCTCGTCGCTGCAAAAGTAGAAAATCTTCAGAACCTAATACAGTAAAAGTCTCTTCAATCAGTATCTCGTAGTTACAAAAGTAGAACATCTTCAGAACCTAATACAGTAAAAGTCTCTTCAATCAAAGCAGTATCTCGTAGTTACAAAAGTAAAACATCTTCAGAACCTAATACAGTAAAAGTCTCTTCAATCAGTATCTCGTAGTTACAAAAGTAGAACATCTTCAGAACCTAATACAGTAAAAGTCTCTTCAATCAAAGCAGTATCTCGTCGCTGCAAAAGTAGAAAATCTTCAGAACCTAATACAGTAAAAGTCTCTTCAATCAAAGCAGTATCTCGTAGTTACAAAAGTAGAAAATCTTCAGAACCTAATACAGTAAAAGTCTCTTCAATCAAAGCAGTATCTCGTAGTTACAAAAGTGGAACATCTTCAGAACCTAATACAGTAAAAGTCTCTTCAATCAGTAACTCGTAGTTACAAAAGTGGAACATCTTCAGAACCTAATACAGTAAAAGTCTCTTCAATCAAAGCAGTATCTCGTAGTTACAAAAGTAAAACATCTTCAGAACCTAATACAGTAAAAGTCTCTTCAATCAAACCAGTATCTCGTAGTTACAAAAGTAGAACATCTTCAGAACCTAATACAGTAAAAGTCTCTTCAATCAAAGCAGTATCTCGTCGCTGCAAAAGTAGAAAATCTTCAGAACCTAATACAGTAAAAGTCTCTTCAATCAGTATCTCGTAGTTACAAAAGTAGAACATCTTCAGAACCTAATACAGTAAAAGTCTCTTCAATCAAAGCAGTATCTCGTAGTTACAAAAGTAAAACATCTTCAGAACCTAATACAGTAAAAGTCTCTTCAATCAGTATCTCGTAGTTACAAAAGTAGAACATCTTCAGAACCTAATACAGTAAAAGTCTCTTCAATCAAAGCAGTATCTCGTCGCTGCAAAAGTAGAAAATCTTCAGAACCTAATACAGTAAAAGTCTCTTCAATCAAAGCAGTATCTCGTAGTTACAAAAGTAGAAAATCTTCAGAACCTAATACAGTAAAAGTCTCTTCAATCAAAGCAGTATCTCGTAGTTACAAAAGTGGAACATCTTCAGAACCTAATACAGTAAAAGTCTCTTCAATCAGTAACTCGTAGTTACAAAAGTGGAACATCTTCAGAACCTAATACAGTAAAAGTCTCTTCAATCAAAGCAGTATCTCGTAGTTACAAAAGTAAAACATCTTCAGAACCTAATACAGTAAAAGTCTCTTCAATCAGTATCTCGTAGTTACAAAAGTAGAACATCTTCAGAACCTAATACAGTAAAAGTCTCTTCAATCAAAGCAGTATCTCGTAGCTACAAAAGTAGAACATCTTCAGAACCTAATACAGTAACAGTCTCTTCAATCAAAGCAGTATCTCGTAGTTACAAAAGTGGAACATCTTCAGAACCTAATACAGTAAAAGTCTCTTCAATTAAAGCAGTAACTCGTAGTTACAAAAGTAGAACATCTTCAGAACCTAATACAGTAAAAGTCTCTTCAATCAAAGCAGTATCTCGTAGTTTCAAAAGTAGAACATTTTCAGAACCTAATACAGTAAAAGTCTCTTCAATCAAAGCAGTATCTCGTAGTTACAAAAGTAGAACATTTTCAGAACCTAATACAGTAAAAGTCTCTTCAATCAAAGCAGTATCTCGTAGTTACAAAAGTAGAACATTTTCAGAACCTAATTCAGTAAAAGTCTCTTCAATCAAAGCAGTATCTCGTAGCTACAAAAGTAGAACATCTTCAGAACCTAATACAGTAAAAGTCTCTTCAATCAAAGCAGTATCTCGTAGTTACAAAAGTGGAACATCTTCAGAACCTAATACAGTAAAAGTCTCTTCAATCAAAGCAGTATCTCGTAGTTACAAAAGTGGAACATCTTCAGAACCTAATACAGTAAAATTCTCTTCAATCAAAGCAGTATCTCGTAGTTACAAAAGTGGAACATCTTCAGAACCTAATACAGTAAAATTCTCCTCAATCAAAGCAGTATCTCGTAGTTACAAAAGTAGAACATCTTCAGAACCTAATACAGTAAAAGTCTTTTCAATCAAAGCAGTATCTCGTAGTTACAAAAGTAGAACATCTTCAGAACCTAATACAGTAAAAGTCTTTTCAATCAAAGCAGTATCTCGTAGTTACAAAAGTAGAACATCTTCAGAAATAATACAGTAAAAGTCTCTTCAATCAAAGCAGTATCTCGTAGTTACAAAAGTGGAACATCTTCAGAACCTAATACAGTAAAAGTCTCTTCAATCAAAGCAGTACCTCGTCGCTGCAAAAGTAGAAAATCTTCAGAACCTAATACAGTAAAAGACTCTTCAATCAAACCAGTATCTCGTAGTTACAAAAGTAGAACATCTTCAGAACCTAATACAGTAAAAGTCTCTTCAATCAAAGCAGTATCTCGTCGCTGCAAAAGTAGAAAATCTTCAGAACCTAATACAGTAAAAGTCTCTTCAATCAGTATCTCGTAGTTACAAAAGTAGAACATCTTCAGAACCTAATACAGTAAAAGTCTCTTCAATCAAAGCAGTATCTCGTAGTTACAAAAGTAAAACATCTTCAGAACCTAATACAGTAAAAGTCTCTTCAATCAGTATCTCGTAGTTACAAAAGTAGAACATCTTCAGAACCTAATACAGTAAAAGTCTCTTCAATCAAAGCAGTATCTCGTAGCTACAAAAGTAGAACATCTTCAGAACCTAATACAGTAAAAGTCTCTTCAATCAAAGCAGTATCTCGTAGTTACAAAAGTAGAACATTTTCAGAACCTAATACAGTAAAAGTCTCTTCAATCAAAGCAGTATCTCGTAGTTACAAAAGTAGAACATTTTCAGAACCTAATACAGTAAAAGTCTCTTCAATCAAAGCAGTATCTCGTAGTTACAAAAGTGGAACATCTTCAGAACCTAATACAGTAAAAGTCTCTTCAATCAAAGCAGTATCTCGTAGTTACAAAAGTGGAACATCTTCAGAACCTAATACAGTAAAATTCTCTTCAATCAAAGCAGTATATCGTAGTTACAAAAGTGGAACATCTTCAGAACCTAATACAGTAAAAGTCTCTTCAATCAAAGCAGTACCTCGTCGCTGCAAAAGTAGAAAATCTTCAGAATCTAATACAGTAAAATTCTCTTCAATCAAAGCAGTATCTCGTAGTTACAAAAGTAGAACATCTTCAGAACCTAATACAGTAAAAGTCTCTTCAATCAAAGCAGTATCTCGTCGCTGCAAAAGTAGAAAATCTTCAGAACCTAATACAGTAAAAGTCTCTTCAATCAGTATCTCGTAGTTACAAAAGTAGAACATCTTCAGAACCTAATACAGTAAAAGTCTCTTCAATCAAAGCAGTATCTCGTAGTTACAAAAGTAAAACATCTTCAGAACCTAATACAGTAAAAGTCTCTTCAATCAGTATCTCGTAGTTACAAAAGTAGAACATCTTCAGAACCTAATACAGTAAAAGTCTCTTCAATCAAAGCAGTATCTCGTAGCTACAAAAGTAGAACATCTTCAGAACCTAATACAGTAAAAGTCTCTTCAATCAGTATCTCGTAGTTACAAAAGTAGAACATCTTCAGAACCTAATACAGTAAAAGTCTCTTCAATCAAAGCAGTATCTCGTAGCTACAAAAGTAGAACATCTTCAGAACCTAATACAGTAACAGTCTCTTCAATCAAAGCAGTATCTCGTAGTTACAAAAGTGGAACATCTTCAGAACCTAATACAGTAAAAGTCTCTTCAATTAAAGCAGTAACTCGTAGTTACAAAAGTAGAACATCTTCAGAACCTAATACAGTAAAAGTCTCTTCAATCAAAGCAGTATCTCGTAGTTTCAAAAGTAGAACATTTTCAGAACCTAATACAGTAAAAGTCTCTTCAATCAAAGCAGTATCTCGTAGTTACAAAAGTAGAACATTTTCAGAACCTAATACAGTAAAAGTCTCTTCAATCAAAGCAGTATCTCGTAGTTACAAAAGTAGAACATTTTCAGAACCTAATTCAGTAAAAGTCTCTTCAATCAAAGCAGTATCTCGTAGCTACAAAAGTAGAACATCTTCAGAACCTAATACAGTAAAAGTCTCTTCAATCAAAGCAGTATCTCGTAGTTACAAAAGTGGAACATCTTCAGAACCTAATACAGTAAAAGTCTCTTCAATCAAAGCAGTATCTCGTAGTTACAAAAGTGGAACATCTTCAGAACCTAATACAGTAAAATTCTCTTCAATCAAAGCAGTATCTCGTAGTTACAAAAGTGGAACATCTTCAGAACCTAATACAGTAAAATTCTCCTCAATCAAAGCAGTATCTCGTAGTTACAAAAGTAGAACATCTTCAGAACCTAATACAGTAAAAGTCTTTTCAATCAAAGCAGTATCTCGTAGTTACAAAAGTAGAACATCTTCAGAACCTAATACAGTAAAAGTCTTTTCAATCAAAGCAGTATCTCGTAGTTACAAAAGTAGAACATCTTCAGAAATAATACAGTAAAAGTCTCTTCAATCAAAGCAGTATCTCGTAGTTACAAAAGTGGAACATCTTCAGAACCTAATACAGTAAAAGTCTCTTCAATCAAAGCAGTACCTCGTCGCTGCAAAAGTAGAAAATCTTCAGAACCTAATACAGTAAAAGACTCTTCAATCAAACCAGTATCTCGTAGTTACAAAAGTAGAACATCTTCAGAACCTAATACAGTAAAAGTCTCTTCAATCAAAGCAGTATCTCGTCGCTGCAAAAGTAGAAAATCTTCAGAACCTAATACAGTAAAAGTCTCTTCAATCAGTATCTCGTAGTTACAAAAGTAGAACATCTTCAGAACCTAATACAGTAAAAGTCTCTTCAATCAAAGCAGTATCTCGTAGTTACAAAAGTAAAACATCTTCAGAACCTAATACAGTAAAAGTCTCTTCAATCAGTATCTCGTAGTTACAAAAGTAGAACATCTTCAGAACCTAATACAGTAAAAGTCTCTTCAATCAAAGCAGTATCTCGTAGCTACAAAAGTAGAACATCTTCAGAACCTAATACAGTAAAAGTCTCTTCAATCAAAGCAGTATCTCGTAGTTACAAAAGTAGAACATTTTCAGAACCTAATACAGTAAAAGTCTCTTCAATCAAAGCAGTATCTCGTAGTTACAAAAGTAGAACATTTTCAGAACCTAATACAGTAAAAGTCTCTTCAATCAAAGCAGTATCTCGTAGCTACAAAAGTAGAACATCTTCAGAACCTAATACAGTAAAAGTCTCTTCAATCAAAGCAGTATCTCGTAGTTACAAAAGTGGAACATCTTCAGAACCTAATACAGTAAAAGTCTCTTCAATCAAAGCAGTACCTCGTCGCTGCAAAAGTAGAAAATCTTCAGAATCTAATACAGTAAAATTCTCTTCAATCAAAGCAGTATCTCGTAGTTACAAAAGTAGAACATCTTCAGAACCTAATACAGTAAAAGTCTCTTCAATCAAAGCAGTATCTCGTCGCTGCAAAAGTAGAAAATCTTCAGAACCTAATACAGTAAAAGTCTCTTCAATCAGTATCTCGTAGTTACAAAAGTAGAACATCTTCAGAACCTAATACAGTAAAAGTCTCTTCAATCAAAGCAGTATCTCGTAGTTACAAAAGTAAAACATCTTCAGAACCTAATACAGTAAAAGTCTCTTCAATCAGTATCTCGTAGTTACAAAAGTAGAACATCTTCAGAACCTAATACAGTAAAAGTCTCTTCAATCAAAGCAGTATCTCGTAGCTACAAAAGTAGAACATCTTCAGAACCTAATACAGTAAAAGTCTCTTCAATCAAAGCAGTATCTCGTAGTTACAAAAGTAGAACATTTTCAGAACCTAATACAGTAAAAGTCTCTTCAATCAAAGCAGTATCTCGTAGTTTCAAAAGTAGAACATTTTCAGAACCTAATACAGTAAAAGTCTCTTCAATCAAAGCAGTATCTCGTAGTTACAAAAGTAGAACATTTTCAGAACCTAATACAGTAAAAGTCTCTTCAATCAAAGCAGTATCTCGTAGTTACAAAAGTAGAACATTTTCAGAACCTAATACAGTAAAAGTCTCTTCAATCAAAGCAGTATCTCGTAGCTACAAAAGTAGAACATCTTCAGAACCTAATACAATAAAAGTCTCTTCAATCAAAGCAGTATCTCGTAGTTACAAAAGTGGAACATCTTCAGAACCTAATACAGTAAAAGTCTCTTCAATCAAAGCAGTATCTCGTAGTTACAAAAGTGGAACATCTTCAGAACCTAATACAGTAAAAGTCTCTTCAATCAAAGCAGTATCTCGTAGTTACAAAAGTAAAACATCTTCAGAACCTAATACAGTAAAAGTCTCTTCAATCAGTATCTCGTAGTTACAAAAGTAGAACATCTTCAGAACCTAATACAGTAAAAGTCTCTTCAATCAAAGCAGTATCTCGTAGCTACAAAAGTAGAACATCTTCAGAACCTAATACAGTAACAGTCTCTTCAATCAAAGCAGTATCTCGTAGTTACAAAAGTGGAACATCTTCAGAACCTAATACAGTAAAAGTCTCTTCAATTAAAGCAGTAACTCGTAGTTACAAAAGTAGAACATCTTCAGAACCTAATACAGTAAAAGTCTCTTCAATCAAAGCAGTATCTCGTAGTTTCAAAAGTAGAACATCTTCAGAACCTAATACAGTAAAAGTCTCTTCAATCAAAGCAGTATCTCGTAGCTACAAAAGTAGAACATCTTCAGAACCTAATACAGTAAAAGTCTCTTCAATCAAAGCAGTATCTCGTAGTTACAAAAGTAGAACATTTTCAGAACCTAATACAGTAAAAGTCTCTTCAATCAAAGCAGTATCTCGTAGTTACAAAAGTAGAACATTTTCAGAACCTAATACAGTAAAAGTCTCTTCAATCAAAGCAGTATCTCGTAGCTACAAAAGTAGAACATCTTCAGAACCTAATACAGTAAAAGTCTCTTCAATCAAAGCAGTATCTCGTAGTTACAAAAGTGGAACATCTTCAGAACCTAATACAGTAAAAGTCTCTTCAATCAAAGCAGTATCTCGTAGCTACAAAAGTAGAACATCTTCAGAACCTAATACAGTAAAAGTCTCTTCAATCAAAGCAGTATCTCGTAGTTACAAAAGTAGAACATTTTCAGAACCTAATACAGTAAAAGTCTCTTCAATCAAAGCAGTATCTCGTAGTTACAAAAGTAGAACATTTTCAGAACCTAATACAGTAAAAGTCTCTTCAATCAAAGCAGTATCTCGTAGCTACAAAAGTAGAACATCTTCAGAACCTAATACAGTAAAAGTCTCTTCAATCAAAGCAGTATCTCGTAGTTACAAAAGTGGAACATCTTCAGAACCTAATACAGTAAAAGTCTTTTCAATCAAAGCAGTATCTCGTAGTTACAAAAGTAGAACATCTTCAGAACCTAATACAGTAAAAGTCTTTTCAATCAAAGCAGTATCTCGTAGTTACAAAAGTAGAACATCTTCAGAAATAATACAGTAAAAGTCTCTTCAATCAAAGCAGTATCTCGTAGTTACAAAAGTGGAACATCTTCAGAACCTAATACAGTAAAAGTCTCTTCAATCAAAGCAGTACCTCGTCGCTGCAAAAGTAGAAAATCTTCAGAACCTAATACAGTAAAAGACTCTTCAATCAAACCAGTATCTCGTAGTTACAAAAGTAGAACATCTTCAGAACCTAATACAGTAAAAGTCTCTTCAATCAAAGCAGTATCTCGTCGCTGCAAAAGTAGAAAATCTTCAGAACCTAATACAGTAAAAGTCTCTTCAATCAGTATCTCGTAGTTACAAAAGTAGAACATCTTCAGAACCTAATACAGTAAAAGTCTCTTCAATCAAAGCAGTATCTCGTAGTTACAAAAGTAAAACATCTTCAGAACCTAATACAGTAAAAGTCTCTTCAATCAGTATCTCGTAGTTACAAAAGTAGAACATCTTCAGAACCTAATACAGTAAAAGTCTCTTCAATCAAAGCAGTATCTCGTAGCTACAAAAGTAGAACATCTTCAGAACCTAATACAGTAAAAGTCTCTTCAATCAAAGCAGTATCTCGTAGTTACAAAAGTAGAACATTTTCAGAACCTAATACAGTAAAAGTCTCTTCAATCAAAGCAGTATCTCGTAGTTACAAAAGTAGAACATTTTCAGAACCTAATACAGTAAAAGTCTCTTCAATCAAAGCAGTATCTCGTAGCTACAAAAGTAGAACATCTTCAGAACCTAATACAGTAAAAGTCTCTTCAATCAAAGCAGTATCTCGTAGTTACAAAAGTGGAACATCTTCAGAACCTAATACAGTAAAAGTCTCTTCAATCAAAGCAGTACCTCGTCGCTGCAAAAGTAGAAAATCTTCAGAATCTAATACAGTAAAATTCTCTTCAATCAAAGCAGTATCTCGTAGTTACAAAAGTAGAACATCTTCAGAACCTAATACAGTAAAAGTCTCTTCAATCAAAGCAGTATCTCGTCGCTGCAAAAGTAGAAAATCTTCAGAACCTAATACAGTAAAAGTCTCTTCAATCAGTATCTCGTAGTTACAAAAGTAGAACATCTTCAGAACCTAATACAGTAAAAGTCTCTTCAATCAAAGCAGTATCTCGTAGTTACAAAAGTAAAACATCTTCAGAACCTAATACAGTAAAAGTCTCTTCAATCAGTATCTCGTAGTTACAAAAGTAGAACATCTTCAGAACCTAATACAGTAAAAGTCTCTTCAATCAAAGCAGTATCTCGTAGCTACAAAAGTAGAACATCTTCAGAACCTAATACAGTAAAAGTCTCTTCAATCAAAGCAGTATCTCGTAGTTACAAAAGTAGAACATTTTCAGAACCTAATACAGTAAAAGTCTCTTCAATCAAAGCAGTATCTCGTAGTTTCAAAAGTAGAACATTTTCAGAACCTAATACAGTAAAAGTCTCTTCAATCAAAGCAGTATCTCGTAGTTACAAAAGTAGAACATTTTCAGAACCTAATACAGTAAAAGTCTCTTCAATCAAAGCAGTATCTCGTAGTTACAAAAGTAGAACATTTTCAGAACCTAATACAGTAAAAGTCTCTTCAATCAAAGCAGTATCTCGTAGCTACAAAAGTAGAACATCTTCAGAACCTAATACAATAAAAGTCTCTTCAATCAAAGCAGTATCTCGTAGTTACAAAAGTGGAACATCTTCAGAACCTAATACAGTAAAAGTCTCTTCAATCAAAGCAGTATCTCGTAGTTACAAAAGTGGAACATCTTCAGAACCTAATACAGTAAAAGTCTCTTCAATCAAAGCAGTATCTCGTAGTTACAAAAGTAAAACATCTTCAGAACCTAATACAGTAAAAGTCTCTTCAATCAGTATCTCGTAGTTACAAAAGTAGAACATCTTCAGAACCTAATACAGTAAAAGTCTCTTCAATCAAAGCAGTATCTCGTAGCTACAAAAGTAGAACATCTTCAGAACCTAATACAGTAACAGTCTCTTCAATCAAAGCAGTATCTCGTAGTTACAAAAGTGGAACATCTTCAGAACCTAATACAGTAAAAGTCTCTTCAATTAAAGCAGTAACTCGTAGTTACAAAAGTAGAACATCTTCAGAACCTAATACAGTAAAAGTCTCTTCAATCAAAGCAGTATCTCGTAGTTTCAAAAGTAGAACATCTTCAGAACCTAATACAGTAAAAGTCTCTTCAATCAAAGCAGTATCTCGTAGCTACAAAAGTAGAACATCTTCAGAACCTAATACAGTAAAAGTCTCTTCAATCAAAGCAGTATCTCGTAGTTACAAAAGTAGAACATTTTCAGAACCTAATACAGTAAAAGTCTCTTCAATCAAAGCAGTATCTCGTAGTTACAAAAGTAGAACATTTTCAGAACCTAATACAGTAAAAGTCTCTTCAATCAAAGCAGTATCTCGTAGCTACAAAAGTAGAACATCTTCAGAACCTAATACAGTAAAAGTCTCTTCAATCAAAGCAGTATCTCGTAGTTACAAAAGTGGAACATCTTCAGAACCTAATACAGTAAAAGTCTCTTCAATCAAAGCAGTATCTCGTAGCTACAAAAGTAGAACATCTTCAGAACCTAATACAGTAAAAGTCTCTTCAATCAAAGCAGTATCTCGTAGTTACAAAAGTAGAACATTTTCAGAACCTAATACAGTAAAAGTCTCTTCAATCAAAGCAGTATCTCGTAGTTACAAAAGTAGAACATTTTCAGAACCTAATACAGTAAAAGTCTCTTCAATCAAAGCAGTATCTCGTAGCTACAAAAGTAGAACATCTTCAGAACCTAATACAGTAAAAGTCTCTTCAATCAAAGCAGTATCTCGTAGTTACAAAAGTGGAACATCTTCAGAACCTAATACAGTAAAAGTCTCTTCAATCAAAGCAGTACCTCGTCGCTGCAAAAGTAGAAAATCTTCAGAATCTAATACAGTAAAATTCTCTTCAATCAAAGCAGTATCTCGTAGTTACAAAAGTAGAACATCTTCAGAACCTAATACAGTAAAAGTCTCTTCAATCAGTATCTCGTAGTTACAAAAGTAGAACATCTTCAGAACCTAATACAGTAAAAGTCTCTTCAATCAAAGCAGTATCTCGTAGTTACAAAAGTAAAACATCTTCAGAACCTAATACAGTAAAAGTCTCTTCAATCAGTATCTCGTAGTTACAAAAGTAGAACATCTTCAGAACCTAATACAGTAAAAGTCTCTTCAATCAAAGCAGTATCTCGTAGCTACAAAAGTAGAACATCTTCAGAACCTAATACAGTAAAAGTCTCTTCAATCAAAGCAGTATCTCGTAGTTACAAAAGTAGAACATTTTCAGAACCTAATACAGTAAAAGTCTCTTCAATCAAAGCAGTATCTCGTAGTTTCAAAAGTAGAACATTTTCAGAACCTAATACAGTAAAAGTCTCTTCAATCAAAGCAGTATCTCGTAGTTACAAAAGTAGAACATTTTCAGAACCTAATACAGTAAAAGTCTCTTCAATCAAAGCAGTATCTCGTAGTTACAAAAGTAGAACATTTTCAGAACCTAATACAGTAAAAGTCTCTTCAATCAAAGCAGTATCTCGTAGCTACAAAAGTAGAACATCTTCAGAACCTAATACAATAAAAGTCTCTTCAATCAAAGCAGTATCTCGTAGTTACAAAAGTGGAACATCTTCAGAACCTAATACAGTAAAAGTCTCTTCAATCAAAGCAGTATCTCGTAGTTACAAAAGTGGAACATCTTCAGAACCTAATACAGTAAAAGTCTCTTCAATCAAAGCAGTATCTCGTAGTTACAAAAGTAAAACATCTTCAGAACCTAATACAGTAAAAGTCTCTTCAATCAGTATCTCGTAGTTACAAAAGTAGAACATCTTCAGAACCTAATACAGTAAAAGTCTCTTCAATCAAAGCAGTATCTCGTAGCTACAAAAGTAGAACATCTTCAGAACCTAATACAGTAACAGTCTCTTCAATCAAAGCAGTATCTCGTAGTTACAAAAGTGGAACATCTTCAGAACCTAATACAGTAAAAGTCTCTTCAATTAAAGCAGTAACTCGTAGTTACAAAAGTAGAACATCTTCAGAACCTAATACAGTAAAAGTCTCTTCAATCAAAGCAGTATCTCGTAGTTTCAAAAGTAGAACATTTTCAGAACCTAATACAGTAAAAGTCTCTTCAATCAAAGCAGTATCTCGTAGTTACAAAAGTAGAACATTTTCAGAACCTAATACAGTAAAAGTCTCTTCAATCAAAGCAGTATCTCGTAGTTACAAAAGTAGAACATTTTCAGAACCTAATTCAGTAAAAGTCTCTTCAATCAAAGCAGTATCTCGTAGCTACAAAAGTAGAACATCTTCAGAACCTAATACAGTAAAAGTCTCTTCAATCAAAGCAGTATCTCGTAGTTACAAAAGTGGAACATCTTCAGAACCTAATACAGTAAAAGTCTCTTCAATCAAAGCAGTATCTCGTAGTTACAAAAGTGGAACATCTTCAGAACCTAATACAGTAAAAGTCTCTTCAATCAAAGCAGTATCTCGTAGCTACAAAAGTAGAACATCTTCAGAACCTAATACAATAAAAGTCTCTTCAATCAAAGCAGTATCTCGTAGTTACAAAAGTGGAACATCTTCAGAACCTAATACAGTAAAAGTCTCTTCAATCAAAGCAGTATCTCGTAGTTACAAAAGTGGAACATCTTCAGAACCTAATACAGTAAAAGTCTCTTCAATCAAAGCAGTATCTCGTAGTTACAAAAGTAAAACATCTTCAGAACCTAATACAGTAAAAGTCTCTTCAATCAGTATCTCGTAGTTACAAAAGTAGAACATCTTCAGAACCTAATACAGTAAAAGTCTCTTCAATCAAAGCAGTATCTCGTAGCTACAAAAGTAGAACATCTTCAGAACCTAATACAGTAACAGTCTCTTCAAT
Source organism: Bathymodiolus septemdierum (assembly GCA_963383655.1). Taxonomy (NCBI): domain Eukaryota; kingdom Metazoa; phylum Mollusca; class Bivalvia; order Mytilida; family Modiolidae; genus Bathymodiolus; species Bathymodiolus septemdierum. The sequence continues at coordinate 37,813,068 of OY726518.1, forward strand.
CAAAGCAGTATCTCGTAGTTACAAAAGTGGAACATCTTCAGAACCTAATACAGTAAAAGTCTCTTCAATTAAAGCAGTAACTCGTAGTTACAAAAGTAGAACATCTTCAGAACCTAATACAGTAAAAGTCTCTTCAATCAAAGCAGTATCTCGTAGTTTCAAAAGTAGAACATTTTCAGAACCTAATACAGTAAAAGTCTCTTCAATCAAAGCAGTATCTCGTAGTTACAAAAGTAGAACATTTTCAGAACCTAATACAGTAAAAGTCTCTTCAATCAAAGCAGTATCTCGTAGTTACAAAAGTAGAACATTTTCAGAACCTAATTCAGTAAAAGTCTCTTCAATCAAAGCAGTATCTCGTAGCTACAAAAGTAGAACATCTTCAGAACCTAATACAGTAAAAGTCTCTTCAATCAAAGCAGTATCTCGTAGTTACAAAAGTGGAACATCTTCAGAACCTAATACAGTAAAAGTCTCTTCAATCAAAGCAGTATCTCGTAGTTACAAAAGTGGAACATCTTCAGAACCTAATACAGTAAAATTCTCTTCAATCAAAGCAGTATCTCGTAGTTACAAAAGTGGAACATCTTCAGAACCTAATACAGTAAAATTCTCCTCAATCAAAGCAGTATCTCGTAGTTACAAAAGTAGAACATCTTCAGAACCTAATACAGTAAAAGTCTTTTCAATCAAAGCAGTATCTCGTAGTTACAAAAGTAGAACATCTTCAGAACCTAATACAGTAAAAGTCTTTTCAATCAAAGCAGTATCTCGTAGTTACAAAAGTAGAACATCTTCAGAAATAATACAGTAAAAGTCTCTTCAATCAAAGCAGTATCTCGTAGTTACAAAAGTGGAACATCTTCAGAACCTAATACAGTAAAAGTCTCTTCAATCAAAGCAGTACCTCGTCGCTGCAAAAGTAGAAAATCTTCAGAACCTAATACAGTAAAAGACTCTTCAATCAAACCAGTATCTCGTAGTTACAAAAGTAGAACATCTTCAGAACCTAATACAGTAAAAGTCTCTTCAATCAAAGCAGTATCTCGTCGCTGCAAAAGTAGAAAATCTTCAGAACCTAATACAGTAAAAGTCTCTTCAATCAGTATCTCGTAGTTACAAAAGTAGAACATCTTCAGAACCTAATACAGTAAAAGTCTCTTCAATCAAAGCAGTATCTCGTAGTTACAAAAGTAAAACATCTTCAGAACCTAATACAGTAAAAGTCTCTTCAATCAGTATCTCGTAGTTACAAAAGTAGAACATCTTCAGAACCTAATACAGTAAAAGTCTCTTCAATCAAAGCAGTATCTCGTAGCTACAAAAGTAGAACATCTTCAGAACCTAATACAGTAAAAGTCTCTTCAATCAAAGCAGTATCTCGTAGTTACAAAAGTAGAACATTTTCAGAACCTAATACAGTAAAAGTCTCTTCAATCAAAGCAGTATCTCGTAGTTACAAAAGTAGAACATTTTCAGAACCTAATACAGTAAAAGTCTCTTCAATCAAAGCAGTATCTCGTAGCTACAAAAGTAGAACATCTTCAGAACCTAATACAGTAAAAGTCTCTTCAATCAAAGCAGTATCTCGTAGTTACAAAAGTGGAACATCTTCAGAACCTAATACAGTAAAAGTCTCTTCAATCAAAGCAGTATCTCGTAGTTACAAAAGTGGAACATCTTCAGAACCTAATACAGTAAAATTCTCTTCAATCAAAGCAGTATATCGTAGTTACAAAAGTGGAACATCTTCAGAACCTAATACAGTAAAAGTCTCTTCAATCAAAGCAGTACCTCGTCGCTGCAAAAGTAGAAAATCTTCAGAATCTAATACAGTAAAATTCTCTTCAATCAAAGCAGTATCTCGTAGTTACAAAAGTAGAACATCTTCAGAACCTAATACAGTAAAAGTCTCTTCAATCAAAGCAGTATCTCGTCGCTGCAAAAGTAGAAAATCTTCAGAACCTAATACAGTAAAAGTCTCTTCAATCAGTATCTCGTAGTTACAAAAGTAGAACATCTTCAGAACCTAATACAGTAAAAGTCTCTTCAATCAAAGCAGTATCTCGTAGTTACAAAAGTAAAACATCTTCAGAACCTAATACAGTAAAAGTCTCTTCAATCAGTATCTCGTAGTTACAAAAGTAGAACATCTTCAGAACCTAATACAGTAAAAGTCTCTTCAATCAAAGCAGTATCTCGTAGCTACAAAAGTAGAACATCTTCAGAACCTAATACAGTAAAAGTCTCTTCAATCAAAGCAGTATCTCGTAGTTACAAAAGTAGAACATTTTCAGAACCTAATACAGTAAAAGTCTCTTCAATCAAAGCAGTATCTCGTAGTTTCAAAAGTAGAACATTTTCAGAACCTAATACAGTAAAAGTCTCTTCAATCAAAGCAGTATCTCGTAGTTACAAAAGTAGAACATTTTCAGAACCTAATACAGTAAAAGTCTCTTCAATCAAAGCAGTATCTCGTAGTTACAAAAGTAGAACATTTTCAGAACCTAATACAGTAAAAGTCTCTTCAATCAAAGCAGTATCTCGTAGCTACAAAAGTAGAACATCTTCAGAACCTAATACAATAAAAGTCTCTTCAATCAAAGCAGTATCTCGTAGTTACAAAAGTGGAACATCTTCAGAACCTAATACAGTAAAAGTCTCTTCAATCAAAGCAGTATCTCGTAGTTACAAAAGTGGAACATCTTCAGAACCTAATACAGTAAAATTCTCTTCAATCAAAGCAGTATATCGTAGTTACAAAAGTGGAACATCTTCAGAACCTAATACAGTAAAAGTCTCTTCAATCAAAGCAGTACCTCGTCGCTGCAAAAGTAGAAAATCTTCAGAACCTAATACAGTAAAAGTCTCTTCAATCAAAGCAGTATCTCGTAGTTACAAAAGTAGAACATCTTCAGAACCTAATACAGTAAAAGTCTCTTCAATCAAAGCAGTATCTCGTCGCTGCAAAAGTAGAAAATCTTCAGAACCTAATACAGTAAAAGTCTCTTCAATCAGTATCTCGTAGTTACAAAAGTAGAACATCTTCAGAACCTAATACAGTAAAAGTCTCTTCAATCAAAGCAGTATCTCGTAGTTACAAAAGTAGAACATCTTCAGAACCTAATAGAGTAAAAGTCTCTTCAATCAAAGCAGTATCTCGTAGTTACAAAAGTGGAACATCTTCAGAACCTAATACAGTAAAAGTCTCTTCAATCAGTAACTCGTAGTTACAAAAGTAGAACATCTTCAGAACCTAATACAGTAAAAGTCTCTTCAATCAAAGCAGTATCTCGTAGTTACAAAAGTAAAACATCTTCAGAACTTAATACAGTAAAAGTCTCTTCAATCAGTATCTCGTAGTTACAAAAGTAGAACATCTTCAGAACCTAATACAGTAAAAGTCTCTTCAATCAAAGCAGTATCTCGTAGCTACAAAAGTAGAACATCTTCAGAACCTAATACAGTAAAAGTCTCTTCAATCAAAGCAGTATCTCGTAGCTACAAAAGTAGAACATCTTCAGAACCTAATACAGTAAAAGTCTCTTCAATCAAAGCAGTATCTCGTAGTTACAAAAGTGGAACATCTTCAGAACCTAATACAGTAAAAGTCTCTTCAATTAAAGCAGTAACTCGTAGTTACAAAAGTAGAACATCTTCAGAACCTAATACAGTAAAAGTCTCTTCAATCAAAGCAGTATCTCGTAGTTTCAAAAGTAGAACATTTTCAGAACCTAATACAGTAAAAGTCTCTTCAATCAAAGCAGTATCTCGTAGTTACAAAAGTAGAACATTTTCAGAACCTAATACAGTAAAAGTCTCTTCAATCAAAGCAGTATCTCGTAGTTACAAAAGTAGAACATTTTCAGAACCTAATTCAGTAAAAGTCTCTTCAATCAAAGCAGTATCTCGTAGCTACAAAAGTAGAACATCTTCAGAACCTAATACAGTAAAAGTCTCTTCAATCAAAGCAGTATCTCGTAGTTACAAAAGTGGAACATCTTCAGAACCTAATACAGTAAAAGTCTCTTCAATCAAAGCAGTATCTCGTAGTTACAAAAGTGGAACATCTTCAGAACCTAATACAGTAAAATTCTCTTCAATCAAAGCAGTATCTCGTAGTTACAAAAGTGGAACATCTTCAGAACCTAATACAGTAAAATTCTCCTCAATCAAAGCAGTATCTCGTAGTTACAAAAGTAGAACATCTTCAGAACCTAATACAGTAAAAGTCTTTTCAATCAAAGCAGTATCTCGTAGTTACAAAAGTAGAACATCTTCAGAACCTAATACAGTAAAAGTCTTTTCAATCAAAGCAGTATCTCGTAGTTACAAAAGTAGAACATCTTCAGAAATAATACAGTAAAAGTCTCTTCAATCAAAGCAGTATCTCGTAGTTACAAAAGTGGAACATCTTCAGAACCTAATACAGTAAAAGTCTCTTCAATCAAAGCAGTACCTCGTCGCTGCAAAAGTAGAAAATCTTCAGAACCTAATACAGTAAAAGTCTCTTCAATCAAACCAGTATCTCGTAGTTACAAAAGTAGAACATCTTCAGAACCTAATACAGTAAAAGTCTCTTCAATCAAAGCAGTATCTCGTCGCTGCAAAAGTAGAAAATCTTCAGAACCTAATACAGTAAAAGTCTCTTCAATCAGTATCTCGTAGTTACAAAAGTAGAACATCTTCAGAACCTAATACAGTAAAAGTCTCTTCAATCAAAGCAGTATCTCGTAGTTACAAAAGTAAAACATCTTCAGAACCTAATACAGTAAAAGTCTCTTCAATCAGTATCTCGTAGTTACAAAAGTAGAACATCTTCAGAACCTAATACAGTAAAAGTCTCTTCAATCAAAGCAGTATCTCGTAGCTACAAAAGTAGAACATCTTCAGAACCTAATACAGTAAAAGTCTCTTCAATCAAAGCAGTATCTCGTAGTTACAAAAGTAGAACATTTTCAGAACCTAATACAGTAAAAGTCTCTTCAATCAAAGCAGTATCTCGTAGTTACAAAAGTAGAACATTTTCAGAACCTAATACAGTAAAAGTCTCTTCAATCAAAGCAGTATCTCGTAGCTACAAAAGTAGAACATCTTCAGAACCTAATACAGTAAAAGTCTCTTCAATCAAAGCAGTATCTCGTAGTTACAAAAGTGGAACATCTTCAGAACCTAATACAGTAAAAGTCTCTTCAATCAAAGCAGTATCTCGTAGTTACAAAAGTGGAACATCTTCAGAACCTAATACAGTAAAATTCTCTTCAATCAAAGCAGTATATCGTAGTTACAAAAGTGGAACATCTTCAGAACCTAATACAGTAAAAGTCTCTTCAATCAAAGCAGTACCTCGTCGCTGCAAAAGTAGAAAATCTTCAGAATCTAATACAGTAAAAGTCTCTTCAATCAAAGCAGTATCTCGTAGTTACAAAAGTAGAACATCTTCAGAACCTAATACAGTAAAAGTCTCTTCAATCAAAGCAGTATCTCGTCGCTGCAAAAGTAGAAAATCTTCAGAACCTAATACAGTAAAAGTCTCTTCAATCAGTATCTCGTAGTTACAAAAGTAGAACATCTTCAGAACCTAATACAGTAAAAGTCTCTTCAATCAAAGCAGTATCTCGTAGTTACAAAAGTAAAACATCTTCAGAACCTAATACAGTAAAAGTCTCTTCAATCAGTATCTCGTAGTTACAAAAGTAGAACATCTTCAGAACCTAATACAGTAAAAGTCTCTTCAATCAAAGCAGTATCTCGTAGCTACAAAAGTAGAACATCTTCAGAACCTAATACAGTAAAAGTCTCTTCAATCAAAGCAGTATCTCGTAGTTACAAAAGTAGAACATTTTCAGAACCTAATACAGTAAAAGTCTCTTCAATCAAAGCAGTATCTCGTAGTTTCAAAAGTAGAACATTTTCAGAACCTAATACAGTAAAAGTCTCTTCAATCAAAGCAGTATCTCGTAGTTACAAAAGTAGAACATTTTCAGAACCTAATACAGTAAAAGTCTCTTCAATCAAAGCAGTATCTCGTAGTTACAAAAGTAGAACATTTTCAGAACCTAATACAGTAAAAGTCTCTTCAATCAAAGCAGTATCTCGTAGCTACAAAAGTAGAACATCTTCAGAACCTAATACAATAAAAGTCTCTTCAATCAAAGCAGTATCTCGTAGTTACAAAAGTGGAACATCTTCAGAACCTAATACAGTAAAAGTCTCTTCAATCAAAGCAGTATCTCGTAGTTACAAAAGTGGAACATCTTCAGAACCTAATACAGTAAAATTCTCTTCAATCAAAGCAGTATATCGTAGTTACAAAAGTGGAACATCTTCAGAACCTAATACAGTAAAAGTCTCTTCAATCAAAGCAGTACCTCGTCGCTGCAAAAGTAGAAAATCTTCAGAACCTAATACAGTAAAAGTCTCTTCAATCAAAGCAGTATCTCGTAGTTACAAAAGTAGAACATCTTCAGAACCTAATACAGTAAAAGTCTCTTCAATCAAAGCAGTATCTCGTCGCTGCAAAAGTAGAAAATCTTCAGAACCTAATACAGTAAAAGTCTCTTCAATCAGTATCTCGTAGTTACAAAAGTAGAACATCTTCAGAACCTAATACAGTAAAAGTCTCTTCAATCAAAGCAGTATCTCGTAGTTACAAAAGTAGAACATCTTCAGAACCTAATAGAGTAAAAGTCTCTTCAATCAAAGCAGTATCTCGTAGTTACAAAAGTGGAACATCTTCAGAACCTTATACAGTAAAAGTCTCTTCAATCAGTAACTCGTAGTTACAAAAGTAGAACATCTTCAGAACCTAATACAGTAAAAGTCTCTTCAATCAAAGCAGTATCTCGTAGTTACAAAAGTAAAACATCTTCAGAACTTAATACAGTAAAAGTCTCTTCAATCAGTATCTCGTAGTTACAAAAGTAGAACATCTTCAGAACCTAATACAGTAAAAGTCTCTTCAATCAAAGCAGTATCTCGTAGCTACAAAAGTAGAACATCTTCAGAACCTAATACAGTAAAAGTCTCTTCAATCAAAGCAGTATCTCGTAGCTACAAAAGTAGAACATCTTCAGAACCTAATACAGTAAAAGTCTCTTCAATCAAAGCAGTATCTCGTAGTTACAAAAGTAGAACATTTTCAGAACCTAATACAGTAAAAGTCTCTTCAATCAAAGCAGTATCTCGTAGTTTCAAAAGTAGAACATTTTCAGAACCTAATACAGTAAAAGTCTCTTCAATCAAAGCAGTATCTCGTAGTTACAAAAGTAGAACATTTTCAGAACCTAATACAGTAAAAGTCTCTTCAATCAAAGCAGTATCTCGTAGTTACAAAAGTAGAACATTTTCAGAACCTAATACAGTAAAAGTCTCTTCAATCAAAGCAGTATCTCGTAGCTACAAAAGTAGAACATCTTCAGAACCTAATACAGTAAAAGTCTCTTCAATCAAAGCAGTATCTCGTAGTTACAAAAGTGGAACATCTTCAGAACCTAATACATTAAAAGTCTCTTCAATCAAAGCAGTATCTCGTAGTTACAAAAGTGGAACATCTTCAGAACCTATTACAGTAAAATTCTCTTCAATCAAAGCAGTATCTCGTAGTTACAAAAGTGGAACATCTTCAGAACCTAATACAGTAAAATTCTCCTCAATCAAAGCAGTATTTCGTAGTTACAAAAGTAGAACATCTTCAGAACCTAATACAGTAAAAGTCTTTTCAATCAAAGCAGTATCTCGTAGTTACAAAAGTAGAACATCTTCAGAACCTAATACAGTAAAAGTCTTTTCAATCAAAGCAGTATCTCGTAGTTACAAAAGTAGAACATCTTCAGAAACTAATACAGTAAAAGTCTCTTCAATCAAAGCAGTATCTCGTAGTTACAAAAGTGGAACATCTTCAGAACCTAATACAGTAAAAGTCTCTTCAATCAAAGCAGTACCTCGTCGCTGCAAAAGTAGAAAATCTTCAGAACCTAATACAGTAAAAGTCTCTTCAATCAAAGCAGTATCTCGTAGTTACAAAAGTAGAACATCTTCAGAACCTAATACAGTAAAAGTCTCTTCAATCAAAGCAGTATCTCGTCGCTGCAAAAGTAGAAAATCTTCAGAATCTAATACAGTAAAAGTCTCTTCAATCAGTATCTCGTAGTTACAAAAGTAGAACATCTTCAGAACCTAATACAGTAAAAGTCTCTTCAATCAAAGCAGTATCTCGTAGTTACAAAAGTAGAACATCTTCAGAACCTAATACAGTAAAAGTCTCTTCAATCAAAGCAGTATCTCGTAGTTACAAAAGTAGAACATCTTCAGAACCTAATACAGTAAAAGTCTCTTCAATCAGTAACTCGTAGTTACAAAAGTAGAACATCTTCAGAACCTAATACAGTAAAAGTCTCTTCAATCAAAGCAGTATCTCGTAGTTACAAAAGTAAAACATCTTCAGAACCTAATACAGTAAAAGTCTCTTCAATCAGTATCTCGTAGTTACAAAAGTAGAACATCTTCAGAACCTAATACAGTAAAAGTCTCTTCAATCAAAGCAGTATCTCGTAGCTACAAAAGTAGAACATCTTCAGAACCTAATACAGTAAAAGTCTCTTCAATCAAACCAGTATCTCGTAGTTACAAAAGTGGAACATCTTCAGAACCTAATACAGTAAAAGTCTCTTCAATCAAAGCAGTATCTCGTAGTTACAAAAGTGGAACATCTTCAGAACCTAATACAGTAAAAGTCTCTTCAATCAAAGCAGTATCTCGTAGTTACAAAAGTAGAAAATCTTCAGAACCTAATACAGTAAAATTCTCCTCAATCAAAGCAGTATCTCGTAGTTACAAAAGTAGAACATCTTCAGAACCTAATACAGTAAAAGTCTTTTCAATCAAAGCAGTATCTCGTAGTTACAAAAGTAGAACATCTTCAGAACCTAATACAGTAAAAGTCTCTTCAATCAAAGCAGTATCTCGTAGTTACAAAAGTGGAACATCTTCAGAACCTAATACAGTAAAAGTCTCTTCAATCAAAGCAGTATATCGTCGCTGCAAAAGTAGAAAATCTTCAGAACCTAATACAGTAAAAGTCTCTTCAATCAAAGCAGTATCTCGTAGTTACAAAAGTAGAACATTTTCAGAACCTAATACAGTAAAAGTCTCTTCAATCAAAGCAGTATCTCGTCGCTGCAAAAGTAGAAAATCTTCAGAACCTAATACAGTAAAAGTCTCTTCAATCAGTATTTCGTAGTTACAAAAGTAGAACATCTTCAGAACCTAATACAGTAAAAGTCTCTTCAATCAAAGCAGTATCTCGTAGTTACAAAAGTAGAACATCTTCAGAACCTAATACAGTAAAAGTCTCTTCAATCAAAGCAGTATCTCGTAGTTACAAAAGTGGAACATCTTCAGAACCTAATACAGTAAAAGTCTCTTCAATCAGTAACTCGTAGTTACAAAAGTAGAACATCTTCAGAACCTAATACAGTAAAAGTCTCTTCAATCAAAGCAGTATCTCGTAGTTACAAAAGTAAAACATCTTCAGAACCTAATACAGTAAAAGTCTCTTCAATCAGTATCTCGTAGTTACAAAAGTAGAACATCTTCAGAACCTAATACAGTAAAAGTCTCTTCAATCAAAGCAGTATCTCGTAGTTACAAAAGTGGAACATCTTCAGAACCTAATACAGTAAAAGTCTCTTCAATCAAAGCAGTATCTCGTAGTTACAAAAGTAGAACATCTTCAGAACCTAATACAGTAAAAGTCTCTTCAATCAAAGCAGTATCTCGTAGTTACAAAAGTAGAACATCTTCAGAACCTAATACAGTAAAAGTCTCTTCAATCAAAGCAGTATCTCGTAGTTACAAAAGTGGAAAATCTTCAGAACCTAATACAATAAAAGTCTCTTCAATCAAAGCAGTATCTCGCAGTTACAAAAGTAGAACATCTTCAGAACCTATTACAGTAAAAGTCTCTTCAATCAAAGTAGTATCTCGTAGTTACAAAAGTGGTACATCTTCAGAACCTAATACAGTAAAAGTCTCTTCAATCAGTATCTCGTAGCTACAAAAGTAGAACATCTTCAGAACCTAATACAGTAAAAGTCTCTTCAATCAAAGCAGTATCTCGTAGTTACAAAAGTGGAACATCTTCAGAACCTAATACAGTAAAAGTCTCTTCAATCAAAGCAGTATCTCGTAGTTACAAAAGTAGAACATCTTCAGAACCTAATACAGTAAAAGTCTCTTCAATCAAAGCAGTATCTCGTAGTTACAAAAGTAGAACATCTTCAGAACCTAATACAGTAAAAGTCTCTTCAATCAAAGCAGTATCTCGTAGTTACAAAAGTGGAAAATCTTCAGAACCTAATACAATAAAAGTCTCTTCAATCAAAGCAGTATCTCGCAGTTACAAAAGTAGAACATCTTCAGAACCTATTACAGTAAAAGTCTCTTCAATCAAAGTAGTATCTCGTAGTTACAAAAGTGGAACATCTTCAGAACCTAATACAGTAAAAGTCTCTTCAATCAGTATCTCGTAGCTACAAAAGTAGAACATCTTCAGAACCTAATACAGTAAAAGTCTCTTCAATCAAAGCAGTATCTCGTAGTTACAAAAGTGGAAAATCTTCAGAACCTAATACAGTAAAAGTCTCTTCAATCAGTATCTCGTAGTTACAAAAGTAGAACATCCTCAGAACCTAATACAGTAAAAGTCTCTTCAATCAAAGCAGTATCTCGTAGTTACAAAAGAAGAACATCTTCAGAACCTAATACAGTAAAAGTCTCTTCAATCAAAGCAGTATCTCGTAGTTACAAAAGTAGAACATCTTCAGAACCTAATACAGTAAAAGTCTCTTCAATCAAAGCAGTATCTCGTAGTTACAAAAGTGGAACATCTTCAGAACCTAATACAGTAAAAGTCTCTTCAATCAAACCAGTATCTCGTAGTTACAAAAGTGGAACATCTTCAGAACCTAATACAGTAAAAGTCTCTTCAATCAAAGCAGTATCTCGTAGTTACAAAAGTGGAACATCTTCAGAACCTAATACAGTAAAATTCTCTTCAATCAAAGCAGTATATCGTAGTTACAAAAGTGGAACATCTTCAGAACCTAATACAGTAAAAGTCTCTTCAATCAAAGCAGTACCTCGTCGCTGCAAAAGTAGAAAATCTTCAGAATCTAATACAGTAAAATTCTCTTCAATCAAAGCAGTATCTCGTAGTTACAAAAGTAGAACATCTTCAGAACCTAATACAGTAAAAGTCTCTTCAATCAAAGCAGTATCTCGTCGCTGCAAAAGTAGAAAATCTTCAGAACCTAATACAGTAAAAGTCTCTTCAATCAGTATCTCGTAGTTACAAAAGTAGAACATCTTCAGAACCTAATACAGTAAAAGTCTCTTCAATCAAAGCAGTATCTCGTAGTTACAAAAGTAAAACATCTTCAGAACCTAATACAGTAAAAGTCTCTTCAATCAGTATCTCGTAGTTACAAAAGTAGAACATCTTCAGAACCTAATACAGTAAAAGTCTCTTCAATCAAAGCAGTATCTCGTAGCTACAAAAGTAGAACATCTTCAGAACCTAATACAGTAAAAGTCTCTTCAATCAAAGCAGTATCTCGTAGTTACAAAAGTAGAACATTTTCAGAACCTAATACAGTAAAAGTCTCTTCAATCAAAGCAGTATCTCGTAGTTTCAAAAGTAGAACATTTTCAGAACCTAATACAGTAAAAGTCTCTTCAATCAAAGCAGTATCTCGTAGTTACAAAAGTAGAACATTTTCAGAACCTAATACAGTAAAAGTCTCTTCAATCAAAGCAGTATCTCGTAGTTACAAAAGTAGAACATTTTCAGAACCTAATACAGTAAAAGTCTCTTCAATCAAAGCAGTATCTCGTAGCTACAAAAGTAGAACATCTTCAGAACCTAATACAATAAAAGTCTCTTCAATCAAAGCAGTATCTCGTAGTTACAAAAGTGGAACATCTTCAGAACCTAATACAGTAAAAGTCTCTTCAATCAAAGCAGTATCTCGTAGTTACAAAAGTGGAACATCTTCAGAACCTAATACAGTAAAATTCTCTTCAATCAAAGCAGTATATCGTAGTTACAAAAGTGGAACATCTTCAGAACCTAATACAGTAAAAGTCTCTTCAATCAAAGCAGTACCTCGTCGCTGCAAAAGTAGAAAATCTTCAGAACCTAATACAGTAAAAGTCTCTTCAATCAAAGCAGTATCTCGTAGTTACAAAAGTAGAACATCTTCAGAACCTAATACAGTAAAAGTCTCTTCAATCAAAGCAGTATCTCGTCGCTGCAAAAGTAGAAAATCTTCAGAACCTAATACAGTAAAAGTCTCTTCAATCAGTATCTCGTAGTTACAAAAGTAGAACATCTTCAGAACCTAATACAGTAAAAGTCTCTTCAATCAAAGCAGTATCTCGTAGTTACAAAAGTAGAACATCTTCAGAACCTAATAGAGTAAAAGTCTCTTCAATCAAAGCAGTATCTCGTAGTTACAAAAGTGGAACATCTTCAGAACCTAATACAGTAAAAGTCTCTTCAATCAGTAACTCGTAGTTACAAAAGTAGAACATCTTCAGAACCTAATACAGTAAAAGTCTCTTCAATCAAAGCAGTATCTCGTAGTTACAAAAGTAAAACATCTTCAGAACTTAATACAGTAAAAGTCTCTTCAATCAGTATCTCGTAGTTACAAAAGTAGAACATCTTCAGAACCTAATACAGTAAAAGTCTCTTCAATCAAAGCAGTATCTCGTAGCTACAAAAGTAGAACATCTTCAGAACCTAATACAGTAAAAGTCTCTTCAATCAAAGCAGTATCTCGTAGCTACAAAAGTAGAACATCTTCAGAACCTAATACAGTAAAAGTCTCTTCAATCAAAGCAGTATCTCGTAGTTACAAAAGTGGAACATCTTCAGAACCTAATACAGTAAAAGTCTCTTCAATTAAAGCAGTAACTCGTAGTTACAAAAGTAGAACATCTTCAGAACCTAATACAGTAAAAGTCTCTTCAATCAAAGCAGTATCTCGTAGTTTCAAAAGTAGAACATTTTCAGAACCTAATACAGTAAAAGTCTCTTCAATCAAAGCAGTATCTCGTAGTTACAAAAGTAGAACATTTTCAGAACCTAATACAGTAAAAGTCTCTTCAATCAAAGCAGTATCTCGTAGTTACAAAAGTAGAACATTTTCAGAACCTAATTCAGTAAAAGTCTCTTCAATCAAAGCAGTATCTCGTAGCTACAAAAGTAGAACATCTTCAGAACCTAATACAGTAAAAGTCTCTTCAATCAAAGCAGTATCTCGTAGTTACAAAAGTGGAACATCTTCAGAACCTAATACAGTAAAAGTCTCTTCAATCAAAGCAGTATCTCGTAGTTACAAAAGTGGAACATCTTCAGAACCTAATACAGTAAAATTCTCTTCAATCAAAGCAGTATCTCGTAGTTACAAAAGTGGAACATCTTCAGAACCTAATACAGTAAAATTCTCCTCAATCAAAGCAGTATCTCGTAGTTACAAAAGTAGAACATCTTCAGAACCTAATACAGTAAAAGTCTTTTCAATCAAAGCAGTATCTCGTAGTTACAAAAGTAGAACATCTTCAGAACCTAATACAGTAAAAGTCTTTTCAATCAAAGCAGTATCTCGTAGTTACAAAAGTAGAACATCTTCAGAAATAATACAGTAAAAGTCTCTTCAATCAAAGCAGTATCTCGTAGTTACAAAAGTGGAACATCTTCAGAACCTAATACAGTAAAAGTCTCTTCAATCAAAGCAGTACCTCGTCGCTGCAAAAGTAGAAAATCTTCAGAACCTAATACAGTAAAAGTCTCTTCAATCAAACCAGTATCTCGTAGTTACAAAAGTAGAACATCTTCAGAACCTAATACAGTAAAAGTCTCTTCAATCAAAGCAGTATCTCGTCGCTGCAAAAGTAGAAAATCTTCAGAACCTAATACAGTAAAAGTCTCTTCAATCAGTATCTCGTAGTTACAAAAGTAGAACATCTTCAGAACCTAATACAGTAAAAGTCTCTTCAATCAAAGCAGTATCTCGTAGTTACAAAAGTAAAACATCTTCAGAACCTAATACAGTAAAAGTCTCTTCAATCAGTATCTCGTAGTTACAAAAGTAGAACATCTTCAGAACCTAATACAGTAAAAGTCTCTTCAATCAAAGCAGTATCTCGTAGCTACAAAAGTAGAACATCTTCAGAACCTAATACAGTAAAAGTCTCTTCAATCAAAGCAGTATCTCGTAGTTACAAAAGTAGAACATTTTCAGAACCTAATACAGTAAAAGTCTCTTCAATCAAAGCAGTATCTCGTAGTTACAAAAGTAGAACATTTTCAGAACCTAATACAGTAAAAGTCTCTTCAATCAAAGCAGTATCTCGTAGCTACAAAAGTAGAACATCTTCAGAACCTAATACAGTAAAAGTCTCTTCAATCAAAGCAGTATCTCGTAGTTACAAAAGTGGAACATCTTCAGAACCTAATACAGTAAAAGTCTCTTCAATCAAAGCAGTATCTCGTAGTTACAAAAGTGGAACATCTTCAGAACCTAATACAGTAAAATTCTCTTCAATCAAAGCAGTATATCGTAGTTACAAAAGTGGAACATCTTCAGAACCTAATACAGTAAAAGTCTCTTCAATCAAAGCAGTACCTCGTCGCTGCAAAAGTAGAAAATCTTCAGAATCTAATACAGTAAAAGTCTCTTCAATCAAAGCAGTATCTCGTAGTTACAAAAGTAGAACATCTTCAGAACCTAATACAGTAAAAGTCTCTTCAATCAAAGCAGTATCTCGTCGCTGCAAAAGTAGAAAATCTTCAGAACCTAATACAGTAAAAGTCTCTTCAATCAGTATCTCGTAGTTACAAAAGTAGAACATCTTCAGAACCTAATACAGTAAAAGTCTCTTCAATCAAAGCAGTATCTCGTAGTTACAAAAGTAAAACATCTTCAGAACCTAATACAGTAAAAGTCTCTTCAATCAGTATCTCGTAGTTACAAAAGTAGAACATCTTCAGAACCTAATACAGTAAAAGTCTCTTCAATCAAAGCAGTATCTCGTAGCTACAAAAGTAGAACATCTTCAGAACCTAATACAGTAAAAGTCTCTTCAATCAAAGCAGTATCTCGTAGTTACAAAAGTAGAACATTTTCAGAACCTAATACAGTAAAAGTCTCTTCAATCAAAGCAGTATCTCGTAGTTTCAAAAGTAGAACATTTTCAGAACCTAATACAGTAAAAGTCTCTTCAATCAAAGCAGTATCTCGTAGTTACAAAAGTAGAACATTTTCAGAACCTAATACAGTAAAAGTCTCTTCAATCAAAGCAGTATCTCGTAGTTACAAAAGTAGAACATTTTCAGAACCTAATACAGTAAAAGTCTCTTCAATCAAAGCAGTATCTCGTAGCTACAAAAGTAGAACATCTTCAGAACCTAATACAATAAAAGTCTCTTCAATCAAAGCAGTATCTCGTAGTTACAAAAGTGGAACATCTTCAGAACCTAATACAGTAAAAGTCTCTTCAATCAAAGCAGTATCTCGTAGTTACAAAAGTGGAACATCTTCAGAACCTAATACAGTAAAATTCTCTTCAATCAAAGCAGTATATCGTAGTTACAAAAGTGGAACATCTTCAGAACCTAATACAGTAAAAGTCTCTTCAATCAAAGCAGTACCTCGTCGCTGCAAAAGTAGAAAATCTTCAGAACCTAATACAGTAAAAGTCTCTTCAATCAAAGCAGTATCTCGTAGTTACAAAAGTAGAACATCTTCAGAACCTAATACAGTAAAAGTCTCTTCAATCAAAGCAGTATCTCGTCGCTGCAAAAGTAGAAAATCTTCAGAACCTAATACAGTAAAAGTCTCTTCAATCAGTATCTCGTAGTTACAAAAGTAGAACATCTTCAGAACCTAATACAGTAAAAGTCTCTTCAATCAAAGCAGTATCTCGTAGTTACAAAAGTAGAACATCTTCAGAACCTAATAGAGTAAAAGTCTCTTCAATCAAAGCAGTATCTCGTAGTTACAAAAGTGGAACATCTTCAGAACCTAATACAGTAAAAGTCTCTTCAATCAGTAACTCGTAGTTACAAAAGTAGAACATCTTCAGAACCTAATACAGTAAAAGTCTCTTCAATCAAAGCAGTATCTCGTAGTTACAAAAGTAAAACATCTTCAGAACTTAATACAGTAAAAGTCTCTTCAATCAGTATCTCGTAGTTACAAAAGTAGAACATCTTCAGAACCTAATACAGTAAAAGTCTCTTCAATCAAAGCAGTATCTCGTAGCTACAAAAGTAGAACATCTTCAGAACCTAATACAGTAAAAGTCTCTTCAATCAAAGCAGTATCTCGTAGCTACAAAAGTAGAACATCTTCAGAACCTAATACAGTAAAAGTCTCTTCAATCAAAGCAGTATCTCGTAGTTACAAAAGTAGAACATTTTCAGAACCTAATACAGTAAAAGTCTCTTCAATCAAAGCAGTATCTCGTAGTTTCAAAAGTAGAACATTTTCAGAACCTAATACAGTAAAAGTCTCTTCAATCAAAGCAGTATCTCGTAGTTACAAAAGTAGAACATTTTCAGAACCTAATACAGTAAAAGTCTCTTCAATCAAAGCAGTATCTCGTAGTTACAAAAGTAGAACATTTTCAGAACCTAATACAGTAAAAGTCTCTTCAATCAAAGCAGTATCTCGTAGCTACAAAAGTAGAACATCTTCAGAACCTAATACAGTAAAAGTCTCTTCAATCAAAGCAGTATCTCGTAGTTACAAAAGTGGAACATCTTCAGAACCTAATACATTAAAAGTCTCTTCAATCAAAGCAGTATCTCGTAGTTACAAAAGTGGAACATCTTCAGAACCTATTACAGTAAAATTCTCTTCAATCAAAGCAGTATCTCGTAGTTACAAAAGTGGAACATCTTCAGAACCTAATACAGTAAAATTCTCCTCAATCAAAGCAGTATTTCGTAGTTACAAAAGTAGAACATCTTCAGAACCTAATACAGTAAAAGTCTTTTCAATCAAAACAGTATCTCGTAGTTACAAAAGTAGAACATCTTCAGAACCTAATACAGTAAAAGTCTTTTCAATCAAAGCAGTATCTCGTAGTTACAAAAGTAGAACATCTTCAGAAACTAATACAGTAAAAGTCTCTTCAATCAAAGCAGTATCTCGTAGTTACAAAAGTGGAACATCTTCAGAACCTAATACAGTAAAAGTCTCTTCAATCAAAGCAGTACCTCGTCGCTGCAAAAGTAGAAAATCTTCAGAACCTAATACAGTAAAAGTCTCTTCAATCAAAGCAGTATCTCGTAGTTACAAAAGTAGAACATCTTCAGAACCTAATACAGTAAAAGTCTCTTCAATCAAAGCAGTATCTCGTCGCTGCAAAAGTAGAAAATCTTCAGAATCTAATACAGTAAAAGTCTCTTCAATCAGTATCTCGTAGTTACAAAAGTAGAACATCTTCAGAACCTAATACAGTAAAAGTCTCTTCAATCAAAGCAGTATCTCGTAGTTACAAAAGTAGAACATCTTCAGAACCTAATACAGTAAAAGTCTCTTCAATCAAAGCAGTATCTCGTAGTTACAAAAGTAGAACATCTTCAGAACCTAATACAGTAAAAGTCTCTTCAATCAGTAACTCGTAGTTACAAAAGTAGAACATCTTCAGAACCTAATACAGTAAAAGTCTCTTCAATCAAAGCAGTATCTCGTAGTTACAAAAGTAAAACATCTTCAGAACCTAATACAGTAAAAGTCTCTTCAATCAGTATCTCGTAGTTACAAAAGTAGAACATCTTCAGAACCTAATACAGTAAAAGTCTCTTCAATCAAAGCAGTATCTCGTAGCTACAAAAGTAGAACATCTTCAGAACCTAATACAGTAAAAGTCTCTTCAATCAAACCAGTATCTCGTAGTTACAAAAGTGGAACATCTTCAGAACCTAATACAGTAAAAGTCTCTTCAATCAAAGCAGTATCTCGTAGTTACAAAAGTGGAACATCTTCAGAACCTAATACAGTAAAAGTCTCTTCAATCAAAGCAGTATCTCGTAGTTACAAAAGTAGAAAATCTTCAGAACCTAATACAGTAAAATTCTCCTCAATCAAAGCAGTATCTCGTAGTTACAAAAGTAGAACATCTTCAGAACCTAATACAGTAAAAGTCTTTTCAATCAAAGCAGTATCTCGTAGTTACAAAAGTAGAACATCTTCAGAACCTAATACAGTAAAAGTCTCTTCAATCAAAGCAGTATCTCGTAGTTACAAAAGTGGAACATCTTCAGAACCTAATACAGTAAAAGTCTCTTCAATCAAAGCAGTATATCGTCGCTGCAAAAGTAGAAAATCTTCAGAACCTAATACAGTAAAAGTCTCTTCAATCAAAGCAGTATCTCGTAGTTACAAAAGTAGAACATTTTCAGAACCTAATACAGTAAAAGTCTCTTCAATCAAAGCAGTATCTCGTCGCTGCAAAAGTAGAAAATCTTCAGAACCTAATACAGTAAAAGTCTCTTCAATCAGTATTTCGTAGTTACAAAAGTAGAACATCTTCAGAACCTAATACAGTAAAAGTCTCTTCAATCAAAGCAGTATCTCGTAGTTACAAAAGTAGAACATCTTCAGAACCTAATACAGTAAAAGTCTCTTCAATCAAAGCAGTATCTCGTAGTTACAAAAGTGGAACATCTTCAGAACCTAATACAGTAAAAGTCTCTTCAATCAGTAACTCGTAGTTACAAAAGTAGAACATCTTCAGAACCTAATACAGTAAAAGTCTCTTCAATCAAAGCAGTATCTCGTAGTTACAAAAGTAAAACATCTTCAGAACCTAATACAGTAAAAGTCTCTTCAATCAGTATCTCGTAGTTACAAAAGTAGAACATCTTCAGAACCTAATACAGTAAAAGTCTCTTCAATCAAAGCAGTATCTCGTAGTTACAAAAGTGGAACATCTTCAGAACCTAATACAGTAAAAGTCTCTTCAATCAAAGCAGTATCTCGTAGTTACAAAAGTAGAACATCTTCAGAACCTAATACAGTAAAAGTCTCTTCAATCAAAGCAGTATCTCGTAGTTACAAAAGTAGAACATCTTCAGAACCTAATACAGTAAAAGTCTCTTCAATCAAAGCAGTATCTCGTAGTTACAAAAGTGGAAAATCTTCAGAACCTAATACAATAAAAGTCTCTTCAATCAAAGCAGTATCTCGCAGTTACAAAAGTAGAACATCTTCAGAACCTATTACAGTAAAAGTCTCTTCAATCAAAGTAGTATCTCGTAGTTACAAAAGTGGTACATCTTCAGAACCTAATACAGTAAAAGTCTCTTCAATCAGTATCTCGTAGCTACAAAAGTAGAACATCTTCAGAACCTAATACAGTAAAAGTCTCTTCAATCAAAGCAGTATCTCGTAGTTACAAAAGTGGAACATCTTCAGAACCTAATACAGTAAAAGTCTCTTCAATCAAAGCAGTATCTCGTAGTTACAAAAGTAGAACATCTTCAGAACCTAATACAGTAAAAGTCTCTTCAATCAAAGCAGTATCTCGTAGTTACAAAAGTAGAACATCTTCAGAACCTAATACAGTAAAAGTCTCTTCAATCAAAGCAGTATCTCGTAGTTACAAAAGTGGAAAATCTTCAGAACCTAATACAATAAAAGTCTCTTCAATCAAAGCAGTATCTCGCAGTTACAAAAGTAGAACATCTTCAGAACCTATTACAGTAAAAGTCTCTTCAATCAAAGTAGTATCTCGTAGTTACAAAAGTGGAACATCTTCAGAACCTAATACAGTAAAAGTCTCTTCAATCAGTATCTCGTAGCTACAAAAGTAGAACATCTTCAGAACCTAATACAGTAAAAGTCTCTTCAATCAAAGCAGTATCTCGTAGTTACAAAAGTGGAAAATCTTCAGAACCTAATACAGTAAAAGTCTCTTCAATCAGTATCTCGTAGTTACAAAAGTAGAACATCCTCAGAACCTAATACAGTAAAAGTCTCTTCAATCAAAGCAGTATCTCGTAGTTACAAAAGAAGAACATCTTCAGAACCTAATACAGTAAAAGTCTCTTCAATCAAAGCAGTATCTCGTAGTTACAAAAGTAGAACATCTTCAGAACCTAATACAGTAAAAGTCTCTTCAATCAAAGCAGTATCTCGTAGTTACAAAAGTAGAAAATCTTCAGAACCTAATACAGTAAAAGTCTCTTCAATCAAAGCTGTATCTCGTAGTTACAAAAGTAGAACATCTTCAGAACCTAATACAGTAAAAGTCTCTTCAATCAAAGCAGTATCTCGTAGTTACAAAAGTAGAACATCTTCAGAACCTAATACAGTAAAAGTCTCTTCAATCAAAGCAGTATCTCGTAGTTACAAAAGTAGAAAATCTTCAGAACCTAATACAGTAAAAGTCTCTTCAATCAAAGCAGTATCTCGTAGTTACAAAAGTAGAACATCTTCAGAACCTAATACAGTAAAAGTCTCTTCAATCAGTATCTCGTAGTTACAAAAGTAGAACATCTTCAGAACCTAATACAGTAAAAGTCTCTTCAATCAGTATCTCGTAGTTACAAAGGTGGAAAATCTTCAGAACCTAATACAATAAAAGTCTCTTCAATCAGTATCTCGTAGTTACAAAAGTAGAACATCTTCAGAACCTAATACAGTTAAAGTCTCTTCAATCAAAGCAGTATCTCGTAGTTACAAAAGTAGAACATCTTCAGAACCTAATACAGTAAAAATCTCTTCAATCAGTATCTCGTAGTTACAAAAGTGGAAAATCTTCAGAACCTAATACAGTAAACATCTCTTCAATCAGTATCTCGTAGTTACAAAAGTAGAACATCTTCAGAACCTAATACAGTAAAAGTCTTTTCAATCAAAGCAGTATCTCGTAGTTACAAAAGTAGAACATCTTCAGAACCTAATACAGTAAAAGTCTCTTCAATCAGTATCTCGTAGTTACAAAAGTAGAACATCTTCAGAACCTAAGACAGTAAAAGTCTCTTCAATCAAAGCAGTATCTCGTAGTTACAGAAGTAGAAAATCTTCAAGACCTAATACAGTAAAAGTCTCTTCAATCAAAGCAGTAACTCGTAGTTACAAAAGTAGAACATCTTCAGAACCTAATACAGTAAAAGTCTCTTCAATCAAAGCAGTATCTCGTAGTTACAAAAGTAGAATGTCGTCAGAACCTAATACAGTAAAAGTCTCTTCAATCAATGCAGTATCTCGTAGTTACAAAAGTAGAACATCTTCAGAACCTATTACAGTAAAAGTCTCGTCAATCAAAGCAGTATCTCGTAGTTACAAAAGTGGAAAATCTTCAGAACCTAATACAGTAAAAGTCTCTTCAATCAAAGCAGTATCTCGTAGTTACAAAAGTAGAACATCTTCAGAACCTAATACAGTAAAAGTCTCTTCAATCAAAGCAGTATCTCGTAGTTACAAAAGTGGAAAATCTTCAGAACTTAATACAGTAAAAGTCTCTTCAATCAAAGCAGTATCTCGTAGTTACAAAAGTGGAAAATCTTCAGAACCTAATACAGTAAAAGTCTCTTCAATCAAAGCAGTATCTCGTAGTTACAAAAGTGGAAAATCTTCAGAACCTAATACAGTAAAAGTCTCTTCAATCAAAGCAGTATCTCGTAGTTACAAAAGTGGAAAATCTTCAGAACCTAATACAGTAAAAGTCTCTTCAATCAAAGCAGTATCTCGTAGTTACAAAAGTGGAAAATCTCAGAACCTAATACAGTAAAATTCTCTTCAATCAAAGCAGTATCTCATAGTTACAAAAGCGGGAAATCTTCAGAACCTAATACAACATGTACAAATAACATTTTGCTTCTTTAAACTAAATTCATAAGAGAAAAAAATCAAATATTTTGCAATCTAATTGTCCCATTTCATGGCTATTGTTTTTTTCTTTCTTCTGATTCCTAAATGTATAGTTGAGAGATACATTTATAAAAGGTCAGAGAATCTTCTATAAGATTTTCCAAAATCGGAGGTCAAATATTTTGAAATCAAATCGTCCCGTGCCACAGCGTACTTAAATGATGATATGCCTTTCGGATATTTACCAAAGATGGAATTCTAATGTTTCGAATTGTCATGCCCGGAAGCATATACCTCTCAAATAATAATAACATTAGGCTAGTACAAGCTCCAAAACCGTTGAGGGGTTGTACAGCAATGTATAAGAACAATACATTATTTGACCTCGACGACCTTGAGATCTAAGGTCAATGTCGTAGTGACGTCCATCTTATATTCGACATTCCGCCACATCTTATTTCAACATACAACAATATGAAGGATTTAGTATAAAGACGAAAAAAGATTTTGCCCTGAATTTCATGGTTTGCTCCAAAACTTCAAAATTGTATTGGTAGCCATAATTTATTCATGTCTTGGTGGCCATACTTGAATTTCATAAATTTCACCATATTTTAAGGATCAGTCCGTGCCTATAATTTCGTATGCTTATACTATGCCAATAGAATCAAAAACTGTTAATTACAAACGCGTGTTCCATGATCTCAATATTGACGATTTCAAATCTAAGCCTCCTGGTTGCACCTGTGCAAGTTCCCCATTCATATATAATCCGACTGGCCACGTAATAACTGGTGACCTTAAAATTATCAACAATACCTTTCTACGAGACGTGTTCGCCAAAGGGCATAAATATCGTGAGCCTAAATCCATAAACTGGAAACATGACTTTAAAATACTTATGGATTCCGTCGAGAATTACGCCAGACAATGAGCAAAACGTGAAAAGGAGGACTTTGATACTCTTTCCAAATGAATGAAGAGTGTGAGGTTGCTTATACAGATTAGAATTAAAATACTCAGTGGGTCTATGAGCACTCGCTCTACATCAATCTTTAAAGACCCAAATGTTGCTAAACCCCTGTCTCTCCTTTATGATAAATATGTTATTGTCTCCGCCGACAAGACCCCTAACAATATTGTTTTTGTGTGTAATTCACATTACATAGACTGCTTGATAAAATAATTGGGTATTGACAATTCATTTGGCAACCCTACATATACCCCGACGACACTTACGAAAGAGGAAATCCTGGACAATCATAGGTCTGTGTTATGTTCCTTTGGAATTTCAACCAAAGATGAAGAACTTGATCTACCATCACTCTATTGGATTCCTAAATTACACAAGTGTCATTTCAAACAGCGCTATATTGATGGGTCTGCCAAATGCTCCACGAAACCTCTTTCGAAATTATTAACATGTATTCTATCGGCGGTCAAAACCGGGCTTCAGAGTTACTGTAACACTAGCTACTCGAGAGGTGGTGTGAATCAGATGTGGATTCTGAAGAACTATAAAGATATGTTAGAGTACATACAATCTAGGTCCTACTCCTCCTGCAACATCATTAAAAAATTTGACTTCTCTACCCTCTACACAACTATTCCTCACTCTAAGCTGAAGGACAAATTAAGGGAATTGGTGCAACTGTGTTTCATAAAAAAAGAATGGCCAACGTAGATACAAATACCTTGTGCTAGGAAGGGAAGATCTTATTTTGTAAAACATCACTCTGATTCTACCAAAAAGTTCTCTGAAACTGATATCAACATGCTCGAGATTTTGATTGACAACATATTTGTTCTCTTTGGTGGACGTGTTTTTCATCAGACAGTCGGCATACCTATGGGTACACACTGTGCCTCTCCTCTCGCCGACTTGTTCCTTTATTCGTATGAGGAAGACTTCAAACAGGGGCTTCTCAAAAAACGAAAAGAAGCTAGCCCGATCCTTTAATTTCACGTTCCGCAATATAAATGATGTCCTTTCACTAAATAATTCTAGGCTTGGTGATTTCGTTGATCGCATCTATCCCATTGAGCGTGAAATAAAGGATACCGCAGATACAGATAGGTCTGCTTCATACCTTGACCTACACCTCGAAATTAGCAGTAAGGGGCGGTTAAGAACGACACTTTACGACAAAAAAGATGATTTCAATTTCCCCATTGTGAACCTTCCATTCATATGTAGCAACATTCCAGCGGCACCTGCATATGGAGTATATATCTCTCAGTTGATACGATATTTCAGAGCTTGTGGTTCCTATCAGGCTTTTCCTGATAAAGGGTTGCTGCCAACAAGGAAGCTACTGAACCAAGGGTTCCTCTTAGTTAAGTTGAAGTCATCGCTTTGAAAGTTTTATGGTCGCCACCATGACTTGATTGACCGTTATGGAATATCTGTGTCATTAATGACCACGGATATGTTCCACTTGTCGTAAACACTTCCAGGTCTTTTCCTCGTGCATGACTCATTCATCACCGGGTTTGTAACTAGATTAACACGACGAGTGTCACTAGTGGATCAGGAACTGCTTACCCTTCCGGAGCACCTGAGTTCACCCCCGGTTTGTAGTGGGGTTCGTGTTACTCGATCTTTAGTTTATATGTATGTTTTGTAGATCGTTGTTTGTCCTTTGGTACTTTTTCTTTTGGCCATTATGTTTGTCTGTTCTTCTTCGATTTACGGATTCTGATTACCCCTTTGGTATCTGCAAGCTCTTCTTTCAAAATCTTATTATGCTATAAACGTTAGAGAAACCGAAGAGGCAATCAAGAATATACAATCCAGAGAAACTAGCAACATTGGGTACACAAGACACAGGACGAATAGAAACAAAACAAAAAAACACAACATAGAAAACTAAAAATATGAGCAACACGAATCCCACCAAAATCTGAGGTGAACCCTGGTGCTCGCGAAGAGTAAGCATTTCCTTCCTCTCATAAGACATCCACCATGTAATAGTAGGTAAAGTAATCCTAATTTGTCATTAAGTTATGTCAGTGGTTACTGCGATTCATCTTCACCCAAAATTATAACATTTGGTTGAACTCGCCAGCCCCCATGACATCACTAATCTATCATAATTAACGGATCCTTTCTTCGGATTACCCGTTAGTAAAAATATAATTCATATAGAGTTTATTAATCACAATTTCCACATTTATATCTAATAAATATTTCTTTCGAAAATGTCTAAACATATCCCTTAGCATCAACTTTAGATGACAACCAGTTGTCAAAATAAATACAAGGACATACAACTGACCTTTGTAACATCGCCAAACTTTCTTCTGAGTGGACAGAATCGAAGTACATTTTGTAGTTTGTTCATTTCAAAATGTCTGCCATGATTATTATCCCTTTATACTCTTTAAACTTTATTCCAAATCATACAACATTAAATACAGAAAGTACTATACCAGCATTGTTTACAGAAAGTACTGTACCAGCATTGTTTACAGAAAGTACTGTACCAGCATTGTTTACAGAAAGTACTGTACCAGCATTGTTTACAGAAAGCACTGTACCAGCATTGTTTACAGAAAGTACTGTACCAGCATTGTTTGAAACATACAACATTAAATACAGAAAGTACTCTACCAGCATTGTTTGAATCATACAACATTAAATACAGAAAGTACTGTACCAGCATTGTTTGAATCATACAACATTAAATACAGAAAGTACTCTACCAGCATTGTTTGAATCATACAACATTAAATACAGAAAGTAATGTACCAGCATTGTTTACAGAAAGTACTGTACCAGCATTGTTTGAAACATACAACATTAAATACAGAAAGTACTGTACCAGCATTGTTTGAAACATACAACATTAAATACAGAAAGTATTGTACCAGCATTGTTTGAAACATGCAACATTAAATACAGAAAGTACTGTACCAGCATTGTTTACAGAAAGTACTGTACCAGCATTGTTTGAAACATACAACATTAAATACAGAAAGCACTGTACCAGCATTGTTTGAAACATACAACATTAAATACAGAAAGTACTGTACCAGCATTGTTTGAAACATACAACATTAAATACAGAAAGTACTGTACCAGCATTGTTTGAAACATACAACATTAAATACAGAAAGTACTGTACCAGCATTGTTTGAAACATACAACATTAAATACAGAAAGTACTGTACCAGCATTGTTTGAAACATACAACATTAAATACAGAAAGTACTGTACCAGCATTGTTTGAAACATACAACATTAAATACAGAAAGCACTGTACCAGCATTGTTTGAAACATACAACATTAAATACAGAAAGTACTGTACCAGCATTGTTTGAAACATACAACATTAAATACAGAAAGTACTGTACCAGCATTGTTTGAAACATACAACATTAAATACAGAAAGTACTGTACCAGCATTGTTTGAAACATACAACATTAAATACAGAAAGTACTGTACCAGCATTGTTTGAAACATACAACATTAAATACAGAAAGTACTGTACCAGCATTGTTTGAAACATACAACATTAAATACAGAAAGCACTGTACCAGCATTGTTTGAAACATACAACATTAAATACAGAAAGTACTGTACCAGCATTGTTTGAAACATACAACATTAAATACAGAAAGTACTGTACCAGCATTGTTTGAAACATACAACATTAAATACAGAAAGTACTGTACCAGCATTGTTTGAAACATACAACATTAAATACAGAAAGTACTGTACCAGCATTGTTTGAAACATACAACATTAAATACAGAAAGTACTGTACCAGCATTGTTTGAAACATACAACATTAAATACAGAAAGTACTGTACCAGCATTGTTTGAAACATACAACATTAAATACAGAAAGTACTGTACCAGCATTGTTTGAAACATACAACATTAAATACAGAAAGTACTGTACCAGCATTGTTTGAAACATACAACATTAAATACAGAAAGTACTGTACCAGCATTGTTTGAAACATACAACATTAAATACAGAAAGTACTGTACCAGCATTGTTTGAAACATACAACATTAAATACAGAAAGTACTGTACCAGCATTGTTTGAAACATACAACATTAAATACAGAAAGTACTGTACCAGCATTGTTTGAAACATACAACATTAAATACAGAAAGTACTGTACCAGCATTGTTTGAAACATACAACATTAAATACAGAAAGTATTGTACCAGCATTGTTTGAAACATACAACATTAAATACAGAAAGTACTGTACCAGCATTGTTTGAATCATACAACATTAAATACAGAAAGTAATGTACCAGCATTGTTTGAAACATACAATTTTGTATAGTTTCTATTAAAACAACATGTTCTGGGACATCTAATATTATGCTCTTTACTCAGTATAATGTCTATAAGTGTACCATCAGATCTAAATCTGTGAATGTTGTAAGAATTATAGCCCACAATATATACGTTGCCATGGTTATCTGTTGTTATACACACCATGCCACGTAGATCAGGTGAAGTAATATAGGTAAATATTTCTTTACCATCAAGTTTTATACAATACAAAGAAAAAAATCACTGTACCATATGTTACCATGACTACATAGAGTAATATACAACAGTGTACGATCTTCTTTCTTCGTTTTAATTTTTCTAATCGGATGACCCTGATGATCCAAAACGTGCACTAAACCTTTACTACCAACAAATAAGTTAGTATTCGATGCTGCCATGCCTCCATGTTGTGATCCAGGAATGTGTATTTCATTATATACTTATTTTTTCACTATATCTATAAATTGTATATATTCACTGTTATCAGAAGACACCACCACCGTATTAGTACCAGGTATTGTAGTTATATCACTTTGGTTATACTTGGTCTTTATCTGGTACTGGTACTGGTTGTTATCGTTATAAACCAGTAGTCTAGACTCCGTATTGTCACATAGCACTATCATATCATTATCAATTACTGTTATTCTGTCTATTTCTGCACAGCCATGCCGAGATTTCATGTTAATATTACAATCATGGATGAATGACGAAAGCTGATGTGTACCCACAACTGCCATTATTGTCTGAAGTTGTTTGATTGGTACAAACGTAATTTCACAAGGATTTTCTACTATACTAATGGATCCGATTGATTTAATTCTTTTCCACAAGGATTTTCTACTATACTAATGGATCCGATTGATTTAATTCTTTTCCACAAGGATTTTCTACTATACTAATGGATCCGATTGATTTAATTCTTTTCCACAAGGATTTTCTACTATACTAATGGATCCGATTGATTTAATTCTTTTCCACAAGGATTTTCTACTATACTAATGGACCCATTGATTTAATTCTTTTCCACAAGGATTTTCTACTATACTAATGGATCCGATTGATTTAATTCTTTTCCACAAGGATTTTCTACTATACTAATGGATCCGATTGATTTAATTCTATCACACGGTTCGTTGGTTTCAAATTTAAAGGTTGAATATTTTCCACTTTATGTTAAAATTACTTTTTTTTCTTCTACATCTGAGAGATCTGTGTTCAAAGTTTGTGCTAGAAGAAATGTTTGCTTGTCAGACCCCTGCTTCTCTACAAATGTATCCTTCTCCTTTATTATGTATTCTTCAATCTGTTTTGTTTGAGATATTTCTTCTTGTATATTTGCTATTACGTTGTCTTTTTGTCTCTGTACATTATCTAATAAAGTCGTCTCAAGTGATTCTAAGTAACGAATCCATCCTTGTTTTACATTTATGATTTTGTCTTTCACTTGTTTTATCTCGTTATTGAGACTTTCAATGTGTCCTCTCCTATCTTTTGTAAATGCATTGTCTGTTGCCAATACCTGTTTTATAAGCTCGACGGAATCTGAAATATATTACATCGTTACAATTATTTGTCGACAACGGACGCAAAGTGATGACAGTAGTTCATACGACACTTATATTATATTATGCGTACATGATATTTATTTTATACGCACATTTATTTGGTTGGTACATTATTCTATAATTTTATGCGCACATTATCATTATCTTGTGTGCGCATTATGTAATTTGGTGTGCACGTTTTAATTATTTTGTGTGCACACTATATGATTTTGCGCTGAGACTATAATTCATTTAGTGCACACATTGTATTATTTGGGGAGCACATTATAACTACTTTGTGCGCATATTATATTTATTTGTTACGCATATTATAAATACTTTGTGCGAGCAATATATAATTGTATGCGCACATAATATTTATGTATTGTGCACAATAGATTTTTTTGGTAGGGCAATTTCGCGCGCTCCTGTTGTTATTTGGTGTACACTTTATATTTATTAGGCAGTAAAATTTGGTGATTCTATTATGAAACTAACAAAAGGCTCCTGAAGCTGTTGGGTAAATTATTCAACAAAATTGATGGAGTTTTTGTAATCAAAATATGGCTATTTTAATGATAGAATCATAAGCCAATGGGTTGCAGTACTTAATATTGATCTTTGACCCTTAGGCGCTAATACCTATTTCATATGGCTTGAAGCTGTCCCTGTATTTGGTCAAATTAAAAAAAATTCTTGGGAGTTTGCAGCTTCTGAACCCCCAGCTGTATGGGCTTGTTGAGCTCGCCAAAATTTATTCACAGCCTACACCTTGCCATTTGGATTCTCGAATTATTCGTTGGTGCACCGCTTAACAGTTCTACAGCTCAGCCCTTAGCCTAGAGCCAATCGGAACCATAAAAAGACATCTGAATTCTCAATTCTCAGGTCTCGCTTAAGCATATTTCCCTATTGTTGCTGGTTGTGTGCATCTGAGGACATGCTGGGCAGCTTTGTGGGTTGTGCCCTATGAAACATTAACCATTATTATTATTATTATTATATTGATCTATTTTTACACTCCTTTTTCAATTTTCAAGAAAGTTTATTGGTCAATATATTTAGGATATTCTCTGTGTGTTTTTCTCCCTAAATGAAATTCGATACATGCGGAGTCTCCGTATTATATTCTGACACCCCCCCCCCAATCGTAAGATTATACTCTAGCCCGGGAGGGAGCGTGCTGGGCAGGTCTATGGTTGGGACCTGGAAACGGTCACCATTACCTAGTACAGGATTTTACCCTTTTAAATGATGTCTATATTTGTCCTTATTTCTAAATGATAACACTATTTATACTAAATGATAACACTATGTATACTAAATGATAACACTATTTATACTAAGTGATAACACTATTTATACTAAATGATAACACTATTTATACTAAATGATAACACTATTTATACTAAATTATAACACTATTTATACTAAATGATAACACTATTTATACTAAATGATAACACTATTTATGCTAAATGATAACACTATTCATACTAAATGATAACACTATTTATACAAAATGATAACACTATTAATACTAAATGATAACACTATTTATACTAAATGATAACACTATTTATACTAAATTATAACACTATTTATGCTAAATGATAACACTATTTATACTTAATGATAACACTATTTATACTAAATGATAACACTATTTATACTAAATGATAACCACTATTTATACTAAGTGATAACACTATTTATACTAAGTGATAACACTATTTATACTAAATGATAACACTATTTATACTAAATGATAACACTATTTATACTAAATGATAACACTATTTATACTAAATTATAACACTATTTATGCTAAATGATAACACTATTTATACTAAATGATAACACTATTTATACTAAATGATAACACTATTTATACTAAATGATAACCACTATTTATACTAAGTGATAACACTATTTATACTAAGTGATAACACTATTTATACTAAGTGATAATACTATTTATGCTAAATGATAACACTATTTATACTAAATGATAACACTATTTATACTAAATGATAATATACAATTATAGTCTTTTGTTGAGATCAATACGAGTTGCTATGGACCTTAAAACGATATTCACCGAAGCCTCTAGGCTTCGGTGAATGTCGTTTTTAAGGTCCATAAAAACTCGCATTAACCGATGCAAAAGACTGTAATTGTTTTATTACATTAAAATAGAAAGTGAAAGTGACACCAGGTCAATATGAAATTAATCACTTCATTATGACGTCATACATAATGCAATAGAAAGTGAAAGTGAAAGCGAGTCAATACGAGTTTTAATCAAACAATATCAAATTTTACGGAATGTCAGGTGACAGCATGATAGCCAATAAAATTGCTTAAATAAAACCATTATGTAATAACACTATTTATACTAAATGATAACCACTATTTATACTAAATGATAACACTATTTATATTAAATGATAACACTATTTATACTAAATGATAACACTATTTATACTAAATGATAACACTATTTATACTAAATGATAACACTATTTATACTAAATGATAACACTATTTATACTAAATGATAACCACTATTAATACTAAATGATAACCACTATTTATACTAAGTGATAACACTATTTATACTAAATGATAACGCTATTTATATTAAATGACAACACTATTTATACTAAATGATAACCACTATTTATACTAAATGATAACACTATTTATACTAAATGATAACACTATTTATACTAAATGATAACACTATTTATACTAAATGATAACACTATTTATACTAAGTGATAACACTATTTATATTAAATTATAACACTATTTATACAAAATGATAACACTATTTATACTAAATGATAACACTATTAATACTAAATGACAACACTATTTATACTAAGTGATAACACTATTTATACTAAATGATAACACTATTTATACTAAATGATAACACTATTTATACTAAATGATAACACTATTTATACTAAATGATAACACTATTTATACTAAATGATAGCACTATTTATACTAAATGATAACACTATTTATACTAAGTGATAACACTATTTATACTAAATGATAACACTATTTATACTAAATGATAACACTATTTATACTAAATGATAGCACTATTTATACTAAATGATAACACTATTTATACTAAATGATAACACTATTTATACTAATTGATAACACTATTTATATTAAATGATAACCACTATTTATACTAAGTGATAACACTATTTATACTAAGTGATAACACTATTTATACTAAGTGATAATACTATTTATGCTAAATGATAACACTATTTATACTAAATGATAACACTCTTTATACTAAATGATAATATACAATTATAGTCTTTTGTTGAGGTCAATACGAGTTGCTATGGACCTTAAAACGATATTCACCGAAGCCTCTAGGCTGAGGTGAATGTCGTTTTTAAGGTCCATAAAAACTCGCATTAACCTATGCAAAAGACTGTAATTGTTTTATTACATTAAAATAGAAAGTGAAAGTGAAACCAGGTCAATATGAAATTAATCACTTCATTATGACGTCATACATAATGCAATAGAAAGTGAAAGTGAAAGCGAGTCAATACGAGTTTTAATCAAACAATATCAAATTTTACGGAATGTCAGGTGACAGCATGATAGCCAATAAAATTGCTTAAATAAAACCATTATGTAATAACACTATTTATACTAAATGATAACCACTATTTATACTAAATGATAACACTATTTATACTAAATCATAACACTATTTATACTAAATGATAACACTATTTATACTAAATGATAACACTGTTTATACTAAATGATAACCACTATTTATACTAAATGATAACACTATTTATATTTATACTAAATGATAACCACTATTTATACTAAGTGATAACACTATTTATACTAAATGATAACCACTATTTATACTAAGTGATAACACTATTTATACTAAATGATACCACTATTTATACTAAATGATAACACTATTTATACTAAATGATAACCACTATTTATACTAAATGATAACCACTATTTATACTAAGTGATAACACTATTTATACTAAATGATAACACTATTAATACTAAATGATAACACTATTTATGCTAAATGATAACCACTATTTATACTAAATGATAACACTATTTATATTAAATGATAACCACTATTTATACTAAGTGATAACACTATTTATACTAAATGAGAACACTATTTATACTAAATGATAACACTATGTATACTAAATGATAACACTATTTATACTAAATGATAACACTATTTATATTAAATGATAACACTATTTATACTAAATGATAACACTATTTATACTAAATGATAACACTATTTATACTAAATGATAACACTATTTATACTAAATGATAACACTATTTATACTAAATGATAACCACTATTAATACTAAATGATAACCACTATTTATACTAAGTGATAACACTATTTATACTAAATGATAACACTATTTATATTAAATGACAACACTATTTATACT
Source organism: Bathymodiolus septemdierum (assembly GCA_963383655.1). Lineage (NCBI taxonomy): Eukaryota > Metazoa > Mollusca > Bivalvia > Mytilida > Modiolidae > Bathymodiolus > Bathymodiolus septemdierum. The sequence goes on from OY726518.1 coordinate 37,846,319, forward strand.
AAATGATAACCACTATTTATACTAAATGATAACACTATTTATACTAAATGATAACACTATTTATACTAAATGATAACACTATTTATACTAAATGATAACACTATTTATACTAAGTGATAACACTATTTATATTAAATTATAACACTATTTATACAAAATGATAACACTATTTATACTAAATGATAACACTATTAATACTAAATGACAACACTATTTATACTAAGTGATAACACTATTTATACTAAATGATAACACTATCTATACTAAATGATAACACTATTTATACTAAATGATAACACTATTTATACTAAATGATAACACTATTTATACTAAATGATAGCACTATTAATACTAAATGATAACACTATTTATACTAAGTGATAACACTATTTATACTAAATGATAACACTATTTATACTAAATGATAACACTATTTATACTAAATGATAACACTATTTATACTAAATGATAACACTATTTATACTAAATGATAACACTATTTATACTAATTGATAACACTATTTATATTAAATGATAACCACTATTTATACTAAGTGATAACACTATTTATACTAAGTGATAACACTATTTATACTAAGTGATAATACTATTTATGCTAAATGATAACACTATTTATACTAAATGATAACACTATTTATACTAAATGATAATATACAATTATAGTCTTTTGTTGAGGTCAATACGAGTTGCTATGGACCTTAAAACGATATTCACCGAAGCCTCTAGGCTTCGGTGAATGTCGTTTTTAAGGTCCATAAAAACTCGCATTAACCTATGCAAAAGACTGTAATTGTTTTATTACATTAAAATAGAAAGTGAAAGTGAAACCAGGTCAATATGAAATTAATCACTTCATTATGACGTCATACATAATGCCATAGAAAGTGAAAGTGAAAGCGAGTCAATACGAGTTTTAATCAAACAATATCAAATTTTACGGAATGTCAGGTGACAGCATGATAGCCAATAAAATTGCTTAAATAAAACCATTATGTAATAACACTATTTATACTAAATGATAACCACTATTTATACTAAATGATAACACTATTTATACTAAATCATAACACTATTTATACTAAATGATAACACTATTTATACTAAATGATTACACTGTTTATACTAAATGATAACCACTATTTATACTAAATGATAACACTATTTATATTTATACTAAATGATAACCACTATTTATACTAAGTGATAACACTATTTATACTAAATGATAACCACTATTTATACTAAGTGATAACACTATTTATACTAAATGATACCACTATTTATACTAAATGATAACACTATTTATACTAAATGATAACCACTATTTATACTAAATGATAACCACTATTTATACTAAGTGATAACACTATTTATACTAAATGATAACACTATTAATACTAAATGATAACACTATTTATGCTAAATGATAACCACTATTTATACTAAATGATAACACTATTTATATTAAATGATAACCACTATTTATACTAAGTGATAACACTATTTATACTAAATGAGAACACTATTTATACTAAATGATAACACTATGTATACTAAATGATAACACTATTTATACTAAATGATAACACTATTCGTACTAAATGATAGCACTATTTATACTAAGTGATAACACTATTAATACTAAATGATAACACTATTTATACTAAATGATAACACTATTCAAACTAAATGATAACACTATTTATACTAAATGATAACACTATTTATACTAAATGATAACACTATTTACACTAAATGATAACACTATTTATACTAAATGATAACACTATTTATACTAAATGATAACACTATTTATACTATATGATAACACTATTTACACTAAATGATAACAATATTTATACTAAATGATAACACTATTTATACTAAATGATAACACTATTAATACTAAATGATTACCACTATTTATACTAAGTGATAACACTATTTATACTAAGTGATAACACTATTTATGCTAAGTAATAATACTATTTATACTAAATGATAACACTATTTATACTAAATTATAACACTATTTATACTAAATGATAATATACAATTATAGTCTTTTGTTGAGGTCAATACGAGTTGCTATGGACCTTAAAACGATATTCACCGAAGCCTCTAGGCTGAGGTGAATATCGTTTTTAAGGTCCATAAAAACTCGCATTAACCGATGCAAAAGACTGTAATTGTTTTATTGCATTAAAATAGAAAGTGAAAGTGAAACCAGGTCAATATGAAATTAATCACTTCATTATGACGTCATACATAATGCAATAGAAAATGAAAGTGAAAGCGAGTCAATGCGAGTTTTAATCAAACAATATCAAATTTTAAGGAATGTCAGGTGACAGCATGATAGCCAATAAAATTGCTTAAATAAAACCATTATGTAATAACACTATTTATACTAAATGATAACCACTATTTATACTAAATGATAACACTATTTATACTAAATGATAACACTATTTATACTAAATGATAACACTATTTATACTAAATGATAACACTATTCATACTAAATGATAACACTATTCATACTAAATGATAACACTATTTATACTAAATGATAACACTATTTATACTAAGTGATAACACTATTAATACTAAGTGATAACACTATTTATACTAAATGATAACACTATTTATACTAAATGATAACACTATTTATACTAAATGATAACACTATTTATACTAAATGATAACACTATTTATACTAAATGATAACACTATTTATACTAAATGATAAAACTATTTATACTAAATCATAACACTATTTATACTAAATGATAACACTATTTATACTAAATGATAACCACTATTTATACTAAATGATAACCACTATTTATACTAAATGATAACACTATTTATACTAAATGATAACACTATTTATACTAAATGATAACACTATTTATACTAAATGATAACACTATTTATACTAAATCATAACACTATTTATACTAAATGATAACACTATTTATACTAAATGATAACCACTATTTATACTAAATGATAACCACTATTCATACTAAATGATAACACTATTTATACTAAATGATAACACTATTTATACTAAATGATAACACTATTCATACTAAATGATAACACTATTTATACTAAATGATAACCACTATTTATACTAAATGTTAACACTATTTATACTAAATGATAACACTATTTATACTAAATGATAACACTATTCATACTAAATGATAACACTATTTATACTAAATGATAACCACTATTTATACTAAATGATAACACTATTCATACTAAATGATAACACTATTTATACTAAATGATAACACTATTTATACTAAATGATAACACTATTCATACTAAATGATAACACTATTTATACTAAATGATAACACTATTTATACTAAATGATAACACTATTTATACTAAATGATAACACTATTCATACAAAATGATAACACTATTTATGCTAAGTGATAACACTATTTATACTAAATGATAACACTATTTATACTAAATGATAACACTATTTATACTAAATGATAACACTATTTATACTAAATGATAACACTATTTATACTAAATGATAACACTATTTATACTAAATGATAACACTATTTATACTAAATGATAACACTATTTATACTAAATGATAACACTATTTATACTAAATGATAACACTATTTATACTAAATGATAACACTATTTATGCTCACCACATGTGATCTCGTTTTCTAATTTCAATATGGTAAACTACATGTTCACGTCTGTTTAGAATATTTAAATGTTTATCCAATGTATGGGTAGGCGGAGTTTGTTTTCAAGGGAACAGGTAAAATAAAATTCATAATACATGTGTTTACTATAAAACTGTAGTTGATTTTATGCTTCTCGTTAAATTAGAACAATAACAAAATGTATACTACCTGTACGTTACAGATTTTAAATGATACCTGTAGTTGTAGATCTGTTGTTAGTTAATACGTGTTTGTTTGTATATTCCCTAATTGATCTATTTTTACTTTCCTTTTTCAATTTTCAAGAAAGTTTATTGGTCACTATATTTAGGATATTCTCTGTGTGTTTATTAATTATACTTTCATTTCATATCTCAACTACACGTTGTGTTTGGAATTACACTTTATCTTTAAACTCATATTGATCGTATTTTGGACATGTCAGATTACAAGAGAGGAAATTTCCTTCTTTTGGTTATCACTGATTTTCATCAGATACCAGAAAAATTATCAAAATAACGTTGATATCTGGTTTTAAATACCGGTAGTCATTTATATTGCAAATATAGCAAATTCTAGTATACTGACATTAGTCAACTAAAAAAGGAGGTACAGATACTGTGCTTCGACGAACAGATCACATGGGCTTCGTACCATTGGTTGATACATTAACAAGTAAAGTGAAATAACAGAGCTCCGATCTATAATATTACAATACTGATCGACGGTCTGTCAGTTTCCCATTGACCAATGCAACTGTACTGAGACCATATGGATAGAAAACAAGATGACAAGAATTAAATGGGATAAAGTATATATTCTAATTAAGAAATAAATCATGGAAGCCAGAATTTGTTGGGAGTTTTAACATGGATTGGCGATATTAGTATTTTATCCCAAACCAGAGGCGAGGGATAACATTTACTAATATCCGCCAACCCATGTTAAAACTCAAAACACATTCTGGCTTCCACGATTTATTTCGATTCTGATATATCTAAGAGTACAAATACGGTAGTATACTTTGATTGGAAGACGGTAATTTATATTTACCCTTGCGGAAAATGTCGCACACAATTTATGCTGCCAATGGAAAAGCTAGTTCCATTCACCGGCGCATGTGCGAATGAGATTATACCATCGATAAATCGCTCGTTTGTCTACAAAGCGAAAGAAGAACGTGATGTTAGAATAACTTTTAATGCACCGTAATGTCACTTAATCACCATTTAATTGTAGTTCGTTACCATATATAGGGTTGGGGTTTTCTCCACCAATATAACTGACCATCTGGATGTAATTGAAACATCAACTTCAACTTTCAACTTTATTCAATAAACTCAGACGCAGCAGACTGCACTACAGGAGCATCAATTATTTACAGATCATTATCAAAAGATGACAGAATGAGTAGATATTGAATACTTATTACACAAAAACAGATGGTAGGTGATACACAAGTTATTACCGTCAGAGATTACGACTTGGGTTTACTCGACTCGTACTATTTTTAATACCAGGCCATATGCTTAGTATAGTGATATATTCTATTATAAATTCTATCCGAAATAGTGGAAACATTGTTGCACTGGCGTTACCCATATTACATATATAGGTATTTAGTGCAGGTGTACTTTGTAAAGTTTTTATGTCGTTACACTGTGTATAAATATTGATATTTCAGTTATTGTTATTGAATAAAGGTAGAATTTATGATTTGGTCGAAACTCAAAAGTGGATTCAACTACATGTATATTTTTTTCTAATTTGTCTTGTATTTTATTGCGTTTTTAGTTGTCACTTCTCTGTGCAATGTGGCCAGGTTGAGATTACACTACACGGCGTGTGTAGATTTGCTTTCTTGAAGGACTGAGGTTTACAAAAAAAATTGGCGCACAAAATATATGAGCACAACAACGGTACAAAAATATATATAAACTACGTAAACTAAAGGTTTAATGTTCATGTTTACAGTTTATACAACTTATGACAGGAAAATCTTAAGTGGGTTAAACAACAAAAAGTAAATATTAAGTGCACGTGTTTGTTAGTAGATATAACCGTGTCAGTTTATATACATTGCAACTTATTTTTTAATCCTGTATTATGATGGCCGTCAATAATCGTTTGATTATGGCATATCCTTGGAAAGTTTCAAAAACAGACATATACAGACATAATTTAAATCCTTTATTAAACATCACTATGTTTTCTGAACAATAGAATTCATGAAGAATTTTTGTTACTGATTATTTTTGGTATTTTATTTCATTGTATCGTGATCTCTGATCGTACGTCATTGTTTCGCCCCTGTATTCGTTAGTAGGCTTTGTTACTTTTATATATTTATAAATTACATCGAATTACACAAATATACAGATCTATTTGTTATAAAATACAGTAAATATAACAGAAGGTTTTTTTGTTTAAACTTATTAACAAAAGGCTAGTTATTCATTTTTGCAATGTAATAAGGAATAAATAAATAGCAATGTACATTTTTATCGTGGGTTTTGAAATGTTAAAGATTATAGTTACACATGAGTAAAAATCTCAATTATAGATTATTTTGTATAAGAACATGTTGATTTTTTTTCTTTTTGTAACAGGTTTGTTTTGTTGGTATACACTACTCCACCTCCACAGGGATAATCGGACAACCGTTAAAACACATATTACCTTCTAAAATAAACGTGACCAGCATAACATGTAATTTTTATACTATATGTTCTATGTAATGTCAAAAGCTTACATGATGAAATGAAAATGTACAGAACTAATTTAATCTCTGGAATAACCTTCATTATGTACGTTCATAAAAGTATGGAAAGCCAAATAATATAAGTCTTTCGGAACATGAAAACTAAAAAGACTAAACAGGGTATCTTAAATCTGTCATCTATGTCCGAGGGAGGAGAACCTTAGTTTTCATAATCATTACATTATTTGGGTACAGTAAACTTCAATAATAGATATATATAATAAGCCACGTGAGTGCCGAAACACAAACTACTGGATTGATGTTGCCCTCAATAATAGATGTATCTAATAAGTCACGTCAGTGCCGAAACACAAACTACTGGATTGATGATACCCTCAATAATAGATATATCTAATAAGTCACGTCAGTGCCGAAACACAAACTACTGGATTGATGTTACCCTCAATAATAGATGTATCTAATAAGTCACGTCAGAGCCGAAACAAAAACTACTGATGTTACCCTCAATAATAGATATATCTAATAAGTCACGTCAGAGCCGAAACACAAACTACTGCATTGATGTTACCTTCAATAATAGATATATATAATAAGTCACGTCAGTGCCGAAACACAAACTACTGGATTGATGTTACCCTCAATAATAGATATATCTAATAAGCCACGTCAGTGCCGAAACACAAACTACTGGATTGATGTTACCCTCAATAATAGATATATCTAATAAGACACGTCATAGCCGAAACACAAACTACTGGATTGATGTTACCCTTAATAATAGATATATTTAATAAGTCACGTCAGTGCCGAAACACAAACTACTGGATTGATGTTACCCTCAATAATAGATATATCTAATAAGTCACGTCAGAGCCGAAACACAAACTACTGATGTTACCCTCAATAATAGATATATCTAATAAGCCACGACAGAGCCGAAACACAAACTACTGATGTTACCTTCAATAATAGATATATCTAATAAGTCACGTCAGTGCCGAAACACAAACTACTGGATTGATGTTACCCTCAATAATAGATATATTTAATAAGTCACGTCAGTGCCGAAACACAAACTACTGGATTGATGTTACCCTCAATAATAGATATATCTAATAAGTCACGTCAGAGCCGAAACACAAACTACTGGATTGATGTTACCCTCAATAATAGATATATCTAATAAGTCACGTCAGAGCCGAAACACAAACTACTGGATTGATGTTACCCTCAATAATAGATATATATAATAAGTCACGTCAGAGCCGAAACACAAACTACTGATGTTACCCTCAATAATAGATATATCTAATAAGTCACGTCAGAGCCGAAACACAAACTACTGATGTTACCCTCAATAATAGATATATCTAATAAGTCACGTCAGAGCCGAAACACAAACTACTGATGTTACCCTCAATAATAGATATATTTAATAAGTCACGTCAGTGCCGAAACACAAACTACTGGATTGATGTTACCCTCAATAATAGATATATCTAATAAGTCACGTCAGAGCCGAAACACAAACTACTGATGTTACCCTCAATAATAGATATATCTAATAAGCCACGACAGAGCCGAAACACAAACTACTGATGTTACCCTCAATAATAGATATATCTAATAAGTCACGTCAGAGCCGAAACACAAACTACTGGATTGATGTTACCCTCAATAATAGATATATCTAATAAGTCACGTCAGAGCCGAAACACAAACTACTGGATTGATGTTACCCTCAATAATAGATATATATAATAAGTCACGTCAGAGCCGAAACACAAACTACTGGATTGATGTTACCCTTAATAATAGATATATCTAATAAGTCACGTCAGTGCCGAAACACAAACTACTGGATTGATGTTACCCTTAATAATAGATATATATAATAAGTCACGTCAGTGCCGAAACACAAATTACTGGATTGATGTTACCTTCAATAATAGATATATCTAATAAGTCACGTCAGAGCCGAAACACAAACTACTGGATTGATGTTACCCTCAATAATAGATATATCTAATAAGTCACGTCAGAGCCGAAACACAAACTACTGGATTGATGTTACCCTCAATAATAGATATATCTAATAAGTTACGTCAGAGCCGAAACACAAACTACTGATGTTACCCTCAATAATAGATATATCTAATAAGCCACGTCAGAGCCGAAACACAAACTACTAGATTGATGTTACCCTCAATAATAGATATATCTAATAAGTCACGTCAGAGCCGAAACACAAACTACTGATGTTACCTTCAATAATAGATATATCTAATAAGTCACGTGAGTGCCGAAACACAAATTACTGGATTGATGTTACCCTCAATAATAGATATATTTAATAAGTCACGTCAGTGCCGAAACACAAACTACTGGATTGATGTTACCCTCAATAATAGATATATCTAATAAGTCACGTCAGAGCCGAAACACAAACTACTGATGTTACCCTCAATAATAGATATATCTAATAAGCCACGACAGAGCCGAAACACAAACTACTGATGTTACCTTCAATAATAGATATATCTAATAAGTCACGTCAGTGCCGAAACACAAACTACTGGATTGATGTTACCCTCAATAATAGATATATTTAATAAGTCACGTCAGTGCCGAAACACAAACTACTGGATTGATGTTACCCTCAATAATAGATATATCTAATAAGTCACGTCACAGCCGAAACACAAACTACTGGATTGATGTTACCCTCAATAATAGATATATATAATAAGTCACGTCAGAGCCGAAACACAAACTACTGGATTGATGTTACCTTCAATAATAGATATATCTAATAAGTCACGTCAGTGCCGAAACACAAACTACTGGATTAATGTTACCTTCAATAATAGATATATCTAATAATTCACGTCAGAGCCGAAACACAAACTACTGGATTGATGATACCCTCAATAATAGATATATCTAATAAGTCACGTCAGAGCCGAAACACAAACTACTGGATTGATGTTACCCTCAATAATAGATATATCTAATAAGTTACGTCAGAGCCGAAACACAAACTACTGATGTTACCCTCAATAATAGATATATCTAATAAGCCACGTCAGAGCCGAAACACAAACTACTAGATTGATGTTACCCTCAATAATAGATATATCTAATAAGTCACGTCAGAGCCGAAACACAAACTACTGATGTTACCTTCAATAATAGATATATCTAATAAGTCACGTGAGTGCCGAAACACAAATTACTGGATTGATGTTACCCTCAATAATAGATATATTTAATAAGTCACGTCAGTGCCGAAACACAAACTACTGGATTGATGTTACCCTCAATAATAGATATATCTAATAAGTCACGTCAGAGCCGAAACACAAACTACTGATGTTACCCTCAATAATAGATATATCTAATAAGCCACGACAGAGCCGAAACACAAACTACTGATGTTACCTTCAATAATAGATATATCTAATAAGTCACGTCAGTGCCGAAACACAAACTACTGGATTGATGTTACCCTCAATAATAGATATATTTAATAAGTCACGTCACAGCCGAAACACAAACTACTGGATTGATGTTACCCTCAATAATAGATATATCTAATAAGTCACGTCAGAGCCGAAACACAAACTACTGGATTGATGTTACCTTCAATAATAGATATATCTAATAAGTCACGTCAGTGCCGAAACACAAACTACTGGATTAATGTTACCTTCAATAATAGATATATCTAATAATTCACGTCAGAGACGAAACACAAACTACTGGATTGATGTTACCCTCAATAATAGATATATCTAATAAGTCACGTCAGAGCCGAAACACAAACTACTGGATTGATGTTACCCTCAATAATAGATATATCTAATAAGTCACGTCACAGCCGAAACACAAACTACTGGATTGATGTTACCCTCAATAATAGATATATCTAATAAGTCACGTCAGAGCCGAAACACAAACTACTGGATTGATGTTACCTTCAATAATAGATATATCTAATAAGTCACGTCAGTGCCGAAACACAAACTACTGGATTAATGTTACCTTCAATAATAGATATATCTAATAATTCACGTCAGAGACGAAACACAAACTACTGGATTGATGTTACCCTCAATAATAGATATATCTAATAAGTCACGTCAGAGCCGAAACACAAACTACTGGATTGATGTTACCCTCAATAATAGATATATCTAATAAGTCACGTCAGAGCCGAAACACAAACTACTGGATTGATGTTACCCTCAATAATAGATATATATAATAAGTCACGTCAGAGCCGAAACACAAACTACTGATGTTACCCTCAATAATAGATATATCTAATAAGTCACGTCAGAGCCGAAACACAAACTACTGATGTTACCTTCAATAATAGATATATCTAATAAGTCACGTCAGAGCCGAAACACAAACTACTGATGTTACCCTCAATAATAGATATATTTAATAAGTCACGTCAGTGCCGAAACACAAACTACTGGATTGATGTTACCCTCAATAATAGATATATTTAATAAGTCACGTCAGTGCCGAAACACAAACTACTGGATTGATGTTACCCTCAATAATAGATATATCTAATAAGTCACGTCACAGCCGAAACACAAACTACTGGATTGATGTTACCCTCAATAATAGATATATATAATAAGTCACGTCAGAGCCGAAACACAAACTACTGGATTGATGTTACCTTCAATAATAGATATATCTAATAAGTCACGTCAGTGCCGAAACACAAACTACTGGATTAATGTTACCTTCAATAATAGATATATCTAATAATTCACGTCAGAGCCGAAACACAAACTACTGGATTGATGATACCCTCAATAATAGATATATCTAATAAGTCACGTCAGAGCCGAAACACAAACTACTGGATTGATGTTACCCTCAATAATAGATATATCTAATAAGTTACGTCAGAGCCGAAACACAAACTACTGATGTTACCCTCAATAATAGATATATCTAATAAGCCACGTCAGAGCCGAAACACAAACTACTAGATTGATGTTACCCTCAATAATAGATATATCTAATAAGTCACGTCAGAGCCGAAACACAAACTACTGATGTTACCTTCAATAATAGATATATCTAATAAGTCACGTGAGTGCCGAAACACAAATTACTGGATTGATGTTACCCTCAATAATAGATATATTTAATAAGTCACGTCAGTGCCGAAACACAAACTACTGGATTGATGTTACCCTCAATAATAGATATATCTAATAAGTCACGTCAGAGCCGAAACACAAACTACTGATGTTACCCTCAATAATAGATATATCTAATAAGCCACGACAGAGCCGAAACACAAACTACTGATGTTACCTTCAATAATAGATATATCTAATAAGTCACGTCAGTGCCGAAACACAAACTACTGGATTGATGTTACCCTCAATAATAGATATATTTAATAAGTCACGTCAGTGCCGAAACACAAACTACTGGATTGATGTTACCCTCAATAATAGATATATCTAATAAGTCACGTCACAGCCGAAACACAAACTACTGGATTGATGTTACCCTCAATAATAGATATATCTAATAAGTCACGTCAGAGCCGAAACACAAACTACTGGATTGATGTTACCTTCAATAATAGATATATCTAATAAGTCACGTCAGTGCCGAAACACAAACTACTGGATTAATGTTACCTTCAATAATAGATATATCTAATAATTCACGTCAGAGACGAAACACAAACTACTGGATTGATGTTACCCTCAATAATAGATATATCTAATAAGTCACGTCAGAGCCGAAACACAAACTACTGGATTGATGTTACCCTCAATAATAGATATATCTAATAAGTCACGTCAGAGCCGAAACACAAACTACTGGATTGATGTTACCCTCAATAATAGATATATATAATAAGTCACGTCAGAGCCGAAACACAAACTACTGATGTTACCCTCAATAATAGATATATCTAATAAGTCACGTCAGAGCCGAAACACAAACTACTGATGTTACCTTCAATAATAGATATATCTAATAAGTCACGTCAGAGCCGAAACACAAACTACTGATGTTACCCTCAATAATAGATATATTTAATAAGTCACGTCAGTGCCGAAACACAAACTACTGGATTGATGTTACCCTCAATAATAGATATATCTAATAAGTCACGTCAGAGCCGAAACACAAACTACTGATGTTACCCTCAATAATAGATATATCTAATAAGCCACGACAGAGCCGAAACACAAACTACTGATGTTACCCTCAATAATAGATATATCTAATAAGTCACGTCAGAGCCGAAACACAAACTACTGGATTGATGTTACCCTCAATAATAGATATATCTAATAAGTCACGTCAGAGCCGAAACACAAACTACTGGATTGATGTTACCCTCAATAATAGATATATATAATAAGTCACGTCAGAGCCGAAACACAAACTACTGGATTGATGTTACCTTCAATAATAGATATATCTAATAAGTCACGTCAGTGCCGAAACACAAACTACTGGATTAATGTTACCTTCAATAATAGATATATCTAATAATTCACGTCAGAGCCAAAACACAAACTACTGGATTGATGTTACCCTCAATAATAGATATATCTAATAAGTCACGTCAGAGTCGAAACACAAACTACTGGATTGATGTTACCCTCAATAATAGATATATCTAATAAGTCACGTCAGAGCCGAAACACAAACTACTGGATTGATGTTACCCTCAATAATAGATATATCTAATAAGTCACGTCAGAGCCGAAACACAAACTACTGCATTGATGTTACCCTCAATAATAGATATATATAATAAGTCACGTCAGAGCCGAAACACAAACTACTGATGTTACCCTCAATAATAGATATATCTAATAAGTCACGTCAGAGCCGAAACACAAACTACTGATGTTACCCTCAATAATAGATATATCTAATAAGTCACGTCAGAGCCGAAACACAAACTACTGGATTAATGTTACCTTCAATAATAGATATATCTAATAAGTCACGTCAGAGCCGAAACACAAACTACTGGATTGATGTTACCCTCAATAATAGATATATCTAATAATTCACGTCAGAGCCTAAACACAAACTACTGGATTGATGCTACCCTCAATAATAGATATATCTAATAAGTCACGTCAGTGCCGAAACACAAACTACTGATGTTACCCTCAATAATAGATATATCTAATAAGTCACGTCAGAGCCGAAACACAAACTACTGGATTAATGTTACCTTCAATAATAGATATATCTAATAAGTCACGTCAGTGCCGAAACACAAACTACTGGATTGATGTTACCCTCAATAATAGATATATCTAATAAGTCACGTCAGTGCCGAAACACAAACTACTGGATTGATGTTACCCTCAATAATAGATATATCTAATAAGTCACGTCAGAGCCGAAACACAAACTACTGATGTTACCCTCAATAATAGATATATCTAATAAGCCACGACAGAGCCGAAACACAAACTACTGATGTTACCTTCAATAATAGATATATCTAATAAGTCACGTCAGTGCCGAAACACAAACTACTGGATTGATGTTACCCTCAATAATAGATATATTTAATAAGTCACGTCAGTGCCGAAACACAAACTACTGGATTGATGTTACCCTCAATAATAGATATATCTAATAAGTCACGTCAGAGCCGAAACACAAACTACTGGATTGATGTTACCCTCAATAATAGATATATCTAATAAGTCACGTCAGTGCCGAAACACAAACTACTGGATTGATGTTACCTTCAATAATAGATATATCTAATAAGTCACGTCAGAGCCGAAACACAAACTACTGGATTGATGTTACCCTCAATAATAGATATATCTAATAAGTCACGTCAGAGCCGAAACACAAACTACTGGATTGATGTTACCCTCAATAATAGATATATATAATAAGTCACGTCAGAGCCGAAACACAAACTACTGGATTGATGTTACCTTCAATAATAGATATATCTAATAAGTCACGTCAGTGCCGAAACACAAACTACTGGATTAATGTTACCTTCAATAATAGATATATCTAATAATTCACGTCAGAGCCGAAACACAAACTACTGGATTGATGTTACCCTCAATAATAGATATATCTAATAAGTCACGTCAGAGCCGAAACACAAACTACTGGATTGATGTTACCCTCAATAATAGATATATATAATAAGTCACGTCAGAGCCGAAACACAAACTACTGATGTTACCCTCAATAATAGATATATCTAATAAGTCACGTCAGAGCCGAAACACAAACTACTGATGTTACCCTCAATAATAGATATATCTAATAAGTCACGTCAGAGCCGAAACACAAACTACTGATGTTACCCTCAATAATAGATATATTTAATAAGTCACGTCAGTGCCGAAACACAAACTACTGGATTGATGTTACCCTCAATAATAGATATATCTAATAAGTCACGTCAGAGCCGAAACACAAACTACTGATGTTACCCTCAATAATAGATATATCTAATAAGCCACGACAGAGCCGAAACACAAACTACTGATGTTACCCTCAATAATAGATACATCTAATAAGTCACGTCAGAGCCGAAACACAAACTACTGGATTGATGTTACCCTCAATAATAGATATATCTAATAAGTCACGTCAGAGCCGAAACACAAACTACTGGATTGATGTTACCCTCAATAATAGATATATATAATAAGTCACGTCAGAGCCGAAACACAAACTACTGGATTGATGTTACCTTCAATAATAGATATATCTAATAAGTCACGTCAGTGCCGAAACACAAACTACTGGATTAATGTTACCTTCAATAATAGATATATCTAATAATTCACGTCAGAGCCAAAACACAAACTACTGGATTGATGTTACCCTCAATAATAGATATATCTAATAAGTCACGTCAGAGTCGAAACACAAACTACTGGATTGATGTTACCCTCAATAATAGATATATCTAATAAGTCACGTCAGAGCCGAAACACAAACTACTGGATTGATGTTACCCTCAATAATAGATATATCTAATAAGTCACGTCAGAGCCGAAACACAAACTACTGGATTGATGTTACCCTCAATAATAGATATATATAATAAGTCACGTCAGAGCCGAAACACAAACTACTGATGTTACCCTCAATAATAGATATATCTAATAAGTCACGTCAGAGCCGAAACACAAACTACTGATGTTACCCTCAATAATAGATATATCTAATAAGTCACGTCAGAGCCGAAACACAAACTACTGGATTAATGTTACCTTCAATAATAGATATATCTAATAAGTCACGTCAGAGCCGAAACACAAACTACTGGATTGATGTTACCCTCAATAATAGATATATCTAATAATTCACGTCAGAGCCGAAACACAAACTACTGGATTGATGCTACCCTCAATAATAGATATATCTAATAAGTCACGTCAGTGCCGAAACACAAACTACTGATGTTACCCTCAATAATAGATATATCTAATAAGTCACGTCAGTGCCGAAACACAAACTACTGGATTAATGTTACCTTCAATAATAGATATATCTAATAAGTCACGTCAGTGCCGAAACACAAACTACTGGATTGATGTAACTCAATAATAAATGTATCTAATAAGTCAGGTCAGTGCAGAAACACAAAATACTGGATTGATGTTACCCTCAATAATAGATCTATATATAATAAGACACGACAGTGCCGAAACACAAACTACTGGATTGATGTTACCTTCAATAATAGATATATCTAATAAGTCACGTCAGAGCCGAAGCACAAACTACTGGATTGATGTTACCCTCAATAATAGATATATCTAATAAGTCACGTCAGAGCCGAAACACAAACTACTGGATTGATGTAACTCAATAATAGATGTATCTAATAAGCCACGTCAGTGTCGAAACACAAACTACTGGATTGATGTTACCCTCAATAATAGATATATCTAATAAGTCACGTCAGAGCCGAAACACAAACTACTGATGTTACCTTCAATAATAGATATATCTAATAAGTCACGTCAGGGCCGAAACACAAACTACTAGATTGATGTTACCCTCAATAATAGATATATCTAATAAGTCACGTCAGGGCCGAAACACAAACTACTGGATTGATGTTACCCTCAAAAATAGATATATCTAATAAGTCACGTCAGTGCCGAAACACAAACTACTGGATTGATGTTACCCTCAATAATAGATATATATAATAAGACACGACAGTGCCGAAACACAAACTACTGGATTGATGTTACCTTCAATAATAGATATATCTAATAAGTCACGTCAGAGCCGAAACACAAACTACTGGATTGATGTTACCTTCAATAATAGATATATCTAATAAGTCACGTCAGAGCCGAAACACAAACTACTGGATTGATGTTACCCTCAATAATAGATATATCTAATAAGTCACGTCAGTGCCGAAACACAAACTACTGGATTGATGTTACCCTCAATAATAGATATATCTAATAAGTCACGTCAGTGCCGAAACACAAACTACTGATGTTACCTTCAATAATAGATATATCTAATAAGTCACGTCAGTGCCGAAACACAAACTACTGATGTTACCTTCAATAATAGATATATCTAATAAGTCACGTCAGAGCCGAAACACAAACTACTGGATTGATGTTACCTTCAATAATAGATGTATCTAATAAGTCACGTCAGAGCCGAAACACAAACTACTGGATTGATGTTACCCTCAATAATAGATATATCTAATAAGTCACGTCAGTGCCGAAACACAAACTACTGATGTTACCCTCAATAATAGATATATCTAATAAGTCACGTCAGAGCCGAAACACAAACTACTGGATTGATGTTACCTTCAATAATAGATATATCTAATAAGTCACGTCAGAGCCGAAACACAAACTACTGGATTGATGTTACCCTCAATAATAGATATATCTAATAAGTCACGTCAGAGCCGAAACACAAACTACTGGATTGATGTAACCCTCAATAATAGATATATCTAATAAGTCACGTCAGAGCCGAAACACAAACTACTGGATTGATGTTACCCTCAATAATAGATATATCTAATAAGTCACGTCAGAGCCGAAACACAAACTACTGGATTGATGTTACCCTCAATAATAGATATATCTAATAAGTCACGTCAGAGCCGAAACACAAACTACTGATGTTACCTTCAATAATAGATATATCTAATAAGTCACGTCAGAGCCGAAACACAAACTACTGATGTTACCCTCAATAATAGATATATCTAATAAGTCACGTCAGAGCCGAAACACAAACTACTGATGTTACCCTCAATAATAGATATATCTAATAAGTCACGTCAGTGCCGAAACACAAACTACTGGATTGATGTTACCCTCAATAATAGATATATCTAATAAGTCACGTCAGAGCCGAAACACAAACTACTGGATTGATGTTACCTTCAATAATAGATATATCTAATAAGTCACGTCAGAGCCGAAACACAAACTACTGGATTGATGTTACCCTCAATAATAGATATATCTAATAAGTCACGTCAGAGCCGAAACACAAACTACTGATGTTACCCTCAATAATAGATATATCTAATAAGTCACGTCAGAGCCGAAACACAAACTACTGGATTGATGTTACCTTCAATAATAGATATATCTAATAAGTCACGTCAGAGCCGAAACACAAACTACTGGATTGATGTTACCCTCAATAATAGATATATCTAATAAGTCACGTCAGAGCCGAAACACAAACTACTGGATTGATGTAACCCTCAATAATAGATATATCTAATAAGTCACGTCAGAGCCGAAACACAAACTACTGGATTGATGTTACCCTCAATAATAGATATATCTAATAAGTCACGTCAGAGCCGAAACACAAACTACTGGATTGATGTTACCCTCAATAATAGATATATCTAATAAGTCACGTCAGAGCCGAAACACAAACTACTGATGTTACCTTCAATAATAGATATATCTAATAAGTCACGTCAGAGCCGAAGCACAAACTACTGATGTTACCCTCAATAATAGATATATCTAATAAGTCACGTCAGTGCCGAAACACAAACTACTGGATTGATGTAACTCAATAATAGATGTATCTAATAAGCCACGTCAGTGCCGAAACACAAACTACTGGATTGATGTTACCCTCAATAATAGATGTATCTAATAAGTCACGTCAGTGCCGAAACACAAACTACTGGATTGATGTTACCCTCAATAATAGATATATCTAATAAGTCACGTCAGAGCCGAAACACAAACTACTGGATTGATGTTACCTTGAATAATAGATATATCTAATAAGTCACGTCAGTGCCGAAACACAAACTACTGGATTGATGTAACTCAATAATAGATGTATCTAATAAGCCACGTCAGTGCCGAAACACAAACTACTGGATTGATGTTACCCTCAATAATAGATATATCTAATAAGTCACGTCAGAGCCGAAACACAAACTACTGATGTTACCTTCAATAATAGATATATTTAATAAGTCACGTCAGTGCCGAAACACAAACTACTGGATTGATGTTACCTTCAATAATAGATATATTTAATAAGTCACGTCAGTGCCGAAACACAAACTACTGGATTGATGTAACTCAATAATAGATATATCTAATAAGTCACGTTAGTGCCGAAACACAAACTACTGGATTGATGTAACTCAATAATAGATGTATCTAATAAGTCACGTCAGTGCCGAAGCACAAACTACTGGATTGATGTTACCCTCAATAATAGATATATTTAATAAGTCACGTCAGTGCCGAAACACAAACTACTGGATTGATGTAACTCAATAATAGATGTATCTAATAAGTCACGTCAGTGCCGAAGCACAAACTACTGGATTGATGCTACCCTCAATAATAGATATATCGAATAAGTCACGTCAGAGCCGAAACACAAACTACGGGATTGATGTTACCCTCAATAATAGATATATATAATAAGTCACGTCAGTGCCGAAGCACAAACTACTGGATTGATGTTATCCTCAATAATAGATATATCTAATAAGTCACGTCAGAGCCGAAACACAAACTACTGGATTGATGTTACCCTCAATAATAGATATATCTAATAAGACACGTCAGTGCCGAAACACAAACTACTGATGTTACCCTCAATAATAGATATATCTAATAAGACACGTCAGAGCCGAAACACAAACTACTGGATTGATGTTATCCTCAATAATAGATATATCTAATAATTCACGTCAGAGCCGAAACACAAACTACTGGATTGATGTTATCCTCAATAATAGATATATCTAATAAGTCACGTCAGAGCCGAAACACAAACTACTGGATTGATGTTACCCTCAATAATAGATATATCTAATAAGTCACGTCAGAGCCGAAACACAAACTACTGGATTGATCTTACCCTCGGTCTTAACTGATTTTGGCTATCCTGTTTAGATTCCCCTCCCTCGGTCTTAACTGATTTTGGCTGTCCTGTTTAGATTCCCCTCCCTCGGTCTTAACTGATTTTGACTATCCTGTTTAGATTCCCCTCCCTCGGTCTTAACTGATTTTGACTATCCTGTTTAGATTCCCCTCCCTCGGTCTTAACTGATTTTGACTATCCTGTTTAGATTCCCCTCCCTCGGTCTTAACTGA
The DNA here is from genome assembly GCA_963383655.1 of Bathymodiolus septemdierum. Classification (NCBI taxonomy): domain Eukaryota; kingdom Metazoa; phylum Mollusca; class Bivalvia; order Mytilida; family Modiolidae; genus Bathymodiolus; species Bathymodiolus septemdierum. The sequence goes on from OY726518.1 coordinate 37,866,445, forward strand.
TTTTGGCTATCCTGTTTAGATTCCCCTCCCTCGGTCTTAACTGATTTTTGGCTATCCTGTTTAGATTCCCCTCCCTCGGTCTTAACTGATTTTGACTATCCTGTTTAGATTCCCCTCCCTCGTTCCTAACTGATTTTGGCTATCCTGTTTAGATTCCCCTCCTTCGGTCTTAACTGATTTTGGCTATCCTGTTTAGATTCCTCTCCCTCGAGCTTAACTGATTTTTGGCTATCCTATTTATACTCTTTTGTTTTATTGCTCACAAACTCTTTGGAATTATTTGGCTTTCCAATATTTCAGGGAGGGGGGGGGGGGGGGGGGGTGGTCGTGGTCGTGATCGTATGGTAGTTAGATCTACAACTACCTGTTACCTATGCAATCAGTGCCTACCACCACTAACGTTGTAAGTTCGAACCCCGTTTTCATGGCGAGGTGTACTGAATACAACATTATGTGATAAAGTTTGTCAGTGACTTGCGACAGGTCGGTGGTTTTCTCCGGGTACTCTGGTTTCCTCCACCAATAAAACTGACCGCTGCGATATAACTGGAATATTGTTGAACACCATAAAAACCAAACCAATATTTCGGTATTAAGCGTGCCTGATGAAGGTTATTCCAGAAACGCGTCGTGGGCACTAAATTTGATATCTACGTTTTATTACGGTTTCCTGACATCCGCTACCAATGACCGTGGGTTTAACTTGTCAGTTCGTTACATCTGTTAAGCCTCTCCTTCCCAATAAATCAGGTAGTCCCAATATAGCTGGAACAAATGGCTGAATGTAACGATAAATACCAATTACTCCAACCATTATGACATAAAGATGTAGATCTATAAATAAGTACCCGCGGCGCACTTCTGGAATACCGTTCACCAGGTAAGCCCACAGTCAAAAGATTGGAAGGCTAAATAATTTAACATTCTTATAGATCAAGAATGGGGCCTAAAGATGATAGCAGATTGGAAGGCTAAATAATTTAACATTCTTATGGATCAAGAATGGGGCCTAACCATGATAGCAGATTGGAAGGCTAAATAATTTAACATTCTTATAGATCAAAAATGGGGCCTAAACATGATAGCAGATTGGAAGGCTATATAATTTAACATTCTTATAGATCAAGGATGGGGCCTAGACATGATAGCAGATTGGAAGGCTAAATAATTTAACATTCTTATAGATCAAGAATGGGGCCTAGATATGATAGCAGATTGGAAGGCTAAATAATTTAACATTCTTATAGATCAAGAATGGGGCCTAAACATGATAGCAGATTGGAAGGCTAAATAATTTAACATTCTTATGGATCAAGAATGGGGCCTAACCATGATAGCAGATTGGAAGGCTAAATAATTTAACATTTTTATAGATCAAAAATGGGGCCTAAACATGATAGCAGATTGGAAGGCTATATAATTTAACATTCTTATAGATCAAGGATGGGGCCTAGACATGATAGCAGATTGGAAGGCTAAATAATTTAACATTCTTATAGATCAAGAATGGGGCCTAGATATGATAGCAGATTGGAAGGCTAAATAATTTAACATTCTTATAGATCAAGAATGGGGCCTAAACATGATAGCAGATTGGAAAACTAAATAATTTAACATTCTTATAGATCAAGAATGGGGCCTAAGCATGATAGCAGATTGGAAGGCTAAATAATTTAACATTCTTATGGATCAAGAATGGGACCTAAACATGCTAGCAGATTGGAAGGCTAAATAATTTAACATTCTTATAGATCAAGAATGGGGCCTAAGCATGATAGCAGATTGGAAGGCTAAATAATTTAACATTCTTATAGATCAAGAATGGGGCCTAGGCATGATAGCAGATTGGAAGGCTAAATAATTTAGCATTCTTATAGATCAAGAATGGGGCCTAAACATGATAGCAGATTGGAAGACTAAATAATTTAACATTCTTATAGATCAAGAATGGGGCCTAAACATGATAGCAGATTGGAAGGATAAATAATTTAACATTCTTATAGATCAAGAATGGGGACCAAACATGATAGCAGATTGGAAGGCTAAATAATTTAACATTCTTATAGATCAAGAATGGGGCCTAAACATGATAGCAGATTGGAAGACTAAATAATTTAACATTCTTATGGATCAAAAATGGGGCCTAAACATGATAGCAGATTGGAAAACTAAATAATTTAACATTCTTATAGATCAAGAATGGGGCCTAAACATGATAGCAGATTGGAAGGCTAAATAATTTAACATTCTTATAGATCAAGAATGGGACCTAAACATGCTAGCAGATTGGAAGGCTAAATAATTTAACATTCTTATGTATCAAGAATGGGACCTAAACATGCTAGCAGATTGGAAGGCTAAATAATTTAACATTCTTATAGATCAAAAATGGGGCCTAAACATGATAGCAGATTGGAAGGCTATATAATTTAACATTCTTATAGATCAAGGATGGGGCCTAGACATGATAGCAGATTGGAAGGTTAAATAATTTAACATTCTTATAGATCAAGAATGAGGCCTAAACATGATAGCAGATTGGAAGGCTAAATAATTTAACATTCTTATGGATCAAGAATGGGGCCTAACCATGATAGCAGATTGGAAGGCTAAATAATTTAACATTTTTATAGATCAAAAATGGGGCCTAAACATGATAGCAGATTGGAAGGCTATATAATTTAACATTCTTATAGATCAAGGATGGGGCCTAGACATGATAGCAGATTGGAAGGCTAAATAATTTAACATTCTTATAGATCAAGAATGGGGCCTAGATATGATAGCAGATTGGAAGGCTAAATAATTTAACATTCTTATAGATCAAGAATGGGGCCTAAACATGATAGCAGATTGGAAAACTAAATAATTTAACATTCTTATAGATCAAGAATGGGGCCTAAGCATGATAGCAGATTGGAAGGCTAAATAATTTAACATTCTTATGGATCAAGAATGGGACCTAAACATGCTAGCAGATTGGAAGGCTAAATAATTTAACATTCTTATAGATCAAGAATGGGGCCTAAGCATGATAGCAGATTGGAAGGCTAAATAATTTAACATTCTTATAGATCAAGAATGGGGCCTAGGCATGATAGCAGATTGGAAGGCTAAATAATTTAGCATTCTTATAGATCAAGAATGGGGCCTAAACATGATAGCAGATTGGAAGACTAAATAATTTAACATTCTTATAGATCAAGAATGGGGCCTAAACATGATAGCAGATTGGAAGGATAAATAATTTAACATTCTTATAGATCAAGAATGGGGACCAAACATGATAGCAGATTGGAAGGCTAAATAATTTAACATTCTTATGGATCAAGAATGGGGCCTAAACATGATAGCAGATTGGAAGACTAAATAATTTAACATTCTTATGGATCAAAAATGGGGCCTAAACATGATAGCAGATTGGAAAACTAAATAATTTAACATTCTTATAGATCAAGAATGGGGCCTAAACATGATAGCAGATTGGAAGGCTAAATAATTTAACATTCTTATAGATCAAGAATGGGACCTAAACATGCTAGCAGATTGGAAGGCTAAATAATTTAACATTCTTATGTATCAAGAATGGGACCTAAACATGCTAGCAGATTGGAAGGCTAAATAATTTAACATTCTTATGGATCAAGAATGGGGCCTAAACATGATAGCAGATTGGAAGGCTAAATAATTTAACATTCTTATAGATCAAGAATGGGGCCTAAACATGATAGCAGATTGGAAGGCTAAATAATTTAACATTCTTATAGATCAAGAATGGGGCCTAGGCATGATAGCAGATTGGAAGGCTAAATAATTTAACATTCTTATAGATCAAGAATGGGTCCTAAACATGATAGCAGATTGGAAGACTAAATAATTTAACATTCTTATAGATCAAGAATGGGGCCTAAACATGATAGCAGATTGGAAGGATAAATAATTTAACATTCTTATAGATCAAGAATGGGGACCAAACATGATAGCAGATTGGAAGGCTAAATAATTTAACATTCTTATAGATCAAGAATGGGGCCTAAACATGATAGCAGATTGGAAGGCTAAATAATTTAACATTCTTATGGATCAAGAATGGGACCTAAACATGCTAGCAGATTGGAAGGCTAAATAATTTAACATTCTTATGGATCAAGAATGGGGCCTAAACATGATAGCAGATTGGAAGGCTAAATAATTTAACATTCTTATAGATCAAGAATGGGGCCTAAACATGATAGCAGATTGGAAGGCTAAATAATTTAACATTCTTATAGATCAAGAATGGGGCCTAAACATGATAGCAGATTGGAAGACTAAATAATTTAACATTCTTATAGATCAAGAATGGGGCCTAAACATGATAGCAGATTGGAAGGATAAATAATTTAACATTCTTATAGATCAAGAATGGGGACCAAACATGATAGCAAATTGGAAGGCTAAATAATTTAACATTCTTATGGATCAAGAATGGGGCCTAAGCATGCTAGCAGATTGGAAGGCTAAATAATTTAACATTCGTATGGATCAAGAATGGGGCCTAAGCATGATAGCAGATTGGAAGGCTAAATAATTTAACATTCTTATAGATCAAAAATGGGGCCTAGGCATGATAGCAGATTGGAAGGCTAAATAATTTAACATTCTTATAGATCAAGAATGGGGACTAAACATGATAGCAGATTGGAAGGCTATATAATTTAACATTCTTATAGATCAAGGATGGGGCCTAGACATGATAGCAGATTGGAAGGCTAAATAATTTAACATTCTTATAGATCAAGAATGAGGCCTAGATATGATAGCAGATTGGAAGGCTAAATAATTTAACATTCTTATAGATCAAGAATGGGGCCTAAACATGATAGCAGATTGGAAAACTAAATAATTTAACATTCTTATAGATCAAGAATGGGGCCTAAGCATGATAGCAGATTGGAAGGCTAAATAATTTAACATTCTTATGGATCAAGAATGGGACCTAAACATGCTAGCAGATTGGAAGGCTAAATAATTTAACATTCTTATAGATCAAGAATGGGGCCTAAGCATGATAGCAGATTGGAAGGCTAAATAATTTAACATTCTTATAGATCAAGAATGGGGCCTAGGCATGATAGCAGATTGGAAGGCTAAATAATTTAGCATTCTTATAGATCAAGAATGGGGCCTAAACATGATAGCAGATTGGAAGACTAAATAATTTAACATTCTTATAGATCAAGAATGGGGCCTAAACATGATAGCAGATTGGAAGGATAAATAATTTAACATTCTTATAGATCAAGAATGGGGACCAAACATGATAGCAGATTGGAAGGCTAAATAATTTAACATTCTTATGGATCAAGAATGGGGCCTAAACATGATAGCAGATTGGAAGAATAAATAATTTAACATTCTTATGGATCAAAAATGGGGCCTAAACATGATAGCAGATTGGAAAACTAAATAATTTAACATTCTTATAGATCAAGAATGGGGCCTAAACATGATAGCAGATTGGAAGGCTAAATAATTTAACATTCTTATGGATCAAGAATGGGACCTAAACATGCTAGCAGATTGGAAGGCTAAATAATTTAACATTCTTATGTATCAAGAATGGGACCTAAACATGCTAGCAGATTGGAAGGCTAAATAATTTAACATTCTTATGGATCAAGAATGGGGCCTAAACATGATAGCAGATTGGAAGGCTAAATAATTTAACATTCTTATAGATCAAGAATGGGGCCTAAACATGATAGCAGATTGGAAGGCTAAATAATTTAACATTCTTATAGATCAAGAATGGGGCCTAGGCATGATAGCAGATTGGAAGGCTAAATAATTTAACATTCTTATAGATCAAGAATGGGTCCTAAACATGATAGCAGATTGGAAGACTAAATAATTTAACATTCTTATAGATCAAGAATGGGGCCTAAACATGATAGCAGATTGGAAGGATAAATAATTTAACATTCTTATAGATCAAGAATGGGGACCAAACATGATAGCAGATTGGAAGGCTAAATAATTTAACATTCTTATAGATCAAGAATGGGGCCTAAACATGATAGCAGATTGGAAGGCTAAATAATTTAACATTCTTATGGATCAAGAATGGGACCTAAACATGCTAGCAGATTGGAAGGCTAAATAATTTAACATTCTTATGGATCAAGAATGGGGCCTAAACATGATAGCAGATTGGAAGGCTAAATAATTTAACATTCTTATAGATTAAGAATGGGGCCTAAACATGATAGCAGATTGGAAGGCTAAATAATTTAACATTCTTATAGATCAAGAATGGGGCCTAAACATGATAGCAGATTGGAAGACTAAATAATTTAACATTCTTATAGATCAAGAATGGGGCCTAAACATGATAGCAGATTGGAAGGATAAATAATTTAACATTCTTATAGATCAAGAATGGGGACCAAACATGATAGCAAATTGGAAGGCTAAATAATTTAACATTCTTATGGATCAAGAATGGGGCCTAAGCATGCTAGCAGATTGGAAGGCTAAATAATTTAACATTCTTATGGATCAAGAATGGGGCCTAAGCATGATAGCAGATTGGAAGGCTAAATAATTTAACATTCTTATAGATCAAAAATGGGGCCTAGGCATGATAGCAGATTGGAAGGCTAAATAATTTAACATTCTTATAGATCAAGAATGGGACCTAAACATGCTAGCAGATTGGAAGGCTAAATAATTTAACATTCTTATGTATCAAGAATGGGACCTAAACATGCTAGCAGATTGGAAGGCTAAATAATTTAACATTCTTATGGATCAAGAATGGGGCCTAAACATGATAGCAGATTGGAAGGCTAAATAATTTAACATTCTTATAGATCAAGAATGGGGCCTAAACATGATAGCAGATTGGAAGGCTAAATAATTTAACATTCTTATAGATCAAGAATGGGGCCTAGGCATGATAGCAGATTGGAAGGCTAAATAATTTAACATTCTTATAGATCAAGAATGGGTCCTAAACATGATAGCAGATTGGAAGACTAAATAATTTAACATTCTTATAGATCAAGAATGGGGCCTAAACATGATAGCAGATTGGAAGGATAAATAATTTAACATTCTTATAGATCAAGAATGGGGACCAAACATGATAGCAGATTGGAAGGCTAAATAATTTAACATTCTTATAGATCAAGAATGGGGCCTAAACATGATAGCAGATTGGAAGGCTAAATAATTTAACATTCTTATGGATCAAGAATGGGACCTAAACATGCTAGCAGATTGGAAGGCTAAATAATTTAACATTCTTATGGATCAAGAATGGGGCCTAAACATGATAGCAGATTGGAAGGCTAAATAATTTAACATTCTTATAGATCAAGAATGGGGCCTAAACATGATAGCAGATTGGAAGGCTAAATAATTTAACATTCTTATAGATCAAGAATGGGGCCTAAACATGATAGCAGATTGGAAGACTAAATAATTTAACATTCTTATAGATCAAGAATGGGGCCTAAACATGATAGCAGATTGGAAGGATAAATAATTTAACATTCTTATAGATCAAGAATGGGGACCAAACATGATAGCAAATTGGAAGGCTAAATAATTTAACATTCTTATGGATCAAGAATGGGGCCTAAGCATGCTAGCAGATTGGAAGGCTAAATAATTTAACATTCGTATGGATCAAGAATGGGGCCTAAGCATGATAGCAGATTGGAAGGCTAAATAATTTAACATTCTTATAGATCAAAAATGGGGCCTAGGCATGATAGCAGATTGGAAGGCTAAATAATTTAACATTCTTATAGATCAAGAATGGGGACTAAACATGATAGCAGATTGGAAGGCTATATAATTTAACATTCTTATAGATCAAGGATGGGGCCTAGACATGATAGCAGATTGGAAGGCTAAATAATTTAACATTCTTATAGATCAAGAATGAGGCCTAGATATGATAGCAGATTGGAAGGCTAAATAATTTAACATTCTTATAGATCAAGAATGGGGCCTAAACATGATAGCAGATTGGAAAACTAAATAATTTAACATTCTTATAGATCAAGAATGGGGCCTAAGCATGATAGCAGATTGAAAGGCTAAATAATTTAACATTCTTATGGATCAAGAATGGGACCTAAACATGCTAGCAGATTGGAAGGCTAAATAATTTAACATTCTTATAGATCAAGAATGGGGCCTAAGCATGATAGCAGATTGGAAGGCTAAATAATTTAACATTCTTATAGATCAAGAATGGGGCCTAGGCATGATAGCAGATTGGAAGGCTAAATAATTTAGCATTCTTATAGATCAAGAATGGGGCCTAAACATGATAGCAGATTGGAAGACTAAATAATTTAACATTCTTATAGATCAAGAATGGGGCCTAAACATGATAGCAGATTGGAAGGATAAATAATTTAACATTCTTATAGATCAAGAATGGGGACCAAACATGATAGCAGATTGGAAGGCTAAATAATTTAACATTCTTATGGATCAAGAATGGGGCCTAAACATGATAGCAGATTGGAAGAATAAATAATTTAACATTCTTATGGATCAAAAATGGGGCCTAAACATGATAGCAGATTGGAAAACTAAATAATTTAACATTCTTATAGATCAAGAATGGGGCCTAAACATGATAGCAGATTGGAAGGCTAAATAATTTAACATTCTTATGGATCAAGAATGGGACCTAAACATGCTAGCAGATTGGAAGGCTAAATAATTTAACATTCTTATGTATCAAGAATGGGACCTAAACATGCTAGCAGATTGGAAGGCTAAATAATTTAACATTCTTATGGATCAAGAATGGGGCCTAAACATGATAGCAGATTGGAAGGCTAAATAATTTAACATTCTTATAGATCAAGAATGGGGCCTAAACATGATAGCAGATTGGAAGGCTAAATAATTTAACATTCTTATAGATCAAGAATGGGGCCTAGGCATGATAGCAGATTGGAAGGCTAAATAATTTAACATTCTTATAGATCAAGAATGGGTCCTAAACATGATAGCAGATTGGAAGACTAAATAATTTAACATTCTTATAGATCAAGAATGGGGCCTAAACATGATAGCAGATTGGAAGGATAAATAATTTAACATTCTTATAGATCAAGAATGGGGACCAAACATGATAGCAGATTGGAAGGCTAAATAATTTAACATTCTTATAGATCAAGAATGGGGCCTAAACATGATAGCAGATTGGAAGGCTAAATAATTTAACATTCTTATGGATCAAGAATGGGACCTAAACATGCTAGCAGATTGGAAGGCTAAATAATTTAACATTCTTATGGATCAAGAATGGGGCCTAAACATGATAGCAGATTGGAAGGCTAAATAATTTAACATTCTTATAGATTAAGAATGGGGCCTAAACATGATAGCAGATTGGAAGGCTAAATAATTTAACATTCTTATAGATCAAGAATGGGGCCTAAACATGATAGCAGATTGGAAGACTAAATAATTTAACATTCTTATAGATCAAGAATGGGGCCTAAACATGATAGCAGATTGGAAGGATAAATAATTTAACATTCTTATAGATCAAGAATGGGGACCAAACATGATAGCAAATTGGAAGGCTAAATAATTTAACATTCTTATGGATCAAGAATGGGGCCTAAGCATGCTAGCAGATTGGAAGGCTAAATAATTTAACATTCTTATGGATCAAGAATGGGGCCTAAGCATGATAGCAGATTGGAAGGCTAAATAATTTAACATTCTTATAGATCAAAAATGGGGCCTAGGCATGATAGCAGATTGGAAGGCTAAATAATTTAACATTCTTATAGATCAAGAATGGGGACTAAACATGATAGCAGATTGGAAGGCTAAATAATTTAACATTCTTATAGATCAAGAATGGGGCCTAAACATGATAGCAGATTGGAAGACTAAATAATTTAACATTCTTATAGATCAAGATCACATATGCCTGAAGGAGGAGAACATTGGTTTAAATTATAATTACCTTATTGAGGAACTATTAATATCAGTAATACATATATTATAAATCATGTCAGTGGTCAAACTACAGGGTGGATGATACCCTCGGGGTTTAATAATCCAACAACAGACCGGCTTGAATTCAGGTATTGGCGTTAGGGAGTTGACGTGAAAGTTAGTCCAGGAAGCTTGGTGATCGACTAGTTCCTATGCGCTGAAAGGATAATACCCTGGTAGGGTGACTAAGGGAAGAAGTCCCCCGGAGGCTCCAGAGGTGTGAAAATCGCAAATATTACAAGTACTTTGATAAATTAAATGCTACATAATATACCCTTCTCAAATTTTATGGGATGCACGCCCTGCCTAAATCTGCACCAGGGCCGAATACTCGCTTAGCAGCTTTAACATTAATATTCCGGTTGTAATTGTTACTAATACATCTATATGTAGCAACATTCCAGTATTATCTGAATATGGTGTATGTATCTCTCAGTTAGTACAATATGCCACAGCTTGTCATTCCTATCATGACTTCCTTGATAGAGGGTTGCTGCTAACAAGGAAGTTACTCACTGGACCAAGGGTTTCTATTGGTTAAGCTAAGTCACCACTTCAAATGTTTTACGGTCGCCACCATGACCAAGTCAACCGTTACAGAATATCTGTATCAAACATGACAACGGGTATGTTCTATTTGTCGTATTCACAATCACTTCCTGTCCCCGTTCAAGAGTAACACGACGAGTGCCAGCTGTTAAGACCCTTCCGGAGCATCTGACTTAATCCACGTTTTTTGTGAGGTTCGTGTTGCTCAATCTTTAGTTTTCTGTATAGTGTTGTGTAGATCATTTGTTTTTCTGCTTTTCCTTTTACTTTTGATCATTGTATTATCTGTCCTTCGAATTAGGGCGTCTAATTACCCCTTTGGTATCTTCAAATATTTCTATATACATATGTTGTATGATAAATGAGTAAAGTTGATAGCAGGAAGTCAGCAGACTTATACAACAAAGCGAAAATTTGAAAACGTAGTTTTATTTGATGATTTTCAACAAAATTCAAAATATTTTCGACATATTTTTTTGGCTGAAATATTGCACATTGTAAATATATTTCTTATGTGAACAAATTTAATATAGAAAAACTTCAGTGTCCTAAACGCAAGATAGATCAAACAGATAAAATTTAGTGGTAAATATTTGTTCTAGTATTTGTAAGAATGTGTCGAAAATGGTATTTAATAGTGAATTAAAACGTTTAGCTTAAAGCATATATATATATATAGTTACTATACTAGTATGTGAATAAAAGAAATATATAACATAAAATAATGTACCGGTAAATGGTGTATAATCCAATATTTTTAATTTGTCCTTCCAACACTTTCACGTAAAATCTCGATATTTGCAGTAGGTCTTGGGCCATACATGCACACTCAATTATATATTTTTGTGCTTTGCGTGTGCACATATTTATATATTCATCTGTTCGTGTCCTCTGTTGTATTATTAGAATGTTTTGATCCTCGTCTGCTTTTGTTTGGTGTAATTCGTCCATTGTTATTTCTCACTTTGTTTACGTCTAAAGAAAATTCTACAGTTTTGCTTTTCACAAATTCTCCCAATACAGACTGGAAAATGTCCGACCCGCATGGTAAACGCCCTCTTTCAATTTGAAGTTGGTATATTCTATATTCTTCTTCCAGGGGATCTTTGCCGTTTAAAACAACTTTAGAAATCACAGATTTTTCGAAACGTTCGTGGTGTTGATTGAGTTTGTCATCTTTAACAAAAGTCGTTTCTGTATTTAGTCTTTCCAAATCTAACTCAAAATCCATCATTTAATTTTTTGATGATAAAATTACGCTACTATAAATTTGTTTCACATCGAAATTATCGACAGTTAGTCATTGATTAACGTAACATGGTGATTAAAGTTTCACTTTTACATGACCTATGTTCATGTAAAACATTTCTGTCTTATTAAAGTATATTGTCATCGTTTACGTACCTATTCTGATAAGATATCTCGTTCTGATAAATAAAATAATAGAAATAAGATGCTTATTTAAATTAATGTTCCCACAGTACGTAAAACATAGAATTTTATAAACGTCTTTAAATATTGTACTGCCGAATTAAATACTTGCACAATTAATTTAACGTATAATATCCACAAACTAAATAAAGGTCTTTGTGAAAGGAAATAAATATCTAATTGTATTCTTTAAGTTGTGTGTACAAAGAGACTACCATTAAGAAGGACACGACAACCGGGGATCAAGCCATTAAGAAATTGTAAATTGGTTCTTGTTTGTTTATCAAAACATACATCATTTTTCATCGCACGTCGAACAAAATTGTAATGTATTGTAATGTGATATCACTGTTGTTAAGATGCATATCATTCTATATTTAAAATCTCTTCTTTGAAATTATATAAGTTATATACATGAAATTATGTAGAAGAAAATGATGATTTTTTTCCCTTTTCATTTTCCAAAGATGTTCTATATATGTTATTTCAATAGTTTGTTTAATTGTGTCCTGGTTTTAGAACAGTTTGAAGAACAGTTGGTTAGGGTTATTGATGTTTATTGTCATTTGGAGCAATTCATCAGCTTTATCGTGACTACTAGACTTATTGTAGGAGGAACACCTGGAAAGTTATATAACGTACTGACCGGTGATACCTCCATCTATGAGTAGATATCCGGAAACCTTAACAATTGAGGTAGGTATCGAAGCACGAACTCCCGTCTGTGGTGTTTGGCTTGTGGTAAGACCAGTGAGGTTACCATCCATGAGTAGATGAGTAGATGTCCGGAAATCTTAACAATTGAGGTAGGTATCGAAGCACGAACTCCCGTTTGTGGTGTTTTGGCTTGTGGTCAGATCAGTGAGGTTACCATTCATGAGTAGATGAGTAGATGTCCGGAAACCTTAACAATTGAAGTAGGCATCGAAGCACGAACCCCCGTCTGTGTTGTTTGGTTTGTGGTTAGATCAGTGATGTCACCATCCACGAGTAGATGAGTAGATGTCTGGAAACCTTAGCAATTGAGGTAGGTATCGAAGCACGAACTCCCATCTGTGGTGTTTGACTTGTGGTCAGATCAGTGATGTCACCATCCATGAGTAGATGAGTAGATGTCCGGAAACCTTAACAATTGAGGTAGGTATCGAAGCACAAATTCCCGTCTGCGGTGTTTGGCTTGTGGTTAGATCAGTGAGGTTACCATCCATGAGTAGATTAGTAGATATCCGGAAACCTTAACAATTGAGGTAGGTATCGAAGCACGAACTCCCGTCTGTGGTGTTTGGCTTGTGGTCAGATCAGTGAGGTTACCATCCATGAGTAGATGAGTAGATGTCCGGAATCTTTAACAAGTGAGGTATGGATCGAAGCACGAACTCCCGTCTGTGGTGTTTGGCCTGTGGTCAGATCAGTGATGTCACCATCCATGAGTAGATGAGTAGATGTCCGGAAACCGTAACAATTGAGGTAGGTATCGAAGCACGAACTCCCGTCTGTGGTGTTTGGCTTGTGGTAAGACCAGTGAGGTTACCATCCATGAGTAGATGTCTGGAAACCTTAACAATTGAGGTAGGTATCGAAGAACGAACTCCCGTCTGTTGTGTTTGGCTTGTGGTCAGATCAGTGAGGTTACCATCCATGAGTAGATGAGTAGATGTCCGGAAGCCATAACAATTGAGGTAGGTATCGAAGCACGAATTCCCGTCTGTGGTGTTTGGCTTGTGGTTAGATCAGTGAGGTCACCATCCATGAGTAGATGAGTAGATGTCTGGAAACCTTAACAATTGAGGTAGGTATCGAAGCACGAACTCCCGTCTGTGGTGTTTGGCTTGTGGTAAGACCAGTGATGCTCACCTCCATACGTAAGTGAGAAGGTGTACGGAAACATTAACACTTGAGATAGTTCTCGGAGCACGAACTCACGTCACGTGCAAAACAAATGATGGTATGGATTGAACAGCTAACACTTCACTCTCATGATATTTAAAAACAAATATCGTATTCTAGAGCTTGTGTTTCCAATAAAGCTTCCTGAAAGCTACTGAAAGAAGGATTCCTAAATATAAAGTTGTATGGTCGCCATCATGACCGTTGTGGAATATTTGTGTCAAAGACCACCACGTATGTTTCGTTTGTCATAATCACAATCCCGTCATTCTATTCCCGGTTTTTAGTGGAGTTCGTGTTACTCGATATTTAGTTTTATGTGTATGTTTTGTAGATCGTTGTTTGCCCTTTTGGCCTTTTCCTTTTGACCATTGTGTTGTCTGTTGTTCTTCGATATACGGATTCTGATTACCCCTTTGGTATCTTAGACTCTTCTTATGACTTATCACCAAATATACCCTCTAATAGAGGATGGGTTCACCACCGGTTTAATTGGGGGGGGGGGGGGGGGGGTCTCGATCTTTAGTTTTCTGTAGTATTTTGTTGACCATTGTTTGTTTTCTTGTTCTGTTTCATTTGACCATGGTATTGTCTGTCCTTCTATTTACGCCTTATATTCTTATTCCTTTGATATCTTCAAACTTTTTTAATGAATTTTCTTTCCCTTTTAATATCATCATGGCCGTGGTTCGTGTTGTTGTGTTTGATGTTATTGTTGACCATTACAGTTAATTTAAAACTTTTTATTTTCAACATGAATATATTTCTCAACTATACTTCACTTTACCCAAATAGTTATAATGTTCTGATTAATTGATTGATTGATTGATGGATGGATTGCTGTTTAACGTCATATGGGTGATATTCCAACCTTTTTCGTGGCGAGAATAAGTTTGATAATAATACTTCGTAAATGTACAATATGGCGCTGTGAATGGATTCTGGGTAGATGTTGTGAATGCCAAATGATATGGTGATATGGTGGATAGGGTCAGAAATGTTTCTTTGTAACGGGACATTGTTGTAAGTGGTCTTTATTGTATTGCAAAAGTGTGGCATTATGCGAACCAACAATTGTGCAAAACAAAAGAGAAAAGTCAGTTTAGACTAATGTTTTCTTTCATAAGACGTTACAAAAGATGTTGGAATCTCTTTCATGATTGAGGGAAATCCCTTCTTTTTTCGAGTAGATTATAGCACAACGCATTTCACTCGAATAAAAGATATTCATATCTCTTATTTTGACCGAATTGTAAAGGTTATTTCTTTCATAATATAATGAATAACAAAAGAATGAAAAAGTAAGTCTAATTGTCCAATACATAGTGTGTTGTGTTTTCTGTTTTCTTTTTCTTAGTCTTGTGTGCCCTATGTTGCTAGTTTCTCTGGATTGTCCATTTTTGATTGCTCCTTCGATGTTTATTTTAAAAATGAAGGAAAGTGAATGTTGTTTTCTTCATAGTATTAACTGTGACGATTTCATAATTCCAATGATTCCCATCATCATACTGGCCTTAGAAGTACTGAATCTAAGTTTTGTATTTCTAACTGAGTAATTTGTCAGACAATTAATAAAGGGCATGTCATCTATAAAATATTTGGAGCACGAGTTCAATTACAAAAATGTCAAACAAAAGAGGAACGTCCGAATCAGATATGATGTTGATTGAAATAGAACGCTGTAATGTCAAACTAAAGAGGAACGTCCGAATCAGATATGATGTTGATTGAAAGAGAACGCTGTAATGTCAAACTAAAGAGGAACGTCCGAATCAGATATGATGTTGATTGAAAGAGAACGCTATAATGTCAAACTAAAGAGGAACGTCCGAATCAGATATGATGTTGATTGAAATGGAACGCTGTAATGTCAAACTAAAGAGGAACGTCCGAATCAGATATGATGTTGATTGAAATAGAACGCTGTAATGTCAAACTAAAGACGAACGTCCGAATCAGATATGATGTTGACTGGAATAGAACGCTGTAATGTCGGCAACAATTGCCATATTCATGAACCTAATCAATTACTTGGGGGAAATACATTGATTTTGGACAGAAAATGTAAATAGAAAGAGAGCCCGTTTGAAACATATATGATATATGTTGTAGTATGTCAAGTAGAGGAAATATTAAATAAATACCACTTAACGTGTAAATACATCACACAAATTAAATAAAGACCATCGGTGTGAAAATCATGCAATTTATTAAATCAGGCAATTTATTATATATAAATATGATCTTAAATAAACAAATAAGAATTGATATATTCTTGTTGATATTATATCTGATAAAAACAGAACATTGGGATCATATAAGTTTTACTTATGGATTTATGTAGTTAAAATATCTTCTATATGAGCTCAATAAGGACATAATAAAAATACCACACAGTCAGAATAGTTCTAAAATCTTATCAGAAAATCATATAAACAATCGATACCCCAAATACTAACATATACATCACTGCTCACTTTCTTAGTTTTCTACTTTAATAAAAGTGTGTGAGATTAAACTAGTTTTATGGGCCGAACACCTTCCCTATTAGTGAAATGATGTAGTCATACATCATGTATAAAAACCTCCCCTATTAGTGAAATGATGTGGTCATACATCATGTACAAAACCTCCCCTATTAGTGAAATGATGTGGTCATACATCATGTACAAAACCTCCCCTATTAGTGAAATGATGTAGTCATACATCATGTACAAAACCTCCCCTACTAGTGAAATGATGTGGTCATACATCATGTACAAAACCTCCCCTATTAGTGAAATCATGTGGTCATACATCATGTACAAAACCTCCCCTATTAGTGAAATGATGTGGTCATACATCATGTACAAAACCTCCCCTATTAGTGAAATCATGTGGTCATACACCATGTACAAAACCTCCCCTATTAGTGAAATGATGTAGTCATACATCATGTATAAAACCTCCCCTATTAGTGAAATGATGTAGTCATACATCATGTACAAAACCTCCCCTATTAGTGAAATGATGTGGTCATACATCATGTACAAAACCTCCCCTATTAGTGAAATGATGTAGTCATACATCATGTACAAAACCTCCCCTATTAGTGAAATGATGTAATCATACATCATGTACAAAACCTCCCCTATTAGTGAAATGATGTAGTCATACATCATGTACAAAACCTCCCCTATTAGTGAAATGATGTGGTCATACATCATGTACAAAACCTCCCCAATTAGTGAAATGATGTGGTCATACATCATGTACAAAATCTCCCCTATTAGTGAAATGATGTAGTCATACATCATGTACAAAACCTCCCCTATTAGTGAAATGATGTAGTCATACATCATGTACAAAACCTCCCCTATTAGTGAAATGATGTGGTCATACATCATGTACAAAACCTCCCCAATAAGTGAAATGATGTGGTCATACATCATGTACAAAATCTCCCCTATTAGTGAAATGATGTAGTCATACATCATGTACAAAACATCCCCTATTAGTGAAATGATGTGGTCATACATCATGTACAAAACCTCCCCTATTAGTGAAATGATGTAGTCATACATCATGTACAAAACCCCCCCTATTAGTGAAATGGTGTGGTCATACATCATGTACAAAACCTCCCCTATTAGTGAAATGATGTGGTCATACATCATGTACAAAACCTCCTCTATTAGTGAAATGATGTGGTCATACATCATGTACAAAACCTCCCCTATTAGTGAAATGATGTAGTCATACATCATGTACAAAACCTCCCCTATTAGTGAAATCATGTGGTCATACATCATGTACTAAACCTCCCCTATTAGTGAAATGATGTAGTCATACATCATGTACAAAACCTTCCCTATTAGTGAAATGATGTAGTCATACATCATGTACAAAACCTCCCCTATTAGTGAAATGATGTAGTCATACATCATGCACAAAACCTCCCCTATTAGTGAAATAATGTAGTCATACATCATGTACAAAACCTCCCCTATTAGTGAAATCATGTAGTCATACATCATGTACAAGGTTAAAATGTTTAGATATCAAATTGTGTGCAATAACATTGGAAAGCCAAAATAACCTTCAGTGAAGGGTTGATGTAAAGACCACAGGGCAACCTTCTATGTTAGTGAAGGGTTGATGTAAAGACCGTACAAAATAACCTTCTAATGTTAGTGAAATAACCTATGTTAGTGAAATAACCTTCTATGTTAGTGAAATAACATTCTATGTTGGTGAAATATCCTTCTATGTTAGTGAAATAACCTACTATGTTAGTGAAATAACATTCTATGTTAGTGAAATAATTTTCTGTTAGTGAAATAACCTTCTATGTTAGTGAAATAACCTACTATGTTAGTGAAATAACCTTCTATGTTAGTGAAATAACCTACTATGTTAGTGAAATAACCTACTATGTTAGTGAAATAACCTTCTATGTTAGTGAAGGGTTGCTGTAAAGACCGCACAAAATAACCTTCTATGTTATGAAGGGATGCTGTAAAGACCGCACAAAATAACCTTCTATGTTAGTGAAGGGTTGCTGTAAAGACCGCACAAAATAACCTTCTATGTTAGTGAAGGGTTGCTGTAAAGACCGCACAAAATAACCTTCTATGTTAGTGAAGGGTTGCTGTAAAGACCGCACAAAATAACCTTCTATGTTAGTAAAGGGTTGCTGTAAAGACCGCACAAAATAACTTTCTATGTTAGTGAAGGGTTGCTGTAAAGACCGCACAAAATAACCTTCTATGTTAGTGAAGGGTTGCTGTAAAGACCGCACAAAATAACCTTCTATGTTAGTGAAGGGTTGCTGTAAAGACCGCACAAAATAACCTTCTATGTTAGTGAAGGGTTGCTGTAAAGACCGCACAAAATAACCTTCTATGTTAGTGAAGGGTTGCTGTAAAGACCGCACAAAATAACTTTCTATGTTAGTGAAGGGTTGCTGTAAAGACCGCACAAAATAACCTTCTATATTAGTGAAGGGTTGCTGTAAAGACCGCACAAAATAACCTTCTATGTTAGTGAAGGGTTGCTGTAAAGACCGCACAAAATAACCTTCTATGTTAGTGAAGGGTTGCTGTAAAGACCGCACAAAATAACTTTCTATGTTAGTGAAGGGTTGCTGTAAAGACCGCACAAAATAACCTTCTATGTTAGTGAAGGGTTGCTGTAAAGACCGCACAAAATAACCTTCTATGTTAGTGAAGGGTTGCTGTAAAGACCGCACAAAATAACTTTCTATGTTAGTGAAGGGTTGCTGTAAAGACCGCACAAAATAACCTTCTATGTTAGTGAAGGGTTGCTGTAAAGACCGCACAAAATAACCT
This sequence comes from Bathymodiolus septemdierum, assembly GCA_963383655.1. Lineage (NCBI taxonomy): Eukaryota > Metazoa > Mollusca > Bivalvia > Mytilida > Modiolidae > Bathymodiolus > Bathymodiolus septemdierum. Next base: position 37,885,668 of record OY726518.1, read on the forward strand.
TCTATGTTAGTGAAGGGTTGCTGTAAAGACCGCACAAAATAACCTTCTATGTTAGTGAAGGGTTGCTGTAAAGACCGCACAAAATAACTTTCTATGTTAGTGAAGGGTTGCTGTAAAGATCGCACAAAATAACCTTCTATGTTAGTGAAGGGTTGCTGTAAAGACCGCACAAAATAACCTTCTATGTTAGTGAAGGGTTGCTGTAAAGATCACACAAAATAACCTTCTATGTTAGTGAAGGGTTGCTGTAAAAACCGCAGGGCCGTCGTTGTCGTCAACGTATGGTAGTTGGAGTTACAACTACCTGTGCAATCAGTACTTATCACTGCTTAAGTTGTGAGTTCTAATCCCGCTCGCATCGGGGTGCACTCGATACAACACTATGTGATAAAGTTTGTCGGTGACTTGTGGCAGGTCGGTGTTTTTCTCCGGATACTTCGGTCCCCCCACCAATAAAACTGACGCCACGATATAACTGAAATATTGATGAAAGTGGTGTTAAACACCATAACCCTAACCCTTATCCGTAAAGAACGCCGAGTGTTCCACTTGTCGTTAGCACTTCCCAGTCCTTTCCTCATTCATGACTTATCACCGGGTTTGTAACAAGAGTAACATGACGGGTACCACTGGTGGAGCAGGAGCTATTCACCCTTCCAGAGCACCTGAGCTCACCTCCGTGGGGTTCGTGTTGTACGATCTTTCGTCTTGTGTGTAGTGTTTTGTAGATCCTATTGTCCTTTTTATTTTGGCCATTGTGTTATCTGTCCTTCGATTTACGGATTCTGATTATCCCTTCGGTATCTTTACACTCTTAACAGAGTCACAGGTGTCCAATGTCATTATCAACAATATTTCTGTTATATATCATGGTGAATTTTATTGTCGAACAATAAAATCGTAGATATCAAATTTAGTGCGCACGACGCATATCTGGAATAACCTTCATCAGGTACGCTCAGAATAACCTTCGTCAGGTACGCTCAGAATAACCTTCGTCAAGTACGCTCAGAATAACCTTCGTCAGGGACGCTCAGAATAACCTTCGTCAGGTACGCTCAAAGCCAAAATATTTGAAAACCAAATAATTTAAAAGTTTTGGGAAAAAGAAACTCAAAGGTCCAAAACAGGATATCCAAAATCGGATAGGGTCACCTATGACTGACGGAGGAGAACCTTAGTTTCAATAATAATTACATGATTTGGGAACTGGACAAATCAAACATCGCCACTTGCAGGAATCAAACTGACAACTTTTAGTGTGATACGTACTGATGACACAGGTAGATGCACATTATAGCCATGCATGCAATCGCGGACACAACAGTCAATTAGACCGTTCAAAATAATACATACAAATCTCACAAGAGCTGAAATCGACCACCTTATATCCAACGTAGCGGAAAAAGTAAATTCAGTATTAGGATTCCTAAGAAGAAATTTTCGATATTGCACACAAGAACGTGAGAAAACAACATATATTTCGCTAGTACGATCACCGATGGAGTATGTAATGATATGACTACCAATATCAACAAACTTGACAGAATTCAACGACAAGCCGCTAGATTTATAACAAAAGATCACAAATCAAGAGAAGGATGCGTCTGAAAATGCTTGACAACCTTAAACTGCAAGACCTACAGACTAAACGCACTAGGCAAAAACTTATGTTGTTCAGTTGCTGGTTTCCGCTATCGACAAAGAAGATTACTTAAAGAAAATCCGATCGAAGTTATTGATAACGGCAAAGAAATTCAAGAACTATCAATCTACAAACATTGTTGAAAAATCAGCAAGGAACAATTCTAAGTGCTTTGATTTACCACCGAGTAAAACCGAGCAATACTAAAATTCTTCTTTTTTCGTTAAAACACTGATTGATTTGAATCATCTAGAAGAGACATTAGTGGGCGCGACAAGTGCCGAGAACGTTAATTCTGCTCTCACGCAGCGTCAATAAATCGACGGCGCTCTTTCCCATTGTATTAAACCAGTATTTTTATCTACAACGTACTCATACAGATACTGATTAGCACATGCTTACAATTCAAGACTGGGCTGTCGTGACCGTGATTGGGTTGTCGTGACCGTGACTAAACATCATATTGCAACCATGGTATGGTCCTGGATGATGACTAATTAAAGAGTGACATCTAAACACTGCTTTTCTTAACTTTCATCAATGACCTTCCAGTGGTCACCAACTCAGAGGCACGCCTCTTCGCAGATGATTACCTACTATACAGGCCCATCTTCAGTAGGAAGGACACAGAGGACCTGCAACAAGATCTAGCGGCACTGGAAGACTGGGAAAAGCAGTGACAAATGGCTTTCCATCCGGAAAAATGTGTAGTAATCCAGATTTCATCTAAGTGAAGTACCATCTCAGCTAACTACACACTGCATAACCACCAACTTGATGTTGTTGACTCCAGTAAGTACCTGGGCGTTACCATCAACAAGAACCTAAGATGGGATGACCATATCAACAACATCACAGCGAGAGCAAATAAGACACTAGGCTTCCTCAAACGAAATCTTAGAGGGTGTAAAACATCAGCACGAACCAGAGCCTACGAAGCTATAGTTCGCCCAACCTTGGAATATGCCGCATCTATATGGGACCCATATAACACCGGGCAAATTAACCAACTAGAAAGGATACAGAGACGAGCGGCACGATTTACCACCAAGAATTACACAGACAGACAGCCAGGAAGTGTCACTCAGATGGTAACCCAACTTGGATGGGAACCACTCCAGGTTAGGAGAGTTAAGATCCGCCTCCTTTTGCTATTGAAGATCCAGCATAACCTAGTGGCTATTCCGACAGAAGCATATCTTCTTCCATCAGACTCTAGAGGTCAGAATACCTTCCGGATTCCATCAACCAGGAAGGATGTCTACCGAAACTCCTTTTTCCCCAAGATCCATCCGGGAATGGAACAACCTTCCATCGGCAGCAACAACAGCCAGTTCCGTGGAGGAGTTCAGGGACACACTGGGCAACTTACCACCTGCCCAGTTCCTGACCGTGTAGATAAGATTCCCGCCTGTTTTTAATTGTAAATATTGCCCTACGGGGCTTTTATCTTGACTGTCACGCTGGAGTATAACGCTCAATGATGAGTACACTCTGTACACGAAAGAAGAAGAAGAAGAAGAAGAAGAAGAACCAATCAAACTCGTGCTTTTGATTATGCTGGTTCGGGGGCAACTTCGAGAGTTGCTAGAATCGAACTCTTCATAGAATATGTCGTTCCATACAACCATGTGTATCTGGTAATATCTAGGCATCTTCGTTGACGAAATTTAAAGGCGCTGAGTAATTCTTTGCTTTTATGAAGTGATGAGTAAACAGATACGGGCTAGTTGAAATAATATTTATTTTAAAAACTACGTTACATTGAATTAAGGCGTTTGAAGACACTAAAGTGGAGTTCGTGTTGCTCGATCTTTAGTCTTCTATTCTGCGTAATGTTTTGTATATTATCTTAAATGCCATTTTTATTTTAGTCAAATATTCATAGATATTGTCTACGTCTTCCGATTACCCCTTTGATATCTTCAAACTTTCCTGTCGGTCTTTTGTTTTCTGTATTGTTTATCCTTTTTTGTATTGTCTGTCCTTCTATTTACGACTTATGATGATCACCCTTTTGGAATCTTCAAAGTTTACTTGTAAATGTAAGGATTACTGGTCAGATACATGGTTACTGAAGTTCAATAAATCAAAATGTAAACATATGCATTTGGGACCAGAAACAGACTACAATTATCTACATGATGGAGGAAAATATGATAGCTAATACTATGGAAGAAAAAGACCTTGGCATTATTATAGATAATAAACTAAATTTCCAAAATCATATCAATAAACAGGTCAATAAAGCAAACCAAAAGCTTGGACTGATTAATAGATCATTTAAATACATGGACAAGGACATGTTCCTACAACTGTTCAAGAGTCTGGTTAGGCCACACTTAGAATATGGGAGTACAATCTGGTCAGTTGCAAACAAAAAAGAGGCAATAATAATAGAAAATGTCCAGAGAAGGGCTAAACGGCTTATCAAGGAGATACAACATCTTAGTTATGGCAATAGATTAAAACACCTAGGGCTACCAACACTGCAATATAGGAGAATCAGAGCAGATGTAGTAGAAACTTTTAAGATCATAATTTTATGGACAAAGTAGAAATCGACACCATATTCCCCAAAAATAATACTGCAACTACAAGAGGACATAAATACAAAATATACAAGAGGCACTGTGGTACAAATAGAAGCAAATACAGTTTTTCCCAAAGAGTAGTAGCCCATTGGAATGGGCAGTCTGAAAGCGTAATAGATGCAACAAGTGTAAATAGTTTTAAAAATAGACTAAACAATCATTGGAAAAATATTGTAATTAAATTTGTTCCCGACTTTTACAGACCGCAAGCGGGTATTAGTAGAAATGACAATGTGATGGATCTGAGAGGCCAGTCCTAAAAATGATCTCAACTAACAAGTAACAAGTATTAAACTGTGCTGGCCTGCAATGACGATCTCTATGATTTATCTCCCCTGTTAATTAAACATACGCGAGATATAATTCACATAAAGACATTGCAAATGTAATGTTGTATAATACCAAAAAAACTTCATTATATCACATCGATCAAAGTTGGAATTGATTTATAGATAATAACTTTTACCCTGGAACTTTGACTCTTTTTCATCATTAAATGTTAGCAGGAAGTTTATATAATTCATCCGCGAAATACCTGTTTGCACATCCGGTTTGTTGTCATCGGAGGAGTGACTTGTGTATTGATTTCTGGTTTCTGTCAAAATGTCCACAAGAGCAGAGAAAGAACGACTAAAACACCTACAAGAAAAATTTCAAGCCACTCTAGCAAATCTGTTGAAAGATGACGACAATAAATACTGCGTAGACTGTGACGCGAAAGGTGCTTTAATCGTATTAATCGTTAAAAATAATTTGTATATTGGGAATCGCTCTTCTTTGACTGCTATAATAATAATATAATAATAATATTATTTTATTCAGGCAAATCAAGCACATACATATAAAACACACATATAATATTACATTATACATAAAAATAAGTTATAAATATTGTAAACTTGACAGCCTAATTGAGCTTATTTCATGATTTAAGTAATCGTGGCCTTGGCCTATTATTTTTTATTGAACTTCCTCGAGTATAAGTAAATTCCAAATTGAAAGTTAAACTAGTCATAAATCACATACATCATTATATGTGTCTTTCAAAAATCTGAAAGGTTAATTACCAAAATTGAACATTTCAAAAGATTTTTTTAATGGTAAAAATGTGAGATGGAATAACTGTACAGGAGCAAGGATTTATATAGTAGAAAGGATACGAATCTCGTATTTTCTCGCGTGGTGAGGTTTTATGCTACAACAGAACAAAAATTAATTCATTCATTTTGAAATGCCTTGAGAATTCGTAGGAAAATCAACCAATTACATCAAAGTTCGTGTTATGCATCATCTATATACTACACTACACAAAACAATCCTTGGATTTGCCGATATAGGTTCAATGGAAAAGTTTTTTTGATTTTTTCTGTATCACCCCTCATACACGTAAAATTTAAAAAAAAAGTACAGTAGAGTTTCATGCATCTAAAAACATATTAAAAATGATAAAACAAAGAAACCAATCACGCCAAGTTTTGTTCTATATATCGAATACACATTTATACACTTTGGTATGTCGATTTCATGTAAACAAGGAAGTTTATTGATTTAAAAATAGGCCACCCCCCATTTACACCCAGAACGCCGCCATTTTGACAAATGATGGTAAACAATCCTTAATAAATACAAATCGGGAGCACTGTTTTCAATAAAACTCATTCTATTCATTGAAAAATATTCATATTATCACAAAAATGACAGCTCCGCTTCAATATTCGGTATGATGAGAGAAGAGAGGAGTTTTAAATTTAAATTTGAGTCTTGACTGCCCATAATAGGCGGGATTATGAAGGTCAAAAGGGCAAATCGGTTAATGTCAATTATTTATGAAATATGGGGGATACATCTACAAAAAGTTGATACTTTATTAATGATTGGTATTTAAGACAAATATTTTCACTTTATACCTGTAATTATGGTTTTATATATTTACAAATACTGGTTTTAAAATGCTGAAGCGATGAAAATTTCCACCATTGATCAAGACACACGCATTGTCAACAAATTGCACTATGGGTAATCTCACTTGTTCTCGCCACGCAACATACTTGCATACAATCTATGTTAAATATCGTGAGATTCATATCCTTTCTACTATATAAATCCTTGACAGAAGTAAGATTTTCATCTAAGCTACATCTTCTTTTTTAATGTGATTTATATAGATCTTGAAAAAATATATATTTTATTTTTGTCATTTCAATAAATAACAGATAAGCAGTAGCGTAGCAAAAAAACCACTTCATTCACATGCCTATCAACATCACCCATTTTCGACGATTTGTTTCATATGGTAAAATCACACGTTATTTTAATCGGTTCATAGCTTAGAGAGGTTATGGTATGATGCTAAAATAATGTAAAACAATCTCAAAATATCTGAACTTGAAATGTTATCTTTAAAAGTAGAATTTGCAATATTTATTATTTCAGGTTGAAAAAGTTACTTTTTCTTTATTCCAGTTTGTATTTACCCATAGAAAAGCTTTAATTATTCAGAAAAACACTGGTGCAGTCCGATTTTGGTTTCATTGTCATTAGTAATGTAAATATTGATAACATACCCACTGAGTAACTTACATTTAACGTTAAATACTGGTGACTAAGTACAAGTACATGTACACATGGTTTATGAACTGCATTGGTGGCATAATGGTTAGCGTGCTCGCCTCGAGTGCGGTAGATCGTGAATTCAAACCCTGGAAACAACAAAGACTGGTTGGCTCGGAATCAGAATAATGTGTCAGAGTGGAGCGACATGTCTACCCGAGGACTATTGTTTCAGTGAGCTAGCACTATAACAATCCAACTCAGCATATTGGTCTAGAACAAAGCCGACCTCGTCATCATCTCATTGAAAATTAACGTGTTTTCGCCATGATATATACATGTAGCTGAAAAATTGCTGAATTGGCGTTAAAGAACGATCACTCACTCACATGGTTTATGAATAAACATGTTGTTTTTCATCCCATCATTTAAAAAATATACAGCAAAATGATAAACAGATACAAATATTGAAAAATGGAAAATTAAGCTAAATGGAAAATACTATTTTTTATACTTGTATATGTTTTCAGGTCCCAGATGGGCATCATGGAATTTGGGAATATTCCTTTGTATAAGATGTGCAGGAATACACAGAAATTTAGGTGTTCATATATCAAAAGTCAAATCTGTAAATTTAGACTCCTGGACTGCAGAACAAGTAGCTGTAAGTAAAGTTATGGGTGTTTATCAAACTGGCTGGTGAAAATCCCCAAGCTTTAGGTAAATGTAGGTGTCATGAAACCTTAACACTTAAGATGGGTATCAGGATATTAATGCACATCAGTGGTGTTTTTTTACTGGTAAGCTTGTCAGATGTCAATGACCTTGACCACTCAGCCACCTTCTACAGAGGCATACATATAATACATATATACACACTATATACATGGCTAATTACGATAGTATTAATATCATGTGTTTCCATGGTTTTGACAAGTAGATATGTGTGTAAGAGTCACATTGTTTATTTTATTTTTATTTTTGCAGAAAAAATTATTTCTGTTGGCATGGTTGGAAAAGTAACATAAATTGTAAAAATGATTTTTGAAATCACTTTGTGGTCATATACAAGTACATTTTTGTATATGTGAATGGATTAGATTATTTTGCAGAGATGTTTTACTAGTAAATGTAATGCTAGCAGACTGCAGCTCTGGACTTACATTTGTACAAAATCTTTCCTGCTAAATAATCTACAGTGCCAAAATAGAAAACATTTTTTTTTCAATCAGACATTTAACCCTCTAGTGCCCATCAACATTAAGAAAAATTATGTTATTGAATAAAAGTAAGTATTTGGGATATGTCTAATACAAATCAGTGTTTGTTTTAGGTTTTTCACTCATTTTTCAGAAAATATGAATTGTAGCATACATGTATTTGCTACATCGGGAATCAGGATGTGATGTATCAAATGTGCTACATAACTAATTATTTAGGAATACTGTTTAAGAGAAAGCTAATTTATTTCAGCAACAAAATACATAACAGGAAACATGCAAAAATGAAAAATAAAATATGTTAAAATTCACAAATGTATACTAAATATCCGAATTGGTGCAGTTGGATTTCTAAACTGATGATTGTCTATTGACCAGTACTTTGTAAAATTTTGCTTACTGGTTTGTATTATTGAAACTTATTGCATCTAAGTGTTATTTGACAGGTACATACGTACAGTTCACATAAATATTGAATTTAAAGCAGAAAGCAATAAAGTCATTTTTGTCCTTGCTCAAACACAAGTGCATATGGCATTGAAAGCATTTTGAGCAGGAACTACTTATCCTTCCGGAGCACCTAAGTTCACCCCAGTTTTTAGTGGGGTTCGTGTTACTTGTTCTTTAGTTTTATATGTATGTTTTGTAGGTCATTGTTTGTCCTTTTGTACTTTTCTTTTGGCCATTGTGTTGTCTGTTCTTCGATATACAGAATTTGATTACCCCTTTGGTATCTTCAAACTCCTCTTACATATGAAAATCCATCACAACTAAATAATTAACATCTCTGTCTTTTCTCATCCCATACCGGATGGTGGTTGTTCCATCTTTTCTAACTATATCTACTGGCCTTTTCATAGGTCATCCTGTTGGTGGCTTGACAGGTGGTGGAGAAACCAGGGTTCTGTCAATTTACGCTTTTATTTCCACTAATCCATCTGCTATTTCACTTGCAAAAGTACATAACTTCATTGGCTTTATCTGGAGCCATGCACAGTGGCATTTGTAATATGCAGGTTTTTTTATTGTGTGTATTTTTGTTTAAGCATTTGGATGAAATAACAAATGGGAGGTTTGGGTGCCATTGAAACCGATTTAACTCTATACTACCACTTCACTTTTGTGAGAAGTGCCTGTACCACGTCATGTTGTCTCCACTTTATGTGCATACCTTTATGTCTGATGTGTTTGGTGGGTGGGTAGATTTGTAGTGGTTATGGTGTCAGTGTGCTTGGATTGTCTGGTGTTTGATGTGGAGTAACTACTGTTATCTGCCTTTTTTTAATTTCTATTTTCTAAATTATCTCCCTTTGATATTTCCGTAATTACCAATGTAGCATATTTGATACATTCTACTTTAATGATCAATTCCTTGAATTCAGAAACAAATTCATCTGTTATATTTTGAATAAATTTAATATTTTATGAAAACATCTAAAAAAACATTTTGAATCTGTTATTATCTGTATGATCATATAATTTTATTTTCACATCAGTGATATTTTTACCACTTTCATATTTCATGGAGGTTGACATTTTCGAGAGAAAAGGAGATAACCACAAAATGTTATGATGACTATATTTCTATATCTAATAATAACTTTGCAATGTAACAGACATTCAACACTGCGAAAAAACACACAACAAACATTTATTTTACTGTTGGTACTAGTGGTGTACCGATCATCGGAAACATCGACTAATCAGTCGGACGTCATCATACGATCCGATGATCGATTCTTAAACCTTGTGGTCGATTCTGATTCTATAGTGTCTAAAATATATATGCTTAACTTTGTTCTTTGGTTGTTTTTTTTTCTGTCTCCATACTGACAAAAATATTGCAGTTTTATCCCAGCTGTTTTTTTTTGCCCTCATACTGACAAACATCTGGCAATTTTGTCCAAGCGTACTTTTGACACTCAGTCAATACACATATTTGGACTAGTCTATTATTTATCTACTTCCTGGAATAGTCCATTTTATATCAGGTGTTACACATATGGAAAAAGATCTGTTGTTTTGTTCTAACAAATGTTAACAAATGGAAATATTGTAGTTTGTAAATATATTATTTGATTTTATTAAAATCTTTACTTTTGTCAAACACATATTTGGACTAGTCTATTATTTATCTATCTATATCAGGTGTTACACATATGGAAAACGATCTTTTGTTTTGTTCTATTTTAAAGTTAATGTTTACTAATGGAAAAATTATAGTTTATAATTTTATGATACAATTTTATTCATATCTTTACTTTTGTCAATCATACTCTTGAAATAAAGGCTATTTGATTAATTATAGTCAGTAAATACATTTAGCAGGCAATTGTCACCGATGATCAATCATCGGTCGATGTTGATATAACGATCATCGATCTTGAAAATGTTACCGATTCCCATCACTAGTTAGTACCCCCAAGAAGTTCATGTAGCAAATATGCTATGCAGGGCACTAGAGGGTTAATTTGGTGAAAAGATGAGGGCCAATCTGACATAAACTTCTCACTGTACGGTACATACTGAAGTTTTGAAAAATTGATTTTTACGTTTATAATTTGTATTCTGTATTATGGGGAGGGTAGGGTTATCGTGTTTAACGCCACTTTCAACAATATTTTAGTTATATTGTGGCGGTCAGTTTTATTGGTGGAGGAAACCGGAATACCCGTAGAAAATCACGACCTGCCGCAAGTCACTGACAAGCTTTATCACAGAATGATGTGTATCGAGTACACCTCATCTAAGTGGGATTCGACCTCACAACTACCATACAATCACAACCACAACGGCCCCTCTTATGTGTTCTGGTTATCAGACAGAAGTAAAAAAAAAAGGGGGGGACTGCAAAAAGACATAGTTCCATGGAACGTTACTATTTACCCTTATTTTAGAAATGAACAGAGAGTGCTAAGTGGGAATAAAAAGTATTTACAAGCAAAAGTGACATTTGAACTTTGTTATGAACTGGTTTACATTTCAGATGATGATGGAAGTTGGCAACAGTAGAGCTAGAGCAGCGTATGAAGCAAACATACCAGACAACTTTAGACGTCCACAGACAGATTCGTATCCTATAATTTGCTAAAATGGAGTTTCCAATGTCAATCACATGCTTTCTTTATATTAGGAAAGGAACCTTTCTTTGCACATTGACATGTTCATTAAAGAATTTCATCAATCATTTCCCTTGTGTAGATTCTTGAAATTACGATTGTGTGATATAAGTTTACCTCTTCACAGATTTTAACCTAAATGTGAGATATATAGAATATTCATACATTATCTATGTCTAAAAATTTTATATGTATGAAACATAGGAACAGGTTGAAATGTGAGGCTTGCTGAACATTTATTACATGTTCTGTGTCGAGTACAAATAAATTTTATTTTCAGAGGCAGAAAATGTTGAAAATCAACAAGAAAAGTGTGATGTTGAAAAACCCCACAAAATAATCTCCTGATATTACAGAGGTAAAAAAGTTATTGTGAGGTCATATAAAATGTACTGTCAGTAATATAAAATGTGCTGGCAGTAACCAATTGGAAAAAATATGATTTTTTTGCGTAAAATCGTGATTTTTCACACGAAATACCCCAAAAATTTTCGCTCCTCCTTCCGCTCGGTGCAATTTTTTTAAGTGCACCTTCCCCCCTAGCTCTAAATCCTGGATTCGCCCCTGGTAACTGTATAAAGATGAAAATTATAGTCAGTGCATTTTCATCAAATAGCTCAGCTGTTGGTAAAAATATGTGTCATGGAATTGCACTCTATATAAATCTTAGCTTCATGCTTTAGTATCATGCATGCTATGTATGACCATTTACAGTAATCAACTTAATTTTACAAGATATAATACAATGTAATGATTTCCTTGACACTTTATTTGAAAAAGATCATTGGAAGCTTTCATCAGAGCTAAGTATGAACAAAAGAAATATGTTGCTAGAGAATGGGTACCACCTAAGCCATCTATACCAAAAGAGGTACGTTTCCTTTTTGTCTATAGGTTTATAAATGTGTTCCTAGTCAAATTTATAGCAATGTCTACTTTTGACAGAAAATTAGAAATAGATTTTGATTATTGAAAATTCTTTTGTAGGTGTTTTTCAATAGATTTTGTTGTACAGCACAATATGTGATTATATAACTGTGGTCAGTTTTTAATGAAACATTAAATTACTCGGAAGAAATTCATATCAATAGATAGATTTTGATTAAATTAATTATTACCTGTTCGGTTATTGAGAAAACCTGGATTAATCATTTTATTGATGAAAAAGAGTGACAGAACCAATCATTTTCCAGAAATATATTTATAATTAAAACTTATATAGAATGATCATAGCCAGTATGATTATTTGTTCTATCAACAAGGATGTGAGATATTTATTTTTTAATACAATGTATAACTATATTTATTATTCTATATTTTGATATTTATATATTATTTGAATGTTGAGGTTTGTTTATCCATTATATAAACTATTAAATTTTCTTCAGTTGAAAGGAGGAACGGTAACATTTTCTTTGTCTATAAACTTTCTTTCTATTTCTAATAGCCATTGGTTTTAACTTTTGTTTTCAAACTGTGAACTTCATTAATATTATGTCTTTTAATTCCATCTATTTAATTACATATACATGTATATTTCTGTAAAATAGAAATAGATTGAAATCCATGTTTTAGAAAATTGTATCTACAGAGTTTTATTTTTTTTTAAATAAATATTTTTGTTGATGTTTACCTGTTGAATATTAACAAGTTCACAGTCCAACCTAATGCTAGATAAGAATATTTAAGACTATGAAGTTGTACATTGATCACATGAAAACTAATCTTGACAGTTATTTTTTCTGCTACGTTTAAATCTTTGCAGTTCTTTTAATCCATATTGTTTGATCTTTTTAACATTTCTTTAGTCACAAACGATGTGTGAGATGATGTTGGACTACTTTTGATATAGACACATGAAGAGATTTCCGTATTTTTCTGGGGACCGTCTTGGTCGTGATCATATGATAGTTGGATTTCCAACAACCTGTGCAATCAGAGCCTATCACCACTAATGTTATGAGTTTGAACCCTGCTCAGGCGAGGTGGACTCGATACAACATTATGTGATAAAGTTTATCAGTAACTTGCAACAGGTCTGTGGTTTTCTCCGGGTACTCTGGTTTCCTCCACCAGTAAAACTGACTGACACGATATATCTGAAATATTGTTGAAAGTGGCTTTAAACATCACAAATCAAACCTAAGCCATACCATATTTTCTGGACTACTTTTTAATTTGGCAATCAAGGTCTAATCGACACAATCTCCATAAAATTAATACTGATAATGGAAATTATCTCCTCAACATAACAAAATCTTGACCAATAGTAAAAGCAAAATTTATGTACTACAAAGAAATAATTAGATCTATTTACAACTTCATAGCATTGTAACATGATTTAAGAATTATTATAAACATACACATTTTACAGTAATATTGTGTAAACATTTAATTGTGATAAATATCAAATTTCATTAAAAAAAAAAATACACGACACAATCTTACAAAAACAGATAAATATTTTGTTTACAATAACATTGTTTAATCATTTTATTGTGATAAATAGCAAAGTTAAAAAAGGAAAGAAATTACATTACACAATGTTAAATAAAAGATGCATGAATTAGTTCAAGTTGCATGCTGGGAAATCTTATGGTGATGGTTAAGTTATTCATATTATCAATTATGGGAATATTTCGAAATTTATTTGATCAAACCAATTATCATTTCTTACAAAACTAACTAAATCAGTATTCCAGCTAGACACTGTACATAATTGGTCATCCATTGATGTATAATGCACATCTCTTCTTTAGTCTACATCAATGTATAATAAGCCCACCCGGTCCTAGTTACAATAATAGATTTTGATATAGATACAGACCTTTTTGGATTTTATTTTTTATAATACTAACCCATGCAAGTCATCTGAGATTTTGAGAAAAAGGTGAGAAGCTTTGTCGAATTTGAATAGATTAAATAAAAATATACTGTACTCTGTGTTTTCAATGGCTTTGAAGAAAAAACCTAGCTGGAATGCTGTGTACTAACTAATTTGAATCCTATGATTCAAGATTCACAAATTAATTACACAAACCATCTTTTCTTCACCCAAATATTTTCTAATTTTTATATGAAGTTGATAAATATATACTAGTATGTAATTTTTTTTTAGTTTTATGCTAACAGTAAATTTTAATATAGATTGGATTAAAATTCAGATGTGTATTACATGTTAGATGTTATGCATATGCTGAGCTTCGATAAATACTAAGATATAGCTTATAACAATAGCTGTGCTATTTATATATTTAGTTTGAATAAATACATAGACAGGTACAAATGTCAAATAAATTTCCTGTAACATTATATTAATATTCTTGATTATTTTGATTTCAGTTGGAAATAGATGATAGAGCTGAGAGAAAAAAATCCAGACAAAAACAGCAGACATCTATACATATAGAGGTACAGTACAGTCAGAGACATAGCGTGATAAATCACTGTGATAGACATATCACTCTTCTTAGTGATACTGATATATTTTTGCTCTGTTTAATCTATTTACTTTTTTTTTTGTGTATTTTGTGTGATAGCAAGTAAATACAAAAGAAATTTTGAAGATATATTAAACAGAATAAAAGATATATCAATATCACTAAGATGAGTGATATGTCTATCACAGTGATTTATCAAGTTATGTCTCTGACTGTACTGTAGCAATTTATTACTATTATTTGTTGTACACATTACATGTTGATATATAATTCATTCCCCTTTTTATGGGTTTTCCCTCAAAGTGGTTATACTATCATTGATGTTTTGGGAGAATGGATTTCTCAGAGATTTCTCAGAACAACATCAATGTGAAGCATGAAATGTGAGATGCGATGGGAAGTCCATTTCGAGTAAAAAACATATCAGCGATAGTATGTTTGTCAGGGATTAGGTAAAAGGACTTCATTATAGCATCGCATTAAAAAACAATGATATCATGTTCATTATTAGTTATATAGGCTTTAGACAGGTTATATGAGCCTGTATTACCTGTCTAAAGCCTATATAACAAATTTGTCATACTGCAATACCATGGATCCATATTACCTGTGTAAAGCCTAAATAAAGAACATGATTACTATACATGTATTGTCACATGAACATTTAACCCCAGATATGACTGCTTTAAAGAAGAAATTAATTCTTCAACATATTTAATAAACAACTTGACAATTTTAACAGAAAAATAACAAATGATTTAGAATTGCCTCAATATCGGCGTCAGAGTGACAGGCGAACCTGGGGGTCGCCATCTTGATTACGAATGATTTCAAAATGAGTTATCTTTCTTGGCACATGCTTTCATATTACCGGCTAGAGCCGTATAATATGGATTAGTAAAATCGAGTAAATAACCAATCGGATCACTTAGATTTTCTATTGCAGTATGACAAATTGCGATAGTTACTTGATAATAGATATTATCTTGTGTAAACAATGATATCCTGTTGATATTGCGATAGTTACTTGATAATAGATATTATCTTGTGTAAAGATCAAAGAGAAAATCTACAAATTATCGATAAAAGTAATGTAACATTTCATTTTTTCATGTATAGATTCATAATACTTGCCCAGGTCTGTATATATGTATTAATTGTACAGGTAGATATATGTATCAAATGGATTTTGTATTTTAAAGGCACCTAAATCCAGTGCACCAAAAACTCAACCTCCGGAGAAGAAGTTGCAAACACCAGATAAACAGCCACAACAGTCATCGTCTAATACTGAAGATTTACTTAGTCTTAGTAAGTAGTGCAGCATCTCAGTTACAACAGCAACTTTTATTTTGACTGATCCTTTTGAAGTTTTTACAACATGGTGAAAGTAATGAATATAGCTAGAACAAGGATATAGAAGACAGAATCGCTAATGTCAGTCTTTGTTAATTTAGAAGTGGTGAGCAAATAAATTTACACACAAGTTACAGAAAATAAAAAAAATAAAAAGGACCATTTGATTATTTTCAGATTCTTCACCGGCTAAACAGCCAACTACACAATCATCAGATTTACTAGGAGATTTAGTTGATATTATGGGACCTACTGTATCTTCTAGTCAAGATTTATCCAGTATTCAGTCTAGTCAACTTACAAACTCAGGACCACAGGTTAGAGATTTATATGATAAATATCAATGGCCACATGGTCCTTTTATAAATTTTGTATATAGCAATAGAATGTTTTACTTAAGGGCTTTTCCAGAAATAAATGTATGGGGAGGGGTCGGAAGGCACTTTTATTTTTTACCCACCATGCATCAAATTTTCAAAATCATAACCCCACCCTACACAAAATATAAATTACTATACCCACCATGCATCAAATTGAATTGATAACCAAAAATGTGAAAAACATTTTGGTTGAAAATGTTTTGCTTTTCAAATACTGGATTCGACCTAATAAGCACCCATGCCCCTATAAGTGCCCCCTACCAATATTCCTTTAGGCACCCCCTTTCTACATGTGTTTGGTTCATGGGAAGGTTTTTCAAAAAACAAAATAGGTTTAGTATATTTTTTCTGTAGTCTATCCGCTGATGTTGTTTTCCATTCTGGCCATGCTACCGGAAGTGATTTAATTGCGTGAAACGGGAGATAACTCTAGAAGAACTACACTTCCGGTTAGTAGAAAACTGCCGTGGTCACGATTAAAAGACACAAAAAACTGTGATTTTTTTCATTTACACGAAGTTTTATTCCATTGACACGTTGATTTTACGTTCTTATAAATTTTCAGGATACGAGAAACCCACAATGCATAAAATCGAAATTAATTCATGACCCACCATGGATAATTTTCAAACTGACTTGACCCCCACCGGGCATCAAATTTTAATTGCACTGCCTTCCGACCCCCCTATACATTTATTTCTGGAATAGCCCTAATATAATTTGTAAAAAAAGATAACTGGTGTGTTATTGAAAATAAACTTGACCTGAAAGTTTTGGACCTGTGGGATATGATTCCTCTATTCAAGTTCTGATTGGATTGAAATGGACAGGGTGCTACTATACAAATATATCCTGTTAGTGAGGGTTATTTGCGAAAAATAACGGTTGAGAGTAGAGGCAAATATCCCGAGGGCGAGGGACATTTGACTGTTCTCGAAACCAGTATTTTTCGCAAATAGCCCTCACTAACAGGATATATTTGTTTAATTCCGTCGAATATTTAACATCAAGTAAAACAGTGGCATGCCAGCAGGTTCAGAACTTCAGACCACCTCGATCATTTGATTTTCAACTGAGACTTAAAATCAGTCTACGAAAACAGGAAAAATCTTTTCAAAGAAGTGACTAGTGTATAAATTCTGGAACAAATTCAAAAATAAAATAAATCACGGTTTTGCTTTAGCATACAACACGCTAAAAATAAATAATGCAAATGAATTTGAAATATATACATTTCAACGATTTCAAACATAACGGCTGACACTGTCGTCATTTTCTTTACTTTAGCGTTGGTTGGAAGAAGAAACCCGAGTAATTCGAATAACATCCGTGACGTCATAAACTATTTAAAGAAGGGATTTCGTCTCGAGCAGGATATTTTCCTATAGTACCGGGATATTGTTAGGCAAATATCCCGGCAATGGTGGAAAAGCTGAAAAAAACGAAGAATTGGTCAAAAATACCCCTTTCATCAACCAATCAGAAGACAGCATTCTGATATAAGGTGGAATTATAGTTAAAAAGGATCTTTTATACTTCAGGAACACCTTGTGAAAAAAACATTTGATGCAGAAATCATCATTGTAGCTCAAACTAAAAAAGCATTAATTGTAGAACCACCACAAAACAAGTAAGCATTGTATAAGAAGAGTTTGATACCAAAGGGGTAATCAGAATCTGTATATCGAAGAAGAACCGACAAAACAATGGCCAAAAGAAAAAAGTACGATAGGACAAACAACGATCTACAAAACATACACATAAAACTAAAGATCGAGTAACACGAACCCCACTAAAAATATTTTGTTTTCAGGTACAGAATGGTGAGTTAGAAGCTGCCTTGTTTGATGATGGAGCTGCTAAAGTTCAGGAGAAGACAACTAAGGACTCAATCTTAGCACTTTATGGTTCAGGAGGCAGTAGTCAACCTCCTCAACAACAGATGTATGGTGTTCCTGGTGAGTTCTCTCCCTTTGATTGAACATTGGTCTTAATGATGCAGCTGAAAATTTAAATTTATGGGAGAGGGGGAGGGTTTGCATGCTATATTTTTCTGCAGAAAACCGGAGGTGGGTGTGAACACTTAGAAACACCTCCTTTGAATCAGACACTCACATTTGTTTGAGTTTATTAAAGTTTCTTGAATTGAAAATATAGAGACTCCTTTACTCAAATTAAGATTTATAACTATATTTATTCCTGCATTAAATTTTCAGTAGTGTCATTGAAAAACTTTTAGATAATAAATTTAATTGTTTATGTCGTACTAATCCTCTGTTTGTTTTGTAATGTCTTGTTATTTTACAGCTACTCTTGATATAAGATATGTCTTGCAGAGATCATTTGTTGTTTAATGCAATGTAAAGGAGCAGATCTTTGTCAGATTATAGAGTGTCAAACCAAAAATAACTACTATTTGCATAATTTAATAGTAAATTAAATGTGTGCATATTCAACAATTATAGGAATATTTATTTGTGCTTTTTGTAATTCGAGTTTATTTTGTGTGTGTATTAAATTGACCATATTTGTGTTGGTCAATTATCAGAATCATTTTAAACAAGTAATTTATTTTCCATATAAATTCTTTTGATTGTCCAGAATAAATTTGAATGTAAATGAACATTTAGACCCAGGAAGCATATTTACAACGTAGTAACAGGGGAGATAACTTCCACGTACTACATGTAGTAGTAAAATATGTATATGACGTTACAATTGAAGATGTCACAATAACATTTCTTGATTACAGAAATTAGGGAAATTTTATACATGCTTTACAATGTATTTAAAAATATTGATAGGATCTTGGTGAATAGCCGTTTGGAGATACATGAACAATTGTTTTAATATAACACACATATTAAACAACATATACAAATTTAATACTAAAAATGTGTAGGGTTATTGCACGAATATTGTCACAAACTGAATATTATATTACACAAGCTTGCAAGTGCAATTAATATGCTTTGAGAGCCATTCAATTTTCCAACCATTTTCAGCCTCAAAAATTGTGAAAACTAGCATGTTAAAGTGTATATTTTATTGATTTAGAAACGTCATATTTAAATTAACAATATGTTAAAGTTTTAGAGATATAACAGCTGTAGATGGAAACTAGAGCATATCCCCATAAGCTCTATATTTGTAATGCAGGATTTTGAATCTCAACATAATTGTTTTAAAAATATTTATGTATAAATGCTATATTATCACACATTAGATTTTAATAGTATACCAGTATAATTTTTATCATTTAATTGATGTAAAACCTAAATTTTTCAAAATTATACCAGTATTTTCCTGTCGTTAAAATTTCAATTGATATATTTCTATAGCATGATGTTAAACTAACAGACTAACAAAGCATTGTGTAAAAATAATAATTATTAATACATTCATATCTGTTATTTTTGCAGGTGGCACACCTTATTACAATGTGCCACAATCTGAAATGGGATATTATAATCAGTATGATGCAGGTACAAAAGCATGTTTGATATTAATAATAATATTCATATGCCTTTTTATTTTATTTTATTTTCTGTTTTATGGGATGCATGTGGTTTTCATTGAAAGACACAACTGTATATGTAAATGTTTTTTTTTTAGATCAATATTGCTTATTCTTGTTTTCAGGAAGATTATTACTAGATATGAAACCAAATATTGTTTACTCTGAATTGGATAAACAGAAGTTCTCCATGATTTTAAGTTTGGTTCCTACTTGGACAAGAAGGAAACCAGTATATTAATATAGCATGAATTGTCTCCCCTGAAAAAAATATGTCCATTTTGTTTGTACATGGAGTTTGGAATTCTGCAGTTGCTAAATTGTTTACCATTACATGTTGTACAATATTTTCTTAAATCACTACATAAAGTCTGTTATTTTGATTAGGTAAACCTTAATTCACCTCATTGTTCTTATTTTTTCACACACTGTTTGATAATGGTTGTTAGATTTTTATGCCCCCATTTAAAGGAGACAATGTATTAAGTGTTGCCATTGTTCATCTTACCATTTATCCTGTTTTAGTTTCTGTGCTTTAACTTGGTAAAATGTTTTGAGATTTGTACACAACAATACACAGGTCAAGATTGAATAGGTTATTCCTTTTATTTTGTCATTCCTCTTAAAGGAAAACGCCATGATCTTAGCAAGTTAGCATTAAATTTAAATGACAGTAAATAAAAGACATCTGTGTTAATGAATGCTAAAAATAGAATACTGTAAGGTAGAATTTGGTCATTGAAATTGCATGTAGCACCAAATAATGGGGATCACCATTTTTCAAAACTCTTCAATGTGGAGGAGACAAAAGACATAATCCATTCTCGGATTTATCCTGCCCGTGACGTCGTTCAATCGGTATCGTATCATATATCAGCATTGATCAGTTGCAATTTTATCATTAAAAATTAGGTAAATCGTAAAATAACGTCGTATATTTATCTTTTGATATTTACAATATCATTATGACTTCATGTCAAGCATTTTATTGCACTAATGAAAAGGGAAAGTGTGAGAAGAATTTTTTTTTTGTAATTATCGATCAGGACTGTCCTTGACAACACATCTACCAGTGCCCACGGAAAGTACGACAGCATTGGTGACAAAAAAGGAAAAAGCATGTGTACGCATAAAACGAGTTAAAACTGACAGTTATTTAACCTACGGACATTCACGTAAAACATGAAATTATACGTAGATACCCTCCCCCCCCCCCCCCCCCAACTACAAATAAACTCATTTGTTTTATGAAAATGTAACATGGGATGGGAATATTAAGAACAAAATTAGGACGATATACAATTGTAAACATTGTATTGCAGTTGATCTGATATTAAAACATAACCAAAAGGGCACGATGTTGGGAAGAGTCAGATAGATTATTTATTCAAATAACATGATCAGTCGTGTGACGTCACATGAAGAGGTGTCATGGCCGCTTACACTACAACAGGAAATTCCAAATATTCATATTTTTGATTGGGCATATTAATATTAATAAAGGTGTTTTGTGTTTAATAATTAGTTATTTACAAATAAAAAGTTACAATGTATTGAATTATAACAATTGTTCAACTGAACAATTAATTTAAAAAATGGCAAATTTGTAGTTTTCATTCTCCAACTTCAGTTTCTCTGGGCCAAATATTTTTGAAATTTTGACAGAATGCTTTGTACTACAAGACACACATCAAATTTGATTTTAGCTTTAATGTCTTATATGGTTCTTGAGTTATGCCTTTCTCATCTGTTCTTTACATTATGCTTTTTGAAGCTTACTATTCATATTAAAATAAGGGTAATCTCAAAAGATTTCTAGGACAAATAAAAATTGGCTTATAAAGGACCACAAACTACCTACTGTATTATAGAGGAATATTTTATTCTGATGGTACAGTCTGTGGGTAGCAGGCCTGGGGTCAATTACATAGCAATGTAATGTATTACATTACCATTACTTTGAAAAATTGACATTACCATTACTTTGAAAAATTGACATTACCATTACTTTGAAAAATTGACATTACCATTACTCTTATTTTGGAATGTAATGCAATACATTGCACATTACTTGAGAGTGCATTACATTACACATTACAGTGACATAAGCACACAACATATATTTGTAAGTTCAATTGTCATTTATTTATTGCACTTAATTGTCACCATTATGAATGTTGTCATTTATTTATTGCATTTAATTGTCATCAATGTTTCAAAGGTTTCATCCTTCAGAGAACTTGTAATTATGATAGAAAATGATTGTGCCCCTAATTAGAAAATTAAAGCAGTGATCAATAAACATGTCACTTGATTGATTACTGCCCAAGGCTAAAATATGAGATAATTGTTTTAAAAACATCACACCTGTCACAGCTAAGTTGACTAAATTTGAGACATTTTAAATAAATCATTACAAATAAATTAATCTTTTCCAATACCTGAATTGTAAAAGAAATGAGAGCAGTATCAAAAAATGATTAAAATCAAATAAATCTCTTTAAGATAGTCATAGTTGATCTTTATGTTCATAAGGTCAAGAAGTCAACCACTTCAATAAAATGAAAAGATCATCAAATACTTGAAGTAATGTAAAAGTAATGGAAACTAATGTGCATTACAGTCTTTTATCTTGAAGTAATACATTACATTACCATTACTTGTAATGCAAAATTGGTGGTGTGTCTTTTTACCACCGAACACCCTGAACTCCTAAAAGCTACCACCGAACGCATAAAAACTATCATCGAACACCTAAAAGTCACCACCGAACACATTTTCTTTATCACTATACAGGAATTTTTAATATCGTGTTGAGAAACTAAATTTTACCACAAAACATCTAAAAATGCTGACGAACACTTCTTTTTTATCACAATGTGCACATTTTCACCGAACTAATCTTGACCGCCGAACACTTTTTACTGCAACCGATTGACTTGATTTTTATGCAGAAAAACAACCATGTAAGAAAAGCATATTATTAAAATTTTAATGATATAAAGATTTTATTTTACTTTTATTAAATCTGAAAGACCTTATTATTAATTCAAAATACAGCTTGCGTGTTAGCAAACCCTGCAGTTAGCATGCAAACTCATTAAAATTAATGCACAATTTAATACTGCATGTGTAAAGTACTTAGGAAATATACATCCATTAATCATCAATTATCATGTGTGAATACGACCTGGCACCTATATAGACAAATGTATTTTATCTTTACTAATTGCCGGTAATTGGCAAACAAATAAAAAAATTCGAATGTGGTACATTTCCCTTTTGATCAAATAAGTTTCTAGTATGGCTTCATTAATTGTAGAATCGTATTGTTTGACGTAACTGTTAAATAAATTTCAATTGTTTTCTGAATGTGTCCGGTGGTGAATTTATTGTGTTTGGTGGTAATAAACTGGTCACTAACTTCATTATTAAAACATTTACACTGACCAAAATTTCGATTTAGTACTTAAATATGTATATTATTACAATGAAGGTGTTCGATAATTATTGAACTGTCTATAGGTGTTCTGTGGTAATTTTTAGGCGTTCGGCGGTATTCAGTGGTAAAAAGACACACCCCAAAATTGGCCCATTACACATTACATCCTCATTACACAGAATATTGCTGTCATTACATTACCATTACCCCAGGCCTGGCGGGTAGACATGTTGCTCCACTCATTATCCTGATTAAGAGCCAACCAGTCTTTCCTCTTGCCCTTTAATGCTGCATGCTTAGTGGAGAAGCAATAAATATCAATTTATAAATCTGGTTTGATCCACCCCACAATCTACCACACTTGAAATAAACATGCACCACCAATGTGGCTGTTGTTAAATGGTTAGTTATGCATCAAAATGAAATACTTCTTTATAATAAAGTAGGAGGGATGTGGGCTTTTCAATGCTAATTTTGTATGCAAAGTTTAATTGATGTTTTTTGTAGATGTAGAGGTTATGGTGTTAGTTTTACATATTGTACCAGTTGATTAACATCCATTACCTGTGGCTCAATTTATATGAAAATCTTTATTTCGGGTTTGTTACACATCAAGCTCTAATTAGTAGTTTCCATACCAACATGACAAGTCTCAAAATATATCTATTAGCCAGATTTATTAGATTATGAAAGATACAATCTGATTAGTTGATAATAGCATAAGGATCTTGTAATGGGGCCAATGAAATAGGCTCATAAATTATTCATGGATATGAAGATTTTCAAATGAATTGACCAATGGAGGATGGAAGAGAATACAGCATTACCAACCCTGGGTTACCTATGATGCTACTCTATAGTGTGGTCTCTCATAATATGTGTGTAGGTCCTACACTTGTGAACATTTTTGTCAGACGTCAGTGGTTTTCTCCAGGTACCCAGGTTTCCTGCACCAATAATACTGACCACCATGATATAACTGAAATATTGTTGAAAGTGGTATTAAACACCATAACCCTAACCTTCTAACTGACAGTGGGTCGTGCCGCAAGTGATAATGTTTTCAGACATCTATTTAAGTGAGGAGGTTTAACACCTCCATTATATCTTTTCCACTTTCCTCCTAACCTAGTAAGATGGGTAATCACAATATGATAAGCATCCAATAAGATCAATCCATATCTATATATATATATATGTAGTTTAAGGTTTTGGATGTTTTCACATTTTGTTATATCTATGTCTCCTGTCAATCACCACTCCTTGTATGTTAAAGACAACTTTGTAGATTTAATAAAAAGAGAGAGTAGGTGTGTAGCCGCTACAAAAGGCTTAATTTTTCTGGTCCCTTTCTAACTATCCATACTTTTCTTGTGGCAATCAATCTGTCAAAAGTGGATGACTTAGTTGTCACAGTCCTCCCTCATTACTGTATAACATTTATATATTGATAAACTTTGTTCTCGTCCTGAAATATGCACAAAATATTTCCCGCTGGACGTTAAGCAACTTTCCAACCTTTCAGAATTTGTACAAATGACAAGATATAAGTTATCGTAAAACACAGCTAGTGTGTGTAAATTCAATGATATTTTATGTTTGGTGAATTTTCGTATATCTTAAGTTAAGAATGTTCATATGTGGTGTTGTATTTTGCAGGTGGAATGTACATGCCACAGCAGAACATGCCACAACAGAACATGCCACAACAGAACATGGTAATGTACGGTGGAGGTATGGTTGCTATGCCACCACAACAACAACAGCCACAACAGATGATGAACGGTGGACAGTATAATCAGCAGACTATGCCAATACAACAAGTAAGCTATGAGGTTTGGGAACAAAACTTATACAAGTGTCTGACTTCACTGTCTTTGAACAAAACTTATACAAGTCTCTGACTTCAGTCTGTAAACAAAACTTATACAAGTCTCTGACTTCACTGTGTTGAAGAATTTTGTCATATTTTATCAAGTGATAACTTTATATCTTTGAAGACCATATATGGTGTAATCAGTGATGAATAACACACTTTCTTTTGCCAAAAATACATTGAACCAGTCTTTGATTGTTTTTAAATTCGAATATGCATGATCTTTTTTATGGTTTGGTCAAAAGACACTAAATCTAACCCTGTCATGATCATAATCTTTAATTACAATTTTTTTAAAGGTATTTTAATGTAAAAAAAATTGACATACAATGTAATTGTATTTATATTTTGTAGAATCCTAACATGTATGGTGGTATAATGGGTCAACAGAATGTAGGTGTACAACCTTCAATGGGAATGTATAATCAACAACAAATGACCGCCATGCAGTATAATCAGGTCAGTATTTATTGGGTCAAAGGTCATGCAGTATAATCAGGTCAATATTTATTGGGTCAAAGGTCATGAAATTTAGTACAGACCTGATGATGCACCTGGCACTTTCCCTAGATGTTATTTTCTAAAGCATGTCTACAGTCCATCCAATTAGTCAGCCTACTTCTAACTACAGTAGAACTTCACTGGCTCGAACTCGAAGGGACTGTCAAAATCTGTTCGAGCTATCAGAAGTTCGAGCCACTGAGGTCCCGTAATTTTAGAGAGAAAAAAATCTGGTTCCGACCTGGGAGTTTCATTACGCTATGATAACTGATGCACAGTAAAGTGGGCCTTTCTTGTAAAAAATATTTAATCCTTTAGAAAGTTCTCAAAGACTATGGCTTCTGAATACCTCTTTGGTATCTTCAAATGTTCCTTAGAAACATTTTTTCATTTGTTCGCAATCTATTTTATAAACAGGAAATACAAGGTCGGGTATTAATCCAGTACCATAACCATATTACTGCCATGATATAACTGTAACATTGTTTAAAGAGGTATTAAACATACATAACCTGTACCATAAGCATATGGTATCAACATCAAGAAAAATAGGTATGAACAAGAAATTTTATTTAGAATAAGATCAACACAATGTGAACCCACGAACCTCCTTGTAATTTGTCTTGTTTATTTCAGATGCAACAACAGATGAACAACTTAAGATTAAATTCTGGGAATATGATGGGACAGCCAGTGGGGGCAACAACAGGTGGAATGACTAACTGGGGAGGACAGGGCAATAGTGGACATACTCTCTCTACAAATTTATGGCAATGATAGGACTTGTTATTTAGGATAATATTCATTCCATATTAATGATGATATTAATTTTAGATTGTTACGAGTGATGCTGGAAATTATCAGCAAAATGTTTATTTTTAGGTTGTTAAATTTGTTTGCTTTTAGTACAAATATTGTTAGTTGGTGTAATGAATTCTTTTCAACTACTACCGCAGACCATTTAAAGTTCTCTAAAAATAGTAACAGGGAAATTGGTTGGATGGTTTGATTTAAGGGTATTATTGCCACTTTCAGCTATCTCCTTGACTACCATTTTTATAGGAGCGGGCACTCCCATCAGTGGTCTTCACATTGTTGTCAGAAGTCAAATAACCACAACTACTCTGACACAGAGGTCCTAAAGTTGTGTTAAACACCCATAACCTCCTCCCCCCTCCAAAACTTCTCAATACAGATTTCTGAAAATATACATAGTGTTTACAATACACGGTATAGATGTGTATCCGACATTGTAGAAGTATTTTGGGAATGTAAACCAACCAGTTGTGTCTTTGATCTGTGTTTGTCTCCAAATTTTGAAAATTTTCAACATGATATATTGAAAAGACACATCCCATTCCTTATCTGTGATATTTTATGGTGTAGTTGGAATTTTTTTTTTTTTGTATGAACAAATATTTTTGTACTATTAATTATGTATTGCAATACAGTGTAACAACCTTGAAAAAAAGTCTGAATGTGATGTATGTGATTAAACTGTTATGTGTTCAAATTAAGCCTTGCTGGGTCAAGTTTGATATTGTGTCGTTTATACTTCAAATTGATACTGTATATTTTATCTTATCATAAATCATTATGAATCGGTTTAATTCAAACAAAATCAATTGTGTGCAGGGTTTGCAAATTATTATTTTATTAAATTTTTTACAAATATTACCTTTTAATAATTGGTTCTCATGTTCACTTTTAATTAGAAAAAGACAGTTGCAGGAATGTTTTTTTTTTTTAAATTTTCAAAGACTTATTCTCTGATGACGATCAGTATTTTCCAAATTGTGTAATTAATTTTCTGTCGTGTTCGTTTTCCATATCCTCATTAATTCTATTTAAATAAAATTTTTACTAAAATTTCAATCAAAAAACAAAATGTATTTCGTTCAATAAATACCTTTTTATTTCATTTACAAAGAATTATCAATTGACAATTTTAATTGAGGAGCTTGCAGTGTTGAAGGATGTTTATATTGTCCAAATGATCGGTGATTTGTAACTGCAAGCACTAATTGGACAATGTTTAAAAAAGTATTATAACGAGATAATATCATGATAGCTGGAGTATTATAATATAATAGCAGATTTTTAATTAAGTATGCTTATATTAATATTATTGTCACATGTTTAATTAATGTTTCATATTGTGTACTACGTACATCTATGCTACTTTAAATGATAGAAAGGATATCCTGTCATTGATTTTTTTTTTTATGAATTAAGAGAAATTCCAAAAAAAAAACTTGTAAAAAGAACAAGGTGGTGGTTAGAAGATACTTTTTAAAATCATCACTTTAATCAGAATATCTATACATTTCTTCCTCTATATGTTATCCCCCCCCAGACCCACATTACCAAGTCAATTGTATATAAAGTGTTTTACTACCACCCTCTTAGAGCTTTTTATGTCTTGTGTTGAAAATAATCAGAAAAAACTAATGAGGTGGCTACATGGGACCAAATCATTTTTTGGCAATGATGTACATTATAAATTTGAATGTTAATGGGTACCTCAAGTTAAAAAGTTTGCCGTTCAAAATTAAGTTATGCTACAAGTGTCTTTGTCAAGGAGATCAATTCCTTGCTTGTTTTTATTTATACCCCCCGCAACGAAGTTGTAGGGGGGTATACTGGTTTCACCATGTCCGTCCGTCCGTCTGTAGACAAATCCTATGTCGTACGATAACTTGAGTTGTGTTTCTTAGAATCTTTTAAAATTTTATCAGCTGTTTACTGGTGAAGAGAGGAGGATCCCTTTCTTTTTTGACGATTTTCACTTTTGCCGTTCCAGTTATTGGACTTGATATGACGGAAAATAGGATTTTTACCCTATGTCGTATGATAACTTGAGTAGTGTTTCTCAGAATGTTTTGAAATTTTATCAGCAGCTTACCGGTGAAGAGAGGAGGGTCCCTTTCATTTTTGGTCGGAACAATCAGTAATGTTTTGGTTATGGAAATAGGTTGGACAGATGTGGGGAGCGGGGGGTATATCTTAGTGAGCTAGTTTTACATATAATTGTCCTTTTTAAATAAGTATAAATGGTGAAATAAGAGGGAGAAAGGTTGTCAGGATGTTAAAATCAATAGAATATGTGTTATCTTCATTAGATTATATTGTATAAAATGATAATAACATTGAAACATAATTATTATTACATGTAACTATTTAAGATGTCTTAAAACAATGAAGTTCAAGCACAAAGCATTTAATTTATATTAAATTTAAGTGTGCTTGTTATTCTTCATGTATTTATAGTTAGTTAGTACATCAATGAAGTTGTTATAGCAACAAGTGAAACAAATATATATCCTATTATAAATGGTGTTAAATTAGAATTGTCTCCCCTTTAGAGTAGTATCACTTGTCAAGGGGAGACAATTCTAAATTAAATGTTGTTAAATTAGAATTGTCTCCCCTTTAGAGTAGTATCACTTGTCATGGGGAGACAATTCTAAATTAAATGGTGTTAAATTAGAATTGTTTCCCCTTTAAGGTAGTCTCACTTCTGTCCTGTTCAGTCATGATTACAATAGATAAATAGAATACCACATTTTTGGCAGACATTTTTTTATTTGGTTTTATAGTAAAGGAGACACTTTAAGGTGATTTGTTTTCAGGTGTGTTTCTTTTGTTTGTATGGAATAACACTCTTATTTTATTTCTTATGGAAAGGTACATTGTATGGCAAAATATATTTTAAGTTGTTTCTAAAAACTTGTGACTATAGAATTTTTTTTAAATGGTCTTTTAGCAATATGCATATACAAATATTTTAAGTTAGAATATTTTGTATAAAGTCTAAATTGTTACTACTGGTACATAAAGTAGAGGAATACCATAAGATTAAATTTATATGTAAGCTTTCCTGTTTAAAGGGATGTATACCAGTATTAACAAAGAAAAGATTTGCTTTGGCATTGACAAAATAACTGATATCAGCATATATATTTTGTCAACACATTATTGCCATAAATAACTAAGATAAGATTTACTATTCTTTTGTGTCATAGTAATGTTATTTAAGACTTACATAATTAAATTCATCCATGACATTTGAACTCACAAACATTAATATATAGACAGGTAGAATTTACAGTAATACTTAATAATTCAGGTAATTATTTTTGAAGATCTGTCAATGATCATTTATACATTTTTGATTAAAGTTTTTGAATTTACCACCAACTCAGCAAAACTTCTGTTAAATTGTTTTTTGTTGCAGTAATTTGTTTATTGTTGGGTTTTTATATAAAAAAACGAATAATATTGTATATTATGTGTTATTTTAAATTGTCTTGTTTTATCTGTTAACATTAGGTTTTTATTTACCTATATTATTTATGTCTCATTTGTACATTAATCATTAATAATGTCATTATTTTGATGGTATCATGTAAAAATTAATGTACTTCATAATTATAAAAAAA
Organism: Bathymodiolus septemdierum; assembly: GCA_963383655.1. Classification (NCBI taxonomy): domain Eukaryota; kingdom Metazoa; phylum Mollusca; class Bivalvia; order Mytilida; family Modiolidae; genus Bathymodiolus; species Bathymodiolus septemdierum. Next base: position 37,915,750 of record OY726518.1, read on the forward strand.
ATAATAAAAAAAATTAATTAAATACACAGGTGTTGATCTGTAATATAGGTAAACAGTGATAGATATCTGTCAATCGAGGGTTAGGATTATGGTGTTTAATGCCACTTTAACAATATTTCAGTTATATCATAGCGGTCAGTTTTTTTTGGTGGAGGAAACCAGAGAAAACCACTGACTTGCCACAAGTCACTGACAAACTTTATCACATAATGTTGTATCAAGTACACCTCATCATTAGGATCTGTCAATCAAAGGAACTGTCATCAGTTTAATGGTTTTGTTTTAATCAGCTCATCTGGCTGCAAAGTTCAAATTACATATTGTTTACATGTTTAGCTCACCTGACCCAAAGGGTCATTTTGAGCTATTGCCATCACTTTGTGTCTGTCGTATAACATATCACTCTTTGGCCATCTCCTCTGAAACTACTCGTCCAGTTGAAACTAAATTTTGCAGGAATGTTTTGGAGATCCCCTACAAAAAATATTCATTTCAACTTGATTTCATACATGGGAAATTCATGGTTCTGATTGGCTCAACAGAGAATAAAAAAACTTTTCTGATGCTTGAAGTCCAAATGATTTGTTAGTTGATACAAGTAATGTATGTGAGGTCCTCACAAAATTCTTCATGTCATTATCTTCCAACAAAAAAACATATTGCCATGAGCAATTCTTGTTTCTGATTGGCTGAAGCTTAAACATTTTCTCCTCTATAACTACAAGTTCAAACGATACTTTTTAATGATTTAAACGAGTACTACAAATGATGTATATGAGGTGCAATACAAAGATTCCTCATTTCGTCTACATTGAGCAAAAATATGGCTGCATTGGCAATTGTGTGATTATCTGGAATTAAAAATAAAATGATCATCTCTTCTGAAACTATAGTCCAAACAATTACTTATATAGTACAAATGACATTATTGAAGTCCTCTACAACGATTACACATGAGCCTCGTCAGCGAACGATTGAAATCTTACCCTCGGGTGTCGGAGATTTCCCTGTCTTGCACTTTTTGCTGGTGTTTGATTTTATTTCTCACTTTTATCAGCTGTTTTTAGTTTCGTGTTTGTTTGTAAACAGCACATCATGTAAACAATGTGAGTTATTTCCCCTTCATGTCAATCAAAATAGTAGTTCCGTATTTTTGTGTATTGCGTGAAGGTTATTATGTAATAATATGGCTGATTGTTAGGATTTGCGTGTTTATAAAAGATTGAAAACTTATATACAGTGAATTGTTTATTTTAAAAAGGAAAAGCATGGAGTATTGGGGGAGCAGTTGACATCAACTGTACAGCATGCATTTGCCAGTAAAACCATGTGATTTTGTTTGTCTTGCACTAGTGCAAGTTAAGAAAATCTCACATCACTAAAAATAGGAAATGGTCTGTCTCAAAAGTGAGAAAAACTTGTGTTTATTTATATCTACTGTTTGACTTTTCTAAGGAGTTAATACATACTTAGCAACAGAACAAACACATTTATTTCTCTGTTTAATTTTGAAGGTACAAACAGTGATGGTTATCAGTTCCACCAATATCAACAAAATGAATGACAACCTCTTACCTTAAATCATTCAACATAAAATGACCACTACATTTGCAAATGTAAATCCAATCCTGGCTTGGGACAGGCACAAAAATGTGGCAGTGAGAAAACTGATTAATCGGATACCAACCACCCCTATTGATAATCGGACCTCCAATGGCAATACAAACAAACAATAAAAAACTTAAACAGATTCACTTCCATTCAAAAGTCCACATACTCACCTAAATGAATGACAACATAAACATGGACAGTACAATAGCAGGGTCAGTGCTCATAGTTAACTAAGAAGGATCAAAGACCATAACTAAGAAGGATTAAAGACTCATAGGTATTTGTATCTTTTTTTTTAATTTAATATACATAATATTCTAAAATAGTTGTGCAACAATTGTTGTATCAATACCAGCTTTTCCTGTGTAACTCATAAATATTCAGTATTGAATTTTTTAAATTCAAAAACTTAATTATGTAAAATTAAATTACTTTAGTCTTGTTAACATCAAAATAAGTATATCCTTCTCTGTTTTACAAGTCATCAAATCTTTTTAAATTGTGGTAATGCCTCAAAAACTTGAAATGATTTAAAGAATTTTCAGCATGTTGACAACTGCTAAAAATATTCCATCGTGCTTTTCATGACATCATCTTGATCCATCACGTTATGTCATACTTTATCCTTTACATCGAGTAACACTAATTTTAGCTTGGGTTATCTTCTCCTCTTTGTAGGTGGTGCATCAGGAGTGTTAGCAGGACTAGGCTGTGCTGACGGTGTGTGTCGCGTTCTCTTTCTTTTAGGAGAGTTCTCGGGAGTATTACCATGAATAACATTGCTAGTGTGTTTATTGTCAATGTGTTTTCCTTCAGATTTATCACTTTTACTTGACTTTGTTGCTGAAAATAGAACCAAGTAAAAACTAAGAATGTCATCAAATATTATAAAGTATATCATTGTATTAGATATTCACACATACTACAGTTTTATGACAACTTTTGTAATGCTGATAACCAATGTTTTACACTATACCAGAATATATCATACTGGTAATCTCCTGCTGATAACCAATGTTTTACACTATACCAGAATATATCATACTGGTAATCTCCTGCTGATAATCAATGTTTTACACTATACCAGAATATATCATACTGGTAATCTCCTGCTGATGACCAATGTTTTACACTATACCAGAATATATTATACTGGTAATCGCCTCTGTGACAGATTTTGCAACATTTTTTCAATATTCCTGGTTCAAGTCTTGCTATAACTTATGCCAAATTTTAAGTTTTTTGTTATTTTTCCCCTCACAAAAAAATAGTTTATCAACTACATGAATGTTATGATTAATTGTTTGAAAGATTGATTGATTGTTGTTTAATATCAAATCAGTAATAAAGCTGTTTTAATGATGAAAACAAACGTGATCATGTAGGTTAAAAGGCGTTACTAGGATGGGTCCAATGGCAGGAGTATATAGTCTTTTTCCTACTAGAAAAATGAGGATATGATGGATAGCATCAAAAATATTTGCCTTGCTACAAACCACCAACCACCACTCTTACCAAACTTGTTCATTATGAACTGCTGCAAGTTGTATTTTACATTCCCCATACACAAGCCACTGATTTATGTAACACCCTATAGTCCATCAGCCAAGTCTGAAAAAGCATCTAATAAGATAGTTTGTGTGATACCCCTGTAGACCACATTTTTATTGCAGGAAGTTAAAAGTTTGATATTTAAATTGTCAATTTCCATGTGTTGTACTAAAATTAACTAGAGGCTCCCAGGAGCCTGTATAGCTCATCTGGGTATAATAACAACATGTCAATAAAACTTGATAACTTCGGCAAAAAAAATTAACAAATGTAGCCTTCGTCATTGCAGACCCCCTTTAATGTAAGTTATCAAAATTGCTGTAAAAAAACATATATGTCAATGATTCTCAAAATTTAGCTTTTCCAACTTCACATTTTGTAATAGAGTTGCTTCCCTTTGATTAATTGAGTAACCAAAAGCAGTGAGTCAACAAAAAAATGCATTTCAAGAAGAATAACTCTTGACAGTTGTCGCATATTTTTAACTGTGGGAAATTTTTTGTAGATCTTGACATGCTGAACATTTTTGCAGTGTAAACTTTCCCTCTATCTCTAATAGTTTTTGAGATACAAGATGATAGTATTAAAATTGAGAACATTTTGATGAAAAAAGGGCAATAACTCCAAAATGGGTAATAGGATTTACTTCAAAATTGCAGGGTAGGAAGATCTTGACATGCTGCAAATTTTTGCAATTTAAACTTAACCTTTATCTCTTATAGTTTTTGAAATATAAGATGAAAAGTATTATTTTTTTTTTTTATAAATTTGATGAAAAAAGGGCAAGAACTCCAAGATGGGTAATCAGATTTACTTCAAAATTGCAGATAAAAAAAAAATTGATCGAAGGGCCGAACCGCCAGACACATTTTTGGAAGAGAACCATCCAATGACTATTTCATCAAAATTTTGTTCTTATTGAGCAAATGGTTTCAGACAAAAAGATTTTTATGGGAATTTCCCATAGGGTCCTATGTTAAATTAAGTTCGACTGTGGCGGCCATCTTGGTCGGTGTTCTGAAATGCCAGACACAATTTTGGAAGAGGACCACCCAAGGATCATTTCAGCAAAGTTTGGTTGAGATTGGCACAGTAGTTTCAGGGGAGAAGATTTTTTTTAAATTTCATCCCCCCTTTTTTCTAATTTGCATAATCGGTCAAAATAGGCAAAAGTTCAAAGTTCATAAAAAATCCCGTAATATATGTTAAAAAGCTCATCATTATGCTTATACAGTTCAAATTTGGGCACTTTCTGGCTTAAAGTAGAGCAGTTTTGGCCATTTGAAAAAAATTCTATTTTTAGTCATGGTGGCCATCTTGGATATAGGACGGCAGTGATGGACACACTTTTGAAAGGGGACCACCCAAGGATCATTTCAGCAAAGTTTGGTTGAGATTGGCACAGTAGTTTCAGAGGAGAAGATTTTTTTTAATTTCATCCCCCCTTTTTTCTAATTTGCATAATCGGTCAAAATAGGCAAAAGTGCAAAGTTCATAAAAAATCCCATAATATATGTTAAAAAGCTCATCATTATGCTTATACAGTTCAAATTTGGGCACTTTCTGGCTTAAAATAGAGCAGTTTTGGCCATTTGAAGAAATTTCTATTTTTAGTCATGGCGGCCATCTTGGATACAGGACAGCGCTGACGGACACAATTTTGAAAAGGGACCACCCAAGGATCATTTCAGCAAAGTTTGGTTGAGATTGGCACGGTAGTTTCACAGGAGAAGATTTTTTTTTAATTTCATCCCCCCTTTTTTCTAATTTGCATAGTCGGTCAAAATAGGCAAAAGTTCAAAGTTCATTAAAAATCCCGTAATATATATTAAAAAGCTCATCATTATGCTTAGACAGTTCAAATTTGGGCACTTTCTGGCTTAAAATAGAGCAGGTTTGGCCATTTGAAGAAATTTCTATTTTTAGTCATGGTGGCCATCTTGGATACAGGACGGCGCTGACGGACAAAATTTTGAAAGGGGGCCTCCCAAGGATTATTTCAGTAAAGTTTGGTTGAGATTGGCACAGTAGTTTAAGAGGAGAAGATTTTATTTTAATTTCATCCCCCCTTTTTTCTAATTTGCATAATCGGTCAAAATAGGCAAAAGTTCAAAGTTCATAAAAAATCCCGTAATATATGTTAAAAAGCTCATCATTATGCTTATACAGTTCAAATTTGGGCACTTTCTGGCTTAAAATAGAGCAGTTTTGGCCATTTGAAGAAATTTCTATTTTTAGTCATGGCGGCCATCTTGGATACAGGACCGCACTGACGGACACAATTTTGAAAGGGGACGACCCAAGGATCATTTCAGCAAAGTTCGGTTGAGATTGGCACAGTAGTTTCAGAGGAGAAGATTTTTTTTTAATTTCATCCCCCCTTTTTTCTAATTTGCATAGTCGGTCAAAATAGAAAAAAGTGCACAGTTCATAAAAATCCCATAATATATTTTAAAAAGCTCATCATTATGCTTATACAGTTCAAATTTGGGCACTTTCTGGCTTAAAATAGAACAGTTTTGGCCATTTGAAGAAATTTCTATTTTTAGTCATGGCGGCCATCTTGGATACAGGACGGCGCTGATGGACACAATTTTGAAAGGGGACCACTTGAGGATTATTTCAGCAAAGTTTGGTTGAGATTGGCACAGCAGTTTCAGAGGAGAAGATTTTTTTTAATTTCATCCCCCCTTTTTTCTAATTTGCATAATCGGTCAAAATGGGTAATGGGATTTACTTCAAAATTGCAGGGTAGATAGATCTTGACATGCTGCACATTTTTGCAATTTAAACTTAACATCTATCTCTAAATAGTTTTTGAAATATAAGACGAAAAGTTTTAAAATTAAAAAAAAAATTGATGAAAAAAGGGCAATAACTCCAAGATCGGTAATCAAATTTACTTCAAAATTGCAGGGTAGGTAGATCTTGACATGCTGAACATGTTTGCAGTTTCAACTTACCACCTGTGTCTTATAGTTTTTGAAATAAAGGACGAAAAGTATTAAAATTTTGAAAATTTTGATGAAAAAAGGGAAATAACTCCAAAATGGGTAATGGGATTTACTTCAAAATTGCAGGGTGGGTAGATCTTGATATGCCGCGCATTTTTGCAATTTAAAGTTAACCTTTATCTCTTATAGTTTTTGAAATATAAGACGAAAAGTATTAAAATGTTACAAATTTGATGAAAAAAGGGCAATAACTCCAAGATGGGCAATCAGATTTACTTCAAAATTGCAGGGTAGGTAGATCTTGATGTGCTGATCATTTTTACTCCATGTCAGATTTTTGATATTATTAACGGTTTTTGAGTTATTACCCAAAACCTGCAATTTTACCATATGTTCTATTTTTAGTAACAGCTACCATGTTGGTTGGTGCACGGCATCACCGGACACAATTTTGAAACTAGACACCCTAGTGATGATTCAGACCAAGTTTGGTTTCCATTGGTTTAGTACTTTCAGAGGAGAAGATTTTTGAAAAAGTTTACGACGGACGACGACGACGGACGCCAAGTGATGGCAATAGCTCACATGACCCTTTGGGTCAGGTGAGCTAAAAACGTGGAAAAAAATATAAATTCAACTTTTTTCTACCTACCTGTATGCTTACGTAGTTGGGTTCAATAGTTTGCATAACGTTTCATACACATGACCACTTCGATGTTCAAAATTGGATTATCTGTATCTGGTACATGTATAAAAATAGCATAATTTGCCATATCCTTTGAAAATAATGCATTTTCATAAGAGATATCCGTTCTCGGAAATGTAGTATGTTTGTACTAAAAAATAGCATGTTTTTAACTATTACACACATGACTGCATGGGATTAATCGTAAAACATGTCATTAAAATCACCAAAACATCATGCTCGATTTAATCATTACATTTAAATATTTTTACAACTATTCATAATTCCAAAATGCGCATTTTACAGAATTTAACCATTTAGCTAAATATTTCCGGATTTTCGAGTTATAACCGATACGGTTTCATAATACAAATTGATTGTGATTTTCTTTCGTTTTATGGGCTTTTTGTGTAAATTTGTAAGTTGTGTACTACAAATATTTTTCATTCTGACAATCTAGATAAAAATTTAGATCATTATCGACAGAGTGTAATCAATTAGTGGCTTAATTGTTTTGGGTCTAGATCTGTTTGACTTTGCTTTTGTTGGTGTGTGTTTGATTTGTATTTTCTCATTTCATTTTTCTGATTGATCATTGATGTCAGTAGACTAGTTTTACAGGTTTTATTGTTATTTTTGATATGGGCAGTTTCAAAATAAATGGCTCCTACTGCTATAGCTGTCTAATTTACTCATTTTTATGATTTTATTGGATCTAAATAGTTCAAAAGATCTGTAATGATTTGATGTTTGTTACTGCAAAAATCTTTAAGATATCTAGAATAACAAAAACAATATGTCCAAAAAACATGTCAAAATTGTCAGGAGTGCAACACTTTTTTGTGACACTTTAAAAAATCCTTAATTTTCAACAACCTACCACAGTGCTAAATCAAACAATATGTTATCAAAATCTATTTCATCACAAACTTTGATATGTTGACATACTTTAAGATAGCAATAGATCATGCTTCACATTTATTATTGCATAAAAATATGGCTTTGTAAAAAAGATGTACCTAGTCAGGAGTGCAACAAACATTTATGCAAGTTTTCCTAAATTACATTGTAGAAAAGTTGTCTTTTAGTTTTCAAAGATATGGGGTATAAATAAATCTTAATACATCATTGCTGCTTCAAAACCATAGTTAAAGGATACACTAAAATCAGTAGTAAGGCCAAGAATGTCACATTAAAGGCAGCACCCTCAAATGTCAGGAGTGCAACATTTGATATTTTCTTAGACATATTTTCTTTTAAATGTAACTAATATCACATTTGTCTTTCTATTACAACAGAGACTGACCAAGAGAACAGATAAAACCCATTTACCTGTTTGAGATACATAACATATCTCTCACAGAAGCATTTGATTCATGTCAGGAGTGCAACTAGTTTTAAGTGATCTTCTACACAGTCTAAATTATAGCTTTTTATATGGATGATTTAAATAAAATGAGATTCTTTATGTGCTTTTAATTTTATGTAATAATGCATTTTTGTTCATTTTAAATGATCTCATGCTTTAATATCTATTAGGTATTAATACTAAAGACATTCTCTGACAAGGGAACATGTTTTCTAGGTTCATTAGCTATTGGAGATTAATTGACTTTATAAAGTTTATGATAAATGTATTTATCTATTTTCTTATAGATAATTTATGGTTGACCATGTAAATGTTGTACTCCTGACATAAATATTTAAAAATCATTGAAATTTGATATAATCAATTTTCTAAGTATCCAAAAAATACTTGTAATTGTACATTAAACATCTATTTTCAATATTAATTTAGATTAATACATGTTTTAAATGTTTTTGCATAGTATATTTCAAAAATAAGTTGGAATTTTCGAGAAGTATGGCTGTAAACAAGTTACAAATAACTAGAAAAATGTTACTTTAAGAAACAATTATCATTAAAACTTGGTAAAACTAATGCTTGAAAGAACACCAACTGATTTTTTCCCCTGTGAATTGTTTTTAAGTTAATAACTCTTCTTTTTCTTGATGGCAATATAATGTCAGGAGTGCAACATATTCTGATAAAATAGTACCATAGATAAAATAATGATAATTTATAATAAATTGCCTTTTCTAGCCTATAAAAATATTCTAATTATTTCTTTATGATTTATCTAATATATTAGAGTGGTATAATACAAATTTTCAAATGTAATTAAAAATATTGCTGCTAAAACTGGGTATTAAAGAAGTGGGTATGGCAAAAAATTATTACAAATTTCCAAATACTGTCATTTCTGTACAAATATTTCATTGAAACAGGTAAAGATTATTGTATGAGTTAACAGTAACATCACTGTTCAATGTTGGCATTTTAAAATGTGATATTTTCTTCTTTCTTTTTTTCTTTATTATAAAATGTCAGGAGTGCAACAAAAATAGACAAAATGTTTTTTCAACAACCAATTATTTTGCAATCGTTCAAAGAATCAATGTGATTTTTTTTTTACAAATGGCTACTTATCTTTAAAGTTTGAAAATTTTGCTGTCTTAAGTAAAAATATTCGTTATTATTTTGATAATAAAAACTTTATCAGGTAGATTGGACAAAAATATTGAGAATTTTTCATAAAAAATAGCTTTTAAGAAAAACTACAACTACCAATAACCCAATATTTTGCACAAAAAGTCATTTATATCAGTTGCATTGTTTGAGAAACCATTATACAAAATAATTGAGACTACAGATTGTTTAACTGATATAGAATAAGTATGTGTTTTACATGTTTTTCATGCCAATTTGTGTTCAATAAAAGGTTCTTAAAAATTTATTGCTTATCTGTTCAGTTTCTTTCTTGTTTCATTTACTTCAATGTATACAACATTGAAAATTATCAGCAGAAAGTTTTTAGGAGTGAGTTTAATTTGGACATTTTTTTCATATGTTGGAGCCATTTTTTTTTAATCAGCCCATATATTTACAATTGTTTCCATTGTTGTTGCACATTTTGTTTATTGATTTGTTACGTGATTGTCATTTATATTATACATTTTTAAATTAATTTTATTTCTTTTATCATTTGTTAACTGTATTCCTGTTCATTTGTGAATGTGTTTTTGGTGATATTGTTTCATAATTACTTTTTGATGGTATTTTGTCATTTTGAAGGTTTGCTTTTTCTACAATTTGTAATGTTCTATTTTTTTCCTATACTTTGTTGTTATATTTGAGGTTTTTCAGAGTTTTTTTCTTGTTGGTACATTTTGTATATTTTTTATTCATATCTAGCACAATACTTTGCTTAAAATGACAAAATAAAAAGAAAATGCAAGTGACAAAATAAAAAGTTAAAAGCAAGTGACAAACAGATAAACTGGAAAGACTGTCTTTGTCACAGTACTGGTCAAGCTGACGATCTATCAAATTGTTTGGAGTAGAATTGGGAGACGTTAAGAAAAGCAGCCGTAATAAGAAATGACCTTGTTCACAATGTTCTAAAACACTACTGGAGTGCCGGTCCAAGGGGTGGATATCACAGGCGATGTTAATATCAAACTTGTATCCACTGAAACGCAAAATCGACGGCAATGTCAAAGTGCCAGTCACACCAGACAAACAACCTAGACCATATGATCGTTCAAAATGTGTTATTTGCTTAGAAGACAAGTAACTTCCAGGATAGAAAATCCCAGGAACAGTTAAGCCAATATTTGATCGAAGACAGCGTTTCCTCGTTGAAGGGGGCTGTGAAAAATAACTGCTTTCTCGTGAAAAGATTGTAATTGGGTTATGTATTTTACATCATAGAATATGCTACAAAAACTGACAAAGATGTCTTTACAAAGTTAATGAAAACATGGAAAATATATCAGGTAATGAGGAATCAACAATATTTGACAGATCTTTTAATACTTTAGCTTCCGAAATTGTGACATGTTTTTTTAAAAGCATTGAAAGTGGTAGCTACGTCAGTGGTTTAGTCTCGGCTTCGTCAGCTTCTTAGTGAAGAAGGCATTGAGGCATCAAATTACAAGTCCTTGTATTTGCAAAAAAGGTTAGAAAAACGTTTGGGAAACAAACTTTCATTTTGGCAGTCAAATGATAACAGTTCATTTATATACAAATGTATATTTTTTGTGATGACGTTCCTAAAGGACAGATCATTGAAACAGCTTTAAAATTCATGAAACAGATCAAATCTAACGATTAGGAAGTGTCAGATCTCCCAACAGAAGACGTACAAGTTGATGAGCTAGCCCGACATGTGTATTATACAGCAAACGTTATCCGGAGATTGACTTTGTCAGAAGTCAAGTCGTAAGTTCCATGTCCCCCGACTGGTAGCTTTATAAATGAGCAATCTGTGACCACACCGAATTTGTTGTAAAACTTGATTGTCTCGGATCTGACTGAAGACCAATCAGATTGACCCATTTCAAACTTATCGGTTGAAATATCACTCATTGCAAGGTGAAAACCCTGAAACGTGTATGTCTGGCTGTACTGTTAAAAAACCTTATTGGTCCAGCCGAACTAGTAACGGTTCGCCAAACACTTGATGTGGAATATTTCGTATGTGCTGTCTACTCTTTCCCGTCAATTAGTGAAATTAATGAGGTACGATTCCTTTTGTTTTGTAAATAGAAAAACATCCAGTGTAATCAGCTACCACCTACAAAAGACGCTTTGCAGCACTTACAAAGCAGTTTGGAGACGCATCGATCAGTCGATATTCGATCTACCATAAGCAGAAAAACATGGATGGGTGATAGTGAAAAATATCTTGTTTGTTAACTGGATAGACTAGCAGCCTGCATATGAGGCATAGATGCTGCTCATTAGTTGTGGGTGTAAAATAAACTGCACCACAAAATGTTGTTCTTGTATGTCACAAGGTTTATCATGCAGTGCACGAAACAAAGAGTCTCTATCAGAAAGAGATAGTGAAAGTGATGATGAGGAAGAAGATTGAAACGTGAAATCATAGTTTGAGGAAAAACGTACTGATTGTTGGATTCCAGGTTCTTGAACACAAAATTAATATAAAAAATCCCTCCTTTTTTGTTAAATATATAGAAATACCCCCATTAAATTAATTTCACAGAGATTGGAACTACAGTAATTACTGCAAATATAAAGAATCAAGTAATAATAAGTTAAACAAAGAGCTTGTAGACACCAAATTATTTCAACAGGTGAAAATTTTGAAATAATATTGTAAAATTATCCTCCCCCCTTTTTCTGAATTCACAACAAGTGGTGTTTACATGTATAGTTATCATCTATCTATCATTAAGGACATAAAATAAGCATATATAATAGCTCCTGAAGAAAAGTAATCGAAATGGTATAACTTAACTGATCGGAATGATTGACTTTGTTTTTTATCTACTATTTTGGGGCTCATGTTGTACTATTTTCCGCATATTTTAGCAGAGTACAACACTTGAAAAAATAATCTACATATATTTATCCTTCGATTTGTGCGAAAAAAATGTGGTCTACAGGGGTATCCAGCACGAAAAAAAATATTCCGGGTCAGGCTGATGGACTACGAAGGACAAGTTACATATATGATTAACTATGAACATCAAAAATAAACTTTTTACCCATAATGCAATTGTATTTCTGCATCATACTATGATTAGCCTTTAAAACAGGCAACTCACTGTGTGGTTCTTTTTCTGTTTTCTGTTCACTTTTACTTTCATCTAATTTTGTTGGACTTCTAGGAAAACATTTATGTAGTAAATCTCTGTAGTCTACATCTGGCAATGCAAAATCTGTCTCTTTATTTGGAAATGGTAAAATTTCTGATTCATTCTGCAAAAAAAAAAGATTATCCGATGGTTATCACTACTTTCAATTACGGCAGTAAATGATGAAATAATCTGGAGACCATAGGAAGACTATTGACCTTCATTAACTCACTGAGAAACTGTTTTTATAATAATAAAATATAAAGTCTCACTTAACCTAGCTTTAGTCACTGTGATGTTTCCTTACTATGTATCTAAATTATTATTTAAATAAACATGAGACCAAAGTGTTTCCATACTATACAAATGCATTTAAATCTTACACGACACCAATGTGTTCCATACTTACTAAAGCATTTAAATCATACATGGCTCCAAGGTGTTTCCATATCTGTGCAGCAGTTATCTTTTTATGACTTATGTTATTCAATTTGTCATGAATAAATGCAAGTTGAAAATTCCTGTTCACACCTATAAAAATAAAAGTTAAATTAAAATGCACACAGATATTTTGAATGTTTTTTTGTAATAATAAAATGTAATCTAATTTAGTGTACAAGGCTTATTTCTGGAATAACCTTCAGATCAAATCCAAAAGAATGGAAAGTTAAATAATTTAATTTAAGAGTTTTTGGGAGAAATAAAACCAAAAGGCCTAAACAGGATATCAAAAATTGTCTACAGTTACCTATGCCTGAATGAAATGAATCTTATATAACTACCATAATATTTTATATAAGATACAAGATGTGCTTTTGATTGTTAAATCTTTTGATAAATATATCATCAAAGAATTTGTGCTTTCTGCATTTCTATATTTAATACACCACAGTAATTTGAAACTTTAATATAATATTCGAAAATATTTGATTATAAATCTTGTAATGTATCCTATGTCCTAAAGCAGAATTTCGATTTGAGATGCTAAGATTCCGAATCGAGAAATATTCTTGAGTTAGGCCATGCCATTCCTATAACAACTTAGAAATGCAGGATCAGTAACCAGACAACTCGGAAACCAAAGTAAATGTTTCAATTGATTCACTGTTGATGAGTGATTGTTGTTCATCACCAACTCAGTAATTTTTCAGCTATATCATGGCGAGAACAAGTTAATTTATTAATGAGATGATGATGAGGCTTTGTACTAGACCAACACGCTTAGTTGAATTTTTATTGCGCTAGCTCACTGAAACAACAGTCCATGGATAGACACGTCTCTCCACTCGAACACATTTTCGTGATTTCCGAGCCAACCAATCTTTGCTCTTTCTCCTTAATGCTGCGTACTTAGCGGAGAAGCAACAAATACCCATTTGATAGTCTTTTGTTTAACCCCATGGTCCACCACACTCGAGCAGAGCATCCTAATGTTTACACCACCAATACGGTTTGAGTGTAGAGTATCTTCTTTAGATATACAGTACTCCTTCATGACGTTGAAGATTACGTATCAGAGTGTGATCAGCCATAGGTAACTGGAGTTGGGACAAAATTTGCATAGAAATAGTTAGGTTGGAATGTTAGAAATTGAGTGTTGCAGTACTATAGCGACTGGTGAGCGAAGTACGTATTGAATAGTTGAAAGTCTTCTCCCATTGGCCGTAGTAGAAAAAAAAGGGGTGTTTACGATACATATCTTTAGTGGATTTGATGACTAATAATGTATTTGAAGTGTAAACTTAAAACGTTTGGCTACTAAAATCAATTAAAAACCAAAATAAAGTGGAGAGTACTTTCTTCAAATCAAGCGCCTGTATACATGCATACTAGGCGACTTCTTAGGAAAAGAATTTGAAACTAAAATAGGCCTGCCACAGGGTTCCGTTATATCACCGGGTGTGTAGCATTATTCCGACAGCCCATAACTCCGACAGCCCATTACTCCGACAGCCCATTACTCCGACATCCCATTACTCTGACATCCCATTATTCTGACATCCCATAGTTCCGACAGCCAATAATCTTGCTCAGCAAAGAATTTTCTTTATGACATCGGGGCCAGGAAAACAAACAACAATCTACAAAAGAAGATTTGCTGTCAGCAAATCTCAATTATCTTGTCGACGAGGTACACGAACTGACGATGAAATGTGAATGAACTCAAATGTTCCAGAAGAGCACGCAGCTTCTGCATATCCGATTGCTGCAATACAAGGTTGCACAAGTTTGTCTTGTTGCTCTTGGTCAATTCCGAACAGGGCAATCACATCCAGTGAAGAGGAAATAGCTCTATGTACAATAATTTCAAGGCAGCTCCAAATTTGGGAAATGGCAATTTAAATATTTGAATTTATTCCTGCGACTGTTGCGCGTGTGGCGACCATCGTTAGGGAAGTATAAATGAGCCCTTAGTATGTCATATCCTCATTTTGTATCCAGATTGTCGCCATTGCACAGTACCCAAAACGTTTACTCGAGGGTATGTGGCACTCGTTTTATTTCTATTTGACAATGTGCATTGTCTGATTAATGGAAATTTTCATTCTCAGCCAATTATGTCAGCATTTCTACGTTACCATGGCAGTTGAGATTTTTCTCATACTTAAGAAAATTCTCATGTTTTATGGCGCTAGGGCCAGGTTTTTAAAAAAATATCACAAAATTAATGTAGATATTTGTCATTGTCGTAGTAATGGGCTGTCGGAATAATGGGCTGTCAGAAAAATGGGCTGTCGGGATAATGGGTTTTCTGAGAAATGGGCTGCCGTAATAATGGGTTGTCGGAGAAATAGGCTGTCGGAATAATGACTTGACCCCATATCACCAACCCTATTCAACCTTTTCATAGAAAATCTAATGAAAGGAACTAAAGGAGACAACTGCAAGTTTGCAGACGATGGCACTTTATGGCACAAAGGACAAGATCTAGACTGTATCAGGAAGAAGGCTACAGAGGACATAGAAACAATAGTGGAATGGACCAGAAAGTGGAGAATAAACATCAATATGGAAAAGTGTGAAGTATGCATATTTGCTAAGAAAGACCTAGACCAACATCAAAAGGAATTAGTGGTAAACAACTACAGTTTCAAATATAATCCAACACCCAGACTACTCGGAATTATCTTAGATGAGAAGATCAAATTTGACAACCACATCAAGCATGTAGAGAGAAAAGCCAACAATTCCATCCATATAATAAGAGAAATAAAAGGTTTGGCAAACATCTCAAGAACGAAGCTACTAAGAATATACAACAGCCTGGTTAGATCAATCATAGAATATGACTGCCCAGTCTGGCAAATAACACCAACAGAGAACATGAAAAAATTAGAAGAGATCCAGAGAAAAGGATTATCAATATGCTTGAGGTTACCAGCAACATCAGGAAGAGAAGCAATGGAAGTAGAAGGCAACATACTACCAGTTGACCTAAGAATAGAAGAAATAGCAGTAATAGAAATTGCCAAGATCCAGTCAAAAAACATTGCTGAACCGGTAAAACAACAATTGGAGAAATATCTCAGCAGGGATGATATATACGAACAACAAGAATCACCATTTGGGAAGGCAATCAACCAAACAGTAGACATGTTCAAAGCAACAAAAGTAGACATTAAACTCATAGAGCCAGAAGTCACATACAAGGCAGGGGTGGATGTCATGATGATGAGAGCGCCAAGCTACTGGAGCCGATTAGGTAGCTCAAAAAACAGAACAGCTGAACAGACTGAGGAAAGCAAAGAGGTGGTAAAAGATCTTATTGGAGACTCAACAGATACCACAATAGTCGCATTTACAGATGGCTCATGTCAGGGTAACCCTGGACCATGTGGATCTGGAGCAGTACTATATCCAGGTGACAACGAAGGAATCAGCCTCAAGAGACCGGTAGCGCAAAGAGGATCCATACTGCTGGCAGAGCTAGTGGCAATACTCATGGTATTAGAACACTACATAGCTGCATTAAAGGATGGATTCACGGATATTGAGATCTTGTCAGACAACCAAACGGCAGTAGGTATCCCGACTCTCAACTGGAAGTCATCAAACTACATTGACACGATCTTTGACATTAAGGAAAATATAGGGACATTGATGAGATACAGAATGCGAACAACCCTTTCTTGGATCCCAGGCCATGCTAATATAGCCGGGAACGAGATAGCTGACCAACTGGCAAAGGAAGCAGCAAAAGAGTCAATGTCCCTAAATGAACAGTATAATGTCATCACCATGTCAGATGTCAAACAAGCAGTGAAGACTTCAACTAAAATAAAATGGCAGAATAGATGGACCATCAGCGGATCAGGGAGACAACTTTATGACCTGATACCAATGGTTGGAAATGCCAGCCATTTAGATATGCCAAACCCACAGATAGGCAGAGTTTTGACAGAGATAAGAACAGGAAACAGCAGATTAAACAAATACCGGAATAACATAGGTCAGTCCCTCACGCCACTTTGCGACTGTGGAGAAGAAGAAACCACTGAACACTACATATTGCACTGCCACATTTACGATCATGAGAGAGCCAAACTCGCAGTGCAATTAAAGACCATAGATGAAAGCTTTGACCTACTTCATCTCCTGACTAGAGACTCCAATAAAAAGAAATATCAAAAGAAATTAACATTCTTGGAGGAATTCATTAAAAGTACAGGGCGCTTCCCAGAACTAGCAAGCCCTGTACCCCGAGCCTGAGCCTAAGCAACTCAATACTCCAGTACAAAGAGAAATTACAGTGAGACAATAAAGCACCAAAGAGAAAAAAAATCAGTACTCTGGGACCAGTAGCGTCAATTGCGACCTATAGGATCAGGATACATGGACCTACAACATGCATTACATATTGTACACAATGAGACCAGAAGGGACAAGGTTACCATCAACTCAACAAAAAGTGATGTTGTCATAGTCAATGGAGGAAGAAATAGGCAAACACAGACATGGACACTAGGTAAACAGGAGATTGAAGAAGTACAGTCAACCAAGCACATCGGACTAATAAAATGGTAAAAACGACATAACTAGCAGAATCCAACAAGGCAGAAGAACCCTATACGCACTACTAGGTGCTGGACTACATGGTAAAAACGGCATAAATCCAGATGTGTCTTTTAAAATCTACACCACCTTTTGCAGGCCACGCATCATCTATGGATTAGAAGTGGTAACCCTTACCAAAGGAGATGAACAAGAACTACTCTCTTTTGAAAGACGACTACTCAAACAAATCCAAGGGCTGACAGATTGCTGCCCAACCATCGCAGTATACTCACTACTTGGATCCATACCAATCACCACACAAATAGAGGAGAACACCTTAACAACGTTCTACAACATTGCTACTAATAAACTATTAAAGAGTTTGTCGAGAATGAAATTGCTAGGAGACAGCTAGCTATAAAAGACCAATACAGCAAGAGCTGGTTCACACACATAAGAAAACTCCTACAGAAGTATAGCTTACCAACTGCATACGACTTAATAGAAAGGCCATCTACCAAATGGAAATGGAAGGCAATGCTGAATAAGGCAGTCGAAGAACATCACATGACTGAATGGTACAACGAGGTAGAAGATAAAACATCACTAAAGTACCTCACACTGCAAAAACACCCAAACAGAAACTCACACCCAATCTGGCACACAGTACCTAACAACACACGAGCCGTCATGAAAGCTAACATCAAAGCTAAGATCATCACTGGCACATACACCCTACAAGCAAACCATGCAAGATTTAACCAACACTCAGTCTCACCTACATGCTTACTATGTAAAAACGACAGTGAGGACAGAGAACACCTAATATTACATTGCACGGCACACGCATACATTCGCGAGAAACATCTCGCCATCCTAAGACTCTTAATGGTTAGACACTATAGCAGGGATACAGTTGATGAGATAATGAGTAACACCGAACTCCTCATGCAGTGTTTAATGGACAGCTCTAAAGCCAGAGTTTGTGACATTTTTGGCGATCATAGCGATATCATAGCAGATATAGAGGAGATAAGCCGCAATCTCATATTCGATATCCATAATAATGGGGTTGTCTCATTACTCCAACAGTCATAACTCCGACAGTTATTTCTCGGACACTCATAACTCCGACAGTCATTACGCCGACGCTCATTAATACTCCGATCATGCATCCCGCACTGTATCATCATATCCTATCTAATCGCAACTCCAAACAACTATAGGATAATTGCACGGAGTGGATATTGAAAATATGATCACGAGTGTGCGAAACTTGCTACGCGTACAAGTTTAATCTGAATGTGTTTCGGCACGAGTGATCATATATTCAATATTCACGATGTGCAATTGATTATTATATTCATTTCATTGACGAAAATAAGATATAGTCGAAAATTTAGATGAACTATGTTTTCAGCATTCCTGCGCGTCAATGTTTACTTAGCGACGTCGCTTAGGACATATGTTTTTGACCATACCATTTAACATGTTTTACTATAGTCAAGGCTCACGTTGGAGGGCGATTCGGGCGAAGAAGTCAACTTGTGGCTGCTCACTTCGCTTTGTACTAGTGCCAAAAGAGAAGTGGAAGTCGCCCTGTAATTTTACCAAGTCGCTTTGCTAATTTTAACTGTTTTAACAGTAAAACATCGGTATATCTTTACTACAAAATTTCCGTTTTTCAAACAGCCATTGTAAAGGGACGTAATCGAAACAGCTACGAATATAAAAACTGTACTACGGATCCATACGCGGGAAAATAACGTCGGTATTGTTTCATTTCATTTATTTGGGGTTTGAAGGTGGCTATCCAAAGGGATTGTTAACTTTGTGGATATGATTAGTTTCTTAATTAATATCAATCAGTGATTAAAGAGAAGCAATGTAAATAATATACCCTCATCAAAATTTGATTAAATTAAAATAATTATTCAATTTTATTTATTTATTATTTATTGGACAATAGTTGACTATCATATATATGTGCCTTTATCATCTGCAAGACAAAACAAAGAATCTGAAAAGGGTTTATTTAATACAAATAAACAAAAAACAAATACAAGGACATATGTAAATCAGAGAGATGATATGCTAACAAAAACAAGGAATTAAACAACTACTGAATATACCTTAATGCATAACAAGTACATTATAACATATGAATGCCACGATAATGCCCCACGAATGTGAAAAGTGGTACAATTAGAGAAATATTTTGACTTCTCCCTGTACTCTCACCGCTTCTCCCTGTTGTCTCTCACTTTTCTTTTGTCAGCAGCTGAAAGAGAAGTCACTTCTCCCTCTGATTTCAAAGTAGTGGGAGCCCTGTATAGTGCTCTGAAATATGGGAACTTTTTATTAGAAACTTTGGACACTTTTCCCTTGTTGAAGGATGCATACACATAGTCCAGAAAATTATATGAAAACCGGATATCCTCTTGGTATGGTGCTTTACAACAAATTTTGAATAATATTCCTAAGCTTAAACAACAAAAAGTTTCAAAACAAACAGTCAAGAAAATACTTCTAGAAGCACATAGGCATCAATGGGCCCTAGATAGGAACAAATGTTCTGATGGTAAATTGAGAACTTATGTAAAATTTAAAACTGTTTATGGAAGAGAAAACTATCTTTCTTTGATGTTTCTCCTGAACTTAAGTAATTTTGAGCTCAGGAGAAACCTAAAAAAAAATCGAATATCATCATATCATCTCCATATTGAATCAGGTCGATATATAAGGGTACACCTCCGGAGTCAAGGATATGTCAGCAGTGCAGCTCAGGTGAAATTGAGGATGAAATGCATCTTTTAATGTCTTGCTCAAAATATGATAAAACTAGGCAAGACCTTTTTAGTATAGTTGGGATGACATGTATTAACTTCCAAAACTTAAGTATAGAAGAGATATTCTTGTAGTTAATGACATGCGAATATGACTTAGTCTTGAAAGAGATGTGTCAATTTATCTGTAAATATTGTAGATGATTTTTTTTTCTTTCTGACATTTCTATTTCATCTTGTTCTTGTGAAGGTCAAAATTTTATTGAAACTCTATGGGAAACAATATTTTCATCATCTTCTCGAGAAACACCCAACAGAATACTACCAAACTTGGCACATTTGTTAATTTTATATGTATTTACAAGTGTCCTGTGTGGAGTCAATAAAGAAGTGAAGGAAAATAACAACAACAACAACAAAAAACCAAATCCAATCTTGGCCTTTTTAGCTCACATGGTGTGAGCTATTGCCATCACTTGGTCTGAATCATCACTAGGGTGTCTAGTTTCAAAATTGTGTCCGATGATGCCGTGCACCAAACAACATGGCCGCTGTGACTAAAAATAGAACATATGGTAAAATTGCAGGTTTTTGGGTAATAACTCAAAAACCGTTAATAATATCAGAAATCTAACACAGGGTAAAAATGATCAGTACAGCAAGATCTACATACCCTGTAATTTTTAAGTAAATCCCATTACCCATTTTGGAGTTATTTTTCATCAAATTTTCAAAATTTTGATACTTTTCGTCCTTTATTTCAAAAACTATAAGAGATAAAGGTTAAGTTTAAATTGCAAAAAATGTGCAGAAACAAACTAATCAGAGAAAGCATTTTTATTAGATCTATAATGGACTATATGAAATAATATTTTCTTTTGTAAAAAATATTTTGTTGGGCCGCGCTGAAAAGCTTTCAAAACAATAGCGCTGCATACAAAAAAAAACTTCTGACTCCGGGAGAAAAACCATGCCCCTTTCAAGTTAAATGGGCAGTCCCGTACTGCATTTGGATTGCTAAAAGCGCCAGAATTGAAAAGACTATCGGTCACTGTCGAAATATTAAGAGTCGGTGTAATGATTGTCGGAGTAATCACTGTCGGAGTATTGAGTGTCAGAGTAATGATGTTATCCCAAAATAATAGGGCAGTGAACATTTAAACACGCAAGAAGGAAAAAATGGCTATGCTACGTATCAAGGTATGTATGAACATAATCTTTATAGTCTTCGATATTTATGCACATTTTCTTATTCCAAAAATTCACCGGGTCATTGCTTAAAATATACGTTTGTGATGTAAACAAAACTTTGCTGTCAATGAAGGTCAAGTACGTATACGTCATACAAAACCGGAAATATACAGGTGGCACTGTTCAGAAAAAAATAATTTGGAACACCGTTCGGGTCATATCTTATCAGTTTTATCTTTATATCAACATTATTTCTGTATTGTGTAACCCCAATATAACACTTTTTTAAACATGTTTAATTTGATATGTATGGTTGAAATCAATAATCTTGGTGTTTACAAATGTCTTAAATACATTTTTTTCTCTTCTTCCTATAATTTTTATTAGTAAACATGCCATCCATAATTGATTTTACAGGGTTTTACACACTTAAATGACTTATCGAGAACTGGTGTCGTAATACACAAAGTGTCAGAAATAAGGTCATACACAAAAATTATGTTTTCTCCGTAACTTCTAGGAGTAGAGCTTTTAGGTTTGGTAAAAATAAAGAACTAGTTTTGACAAACAAACAAAAACAATTTTGTAAAAAATTATTGTTTCTAAGGGACACACGGGAGAAATGTTTCTTACGCTATCGAGAACCGGCAACACTAGGATATATTAATTGTACTGCCTATGACGGTGTGTCTAGTCGGGTACAGGACGTTTCGGCCATAGTACCAGTTTGGCCATAGTCGTTTCGGCCATAGTCATTTCGGCCACACTTTATAAAGACGTTTCGGCCATGGTTTTATTTATGTTGTTTTATGTGTTATTTATAACAATAATTATGCATTCATAATCATATTGAATACAAAAAGAAATAAAAAATTGAGAAAAACGATATATTTTAGCAAATATTATCACTATTCTTCTTTTCCCAATCGCGGCGATGTGCAGGTCCACATGAAGAGAAGAAACCAAAATCTACGTTTTACATAGTTTTAAGTCTTATAAATCTAGATTTAATAACCATTTTCAGTACTTTATTTAAAAAAAAAATTATTTAACAAATATTATCATTGTTCTTTTCTTTTCCCAATCGCGGCGATTTGCAGAACTGAAAATCGCGGCAATTGAGAGGAGGAGAATAATGGGGCCCTGATTTGGTTAATAAACTTATTTCTATTTCTATATAATAATCTTTTTTATATTAATCATGAAATTTCGGAATTTTAATTTTTTAAACCATTTTATTCCTCTAAGAGTAAGAATCCATACAAAAGTACGAAAATAACAAAGTAAATGAATGGTCAGTCATCTAGAGGCCAATATGATATGCGTATGTGTAATTACCACGATTACTATAAAAATAATTCCCCTAAGAATCGATACTAAAAAGTACACTCGAATTTTTCATCCATACTTACGAAAATAATAAAGTAAATAAATGGTCAGTCATCTCGACGCCAATCAATGAATATGCGATGTGTATTACCATGATTAATTAAAAAAAATCCCCTAATAATCCATACTAAAGTACAGATTACGACACTCAGTTTCTTCATCCATACTTATTAAATATAAACTATGGCCGAAACGACTATGGCCGAAATGGTTTGTGGCCGAACCGGAGTGTGGCCGAAACGTCTCGAAAGCGTCTAGTCTATCTATCGTTTCTCATGATGCAGCTGATCTTACTAATTCATACCAACTGGTTTATGTCCTCGCATGGCATGGAAAAGATTTACTTCCATATCTACTCCCCAGACAATGTTTTCATTTTCTCCCATTTTGAAAGTTACTGGTTCCTTGTTTAAAGTTTAACTTTTACCTTATCGTCAGAACTTTCCAACACTAACCAGTAGAAGAAAGTTTATTCATATTTTCGTACCACAAAATGATTGCCTTTTAAATTTCATTTCTTTTTTTTTTATTTGAATTAGAATATTATATTAATTGAATTTCACTTTTATCTTGATTTTTTTCATTATTTTAAATTTCAAAATAGAAAATAATACTAGGCCTAGCTTTACATTTCTACATGTGCAGGGAACTTTCGTTTTGAACTTTCATTTACAATCTTTAGTAATGCTGACTTGAATGAAAATGTTTAATTTTTGTTAATAATTTGAGTTAACTGTTGATATTTTCTCGTCATCATGTATGAAGAGGAGAATTGGGATGACGAGATAGCTGGTTTGTCACCAAAGTCGGCGCCCCAGTCATTACCTACATGGACTCCATCCTCCTCATCATTTGGGAGAGGACAGAGTCAAAGAGTATGGTTCTTCATACATTTTCTTCAGAATATACATATATTAATAATAATTATAATGAGTACAACAAACTGTCTGTGTTTGTTTGAATTTGATATATGTGTTTTTATCAACTGACAACTGGGTGATTTTCAAAAAAATGAAGACTGTGTGACATAGATGATAGAGGGTGAAATTTCAAATTGGACAAATTGACATAATTTTGGTCGTAAAATAATGTCAATATGATATATTTTTCAGATTCAGTTGCTCAGTGCATGAATATGAAGACACAAATATTTTTTTCAACTTTTATTAGCAACAAAGTGTTAAAATGATAACAAATACAGACTTACTTCCTCAGAGGTATCATTTTCTTTTGAGTATGGTAAAAGACCTAAATGTATTTCCATTTGATAATGATATGAAATAGGCACATTTTGGTACCAAACTTTGTATATATCATGAGAAAACAGTTTCAGTATATCAAAGAAACACTATTTTTACTGTATATTTTAAAAAATCTGGTAATTAAAGTTTTCATACAAGCATAAAAAATATGGTCTAATGAGGCTTAATAGTTGTAAATCAATTATTTATATATGCCTAATAAGTATAACAAAAGTTAAGTTAAGTTGATCATTGGTGGTAAAAACTAGATGTAACCAAATGAAAATACTGTCCATTTTTTGATGTTTTGTCACACTCCTGACACATTTTTCTAAAAGATAAATACACCAAATATCAAGCTAAATGCAATCATTGTTGGTCACAATAACTTTTTTAAGTAGTAGTACATAATCTATTTTGACTGAAAAAAGGTTTCCCTTGAATATATTTCATTTTTGCATTGCTATGATGTTATTTCAATAATATTTTATCATATTCTAAGTAATACTATCATAATTATAAAAAATGACAACTCAATTTTCAACCATTTATACATCTTTTTAAGAGTATAGTGCTTATTGAGAATTAAATAATTCCCTGAGACAATTACAAGCAGTTTTATGGAGGCTATATGCTTACAAAATAATCTATTTCTTAAATAAAATTGTAACACGCCTGACTCCCTCTCGAAAATAAACCTGTCGAGCTGAAAATAATATAACCAATTTATTCTTTCCAAACAAAAAGTTATATTTCTTCAAAAGCTTATATTTCTTACAGTTAACAGTAAGTATTAAAAGAAGATTCAAAATTATGTTTTTGTCTTTTCTAATGATTAGTGTGCTAAATATTTGCCCTTTAGGAATTTATCTCATCAAAAATGGTTAAAATGGATTTGAAATTTATTAAAACTAGCAATAGATCATCTTTTCTTAGTATAAAATTACTTTTCGGTGGTTTTCAAATTAGTTTCCCCATGTTTCTCAATAATTTACTCTGCAAAAAAACTTCCTACTGCAATTGCAATTGACATTTAATGTTTTTATGTCAGGAGTGTGACATATTACTGTTGAATGAAAAATTATTGATAAATTTTCAAAAATGCTATATCAAAAGAATGAAAATGTTTTATGAGAGGCAAGATATATTAAAGTAAGTATTCTGTTCATCTAAAGCAACATACATCAATTTTTCATTTAGAAAAAATCCATATTTTGACATGTTTTAATAAAATATAACCCTTTATCATCACTTATTATGAGAAAGGTTTCATGCAATGTACAAACATACTACAATTATTATTTATTGTTTATATGTAATTAAATTGAAAACATTGTGGAAGTTTGTAGAAGCATGGTTTAATAATTTTTTTATTTAAAAGATATGCCTATTAAAAGTGTCACACTCCTGACATTAGTTATTTTGATTTCCTAGCTATGATATGTCATATATCAGAGCTATTTCCAACTTTTTTCTTAGATTGGGTCTGGAGCTTTTGGAAAATAAAGAAAATTGTGAACTATTAAAGCATACAACATAGTACTATACAACTAAGATAAAATGTCACACTCCTGACATTTTTTGTGTCTCTCCTTATGCAAGCCCAATTTTACAACTGTCATATTCATCCAGTCTAATACAACTAAATTATTATAACTAATGTTTTTTTACAACATATTTTGACTTTTCTGAACTAATTAGTCTCAACAATGAAAAACTATTAAGGTTTAATTTGACATTTGTACAATTTTCCAAGTTAAATTTATTCACGTACACTAATCTAAAAAATAGAATAATTTTTTGTTGCAAAATCATAGGGTCACAAAACATCTAGATATTTGAAGTAAAATGGTACCAAATTATAGAATACCATCTTTCTTTAATATATTGTTTATTTTATTTTTTTTATCATCAAGGTAAGTTAAGGCAATTTAAAGTTTGTCACGCTAAAACGTCACACTCCTGACAAATTTGACCAGTTTTTAGAGGATAACTTTTTAACCGGAAGAGCAATCTCCATGACCTTTTGCATGAAGATAACTGTTACCATTGTGCTTGTTTTAAGATATTTACCTTTCTTTCATATCATTTAATATTCAAATTATTCTCTGAAAATGAAAAGTCTTCATTTTTTTGAAAATCACCCATCTGTGACTGTGTCTTGATAAGTTGAGTGAGAAAATTGTATCTACATCTACAGTATGTGGCCAAAAGTATTGCCGCATGTAAAAAAAATCCCTATATAATCAACCAAAACCATATTTTTAAAAAAAATTATTGTGAAGTTATTTCTGGATAGATCTTAACAAATTTTACACCAAAACATTCAGAATTGTCTATATTTTGATTGTTTATTTGCTCATTATGTTTATATGAGTGGTTTTTATTTGTACATAATTTAAACAGGATTGTTAATTTTTAGGATTTATTTTTAGTTGAAATATATAGGAAAATCAAAGTCAATTTTTATTTGTTATGTTTAAATTATCTACAAATAAAAACCACTCATATAAACACAATAAGCAAATAAACAATCAAAATATAGACAATTATGAATGTTTTGGTGTAAAATTTGTTGAAATCTATCCAGAAATGACTTCACAATAATTTTTTGAAAAAATATGGTTTTGGTTGATTATATAGGGATTTTTTTTTACATGTGGCAATACATTTGGCCACATACTGTACATTGTATGACAATCCATCAACGGTGATGATTACTTGTCAGGCGCAGCATTTTATTTGACACTGGAGTCCAAAAAGTCCACAGTTCTAATTCACATATAAGTATTCAGATTGTTCTACTCTCTGAAAAATTATCTTACCAGATTGAATGCTTTGTTTTAAACTAACAAATCTACACCAGTAATCTGACTAGTATTAGTTAGTTGCTAATTTAACAGTAAAGTATGTTTGGCCTCGGGGAAAAATGCAATGTCCACATTAATGTTAATTTACTGAGCATGTTTCTATTAAATTTTGAGAATGAGTCGGAGTGATCTATGCTTGTCAATGTTTTCAAGTTTGCTGACAGGAAATTTATAATATTTGATTTTAATAGCTTTCTGTGATTCTTTTTATCAGAAAATGTTTAGTACCTTTTTAATAAGTAATTATGTTCTTATAACACTGTAAACTAGGTTTCCCCCTCCTTTAATTATATTATATTCATGAATTTTAATTCAATTAAATGATATTGAACCTTATCTCAAGCTTCCCAGTACAAGTTTCAGACTTATTTTCCAAAATTGTATGTAGTGGATAAATTGACTGCTTATTAAATATAAATATAAAAATTGTACCTGAATATTAGTTTGTTAAAATATTTAAACAACAAAGGTTTTGAAAACTGATTTTATGTTTATTAATTATGATAAGATTTAAAGAAAGCATTTTGGCATACCTGTCACATTTCATATGTGGTATATGTACATTTATTTTTTAGGTACCAAATAATTTAAATGATTAACAGAATTATTTCAACATTTCAATGGTCTTTTTTTTCTTGATTTGTCCCAATTATATTTTTTAGAAATTGAGTAGATCTGTACATTATAGTAAAATATAGCTTTTCTTTATTTCTGAACAGAGAATGGACAATACACAAAATGGTTGTTTAGGAAAATCTAGAGGGAGGGGAGGCTTTGGTTCAAATGCAGACCAAGATAACAATTGGCGTAGTCGGGATTCAGGATCAGTGCCTAATGATGACAGGTCATCAAACAGAGGAAGAGGATCATTGGGTAGAGGACGAGGTGGTTTCGGAGGACGTGATGGAGACAGGAACCAGTACAATTCCTCTGATGGTAATGGGGGTCGCTTTGGAAACAATGACAGTAGGGACAGTGACAGAAACACTTTTAATAGTAGAGGGGGTGGGAGGGGATTTGGTAGGGAGTTTAGAAACAGTCGGAGAGATGATTCTGATCGTGGTTTTGGTGAAGACAGTGAAAGTCGACAACGTTCATTTGGTCGCAGAGATGAGGAACAAAATGGCCAGTCTGAATCAACGACAATAAGTGTACAATCTTCAATGATTGGTAGAATTATAGGTAAATAATACTTATATACAACAATAAGTGTACAATCTTCAATGATTGGTAGAATTATAGGTAAATAATACTTATATACAACAATAAGTGTACAATCTTCAATGATTGGTAGAATTATAGGTAAATAATACTTATATACAACAATAAGTGTACAATCTTCAATGATTGGTAGAATTATAGGTAAATAATACTTATATACAACAATAAGTGTACAATCTTCAATGATTGGTAGAATTATAGGTAAATAATACTTATATACAACAATAAGTGTACAATCTTCAATGATTGGTAGAATTATAGGTAAAAAATACTTATATACAACATATTCTTGCAGAGTTATTTACTTGTATGGATTGTTCATATCTCCCAAGAATTTTGAAGTGAAAATGTGCATTGCTGTTTACGATGTTTACAGAAGAAAATCTACGATTATTTCAATCCAAGATAATAAAAAAAACTTCTTTCAGAAATCGGTTTAATTTTAGGTTGATCTGTGTTAATATGATGCTTTTGTTCGTTCATGCTTATTAATACAGTCATTAAAACATCATGACAACTTGAGGATTCCAAATGTCATATGTCAAAATATCTTCAGCAGATAATGACATTCATGATGAAAATAGTAACATTGTTGCTATAAAAACATGGACAAAATGGAGGAATTTCGGCTTCGATAAATATCATCTATCTTGGAACGATAGATCCTTATAAAAAAATATGAGTATAATAATATTGAATTTTTTGTTTTTATAGGAAAAGGTGGATCAAAGATCAGAGAGCTGCAGGATGAAAGTGGAGCAAGAATTAACGTACATTTAAATATAAAAATAAGATTAAAATTTGTCTAGTTTTACATTCACTGAGAAAAATGCCATATATTGAAGCTTTCGCCATAACTTGTCCATTTAGCTTCTGATTTCTGAATTTCGCGGTCGAATAAGACCAACAAAAATTAGTATAAAAGGGAAAATAATGAATTCACATTAGTTAGCAGTTGTTATGAAATCATCAGAATGCATTTAACAATTTGTACCAAAAACTTGACATATGTTGATTTTTTGGGTGAACATAAAAGTATTTATAAAACAAAATAAGACTTGCTAACAAATTCATTTTTTTTTTTTGCATCAGAAAATCATGTTGTGAAATTAAGTATGGTAAAATAAGGTATGATTATGGGAGTTTAAAGCCAGTCTCAACAATATTTCAGTTCTATCGTCCAATTTATTATATTGGTGGAAGAAACCAGAGTATCCAGAGAAAACCACCGACCTGCTGTTATGGAATACCACAATGAGGAATCAAACTCACTACCTAAGTGGTGGTAGGCACTGATTGCAAAAGTAAATCTAACTACCATTACGATCACGGTCACGATGGCCCCTCCTGTCTCACCAGTAATTTTCTCTTAATAATACAGTCATTGTTTTATAGATCAGCAGAGATGATGATGGAAGTGGGGAGAAAGAAATAGAACTAAAGGGGTCTACTGAGGCAGTGTCTAAAGCCAAAGAAATGATAGAAGAACTAACACAAGATAACCGAGGACCACCAAGGTCATTTGGTGGGGGTGGTGGAGGTAATATCCTACATTAAGAGGATTGTTTTGATTGGTGAATTGTTGTTTAACATCAAGTGAGCAATATTTCAGCTACTCAAATTTTGTTATCTACTGGTATACAATGTAGGTAAATTACTTTTTTGGCCTGGTTGTGCATAGTGCAATCTGTGTTATATTATAGTGAAATAGAGGATGGATGGGTTGCACATTGGTTACATGCATTTTGAATATATGTATCTGACACTGAATATACCCTCAAAACTTGCATTATTATTTTGCTTTTCCTAACCTACTTGTTTATGTCACATTTAACCCATTGAACCCCTTTGTAAGCTACCATTTCTATACTTGAATGGATTCCTATTTTTATATAGTTCTCATAGATTTATTGTCCTGTTGACAAACATATGACAAAAAGTGGAATGAACATGTGGGTCTCGCTTGAAGTTTTTATAACTGCATGAAAAAGAAAATGGTGGAGAAGGTGTGGTTTGCAATGAGTCACTAACAATCACTTCTGTGAGTCACTAACGATCACTCCTAATACATTTTCTTTTATCTACAAGGAGTATTGCATTCTTCAAGCATGAGTCATTCATCACATCCTTAAGGCAAGTTGCATATTTTGTATTTTTAAGCACAACAAATGTACACCCCTGAAGTCCTGTACACCACAATAGAGACTAAGTTTTATTTCTGTAACCCCTGGGTTATATATATGATATAGGAAAGAGTAGGGTCACATTTAACCTTCACTTCTGACCAGAAGCTTAATAATACTGATGTGAGTTTGTGTCACATATACCCACCTTAAGTGTTAATATTTCTAGAAACCTACCCATGTTTGACTTTTTCTCCAATCCATTTGTTATAACTGTCTTTCTCTTCTAATCAAGGATGGTAGTCACAATATGGCTGAAAATTTACTTAAAGTGTCAATAAATTCCAATAACCATACCAACCAATGTTGACAGTCAATTATTACGTTAGTATCAATAACCATACCAACCAATGTTGACAGTCAATTATTTAGGACACTAGTATCAATAACCATATCAACCAATGTTGACAGTCAATTATTTAATACATTAGTATCAATAACCATACCAACCAATGTTGACAGTCAATTATTTAGTACATTAGTATCAATAACCATACCAACCAATGTTGACAGTCAATTATTTAGTACATTAGTATCAATAACCATACCAACCAATGTTGACAGTCAATTATTTAGTACATTAGTATCAATAATCATACCAACCAATCTTGACCGTCAATTATTTAGTACATTAGTATCAATAACCATACCAACCAATGTTGACAGTCAATTATTTAGTACATTAGTATCAATAACCATACCAACCAATGTTGACAGTCAATTATTTAGTACATTAGTATCAATAACCATACCAACCAATGTTGACAGTCAATTATTTAGTACATTAGTATCAATAACCATACCAACCAATGTTGACAGTCAATTATTTAGTACATTAGTATCAATAATCATACCAACCAATGTTGACAGTCAATTACATAGACAAAGCTATGATAGACAATCTCAAATTAATCATTTGTTGTTTATGTTTTTCTCTTTGTTAACTTTCAGGGTTTGGGAGAGGAGGATTTGGTGGTAGTTCTTCATCTAACAGTACCACGACAGATGCTCCTAAGATTAACTGGGGCATAATTAGGGCAAATAAGGAGGAAAATGAAAGGAGGAAGTGGCAAGGTAAACTTAAAAGAAGAAAAAAATTCAGTGTATGATAAAATAAATGTAGAAATTAATATTAATCAATATTACGAATTTAGTTTGTTACACATATTTTCATTGGTTCTTCAGCCCTGAATGTCAGCATATATTCGGAAAACAGACAGGGTATATATTTCAGTTCCCAAAAAAGATTAAAACATGGACGACAAAACATTACGCTTCACTGAATCAATGGTATAATACGGAATAATAAATGTATTTTTACCAAATTAAATGCTGTTTTTATACTCAAAACGACTGCATGAAAAAAAAAAATATTACAACGGTTTATTCCGTCACAAATACCTGATCGATTCAGCAAACTCCTATGTTCCACGGCTGTACCATAAAAAATAAACAAATCGTTGAGCCTTGAAAACTTTCGACGTCATGGGGCCACACCAAGGTTTTATTTACATGCAGTTAACATTTAAATTATTCAAACTGTTTTGCAAACCCGTTGTTTTGTTATGTGATATATTAATGTTATATTTATAAAGTTTATAAAATTTACTACATATGAAACTGTATTGATTTATAAATTTAGTACAGTATTTTCCTTCATGAGACACCCTATACATGAAATATGACGCGACACATATTTTGACGTCAAAGGTACGGAAACAGACATCTAGAGATACGAAAAATGAAAATAAAAGAGACAAATTTATTTAATACAGTTGGATGTTGTATTTAAAAAAAAAAGGTTAAATCCGTAATATATCTGTTATTCAGCTATCAGACAGGGTATATAATGTGACATTCCCGGCTTACGATGTATATTCCCTTCGGCTGCGCCTCAGGGAATATAGATCCTAAGCCGGGAATGTCACATTATATACCCTGTCTGATAGCTGAATAACATATACTATCAGATTTATTGTTTATTATGTCTCCCCTTCGAACGAAGGGAGACATATTGTTTTAGTCTGATTTTTTCTTCTTCTGCTTCTGCTTCTTCTCAGCGAAGCTTGTCCGGACCATAACTTTTTTCTCTTTCCAGATAGGTCAATTATATTTGGTATGTGGGTGCATGACCATAAGGCGGTGTGTCGCATACCATAATGACCTTCGTGGGACCTTGACCTTTGACCTCGAGGTCAAATAATTGTTTTTTAAATGGTATTTTCTTGTCCGGACCATAACATTTTTGTTTTTCAAGATAGATCAATGATATTTGGTATGTGGGTGCATGACCATAAGGCGGTGTGTTGCGTACTGTAATGACCTTCGTGGAACCTTGACCTTTGACCTCAAGGTCAAATAATTGTTTTTTAAATAGTATCATTCAACTCATAATGTGTAACTAATATTGTTGTACAGATGGCCACATTAAGGGGAGACATAAGTTTTAGGTATCTAAAACAGTTCTTCCTAGTTTATTTATTTGTTTTCTATTTTTTTTTTGTGGAAATTTAGATTGCAACTAAAAGATATACATTTTGTTGATCTTGAACAATGCAGACATCATCATGATCTCATTGAAATGCAACTTAATCTTGCCATGATATAGCTTAAAAATTTCTTTTTTTGGCATTAAGCAACAATAACTAACTGACAACTCACTCAGAGATACTTGCAACTCGTCCTGGACTCATTACTTCACAATTTGTACACAAAATAACAAATTAATGCAACTCATTGCTTTTTGGTTGAAACTCATCAAAATTTTATCCTACAAGGATCTCTGCTCACTATTTCTATATTAATTATCATTGTATCTATATTAACCAGACTTACCTCCTCTTGAGAAAAATTTCTACATTGAAAGTCCTGTTGTAAAGAACATGTATCCAGATGAAGTTGCACAATTTAGGTAATAGTTTACTGTATGTCAAATATATTAAAAAATTCTTTTTGGTTGCACTTATTATGGGGTTAATCTTTTTACTAAGTAAAATTCAGCTATTAAATATGTTGAAGTATGTGTATCAATCTAAAATGAGGGTAGAGGAGTGTGTCATAGTCTTGATTTACAACATGTATGAAATCAGTGCTTTAAGTTGTTAGTATGATTCCCACACTTGACAAAATGTCTTCCATACAACATCATGTGATCAAGTCTTTCTGTGAATTGTGATTAGACAGGTCATTGGTTTTCCCTCTTTAAGTGCAGAAGTATAACTCTACACAACATTATACATATGATAAATCTGACAGCCATGATATATTTGTGAATGCAGTATTGCTGAAAGTAGCATTAAGCACTCAGCCCTTACCTACTCTATCAAATATAAGCTAACTTTATTCAGTGAAACTTTTCTAAGCTTTTGTGTTCAGAATTGACAGGTAAGTTTATACAGGTTAAATTAACAAAGATTTCCTACATTGGGTTTTTATTTAAAGTTAGGTTACATAGGTTCCTGGTTTATTCAGGGTTCAGTTTAGACAGGTTTATATAGGCTCCTGGTTTATTCAGGGTTCAGTTTAGACAGGTTTATATAGGTTCCTGGTTTATTCAGGGTTCAGTTTAGACAGGTTTATATAGGCCCCTGGTTTATTCAGGGTTCAGTTTAGACAGGTTTATATAGGCTCCTAGTTTATTCAGGGTTCAGTTTAGACAGGTTTATATAGGCCCCTGGTTTATTCAGGGTTCAGTTTAGACAGGTTTATATAGGTTCCTGGTTTATTCAGGGTTCAGTTTAGACAGATTTATATAGGCTCCTGGTTTATTCAGGGTTCAGTTTAGACAGGTTTATATAGGCTCCTGGTTTATTCAGGGTTCAGTTTAGACAGGTTTATATAGGCTCCTGGTTTATTCAGGGTTCAGTTTAGACAGGTTTATATAGGCCCCTGGTTTATTCAGGGTTCAGTTTAGACAGGTTTATATAGGCTTCTGGTTTATTCAGGGTTCAGTTTAGACAGGTTTATATAGGCCCCTGGTTTATTCAGGGTTCAGTTTAGACAGGTTTATATAGGCTCCTAGTTTATTCAGGGTTCAGTTTAGACAGGTTTATATAAGCTCCTGGTTTATTCAGGGTTCAGTTTAGAGGGTTTATATAGGCTCCTGGTTTATTCAGGGTTCAGTTTAGACAGGTTTATATAGGCTCCTGGTTTATTCAGGGTTCAGTTTAGACAGGTTTATATAGGTTCCTGGTTTATTCAGGGTTCAGTTTAGACAGGTTTATATAGGCTCCTGGTTTATTCAGGGTTCAGTTTAGACAGGTTTATATAGGCTCCTAGTTTATTCAGGGTTCAGTTTAGACAGATTTATATAGGTTCCTGGTTTATTCAGGGTTCAGTTTAGACAGGTTTATATAGGCTCCTGGTTTATTCAGGGTTCAGTTTAGACAGGTTTATATAGGCTCCTGGTTTATTCAGGGTTCAGTTTAGACAGGTTTATATAGGCCCCTGGTTTATTCAGGGTTCAGTTTAGACAGATCTCACTCAATTATATAAAGCTGATTTTTCACCTTTAAAGATCAGACATCTGTTGAAGATAAAAACCTTTTTGAAATTGTCTCCACTTTTGTAAACTATATTTAAACAAAAAATCTCTCTAAGAATGTATTATTACTCTTTGATTAACTATTGTTTTTGTGCAGAATATTCTTTAAGTATTTTCATGCTCTAATATATAGACAACAATTTTTTTTCCTGTTATATTTTAATTCTTTATTTATTTTTTCTAGAAAAGCCAATAATAACATCAGTGTAACAGACCTAAGCAGTGAAGGTGATAGAAACATTCCTAATCCATGTAGAACATTTGAAGAAGCTTTTGAACATTATCGTATGTATTTACTTTTTCTCAGATTTGTCAGCCATATTTTATGCGTTTGAATGATTGTTGGATTGATTGGATTGGTGTTAAATGCCAATTATGCATTTGATGTCCATCAATAAAAAAATATACCAGGTTATTTATGAAATGTAAATTTCAACTTATTAAATGTATACTTATAGAAAGGCAAAGCAAGTTGATTCACTAAATATACCACACCAGTACACTGAGGTGTTGTTGTCTAATGATCCATTCATAAAGTTGTACATGCACATGTAGCTTCGGACTGTAAATTTAAAATTATACCGTTATGTTTGAAATGTCAGATGTTAGTGCTGTATCTCATACAATATGAATATCCTGTCTAGGGATTTAAAAGAAATATAAATGTTTCAAGGTACCTTCTTTTATGCCCACCATGGTTGAATTTTGTTTACTGTATACAGCAGTTTTAGCTGTTTCTAAAATATACCACCATACAGTTTATTTGGATTATAGTGTCTTCCCACCCCTCCATGCAATATTTTCTGAAAAATCCATAGGTGAAGAGGTGAGGTGAGATTTCCAAAAATGGTTTCATAATTTTTGTATTGTACATGTAGTACCTTCACTGAACTTCAAACATTATTCAGGAGTTTGTTTTGTTTTGTTTGGGTTTTAATGCGACCACAAATAAGTTTTGGTTGTATTATATTATGGGTCTGTCGCCCTCAACGTCGTCGTCATATTCAGTCTGTAGACACAAGGGTTTTAACAGTTAACTTACACTATGACACAGATCTAAGTGGGTGTTAGTAAGGGTTTTAACAATTAACTTACACTGTATGACACAGATCTAAGTGGGTGTTAGTAAACCCAATTTGTTTTAACAGTTAACTTACACTGTATGATACAGATCTAAGTGGGTCTTAGTAAGGGTTTTAACAGTTAACTTATACTATGACACAGATCTAAGTGGGTGTTAGTAAACCCAAGTTGTTTTAACATTTAACTTAAACCCAAGTTGTTTTAACAGTTAACTTACACTATGACACAGATCTAAGTGGGTGTTAGTAAACCCAAGTTGTTTTAACATTTAACTTAAACCCAAGTTGTTTTAACAGTTAACTTACACTATGACACAGATCTAAGTGGGTGTTAGTAAACCCAAGTTGTTTTAACAGTTAACTTACACTATGACACAGATCTAAGTGGGTGTTAGTAAGGGTTTTAACAGTTAACTTACACTGTATGACACAGATCTAAGTGGGTTTTAGTAAGTTGTAACTTCATTATACAATTTAATATTTATTCTCACTTTGTTACTTTTCACACTGTGACTAAACGTCAGATTTGTATTGTTTTCATATTTCCGTCCATTCATGAATACATTCACAGGTCAGAATTCTTTCTGCACTATTAAGATATTTCCCTATATATTTCATATAAAACAGCTTATTTTCCAAAAAAGTCATTTCTCATCAGATTTTCTTTAAAAAATTTAACCTTTAAAAGCAGAATTAATAAGAGTTTATTTTAATATTTCGTATTATTTTTTTCGAAGCATTTAAGATTTAAAACCAACTGTAAATTTTCGATGTCACAAATTTTATGGTAATATGGCGGTAGTAAGATTTGTATTTTTAATGCTATAAATTTCATGAACATCAAGTAAGAAATGACTTGACAAGAATTTTTCAAAAAATCATGGTTTTATAATATGAAAAATATATAGGGAAATATTTTTGACCTGTTTCTGTATGTTAGAAAGAGGGTGGTTTGTTAAGTTGATAATTTCTGTATTGTAGAACAGAATATGGACAATACAATCAAATATTTGACTTGTCAGAAGTTGTTGAAAATTTAATCACGGGTCCAAATACTTTTATGGCAACAACAAGTATGTTGTGCTCTATTTGATGGTTGGTCATATTAAGAATTAAGCAAGAAATATTAGAATTGAAATGGTCATTTATTATAAAATGATGATAAAGATATCACTTAATACAAACATAATTCAAACACTACAATCAAATGTCACAAACAATAATGATGTGTTTGACTTGCAAATAAATGTTCAATGTAAACAATGACACAAAAATATCTAAGCTACTACAATAAATATAATTATTCTATATATAGATGTAAAATGTTAATTCAATAGCATTGAGTCTTAGGTTTTAATTTACAATTGAATTTGTGAAAGAAATAATATATATAATATTCTACTTTCACTTTCAGTTTATTGTTAGTGACATAAACACTTGAAATTTGGTGACAATTATCACACAATATTATATCCCTATTTTCATACTTTGTAATTAGTGATTGTGTTTTATAGAATTTTTTTCCCATATTTCATGAACTATCAGAAATACTTGTTTGCTGAAAATGTTAACTGTTATGAATTAATTAAGCATGGTTTTGGCATTTGGAATTATGTTCCTATAGTGACTAAAACATTTTTGTTTCTACAAAAGTTCATATTTAAAACAAAACCAAATTCCAGAGAAAAACTGTTAAAACAATTTTAGACTAGGACAAAAGCAGTGATGAGAAAAAAAAAATTTTTACAGTTAGCCTAACAAACACAAATGATGTTTATATATAATTGTGTTTTCATTGAAATTTTTGATAAATAAATAGATTTACCTGTCATACAAGGTAAAGTTCTATTATATAATTTAGATCAAAGGAATCAAGAAGGAACATTTTGTAAATATCAACAGGTGTTTTGTCTGTTTATGACACCACTTGTGTTATTTGTGGTAATAAATAAAAACACCCTAGGATTTTCTTTTACATAGAAACAACAGTTTTTTTAGTCACCATGTCTCCAATATAAAAATTTTCTTTGTTTTGTGTGTCTGGGGACTTCAGTTTGTCCCTGTGCTAATTGTTTACCTTTTTCTCAGAGCTTTTTTCTTTTAATTAGTAACATTTAATAATTAGTGTAAATTTATATATTACACTTCCTTGGTGTAAAAAAGATAAGTAAAACAAGATTACAGCTTTAGGCTTAAAAAAAAATCTTTAGAATTTTTTGTGAAAAATAACATAAACTTGTTTTAATTTCAATTCTGGTTTTGAATATATTTAAATAAGTAATGAGATCTTTGTGTTGACCTGGTGAGTTTTACATGTCAGCACCTAATGACATTTTTATTGGCAGAACTAGTTTGTTTTGAGTTATACAAAATTACACAGTATGATAGAAAACAGTTTAGGTTTAGTTTTTACTTGTTATTTAATAAAATAAAAGAATAATGACATTAATTGTTAATACCTCAGAGAAGTTATAAATGTCACGTTCTTTTGTAATAGTAATCTTATTATTTCAATATTCACTATGTAATTTAACATTGTCTATTTAATTCCATAATTTTATGTAAGACGTTTAAGTTCTAGAAATCTAAGATAATGAAAGAATTGATCACATACATCTATTTCAGTCATCTTTTTCCAGTACAGAAAATTTAATATGCCAACCAATTCTAAATTCTCTTTGATGCCTAATATAACCATATCAAACCATAAACTGCCAATTGAATGTAGACGCAGGCACAATATACAAAAGAGAAGATAGATTTTGTACATTGTGTCCAAAAAATGAAATTGGCAGTGAATCCCACTATTTATTTTCATGTGATCATTTTAATAACCAAAGAAAATTGTACATTAAAGAAAAGCTTAGAAACAGACCTAATACTCTGAAACTCAAGGAATTGATGAGATCTAAAAGTAAATATGATCTTCAAAAACTGTGTAGATTTGTTATCATAAATAAAGGTGTGTGCCCTCCCAGTTAAGTGAACTCAGTATCTACAAAACTGTACATAATGTAAATACTAGTATAATGTGTATCTCTATACGAAGCTTATATGTTGTATGATGAGAATAACAACAGATAAATATAAAGGTGTGACTACTATAGTATTAATGTTAAAACCTTTGAAAGCAACAGGAACTGATGAACTAAAACCTAGATTACTCAGAGAGCTTACTAATAAAATTGCATGTATTTTACCTATACAAAAATGTAGTTATTTAAAAATTTCTTAATACTGGAGCTACACACAATGATTGAAAAAACAGCACATGTGCCAATATATAAAAGAGGCCCTCAAGACAATTCTAAATATTACACAATGATTTCTCTGACCTGCATTTGCTGCAAACTACTAGAGCATATTGTTGTCAGTAGTATTATGACACCTGCGGATGCATCTGACTTCCTTTACCCACTACAATAGGGAGCGTATCTATAATCCGACAGCCCGTTAGTCTGATAGTTCGATAGTCCGACAGAGATGTGTTTGTTTTTCACTTTCATCATTCAAGTAAGAACAGCAACAAAGTAAAAATTCACGGGATTACATAAGAAAGATATAAAACTTTAGTTTGACCAATTTTCTTGAATATTTGTTTGAATTTGTACTTTTATGACGGAATTTGCATTCACTTATTGAAATATTTTTACCTTTATATGGAGTTCACCTGTGCACAGAGTTAAAAAGGAATTGTTACAAAAAGACTTCTGTGAAGGAGAAATAAAAATGATTTATCTAAATTTATTTATTTTAGCCCTAAAAACAACCTGGGTAAAAAAGCTATTTCGAACTGAATGTAAATGGAATAATATCTTATTTTCAACAATGAATCAAGAAAAATTATTAAATTTTGGTAATGGTTATATTTCTTACATAAAAGAAAATGTTGTAAAAAATATATTTTGGAAAGATGTGTTCCATGCTTGGAACACCTTTATTGATAAAGAAGAAAACTTTACATGGGAATATTTGTTGTCTTCTTCACTGTGGATGAACAAGACTATAAAAATAGAAAACAAACCAGTATTCTATGAAGACTGGTTCAGAAAAGGTATTTGTTTTGTTAATGATATTATGTCAGAAGATGGAAAATTTCTCTCTATTGATCAATTAGAGGCAAAATTTAACATTTCCAAAAATATTATGAAATTTAATAGTATAATTTCAGCTGTTAAACATGCTGGAAAACAGAATGTGTATAATAGTTATAAGCTACTTACTCCATTTATTCCTTCGTTTGTTAAGACCATTTTGAAGAGTAAAAGGGGAACTAAAGATATGTATTTGTTACTAATAAGGAATAACATAGTGTTAAATGGTCAGAAAAAGTGGGAGGAAATTTTAGCCTTAGGTTTAGATGAAACGAAATGGAGAGAAATATTCAAACTACCTTTTATAGTCACACAAAATACCAAACTACAATGGTTACAGTACAGAATTAACCAACATATCCTAGGGGCAAATAAATTTCTGTATAAAATTAAAGTAAAAGACAATGCCTTTTGTACTTTTTGTCAGGAAGATGAGGAAACTATAGAACATTTATTTTGGAACTGTGAGATTGTACAAGCTTTTATTGATGAAATTGATTCTTGGTTGTTGTCGAATGGTGTTGGTATTCCATTTGCTATGCAATTTTTTTCGTTTTGGTGATACTTCAAAATCGTCTTGAGGAGATGTTATCAACCCCATTTTATTACAAATAAAGTAGTATATTTTTAACTTGTAAATATTTTCAGAAAAAATTATCATTGGTCACAATGCAGAGGAAAATACAGTCACTATATAACATTGAGAAATCTATTGCTATTAAAAATTAAAAAAATGATTTTTTTTCAACCAGATATGGAATACTTTCACTTTACTGTTTAATTAGATATAAAGATTTATACAAATATTCATTCTGTATATAACATGATAGAAAAGAAATAGCCTTTTGTTTTTATGAATGCTAAAATTACCTATTCATCAAAGCAAATTCAAAAACTTTTTTCTCTTTAAAAATTATTTTTATGCCTTAAAAAACTCAATAAATTAGACTTTTTCCATTTTTTTCTTTTACTTCTATAACTACTTGAAACCCTATTTTTTTGATTATCTGTATATTTGTTAATTTGGTTTATTATGATTGAAAAACTCATCTTTTTGTGGAATCACATTATTTGGTATTTTCTGTCATGTTATTCAAATAGAAATAGTATGCCATTCTGTATGTAAATTACTAACAAATACTAACATGTTTATATATATGTGCTTTACTAATGTTAACGGAGGCTGGGATAAGGTACTAACAAATGTACAGGTTTCAATAAAAATATCACAAATTCAAAAAATAAAAAATAAAAAAAATGAAATATGCATTATGTTCATTAAACTACTTTATAATTATCAGGGGGAATGGACCCACTATTAGGTCGTACGAATCCAGGGTGAATGGACCCAGGGCGAACGGTCCAGATTCCGGAACAATAGGCAAAGACTGTATTCAGTGTCTAGGCAATATATTAGGACCTTTTTTCTTTGAATTCTCTAAAGTAAATTTCTTGAAAATTAATTTGAAGAAAAGATTTTTATTATATGCTTCATTAAACAACATAAGAATATTTCAACGCCTGTTTTTAATATATGCACCAGTAAACCACATAGGAATCTTGCAACACCAGTTTGACGGCAGATCTTGCTTTCTCAGTGCACAAAACTTGACTAAGCGTATATTTCTTATATAGAACAGATATTTTACCTTCATACTGATAGAAATGCTATTAAATGTACTTAGTCTATCAGACTACCGGACTGTTGGACTATCGGGATGTTGGATTATAATAGGTCTGACCCCCTTCAATATGGGTTTCGTAAATTAAGTTCATGCAAAACTGAATTGATAGAATTTATTGATGATTTCTTTAAAAACCTTGAGAACGGTAAACAGACAGACATCTTGATAATGGACTTTTTTTTAGTCATTTGATCAGGTTATCCATTCTCTAGTAGTGAGTTCTACATAAATTACACAATTACAGGATGGGGGAGGGGTAAAGTGTATTCCTTGAATTGAAGGCTTTTTTAACAAACGAGATACAGACTTACAGTATGTGATAATTGAAGATGAAAAATCAACCTATGAGTATGTCCCCCTTGAAACTGGAGTACCCCAGGGATCAATCTGATGACCTAGTTTATTTCTGTATTATATGAACTATATTCGAGTCTGTCTCACCTCGACATACAACTATTTACAGACAACACCATTGCATACATGGCTATAAAATCCACTAAAGATACACAACATTTGCAACAAACTTGCAGCAAATGGAAACTGGCTATTCATTCAGCACAAATGTAACAACCTGTGACTCAGTCGAAATGAAAGTCTGAACAACTTTAACTATACCCTCCACTGGTCATCCACTCCAGTCATTAGAAGAAGCCAAATATTTTGGTCTAACAGTTTGGAACAGGAAAACCATGTAAATAACGTCCACAATAAAAGCAAAATCAATCAACTCAAAATGGTCCAACGCAGGGCTGCAAGGTTCATCACCTGACCAACAGGCAGGGAACCTCAAAATGGTCCAACGCAGGGCTGCAAGGTTCATCACCTGACCAACAGGCAGGGAACCTCAAAATGGTCCAACGCAGGGCTGCAAGGTTCATCACCTGACCAACAGGCAGGAAACCTCAAAATGGTCCAACGCAGGGCTGCAAAGTTCATCACCTGACCAACAGGCAGGGAACCTCAAAATGTTCCAATGCAGGGCTGCAAGGTTCATCACCTGACCAACAGGCAGGGAACCTCAAAATGGTCCAACGCAGGGCTGCAAGGTTCATCACCTGACCAACAGGCAGGAAACCTCAAAATGGTCCAACGCAGGGCTGCAAAGTTCATCACCTGACCAACAGGCAGGGAACCTCAAAATGTTCCAATGCAGGGCTGCAAGGTTTATCACCTGACCAACAGGCAGGGAACCTCAAAATGGTCCAACGCAGGGCTGCAAAGTTCATCACCTGACCAACAGGCAGGGAACCTCAAAATGTTCCAATGCAGGGCTGCAAGGTTTATCACCTGACCAACAGGCAGGGAACCTCAAAATGGTCCAACGCAGGGCTGCAAGGTTCGTCACCTGACCAACAGGCAGGGAACACGCATGTAGTGTTGGTGATATGTTTCAATACTTGAACTGGCTCTGTCTGGAAGACAAGCGTAAAGATGCTCGACTTGACATGATGTATATAATAGCAAGCCAAAATGTAGCTATTTATCAACAGACAGACTTAAGCCACCCATGAGACAACCACAGCACATGCATTCCTCGTTTGTCATTATCCCTCCTTATGAGACTCAACAAAGACAATAATGGTTTTCTCCTCGTACAATATAATCTGACTGAAACTGGCTGCCACAGCCTATAGTTTTGAGTTTCTCTGTTGAAACATTGTAGGATGCTGTTTCCTCTATGAAATACTAAATACTAGTATATGAAATCTGTAAATATTTTTAACCATTTTCAATTGTCCTGTGGAACCTCTGACATAATCTTCAAATTTTTGAAGACTGTCACAGTATTTTGTAGAAGTGAATGTTAAACATACTAACTACATTTGTATTTAAATTTAGCACCATTCTAAATTCACACAAGGGGCCATCATGGTAGTGATGGTATGGTAGTTTGATTTACAATTACTTAAGTAACTAATGTTAGGAGTTTGAATCCCACTCGGGTGATTATGTGATAAAATTTGTTAGTGACTTGTGACAGGTCGGTGGTTTTCTCTGTGCACTCCAGTTTCCTCCACCAATAAAATTGACCCCCACAATATAACTGAAATATTTTTGAAAGTGGCATTAAACACCATAACCCCTAAATTCACACATACAAAATGGTTGCTGTAGTAAATGTAAATGGGAATCTTTCAACATTGTAATCATACATTTCTACTTTATTTTTATACAAATAACTTCACATACTAAAATTCTAATATATTTTGAGATCATCTTTAATAATAGTAAATTATTTTTTTTCGGAAATTTTTAGAAAATTAAAGTTACAAAATATGTTCTAAATTAAAATGAAATAATAATTTCCTGGCAGGTTTTTAATAATAGTATTTTTTAA
Organism: Bathymodiolus septemdierum; assembly: GCA_963383655.1. Taxonomy (NCBI): domain Eukaryota; kingdom Metazoa; phylum Mollusca; class Bivalvia; order Mytilida; family Modiolidae; genus Bathymodiolus; species Bathymodiolus septemdierum. The sequence goes on from OY726518.1 coordinate 37,959,836, forward strand.
ATTTGTTCAGAAATTGAAAAATTAAAGTAATTTGAAGATAGCTAAGACTATTGTTTGTTTCTAATCTAGTTATCAGCTGATTGGTTTAGATATGTTTTTTTTAAATATTTTATATTATAGAGAAAACTACACAAGACTGGACAAATACACTCTTGGATTGTTATTTCAACAGACACATTGTTTTATATGTCTGTGATTTAGATAAAAACACATTTTGAAAAGACTCCATTTAAAAGTTATATATTATTTTAAACCCAGAAATGTTTGCTTTGAACCAAACAATGGAAATTAATGTTAAATGTGTTTTTGTGGTCTTTAGAAACAAATTGTCATTATAATGTTAAAAAAACAATAAAGACATTCTATCAATGATATCCAATTTTCTCATCCTTACCCTGGAGGGGGACATGTTATGTCATTGATCTGATGGGTAATCAAAACTACAGGTGATCATTAATTGACACCTGGCACAAGTTCAGTCTTCAAAAGTATCAAATGTTTTGATTAGTGTTAAGAAAAACTGTCCCCAGATAATTATGATTAGAGGTGTGTAAGCTTGGGTGTTTACCTGAGTCACAGGTAGATAATCATTGGTCAGTTGCGTTGGGAAGGGTTTGACAGTTAGTGACTTTGTTTGTACAATGCTCTCATTTGATTGGTCAGTTGATGTATTCATGATTAAATTGACATGTAGAGAAACAGCAGGAGTTACTCATATATATATAGTAGGAGAATTTCTAATTGTCATTATTGAGTTCTACTGCGTAAAGAACTACACATCATCATGACTATTGCAACTCCAAGACATTTACTATACAAAAAGTTTAGTTTGAAGACTCCACAGAACCATGTACCTAGCAGACTGAGATCACCTGTACAGATGTCCACCCCACAGATTTCTAGGACAGGGCTATTTTCCACTCCGATGGTATTACCACAAAGACCACATGTGACCAGTCGATCAACTACAAAACTTCAGAAATCATCGACAAACTGTACAGCTGTGAAGACACCAATGATGAAATCAAAAGCAGCTACTCCAATGTTAGTGATTATACCTAGACGTCTGAATGGATTTACACATACCATATCTCTAGTTAAAGTAGCCACTGATAAATATAGTCAGAACAGATCAAAGACTTCTATTAAAAGTAAAACAATTAATAAACCTACAACCAATCTTCATCCAGTTCAAAGACAGCTGTTTAGTACCGGTATACCAAAGTTATCATTGAAAAAGTCAGCATCCCAGTTTCAGCCAAATATCAAGCAGAACATTCCAGCACCACTAACAGCTCACAAAGAAGAACAGGCAGTCGTTACTGATGTGGTCAATAAGGACAATTTAACATGTTCTATTATAACAGATGCAGTGTCATCAATAACATCAGACTCAACAACCGTCATGACCAATCAGGAGGACAAAGATATATTCCAAAATACAGAAAACGACGTATTCCAAAATACAGAGAACTATTCAAATTTCTCAGAGAAATGCAGAGATATCAATGACAATAATGTTGTGAAATATGTGAACAAACGCCGTAAATCTTCCAAGAAGTCAAAAGTGAGAAAATCTTCTAAGCGACGTACCAGTAGTTGTTCTTGTATATCATGTGTGTCAGAAGATTCTAAGAATATATTGTCTACAGGACTACTGTTTAAGTCTTGTGTTAGATTTCTACTAAGCATTATATATCGTGTGGATACGTACCTAGTTGTAAAAAATATGATAGGACATAAATAGTGGATTCATTATCACAGGATTATATATTCTATACAATACAGTGACCATGACAATCTTGTTCATTTTGATCGTGTAATTTTGAACATCTTGTTCATTTGGATCATGTGACTTTGACGATCTTGTTTAATTTGATCATGTGACTATGGATAGTATTATTCTTATTTATAATCTTGTGTTTATTTTCTTTTGGTGCTTTTATGCAAATTTAGTGCTTTATGTAAAATGTGTTATACATGTATAAATAGATGTTGTCTTTCTTGTATTTTATCTATTAAATATATTTTTGTAATTTATTGTTTTCTTTTGAGATTTTTAAGTTGAGGTTGGATATGATGATATCAAAACAAAACAAAAATGTAAATTTGACTTTTTCTTACTTTTTTCTGTATTTAGAGTAAGCTGGTCAAAATAGTACTTTTATTTTAATTAATGAGGGATTCTAGGAAATTTCTATCTTCATATTGTCAGAAAGAAAAAATTGAAGATATCAAAAGGGAGGTAATCAGAAGCTGTAAATCAAAGGGAGGTAATCAGAAACTGTAAATTTGATAACTTATGTCATTTCTCTATTGGAAATAAATCAATGTCAAAAACACAACACTACATAACTGAATTAGTGTAATACATGTACATGTAATGTTATTGGCTTACTGAGCTATGTGACATCAGGTAGACATGACATAAATGAACGACTACATCATCATAATTCTACATGTACTTCTGACTTCTGTTATGTTGTACAGACAACTTACTTACAGTCTACACTATGGCAGGTCAGTGGTTTTCTCTGTACTCCGGTTTCCTCCACCAATAAAACTGACTGCAAAGATATAACTGAAACATTGTTGAAAGTGGTGTTAAGCACCATAAACTAAACCAAACCAACATTGTACAGCGGAAGTGATTGATCTTGACATAGTAACCATAGAAATAGACCAAAGTCTTCTGTCCCTATAGGACACATATTAACTAGTTTTCATTATCTTTCATTATTTTTTGTATTTTTATTGTTATTTATTTTTTTATGGGGCAAGAATAACAATAAACAACAAAAATTGATGAAAGATAACAGAAACTAGTTATTATATGCTACTGACAGAATATGGTCTGCCATTGAAATTCCCAAACATTTCAAATGTTTTATTTGTTCTGGTCATCAGGATCTTTATTGTCTTAACCTAATGGTTTTATACACAAATATGTATTATCTAGACTAAGAGTCATCAGGATCTTTTGTCTAACCTAATGGTTTTATACACAAATATGTATTATCTAGACTAAGAGTCATCAGGATCTTTTGTCTAACCTAATGGTTTTATACACAAATATGTATTATCTAGACTAAGAGTCTTGTAGTTGAGGAAATCAATTGGTAAAATTGTTCAGGCCTTAAACACCAATCAATCAATCTTTATTGTCATGGTAGACATTGCACATTTTGCCACTTAAATCCAAGTGAAGTTTGTGTTTATACTTTGTTTTATCATTTAGTTCTAAGACTTATCTTTAAGCTGAAATCTATAAAACACTTCAGCTAATTGACTTTTCTTTGTATAGACTAAGAGGTATATGATTTAAACACAAAACTTTATTTTTTTTCTTCTGTCAAATATTACTATGTAATCACCGAAAATTGTGACTTCCATAATTAATATTTGTGTTTAATTCATATATGCTTGCAAACAAAAATACCCACAATTCTTAGAAAATGTGGCAATAATCTTAATCTGCTTTTATTGAAGAAAATTAGATAAAAAATGACTTCATTGAATCTAAAAAAAAAACAAGTGGTTTTTCAGTGGTTTTACATGAAATATTTTAATGCAGAAAGACTTGACACATGAGTGGTTTTATATGATTGGTATGATGTCTTCAAACCATGCCAACATTTTGAAATATCATATTCAAGGTATGCCAACAAACATTATATTACAGGTGTTTATATAGCAATTAATGACATTTACAGGTAAGTAAATTTGGAAATGCAGGTCTCAAAAGTGAAATTTATTATTTAAAAAAGAACAAAGCAAAACAAAAAACAATCTAAAAATATAAGAATAAGTCTGTTCAAATTTAATAACTTGAAAAAAAAATAATTAAACATTTGTAAAAATTTATATATAAAATAAAAATCTGGTAAAATTACACAAAAATCTATAAATAAAACAGATGAAAATATAAATTTTTTGAATAATTTAAATAAACAATTATTAAAAAAACAAAAAACAATCTAAAGATATAAGAATAAGTCTGTTTAAATTTAATAACTTGAAAAAAATAATTAAACTTGTAAAAAAATTATATATAAAATAAAAATCTGGTAAAATTACACAAACATCTGAATAAAAAAGATGAAAATATTAAATTTTAGAATAATTTAAATAAACAATCTTTCTAAAACATATGAATTTAAAATATTATATAATACTCATGCAATTAAGTAATTTTCTTAAAATCTAAATTCAAAAGTTTTTAATAATATTTATTTCATAAATTTAGAATTATCATAATTTCTATGATTTCGAAATTGAACATTGTTATCCAAAATCTAAGACAATTGTATTTTTAGCAATTTGTAATGTGATTGTGTTTACTGATTATTTTTGGTTATTTTGATAAAGTATGATAAAAAAAATATCTGTGCCTATAATATCTTCAATTTATTTTCATGAAGTATGATAAAAAAAAATATCTGCTTGTAATATCCTAATTTATTTTCATGATGTATGATATAAAAATATATATGTTTATAATATCCTATTTTATTTTCATAATGATTGATGTTATAATATATGTGCTTATAATAATATCCTAATTATTCTTATATAAAGTTTGATATTAAATATATGTGCTAATATACTGATTTTTGTTTGTTATTTCCATAAAATATGATTTTGAATACTTACTTTCTACTTACTATTCATTAAAAATTAATTGTGGACTTGGAGTACATTGATATCATTGATATCTCCTCCAGTTTTACACTAATTAAACATGACTAATCATGTTTATATAACAATTAACCTATTCAACCTATGCCAACAATTTTTCTTACCTTTTTATATATATTTTTTAAAATGTTGGCATAGGTTGAATGAACCATTGTTGCTTTAATTAACAATGATATAAATAAATGTCTTGATTAACAAAGAGGGGAAAAGGAAAGACTTTCAATAATAAACAAATTGTCAGTAATTACTGAATTATGTAGAAGTTAAGAAGATTTTTTTTTATCTTATATCATCATTACATGTAAATATATAAACAGGTTTTACATCATATATACCTGTATAAAAACACATTGAACTAACAGATAAAGACATGATTATTTCTATTAAGTACAAATAAACATAATTAACAGGTTAAAACGTATGGATTTCTTTGTGTGTTGACCTTTTAACTTTCATCTTTTATCTCTTGTTTATTTGGTCAGTTTCAGGATGCACCTTTGTGACACTTTTTGTCAGTACATATTGGCATTCTAAATAAACAGGAAATAATGTTAAATGTGTTGATATTTGTTTAATGTCAAGTAAGCTGTCATCTTCATTGATGTACAAGAACAAATTTACAAAGTCATGTTAAATGTGGTATTGTAAAGGGGTATTCAAATGAATTTTAAAAAGATGATGATAAAAAAAATCTGAAACCAATCAGGCCAATTTAAACAAAACTTTATTGGTAAACTTATTGGTAAATTTTGCTTATTTCAACAAAAAAATATTTCATTAAAAGCTGCTGAAACAACTTGGCCATAGTCAGGGTGTAATTTTTACAATTTATCAGTTATATCATGCCGAGAACAAGTTACAATCTATGAGATGATGGTGTCTGCTTTGTACTAGACCAACACAGGGTCACTGAAACAACAGTCCATGGGTAGACATGTTGCTCTACTCAGACATATTATCCTGATTTCGACTTAACCAGTGTTTGCTCTATACTTCTTATTGCTGTGTACTTAGTGGAGAAATACCAATTTTATTGTCTTTTGTTTTACCCCACTTGGGCTCGAACACATAATTTACAGCACTCAAGACGAGAACGCTAACCACTAACCATTACACCACTGATGCTGTTAGCTATAATGAATATAAAGAAAAATCTTCATTTAACCCAAAGGAAGAAATATTAGAAAACATAGTTTCTTGTTGTTCTGTTAACGTTATTGTTTGTATTTTTTGCCTACAATTTATTACGTAATTGGTTATTTTGTCAGCCTCTTTGGCTTCCCTGGCCAAAATCCAAGTGAACTTTTAGTTTCAGTTGGCGTCTTATTTTTCTCACATTACGAGTCGCATGATAACTAGCATTCCCTGTTTAAAAGGTCATATGTCACACCTTATATGCTGGTTACAATGATGACAAGCAAGAAAGATAAATATCTTAAGATCCACATGGAGGGGGGGAGGGGGAGGGGGTGTCTCTATCACATTATCTCTGCTGTTGTTAATTTAAGGATCTCAAAAGGGATTAGTACAAGACCACCCAGAATGGCTTATTACTATAAATCTAGGATAATCTTGTAATGGTTTATTTTTTATCTAAAGTTATAAAGCCACTAGATTATTCAATTTTCATCTCATTTCCCAGGGATAAATGTCTTATAAAGATTAGAAAATTCAGTTGTTATATGAATTATATAAAAACAATGTTCTCTTTCTGAGATTCTCAATAGAGAGTTTACAGTGTTTGAAGATTAGTATGATAAGTTTAAATTGAGTTAGATAATCTGTAGTAATATTGTTTATAAATCTTAATGTCTTTAAAAAAAAAAAGTCAATTTAAAGCAGTAACCAGTCTATGATAGACTTCAGAAATTACTGGCCTGAACTTAAAAAAAAATGCAAATTTTAAGAACAATTGAATTGAAAAATCAATTACTGGTTCGATCAGATTTTTACTGGCCAGGGACAATAAGGCCAGTGCTAAAGTCACAGACTAAGTAACTATTTGTTACCACTGGCCAGGGACAATAGGACCAGTGCTAAAGTCACAGACTAAGTAACTATTTGTTACTACTGGCCAGGGACAATAGGACCAGTGCTAAAGTCACAGACTAAGTAACTATTTGTTACCGCTAAAGTTGTGCATTAGGCGTTGTTGTGCAAACATTTTAATATATAAATATAAAATAATGTAGTTTAATAGAATAATCTTTTAAGTGCATGTATACACTTGTTACCATTAACAATCACATACAGTAGCCATTGGGTATCTTATATGTTTAGGGTATCAACTCACATGAACTTTCTATTATTATTTTTTGTTCTCTAGAAACCCCAAGGCAGATTATTAAACAAAATATTAATAGAAAATTAAATCTCTACAGAAAGATGTGTTGGTCATACCTACGTAACATGTAATATATTAATGATTGATTGATTGTTGGTTTCTTAAGCTTAACGTCTATCTCCAAATAATTCATGTTCTGGTTCAGGACAAGAACAAGTTTAGCAATATATAAAAACTGTATATAAAAATGAAGAGAGGGGAGAGAACTGTGGCAACAACTTTAGTATGGAGAGTTGGGAAGGGCTGAAAAAAATTGGCCTTTTGTAACTGCAATGTACCTGTACTCTTTCTAAATCAAAAAAGGAGTCTTTGACATTCAAATAGCATGGCACACTCTAAGCATGGTGACATTCAAAGGGCATGGCACACTCTAAGCATGGTGACATTCAAAGAGCATGGCACACTCTAAACATGGTGTCCACTATGTTCCACAGTTAGGCTTTCCATTTTATTACCTGACAAACTCTCATGGAGAGGATAATATGGTATATTTATGGAGAGGATAATATGGAATATTTATGCAGTGCTTCTGCTTCAAAGTGAAGATAAAAGGAAAATATTAAATTTATAATGATGTAATCTTTACAAAGAAGACAGCTTATAAAAAAAAACCTGTTAATTTTGAATAAATACATTTGACACTTAATGATTAAAGGTATAAATTTCTGTGTTATTTTCAATTTTTTTTCTGCAGTCAGGCCACAATCTTGATTGTTGTTTTTTTTGTGGTAATTTTATCCACAAATTGAAATATGCTAAAGAAAAAAATCATGTATATCCAATTAAGACATTGCCAGAGAGCTGCAATGTCCTAAAAAAATAATAGACTTTTGTTGGACAGATTGATATCCTATATTTATAGACTAAGCTTATTTCCTGTAGAATCAAGGTAACTGAAGAACAATTGTCACAAATGGTTAGTTGTATATCTAAAATAAATTTAGATTTAGTTTAAACATATTTTATTTGCTTAAATATCCAAAAAGGATAAGACACAAGTTAAACATACTTATGAAGTCTTCTCCTATATACAATAAGTTACAACATTATTTGATAGAGCATGCATGCATATGAATATTTCTTACATTAATATGTGTAAATTGAAGAAGAACAGAGAACGAAGAAAGGAATTAGAGAGAGAGAGAGAGGTTGGTGGTGATGGTGTGTGTGGTTGTTCATTTAGTGAACCACTTAAACAAGAAACCTTTCAGACCTCTTTATATATTTAAAAATAATTTTGATCTGTTCATTTGAAAGAATAGGATTACCACTGATTACAAGTTTGAGGTCTATAGCACAGTCATTAGGTAGCCAGCTGAGATTGTGAACAATGTATATCTCATATTTGCATAATGGGAACAATCAAAGAAGAAGTGATACAAGTCTTCACGATTGGCCCCACAATGACAAGATGGATCTGAGACTATATTTACTTGGAACAAATCATAATTTAAAAAGGAGGCAAAACATCGAAGCTGTGTTAATGCAATATTAAGTTTTCGAGGTCCAATTTCGTAATGTTTAGATTCATTTTGTACTAATATCATATAAGATACATGTTATATTTAAATGAAATCAGTTCACTGTTTCATCTTATTGAGATTTACAAGTAACCTTACATCCTGATCACTATCAATAAATCCTGTTAAGATGTCTTCACTGACTCCACACTATTTCTTTGTTGCTACATGAAAGCTCTACATTATACATCATGGCTTTCAATATTTTTCAAGTACTTCTCTATTTACAGGTGCTACTTTTTCTTAAAATTTGAACATTTTTTATGAATATCTTATGCAACAGCCTTTGAAATTAGGAGGTACCAATTATCAAATTGTAAAGTTGGTAAAGTACCTGGTTCTGTCCCTTACTGAAAGGCCTGATACATATGCGATTACTACATACATTTGCCTTTCTTCAAATAAAATACTGTTTAATATTTCTTTTGCAGCTGAAATCCTAGACACCATATATAATCAGAAATTTACGAAACCTTCGCCTATTCAGGTAGGTTATTAATATAACTTTGATTGACAGATGAATGTCCATTATTATAACAACAAAGAAATATTTTCTCGCCCCTTGGATAAAGTAATCCTTTAATTTAGGTAAAACATTGACACAGTAGAAAGGTGTGAGATAAAGAATCAACTGCTGTGAAAGGTGCAAGATTGTTAAACGTGAGACACCCTTGGGTAAGATTTAAATCGTACCCTCGGGTGTCCCAGATTGTATGATATTACACCTTGGTCCTCTCTTCTGGTGTGAGACGTTATATGTCTAAAAATTACAGTATTTTAATGTGGATGTATTTTAACTCTTGATTTTTTTATGGATTCCTTTCAAATGAAACGTATAATGAAAATCTACTTAGTAAGAAACATGTCATATTATATGCTGATTAATGATTCTGTAATCATGAAACATAAAACTATGGGTATTTGTTTCTTCTTCTCTAAGCATGTGTCTCTGAGTCTGGATCATGTGTCTGAGAGGAGAAATATGTCTTGAGTGGAGAGACATGTCTAAATATGTCTGAGTGGAGAGACATGTCTAAATATGCTTGAGCAGAGAGACATGTCTAAATATGTCTGAGGTGAGAGACATGTCTGAATATGTCTTGAGTGGAGAGACATGTCTGAATATGTCTGAGGTGAGAGACATGTCTAAATATGTCTGAGGTGAGAGACATGTCTAAATATGCCTGAGTGGAGAGACATGTCTGAATATGTCTTGAGTGGAGAGACATGTCTGAATATGTCTGAGGTGAGAGACATGTCTAAATATGTCTGAGGTGAGAAACATGTCTAAATATGTCTGAGTGGAGAGACTTGTCTAAATATGTCTGAGTGGGGAGACATGTCTAAATATGTCTGAGTGGAGAAACATGTCTAAATATGTCTGAGTGGAGAGACATGTCTAAATATGTCTGAGTGGAGAGACATGTCTAAATATGTCTGAGTGGAGAGACATGTCTATATATGTCTGAGGTGAGAGACATGTCTAAATATGTCTGAGTGGAGAGACATGTCTAAATATGTCTGAGGTGAGAGACATGTCTAAATATATCAGAGGTGAGAGATGTCTAAATATGTCTGAGTGGAGAGACATGTCTAAATATGTCTGAGGTGAGAGACATGTCTAAATATGTCTGAGGTGAGAGACATGTCTAAATATGCCTGAGTGGAGAGACATGTCTGAATATGTCTGAGGTGAGAGACATGTCTAAATATGTCTTGAGTGGAGAGACATGTCTGAATATGTCTGAGGTGAGAGACATGTCTAAATATGTCTGAGGTGAGAAACATGTCTAAATATGTCTGAGTGGAGAGACTTGTCTAAATATGTCTGAGTGGAGAGACTTGTCTAAATATGTCTGAGTGGGGAGACATGTCTAAATATGTCTGAGTGGAGAAACATGTCTAAATATGTCTGAGTGGAGAGACATGTCTAAATATGTTTGAGGTGAGAGACATGTCTAAATATGTCTGAGTGGAGAGACATGTCTAAATATGTCTGAGGTGAGAGACATGTCTAAATATATCAGAGGTGAGAGATGTCTAAATATGTCTGAGTGGAGAGACATGTCTAAATATGTCTGAGGTGAGAGACATGTCTAAATATGTCTTGAGTGGAGAGACATGTCTAAATATGTCTGAGTGGAGAGACATGTCTAAATATGTCTGAGTGGAGGGACATGTCTAAATATGTCTGAGTGGAGAGACATGTCTAAGTATGTCTGAGGTGAGAGATATGTCTGAGGTGAGAGACATGTCTAAATATGTCTGAGTGGAGAGACATGTCTAAATATGTCTTGAGGTGAGAGACATGTCTAAATATATCAGAGGTGAGAAATGTCTAAATATGTCTGAGTGGAGAGACATGTCTAAATATGTCTGAGGTGAGAGACATGTCTAAATATGTCTTGAGTGGAGAGACATGTCTAAATATGTCTGAGTGGAGAGACTTGTCTAAATATGTCTGAGTGGGGAGACATGTCTAAATATGTCTGAGTGGAGAAACATGTCTAAATATGTCTGAGTGGAGAGACATGTCTAAATATGTTTGAGGTGAGAGACATGTCTAAATATGTCTGAGTGGAGAGACATGTCTAAATATGTCTGAGGTGAGAGACATGTCTAAATATATCAGAGGTGAGAGATGTCTAAATATGTCTGAGTGGAGAGACATGTCTAAATATGTCTGAGGTGAGAGACATGTCTAAATATGTCTTGAGTGGAGAGACATGTCTAAATATGTCTGAGTGGAGAGACATGTCTAAATATGTCTGAGTGGAGGGACATGTCTAAATATGTCTGAGTGGAGAGACATGTCTAAGTATGTCTGAGGTGAGAGATATGTCTGAGGTGAGAGACATGTCTAAATATGTCTGAGTGGAGAGACATGTCTAAATATGTCTTGAGGTGAGAGACATGTCTAAATATATCAGAGGTGAGAGATGTCTAAATATGTCTGAGTGGAGAGACATGTCTAAATATGTCTGAGGTGAGAGACATGTCTAAATATGTCTTGAGTGGAGAGACATGTCTAAATATGTCTGAGTGGAGAGACATGTCTAAATATGTCTGAGTGGAGAGACATGTCTAAATATGTCTGAGTGGAGAGACATGTCTAAATATGTCTGAGGTGAGAGACATGTCTAAATATGTCTGAGTGGAGAGACATGTCTAAATATGTCTTGAGGTGAGAGACATGTCTAAATATGTCTGAGGTGAGAGACATGTCTAAATATGTCTGAGTGGAGAGACATATCTAAATATGTCTGAGTGGAGAGACGTCTAAATATGTCTGAGGTGAGAGACATGTCTAAATATGTCTGAGGTGAGAGACATGTCTAAATATGTCTGAGTGGAGAGACATGTTTAAATATGTCTGAGGTGAGAGACATGTCTAAATATGTCTGAGGTGAGAGATATGACTGAGTGGAAAGACACTCTATCTGTGGTAGGTTGTTTCAGTGATCTATCAAAATCCATCATTGTCTATTAAAAAGCTGACATCATCATTGATTATCATGATCATCTCATCAAAAAGTGCAAATGTAGCTTGATCTCGCCATAGCTCAAGCATTGCTTACAAATGACATTCACTCACAGACTTGGGGTCAATTACTTTCAAATGTAATTGATTACATTACAATTACTTTCCAATTTTCATGATTACATTATATTACGATTACATCAATTTTCAAATGTAATCGAGTACATTACTGATTACATTTAATGTCATGACAACCAATATATTAATGTTTTATGTTATTTTTTCTCATGTGCATCTGTCCAATATCTTTTTTATTTAATGTATTTCTTACTCAGAACTATGAATTACAATTTAGTTTTAATGTGATCATTACATGCAATAGCATACAGTACATTGTAAATTATAAACAGCAATTCTCATTTTCCTTTCTTTCATAAAATATGTTGTGTCTTATTACTATGACCAATATTCATTCCATCTTTTACTATTTGTAAATATTATAATGTACATTTGCACATTTTAATAATATATGTCAAATGATTTCAAACATTGGTGTACATTCTGTCAAAGGCTATTGTGGATAATAAACTAGCAGCTAACCTGTGCCACAGATCAAATTAGTAATTAAGTTCTTATTTATGACACCAAATTATGTAACAATTGCCAATACTAAATTTCACACCATTTCAATGTGTGTCCTTAATATATAATTCAGAAGATAAAGAAACAAAAGTCATTCTAATTCTAAAAACTTGCTTAAATATATGTATAATTTCTCTGTCTAAATATGAAAACTAAATCCTTAATTTATGTAAATAGGCTTAATAAAATATCCATTATCATATAATCCAATATTAAAAGGAAAATCAGCACCAAAATAAAAGCAGAAATATCACATATCTCTGAATATCAGATTCAAGTCCAATTGGAATATTCTTTAAATTTTTTTTTTACAAATATTACTACTTGCTATTTTATCATTTAATTTGTTATATGTATGATTGAAAATATTTTGTTATTCTACTACATACAGCATCATAAATAAATTATAATTGATATAATTAATTTCTGAAAATTATAATTTACATTTTGCTTTTTATATAATATCTTTATTCAAATTTAGATCTCATTTTAAACTTGTATAAGAAATCTTCATGAGATTGTTTTGGTTTATATAAAATATTTCTTTAACTTATGGGAATCATGAGGACATGGTGATAGGTTTTCATGGAAACAGTTTCATATATGAAATCTTGAAAGTTGTGTCAGAAAATTTATAAATTTTACAGCTTGTTGTGTTTTACACAAGCCGAGAAACTGTTTTTACTGAATTTTGAAACCCTAAAGAAATTGAAATTGAGACATTATTTGTTTGGAAGCCATAATTAATGGTTAATATTTTTTTTTGTAGCTGTGATAGTTTTGATTGCAATTAAACAGAATAATATCTTTTGATCATGTTGTGATTGCCACTTTATTTTAATAGATTTTTTTTTTTAGTTTTTAACAATTGAATTTCATAACATATTTTTTTATTCAGTTTTCAATAAACTTTATATTTTTTTCTAGTAAACCATTCTACATTATTTGTTTAATAAATTTCATGAAGAAACTTCATTTACATAAATCATACATTAAATATCTAAGGGGATATATGTTTCAGGTAAGACAAAATCAGTCAAAATGATGAAAAGTAATCTAAATGTAATCAGAAAGTAATCATGATTACATGGTTAAAATGAATGTGATCGATTACATGTAATCTAAAAAATGACCAATTACAGATTACATCCGATTACATGAAAAAATGTAATCGATTACAGCTGATTACGATTACAAATTACGATTACCCCATGTCTGTAATCACTCATTGAAACATTCATCAAAACAGACTTGAATCAATGTGGGAGTTTTTGATTAATATCATGTCTGATAAACTGTTTTAGAAAGAAATATAGTGATTTGCTTCCCACCATAGTATGAAACATTCACACTGACTTAAATGTTGTTCATGTTCAGGTGTGAAGACCATGAAAGATGTCTTTAGAAAAAATATATTACAGATATACAGTGCTATCACTTATGTATACATGTATCTTATATATGTATTTCAGGCACAAGCATGGCCAGTATTATTACAAGGTTTAGATTTGATAGGTATAGCACAGGTTTGTACATTTCCAGTTAAGACTTCATTAGTTGTACTTAGTTTTGATTGTATATTTAGTATGATATTGCTTTATTTTAGCTAATCGTTTGCAAATGATTATTTGAGTATGTAATTGTTACTTATTTATAGTTCATTTATGTGTATTAATTTTTTCCACTACTTTACTTCAGGGGAAAACATGTAGAATAAAAGGGAGGTACATTTTCATCAATTACTTATTAGGCCACCCTTTCCAAAGAAACGTTGATTATTGTCATAACTTTGCATCCCTCTCGGGCATTGTACATTAAAATCTTCCGTTGTAGTCCAGTCTATTAACGCCAGAAAAGGCATGACCTAGAACAAATTGCAACAGAAGGTTTCTTGGGCTCATCGTGAAGCTGGGAGTGTCCTCATTAACATATTAAAAGTCGTCGGAAATCCCAAGTTGCCTTCTGGCAATTTTTGGGGTAAAAACAAGGGATTTTGAAGAAAAATCGCTGAAAACTGGAAATTTCGCATGTTCACTCTACTTTGCAGAATATTACCAATTTCTCTAAAAATATCTTGTTATTATTTAATTTTCTTTCAAAGAAAATAAAAAAAATCTATCCATATTCTCCCCAGGTGGCTATTTTTTTTGTAAAATTTCATTAAAAAAAAAAAAAAATGCTGAAAACTGAAATTTTGAAAAAATTATATTTTCCGTGGCAGAAAAAAATTAAATCATGACTGTATCGGTACAGATTAATAAAGAATGTTTTGAAATATAATTAAATGTCAATTGTTAACAATCAGTTGGTGTTTGTTTAATGAAAAAAAATAGAAACATCTTATTTTCCTTCCCTAGATTAACGACATTATGTGATAAAGTTTGTCAGTGACTTGTGACAGGTCAGTGGTTTTCTCCGGGTACTCCGGTTTCCTCCATCAATAAAACTGACAGCGACTATATAGCTGAAATATTGTTGAAAGTGGAGCTAAACACCATAAACATACATACATACATAGATGAACGAAAATGGAAAATTTCAAAATTCACCAAAAATCCCCACCAAAAAAATTAAATGAAAGTTCTGATATTGCATAAGTTAGCAATACATGTATCTTTCAAATATCAACACTAGGCATCAACTATTCGTCTGAATCAGAGTCCTGATCTTCGCATGCAGACATGTTGCTACATGTATTCCCTCGGCATTCAGTGCAAGCGACAGAACATTCCAGACCATGCTTTCTACAGTTACAGCATTTTGAATCACAGTTTGTCTTACATCTGCAATATATCGTTTTTAGAAGTTCATCTGGAGCGGGTGGCAAACTCGATCTGATTGGCATGCACATGTTGTGTTCAATAGACCATCCCCAATCTTTTGCTTCCATATTGTCAGCCTCACCGATCCATTGTTTCACTTGATGAAACACTCGCAAAATATGAAAGTGTGCAGCGTTTGACGTCGGAAGCAAAAACGATGCCATCAACTATCGAGGAATAACAGTTCTGCCTGTAATTAGTAAGATCGTCGAAGCAGTGATCAGAGATAGAATACAACCATTGATCCATAATATGCAAAATCCAACGCAAAGAGGGTTTACGAAAGGATCATCCCCCATGAATGCTGCTCTACCTGACGAAGAAGCATACAGAATATTAACCGACGAAAAGCAAAATGGACATCTTGTACTTCTCGATGCAAAAGCTGCATTCGTCAAAGTTATACATTCACATCTGTTCCGGCGTATGTACCACGTGGGAATTCAGGACAAAACGTGGACTATTATTAAAAGCTTGCACCACAATGTGGAAAGCTGCATAAAATGAGCAGGAAGCACATCCGATTGTTTTAAGGTCGGTATGGGAGGCCGCTAAGGAGGTATCCTTAGCACTGATCTCTATAAACTATATATCAACCCACTATTAGACCGTTTGCAAGATGTAGGTATAGAACTGAAAATAGGAAACATCAACGTTAACAACACAGGATGTGCAGACGACATCGCAGTACTCAGCTCAGTGATGCACAGATCATGGTCAACATGGCTCTTGACTTTGCGAACCTCGAGGGATATGAATTACAACCAAAGAAAAGTGTAGCAATCCACATTAGAGGAAACAACAAACAGTGCGAAACAACCAACGAGAAACTTAATATGGGGAATATCACCATACCCGAGGTGGAGCAAGCTACTCATTTAGGTATCATTAGAACAACAACGATGAAACACAATATCCAAACCAATGTTGATGAAAATATAACTAAAGCAAGACGTAGTAGTGCATACAGTCTATTCGAATGTGGATTTCATGGACACAACGGCCTGGATCCCGAGTCCCTACTACACATCTACAAAACCTACATAATACCAGTATTGCTTTACGGTATGGAGCTAATATTACCGTCCTCAAAACCTCTTGAACAACTAGAACTCTTCCAGAAAAGGATACTAAAACAAATCCTGTCATTACTGATGAGCTGTCCGGACCCAGCCTTTTATATACTAACTGGAATTCTAGAAGCACAAATTCATATAAAAGCCCTCACATTCTTCAATAACGTCTGTCATCAGGGCGAAAAAAACACTGAGAAAAAGCTTGCAAGAGGACAACTATCCGTGAAGGAGGAATCTAGTAACAGCTGGTTTATATGTATCAACAAAATACTACAAAAATACGACCTGAAAGAGGTGTACAACTATTTGGACAATCCTATCAAATATTCATGATGGATCTCGTTGGTGAAATCAAGAGTGAATGACCACTGGTGTACCCAGCTAACAACTCTAGCACAACTCTACAAAGGCTGCAATATCTTAGTAACCACAACCTGAGCAAGTGCAAAATACATCCTATTTTGAAGCACAGATGCTACTCATCATTAGACATCAGTAGAATTCCAGTAAAGTTAAGACTCGTCACTGGGACATATGTGCTGCAAACAAAATGCATTAAGTACTACAGAAATGAAACTGACCCAACATGCCTGTTATGCGGAGCAGCTGAAGAGAATGTACTACACTTCATTCACCAATGTGAAAAACTAGTCGGAGAGAGTAGCTTTATTGTCCGAGATCAACGCTATATGGCAAAATGAGTTCCAAAATAATGAAAATTTTATGAACTTGAGTGAAGTTGACCAACTACAACTGCTAATGGACAATACAATCAAGGTGAAACCTACCAAGAAAAACTCAGCCAGCATAGCCAGACTCGAAGGTCTCTCATGGAGATTAATGTTCAAATTGCATATTAAGAAAACCAAGCTTCTGGAGAGTGATAGAGACAGAATACAGACAACAATGTAGAAACGGAACTAACATTGCGAAAAGGGGGAGAAGAGAGCCGTCCAGGGATTGCCCAAGAATCCATTACAATAAACTGTGATAATTGTTTTAGATTTTTGACTTTGAAAGATGACGTTTTAGATCTTAAACTGTAGATACAATTCGTTTTAGATTTTAGGATGTGACAATTACTTTTTAAACCTCGAACCAAACCGTAACAAATAGATTTTAGATTTTAACCATACGAACAGAGACTTAGATTTTAAACAATGATGCGTCTTCTTAAATTTTTCCAATACATGCAACATGCATATTTTATACGTAATGTCGGGACAATCGTTGTGGATTGTTTTAACTTGATTTGATAAACTTTTATATCCCGTGTGAATAAGCCTAATTTTTAGTTTACATAAATTTTATTCATGGATACGGAGGTGATGGGATTTTCACTCACACAGCACTGTACAGCGCACCACCACCCAACACACATTTAACATACGACACAGTATGGTTCTCCTTTGAAGGGGGTAATGATACAGAGGTAAGGTAAGGTAAGGTAAACTGGCATTCCACAGATTTTTTTTTTATTCGCATCTACCTATTATGGAAATCCTCGAATTTAAGTGCTAATTCGATCAAACACTTGAAATAAATATCTCTGTCTAATATATAATAACACATTTTTACACAAAATTTAGCAGAAAGTAATTTAAAAAGGCTTTACAAAGCTCTTTTTGAGTTGAGAATGATGCATTATCGGAATTACGTCTGCTCAATTTGAATGTCATAGATATTGACCTGTTTGTTCACTTTTCATGGGTGTTTTGGTAAAATTGAACATACTTGTTGTAGTAACTTCATAGAAATATATTATATTATTATTACGCTTACCTAGATATGAATGATAATTCCTATTTTCATTGCTTTCCGTCTGAGTTGTATTTTCTGGAAAATCTCTGATTCGGCTATGGAGGATCTGTAGTGACAAAACGATAGAAGTAAAAAGTACTCCTTTTTCATCTTCATTTCTGTCTTTAATACATAAAATTTTCATGGCGATTTTTTATTGGTTACTCTATGGGTTAAAGTAAAAATGCTGGCGTATTTATAATTTCTGTTGCATTTTGTTTTGGGTCTACGGGTCTATTAACTGGACTATTGGTACAGATCTTAAATTCAACATGCTATGGCCATCAGGGAATAATTCAGAAACTACTCTGTATTCTAAAAATTTAATGTGGAATGAATGATCCTGGAGCTGTCCTTTACAAAGCGTTTTAGTTTATTATGTTGATTCAAAGTCAAAGATGACCACCATGACACAACAATTTCTAAAACAAAGAACAAAGTATTAATTTATTACCGCAGACATATGCTTGTCACAAGCCGTTACACACAAAATAGAACCCTGTAATGGTATGTGGTAATGACCATATTTCTATTAATAGTACAATTAATTCACAGTATTACATGTCTGGTTTATCTGTTTAAAAAAAAAAATGTTCTGACCAGTGTTTTCTCTCTAGACAGGAACAGGGAAGACATTAGCATTCCTTCTACCAGCATTTATACATATAGACAACCAACCAATGTAAGTATAATCACTAACTTGTTACAGACAATTACTTAGGCCATGCCAAGTTAATGTTGTGTTTCTCAGTCAGGCTTACACTGTCATTTTTATGTAACCGCATCGGTGGTGTAATGGTTAGCATGCTCTCCTCGAGTGCAGTAGATCGTGGGTTCGAGCTCCTGTCGGGTCAAACCAAAGACTATCAAATTGGTATTTGTTGCTTCTCCGCTAAGCATGCAGCATTAAGGAGTAAGAGCAAAGACTGATTGGCTCGGAATCAGGATAATTTGTCCGAGTGGAGTGACATATCTCCCCGCAGACTGTTGTTTCAGTGAGCTAGCACTATAAAAATTCAACTCAGCGTGTTGGTCTAGTACAAAGTGGACCTCATCATCATCCCATTGAAAATTAACTTGTTCTCGCCATGATATAGCTGAAAAGTAGTTGAATTGGCATTAAACAACAATCACTCACTCACTCACTCCTTTTTATGTAGCCATTACATCTCATTTTTTTATAAAGTTTTCCCCTTTATGTCTTGAAACTCAGCAATATATTATGTCTGAGAAAATTATGATCATATTTGATTGGTTACCAAAATTGTTTAATTTTTTTCCTTTTTTATAAAAATAAATTGGGGGAAAAATATGGAAATCTTTATGTTTTAATGTGCCAATCAATGACTATGAAATTGGTATTTGCTGTTTCTCTGCTAAGCAGGCAGTTTTAAGGAGAAAGAGCAAAGTCTGGTTTCTCAGAATCAGAATAATGTGTTCAAGTGGAGCAACATGTCTACCTGTGAACTATTGTTTCACTGAGCTAGTACAAAACAGACATCATCATCATCATTTCATGGAATGTAAGTTGTCTTCGGAATGATATAGCTGAAAATTGCTCATTTGGCGTTAAATAACAATCACTCACTCATTCACCCAATCGGCCAATTTATCTTGAACCAGAAATGACAGAGCATGGTCTGATTGACAAAGGGATATTCAGTAAGAAAATAAAAATGATATGTTTTATTTACAGACCTAGAGAAGACAGAGGAGGACCAAATGTTTTAGTTTTATCACCTACTAGAGAGTTAGCTTTACAAATTGAAACTGAAGTGAAAAAGTTTAACTATAGAGGAATAAAAAGGTAAAGTTGGATTAATTAGTATTATAAAAAAAAAATTCCACAATATGTCAGTTTTATTGTATAGTAGTCTAATATTTCCTGTAGAACATATAAACCAAAAGTTAGTGTGCAATAATCTGGTGTGCAATATCTCTTCCACATCATGACGGAAAACGAAAACAATGTTCTGATCATTAATAAAATTCTGCTATATAATGAAAGGGTTATTGCACGAATATTGATGAATGTTGTCCCTTACAGAATACTAATTATTCTCGCAAGCTTGTGCAATAAAGTATTCCACAGAGGACAACACTCGCTAATATTCTAGCAATTGCCCTATAATAGTATCATGGCTGCCTGTATTGTTAGAGGAGACCTAATATCAGGAGAAGACTACTGATCCTCTGTAGGAGACCTAATATCAGGAGAAGACTACTCATCCTCTGTAGGAGACCTAATATCAGGAGAAGACTACTCATCCTCTGTAGGAGACCTAATATCAGGAGAAGACTACTCATCCTCTGTAGGAGACCTAATATCAGGAGAAGACTACTCATCCTCTGTAGGAGACCTAATATCAGGAGAAGACTACTCATCCTCTGTAGGAGACCTAATATCAGGAGAAGACTACTCATCCTCTGTAGGAGACCTAATATCAGGAGAAGACTACCTATCCTCTGTAGGAGACCTAATATCAGGAGAAGACTACTCATCCTCTGTAGGAGACCTAATATCAGGAGAAGACTACTCATCCTCTGTAGGAGACCTAATATCAGGAGAAGACTACTCATCCTCTGTAGGAGACCTAATATCAGGAGAAGACTACTCATCCTCTGTAGGAGACCTAATATCAGGAGAAGACTACTCATCCTCTGTAGGAGACCTAATATCAGGAGAAGACTACTCATCCTCTGTAGGAGACCTAATATCAGGAGAAGACTACTCATCCCCAGTCACTAACAAACTTGATCTCATTAGGTTTTATAAAGTACAGATTGTCTCTGATAGTCAAATTCATGAACCTTGTTGGTAATATACATTGGTTGCATACACTAATGACATCAAAGTATTAATATCCTCGGAAGATTATTAATTTCTGAATAAGATGATGATTCCATTTTACTAGACCAAGACACTATTTATAGTGCTATATTGTACTGAAACTACAGTCTATGTCTAGAGATGTCACTCAACACATTATTATCCTGAGTCTTAGCCAACCAACCTTTAGTTGTACTCCTTAATATGTGCAGAACCAGCAGATACCAGTATTTGGTTTGACCTTCCTGAGGACTACCACTTTCCAGGTGAACACACTGACAAAAGTGGTCTTAAAAAATTGTATTTTCTAATCAAAAGATATTGTTATTGTAGTGTATGTGTATATGGAGGAGGAAACCGACGAGAGCAAATAAATATCGTTACTAAAGGAGTAGAGATTATTGTAGCTACGCCTGGCCGACTCAATGATCTGGTGATGAATAATATAGTTAATGTCAAGTCAGTCACATATTTAGTAAGTTAATGTAGTTAACGTCAAGTCAGTCACATATTTAGTAAGTTAATGTAGTTAACGTCAAGTCAGTCACTTATTTAGTAAGTTAATGTAGTTAACGTCAAGTCAGTCACTTATTTAGTAAGTTAATGTAGTTAACGTCAAGTCAGTCACTTATTTAGTAAGTTAATGTAGTTAACGTCAAGTCAGTCACTTATTTAGTAAGTTAATGTAGTTAACGTCAAGTCAGTCACATATTTAGTAAGTTAATGTAGTTAACGTCAAGTCAGTCACTTATTTAGTAAGTTAATGTAGTTAACGTCAAGTCAGTCACTTATTTAGTAAGTTAATGTAGTTAACGTCAAGTCAGTCACTTATTTAGTAAGTTAATGTAGTTAACGTCAAGTCAGTCACTTATTTAGTAAGTTAATGTAGTTAATGTCAAGTCAGTCACATATTTAGTAAGTTAATGTAGTTAACGTCAAGTCAGTCACTTATTTAGTAGGTTAATGTAGTTAACGTCAAGTCAGTCACTTATTTAGTAAGTTAATGTAGTTAACGTCAAGTCAGTCACTTATTTAGTAAGTTAATGTAGTTAACGTCAAGTCAGTCACTTATTTAGTAAGTTAATGTAGTTAACGTCAAGTCAGTCACTTATTTAGTAAGTTAATGTAGTTAACGTCAAGTCAGTCACTTATTTAGTAAGTTAATGTAGTTAACGTCAAGTCAGTCACATATTTAGTAAGTTAATGTAGTTAACGTCAAGTCAGTCACTTATTTAGTAAGTTAATGTAGTTAACGTCAAGTCAGTCACTTATTTAGTAAGTTAATGTAGTTAACGTCAAGTCAGTCACTTATTTAGTAAGTTAATGTAGTTAACGTCAAGTCAGTCACTTATTTAGTAAGTTAATGTAGTTAATGTCAAGTCAGTCACATATTTAGTAAGTTAATGTAGTTAACGTCAAGTCAGTCACTTATTTAGTAAGTTAATGTAGTTAACGTCAAGTCAGTCACTTATTTAGTAAGTTAATGTAGTTAACGTCAAGTCAGTCACTTATTTAGTAAGTTAATGTAGTTAACGTCAAGTCAGTCACTTATTTAGTAAGTTAATGTAGTTAACGTCAAGTCAGTCACTTATTTAGTAAGTTAATGTAGTTAACGTCAAGTCAGTCACTTATTTAGTAAGTTAATGTAGTTAACGTCAAGTCAGTCACTTATTTAGTAAGTTTTTTTATTTAACAAAAGAAAGACATTGAAAATAGTGTTTAAAATACATTTATAGAAAAAGAAACAAGACTTATAAGCAGGAATGTGGGAAAAATGATGGATTTCACCTGAATATGAGAAAGTTCATGTGTTGACTTCTGTAAAATGATTGTTTTCTTCATGTTTGATTTGTGATTTAGATTTTGATCTTTTAATTTAGTGCAGTGATGATTGTCAATTTGACCAATTGAAATAGCTTTGCATAAAGTAATTTTACTGATAACTATTTATAGAACATGTCACTGTAGAATGTTGTGTATACTTATAATACTTGCCAGTAAAAAAAACAAAAATCCCTAAAGTCACCAATTACTACTATCTCATTGGAATTTCTGGTTTGATTTGTAAAGAGATTAAAAAAATATGAATTGTCATGGAAATGATATCTTTTAATACTGTACCATAAATATGAACTTCATATCGTAAAAATGCACTAGAAATGGCACGTTACTCATCGTCACCAGTAGTACATTGTATATAGATTTTAACTACTTTTAGGTACTAGATGAAGCAGACAGAATGTTAGATATGGGATTTGAACCTGAAATCAAAAAGATTTTACTAGATATACGTCCAGATAGACAGACAATAATGACAAGGTATGGTTTTAAGCATGTATATTTAGTAGTTAAGTTTTTAGCTCACCTGACCATAGGCCATGTGAGCTTTTGTCATGGGTAAGCGTCCGTAGTCCCTCCGTCCGTCCGTTAGCTTTTCACATTTAAATCTTTTTCTCTGAAACCGCTAAACAGATTTTAACCAAACTTGCCAGAAATGTTCATTGGATGGTCATATACAAGATTTTGGCACTGATCGGAAATCCAACATGGCTGCCAGGGCCCATAATGTGTTCTGATTGGTCGAAATTTTAAAAATCTTCTTGTTAGAAACCACTAAGCCAATTGAATTGTGACTTTGCAGGAATGATCATTGGGTGGTCCTGTACTAAACTGTGAATCGTTTGCTGATCGGAAATTCAAGATGGCCACCATGACTCTACTTAATTTTAACATAGGACCCTATGGGAAAAATGTTTAAAAATGTTTTCCTCTGAAACAAGTAAGCCAATTTAAAGCAAACATGGCATGAATGGTCCTTAAATGGTCAACTTTCAAAATTATATCCAGTGACCCAAACCTCCATCCAAGATGGCCACCATCAGCGGACATAGTTTTAGCATAGGACCCTATGGGAAATATGTTTAAAAATCTTCTCCTCTGAAACCAGTAAGCCAATTTAAAGCAAGCATGGCATGGATGGTCCTAAAGTGGCCAATTTTCAAAATTGTATCCAGTGACCCTGACCTCCATCCAAGATGGCTACCTTCAGCGGACATACTGTAGTTTTAACATGGGAAAAAATGTTTTAAAATCTTCTCCTCTGAAACCAGTAAGCCAATATAGCAAACATGTCATCGATGGTCCTTAGGTGGTCAACTTCCAAAATTGTGTTCAGTGATCCCGATCTCGGTTCAAAATGGCCACCATCAGCAGACATAGTTTTAACATAGGACCCTATGGGAAAATTGTTTAAAAGTTTTCTTTTCTGAAACCAGTCGGCCAATTTAAAGCAAACATGGCATGGATGGTCCTTGGGTAGTATACTTTCAAAATTGTGTCCGGTGACCACAACCTCCAACCAAGATGGCTGCCATGAGCAGACATAGTTTTAACATAGAACCCTATGGCAGTATGGGATTTGAATAGTAACTTAGATGTATTCGGCATGCAGACATTCTTAAGAGGACTTATTTATGTCAGGTGAGCGATACAGGCTCACCTGAGCCTCTAGTTTTTAAAGTTTTGTTCCCGTTTGTTACATGGTAAAATTTGTCAGTTACTGGTATCAGGTTTATAGTTTTCTCTGCTTGTTACAACTTTATTTGGTAAAATTTGTCATGGTGTTCATCAGATACTCCGGTTTTCCTTTATCATAAAACTAGACTGTCATGATATATGTAACAGAAATATTGATTGATTTTTTGATTTTTGGTGTTTTAGCGCCACTTTCAGCAATATTTCAGCTATATCATGGCGACCAGTTTTAGTGGTGGAAGAAGCCGGAATACCCGGAGAGAACTACCGACCATGGGCAAGCAACTGGAAAACTTTATCACATGCGGCTGCGAGTCGAGTGCACCCTTTTTTGTAATTTACAAAGCCGGGCGCGAACCCACGCCGTATTGGTGATGAGCTTGTATGAGTTGTTAGGTAATCCAACTACCTAACTCATTGAGCCACCCGGGCCCCAGAAATATTGAAGAACATGGCATTACACACATAATAATTATTTTTATGATAAAAATTTATTGGTCAAAATTACAGCTGTTGCACTTTTATAGGTACATGTACAAATGTATGTCATTATAATTATGAATTTAAATTGAAAAAGATTGGCAAATGAGGGGAATTCACCAAGTATTTCAAATTGTTAGCCATAAATACAATACAGAATAATAGCCATTTTGGTTGTCATTACTGACTTTATCACATTTTGCCTCTTTCCATTTTCAGGATATAGGAGGGTCAAGTGGGATCAACACCATCTTCGCTAGTCAAAAGTTACATTCAGCATCTTCTTGTTTACACCCTTAGCCACCTTAGCTGTAATGTTGTTATTCCTCTGTGCACTGCCATCTTCTGAACTTTATCAGTTACGTCCCCATCCCTCCTAATGATGTCATTTTCAGCCAATCACCACAATGCATTCATATCACCACATGTCTAATTATGTACACAGTAAACTGAAAACACTAAATATGTCGCCAAATATTATTCTGTGCTTTTTTTTCCGGCAGTTCCTCATGGTAAAGCCTGCACATGTCCATTTTATGTTTACAAGTTTCCTATCACTGCCCGTATCCAGTTACAGATTTTTGAGCATTACTATAGTTCTATGTTTAGATTAAATAAGAATTACGATAAAAAATAAATTCATGTGAATAAAATACAGGTAAAGTTTGATTTGTAGGGGTTTTGTCTTCTGTTCTACAGGAGTTATGTAATTTATAAATGGGAATCTTCTGGTAGTTAGATTTACAACTACCTGTGCAATCAGTGCCTATCACCACTGATGTTGTGAGTTTGAATCCCACTCATGGCGAGATGTACTCGACACAACTTTATGTGATCAAGTTTGTCAGTGACTTGGGACAGGTCGATGGTTTTCTCTGGGTACTCTTGCTGCCACACCAGTAAAACTGACTGCCACGATATTGCTGATGTATTGTTGAAAGTGGCATTTAACACTATAACCTTAACCCCTATTAATGGAAAATGTGGAAATTTTAATGGTATCTGTGGTATTATTTATTCTATTCAGTTGATTTTTAGTCTGATGAAATACAGGATAAAGATGATTTTCATATTTTTATGACGATGACTCAAAATTGCAATGAGACTTAATGATACCTGAATTCTTTTTTATGTGGGAAATTCATATTAAGATATTTAATTTCAGTGCAACATGGCCAGAGGGTGTAAGACGACTTGGCAACAGCTATCTCAAAGATCCTATGCAAGTTTTTGTAGGAAGTTTAGACTTAGCAGTAAGTTTTATGTGAAGCCATGTGTTATAGTATTGGTTCATTTATGTATTTAAGACTGTACATTGAATACATGGTTCATTTATGTATATTAGACTACATTGAATACATGGTTCATTTATGTATTTTAGGCTGTGCATTAAATACATGGTTCATTTATATATTTTAGACTACATTGAATACATAGTTCATTTATGTATATTAGGCTGTACTTTGAGTACATGGTTCATTGATGTATTTTAGGCTGTACATTGAATACATGGTTCATTTATGTATTTTAGACTACATTGAATACATGGTTCATTTATATATTTTAGACTACATTGACTACATAGTTCATTTATATATTTTAGACTACATTGACTACATAGTTCATTTATGTATTTTAGACTACATTGAATACATGGTTCATTTATGTATTTTAGTCTGTACACTCAATGCATGGTTCATTTATGTCTTAGGTTGTGCACTCAATACATGGTTCATTTATATATTTTAGGCTGTGAATACATGGTTCATTTATGTATTTTAGTCTGCACATTGATGGTATGGTTCATTTATATATTTTAGGCTATGCATTGAATAAACAGTTCATTTATATATTTTAGACTACATTGACTTATGTATTTTAGACTGTACATTAAATACATGGTTCATTTTTGTATTTTAGATTACATTGCATACATGGTTCATTTATATATTTTAGGCTGTGAATACATGGTTCATTTATGTATTTTAGTCTGCACATTGATGGTATGGTTCATTCATGTATTTTAGACTACATTGAATACATGGTTCATTTATGTATTTTAGACTACATTGAATACATGGTTCATTTATGTATTTTAAACTACATTGCATACATGGTTCATTTATATATTTTAGGCTGTGAATACATGATTCATTTATGTATTTTTGTCTGCACATTGATGGTATGGTTCATTTATGTATTTTAGACTACATTGAATACATGGTTCATTTATGTAATTTAAGCTGTACACTCAATACATGGTGTCAATTGTGGATTTGATAGTCGCAAATGCAGTTTTACTGGCGACGCAAAGTGAGTAAAACAGATATTTGCGACCGTCAAATCCACAATTGACACCGACAACTCTTCAAATACAGTGCTGTTATTCCTATTCTTATGAAATTCCCCCAACGTGTACACACTAATTTGAAAACATACAAATAAATGATGAAATATATGCACTTTTCAAATTCCTTCGCTAAAAATATAATCCGTCGAATCCACAATTGACATCGACAACTCTTCAAATACAGTACTGTTATTCCTATTCTTATGAAATTCTCCCATTAAATCGACAATTGATGCAGTGAAATTTTCAAATACAATACAGTTATCTCCATTCTAATGCAATACTGAACATAAAAATGTATTCTTGCATATCCCTGGCTCTAAAAATCACACAAATTAAAATTCCGCGAAATATTGTTGAACGTCTTTGGCACATAAACAACATGACGTCATATGAAGACTTCCAGTTTAAAATGTAAAGATCAGATGTTGTTTGGCTTCGTGTACACTTCAATTTTGATAGAATTTAAATAAAATAAGTTTTCAAGGTAGTAATTTTAATTATTTTTGGGTATTGTTGTACATATGACATGTAGGATTTCACATGTTTAAGATGGCATCAATAATAGGTCGTCAGCGTCAAATTCATAGTCGGAAATATCTGGGTCAGGCATATTGTTTACAAACAAGTGCATTTGGCGTAGGAATATAGCATTCCTTCAGGCATGTCAACTACATATTTGACAGCTCTCGATAGCCAGTGAAAATACACGTTACATTATAATTGCATTAGAATTTTGTATTTTAGGCTGTACATTCTGTTTATCAGAGAGTAGAACTGATAGATGAAGATGAAAAGAAAGAAAGGGTTTGTATTAATAAAAGATAGGGTTTGTATTAATAAAAGATAGGATTTGTATTAATAAAAGATAGGGTTTGTATTAATAAAAGATAGGGTTTGTATTTATAAAAGATAGGGTTTGTATTAATAAAAGATAGGGTTTGTATTAATAAAAGATAGGATTTGTATTTATAAAAGATAGGGTTTGTATTAATAAAAAGATAGAATTTGTATTTATAAAAGATAGGGTTTGTATTAATAAAAGATAGGATTTGTATTAATAAAAGATAAGGTTAGTATTAATAAAAGATAGGGTTTGTATTAATAAAAGATAGGGTTTGTATTAATAAAAGGTAGGATTTGTATTAATAAAAAATAAGGTTTGTATTAATAAAAGATAGGGTTTGTATTAATAAAAGATAGGGTTTGTATTAATAAAAGGTAGGATTTGTATTAATAAAAAATAAGGTTTGTATTAATAAAAGATAAGGTTAGTATTAATAAAAGATAGGGTTTGTATTAATAAAAAATAAGGTTTGTATTAATAAAAGATAAGGTTTGTATTAATAAAAGGTAGGATTTGTATTAATAAAAAATAAGGTTTGTATTGATAAAAGATAGGATTTGTATTAATAAAAGATAGGGTTTGTATTAATAAAAGATAGGATTTGTATTAATAAAAGATAGGGTTTGTATTAATAAAAGATAGGATTTGTATTAATAAAAGATAGGTTTGTATTAATAAAAGATAGGGTTTGTATTAATAAAAGATAGGATTTGTATTAATAAAAGATAGGGTTTGTATTAATAAAAGATAGGATTTGTATTAATCAAACATTTAAGTTGGGAGTTTTTATAGTACAAAGCAAATAAGTGTCAATCTTGGAAAGTAAAAAATTAGATCATGACCTGAATTGCAGTTAAATGTTCGTGCACAGCAAGATTATCTCCTGAACTGTTTATTATTGGTACATGTAATGTGTTCCTAGGATAAAACTAATGGGACAGACTAGGTATCTACTACATGTTACACATTCAGTTGTTTATATTTATTATTATTAACCAGTAGGTTATATTATGAATACTACAGACTGGTTTGTATATATACAGCAAGAACATTATTTTGCTCCAAAATGCTTTGCCGGTCTATTATGGCTTTTACGGCCATAATGGACCGGTCCATTATGACTTTCTTCAAAAAGAATGAAGATTACCTAAAAATTTCAAAAATTTCATAAAATTTCAAAATTCTAAAATCAATAAAAAAAAAAATATTTAAAGTTCAAAATTTGAAAAAAAATTCATAAAATTTCAAAAATTTGAAAAAAAATTCAAAATGATAAAAGTTTCAAAAATTTCAGTTTTCATAAAATTTAAATAATAATATTGAAAAATGATAAAACAATTATAGCCTACCATTTCGGTCAATACTATGGCCTTCTTCAAAAAGAATGAAGATTACCTAAAATTGAAATTGGCTGGTAAATAAAAGTATTAAGAAATGGGTGTTTTCATAATGGACTGGTTATATGTCCTCGGTTAAGTCATAATGGTCCTCGGAAGGTTGTATTGGCACTCTGCATTGCCTCGGGCCAATACAACCTTTCTTTGGCCATTATGACTAACCTTGGACATATAACCCGGTCCATTATGAAAACACCCATTTATTAATACTATAGTAATGATCTATTTCAGTTGATATTAATCCCAGATCTGTTTACTACTACGTTTTCGCCGTATTTACTATGCTTTTTTACAGTAAATTACGCCCTACGTTTGAACCTGACTATTCTACGCTTGAACAAACATCATTTTTTCAAAATTCGTTTGTACAGAAAGAGACATACCGTGATTGATCACTCCGAGAGACATAATTTTTAATCCTTTAGACATATCATCACGGACATAAACCCACTGTGATAGACCTAAATAGGACCATAAAACAAGGTGGTGGGGATTAAATTTTATGGCTCTCGGTCACCTGTGCGCCGATTGATATTTTACCGCCAATTAAGAGATTAGTGTTACTTGTTCTACCTGTTGACTTTTAATATCGTAAGCCGTAATTATTGCTACTGAAGGATGTATTTTTGACAATTAATTTTGTATCCTCTTGCTGTTAATATTTGACTGTTTGTTGCTTTTCATTGCCAAAGAATGTGTGTCTTGTTATCGTTTTCGTTTATTTTAGAAAGTTCTATATCAAGAATTTTGTTGAAACCGCAACTGAACTTTATCTTGTTTAATTTTAATTTCTCATTTTTTTTCTTCTGTTGGGTTGAATTCAGTATGTATTGAATTATTCGTAAATACGGGCTACTTCATAAATGTATTTTTTGTTTGTAAGATAAACCGCAGGCGTGGGTTTTTGAAGCACGGACTTTGCAAGCGCGGGTTTTGTAGTGTTTAATAGTTGGTAAAGAGCAGACTTAAAATTGATTATTGGTTTATTTTGTGTTTTGGACTTTTACCTCTCGTATTGAAAAAAATTAACAATTCAAGTAAACTGTTTTACACACTTGGCTTGTTACGTAATTCCGCAATAGATGAAAATAATTTTCTTTAAAATTGCAAACAAAAACCTATAACAATCCAAATTTACGTAGGTTAATGACTACAAAATGAACAAAAAACGGAAAACGAAGAGCATGCTTTTAATTTGTTCCAAAAACTTTTTTTTGCTGTATTTTGTCACAAATCTAATGGGTTGAAAGCCAATTAAGATTTGAATTTGAATAAATAAATAAACTGGTGACATTTGATTTTGGTCAGATACTGTGTAATGTCAAACATTTGTAGGGGTAAAATCATGATAAAGGTTAATTCCTTATTTCCTTTCACGTTTCTAAACTTTCTGCAGATTAGCCGCTAATTTCCAAAATATATCCGTAAATTTAGTGACTTTTGGACATGTAGTACTTCTTTGAAACGATCTGTTTATAAATATTTGTTTTGTTAATTTTAATCAAATTCTTCAATGACCGTATGCAAATTATTTAGTACGTATTTCTACAACGAAAAGGGTTTTAACTGGGTTTTCTATGAAGATTGAAATAAAAAAAAAAAAAAATACTGAACGTATAAAAAATATTATTGAACTAAAATGTAACATTGAACTGGAAATACGCTTTAAAATGTAACAAATCACGCATGTGTTTATGAAACTTCATTTGTGCACAAGCCAGGTCACGTGTACGCGTGTCAATAAAATACTAGGTGTAGATACGCAATACACAGACAAGGTTAAAAATCTTTGAAACGAATTTGCACAACCCATGATTTCACTGAATTGAAGTTGAATAATCATTTATTATTTACATTTTATTCATCAATTCAAATGAACTCTCCATTCTCGTGCTATTTTCTCGATCTCGGGATTTCATTCCCTGGATTACGTTCAAGGATGTTTTACGTTTTGAGGAAAGAAATAAAAATGTTTTTTTTTAAATTCTGAGGGGAATCCGAGACAGTACCTTAAGAAAAAAAAATAGGCAATATAAAAACGTAATTTCACCTGTACATCTTATCTGACTAGTTTACCTGTAAAACGACACACAAACGATTACAAGATTAACACCTGGTGTTTTATTGCCCCCTGATCACTGACATGAATTTAAAATTTTAATCCCCATCACTCTCCTAGACATGACCACTATCACAGTGATTGATCACGGTATGTCCCTTTCTGTACCGTATGACCTAACTCATTGAGCCACCCAGGCCCCCATCTTCAGTAGATACATGTAACTAAGGTAGATATTTGGTATGTATATACTGTGTGTATATGCCATTATGACACCAGCTCATGAATCAGAAACCATTGTTTTCAATTTCCGAAAACTACTCTCAACATTGCCAAACTACGCTGAGCTGGAGCAAATACTACTCTTTAGTGTCAATTGGGGTAAACAGGTCTGTAATCCTGGTGCCATATGACAAGTATTGACTATACATTTTTGGTTTAACAGTGACTGGCAGTAATTCACTTTTTCTATGACATTACAATAAGTAATTAATATTTAATTAATGACATTAATTCAGACTGATTTTTACGGTTTTTTTGGGGGTCAATCGGTTTGTTAATTTTCAACATTTTCTGTCATTTTTCATACTAAAGTATCAATGCTGCAGGATAAATGGAATATACATTCCTTGTCTGAATATAAAATTCATTTGTGCTCGGCACTGATTAGGTCAGAAATTCTCTGCAAGTTTTGCATTTCTACCTGTTCCTAAACCTCATTCAAATGCATTTTATATTCAGAGAATATGAGGCATGTACATTCTATATTTTACTTTCAGTTGTTAGAATTTATACAAGAAGAATTTACAGTAGAAGATAAAGTCCTTGTGTTTGTTGGTAAAAAGGTCATGTGAGTATTTAGTGATCAATTTCATATTAATATGTAAATATAGATTAATTTTATATAGTCACATGTCATTTTATACGTGTTTTAATTGGTTTAAAAAGTTGAGGTTATTTGTCAATGAATGGAATCTAAAAATAGACATCGTTCTCAAGGCGTCACGTGCCGTTGTCATCAGGTGATTTTCTTTAAATGAGGCACCTTTGGGGTTATTTCCATTTATTTCCGATTATTTGCCTTATTTTGAAAAAAATTAATATATTTTTCACTATCATAACAAAAAAAGTTTGAATTAATTTATAAGGATTGATTGAAATTATTTGTTCGCTTCATTCGAAATAACCTCAATCAGGTTGTACACACCCTTGCGTAACCGCTACATGGGTTATTCAGTGTGTACAACCTGATTGAGATTATTTCTTCATTAACCGAACAAAAATTGTGATAAACCTTAAATATAATGTTGTTACATATGTCATCATATTTTTGACACCTGTTGTTTTCCATCAGTCACAAACTTTGTGAAAAAAAATATTAGTATTATTATTACTAGAACAGACAAGGAGATAAAAACTTATGTATCTGTTTTATAGACTCAAATGAGATAAATTTTCCCACACAAAAATATCACTTTATAATCTCCTTTCTTTATCCTGTTAATTTGTCATGGATGTTATCATGTGATTTGGAGCCAGACAGATCATGTGTTTGTTATGTTGTATACAAGAGTACAAATACATTGAACATATTAAGCTCACCTTGCCAAAGGCAATGTGAGCTTTTGTCATCCGTCGTCTGTCGTCCGTTAACTTTTCACATTTTAATCTTCTCCTCTGAAACCCCTAAGCCAAATGAACTGAAACTTGGTAGGAAGCATCTATGGAAGGTCCTCTATAAAGATTGCTCCTTTCGTCCCGATACATTAACAAACATGGCCGCCACAGGCAATTCTTGTTTCTGATTGGTTGATTTCTAAAAAATCTTCTCCTCTGTTAAAAGGAAGATAACTCTTGTTTAAATATAGATATCTGTATTCAAAATGCAGTTATCTCTATACAGATATCTGAATTGAATTACAGATATATGCCTCTGAAACCCCTCAGCCAAATGAACTGAAACTTGGTAGGAAGCATCTATGGAAGGTCCTCTATAAAGACTGCTCATTTCGTCCCAATCCATTAACAAACATGGCTGCCACAGGCAATTCTTGTTTCTGATTGGCCGATTTAAAAAAATCTTCTCCTCTGAAACTGCTTGGCCAAATGAACCGAAACTTGGTAGGAAGCATCTATGGAAGGTCCTCTGTAAAGACTGCTCATTTCGTCCCGATCCGTTAACAAACATGGCCGCCACAGGCGACTCTTGTTTCTGATTGGCTGATTTTTTAAATTCTTCTCCTCTGAAACCGCTTTGCCAAATGAACCGAAACTTGGTATGAAGCATCTATGGGCGATCCTCTATAAAGATTGCTCATTCCGTCTTGATCCGTTAACAAACATGGCCACCACAGGCGATTCTTGTTTCTGATTGGCTGATTTTTATATGCCCGTCTTTAAGACGGGACGAATTATGGTATACCAATGTCCGTCTGTCCATCCGTCCGTTTCACATGTCGCGCTCTAACTTTAGAACCCCTTGGCCAATTCACTTCAAATTTTGCATAGTTATTGGAATTGATAGTCTTATGGTCTGTATACCTTTTGGTGAAATTTCCATTTTTCATTCCAGAGTTATGGAACTTTATTCATGAAATTGTGGGCAATTTTTCGTATGTCGCACTGTAAATTGAGAACCCCTTGGCCAATTCACTTCAAACTTCGCACAGTTATTGGAATTGATAGTCTTACGGTCTGTATATTTTTTGGTGAAATTTAAATTTTTCATTGAAGAGTTATGGGAAAGAAAGTCTACAAATATTGTATGAATGTTGACAACGGGCGTATCATGCGCTCTTGGCGCAGCTGTTTATTTAGATTCTTCTCCTCTGAAACCATTTTGGCCTTATGAACCGAATCTTGGTAGGATGCATCTATAAAGAATGCTCATTTCGTCCCGATCCATTTTAAACAAATATGGCTGCCACAGGCAATTCTTGTTTCTAATAGGTCGATTTCTAAAAATCTTCTCTTCTGAAACCGCTTTGACAAATGAACCGAAACTTGGTAGGAAGCATATATAGAAGGTTCTCTATAAAGATTGCTAATTTTGTCCCGATCCATTAACAAACATGGCCGCCACAGGCAATTCTTGTTTCTGATTGGTCGATTTCTAAAAATCTTCTACTCTGAAACAGCTTGGCCAAATGGACCGAAACGTGGTAGGAAGCATCTATGGAAGCTCATCTATGGGAATTGCTCATTCCGTTTTGATCCGTTCACAAACATGGCCGTCCTAGGCAATTCTTGTTTCTTATTGGGCGATTTCTAAAACAGCTTTTTCTCTGAAGCCGCTTGGCCAAA
The DNA here is from genome assembly GCA_963383655.1 of Bathymodiolus septemdierum. Taxonomy (NCBI): domain Eukaryota; kingdom Metazoa; phylum Mollusca; class Bivalvia; order Mytilida; family Modiolidae; genus Bathymodiolus; species Bathymodiolus septemdierum. Next base: position 37,995,019 of record OY726518.1, read on the forward strand.
TGATATGAAACTTGGTAAGAAGCATCTATGGAAGGTCCTCTATAGAGATTTCTCATTTCGTTTTGATCCATTAACAAACATGGCTGCCACAGGCAATTCTTGTTTTAGATTGGTCGATTTCTTAAAATCTTCTTCTCTGAAACTGCTTTGCCAAAATGAACCGAAATTTGGTGGGAAGCACCTATGGAAGGTTCTGTATTAAGTTTCTTCAAAGCAGATGAAAGATGAGCAACACAGGCTCAGCCCACTGAGCAGGGTTTTCAAAGTGGGCCGGTACCCGGTACTTTTACCCGCCTGAGATCGTGTATAGTACCGGCAGAAATTACTGAACCCCCCAAAATCAGCGGTGGTCAAAACCACAAGTACGATGGTCGATAGGCTAGTGGAATATTTTTCATAAAAAATTAATGATCACGTCAATTGCGGAATTCTCGCATTCAAATCGAACAACTGCGTCACGACCAAGTTGATGGGATATTCCCTGTTTTAAAAATAACTTTACCTTAGAATCGTAAATAGCAGTTTGCGCATGCAGTAAATAGATATGTTTTCGCCCCAATATCTTTTCATCCTTGTGTAAAATTCGGACCGGAACAAAGCTGACATCATTTCAAAATAAAAAAAATGACCAATTACAAATTATGTTCAAACACAATTTAGTGTAATCTCCAGTAATATAAGTATGATCATTATGTATTATGAATATATGACTACACAATATTTTGTGCGATATTTTTCATCCATTTAAAACCCAGGGTCGAATCATTCTGGGGCGTACTGTCTTGTTGCTTAACTCCGTCCATATTGTTTAACTTCCGGTATATAAAAATAAAAACCTACATGTATGGCTAATTTATTTACATATTTTGACGGGGCCCTACCGCGGTTGTTCACGGAAATGAAAGTGTGCTGAAAAACATTTTTAAAAGGGGGTACGAGGAGATAAGGGATAGAAAATTAAGGGGAAATCCAGGCATCATGCATGGTCTTCACTCTTGGTGAAATCTGAACTCTAAAGTTAATGGGATTTTTCTTTCAAAAACACTTAATGTTTTGCAGTCTCTGAAGTACATTTTTTGATCCACAAAATGCTAGATTTTAAGGAGCTTCTGCCCTCTGGACCCCTTACGGCCCCCAGCCTAATTTTTTAGATACCTCCTAAAATTTAAGAAGTACCTCCTATTATAAAAAACTTTGAAACCCCTGACTGAGCCTCTAGTTTTGCTTTACAAGGACTATTGGTTGATAGTAATGTGTGTGTATCTGTGTCCCAGGTCAGCAATTACAGACTCTTGGGAGTCACTGATTTACATATCTTTTGTATGTAGGAAAGGTCTTGTCTATATAACGGCTCCCTTGATATTGATGTAGATCAGGCATGTAATCGTCAATTGCTATGTTGGCACATAAATTTGGAGGAGATGAGACACTACATTGAACGATCAGTATCCATATCTATTATCAGAGAGAATGTTCTCTGAAAACAACATCTCGAAAAGGATTTTATGTCATTATAAAAAAATGTTAATATAAAAAAACATTTTGGTATTTAAAAATAAAAACTTAAAAACTCAACTTTTAATTTCAGGGCAGATCATTTATCCAGTGACCTCAGTCTGTTAGGTATTGACTGTCAATGTATACATGGAGATAGGTAAGTATTGTAAGGCACACATGTAATAGTTCAACCATACCAGGCCTGTGATTTTATTTTGAAAACATTGGAATTAATCAAAGTTATACAAGATTCATACTATTTAAATGGTGCACCTTCATTCTGAAACAAGCTATGGAACCAATCAGATGTTTACCTTATTTCTCCTTCTAATTACTGTATATTTTTCTTGAAATTCTTGATATTTTCAACAATTATCACAATTGTATGTAAAACATTTTGTAGTGAAATGTATTTATTATATTTCAATATATTTTTATTATGCAAAATTCTTGTTCATTTTCTTATACATATAATATCATAACTGCTTTAAATAATTAGGGTTTTTAAAATTTCTTCCCTTTTTTTTAAATTGATAGGGAACAATGTGATAGGGAATCTGCTTTAGAAGATTTTAAGACTGGTGCTACAAGAATACTCATTGCTACTGATGTTGCCTCTCGAGGGTTGGATGTCAAGGACATCACGTGAGTACTAAAATTAACCATCAGTCCAACTTATATTTCTTCTGTAGAAAATCTCATTTACTTATATTTACAAATTTCTAGTTTAATCTTTTGTGTAAGGGTATGTTTATTTAATTCATTCATTGACCCTGCTATTGCAGTCTTGTGTAAAGGTATGTTTATTTAATTCATTCATTGACCCTGCTATTGCAGTCTGTGTAAGGGTATGTTTATTTAATTCATTCATTGACCCTACTATTGCAGTCTGTGTAAAGGTATGTTTATTTAATTCATTCATTGACCCTGCTATTGCAGTCTGTGTAAGGGTATGTTTATTTAATTCATTCATTGACGCTACTATTGCAGTCTGTGTAAAGGTATGTTTATTTAATACATTCATTGACCCTGCTATTGCAGTCTGTGTAAGGGTATGTTTATTTAATTCATTCATTGACCCTGCTATTGCCGTCTGTGTAAGGGTATGTTTATTTAATTCATTCATTGACCCTGCTATTGCAGTCTGTGTAAGGGTATGTTTATTTAATTCATTCATTGACCCTGCTATTGCAGTCTGTGTAAAGGTATGTTTATTTAATTCATTCATTGACCCTGCTATTGCAGTCTGTGTAAGGGTATGTTTATTTAATTCATTCATTGACCCTGCTATTGCAGTCTGTGTAAGGGTATGTTTATTTAATTCATTCATTGACCCTGCTATTGCAGTCTGTGTAAGGGTATGTTTATTTAATTCATTCATTGACCCTACTATTGCAGTCTGTGTAAAGGTATGTTTATTTAATTCATTCATTGACCCTGCTATTGCAGTCTGTGTAAGGGTATGTTTATTTAATTCATTCATTGACCCTACTATTGCAGTCTGTGTAAGGGTATGTTTATTTAATTCATTCATTGACCCTGCTATTGCAGTCTGTGTAAGGGTATGTTTATTTAATTCATTCATTGACCCTGCTATTGCAGTCTGTGTAAGGGTATGTTTATTTAATTCATTCATTGACCCTACTATTGCAGTCTGTGTAAGGGTATGTTTATTTAATTCATTCATTGACCCTGCTATTGCAGTCTGTGTAAGGGTATGTTTATTTAATTCATTCATTGACCCTACTATTGCAGTCTGTGTAAGGGTATGTTTATTTAATTCATTCATTGACCCTGCTATTGCAGTCTGTGTAAGGGTATGTTTATTTAATTCATTCATTGACCCTGCTATTGCAGTCTGTGTAAAGGTATGTTTATTTAATTCATTCATTGACCCTGCTATTGCAGTCTGTGTAAGGGTATGTTTATTTAATTCATTCATTGACCCTGCTATTGCAGTCTGTGTAAAGGTATGTTTATTTAATTCATTCATTGACCCTGCTATTGCAGTCTGTGTAAGGGTATGTTTATTTAATTCATTCATTGACCCTGCTATTGCAGTCTGTGTCAAGGTATGTTTATTCAATTCATTCATTGACCCTGCTATTGCAGTCTGTGTAAGGGTATGTTTATTTAATTCATTCATTGACCCTGCTATTGCAGTCTGTGTAAGGGTATGTTTATTTAATTCATTCATTGACCCTGCTATTGCAGTCTGTGTAAGGGTATGTTTATTTAATTCATTCATTGACCCTGCTATTGCAGTCTGTGTAAGGGTATGTTTATTTAATTCATTCATTGACCCTACTATTGCAGTCTGTGTAAAGGTATGTTTATTTAATTCATTCATTGACCCTGCTATTGCAGTCTGTGTAAGGGTATGTTTATTTAATTCATTCATTGACCCTGCTATTGCAGTCTGTGTAAGGGTATGTTTATTTAATTCATTCATTGACCCTGCTATTGCCGTCTGTGTAAGGGTATGTTTATTTAATTCATTCATTGACCCTGCTATTGCAGTCTGTGTAAGGGTATGTTTATTTAATTCATTCATTGACCCTGCTATTGCAGTCTGTGTAAGGGTATGTTTATTTAATTCATTCATTGACCCTGCTATTGCAGTCTGTGTAAGGGTATGTTTATTTAATTCATTCATTGACCCTGCTATTGCCGTCTGTGTAAGGGTATGTTTATTTAATTCATTCATTGACCCTGCTATTGCAGTCTGTGTAAGGGTATGTTTATTTAATTCATTCATTGACCCTGCTATTGCAGTCTGTGTAAGGGTATGTTTATTTAATTCATTCATTGACCCTACTATTGCAGTCTGTGTAAAGGTATGTTTATTTAATTCATTCATTGACCCTGCTATTGCAGTCTGTGTAAGGGTATGTTTATTTAATTCATTCATTGACCCTGCTATTGCAGTCTGTGTAAGGGTATGTTTATTTAATTCATTCATTGACCCTGCTATTGCAGTCTGTGTAAGGGTATGTTTATTTAATTCATTCATTGACCCTGCTATTGCAGTCTGTGTAAGGGTATGTTTATTTAATTCATTCATTGACCCTGCTATTGCAGTCTGTGTAAGGGTATGTTTATTTATTTCATTCATTGACGCTACTATTGCAGTCTTGTGTAAAGGTATGTTTATTTAATTCATTCATTGACCCTGCTATTGCAGTCTGTGTAAGGGTATGTTTATTTAATTCATTCATTGACCCTGCTATTGCAGTCTGTGTAAGGGTATGTTTATTTAATTCATTCATTGACCCTGCTATTGCAGTCTGTGTAAGGGTATGTTTATTTAATTCATTCATTGACCCTGCTATTGCAGTCTGTGTAAGGGTATGCTTATTTAATTCATTCATTGACCCTGCTGTTGCAGTCTGTGCCAAAAACATTTTGACAAACTAGCCTGAACAGCATTTAGAAGAATTTTTTCTATTCGATTAAGCAGATTTTATGCAATTTTAATTAATCCGAACCAATTTTTACTTGACTGGGGCGTAGGGCTAGTGGTCTACTTAACTGGGGCGTAGGGCTAGTGATTTACTTGACTGGGGCATAGGGCTATTGGTTTACTTGACTGGGGTGTAGGCTAGTGGTTTACTTGACTGGGGCATAGGGTTAGTGGTTTACTTGACTGGGGTGTAGGCTAGTGGTTTACTTAACTGGGGCGTAGGGCTAGTGGTCTACTTGACTGGGGCATAGGGCTAGTGGTTTACTTGACTGGGGCATAGGGCTAGTGGTTTACCTGACTGGGGCGTAGGGCTAGTGGTTTACTTGACTGGGGCATAGGGCTAGTGGTCTACTTGACTGGGGCATAGGGCTAGTGGTTTACTCGACTGGGGCATAGGGCTAGTGGTTTACTTGACTGGGGCGTAGGGCTAGTGGTCTACTTGACTGGGGTGTAGGGCTATTGGTTTACTTGACTGGGGCATAGGGCTAGTGGTTTACTTGACTGGGGTGTAGGCTAGTGATTTACTTGACTGAGGCATAGGGCTAGTGGTTTACTTGACTGGGGCGTAGGGCTAGTGGTCTACTTGACTGGGGTGTAGGGCTATTGGTTTACTTGACTGGGGCATAGGACTAGTGGTTTACTTGACTGGGGCGTAGGGCTAGTGGTTTACTTAACTGGGGTGTAGGGCTAGTGGTTTACTTAACTGGGGTGTAGGGCTAGTGGTTTACTTGACTGGGGCATAGGGCTAGTGGTTTACTTGACTGGGGCGTAGGACTAGTGGTTTACTTGACTGGGGCATAGGGCTAGTGGTTTACCTGACTGGGGCGTAGGGCTAGTGGTTTACTTGACTGGGGCATAGGGCTAGTGGTTTACTTGACTGGGGTGTAGGGCTAGTGGTTTACTCGACTGGGGCATAGGGCTAGTGGTTTACTTGACTGGGGCGTAGGGCTAGTGGTCTACTTGACTGGGGTGTAGGGCTATTGGTTTACTTGACTGGGGCATAGGGCTAGTGGTTTACTTGACTGGGGCGTAGGGCTAGTGGTTTACTTGACTGGGGGGTAGGGCTAGTGGTCTACTTGACTGGGGTGTAGGCTAGTGATTTACTTGACTGAGGCATAGGGCTAGTGGTTTACTTAACTGGGGTGTAGGACTAGTGGTTTACTTGACTGGGGCATAGGGCTAGTGGTTTACCTGACTGGGGCATAGGGCTAGTGGTTTACTTAACTGGGGCGTAGGGCTAGTGGTTTACTTAACTGGGGCGTAGGGCTAGTGGTTTACCTGACTGGGGCATAGGGTTAGTGGTTTACTTAACTGGGGCGTAGGGCTAGTGGTTTACTTAACTGGGGCGTAGGGCTAGTGGTTTACCTGACTGGGGCATAGGGCTAGTGGTTTACTTAACTGGGGCGTAGGGCTAGTGGTTTACTTAACTGGGGCGTAGGGCTAGTGGTTTACTTGACTGGGGCATAGGGCTAGTGGTTTACTTAACTGGGGCGTAGGGCTAGTGGTTTACTTAACTGGGGTGTAGGCTAGTGGTTTACCTGACTGGGGCATAGGGTTAGTGGTTTACTTGACTGGGGCGTAGGGCTAGTGGTTTACTTAACTGGGGTGTAGGGCTAGTGGTTTACTTGACTGGGGCATAGGGCTAGTGGTTTACTTAACTGGGGCGTAGGGCTAGTGGTCTACTTGACTGGGGCATAGGGCTAGTGGTTTACTTGACTGGGGCATAGGGCTAGTGGTTTACTTAACTGGGGCGTAGGGCTAGTGGTTTACTTAACTGGGGTGTAGGGCTAGTGGTTTACTTGACTGGGGCATAGGGCTAGTGGTTTACTTGACTGGGGCATAGGGCTAGTGGTTTACTTGACTGGGGCGTAGGGCTAGTGGTTTACTTGACTGGGGCATAGGGCTAGTGGTCTACTTGACTGGGGCGTAGGGCTAGTGGTTTACTTGACTGGGGCGTAGGGCTAGTGGTTTACTTGACTGGGGCGTAGGACTAGTGGTTTACTTGACTGGGGCGTAGGGCTAGTGGTCTACTTGACTGGGGCATAGGGCTAGTGGTCTACTTGACTGGGGCGTAGGGCTAGTGGTTTACTTGACTGGGGCGTAGGGCTAGTGGTTTACTTGACTGGGGCGTAGGGCTAGTGGTTTACTTGACTGGGGCGTAGGGCTAGTGGTTTACTTGACTGGGGCGTAGGGCTAGTGGTTTACTTGACTGGGGCGTAGGGCTAGTGGTTTACTTGACTGGGGCGTAGGGCTAGTGGTTTACTTGACTGGGGCGTAGGGCTAGTGGTTTACCTGACTGGGGCGTAGGGCTAGTGGTTTACCTGACTGGGGCGTAGGGCTAGTGGTCTACTTGACTGGGGCGTAGGGCTAGTGGTTTACCTGACTGGGGCGTAGGGCTAGTGGTTTACCTGACTGGGGCGTAGGGCTAGTGGTCTACTTAACTGGGGCGTAGGACTAGTGGTTTACTTGACTGGGGCGTAGGGCTAGTGGTTTACTTGACTGGGGCGTAGGGCTAGTGGTCTACTTGACTGGGGCATAGGGCTAGTGGTTTACTTGACTGGGGCATAGGGCTAGTGGTCTACTTGACTGGGGCGTAGGGCTAGTGGTCTACTTGACTGGGGCGTAGGGCTAGTGGTTTACTTGACTGGGGCATAGGGCTAGTGGTTTACCTGACTGGGGCGTAGGGCTAGTGGTTTACCTGACTGGGGCGTAGGGCTAGTGGTTTACTTGACTGGGGTGTAGGGCTAGTGGTTTACTTGACTGGGGCGTAGGGCTAGTGGTCTACTTGACTGGGGCATAGGGCTAGTGGTTTACTTGACTGGGGCATAGGGCTAGTGGTTTACCTGACTGGGGCGTAGGGCTAGTGGTTTACCTGACTGGGGCGTAGGGCTAGTGGTCTACTTAACTGGGGCGTAGGACTAGTGGTTTACTTGACTGGGGCGTAGGGCTAGTGGTTTACTTGACTGGGGCGTAGGGCTAGTGGTCTACTTGACTGGGGCATAGGGCTAGTGGTTTACTTGACTGGGGCATAGGGCTAGTGGTCTACTTGACTGGGGCGTAGGGCTAGTGGTCTACTTGACTGGGGCGTAGGGCTAGTGGTTTACTTGACTGGGGCATAGGGCTAGTGGTTTACCTGACTGGGGCGTAGGGCTAGTGGTTTACCTGACTGGGGCGTAGGGCTAGTGGTTTACTTGACTGGGGTGTAGGGCTAGTGGTTTACTTGACTGGGGCGTAGGGCTAGTGGTCTACTTGACTGGGGCATAGGGCTAGTGGTTTACTTGACTGGGGCATAGGGCTAGTGGTTTACCTGACTGGGGCGTAGGGCTAGTGGTTTACCTGACTGGGGTGTAGGGCTAGTGGTTTACTTGACTGGGGCGTAGGGCTAGTGGTCTACTTGACTGGGGCGTAGGGCTAGTGGTTTACTTGACTGGGGCATAGGGCTAGTGGTTTACCTGACTGGGGCATAGGGCTAGTGGTTTACCTGACTGGGGCGTAGGGCTAGTGGTTTACCTGACTGGGGTGTAGGGCTAGTGGTTTACTTGACTGGGGCGTAGGGCTAGTGGTTTACTTGACTGGGGCATAGGGCTAGTGGTTTACCTGACTGGGGCGTAGGGCTAGTGGTTTACCTGACTGGGGTGTAGGGCTAGTGGTTTACTTGACTGGGGCGTAGGGCTAGTGGTTTACTTGACTGGGGCGTAGGGCTAGTGGTCTACTTGACTGGGGCGAAGGGCTAGTGGTTTACTTGACTGGGGCGTAGGGCTAGTGGTTTACCTGACTGGGGCGTAGGGCTAGTGGTTTACCTGACTGGGGCGTAGGGCTAGTGGTTTACTTGACTGGGGCATAGGGCTAGTGGTTTACTTGACTGGGGCGTAGGGCTAGTGGTTTACTTGACTGGGGCATAGGGCTAGTGGTTTACTTAACTGGGGTGTAGGCTAGTGATTTACTTGACTGGGGCATAGGGCTAGTGGTTTACTTAACTGGGGTGTAGGCTAGTGGTTTACTTGACTGGGGCATAGGGTTAGTGGTTTACTTGACTGGGGCGTAGGACTAGTGGTTTACTTGACTGGGGCGTAGGGCTAGTGGTCTACTTGACTGGGGCGTAGGGCTAGTGGTTTACCTGACTGGGGCGTAGGGCTAGTGGTCTACTTGACTGGGGTGTAGGCTAGTGGTTTACTTGACTGGGGCGTAGGACTAGTGGTTTACTTGACTGGGGTGTAGGCTAGTGGTTTACTTGACTGGGGCGTAGGGCTAGTGGTTTACTTGACTGGGGCGTAGGGCTAGTGGTTTACTTAACAGGGGCATAGGGCTAGTGGTTTACTTGACTGGGGCATAGGGCTAGTGGTTTACTTGACTGGGGCATAGGGCTAGTGGTTTACTTAACTGGGGCGTAGGGCTAGTGGTTTACCTGACTGGGGCATAGGGCTATTGGTTTACTTGACTGGGGTGTAGGGCTATTGGTTTACTTGACTGGGGCATAGGGCTAGTGGTCTACTTGACTGGGGCATAGGGCTAGTGGTTTACTTAACTGGGGCGTAGGGCTAGTGGTTTACCTGACTGGGGCATAGGGCTAGTGGTTTACTTAACTGGGGCGTAGGGCTAGTGGTTTACTTAACTGGGGCGTAGGGCTAGTGGTTTACTTGACTGGGGCATAGGGCTAGTGGTTTACTTGACTGGGGCGTAGGGCTAGTGGTTTACTTGACTGGGGCGTAGGGCTAGTGGTTTACTTAACAGGGGCATAGGGCTAGTGGTTTACTTGACTGGGGCATAGGGCTAGTGGTTTACTTGACTGGGGCATAGGGCTAGTGGTGGCACAGACTGCTCCATGTTTATGTTATCATTCATTTTTTAGCTCACTTGACCCGAAGGGTCATGTGAACTATTGCCATCATTTGGCGTCCTTCGTCCATCGTAAACTTTTTCAAAAATCTTCTCCTCTGAAAGTACTAGACCAATGGAAACCAAACTTGGTCTGAATCATCACTAGGGTGTCTAGTTTCAAAATTGTGTATAAGAGATAGATGTTAAGTTTAAATTGCAAAAATGTGCACCATGTCGAGATCTACCTACCCTGCAATTTTAAAGTAAATCCCATTACCCATTTTGGAGTTATTGCCCTTTTTTCATCAAATTTTCTAAATTTTAATAGTTTTTGTCCATTATTTCCAGTCTTCACGAAAAACTTTTCAGACCACAAGCCAACCGGGCCAGTAAACCATGAAAATCCACAAGCCCAAATTTTATTTTGCTGGCCCGAAAAAAAATAGTAATTTTTCAAATTTGAGGATGAGCTTCTGTTTGTTATTCTTCTTTCATTGTTTTTTTTTTATTATTTCAAACACTATTTATCCCTCTAGCCACACACATTGTGGATACATAAGTTTTTGGAGTTCGGCAATTTTGTTATTACCCTTATTTCATGGACTTTCAGGAAAAGTAAATATCCTGCATGCGCTTTGTTGTCTGACGTCATCACTTACATGTTTTAACAACTTGAGGATTTCTCTAATACGCAATAACCTGCAATATGAATCTGGTCATTTCTAGCAGGATCAGATTTATTCTTTAATTATATGTTATACAAAATGGCGTATTTTTCTTATTCCCTAATTCTTGCAATTTACACCGCCCTGAATATATTTGGCTCCAAGCTGCAATCCCAAATCCAAGTGTCGTATGGCTTCTCCATTTTCTGGTAAACAAAGTCATGTGAATTCTCCGTCAAAATAAAAAAAAAATGGAAACACAATGAGTGCCATAATCTTATGTTTTTAGAGTTTTCAAGCAGTGTTCATCAAAGAAGAAAATAAAATGTGTAAGTTGGTTTCATGTACACAAGGATAATTCAAAATATGAATTGAAGTACTATCTTGAATAAAGAGATAGGGAAGTGTACAATATTAAATTATACAATTTATTATTTCAAAATCTATAAGAGATAGATGTTAAGTTTAAACAACAGCAAACATGTTCAGTATGTCAAGATCTACCTACCCTGCAATTTTGAAGTAAATCTGATTACCCATCTTGGAGTTATTGCCCTTTTTTCATCAACTCTGTAAAATTTTAATACTTTTCGTCTTATATTTCAAAAACTACAAGAGATAAAGGTTAAGTTTAAATTGCAAAAATGTTCAGCATGTCAAGATCTACATACCGTGCAATTTTGAAGTAAATCTGATTATCCATCTTGGAGTTGTTGCCCTTTTTTCATCAATTTTTTTTTTTAAATTATACCCCCGCTCCCCAGAGGGGGAGGGGGGTATACTGTTTTACCTCTGTCCGTCCTTCCGTCTGTCTGTCCTTCCATCCCTTCAAGATATTTTTCGTCGCATTTTTCTCAGCAACTATCAATGGCAGAAATCTGATATTTGGTCGCAAGCTTCATATAGGTATGCCATATTGTGGGTAGCGTTTTTGGACCCTTCAGATTCCTACTTCCTGTTTGCCGACTTTGTTGATTTTTATACACATTGAACATATATACTCATTTTTCTCAGCAACTATTGATGACACAAATCTGATATTTTGTCACAAGCTTCATATTGGTACCCCATATCGTGGGAAGCGTTTTTGGACCCATCAGATTCCTACTTCCTGTTTGCCGACTTTGTTGATTTTTATACACATTGAACATATATGCGGGAGTATCATAAGTGAGCATTAGCTCACAGTTCATCTTGTTTTAATACTTTTCATCTTATATTTCAAAAACTATAAGAGATAAAGGTTAAGTTTAAATTGCAAAAATTTGCAGCATGTCAAGATCTACCTACCCCGCAATTGTGAAGTAAATCCCATTACTCATTTTGGAGTTATTGCCCTTTTTTCATCAAAATGTTCTAAATTTTAATACTTTCATCTTATATCTCAAAAACTATTAGAGATAGAGGGAAAGTTTAAACTGCAAAAATGTTCAGCATGTCAAGATCTACAAAAAATATCCCACAGTTGAAAATGTGCAACAACTGTGTGAAGAGTTATTCCTCTTGAAATGCATTTTTTTGTTGACTCACTGCTTTTGGTTACTCAAATAATCAAAGGGAAGCAACTCTATTACAAAATGTGAAGTAACAAAAGCTAAATTTTGAGAATCATTGACATGTTTTTTTACAGCAATTTTGATAACTTACATTAAAGGAGGAACCCCTGCCCAAATTTTTTTATAGAAGGGGTCTGCAATGACGAGGGCTACATTTGTTATTTTTTTTACCGAAGTTATCAACTTTTATTGACTGATGTTGTTATTATACACAGGTGAGCTATACAGGTTCCTGGGAGCCTCTAGTTTTGATAGCATGTGGTCTTTTTGAGTTGAAGCGAATCTGTTCTGTTTTTTATTATTTGTTTATAACTGTATTACCATTGAGATCCAATTATCAAGAGGAGATAGTTGGGTTCTCAATAACCAGTTTAACCTGCCACATTTTTGTGCCCGTCTGAAGCTAGGACCCAGATATCCATAGTCATATGACTATGTCATGGTCTTTTTATATTCAATGATTTCGGGTCATTCCAACATTATAGTTATACCCCCGCTCCCCGAAGGGGGATGGGGGTATACTGTTTTACCTCTGTCCATCCATCCGTCCGTCCAAGATATTTTTCGTTGCATTTTTCTCAGTAACTGTTGATGGCAGAAATCTGATATTTGATCACAAGCATCATATAGGTAAACCATATTGTGGGTAGCATTTTTGGACCCGTCAGATTCCTACTTCCTGTTTGCCGACTTTGTTGATTTTTATACACATTGAACATATATGCTCATTTTTCGTCGCATTTTTCTCAGCAACTATTGATGGCAGAAATCTGATATTTTTTATTTTTTTATTTTATATTTTTTTTTCTCAACTGCAAAATACATCAATACAGAATAGAGTACAATAATATAATAACATATAAAACATCATACAATCTATATAGTAAAGTACAATTAAATCTTCTTACAGTCTTTTCCAATATATAATCATATGTATATTGCAGTGAAATCTGATATTTGGTCACAAGCTTCATATAGGTACCCCATATGATATCGTGGGAAGCGTTTTTGAACCCATCAGATTCCTACTTCCTGTTTGCTGATTTTGTTGATTTCTATACACATTGAATATATATGCACATTTTTCGTCACATTTTTCTCAGCTACTATTGATGGCAGAGATCTGATATTTGGTCACAAGCTTCATATAGGTACCCCATATTGTGGGAAGCGTTTTTTGACCCGTCAGATTCCTACTTCCTGTTTGCCGAAGAGCGGGGGTATCATAGGTGAGCATTAGCTCACAGTTCATCTTGTTTTGTCTCATTTGCATTGAATGTCATGAAATTTAAAGCACCAGTGATGCTGTACTGGTAGTGGGAATGCCAATGATGATTTTTTTGTAATAATGTCCACACATTCTTCCATGAGTATACATGTCATCCATGTGACCTTGACCTTGTTTTTTTCATCGCTGACTGTTGAACTTAACTTTTATGGAATAGTTTTGTTTCTCAGTAAACATGCACATTATCAGTCGGATACATGTCACCTGACCTTGACCTCATTTTCATTGATCAAGCAGGTTACAAAATTAGACATCTTCCGATGTCCACAATATTTTTTAATTTTTATAAATTATCACAAGTACTGTTTAAGTGGATTATTTTTGCAGCTGTAAAATTTTGCAATTTGGTAAAAAAAAACAATTTTTAGTTGCATGACTGACGGAAACAAAAAAACGTCCATTAACATTAAGTTTTAGAAAAAAAATTCAAAATAAAATATTCTCTACCTACATATAAAAGTAATTTATATAGAAAATTAACATTTACAATTTCTATAACGAAGAAATTTTAATTAAGTTTGAATTTAATTATTTAGATTTCATCACCATTGTATTACAGAATTATGTGTATATATTTCTAGATATGTCTTCAATTATGATTTCCCCCGGCATATGGAGGAGTATGTACATAGAGTAGGCAGAACAGGAAGGGCAGGGTGAGTAAAATTTATATCACTGTGACTAGAAAGGGTGAAGACTTTAATAAATTGTTATCATGAGTAATTCTGAGTAATCCAAGACTTAAAAGTTAGTTTTAAGTATCAGAAATTGTTGTAAATTTGACCTGTCTATTCTGAACAAAAGAGTTGACTTAAAGGGTGTTCATTTTAGACAGGATTCTTTGTATTCTTTGATGAAAAATGATGTGATAATCACATTTTACATTTACATAGGGAATAATACTATTCTTACTAGAATTGATCAATAACTCGTAATCCGATTGGATATCGTCACTTATTCTACGTCATTCGAAAAGAATTTATAAATCAATATTTCCGTTTGTCGGACCACTTTTTTTGTAGCATTACGGCGTAGGAATATGAACAAATAATCCACCAATAATTATTAGTATTTAGCGTCGAAAACCAACACGATGTCCAACAAGGCTCACCACACATAGTAAAAACAGGGCGACTTGACTTCTCTCTCTCTTGACTTAAGGGCGAAGTGAGGTAAAATCTGGTAGACTTCCGAAAATCGATCCAAATTTTAATGTTTCTTTCCCAGCTACCGCATGTTCCCCTACCTTTCACAAAAACGAACTAAGATCTTAAAAGGATGCAATTAACGAGTTTGGAATAAAATATTGAACATCAAACCCTGTATGGGTCACATTTCAGGAACATGGGAATATGTGAATATTGAAGAAAAAGTATGATTATTGGTGAAAAAAATACGGACTTGAAAAGACTGACAGGGCGACTGAAATTGGGCGACTTCATTGAAACCAAGGCGAAGAAGTCACCCACTTTGCCTGGTTTAGTGAGCCCTGATGTCCAAGAATAAGAATTATAAGGATTAAACACTGTTTTTTAGGAAATTATATATGTATAAACTCCGGCAGCTCACTCACAAACTTTACTTAAAGTCCTTTATTAATGTCAAACTCTTAGTCTTAACAGAAAAATTACAACATATTTATCATGCTAATTTTTTAATGAGTATATTGGTTTTATACTATATTGATGCCATACTAAACCAATTCCTCAGAAAACTATTTTAGCAAATCATAACTTGACAGTGTTTCATAACTACATATTTCTTTTCAAGCTGCATTTCTAACTTTATTTTTGTTGTTTAATCTATAGGAGAACTGGTACCTCCATCACACTGATGACAAGACAGGATTGGAGAAATGCTGCTCACCTGATAGAAATCCTTGTTGAGGCCATGCAGGTGAGATTATTTAGTAAATTTAGGACAATCCCAGAGTGGGAAGTATGGTTGTAAATCTTAGCTGACATATCCTTATTATTTTATTACCATCTATATTTATGTAGATCATTCTGCTAATCTCAAGTATTTACAGATTAAGAGAATTTTGAATGAAAATTGAAACTTGATGTGCAAAAATTTGAGTAAGTGATTTTATCATTTTATAAGAAAAATAATAATTTATTATCTGACTGATATTGCATTCCATTCATTCTCCTTAATGTTTGGTACGCACTAGAGAGGTTCCGAGTAAACAATATTTGCACGCAAACAGACGGGAGATAAACAAGATGACGGAATTATATTGAATACATAGTTGCAAAGAAATATGGTGAAATTGCATTGTCACAGACTGAAATATTTGATACTATATTATAAAAATATTCTGCAATATTAATGCAATGACCCTATATTATTATACAATTATTGCACTTCATTTGAAAGACATGTTATGTGATTGAAATTGACACATTTCATGATTGTTATTTTCTATTCTTTTTCGTACATAAATGAATTAATAGATTATATTCTTTGAATACAAGTCATGGGCATATATTAAATTTTTTTTCAGGAAGTTCCATCATTTTTAGAAGACATGGCAAAGCGTTGGGAGGCTCATCAACGAAAAAGGGAAGAAGAAAGGGAAAATTTGAGAGGACTAGGTTATAGCGGAGGAGGGGGTAGAGGAGGTGGGAGGGGAGGGGGTAGAGGAAGGAGACGAGAGGACTTTGGTGTATACACTCCTTCTTATGGTATAGCCTGAGAAGAGAGGAATAGGACATAGTTTGGTTTCTAGTCAAACAGTTTGTTATGAGGAGAATGTTCATTGTGTGGCATTATATGGCTAGTTGTGTCTTAGTATGAAAGAATGTACACAAAATTGTGAGGTTTAAAGGAGGAAGTAAAATATCAGAAAGAAATAGAAATATGGTATTAAGTTATGCCACAATAATAATTGTCTAAAATGTGATTATAATATGCCATTCTAGACACTGATGAATTATGGGTATTTTTCTAATTGTATACACCAAACATAAATTAATTGATTGTTAACAATAGTGTTTTCAACCAATGATGCTATTTTGCTGAACAGAAGTTCATGGATACCAGTTCATGAGATTTTGACATGGGGATGGTTAAGTAATTATTCTAGCATTAAGTTTAATGATGAAATTTTGTGCTCTAAATCTGATACTAAGTATCTTTGAAATACGACAAAAAACCCAAAACGAGTGGGATCAATTCAGTTATATGCCATTTTGTTTTCATTATATGAAGCGAGTTAAAAATTCCACAAATTATCCCCAAACTCCAAAGATTCCTTAAAGAATGAACCATACACCTATTAAAAAAAAGCCCAGAAGGAACTCTGACAGGTCAGTGATATATTTTGTTTCCTCAACCAATAAAACAGACCACCACAATTTAACTGAAACTATTTCATGGGCATTAAACACAAATAAACCCTGACTCTACAGGTTGTGAATCCACTTAAGCTTTGCATGCTTTCTTGTCATAGCATGAAGATGTTCAATCAAATTTTTTGTGATGGAAATTTCATACCCTATTGTAATATGAACAATGATTTAAAACAAACTGCACAACTATTTTATTATTTGTTTCAGTTAAAGTGCAATCATTTTTTTGGTGTCATTTTATATTATTTATTATTTGTTTCAGTTAAAGTGCAATCATTTTTTTGGTGTCATTTTATATTATTTAATCTACTGACATACAGGCTAATTTGCACATAATTTCCTTAGATGTTAGATATTTATCATTTAGGTACACATTAATGTGCTGAATTTTTTCTCATTTATTAAAATAAGTTTATTCCCTTCAGCTTACAAATGTTCAGACAAAACTAGAGGGATCTCGTTGAAAAATGATTTTCATAAAGAAAAGAAATATATAACTTGAATATTTGTTTATATATTCAGTTTTGAAAAAGTTTTGATTCATGTGATCAAAGACTATTTCAGTAAGTTATCTTCCAGAAATAAATGTTTATTCTGAATTAACAATTTTTCCTGCAATTTGTTATTTTTAAGCATAAAGTACAATTTGTATACGTCTGTCTTTAAGACAGGACGTATTATGGTATACCAATGTCCGACTGTCCGTCCGTCAGTCCGTTTCACATGTCACGCTCTAACTTAAGAACCCTTTGGCCAATTCACTTCAAATTTCACAGGGTTATTGGAATTGATGGTCTTACTTTATGGTGAAATTTCGAATTTTCATTCCAGAGTCATGGGACTTTATTCATCAAATTGTAGGCGATTTTTCGTATGTCGTGCTGTAAATTGAGAACCCCTTGGCCAATTCACTTCAAACTTCGCATAGTTATTGGAATTGATAGTCTTATGGTCTATACTTTTTGGTGAAATTTAAATTTTTCATTCAAGTTATGGGAAAGTCTTTACAAATATTGTATGAATGTTGACGACGGGCGTATCATGCGCTCTTGGCGCAGCTGTTTATTACCAATTTTCTTGCCTTAATTCTTCGTTGAAGGTATGGTGACCCTATGACCTTTAATTTTCTAGACCAAAACTGAAGAAATTGTATTATAAATAATTTACCCCCCTCCATTTACCTTAGAACAAAACTAAATACCAATGTAATAAGGAATCCTTGGTAAACAAACCATCTAATTTAGCACCTATTTTAGAAATATTTTTAGATTTAACCAGTATGTTCAAACAAGACAAAAGTGCTGTTCCTTTACTTTAATTTGTGTCTAAGTGTAATGTTGGATAGTCTCTCATGTTCATTTACATTCATATCCTTTCTTATTAGTTTGGTCTCACAAGAATGTTTAGAATCACTACTTTATATAAAATTGTAGGGTAGGGTTATCATTACATGTTCATGTCTTGTCAAAATAAGAGGGAGAAGTGACCTTCTTTTACAATGTATAATTGTTTTTTTTGTTGAAACCTTATTTTTATGATCCCTATAAGTTTCCCAACTCAAATTTTAAATATTATGGTTTTAAAACAGTCGGGCTTGTATGCCTGTTGTGTGCCTCCAATCATTAAATATCGTTACATATACAATATTGGCATATTGACGGTAAATATATAATTTATGGGGCGAGGCTTAGAAACGGGGGAAAAGACGAGCTCTTAGCGAGTCTTTCCAACCGTTTTGTGCCGAGCCACATAAATTCTATATTTACCGTCAATACACTAATATTGTATTTATCCTGCAATACAATTTGCAAAAAAAAATGTTATTTGATTTAATAATTCAAAAAAAAGATAACGGAAACCCCATTTGGTACCTCAACAGTAGTTCCGGTAAGGGGTGTGGCTTAATAGCTTTATTAGGCTAATGTGAAAAGTGTTATTATGACAGTCATAATAAAGCAAGTTTATTTCAACCCATTTATTATGACAAAAAATCACCCAATTGCAGGATAAATTATGTGTTGTATTTTTCAGATCAAACTGTAGTAAAAGTGTCAATGACCATTGTTATTACTACTGGTGACACTCATTTACATATATCATAAATAATGTAGGGGGATCTACCAATGATAGTAGAACAAACTTACATATGAATCTCGTGAATTTTCATGTATTGTGATTTCATTCTGATAGAGTTTGTTACTTGTTATAAATGTAGTTAACTTAAAATGTGATGTTTTTATTTATGTAAAAAAAAATCTTAAGAGAAAAAGAATAAACATATTGCATAAATTTTTGTTGTTGTTTTTACAAGGTTGTTTTACATCCACAATATATTGAAGTCTTGTAATGATATGACAATTTGTCTTGTGTCTAATATTTGATCAGAAAATTTCCTTCGTGGCATGCTTTTATAAAGATCGCCTTTCGAAGTTTGGACCATGAAAGGATTTATCACTTGGCGTTCACCGTCGTACATTGTATCCTCTTCTATGAATGTTCTGGGCTAAACGTACATAAACTAGGAATGTTTCCTCATCTATGAAAGTACTGGGCTAAACGTAAATAAACTTTGTAGGAATGAAAGTACTGGGCTAAACGTAAATAAACTTTGTAGGAATGAAAGTACTGGGCTAAACGTAAATAAACTTTGTAGGAATGAAAGTACTGGGCTAAACGTAAATAAACTTTGTAGGAATGAAAGTACTGGGCTAAACGTAAATAAACTTTGTAGGAATGTTTCTTTTGTGGACCCTATCAGAATTTTTTTATGTACGAGTGCCAAATCTGAAATTCAATATTGCCACGAGTCAAATACAATGGCCCAGAATTAAAGCTTTACTGTCCTACTGTGGTAGTCCTCGATTGACACATAACATATGGTACAGTACATGTCTATATATTTTGTAGTGGATCATCAATCGAACATTGAAGCCAAATTTGCTTTCATGGTGCTGTGGTTTCAGAAAAGAAGATTTTTAAAAACATTTTTGCGTCCCGACGCTTCATCTAAGGGGACTATAATAATGGGCAACGTCCATCCTTCTGTCTCAAATTGGTGTCCGAATGACAACTTGCGAACAAAAAGTCGGATTGAATCTAGGTGTGGTATGTATGTGTATCTTGTGAATACCTAGGTCAAGGTCGATAATGATGATTTTTCGACAATGCTTACCAGTTATGGCCCTCTTTGAAACTAAGAGTCAAAAAATTGTTACTTTGTAGGAATAATGTATGGTAGATCCTAAACAAACCTAAGAGGCACAATGAATTGTTACTTTGTAGGAATAACATATGGTAGATCCTGAACAAAATTGCCATATTTCGTGGTGGTCATACAACCAATGTGGCCACCATAGGCAGTTCTTGTTTGTGATAGGCCAATTAAAAAAAATCTTCTCTAAAACCATTTTGCCAAATTAATTGAAATTTGGTAGGAAGCACATATGGAAGGTTCTGTATCAAGTTTCCTGAAAACAAAATGACAGATGAGCAACACAGGCTCAGCCCACTGAGTCTCTAGTTTCTTTATGTTCTTTTTAAAATCCTCCTTATTTGGTATACATATACATTTTACTAACAAATTTCATATGGCCATTACCATTTCCAGGACAATTGGGGCCAAAACCCAAATTTTGAATTTTTATTGCAAATCTGATTTTGCTAGTTTTAACATTAGATATCTTTAGAAATTTCCTGCCTGCATTTTTGTCAACCAGATCTGACATTGTTCTTGAGAGTACCAAAAAGTCGTATTTTAATGAATTAAAGACTAGGGTTAGGGTTATGGTGTTTAGCACCACTTTCAACAATATTTCAGTTATATTGTGGCGGTCAGATTTATTGGTAGAGGAAACCGGAGTACTCGTAGAAAACCACCCACCTGTGGCAAGTCACTGACAAACTATCACATAATGCATCGAGTACAGCT
The DNA here is from genome assembly GCA_963383655.1 of Bathymodiolus septemdierum. Lineage (NCBI taxonomy): Eukaryota > Metazoa > Mollusca > Bivalvia > Mytilida > Modiolidae > Bathymodiolus > Bathymodiolus septemdierum. Next base: position 38,015,587 of record OY726518.1, read on the forward strand.
CGACTGAACGAGATTCGAACTCACAACTTCAGTGGTGATATGCATTGATTGCATAGGTAGTTGTAAATCAACTACCATACGATCACGGCCACGATTAAAGATTGATATAGGACAGGTGAGGGATACAAGCTCGGGTGAGCCCCTAGTTCTATTGGACATTGCATTGTTTGTATATTCAACTAATGTCATAGCCATCTTACATCAACAACAAAAATGCCATTGTTTTTTTAATTTTAATACATGATTTTCAGATGAATACTGACTGGAACTGGCAGCAAGTTGCTATAGTAACATAAACAATATCTAAACACAAACACTGGTGTTTAAAAGAAGTGTCATCAGTAGCATCATGTCTTAGAATAATTGACAGTTCATTTTATTCTAAAGTAAATAAATCTTATTTCCAGCATCCTTGTATAATATTACTTTATGATAATAGTCAAACTTTGTTGTGTTCTACTACAGTACTATCATGGTGTTCCTGTTAAAAATCACCCTGTCTGATTGGTCAATTTATTTCATTGTCTTACTTATGATTGGACGGTAAAGATGAATGAAAGGTCACCTGACATAACCTCTGTATGTAATGTTGTTAGATGTTAGTAGCCATTATATTGATAAAAACAAAATTCATGTAGTTCATTGTGGAGATAATGTCATTTAAGTACAACAAATATCATTACATACAGAATTAATATCAAATGTCTTTATTCATTACTTCCATTCAAATTTGAAAAAAAAATTGGCTAATATTTAAAGCATAACCGAGTACATGTATAATCTTAATAACAATATAACATGTTCTTAATCACCTTTCTGTGTGTTTATTGTCAGTTACCACAATTTTCATCTAGATCGTGACTACCAAACTCATTGAATGAGGAAAGCCTGAACATTCATAACAAAATCTTCTGTGACGCCCCTGGCCTAGGAATGGAGTGCCGACTCTCAAAGGTAGTGTTAGGCTTTTGGTAAGAAGTCCATGATTTTACCCACTCCCCCACCAAGGCCTCCAAAGGCTGTTATGAAATATCACAAGTATATGAAAAAGAACAAAGAGTCCCTAAACTAAAATCATGAAAATCCCCATCAAGAATCAATCACAAAAATTAAATTGACTACAGTAGTCACCCTAATACAAGGTCATTCTTCTTAACAAGACAGACTTAGGATGGGCTGAGAAAGTAAAATACTTCTAAATTGACCTCCTCAAGAAAGGCCACTCCTCTCATAAGACCATTTTATGATTGCAAAGGTGGCCTCATAAGAGAGGGACTGCAGTATTCACAAATTATGACATAAAACTTGTAACAATAAACAGTTAAACAAGTCTTCAAAACATATAGTATTCTATAGAAGACACCCATTACTGTTTGGACCCCTAAAATATACAATGTACTTTTATAGCTCCAAAACAAAAACAAAATACCAGCTAGACATCCAGACAGAAAACTTTGTTTGGGAGACTAAATTAAAATTACTGACCATGTCTCACTTGGAAAAAAGTGCATCCTCCCTATATACTAGGTTTGGGTACATATAATTATTTCTTTATTTTCTTGGTTGATGCACCATATTTGATCAAATTCCAGAACTAAACATCCCTCTACATTTTGACTAGGACAGTAGGTTACAATTTAAAATGATTCTAATATATAATTTATCAATGCATTTTCAGTACATGAAAATAAATTGAAATATGATAATATGTTCAATACAATGTAGTGAAAAATGAGGGGAAAAGGGGGGGAGGGGTTTTACTAAATATTTGATATGCAATAGTTTATAATAATGAAATTGTGTATCATTTCTATTGTTTATAAATTTAGATAAATGATCATGAAAAATTACATTGGTACAAGTCCTATTTCACTAAAATTCTTTTTTTCCCTTCCAAAGTACAGTATTATTTTGGTTAGAAAAGGAGGGTTCAGAATTAATACCCCTCTTCCCCAATGAAAAACATGTAAAAAAAAATTAAATGTCTCATTAGCATAACAAAAGTATACAATTTATGTAGTAGTAAACAATATGACTGCTCTTGCAAAAATAAATCACTCGTAATCGAACAATGATGATATTTCACTCATGTGCTAACTTGCATTCATTAATTTCTACCGGTATATTGTTCACTTAATCGTGATTTATTTTCAATATTCAGGATGCCAAGAGTATTTATACTATAAATACCCTCTAAGGACTTGTACCATTATTTGTAGTATTTATACTATAAATACCCTCTAAGGACTTGTACCATTATTTGTCAGGATGCCAAGAGTATTTATACTATAAATACCCTCTAAGGACTTGTACCATTATTTGTAACATTAGATGAATGATGAATGGAGTAATATTTAACATATGACAAGATGCAGAACACCACAAATTCTATTCCCCTACCTAACGAACATTGCACCAGCAATCTTGTCTTTTGATATAAAATGATAAATGATTTAATGATACAACAATATCACAGATACACCAATAAAATTTATATACAATTTCGGAAATTTCAACAATTTTTCCGTCTTTTTTTTTTATTTAGTTAAAGACAACATTCTGTAAGCTTTTAAAATAGACCACATGTATAAATAAATCTCAAAATTAGGCATTTGCACATTTCAAATTTATCTACATGTAAAATACACATGACTATAGTAACCAATAAAAACAGTTTCTTCAACACTGTATTTAGCAGTCGAGCAAAAAATTATCAAAATAATGGACAATGTCTGTGTGGACTACCGACCTAATAAATATATTCTCCATACACTTAGAACAGTAGAAATATGTCTTTACAATAAAAATAAGTCATGACATGTAGTCTAAAAATACATGCTTTAATGACAACTAATGTATTACATTAAATGTTCAATAAATATGAGTTATATTCTTCAATATTTTTGTTTCTACTATATACCATTTTATTTCTTTTATATACAATTCAAGCTAGTGGAAATGTTTGCCAAATTAACGTATCATTGAAATGTGCAATAATAACCAACAAATGAACAGTTTTCAATTTATGTGTTCAAAAGGAAACAATAAAAAAATTTCAAAATGGTTTGTTACACACAAATCACAAAATTTACTCCCGCCAAAATAACCATGACACATAATTCAAACTTATATGTATTTTTTTTTTAGAAATAAATAATATACAATTTTATAAATACTTATTAATATAGATACAGTTATTAAAATAGTAAAATTCTTGGTTTAATATTGAAACTTAAAAAAATAATTTTTAAATACAAAATATATTCCAAACCATGAATGACATTGAAAGTATACCAAATGGAATATTTGTTTTAAGCTGATACATGTAATTCTACAAATAGATGGAATAAACTATCAAATTATGAACACATTAAATAATATAATCCTATAATACAGTATGTCAATTTTATTTTAATTTATTTTGAGATGATCCTATATCTAAACTCTGCCACTCATCATCTTCCTCATTGGCCCACACCTCATTGTCCCATCCTGTATTCCCATTGGTTGCTACATGGCTGTCATCACTAATGTCAACTAGATTTCCAACCAATGGCTGCTTGTGTTTGTCATTTGAACTGAAGCCTGAATTCCAATCAACATCTTCCCATCCTTCACTAGTTTTCCCTTTAGAAGATGTTTTGTCATTTTTAACTTTTTCGTTCTTTTTAGAGGTTTCCCCCCAGTTGTCCCCATCATCTTGTGTTTTCTTCGATTTAGATTTAGAATTAGAAGATTTAATGAGGGAATCATCTTCATCATTTAACCATGATTCTAGGTCATCCTCAGCCTTCTTTGTGTCGTAACCTGACGAAGAATTTTCAGATTTTCTAGAGGAATCTTTAGATTCTTTATTTTCCCATTCATTGCCCCATCCTCCCCATGAGTCTTCATCATCTTCAGAAAGAAGCCTGTTTTTGCAAGGGTCCCTGAAAAAGTGATAAAACATATACATTGTATATATATATATATATATATTAGTGATGTCAAAATCTCTGGAATTCAATACTCGAGTACTCGGAACAGATACTCGCGAGTACTCGAGTACTCAGAAGACACCTCAACATTCTGAAGAAATCTATGACCCGAGACTACGACTATCATTATTCTGTTGATTATCTGTTGAAAGACAAAATTAATACCAAATTTGTTTTTCAACCAAACATTTGACAAATATACGGCCAAATAGATACAATATTTTTCTCTGAAATCCTTTGACGATTTGAAGAAAGACTAATACCAAAATGTGCTTTTCAACCAAACATTTGACAAATATACGACTACAGTGCAATATTTAATTGAGAATGAAAATTTAATCTTTTTAAATAAACATTTATTACACAATTAATCATCAAACATACCTACAAAGAAGTGACAGTTACAATTGCATGTATGATTAACTATCAAAGGCAAATACGGCTTAAATGTAAGTTATTGATCTGTAAACAACACACTCACTGTACAAACACCCTACAAATACACTTAATCAGTTGTATGGGGTTCATTGTGGGGCACTTTAATTTATATTTTAAGGTGATATTCAATTGTTAATGCATGATTGTAGTGCCACCACAAAAAGTTAATTCCATTTCACACAATGTACATTTTACAGTTTTCCCATCAGACGATCTTTTAAAGTACGACCAAACTGCAGATTTAATAGAAGGCGTTTTCAACTTCAGAACACGACTTGTTATGTCCAATTTGTACACTTGTATATCATGAATTGTACTCAGTCTAATTATACGCTAGGTGATTATATTGGGGAGATTCTCAAAAGCAAAATTTTTACTGGGGGACAGAAATCTTAAGTAACATTTTTTTATGATGTCTCATTATCAAGATACATGTATATACAAAATGTGGGACAGAAATAAGAATCTTTGTGTTGCAATAAGCTCTTAACATTATTCTTAAATCACTTGTTCATTATGGTTAGGGCTATGGTGTTTAACGCCACTTTCAACAATATTTCACAGAGCTGCAGATAAGCTGCGTATTTGCGTTTTTTACGCTATAAAAACGAGTAAAAACGCATGTATTATCAGATCAGGGTGTACACATTACCCATACATATTGCTGTGTAAGCAGATTTTCTAAATTTGGAGCATACTTGTACGCTGTTAACGATAATAAACAATCATTTTTGTCTTTGAGAAATTCCCCGTAATTACTTCACTTTATACTTTTCGAAGGAGAGAGTGTATATATCCGAGGGGTACCGAATGTTTGCCTTTCTAAGCATCGATGTGTTCTGATTGGATGTTTACGATAAATCATCCAATCGCGGTCAATATTACAAATACATGCTGTGCTCCTTATAAGGAGTGGTTTACATAATAAGTAAGATCTAAAACGAAAGTAAATTTGTGAACACGTTGTTCTTGAAAATGAGCAAGAACATGAATAAGCGAGCTACTAAGCTCTCCGGAAAATTCTATACTGAAGTTCCTGACAGCTTCATCTGTGTCTAGTGACAGTATAGTTAAAGGAATCATTTATGACTTTATCAAAACGACTGTGAAAAGTCGACGAGCAAAAAACGAAATATTTACAACCTTTTATTAATAAACATGACCCAATCGTGTCAAATTAAACAGAGATATACATTTCCCTTGCATCCTGCGTTTATTGAATAACACTTTTGTCAAACATAATTTTAAAAGTGTACATGTAAGCAATCTTTTCTGAAGTAGAGAGTACAACAGTGCAAAGGAAATATGCAAATACCCATCATTTTCAAAAGTAAGGGGTAATTACCCTTTGGACTTCAAAATTATCTAGAGCTCTGTTTCAGTTATATTGTGGGGGAGGAAACCAGAGTACGCAGTGAAAACCATGCCTTGCCACAATTTACTGACAAACTTTTATCACATAATGTTGTATCGAGTACACCTTGCCATGAGCGGGATTCAAACTCACAACTGTAATCAATGAAAAATTGGAGAATATGGTATTTACACATTAATTATATAAATTTTTATAAAATCTACTCAAAATATTTATTTAATAGTTCTACTCAAAATATTTATGTAATAGTATTTAGATAAATTGTTTTCAGTTAATTAAATGAGTGTATGTTCAAGCCCAAGTTATGACTAACATACTTAAACATAACTCCAAAAGAACTATTTCAGTTTTACTTAAATTGGTGTCAGGATTTTCAAAAGATTTTATTTAAAAATAGACCTAATTTGCATAATCAGCAAAATTACATATATCACAGGGATAAAAACAGAATATAATATCATGTAGCTACTGCTTATTCAAGCCTAAATGTGACCATTTCAGGAAATATCTATTTTTAGTAATAGTAGATATTTTGGATGAAAGACAGGTCTCTCAAAATTATTTTTAAACAAACTAACCCAAAGACAACCCTTGCCACATCTGGTTTCAAATTTGCCACATGATTTTAGAGCAAAAGATAAATTGTAGACTGGAACCACCTACCTCAGACTGCAGTGCTGAGTGACTCACTCGAGTCCTTCAGGGCTGCCATTACCTCATCTTATCTTTAAATTCACTCCCTGTTTTGTACATATATTTAAACTATGTTCTTATTGTTATTTTTTTCCTTTTCTTTTAACACAATTACCTTGACATAATCTTCTGTTGAAGTAGGTCAATAATTGGTAGAAGTAGAAGTTGGTAGAAGTAAAAAATGTGAACAGCTTATGACGACAGAATCCACTTGATGACAAAAGATCCTATGGTTTTAGACCAGATGTGGTATTCAAAATACTTACTTATCTGGAGAAGAATCTCCACTCAGTAGGTTGGACTCTTCACCTGGACTTGTGTCTAATGATGACTTTGGTTCTCCCCAGAGAGACGAGAAATTGGTCCAACCTTTTGAACTAGCCGTGGAGATCTGTAAAATATATATGTAAAAATATTGTAAAATGATTATCAGTAATAATTTTATTAATTTCATTTTGAAGTGATTTTCAGTGTCAGATTTGGGTACTGTTGATGGTTACTAGGGTTCAGTCATCAAGGCATGTTCCAGGTGGTGAACACGGGTTGTCCTCCCAAATTGGAGGGTTGTCAGGTTGTAATATGGAAAACCTGACAGTGGACTATAGTAGGTAACATGTTTGGAGAGTGCCATGGTATGTTGAAGACCTGACAATGGACTATAGTAGGTAACATGTTTGGAGATTGCCATGGTATGTTGAAGACTTGACAATGGACTATAGTAGGTAACATGTTTGGAGATTGCCATGGTATGTTGAAGACCTGACAATGGACTATAGTAGGTAACATGTTTGGAGAGTGCCATGGTATGTTAAAGACTTGACAATGGACTATAGTAGGTAACATGTTTGGAGATTGCCATGGTATGTTGAAGACCACACCATGGACTATAGTAGGTAACATGCTTGGAGAGTGCCATGGTATGTTGAAGACCTGACAATGGACTATAGTAGGTAACATGTTTGGAGAGTGCCATGGTATGTTGAAGACCTGACAATGGACTATAGTAGGTAACATGTTTGGAGAGTGCCATGGTATGTTGAAGACCTGACAATGGACTATAGTAGGTAACATGTTTGGAGAGTGCCATGGTATGTTGAAGACCTGACAATGGACTATAGTAGGTAACATGTTTGGAGATTGCCATGGTATGTTGAAGACTTGACAATGGACTATAGTAGGTAACATGTTTGGAGATTGCCATGGTATGTTGAAGACCTGACAATGGACTATAGTAGGTAACATGTTTGGAGAGTGCCATGGTATGTTAAAGACTTGACAATGGACTATAGTAGGTAACATGTTTGGAGATTGCCATGGTATGTTGAAGACCACACCATGGACTATAGTAGGTAACATGCTTGGAGAGTGCCATGGTATGTTGAAGACCTGACAATGGACTATAGTAGGTAACATGTTTGGAGAGTGCCATGGTATGTTGAAGACCTGACAATGGACTATAGTAGGTAACATGTTTGGAGAGTGCCATGGTATGTTGAAGACCTGACAATGGACTATAGTAGGTAACATGTTTGGAGATTGCCATGGTATGTTGAAGACCTGACAGTGGACTATAGTAGGTAACATGTTTGGAGAGTGCCATGGTATGTTGAAGACCTGACAATGGACTATAGTAGGTAACATGTTTGGAGATTGCCATGGTATGTTGAAGACCTGACAATGGACTATAGTAGGTAACATGTTTGGAGATTGCCATGGTATGTTGAAGACCTGACAATGGACTATAGTAGGTAACATGTTTGGAGAGTGCCATGGTATGTTGAAGACCTGACAATGGACTATAGTAGGTAACATGTTTGGAGATTGCCATGGTATGTTGAAGACCTGACAATGGATTATAGTAGGTAACATGTTTGGAGAGTGCCATGGTATGTTGAAGACCTGACAATGGACTATAGTAGGTAACATGTTTGGAGATTGCCATGGTATGTTGAAGACCTGACAATGGACTATAATAGGTAACATGTTTGGAGAGTGCCATGGTATGTTGAAGACCTGACAATGGACTATAGTAGGTAACATGTTTGGAGATTGCCATGGTATGTTGAAGACCAAACAATGGACTATAGTAGGTAACATGTTTGGAGAGTGCCATGGTATGTTGAAGACCTGACAATGGACTATAGTAGGTAACATGTTTGGACATTGCCATGGTATGTTGAAGACCTGACAATGGACTATAGTAGGTAACATGTTTGGAGATTGCCATGGTATGTTGAAGACCTGACAATGGACTATAGTAGGTAACATGTTTGGAGAGTGCCATGGTATGTTGAAGACCTGACAATGGACTATAGTAGGTAACATGTTTGGAGAGTGCCATGGTATGTTGAAGACCTGACAATGGACTATAGTAGGTAACATGTTTGGAGATTGCCATGGTATGTTGAAGACATGACAATGGACTATAGTAGGTAACATGTTTGGAGAGTGCCATGGTATGTTGAAGACCTGACAATGGACTATAGTAGGTAACATGTTTGGAGATTGCCATGGTATGTTGAAGACCTGACAGTGGACTATAGTAGGTAACATGTTTGGAGAGTGCCATGGTATGTTGAAGACTTGACAATGGACTATAGTAGGTAACATGTTTGGAGAGTGCCATGGTATGTTGAAGACCTGACAATGGAATATAGTAGGTAACATGTTTAGAGATTGCCATGGTATGTTGAAGACCAAACAATGGACTATAGTAGGTAACATGCTTGGAGAGTGCCATGGTATGTTGAAGACCTGACAATGGACTATAGTAGGTAACATGTTTGGAGAGTGCCATGGTATGTTGAAGACTTGACAATGGACTATAGTAGGTAACATGTTTGGAGATTGCCATGGTATGTTGAAGACCTGACAATGGACTATAGTAGGCAACATGTTTGGAGATTACCATGGTATGTTGAAAACCTGACAATGGACTATAGTAGGTAACATGTTTGGAGAGTGCCATGGTATGCTAAAGACCTGACAATGGACTATAGTAAGTAACATGTTTGGAGAGTGCCATGGTATGTTGAAGACCTGACAATGGACTATAGTAGGTAACATGTTTGGAGATTGCCATGGTATGTTGAAGACCAGACAATGGACTATAGTAGGTAACATGCTTGGAGAGTGCCATGGTATGTTGAAGACCTGACAATGGACTATAGTAGGTAACATGTTTGGAGAGTGTCATGGTATGTTGAAGACTTGACAATGGACTATAGTAGGTAACATGTTTGGAGATTGCCATGGTATGTTGAAGACCTGACAGTGGACTATAGTAGGTAACATGTTTGGAGAGTGCCATGGTATGTTGAAGACCTGACAATGGACTATAGTAGGTAACATGTTTGGAGAGTGCCATGGTATGTTGAAGACCTGACAATGGAATATAGTAGGTAACATGTTTGGAGATTGCCATGGTATGTTGAAGACCTGACAATGGACTATAGTAGGTAACATGTTTGGAGATTGCCATGGTATGTTGAAGACCAAACAATGGACTATAGTAGGTAACATGCTTGGAGAGTGCCATGGTATGTTGAAGACCTGACAATGGACTATGGTAGGTAACATGTTTGGAGATTACCATGGTATGTTGAAAACCTGACAATGGACTATAGTAGGCAACATGTTTGGAGAGTGCCATGGTATGTTAAAGACCTGACAATGGACTATAGTAGGTAACATGTTTGGAGAGTGCCATGGTATGTTGAAGACCTGACAATGGACTATAGTAGGTAACATGTTTGGAGATTGCCATGGTATGTTGAAGACCTGACAATGGACTATAGTAGGTAACATGTTTGGAGAGTGCCATGGTATGTTGAAGACTTGACAATGGACTATAGTAGGTCACATGTTTGGAGATTGCCATGGTATGTTGAAGACCTGACAATGGACTATAGTAGGTAACATGTTTGGAGAGTGCCATGGTATGTTGAAGACCTGACAATGGACTATAGTAGGTAACATGTTTGGAGAGTGCCATGGTATGTTGAAGACCTGACAATGGAATATAGTAGGTAACATGTTTGGAGATTGCCATGGTATGTTGAAGACCTGACAATGGACTATAGTAGGTAACATGTTTGGAGATTGCCATGGTATGTTGAAGACCAAACAATGGACTATAGTAGGTAACATGTTTGGAGAGTGCCATGGTATGTTGAAGACCTGACAATGGACTATAGTAGGTAACATGTTTGGAGATTGCCATGGTATGTTGAAGACCTGACAATGGATTATAGTAGGTAACATGTTTGGAGAGTGCCATGGTATGTTGAAGACCTGACAATGGACTATAGTAGGTAACATGTTTGGAGATTGCCATGGTATGTTGAAGACCTGACAATGGACTATAGTAGGTAACATGTTTGGAGAGTGCCATGGTATGTTGAAGACCTGACAATGGACTATAGTAGGTAACATGTTTGGAGAGTGCCATGGTATGTTGAAGACTTGACAATGGACTATAGTAGGTAACATGTTTGGAGATTGCCATGGTATGTTGAAGACCTGACAGTGGACTATAGTAGGTAACATGTTTGGAGATTGCCATGGTATGTTGAAGACTTGACAATGGACTATAGTAGGTAACATGTTTGGAGAGTGCCATGGTATGTTGAAGACCTGACAATGGAATATAGTAGGTAACATGTTTGGAGATTGCCATGGTATGTTGAAGACCTGACAATGGACTATAGTAGGTAACATGTTTGGAGATTGCCATGGTATGTTGAAGACCAAACAATGGACTATAGTAGGTAACATGCTTGGAGAGTGCCATGGTATGTTGAAGACCTGACAATGGACTATAGTAGGTAACATGTTTGGAGAGTGCCATGGTATGTTAAAGACCTGACAATGGACTATAGTAAGTAACATGTTTGGAGAGTGCCATGGTATGTTGAAGACCTGACAATGGACTATAGTAGGTAACATGTTTGGAGATTGCCATGGTATGTTGAAGACCAGACAATGGACTATAGTAGGTAACATGCTTGGAGAGTGCCATGGTATGTTGAAGACCTGACAATGGACTATAGTAGGTAACATGTTTGGAGAGTGCCATGGTATGTTGAAGACTTGACAATGGACTATAGTAGGTAACATGTTTGGAGATTGCCATGGTATGTTGAAGACCTGACAGTGGACTATAGTAGGTAACATGTTTGGAGAGTGCCATGGTATGTTGAAGACCTGACAATGGACTATAGTAGGTAACATGTTTGGAGAGTGCCATGGTATGTTGAAGACCTGACAATGGAATATAGTAGGTAACATGTTTGGAGATTGCCATGGTATGTTGAAGACCTGACAATGGACTATAGTAGGTAACATGTTTGGAGATTGCCCTGGTATGTTGAAGATCAAACAATGGACTATAGTAGGTAACATGCTTGGAGAGTGCCATGGTATGTTGAAGACCTGACAATGGACTATAGTAGGTAACATGTTTGGAGATTACCATGGTATGTTGAAAACCTGACAATGGACTATAGTAGGTAACATGTTTGGAGAGTGCCATGGTATGTTAGACCTGACAATGGACTATAGTAGGTAACATGTTTGGAGAGTGCCATGGTATGTTGAAGACTTGACAATGGACTATAGTAGGTAACATGTTTGGAGATTGCCATGGTATGTTGAAGACCTGACAATGGATTATAGCAGGTAACATGTTTGGAGAGTGCCATGGTATGTTGAAGACTTGAAAATGGACTATAGTAGGTAACATGTTTGGAGATTGCCATGGTATGTTGAAGACCTGACAGTGGACTATAGTAGGTAACATGTTTGGAGAGTGCCATGGTATGTTGAAGACCTGACAATGGACTATAGTAGGTAACATGTTTGGAGATTGCCATGGTATGTTGAAGACCTGACAGTGGACTATAGTAGGTAACATGTTTGGAGATTGCCATGGTATGTTGAAGACCTGACAATGGACTATAGTAGGTAACATGCTTGGAGAGTGCCATGGTATGTTGAAGACCTGACAATGGACTATAGTAGGTAACATGTTTGGAGAATGCCATGGTATGTTGAAGACCTGACAATGGACTATAGTAGGTAACATGTTTGGAGAGTGCCATGGTATGTTGAAGACCTGACAATGGACTATAGTAGGTAACATGTTTGGAGATTACCATGGTATGTTGAAAACCTGACAATGGACTATAGTAGGTAACATGTTTGGAGAGTGCCATGGTATGTTAAAGACCTGACAATGGACTATAGTAAGTAACATGTTTGGAGAGTGCCATGGTATGTTGAAGACCTGACAATGGAATATAGTAGGTAACATGTTTGGAGATTGGCATGGTATGTTGAAGACCTGACAATGGAATATAGTAGGTAACATGTTTGGAGATTGCCATGGTATGTTGAAGACCAAACAATGGACTATAGTAGGTAACATGCTTGGAGAGTGCAATGGTATGTTGAAGACCTGACAATGGACTATAGTAGGCAACATGTTTGGAGATTACCATGGTATGTTGAAAACCTGACAATGGACTATAGTAGGTAACATGTTTGGAGAGTGCCATGGTATGTTGAAGACCTGACAGTGGACTATAGTAGGTAACATGTTTGGAGATTGCCATGGTATGTTGAAGACCTGACAATGGACTATAGTAGGTAACATGCTTGGAGAGTGCCATGGTGTGTTGAAGACCTGACAATGGACTATAGTAGGTAACATGTTTGGAGAGTGCCATGGTATGTTGAAGACCTGACAATGGACTATAGTAGGTAACATGTTTGGAGAGTGCCATGGTATGTTGAAGACCTGACAATGGAATATAGTAGGTAACATGTTTGGAGATTGCCATGGTATGTTGAAGACCAAACAATGGACTATAGTAGGTAACATGTTTGGAGATTGCCATGGTATGTTGAAGACCTGACAATGGACTATAGTAGGTAACATGTTTGGAGATTACCATGGTATGTTGAAAACCTGACAATGGACTATAGTAGGTAACATGTTTGGAGATTGCCATGGTATGTTGAAGACCAGACAATGGACTATAGTAGGTAACATGCTTGGAGAGTGCCATGGTATGTTGAAGACCTGACAATGGACTATAGTAGGTAACATGTTTGGAGAGTGCCATGGTATGTTGAAGACTTGACAATGGACTATAGTAGGTAACATGTTTGGAGATTGCCATGGTATGTTGAAGACCTGACAGTGGACTATAGTAGGTAACATGTTTGGAGAGTGCCATGGTATGTTGAAGACCTGACAATGGACTATAGTAGGTAACATGTTTGGAGAGTGCCATGGTATGTTGAAGACCTGACAATGGAATATAGTAGGTAACATGTTTGGAGATTGCCATGGTATGTTGAAGACCTGACAATGGACTATAGTAGGTAACATGTTTGGAGATTGCCATGGTATGTTGAAGACCAAACAATGGACTATAGTAGGTAACATGCTTGGAGAGTGCAATGGTATGTTGAAGACCTGACAATGGACTATAGTAGGTAACATGTTTGGAGATTACCATGGTATGTTGAAAACCTGACAATGGACTATAGTAGGTAACATGTTTGGAGAGTGCCATGGTATGTTAAAGACCTGACAATGGACTATAGTAGGTAACATGTTTGGAGAGTGCCATGGTATGTTGAAGACTTGACAATGGACTATAGTAGGTAACATGTTTGGAGATTGCCATGGTATGTTGAAGACCTGACAATGGACTATAGTAGGTAACATGTTTGGAGAGTGCCATGGTATGTTGAAGACTTGACAATGGACTATAGTAGGTAACATGTTTGGAGATTGCCATGGTATGTTGAAGACCTGACAGTGGACTATAGTAGGTAACATGTTTGGAGAGTGCCATGGTATGTTGAAGACCTGACAATGGACTATAGTAGGTAACATGTTTGGAGATTGCCATGGTATGTTGAAGACCTGACAGTGGACTATAGTAGGTAACATGTTTGGAGATTGCCATGGTATGTTGAAGACCTGACAATGGACTATAGTAGGTAACATGCTTGGAGAGTGCCATGGTATGTTGAAGACCTGACAATGGACTATAGTAGGTAACATGTTTGGAGAGTGCCATGGTATGTTGAAGACCTGACAATGGAATATAGTAGGTAACATGTTTGGAGATTGCCATGGTATGTTGAAGACCAAACAATGGACTATAGTAGGTAACATGCTTGGAGAGTGCCATGGTATGTTGAAGACCTGACAATGGGCTATAGTAGGTAACATGTTTGGAGAGTGCCATGGTATGTTGAAGACTTGACAATGGACTATAGTAGGTAACATGTTTGGAGATTGCCATGGTATGTTGAAGACCTGACAATGGACTATAGTAGGTAACATGTTTGGAGATTACCATGGTATGTTGAAAACCTGACAATGGACTATAGTAGGTAACATGTTTGGAGAGTGTCATGGTATGTTAAAGACCTGACAATGGACTATAGTAGGTAACATGTTTGGAGATTGCCATGGTATGTTAAAGACCTGACAATGGACAATAGTAGGTAACATGTTTGGAGATTGCCATGGTATGTTGAAGACCTGACAATGGACTATAGTAGGTAACATGTTTGGAGAATGCCATGGTATGTTGAAGACCTGACAATGGACTATAGTAGGTAACATGTTTGGAGAGTGCCATGGTATGTTGAAGACCTGACAATGGACTATAGTAGGTAACATGTTTGGAGAGTGCCATGGTATGTTGAAGACCTGACAATGGAATATAGTAGGTAACATGTTTGGAGATTGCCATGGTATGTTGAAGACCTGACAATGAACTATAGTAGGTAACATGTTTGGAGAGTGCCATGGTATGTTAAAGACCTGACAATGGACTATAGTAGGTAACATGTTTGGAGATTGCCATGGTATGTTAAAGACTTGACAATGGACAATAGTAGGTAACATGTTTGGAGATTGCCATGGTATGTTGAAGACCTGACAATGGACTATAGTAGGTAACATGTTTGGAGAATGCCATGGTATGTTGAAGACCTGACAATGGACTATAGTAGGTAACATGTTTGGAGAGTGCCATGGTATGTTAAAGACCTCTTTTGTAGATTTTGTAAAAGAGTTGTTCTTCCTTACCCAACGCTCCATACTTTTCCTGTGGCAGTAAACATTTGTTTCCTATGGACGTTACACGCGCTATTGGTGATACTTTGACTAAATAGAACATGAAATAAGTAAAACGAGATTTTTTTTTAAATTGATGGATTTTGATTTCCGATACATGCTTGTATAGGTAATTATATGAATAATTGTTTTATTATATTAGATATGGTTTATTTTTGCTTTTAGAAACAAATTTATTGGAAGAAAACGCCGTTCACGCACATTTTTCTCATGTAACGCGTTACAAAATATCCGTGTTTTTTACATTTTTTCTCAGTAAAAACCTAAAAAAACGTTTTTTGGACCAATTTTTTGTGGTACCGGAAGCAGAGTCAGGTTACTTTATGACGTCATTAACTATTTCTGATTAAAGGAATGCTTGAAGGAAAAAATTGGTAAGTTCATGGAAAGAAAAGAATGTAATGCTGAAGGAAAAACTTCTGCATGCCAAAAACCAAGCTTTATTTCAGCTATGTTTTACTAAATTTTCACCAAAAAATTATAGATATCAAATGTGATTATCTTAAAAAACAAAGAAATCTTTTCAAAAATGATTTTTTTATAGAAAGTTAAAAAATATTTCTAAAGGACTATGGTCAACAAAAATGACCAGTTGCAACTTGACGTCACAAAATCACGAAGTATAAAACTTTACACATTTGAAACTATATTTTTCGCTCTTATTTCCGTGCTAAATCCAAATAGCAAAAATGTGCATTTTAAGTGGAAGAGAATGAACTTAACAAACTTGATTTCGGATAAAAATTACGATTTCTACGTAAAATTGTAGAAGGTCAACCATTTGTTCAGTAAACGTTTTTTTCTTATCGATGACAAAATAACGCTGCGCTCTATTTTTCAAAGGGAAGTTTTCTATTAAATTGAAAACAAATAGATAAATAAACAACAACAACAACAAAAAACCCTCCAAAAACTCCCCAAACAAACGAAATCACACTCAGCCCACCCCAACCAAGCACAAGTTATGCAAACACAAATAATGAAAAAGAAAACGCGAAACGTTCTTTTCAACGTTAATTGTGTGTAACGTCAAGTATCACCAACATCGCGTGTAACGTCTATGACGTTCACCCTCCCTCATTTCTGTAGTTTTAGCATATTTTGAACTTATTCTCGTCCTGAACATGCTTGAAATATTTGATGTTGCACCTTAAGAACCCAATAATTAATGAATCATTTCTGGGAAGCATTGTACCTCTTTCTACCCCTCCCTGAAGCATTTCTGGGAAGCATTGAACCCCTTTCTATCTCTCCACTCTGATTTATAGACATTATTACATAAAAAACATTTTTTGGCAGAAATAATGATGGAGGTACATCATAGTTGTGGACATGGTCTTTTCAAATTCAATAATGAAAACAGAAAACTAGAGGCTCATTCCACTGAGCCTGTGTCGTTCACCTTTCATTCTGCTTTGAGGAAACTTAATACAGAACCTTTCATACATGTAGATGCTTCCTACCAAGTTTCGGTTCATTTGGCTAGGCAGTTTCAGAGAAGATTTTTTAGATATCGACAAATCAGAAACAAGAATTGTCTGTGGTGGCCATGTTTGTTAATCGATTAGGACAGAATGAGCAGTCTTCATAGAGGACATTCCATAGATGCTTCCTACCAAGTTTCGGTTAATTTGGCCTAGTGGTTTCAGAGGAGGACATTTTTAAAAATTGGCCAATCAGAAACAAGAATTGCCTGTGGTGGCCATGTTTGGTAATGGATCATAACAAAATGTGAACTCTTTAGAGAGGACCTTCCATAGATGTTTCCTACTAAGTTTCTGTTCATTTGGTTGATGGGTTTCAGAGTAGAAGATTAAAATGTGAAAAGTTAACAGATGACAGACAACAAACGATGGACGCCAAGTGATGCCAAAAGCCCACATTGCCTTTGACAAGGTGAGCTAAAAAGAATATTAAAATGTGAATCCTACATGTAATGTATAGAATAAATATGTTACACTATATCAGCATTAGTTACACTATATCAGCATTAGTTAATTTCTAAGGGAGATAATGGCAAGAGTTATCTTTCTTTTAACAGTTTAATGGCAAGAGTTGTCTCTCTGTTTACTACAATGGGGAAGATTTTTTTAAATGAACCAATCAGAAACAAAAATTGCCTGTGGTGACCATGTTTGTTAACGGATCGGGATGAAATGAGCAATCTTTACAGAGGACCTTCCATAGATGCTTCCTACCAAGTTTCGGTTCATTTGGCCAAGCAGTTTCGGAGAAGATTTAAAAAAATCGATCAATCAGAAACAAGAATTGCCTGTGGTGGCCATGTTTGTTAATAGATCAAGACAAAATGAGCAATCTTTAGAGAGGACCTTCCATAGATGCTTCCTACCAAGTTTCAGTTCATTTGGCTGAGAGGTTTCAGAGGAGAAGATTAAAATGTGAACAGTTAACGGACGACGAACGACAGACGACGAACGCTAAGTGATGGCAAAAGCTCACATTGCCTTTGGCAAGGTGAGCTAAAAACTATGTGAATTATTCAGGACTTCATATAGCAATTACAGCTAACAGTATTAACTTATCTAACAGTACAATGTAAGATCGCTCTAGGGATACTTAATGTAGATTCTAATACTGAATCATTCAGTGCTTTCTTCTGATCGAATGAAAACTCTTTGAAAATTTGCATGTATCATACATATGAACTTGTACATCTTTTTTCAAGTGATAATTATGAAAGCCACTGATTACATAATTATCAATGTATTTTGGTTAAAATCAATTCATCCTCCAGGAAAAATTGATTGATTGATTTATTGTGTTTAATTCCACTTTCAGCAATATTTCAGCTATATCATGGCGACCAGTTTTAGTAGTGGAGGAAGCCTGAGTACCCGGAGAGAACCATCGCCCATGGGCAAGTAACTGGTAAACTTTATTGAGTCGAGAGCACCCTTTTTTGTAATTTACAAAGCCGCACGTGAACCCACGCCATATTGGTGATAGGCTTGTATGAATTGTTAGGTAATCCAACTACCTTACTCATATTGAGCCACCCTGGCCTCTCCAGGAAAAAATAATTACATCAAGTATAAATCAGAACAAGGTAACATTGTATACAAAATGTTCAATATAGCTAACCATAACCTATTAAAATAGCCTATATCATACATACTTTTGATGCAAAACCACTCATGGAGGATCCAACTTCATTCATCAAAGACCCCTCCTTTACCTAAAATAACAAAATTTAAATAATTATAATATTTCTTTATTTATTTAGTATTTGTGTGGTTTATCTGACTACCAATACATGTACATGCATCACAAGTAAAAATAATAAGTCATGGAATATCCCTTATCAGAACCAGTCGCCATGCAATGTCCCTTACCAGAATCAGTAATCTATTACATGTAATATGCTATAGGTGCATGCAGTATAACAAAATGTTAAAAACACATGAAGAAACAAGAATAATATACACTGATATAAACTTTAAATGATATATAAAAATATCTCATCACTAGACATTACAGGGGGATATTTTTTAACATTTTTCTCAGTAATTTTTCATTTACTTAGAATATGCTGATTATATTTATAACCCATATAGATTATAAGTTGATAATAAAATGAACAAAAACTGTTACATCTTTTGATACAGGAATGTGAAAAAAGGTTTTTTTTTGGAGGGGGGAGGGGGTATGGTATTTAATGCCAATTTCAAGTTTTTCAATTATATTGTGGTGGTAAAAAAAAATGTTTGAAATTAATTGAATGCTGCACATGCTCAGAAAGATGTAATTAGTATTTAGGGACAAAATACTTTAAAGATAGGGATAGACCAGTAATTATTAACGTGTGTCAGTCTGTACTTATGTACCAAATGGTTTTTGAACTTCCTATATGATATCACAGAGACCTTTCTGAGAATTATTATACACCGGAAAAATTTACAATTTGTTGAAAATTTGTGTTTATAATTAAATGTCAAGCACCACAACTTTTAAATTGATTTGCACAGTTAGTCAAAGAATGTAAAGATCAACAGTGGAGATAGACAGTTAGTCAAAGAATGTAAAGGTCAACAGTGGACATAGACAGTTAATCAAAGAATATAAAGGTCAACAGTGGACATAGACAGTTAGTCAAAGAATGTAAAGGTCAACAGTGGACATAGACAGTTAGTCAAAGAATGTAAAGGTCAACAATGGACATAGACAGTTAGTCAAAGAATGTAAAGGTCAACAGTGGACATAGACAGTTAGTCAAAGAATGTAAAGGTCAACAGTGGACATAGACAGTTAGTCAAAGAATGTAAAGGTCAACAGTGGACATAGACAGTTAGTCAAAGAATGTAAAGTTTAAAAGTGGACATAGACAGTTAGTCAAAGAATGTAAAGGTCAACAGTGGACATAAGACAGTTAGTCAAAGAATGTAAAGGTCAACAGTGGACATAGACAGTTAGTCAAAGAATGTAAAGATCAACAGTGGACATAGACAGTTAGTCAAAGAATGTAAAGGTCAACAGTGGACATAGACAGTTAGTCAAAGAATGTAAAGATCAACAGTGGACATAGACAGTTAGTCAAAGAATGTAAAGATCAACAGTGGACATAGACAGTTAGTCAAAGAATCTAAAGGTCAACAGTGGACATAGACAGTTAGTCAAAGAATGTAAAGGTCAACAGTGGACATAGACAGTTAGTCAAAGAATGTAAAGGTCAACAGTGGACATAGACAGTTAGTCAAAGAATGTAAAGGTCAACAGTGGACATAGACAGTTAGTCAAAGAATGTAAAGATCAACAGTGGACATAGACAGTTAGTCAAAGAATGTAAAGATCAACAGTGGACGTAGACAGTTAGTCAAAGAATGTAAAGGTCAACAGTGGACATAGACAGTTAGTCAAAGAATGTAAAGGTCAACAGTGGACATAGACAGTTAGTCAAAGAATGTAAAGGTCAACAGTGGACATAGACAGTTAGTCAAAGAATGTAAAGGTCAACAGTGGACATAGACAGTTAGTCAAAGAATGTAAAGATCAACAGTGGACATAGACAGTTAGTCAAAGAATGTAAAGGTCAACAGTGGACATAGACAGTTAGTCAAAGAATGTAAAGATCAACAGTGGACATAGACAGTTAGTCAAAGAATATAAAGATCAACAGTGGACATAGACAGTTATTCAAAGAATGTAAAGGTCAACAGTGGACATAGACAGTTAGTCAAAGAATGTAAAGGTCAACAGTGGACATAGACAGTTAGTCAAAGAATGTAAAGATCAACAGTGGACATAGACAGTTAGTCAAAGAATGTAAAGGTCAACAGTGGACATAGACAGTTAGTCAAAGAATGTAAAGGTCAACAGTGGACATAGACAGTTAGTCAAAGAATGTAAAGGTCAACAGTGGACATAGACAGTTAGTCAAAGAATGTAAAGGTCAACAGTGGGCATAGACAGTTAGTCAAAGAATGTAAAGATCAACAGTGGACATAGACAGTTAGTCAAAGAATGTAAAGATCAACAGTGGACATAGACAATATATACATTGTATATCTACATTGTCAACAGTGGACATAGACAATATATACATTGTATATCTACATTGTAAAGATCAACAGTGGACATAGACAATATATACATTGTATATCTACAATGTAAAGATCAACAGTGGACATAGACAATATATACATTGTATATCTACATTGTCCACAAATATATAATTTACTTGTACAAGTTTTATAGAGCTGTTTCAATACAAATATATTTTAAATTTCAGACACTGTACCTATATTGTGTTTATACTGCAATGTCATGTATGCAAAAAAAATGTTCAATTCACAAACAAGACATCGTGGCTGAATTTCCCATTGGGAGACTAGTGTGGACAGAGTTAGACCAATGTCTAGTGTGTTCAACATAAGACATAGGGTACAAGGAGACTATACATCTAGTAGAAGCAAAAAGCAAAAAGCAAAGGTTTATATGTACAAGTTTATGCAGTAAATGCACTGATTGCAGTTCATTTATGATGTTACTCTCAATTAAACTAGTCAGTATAGGGGGGGGGGGGAGTTGTAACAGATGTATGCATATATGAAAATTATATTATTTTCTTTATATAATTCTAAAACCTGAGAAATTGAATCTAAATACATGGCTATGGTGTTCAACTGTTCAACACCACTTTCAACAATATTTCAGTTATATTGGGGTGGTCAGTTCTATTGGTGGAAGTAACAGGAATACCATGAAAAATTCCGCAAACTACGGCATGAATCTAAATAAAACAATTTAACCAAAAGTCATTCATGTGTATACTGTAGGTCAATGTGAATAGCAGTGTTGTACGTACTATCCAAGATATATGCAGAGTATACCAGAAGATATCTTCAAAGCTAACAACAGTACTAAAATAACAGAAAAACAAAAAAAGCTTGAACAAAACAAACTCCCACAATAGATGAAAATGGAACCAGATGTTTCACATGGGTAGCTATCTCCTGCCCAATTAATGACACCCATTGTGAATTATAATTCCCTTAAATAGAATCAGTTTGTAATGGAAACATGTCTGCACGCAAAAATAAAGTTTCATGATGTGGAAGTTCTAATACTGGAGACTTGAGAAATGGATGTATGTACAAACTGACACATAGGGGGCAAACAAAAAAAGACCGTCAGATGGATCGATGAAAAATGACATGCCATATCCCCCATCCCAAATTCTTCAACAATGGGACACTAAATATACTTGGGAGGTTGTGTACTAGTGACAGAAGTTGCTTACAAGTGACTAGGAGGTTATGTACTCGTGACTAGAAGGTTGTAAACTAGCAACAAGAGTATGTTAGCGACTTAAACTATTTCAAGCAGATCTGGAAAATAAACTTTGCCTCACAATCATCAGGCCATCATAAGTGTTTAGCTTTTAATCAGTTCAGTGGTTCTTGAGAGGAAGTTTCTTAAACCATTTTTTGGTAGAATAAACTTAACTAGAACTGTGAGTGATCCCCCCCCCCCCCCCCCCCCCCCCCCCCCCCCCCCCCGATTGCAATACTATGATGTTCAAACTTTGGAATACAGGTATATTAGCAAGTTACCTATGAAAAATGAGTGGATATGGAGTTATTTCAAGGAGACAACATCCCATCTCCAAAATAAACTAACCAAGAACATATATCTAGGGGTCGCCACAAGTACACGACCCCCCTTTTCGTGAAAGTAGAAGTTGAATTATCTCCCCTTCTAAATTTTAGACAGCAACAGTATTCCTTCATGCACATCTGCAGGCTGTGTATTACAACTGTGTAAAGTTTCATAAAAATTCAATAAGCAGTTTAGTAGGAGTTGTGCTTACAAGGTACATGCCTCCCCTCCTTTTCGTGAAAGTATAAGTTGAATTATCTCCCCTTTTAAATTTTGGACAGCAACCATATTCCTTCATGCACATCTGCAGGTAGTGTACTACAAATGTGTAAAGTTTCATAAAAATCCAATAAGCAGTTTAGGAGGAGTTGCGCTTACAAGGTACATGGATGGACAGACAGACAGGATGATTCCTATATACCCCCCCAAATTTTGTTTGCAGGGGGTATAATAATATAATATTTCATTTTCAATGTTAAACATTGATCATCCTTGTTTTTGTAAAAATTCTAATCTTGTTACAGTGCAATATACCATGTTGTATTTAAGAAAATAATTTTGAAATTCCAACCAATCAGAACTAAAACTAATCCTAGTGACCATTTAGTATTTCATTTCTGTATAAAAATTTTAAAATACAGAAGAGAAGTATTGGGGTTTTCTTGGAGCGTTTGTATCACATTCTCTTTCAACTAGCTCAATGGTAGTGGAGGAAGAGATGAATACTAAATACATGTAGGCAGTTTGCTATAGAAGCAACATAATGACATTTTATACCATACAGCCTTTCATTCAAACATCTCATTCAAAAGCACAGTTCTTGAGTATACATAGTATGTTTTACTTACTTTGGTAGCTAACCCTGACACAGATGATGAGAAACCATCAAGTAATGTGCCTTCTTGTACCTAAATACATCATACATACAGACATAATATATCACATATTTTTGAAAAAAAACGATAACAAAACAATGGATATTTGTGACTTTTAAATCTCAGATTAACATTTCAATTATGAATTAAAGGTTATTTTTGACACGAAAACAAATGTCTCCTCCTTACCTACATTCTTCACCTTTTGAAAATAATATCTTGTAATCCCATTAAAAATGTACGAGAATTTTCAAAAACTTGAAAAAGTAAAATAACTCCTTCAAAAATGGTTAAATAAAACTGCCATAATGATATGTGAATTTGCATATCATAATAAGCAAGTATGCCGAGTTTTGAGGAATTCAAATTTGATGTTATATACTGGTAAATACATGTAGAAAGTGTTGCATTATAATTGTTGGTTCAATAATAACTTAGTTGTTACCAGCAAAACTGTGAAATACATCAACTGTACTGTATTACATTTAATAACAAGAAATGTGTGCATCACAAAATATGCCCGTCTATATAAATTATCAAATGGTATAAAGGGGTCTTCCCCTTCCACATGGGAATGATGTGGCCAAGTTTGTTAAAGATCCAATATACATAATACAGAACTAAAGTTATCATGTGGAAACGACCCTGTTGTCAAAAATTCTATTAATAGTAATGGTGACCTTGACCTATGACCTAATGACCCTAAAATAAATAGGGTTTTTCCTCTTCCACAGGGCAATCATGTGGTCAAGTTTGGTAAAGATCCAATATACAGAACTAAATTTATGTGGAAACGATCCTGTTGTCAAAAATTATATTTATAGTAACGGTGACCTTGACCTTTGACCTAATGACCCCAAAATAAATAGGGTTCTTCCCCTTCTACAGGGGAATCATGTGGCCATGCTTGGTAAAGATCCGATATACAGAACTAAAGTTATTGTGCGGAAACCTGTTTTGACGCCCGCCATACCCAATCACATAATACGGCCTGTCTCGAGACGGGCGTATAAATGCCATAAAATAAGATGCATTTCAAAATAAAAGAATTGTTTACCAATAAATTTCTTTGTTTGTTTGTTTTATTTTTATAAGAATAAGGATAGTAAGGGAAAAAGTCTAACAACAACCAATGTAAATAAAAAATAAACATTTTGTACTAAAGTAAGAAATATTCTAATCATGCATAACAAATTTTTCTACAAAATATAAACCAACAAAATGAAGAACATGCCAGCTACCCTCATCACACTTCTGAAACCATTTACATTCAGGATCATTTCAGTGGCTCCAAACAAATGTTGTAGTCAATGATTATCTAGTCTGTGCTACTGCTATAACACCTTTAGCAACATAAATTATCTGCACATTTACAGTTTCTGTGATTAAGCCATGAGAATAAAGAAAGTGACAGATGTGGCCTTGCACAACATTACAGTTCAATTTTGAAAGGTAAAACAAGTTTTTTCAATCTCCATCCCTATAGCAACCGAAAAAGTTGTAAATATGATTGCCTATTTCTATTGGTCTGTAATGCTGTTTCTCCCATTATTACGGCGTTTTAACCCCTCTGAACCAGTGGTGGAAAAATCTGTAATCCTCTAGAGGATTAAAATGTCTCGTGCCTTTCCCCATGTCCTAGCAACAGAATTGTGTAGAGGTTCGCCAAAGGATTTTGAAATAAATTTCGTGTTAAATAATGGGAGAAACAAATTCTCCTTCAGTTGCCCATGTGGGTCACGATATTTCTCCACTCTCGAGAGATAAATTAAAAATTTTAACCACTCACCTGACGGCTTGTGGTTAAAATTTTACATTTAACTCTCTTGAGTGGAGAAATATCGTAACCCACGGGCAACTGAAGGAAAATCTATATGTAAACCCTGCCCAACACCGTGTATGACCCTATTAATCAACATGTCTTTTTTCCACATCCAAAACAGACTTAACAATTATTGACAACATTGTCAATTTCGAGCAATCAGAATGATTTCAAGAGTATAAAATGCAGTGATCTGCAAATGATACGTACCTTTTCCTTTGTTGGTTTAATAACACTTTCATTGACTGTTTGACCAAGTTCTTTAGTCTTCTTAGATGCTGCTGATGCTACCTTTGTAGCCTGTAAAGAAACAAACTTTTATCAATTGATCTACCGGTATATCAGAAGGAATGGAATTGTTTATTTTTGCTGAATAACCTATTCAACCAATATCAACAAAACCAACAACTAATATACTACAGGAAATCAACATATACCACAGGAAATCAACATATACTACAGGAAATCAACATATACCACAGGAAATCAACATATACCACAGGAAATCAACATATACTACAGGAAATCAACATACACCATAAGAAATCAACATATTCCACAGGAAATCAACATATACCACAGAAAATCAACATATACTATAGGAAATCAACATATACCACAGGAAATCAACATATACCACAGAAAATCAACATATACTACAGGAAATCAACATTTACTACAGGAAATCAACATATACCACAGGAAATCAACATATACCACAGGAAATCAACATATACAACAGGAAATCAACATATCCCACAGGAAATCAACATATACCCCAGGAAATCAACATATACCACAGAAAATCAACATATATACTACAGGAAATCAGCATACACCCCAGGAAATCAAGATATACCACAGGAAATCAACATATACTACAGGAAATCAAGATTCTGGTTGTGTCTTTCTCACTCGTTCACTCAATCATGGTGTCCAGGTCTTACCGTCATCAAATTTTTGAGTACTCATATTCGAAAAATATAGCCAATCAGAACACTGTATTCAATAGACAATCTTCCGATTGGACGATTTTGAAGTAAGAGTACCAAAGTTTATTACTGTGACGACTAGTTTAAAGATAAAAAAAGCAATCTGCAGAACAAGGTGTACATTTCAAGGAATAACATGTCCTCTGTAGATTCCTCTAGATGTCCTCTGTAACAGACTGTTGAAAATGATACCAAAATAAAAAACATAACTTTCATTTATAGAGAACCATTCAATGAACATTCCCATCAAGGCTGGTTTTAATTGGATGGGTGGTTTTTAAGAAGAAGATTGAAATGTAAAAGTTTATGGATGACGATAACGACAGATGATGTCGAATGAAAACAATAACTGATATAAAAATATATCTGTACAGCTATTAAATTTTCCAAGCCAAAAAAGCACAAAAATATTTTTGGGCACATAATTGAAAAACCCAGTTCAGTCAAATTCATTATTGGACTTACCCCAAAGAGTACTGGTCTAGTATTGAATAATAGTTTAAACACTGAAATCTATTTGAAGTCAATTAATTGTATACTGGGCTGGTAATATGGTACTAATAGCTCAATAAGACAAGGATATCCACCTGAGGATTATCAAAATAAACACTCTGCAATTACATATAGTAGTGCAAATGTGGAATATGGACAATTGTAGGTACAAATTACTCACAACTATTGTCATCCAATTAGATGTTT
This sequence comes from Bathymodiolus septemdierum, assembly GCA_963383655.1. Taxonomy (NCBI): domain Eukaryota; kingdom Metazoa; phylum Mollusca; class Bivalvia; order Mytilida; family Modiolidae; genus Bathymodiolus; species Bathymodiolus septemdierum. Next base: position 38,042,740 of record OY726518.1, read on the forward strand.
CTTGCAACATAAACTGTTATTACCCTACATTCATCATAATTATACATTGTTAGTTTCTGTATTGATAATTGAACCAATGATTTTAAATATTTTAAATCATTCTTTATAGAAAATTAGTCAAAAAGACGGATTATCTGGGTAGCTGGGTAAAACATTTCTTTTTTAATTACTTTACCTTTGCTGTAACAGGGAGTGAGTGAGTGATTGTTGTTTAACGCCAATTCAGCTATTTTTCAGCTATATCATGGCGAGAACAAGTTAATTTTCAATGAGATGATGATGAGGTCCGCTTTGTTCTAGACCAACACACTGAGTTGGATTTTCATAGTGCTAGCTCACCGAAACAACAGTCCGCTGGTAGACATGTCGCCCCACTCGGACACATTATTCTGATTCCAAGCCAACCAGTCTTTGCTCTTTCTCCTTAATGCTGTGTGCTTAGCGGAGAAGCAACAAATACCAATTTTTTAGTCTTTGGTTTGACCCAACCAGGGCTTGAACCCACGATTTACCGCACTCGAGACGAGCACACTAACCATTACGCCACAGATGTGGTTTGCTGTAACAGGGTCGTTTGGGCCCATAAAACTAGCTTAATCCTGCCACTTTTTATTGAAGTGCCAGTACCAAACCAGGAAAGTGAGCATTATTATATAATTATACAATTATCAACTTATGATGACGTTAATACATTGCGATTATCAACTTGTGATGAAGTTACCCCGGTAATAGGGTTTATCAGCCCAATAAACTATATTCTGAGAGGTCATATGCCTCTGTATGATTTAATACTTCTAACAGTAAACAGATTCATTTATCAATATTAACTCCAAAAATCGTCAAAATAATTCAACACACATCAAAGATTACTGTAAGCCAAGAAGCACTACAATATTTGCAAGCATAAATAAAAACCTAGTTCAGCCAAATTGATCAAGAGACTACCACAAGAGCACTAATCTAGTCTTAAATTATTAACAAGTTAATCAGTTTAATTACTGACTTGCTCATTTAGTAAACAGAACTAGAAAAGAAGTATGCCCCCGCACTTGATAATTATGGACAAAGTTGTTTTGTTGGGAGTGATTTTTTAAAAATGAAGTGTCTGTAAGACACAAATGATGCTCCCGCCTGACCATCAAAATCCTGTGGACATGCACACCTCCATTATGTGTATAAACATCCTGCAAAATATTAAAGCTGTAGCTCTAAAACTGAAGGAGAAGTTAGCCGGACAAACCATGTTCCCTTTATGCAGCTAGTATGAAAAAAAATGACTAAGTCCAACTACCTGTCATTTTGAGAATATTTGAAGAAAATCAAAATCCTGTGGACATGCGCACCTCCAATTTATGTGTATAAACATCCTACAAAATATTAAAGCTGTAGCTCCAAAACTGTAGGAGGAGATAACCGGACAAACCATGTATCTATATCGGGACGGACGAACGGAACGGACGGACAGGGGGTAAATTAATTGAAGTCTATAAAAATAAACACTCTTACCTTCAATAACAAATTCAAGAGCATATGAAGTTTTTTCTTAAGACTATTACCATCCAATCAGATGCTTCATGCAACATCACCCTACATGTAATATTAGTAATTATTGCCTAATTTTAACAATTATTACCCAGTTATTGTTGCTTTGATGCACAGTATGATTAAATACTTCCAATAGATCTTTCATTAATAAACTCAAAAAGTCCTACAATGTTTCAAATGAATAAATTTTATACAGATTAATTTTCTGCCCATGCTCAATTCCCAATATTAAATATTTCTTAATACAACTAATCATGTCAAATGACGGTCAAAACTTTTCATCTTAATTACCTTCCTATGGGGTGAAAATAAACAACAGCAAAACAAACAAAACTATTTCTCAAAATGTCAACGTATTTATGTTTTAATCCGTTTGGAAATTGTAATTACGAAGAGATATTGGATTTTTATAGAAGAAATAGAATTGCGATTGGTCAATAAGTACCAATCTTAATCAGGGACTTAATTCTAAATAGACCAGTGATAACCAGGAGATAAATGCTGTTCCAGATGTACTCATACAATTTGTCAAATTTCTATTTACAGCATAATAAATTGAGACTCATTCTACAGAACATGAGATTGCAATGGTTCAAAACAGGCAATATTTTTCACAAATGCCTCATATAAGGCCATCGCAAATCAGAATCTAGTTCTTGAAATTTCAGAGGTTCAATGTTAGGAAAAGAAATGTTTTTCCCTTTAAACCTGGTCATTCATACAATTCATGTTCAATCAAGTCTAGATTTTCAGAAAAGATCATTTATTCATTTCACATATGGTTCTATGTCTTTAACATTCAAATAGAACTGTTGGTCCTCTCATATCTCTGCCACAGTAAAAGCTACACCAAATCTGTAGCCATACTCCAAATAGGAATTTCAACGGAAAAAAAACAGGATAGAAATTTTATTTAAAGTAAAAAAGTTATCATTTTGGGTGTTTGTCCCCTCTGGCTCCATGTAACCCTTTTATCTCAGAAAATCTGATGGAAAAACACAAGCAGGATATTTCATAAGGAATCTAAAGAAAAAAAATCAGACTTTAAATAAAAATCAGACATTTTGGGTGTTTACCTCCTTGCATCTTGGAAATGGTAAGAGCCATAAAAAATCTGTTAGCATACAATAGATAATTTTATAAGGAATATAGAGAAAAATATCCATCAATATTGGTTGGGAAAAAAAAGGTCCACATACAAAAACAGAACATACATCTTTGGGCCTCTTGTTTCTTTTGTGTACTTCCAAGCAACAAAAACATACATTTTCCAGCAGACTATCCAATAAATCTATATCACCAAGTTTGGTTTCAGTTTGTCTAGAGGTATCAGAGAAGAAGATTAAAAACAGACAATACCCTTTTTGACACTTTTGGGCCTCTTGTTTCTTTTGGATACTTACATTCAATGAAAAAAACTCAACTTTTTATGTAACCATCTAATGAACATTCCTACCAAGTTTGATTCCAATTGGCCCAGTGGTTTCTGAGAAGAAGATTCAAAACAGACAACACCCTTTTTGACATCTTTGGGTTGCCAATTCCGATAAACAACAAAAAACCTAAACTTTATAGAAGACCATCCAATGAATATTCCTACCAAGTTTGGTGTCAATTGGCATATTGGCTTCAGAGAAGAAGATTAAAATGTAAAAGCTTACAAATGATGACGAAACGGGTGACAACGGACACCAAGTGATGGCAATACTTCACATGACTCTTTGACGGGTGACAACGGACACCAAGTAATGGCATTACTTCACATGACTCTTTGGGTCAGGTGAGCTAAAAATAGTTCTCATGATTATCAAAAATGCTCAAAATCTAATTCTAGGAAACCTATTACCAGTATCAATAAGAAAATCATATAAGGGGTGTCTCATTGTGGTGTCAAATCCTGCAGTTTATTAAGTTTCACATTCCCTTCTTAAATACAGAATCAGATATATGTTGTTTATTGTTCTGACAATACAGTGATTTCACTGGGAATGAAATATAAGAAGGAAATTTTTAAAAACGAGACCATATAAAAACCATATGGTACCAAAAACAAAACAAAACAGAATAAAATGCCTGTCTCAGTGATCTGCAGAAATGTTAAAATATTTCCTAGTTCTCTATGACGAACTTCAGAATGATAAAATTGTGTAATCCGATGGTAAAACAAAAGATTTTGACAGAAATGTTGATTTCCTACTTAATTAAATAACAATTTCCTTGAGTTCCTGGACTCATTTTTTTGGTTGTAATTTCATACATCCTGCATTACAACCTACAACGAAACTAGAGTGCCTCTGGAAACAGAAACAGAGAAATATAACAAGTCATTGAAAAACTTGATCCTAATTGTTATAACAAGTACATCTCATCAAGAATGACAATCATAATTTAGTGGTGAAAGGCACTGATTGGATATGTAGATAAAATACCATCTACAATATAATGACTTCAACAAAACCTCTCCAACCTCAGCAAAGATGAAGTGGAAATATTCAATTTTCTCAATACAGGCTAACAAATACCAACTGAACAATATAGTTCTATATGACTGTGACATTACATTGTTAATCCACATTGTTTTTAACATTTCTGGATAAAACCTACCTGTCACATAAGAATCAATATGCTTTTGACTTGGAAAAATGCCCCAAACAGTTTTTCTTCTAAATAATGAATCACTTTACAGGTAAAGTCAGAATGTACTTTACTCTAAATAATAACACCTAAACATGTTAATCTTGTATTAAAGGTTTCTTCTTTATATTACAACATTTTCTTACATAATTGATCTGCTAAGATTCATTAAAATGTTCATTTTAAGTGTAATCAATGTCTAGGTTGCTGATTTAGTCTCCAGAATATTGACAGAATATTACTAAATTAGATTTGTGTTCAAATTTGAATTTTCAATAATGTTGATCCTTTGATGTTTCTTCATATCTAATTGTTTTTATATTTGAGAGAAAAAATCAACAATGTCTTCCTGAACATCCTGATTATATTCCTTCTAACAAATAGAAGCTTGATTCATGTTTTGTAATCCTTATTGTGTTACAGATGCTTCAAATCCTTATTATTTTGTGCCACACGACACTAATTAAGTATATTTCAGCATGTTTACAAATATCTGATACATCTTACTGGATCTCAAAAAAACAAACAACAATTACAGGAACAGTTTAATTACTGGTATCTTATTAATTATGAATACAACAAATATGTTAATGTTCATGTCATGGTCATAATAATCTGCATATTCTTTTCATTGTTATAATATCCTGTTCATATCATTGTAATCATATCCTGTTCACATCATTGTAATAATATCCTGTTCACATCATTGTAATAGCAAGCTGTTCATTTCATTGTAATAGCCAGCTGTTCACATCATTGTAATAATAATCTGTTCATTTCATTGTAATAGCAAGCTGTTCATTTCATTGTAATAATAATCTGTTCATTTTATTGTAATAGCAAGCTCATTGTAATAATAATCTGTTCATTTCATTGTAATAGCCAACTGTTCATTTCATTGTAATAGCAAGCTGTTCATTTCATTGTAATAATAATCTGTTCATTTCATTGTAATAGCAAGCTGTTCATGTCATTGTAATAATAATCTGTTCATTTTATTGTAATAGCTAGCTGTTCATTTCATTGTATTTCATTGTAATAGCAAGCTGTTCATTTCATTGTAATAGCCAGCTGTTCATTTCATTGTAACAGCCAGCTGTTCATTTCATTGTAATAGCCAGCTGTTCATTTCATTGTAATAGCCAGCTGTTCATTTCATTGTAATAGCAAGCTGTTCATTTCATTGTAATAGCAAGCTGTTCATTTCATTGTAATAATAATCTGTTCATTTCATTGTAATAGCAAGCTGTTCATGTCATTGTAATAATAATCTGTTCATTTTATTGTAATAGCTAGCTGTTCATTTCATTGTATTTCATTGTAATAGCAAGCTGTTCATTTCATTGTAATAGCCAGCTGTTCATTTCATTGTAACAGCCAGCTGTTCATTTCATTGTAATAGCCAGCTGTTCATTTCATTGTAATAGCCAGCTGTTCATTTCATTGTAATAGCAAGCTGTTCATTTCATTGTAATAGCAAGCTGTTCATTTCATTGTAATAATAATCTGTTCATTTCATTGTAATAGCAAGCTGTTCATTTCATTGTAATAGCCAGCTGTTCATTTCATTGTAATAGCCAGCTGTTCATTTCATTGTAATAGCCAGCTGTTCATTTCATTGTAACAGCCAGCTGTTCATTTCATTGTAATAGCAAGCTGTTCATTTCATTGTAATAGCAAGCTGTTCATTTCATTGTAATAGCCAGCTGTTCATTTCATTGTAATAGCCAGCTGTTCATTTCATTGTAATAACAAGCTGTTCATTTCATTGTAATAATAATCTGTTCATTTCATTGTAATAGCAAGCTGTTCATTTCATTGTAATAGCCAGCTGTTCATTTCATTGTAATAGCCAGCTGTTCATTTCATTGTAATAGCCAGCTGTTCATTTCATTGTAATAGCAAGCTGTTCATTTCCATGGGGTTAGGAGTTATGGTGTTTAATGCCACTTTCAACAATATTTCAGTTATATCATGGCGGTCAGTTTGATTGGTGAAGGAAACTGGATAAAACCACCGACTTCTCGCAAGTCACTGACAAACTTTATCACATAATGTTGTATTGAGTAAATCTCGCCTGAGCGGGATTCGAACTCACGTTAGTAGTGATAGGCACTGATTGCATAAGTAGTTTTAAATCCAACTACCATACGATGACGACCCCTTCTTTTCAAAGTAATAATAAGCTGTTCACTTCATTGTAATAATAAGTTGTTCATTTAAAGTAATATGAAAGGCAAATATCGTGGAATTTTTGGATTAAATATTTTCACTTAATATGTCACTTAATTTTAACTAAAATCAACTGCATAACATTAAAAATCCGCTCAAAAACAGATTTTAAGAGCAAATCGCAAAATATTTGACAGCAGATAATTCTGTTGTCCCATACAGTAATGCAAAGGATATGAGCGTGACCCAAGATTTGAACTCTTTCGGGGAGTTTATCGCTCATGTGCAATGTTCAGTTGATGAAAAAAATATATTCTGTGTGTACCACATAACAATAATTGCAAAAAAAAATAGGTTCACACAACATGAAACAGACAAATTCCTCAATAATCATTGTCAGGAATGTGTGCATGCTTACCTCAGCATCCATGATTATTTATCTTTTCTTCACGAGGTCATGATCGGCAATCATCAAAACAAAACAACCGAAAGTTAATCAGTCTCCACAACAATGGCGAGAACGATAAACATGCACACGGATTTGCAAATTTCTAGTTGTTGGGAACATATTTTGACTTTAAACATGCATGAATAGCTTTGTAAAGGTACCGCTGTATTCCAAATTGAATTTTCAGGGGAAAATTTTCTTCACCCAAAACTGGTGTAATATTACTTTAATTGTAATAACAAGCTGTTTATTTCATTGTTATAATTAGCTGTTCATTTTGGTATACAGCAAAAACAATTTGTTATAGTTAACCAATAGTTAATCATGGAATTGGAGCTACTACATTCAAACCTGCTTTAGCGACAACCTCTATTAAGCAATAACTTGTATTACATGACCTTAATTTTAATTTCCCTTTGTGGTGCATTTCTTATTTATCAAACTGGCATTTAGTAACCTGTCTTATGTGACCATATTTCAATGTTCCCTTGACATGTCACATCAGACAAATTTTGACTGCATTACAGAGCTGTCCGGTATTATCGCGCACCTAAGGGTTCAGTGGTTAATTTCACAGCTAACCAAAATTTTATTGAATTAATTTAAATCATCCTCAAATACTTTGAAGTAATATCTTTGTGGTCCTTATCCGGATTCCGCTACAATTTTTAACATTTCAGTGAAAATGAAGTGGAAACAAACCAACTCTCGATTTTTGACAAATGTTGCAATGTCCGGTGATATCGTGCATGCATACTTTGGATGGTTCTTAAAATGAATAAAGGAAAGATTTTATTTTGAAAGTTTTCGAAATTGAAGCTTATACCTATTCCTTCAAAATAAGCTCAAATTTGAAAACATTTTATATCTTTTAATATAATTAGAGTTAATCCTCACATACATGTAGCAGTAGTCTCCATCTTAATTTTTCCAATGATTTTGCATTTGACATGTAAAATATGTATGCGCGAAATCACCGGATGCGTGAACACCGGTGCCAAGACAGTGTATCTTAAAGGGAAGGAGGTAAATCGTATGACATTATTTGTCTTTACAACATTGTTTAAAACTTTTGCATTACTTTTTTAAATAACTTTTGGTCAAAAACGATATATTTATATTGCCATTTGATATTAATCTAAATATCAGTGCTCTCCCTTTTTAATGCCATGGTATACTGCACAACATTAAAAAAAAAAGGGGGGGGGGACTGAAAGACATAATTTTCATTAGATTGCAGAATGTATTATTGTAAATAAATTGAAAAACAAAAACATATATTTATGAAAATCTCAGGTTGATGAAACAATTCTTATGTACATATTTACATAACAAATATCTACAAAATCTTAACATTAACTGACCGTCAACACTTCTTGAAAAACAAAAGTGAAAATGATGGAGAAAAAAATCAACAACAATGAAGAAACAAATATCATACCTTACAAATCTCTGAAAGAAAAAGTAAAAACACACAACCTGTTGCTTCTTTATCTGCTGATAGCTATGTATCATAGCTGACGGCATGTATCTACAGCTTCAGTCAATAAGATTCTGAACTGGACAGTTACACACTATAATATGTACACATTAATTGACATTTTTTCCAGGATCACAATACTTAGCTATGTCCAAATTATGAATGGCTTAGTATAGCAACATCTGCTAACTACAAATTGTTCAAGTTATGACTAATCTGTTTATTACAACTCAAAATCAATAATCACACGAGGACAGACATACAGATGTTTTATCACTGTGTGGCAAGATAAGACTATATTAACTCACGGTTCTAACTCTGACTAAAGATCAAATTTACTTCAAATCATTTTTAAGGCTGTTAAAGTAAAAAAAGAAAATTGAAAACATTTACAGATGTCATATTATTAGATGTAAAAGTTGACCAAGTTAAAATTAGGACAGCAACATATGTGAGCAAACCAATTAACGCTTTAAATTTTAAGTTAGAGGATATTGCTTAAAATATATTTTAAGCAGAAATAAAATACTTCTTTGAAGGAAATTAATGATTAATAGTCTAATAAAGTCAAATCAACCTGAAATGGAAGTCCCCCCTCCATCTAATTTTATAGTATATACTACCTATATATCCTGGTATAGGATTACAATATATAAGACTGCCTTATAATAAAAGTCAACAGTCAACATCTACTTCATTCATGTATTTATCTATGTATAAGTTAAAAATCTTATCTAAAACTCACTATTTGTATTAGAAAATAAGAGCTATTATTGATTTTGTTTCAGCCTTTGTATTCCTCTTTCACAAAGGCATTATTTCTGTACTTTTATTAAGATACCCAGTCCAACAGATGATCATAACAAGTCCTTTACTGGGGAAAAAAATCAATTAATTTCCTAATTACATGGAGGATTAATTTTAATAAAAAGATTGATTGGATTAATCTTCCAGTAGCTCACATAAGATTGTCTATTCATTATTTACGCAATTATTTTTTTTATATAATAAATCAAGGCTTCTTGACTTTTTCCAGAACGCTGCAATTGACAATTTTCAATAAAAGAGTAAACAAAATTTACAATGTAGAAAATAAGCAGTAATAACTTATTACAATGGCTACAGTACACCTGCCTCACCTGGAGATAATGAAGGAAAGTTTTGGTATTCATTTTCTTCAGGAGATATATCTAAGAGAATTAAATCATCATTGATGGAATTCATTTGTTAGCAGAAAATACAATACTAATTAGAAATTATAGGTTATCTTTGACATAACAAACAAATGTCTCCCCCTCCCTCACACATTCTATTATGTTTTGAGAAAGACGCCTTGTAATAACCGTACTGATTAAAATTATAGGAGAATTTGTGCATACAAACTTTTGAATGAAATATTCTAAGTGAAAAGGGCAAATAACGTCTTCAAAAATTGTCAGATCAAATTACTGTTTATAATATTCAATTCTTAATATTGTAATAAACAACAAGCATACAAAGTTTTAAGGATTTCCCATTTAAAAAGTTTTTTTTGGGTAATTTGTTTATTTTTAAAGAAAAGCAGAGGCAGATACAAACACAGCGTCCGAAAAAAAAAAAAAAAAAAAAAAATACTATATAGTATTATATAGTTTTTTTTTTTTTTTTTTTTTTTTTTTTTTTTCAGACCCACCTAGCCCCTGTGGATACAAATACAGAAAAAAACATATGATATGCATATACAATTTTACCTAGTCAAAAGACATATAAAAAGTAGAGGGGGTTACACATACAAGCATTACTGATAGATGCACCGGACAGACAGAATAACAAATATATGGTCTATGCTGACAACTAGAAAGATGATATGCTCTGTGATTAATAGTCTAGCAACAGACTTATCTGTCATATATTAAAAGAAATATATACATACATACAGGACCTGTGTGCAGGAAATTCATGAACTCACATATCAATATTAGAAAAGTAAAAATAATAAATCATTTGATAAGTACATGACAATTGTTATAATGATTTAATCCATGATATCATCAGGAAATTAATTATTTTGGTACTTAGTTTTAATATATTCAAGAGGCTTAATTATAAAACAACAAAATGCATCAAAATCAAAACTGACCTATATTATAATCAGTAATCAAGCAATGTTAAAATGATGTTTGTCCAACTCCAAATATACCATCCAGAATTGTAACGTGTAATTTAGGATAAATGTAATTTTAGCCACGCATGTTTTATTAGCCCTCTTGAGACGATCCCTGCACGTGCAGTCTCAGTAGCATTTCTGTTCACTACATGGCATTCACGTGTATTATTAGCCAAGCCGGTAGCATCCAAGCACCTTTTTTTTTCTTATTCATTTTAATTTTTATAAACATGGAAAAAATATTTAATTAATGATGGCTAGTGGTTGCGAAAAAAGGGAAAATACAGGTGAAAAGCTTAGACATTATTGAAAGTTTAAAGGGTTCTAAAGCAACAAAAATGACTTTGAAACCTTATATGATAGCAGTGAAAGTGATGGGGAATTTCAAGATTTGATTGAACAACAAGTATCAGAAGATGCCATAAATGACATTCCAGATGATTCAAATGAGATACAAGACTTAGAAAGAGAATTGCAATGCTTAAAAATGGAGTGTAGGGAGGTGGAACTACGAAGAAAAATCGAGGAAGAAAAGGAAGATTTAAAAAAGCTGCAACATCGGCTGAAAGCGAATTCATTGGCCACAGAAGGGACTAACAAAGGTGAGAAAATAAATGACATTATAGCATGTAGCTCAGAAAAGTCGGGAAAATCTTTACAAATCGTAAACTATGTATGGCCTGAACCAATCCCGCAATATCAAACGATAACACTTGCCGGGGATATGGAATTTCGAGTAGGGAAAAAGAAAACTCTCGAAAAAATTACCATAGAAGAATGGGGTTTTGCTAACATGCACATCATGCAAGAATTATTAAAACAAAAGAATTTGGTTAATGTCAATGCTTACTTAAACTACACTGCCGACATCTTCAGACTAGCCTAAAAAATTTTGGTATTCAGTGTTACTTTACGACAAAGAGTACAGAGACATGCAAGCCGATGAAAAGTTTGATTGGGGAACATATCGCCAGGACCTAAGAGATTTTCAACTCGTTTCTAAACATGACAACCCAACTGCAAGAGCAATAAACGAAGCTAGTGGTGCCACAAAAGCATGTGGAAAACTTAGTGTAAATAACGATCGTCGGAGAGGACTATTTTTACCCGATGGACGGGAAATATGTAAGAGCTTTAACAATAACTCATGCTACCGCCAAGATTGTAAAATGATGCATCACTATGCAATTTGTATGTCTAGCATCCATTCTGCTCTTTTCGGTCATGGACACAACGTTGCTGCTATCCAAGCTATTGCCAAACCCGCAAAAAAATTGTATGTGCCTCAGAACTCAGATTAAATCATGCAGCAAAAAACTTCAATTGTTTACGTTTTGAGGTTTGGAATCGTGTGCTGCCCGCTTCTGTTGAAGACAGAGATTTTATTTTAAATGGTGTAAAGGATGGATTTAAACTTAGTGTTATTTATGGGCCGCATCTGCCTGTAGATAGGGATAATTACTCGTCCGCATTTCGCTTTTGCAGTGCTGTGGAAAAACAGATCAAATTAGAGATTGAGCTAAGAAACTACATAGTTACCAAAACGAAACCGGTCATCATTAGTTCAATTGGTGCGATAGAAAAACCCAATGGGGGTATCCGTATTATTCATGATGCAAGCCTACCGACAGGCATTTCTTTAAATTCATATACTACAGATACCAGTTGTTCTTACACAGATTTAAGGCACGCATTGCAGCTAATTAAATGTAATAATTATTTTGGGAAAGTAGATTTGAAAAGTGCTTATTGATCCATAAAGTGTCATAATTCTGACCATTCTTTGACGGGCCTCCAGTGGACGCTTACAGGGGATAATCTCCCAACATATATGTATGATGCAAAGCTTCCCTTTGGTCATACGAAAAGTCTAAAAATCTTTCAGCAATTAAGTGCTTCTGTCTGTAGTATTATGAAATGTACTTATAATGTAACGTGCATTGCTTGTTTAGATGATTTTTTAGTAATTGCCGATTCTTTTTCTGAGTGTCAAAGAGGAATTCGCTTACTTTTTCATATCTTACGGGAATTAGGTTTCAACATCAGCTGGAACAAAATCGATGGACCATCTCAAAGTTTAACATTTTTAGGGATTGTCATTAACATGTGTTCTTTATCTCTCGCCATGCGTGTAAAATTTTGATTTATTGTACATTTCAAGGGGAATAACTCTAGAAACAATATGATCAAAACCAAAATTGAACAATATTTTGATATTACAAGTATACCATGTAAGAATGATATACATCACAAGAAATTCAAGATATCACCTAGAAACAAAATACTTTGTTATCTTTTACATTTTCAAAGGGACATAACTCCAGAATGGTCATCATAGTCAAAATCTATCTTGACTTGTATGTTGTTAAATGAAAATTATACAAGTCAGTTAGTCAAACACAGTACTACAAATTATCATCCAGAAAGACAGAAGAAGTAACTATCATTTGTTGTTCATTAAGAGGCGCTACATGGATCATTAATATACTACTATATATGGAGTGTGGTATTCAACCAACATTGGACGTCATCCATTTTTATTATAGTTCATGGAAATTTCCTGTCTTCTCATTGGTTAAGGAGCATGTGCCAACTTAGTCTATCACATGGCAGAGGGTGATAATTTAGTCGATCACCATCTCGATTTAAAAGATCAGATAATCAAAGTCGGAATTTAAATTGAAAAATAATATCGGTGAAGGAATGAAAATGTTCCGGAAATTCCTGATCTTTTGTCTGATGACTTTGCTTTGGCAAATATATTGAATGACTTGTCTTTTTTACTGCCACATCAATTATTTTACCTTCAGCCATCATTTTGCATCTGATGTCTCTTTCGGTATAATAAAACACTTATTAACTAGATATTCGGGGAATAGTAAGTTTATTAAATTGCTCACTTTTCATTTAAGAACACCCATCTGTATAAAACATACACCAAAATGGCAGAAAAATATTAACAAATACAAAAAATGTATGTAATCTTATATATTACACATCATCGATATCACAGCTTAACACATCTAAAGACAACAGCAACTGAAATTCAGGGCATCAAAATCATAACCAGAGGCTCTCAAGAGCCTGTATCGTTCACCTGGTTATAAAAAAAACTATGTCCTGCAGTGGTAGTCATCTTGGAATTACGATCAACATAAAAAACACAAAGTTTGTAAAGGACCTTCCAATGATTGATGCACAGTTTAGGTTCAATCAGTGCAATAGCTTCAGAGAAGAATATATTTCTGTATTTTCCCCATATGGTCCTGTGTTAATACTATGACCTGTGGTGGCAGTCATCTTGGATTTCCGATCGGCATAAAAAACAGAGGACCTTCCAATGATCATTCCTGGGCAATTTGGTTTCAATTGTCCAAGTGGTTTCAGAGAAGAAGCGTTTTGAAACATTTTTCCCATAGGGTCCAATGTTAAACTAAGTCCTGCCGTAGCCGCCATTTTGAATTTCATATCAGAACAAAAAACGTACAGTTTGTAGAGGACCATCCAATGAACATTCATGTACAGTTTGGCTTTAATCATATTTGTAGTTTCTGAGAAGAAGGAATTTGAACATTTTCCCATAGGGTTCAATGTTAATCTATGTCCTGCGGTGGCGGCCATCTTGAATTTTCGATCGGCATAAAAAAACAGAAACTTTGCAGAGGACCTTCCAATGATCATTCCTGGGCAGTTTGGTTTCAATTGTCCAAGTGGTTTCAGAGAAGAAGCGTTTTTAAACATTTTCCCCATAGGGTCCAATGTTAAACTAAGTCCTGCCGTAGCCGCCATTTTGAATTTCATATCGGAACAAAAAACGTAAAATTTGTAGAGGACCATCCAATGAACATTCATGTACAGTTTGGCTTTAATCATATTTGTAGTTTCTGAGAAGAAGGCATTTGAACATTTTCCCATAGGGTCCAATGTTAATCTATGTATTGCGGTGGTGGCCATCTTGGATTTCCGATCGGCATAAAAAACATAAAATCTGTAGAGGACGTTCCAATGATCATTCCTGGGCAGTTTGGTTTCAACTGTCCTAGTGGTTTCAGAGAAGAAGCGTTTTGAAATATTTTCCCCATAGGATCCAATGTTAAACTAAGTCCTGCCGTAGCCGCCATTTTGAATTTCATATCGGAACAAAAAACGTACAGTTTGTAGAGGACCATCCAATGAACATTCATGTACAGTTTGGCTTTAATCATATTTGTAGTTTCTGAGAAGAAGGCATTTGAACATTTTCCCATAGGGTTCAATGTTAATCTATGTATTGCAGTGGCGGCCATCTTGGATTTCCGATCGATATAAAAAACATATAATTTGTAGAGGACCTTCTAATGATCATTCCTGGGCAGTTTGGTTTCAATTGTCCAAGTGGTTTCAGAGAAGAAGCGTTTTGAAACATTTTTCCCATAGGGTCCAATGTTAAACTACGTTCTGCCGTAGCCGCCATTTTGAATTTCATATCGGAACAAAAAACGTATAGTTTGTAGAGGACCATCCAATGAACATTCATGTACAGTTTGGCTTTAATCATATTTGTAGTTTCTGAGAAGAAGGAATTTGAACATTTTCCCATAGGGTCCAATGTTAATCTATGTATTGCAGTGGCGGCCATCTTGGATTTCCGATCGATATAAAAAACATAAAATTTGTAGAGGACCTTCCAATGATCATTCCTGGGCAGTTTGGTTTCAATTGTCCAAGTGGTTTCAGAGAAGAAGCGTTTTGAAACATTTTTCCCATAGGGTCCAATGTTAAACTAAGTTCTGCCGTAGCCGCCATTTTGAATTTCATATCGGAACAAAAAACGTAAAGTTTGTAGAGGACCATCCAATGAACATTCATGTACAGTTTGGCTTTAATCATATTTGTAGTTTCTGAGAAGAAGGCATTTGAACATTTTCCCATAGGGTTCAATGTTAATCTATGTATTGTGGTGGCTGCCATCTTGGATTTTCGATCGGCATATAAAACAGAATTTCTGTAGAGGACCTTCCAATGATCATTCCTGGGCAGTTTGGTTTCAATTGTCCAAGTGGTTTCAGAGAAGAAGCGTTTTGAAACATTTTTCCCATAGGGTCCAATGTTAAACTACGTTCTGCCGTAGCCGCCATTTTGAATTTCATATCGGAACAAAAAACGTAAAGTTTGTAGAGGACCATCCAATGAACATTCATGTACAGTTTGACTTTAATCATATTTGTAGTTTCTGAGAAGAAGGAATTTGAACATTTTCCCATAGGGTTCAATGTTAATCTATGTATTGCGGTGGCTGCCATCTTGGATTTCCGATAGGCATATAAAACAAAATTCTGTAGAGGACCTTCCAATGATCTTTCCTGGGCAGTTTGGTTTCAATTGTCCAAGTGGTTTCAGAGAAGAAGCGTTTTGAAACATTTTCCCCATAGGGTCCAATGTTAAACTAAGTCCTGCCGTAGCCGCCATTTTGAATTTCATATCGGAACAAAAAACCTTAAGATTGTAGAGGACCATCCAATGAACATTCATGTACAGTTTGGCTTTAATCATATTTGTAGTTTCTGAGAAGAAGGCATTTGAACATTTTCCCATAGGGTCCAATGTTAATCTATGTCCTGCGATGGCGGCCATCTTGGATTTCCGATCAGCATAAAAAACAGTAACTTGGTAAAGGACATTCCAATGATCCTTCATTTACAGTTTGGGTTCAGTCAATTCATTAGTTTCAGAGAAGAAGATCTTTGAAATTTCAGCCAATCAGAGCATATTATTGGCCCTGGCAGCCATATTGAATATCCGACTGGAACGAAAAACAGTAACTTTGTAGAGGACCATCCAAGGAACATTCCTGCTAAGTTTGGTTCCAATCGGCCCCGTGGTTTCGGAGAAGAAGCTTGAAATGTGAAAAGTTTACAGACGACGGACGCCAAGTGATGGCAATAGTTCACCTGGACCAAGGTCCAGGTGAACTAAAAAAGAATGAAACCAGGAGAAAAGAACATTCAGTATAATAAAACAAATAACACATAGCTGAGAGGGTGGTAGAGCAGATTGCTACCCCTAGAAATGAATTTCTCTGGGTAACAATCTGCTCTACCACCCTCTCAGCTATGTGTTATTTATATAATGTTCTCATCAGAAGTTGTGTATTTTACACAAAAGTCGTGTATTTTACACACATCACATCTAGTGTACACCCCTGTAGTGTTACCTCAATTGACACAAAATGTGTCTTCAAAACCAACAATTTTTAAATTCCAAATAATTTTTTTTAACATCCAATTTTTTTTTTACTCCACTAGAAAGGTAAAACTAGTTGATTCAATACATATATTAAATGTACCACATGACCACATTCAGGTGTTCCTGTCTAATTCACTTATATCATAAGCTTAATACAAAAATTACAGCCTAATGTTCACTTCTCTGATTCTCTCTCTCTATTCTTAAGTAATAAATATCAAAAGGCCAATTGTTTTTTTAATATTGATTTGTACAATTAGTTCAATTTAGTACTACATTTGTCTTGACATTTCAAAACAAACAAGATGGCTGTCAGAAAGACATAAAAACTTGTCCACTCAAACAACTAATAGAGAAAAACTGAACTTAAATTAGTCATTACTAACCAACATGGCACAACAATTGTTTATTATCTGAACAGATTCAATTAAGAAGCAGAGGTTCGTTGTGGTCATGAACATATGGAAATAGATTTACAACTACATATACAATCAGTGCATATCACCACTTAAGTTGTGAGATTGAATCCTGTTGATTGAGAGTTGTACTAGGCTATGTAATACAATTTTGTCTGTGCTGCAGGTTGGTGGCTTTCTCCATCATATCTACTTCCTCCACTTATCAAATTGACCTCTATCATATAACTGAAATACCCCTAAACAAAATCACTTCTCAGGGTAAAAAAGTGTTCAAAAGAACATAGAATTAGAAACCCAGTATCCTAACCAATTTGAGAGACAAACGGAAGTAAACAGACCAAATCATACCTGCTAACTAACATAAATTAGGTGTGAACTACACAATTTTAACACTGCCTAGACTTGAAAAACATGATATTGGCAAAGATACTCTCAGTTAATCATAAAGAACAACAGGGTATAATAGGTGATACTTTAGTTTAAACAGAGAATAACCTTCAAAACTGTCAACAGGTACTGGTGGCAGTTCCCAGAGCTCAACCCAGCACATACCCAGGTTGTAGATAGTGGATACCATCTTAATGGGGGTTGGGTCGTAAGGTTATAATATGTAAAGCCTGCGACTTTAGTGGGTTTTATGTTAGTAGATCTTAAAAAAGAGAAAAGAGCATTGAAGCTGCTACTAATGGCTAAATTTTCTGTCTCTATCACATATCCACACTTTTAACAGTGGCAGTCGAAAATTATCTCCAAATTGTCTTGTCCTTAATTCTGAATAGTTTTTAGACATTAATCTGTGGTTAGATAGTCATTTGTAAAAGGCTGTCTTGTATGTTTTATTGCATATCACATATTAGTTAAATGTGATATGCGATGTATATTCCATCATTCCATTTTCTTTAAATTACTTTCCACCTAATTTCTGCATTTTTAAGAAGAGTTTGAAGATATCAAAGGGACTATCAGAATCCGTATATCAAAGAAGAACAGACAACACAATGGCCAAAAGAAAAAGTACAAAAGGACAAACAACGATCTACAAAACATACATATAAAACTAAAGATCGAGTTAAACACGAACCCCACTAAAAACCGGGGGTGAACTCAGGTGCTCCGGAAGGGTAGGCAGTTCCTGCTCCACTAGTGGCACCCGTTGTGTTAATCTAGTTACAAACCCAGTAATAAGTCGTGAATGAGGAAAGGACCAGCAAGTGTTTACGACAAGTGGAACATATCCGTGGTCATTTGTGACACATATATTCCATAACGGTCAACCGTAAAATTTTCGAAGTCATGACTTCAACTTTACCAAAAGGAACCCTTGGTTCAGTAGCTTCCTTGCTAGCAGCAACCCTCTATCAAGGAAATCTTGATAGGAACCACAAGCTCTGGAATATCGTATCATCTGAGAGATATATACTCCATATGCAGGTGCTGCTGGAATGTTGCTACATATAAATGGAAAGTTCACAATGGGAAAATTGAAATCATCTCTTTTGTCGTAAAGTTTCGTCCTTAACCGACCCTCACAGTCGATTTCGAGGTGTAGGTCAAGGTATGAAACAGACCTATCTGTATCTGTAATATCCTTTATTTCAAGCTCAATGGGATAGATGTGATCAACAAAATCACCAAACCTAGAATTATTTAGTGAAAGGACATCATCTATATAGTAGAACGTGAAATTAAAAGATAGGGCTAGCTTCTTTTCGTTTTTCTTGAGAAGCCCCTGTATGAAGTCTGCCTCATACGAATAAGAATGAAGGAAAAAAATATTTCTAATGTAGAGTTACTCCCCTTTTATTTTATTGTAGAACGACTTATTGACAAAATAATGTTATGGTCATGTATCAATTCTATTTTAATACCAAAACATGCTGCAATTCAAAATATGTACTGGCTGAAAAAAAATGTGAAAACTACAATCAAAGTGATGGAAACTGCTGTGAATGTAGAAATGTATAGCTAAGAATACATTTTTATCTCAGCACACACACTATAAGAGCAGAGATTTTTATAGCTTGACCAAATAAATTGCCTTCATCCTTATTAGTGTTATTTCTTCCATTTTTATTATAAATTATTTCCCATACAATCTGCTAATACATGTAGGTAATTACAAATATTTTTTAATTACTATAAAAATATTTAAACAAGGTTTACTCTCAAAAACTTGCCTAGGTAAATAAAAAAATCTATAAATTTTGTATAACATTTTGCTAACATCAAATTACTATATAAATCTCTACAAGAAAACAAATTTTACAAGTAAATACAAGTCTTTTATGTACCAAAACAAATGTGTGTCTAAAAATTTGTGCCAGGGAAATTTCAAAGAAGTTTTTTAGTTAATGTTGCTTGTCTTGTGTACATGTTATAGTCAGTTGTTAGAGCCTTGTCTTGTGTACATGTTATAGTCAGTTGTTAGAGCCTTATCTTGTGTACATGTTATAGTCAGTTGTTAGAGCCTTGTCTTGTGTACATGTTATAGTCAGTTGTTAGAGCCTTGTCTTGTGTACATGTTATAGTCAGTTGTTAGAGCCTTATCTTGTGTACATGTTATAGTCAGTTGTTAGAGCCTTGTCTTGTGTACATGTTATAGTCAGTTGTTAGAGCCTTGTCTTGTGTACATGTTATAGTCAGTTGTTAGAGCCTTATCTTGTGTACATGTTATAGTCAGTTGTTAGAGCCTTGTCTTGTGTACATGTTATAGTCAGTTGTTAGAGCCTTGTCTTGTGTACATGTTATAGTCAGTTGTTAGAGCCTTGTCTTGTGTACATGTTATAGTCAGTTGTTAGAGCCTTGTCTTGTGTACATGTTATAGTCAGTTGTTAGAGCCTTATCTTGTGTACATGTTATAGTCAGTTGTTAGAGCCTTGTCTTGTGTACATGTTATAGTCAGTTGTTAGAGCCTTGTCTTGTGTACATGTTATAGTCAGTTGTTAGAGCCTTGTCTTGTGTACATGTTATAGTCAGTTGTTAGAGCCTTGTCTTGTGTACATGTTATAGTCAGTTGTTAGAGCCTTATCTTGTGTACATGTTATAGTCAGTTGTTAGAGCCTTGTCTTGTGTACATGTTATAGTCAGTTGTTAGAGCCTTGTCTTGTGTACATGTTATAGTCAGTTGTTAGAGCCTTATCTTGTGTACATGTTATAGTCAGTTGTTAGAGCCTTATCTTGTGTACATGTTATAGTCAGTTGTTAGAGCCTTGTCTTGTGTACATGTTATAGTCAGCTGTTAGAGCCTTGTCTTGTGTACATGTTATAGTCAGCTGTTAGAGCCTTGTCTTGTGTACATGTTATAGTCAGCTGTTAGAGCCTTGTCTTGTGTACATGTTATAGTCAGTTGTTAGAGCCTTGTCTTTTGTATATGTTATAATCAGTTGTTAGAGCCTTATCTTGTGTACATGTTATAGTCAGTTGTTAGAGCCTTGTCTTGTGTACATGTTATAGTCAGTTGTTAGAGCCTTATCTTGTGTACATGTTATAGTCAGTTGTTAGAGCCTTACCTTGTGTACATGTTATAGTCAGCTGTTAGAGCCTTGTCTTTTGTACATGTTATAGTCAGTTGTTTGAGCCTTGTCTTGTGTACATGTTATAGTCAGTTGTTAGAGCCTTATCTTGTGTACATGTTATAGTCAGTTGTTAGAGCCTTATCTTGTGTACATGTTATAGTCAGTTGTTAGAGCCTTGTCTTGTGTACATGTTATAGTCAGTTGTTAAAGCCTTGTCTTGTGTACATGTTATAGTCAGTTGTTAGAGCCTTGTCTTGTGTACATGTTATAGTCAGTTGTTAGAGCCTTGTCTTGTGTACATGTTATAGTCAGTTGTTAGAGCCTTGTCTTGTGTACATGTTATAGTCAGTTGTTAGAGCCTTGTCTTGTGTACATGTTATAGTCAGTTGTTAGAGCCTTGTCTTGTGTACATGTTATAGTCAGTTGTTAGAGCCTTGTCTTGTGTACATGTTATAGTCAGTTGTTAGAGCCTTGTCTTGTGTACATGTTATAGTCAGTTGTTAGAGCCTTGTCTTGTGTACATGTTATAGTCAGTTGTTAGAGCCTTGTCTTGTGTACATGTTATAGTCAGTTGTTA
This sequence comes from Bathymodiolus septemdierum, assembly GCA_963383655.1. Lineage (NCBI taxonomy): Eukaryota > Metazoa > Mollusca > Bivalvia > Mytilida > Modiolidae > Bathymodiolus > Bathymodiolus septemdierum. Next base: position 38,063,901 of record OY726518.1, read on the forward strand.
TAGCCTTGTCTTGTGTACATGTTATAGTCAGTTGTTAGAGCCTTGTCTTGTGTACATGTTATAGTCAGTTGTTAGAGCCTTGTCTTGTGTACATGTTATAGTCAGTTGTTAGAGCCTTACCTTGTGTACATGTTATAGTCAGTTGTTAGAGCCTTGTCTTTTGTACATGTTATAGTCAGTTGTTAGAGCCTTGTCTTGTGTACATGTTATAGTCAGTTGTTAGAGCCTTGTCTTGTGTACATGTTATAGTCAGTTGTTAGAGCCTTGTCTTGTGTACATGTTATAGTCAGTTGTTAGAGCCTTGTCTTTTGTACATGTTATAGTCAGTTGTTAGAGCCTTGTCTTGTGTACATGTTATAGTCAGTTGTTAGAGCCTTGTCTTGTGTACATGTTATAGTCAGTTGTTAGAGCCTTGTCTTTTGTACATGTTATAGTCAGTTGTTAGAGCCTTGTCTTGTGTACATGTTATAGTCAGTTGTTAGAGCCTTATCTTGTATACATGTTATAGTCAGTTGTTAGAGCCTTATCTTGTATACATGTTATAGTCAGTTGTTAGAGCCTTGTCTTGTGTACATGTTATAGTCAGTTGTTAGAGCCTTGTCTTGTGTACATGTTATAATCAGTTGTTAGAGCCTTGTCTTGTGTACATGTTATAGTCAGTTGTTAGAGCCTTGTCTTGTGTACATGTTATAGTCAGCTGTTAGAGCCTTATCTTGTGTACATGTTATAGTCAGTTGTTAGAGCCTTGTCTTGTGTACATGTTATAGTCAGTTGTTAGAGCCTTGTCTTGTGTACATGTTATAGTCAGTTGTTAGAGCCTTGTCTTGTGTACATGTTATAGTCAGCTGTTAGAGCCTTGTCTTTTGTACATGTTATAGTCAGTTGTTAGAGCCTTATCTTGTGTACATGTTATAGTCAGTTGTTAGAGCCTTGTCTTGTGTACATGTTATAGTCAGTTGTTAGAGCCTTACCTTGTGTACATGTTATAGTCAGTTGTTAGAGCCTTGTCTTGTGTACATGTTATAGTCAGTTGTTAGAGCCTTATCTTGTGTACATGTTATAGTCAGTTGTTAGAGCCTTACCTTGTGTACATGTTATAGTCAGTTGTTAGAGCCATATCTTGTGTACATGTTATAGTCAGTTGTTAGAGCCTTGTCTTGTGTACATGTTATAGTCAGTTGTTAGAGCCTTATCTTGTGTACATGTTATAGTCAGTTGTTAGAGCCTTGTCTTGTGTACATGTTATAGTCAGTTGTTAGAGCCTTGTCTTGTGTACATGTTATAGTCAGTTGTTAGAGCCTTGTCTTGTGTACATGTTATAGTCAGTTGTTAGAGCCTTGTCTTGTGTACATGTTATAGTCAGTTGTTAGAGCCTTGTCTTGTGTACATGTTATAGTCAGTTGTTAGAGCCTTGTCTTGTGTACATGTTATAGTCAGTTGTTAGAGCCTTGTCTTGTGTACATGTTATAGTCAGTTGTTAGAGCCTTGTCTTGTGTACATGTTATAGTCAGTTGTTAGAGCCTTGTCTTGTGTACATGTTATAGTCAGTTGTTAGAGCCTTGTCTTGTGTACATGTTATAGTCAGTTGTTAGATACCTTGTGTACATGTTATAGTCAGTTGTTAGAGCCTTGTCTTTGTACATGTTATAGTCAGTTGTTAGAGCCTTGTATTACCTTGTGTACATGTTATAGTCAGTTGTTAGAGCCTTGTCTTGTGTACATGTTATAGTCAGTTGTTAGAGCCTTGTCTTGTGTACATGTTATAGTCAGTTGTTAGAGCCTTGTCTTGTGTACATGTTATAGTCAGTTGTTAGAGCCTTGTCTTGTGTACATGTTATAGTCAGTTGTTAGAGCCTTGTCTTGTGTACATGTTATAGTCAGTTGTTAGAGCCTTGTCTTGTGTACATGTTATAGTCAGTTGTTAGAGCCTTATCTTGTGTACATGTTATAGTCAGTTGTTAGAGCCTTGTCTTGTGTACATGTTATAGTCAGTTGTTAGAGCCTTATCTTGTGTACATGTTATAGTCAGTTGTTAGAGCCTTGTCTTGTGTACATGTTATAGTCAGTTGTTAGAGCCTTGTCTTGTGTACATGTTATAGTCAGTTGTTAGAGCCTTATCTTGTATACATGTTATAGTCAGTTGTTAGAGCCTTGTCTTGTGTACATGTTATAGTCAGTTGTTAGAGCCTTGTCTTGTGTACATGTTATAATCAGTTGTTAGAGCCTTGTCTTGTGTACATGTTATAGTCAGTTGTTAGAGCCTTGTCTTGTGTACATGTTATAGTCAGTTGTTAGAGCCTTGTCTTGTGTACATGTTATAGTCAGTTGTTAGAGCCTTGTCTTGTGTACATGTTATAATCAGTTGTTAGAGCCTTATCTTGTGTACATGTTATAGTCAGTTGTTAGAGCCTTGTCTTGTGTACATGTTATAGTCAGTTGTTAGAGCCTTATCTTGTATACATGTTATAGTCAGTTGTTAGAGCCTTGTCTTGTGTACATGTTATAGTCAGTTGTTAGAGCCTTGTCTTGTGTACATGTTATAGTCAGTTGTTAGAGCCTTATCTTGTGTACATGTTATAGTCAGTTGTTAGAGCCTTGTCTTGTGTACATGTTATAGTCAGTTGTTAGAGCCTTGTCTTGTGTACATGTTATAGTCAGTTGTTAGAGCCTTATCTTGTATACATGTTATAGTCAGTTGTTAGAGCCTTGTCTTGTGTACATGTTATAGTCAGTTGTTAGAGCCTTGTCTTGTGTACATGTTATAGTCAGTTGTTAGAGCCTTATCTTGTGTACATGTTATAGTCAGTTGTTAAAGCCTTGTCTTGTGTACATGTTATAGTCAGTTGTTAGAGCCTTGTCTTGTGTACATGTTATAGTCAGTTGTTAGAGCCTTGTCTTGTGTACATGTTATAGTCAGTTGTTAGAGCCTTGTCTTGTGTACATGTTATAGTCAGTTGTTAGAGCCTTATCTTGTATACATGTTATAGTCAGTTGTTAGAGCCTTGTCTTGTGTACATGTTATAGTCAGTTGTTAGAGCCTTGTCTTGTGTACATGTTATAGTCAGTTGTTAGAGCCTTATCTTGTATACATGTTATAGTCAGTTGTTAGAGCCTTATCTTGTGTACATGTTATAGTCAGTTGTTAGAGCCTTATCTTGTGTACATGTTATAGTCAGTTGTTAAGAGCCTTATCTTGTGTACATGTTATAGTCAGTTGTTAGAGCCTTGTCTTGTGTACATGTTATAGTCAGTTGTTAGAGCCTTGTCTTGTGTACATGTTATAGTCAGTTGTTAGAGCCTTGTCTTGTGTACATGTTATAGTCAGTTGTTAGAGCCTTGTCTTGTGTACATGTTATAGTCAGTTGTTAGAGCCTTGTCTTGTGTACATGTTATAGTCAGTTGTTAGAGCCTTGTCTTGTGTACATCTTATAGTCAGTTGTTAGAGCCTTGTCTTGTGTACATGTTATAGTCAGTTGTTAGAGCCTTGTCTTGTGTACATGTTATAGTCAGTTGTTAGAGCCTTGTCTTGTGTACATGTTATAGTCAGTTGTTAGAGCCTTGTCTTGTGTACATGTTATAGTCAGTTGTTAGAGCCTTGTCTTGTGTACATGTTATAGTCAGTTGTTAGAGCCTTGTCTTGTGTACATGTTATAGTCAGTTGTTAGAGCCTTGTCTTGTGTACATGTTATAGTCAGTTGTTAGAGCCTTATCTTGTATACATGTTATAGTCAGTTGTTAGAGCCTTGTCTTGTGTACATGTTATAGTCAGTTGTTAGAGCCTTGTCTTGTGTACATGTTATAGTCAGTTGTTAGAGCCTTATCTTGTATACATGTTATAGTCAGTTGTTAGAGCCTTGTCTTGTGTACATGTTATAGTCAGCTGTTAGAGCCTTGTCTTGTGTACATGTTATAGTCAGTTGTTAGAGCCTTGTCTTGTGTACATGTTATAGTCAGTTGTTAGAGCCTTGTCTTGTGTACATGTTATAGTCAGTTGTTAGAGCCTTGTCTTGTGTACATGTTATAGTCAGTTGTTAGAGCCTTGTCTTGTGTACATGTTATAGTCAGTTGTTAGAGCCTTGTCTTGTGTACATGTTATAATCAGTTGTTAGAGCCTTATCTTGTGTACATGTTATAGTCAGTTGTTAGAGCCTTGTCTTGTGTACATGTTATAGTCAGTTGTTAGAGCCTTGTCTTGTGTACATGTTATAGTCAGTTGTTAAAGCCTTGTCTTGTGTACATGTTATAGTCAGTTGTTAGAGCCTTGTCTTGTGTACATGTTATAGTCAGTTGTTAGAGCCTTGTCTTGTGTACATGTTATAGTCAGTTGTTAGAGCCTTGTCTTGTGTACATGTTATAGTCAGTTGTTAGAGCCTTGTCTTGTGTACATGTTATAATCAGTTGTTAGAGCCTTATCTTGTGTACATGTTATAGTCAGTTGTTAGAGCCTTGTCTTGTGTACATGTTATAATCAGTTGTTAGAGCCTTATCTTGTGTACATGTTATAGTCAGTTGTTAGAGCCTTGTCTTGTGTACATGTTATAGTCAGTTGTTAGAGCCTTGTCTTTTGTACATGTTATAGTCAGCTGTTAGAGCCTTGTCTTGTGTACATGTTATAGTCAGTTGTTAGAGTCTTGTCTTGTGTACATGCTATAGTCAGTTGTTAGAGCCTGATTAAGTCAATAATATTTTGTTACTGTATATATGTACCAACTCTAAATTTAATAAATCAAATTTACTTTACTTTTGAAATTTAAAACACAATATAAAAAAAAAATCTCACACTTTACCTGTAATTAGATATAAATTTCATCTTTAAATTTCAAGAAACAATTAGTGAAAATGGCACCAAAGACCATATAAAGTGAATGTTAAAAGTTTTAAGGCAGGATTTGGTTCTGACATTTTCTACTTTAGCTTCATCACTAACTTAATATAATCTAATCAATGAAACATAACCTGTTTTGTTCATATTAGACAGGTTAAATTTCAGAATGTATGATTTTAATTTATTCAGGGTTTCACTGTCAATAGAAACAAAGTAAACCATTAAATTCTTAATCCCATTAATTATAATCTGATATCCTGTTTTAGACAAAACAATAGATATGTCATGAATTAACCTCTGATAAACCTTCTCCTAAATATAATGACCCACATCCATAGTCTAATAGTAAGCATGCTTCCCTCACGTGTGGTAGATTGTGGGTTTGAGTCGGGTCACACCAAAGAGTTGCAAAATTGGTATTTGCTGCTTCTCTGATAAGCACACAAAATAAACATGATTAAGACGTAAGAGAAGACTGGTTGGCTCAAGAGTCAGGTATGGAGTGACATATCTACCTGCAGATTGTTGTATCAGTCAGATAAAAATCCAACTAAGCATCTTCATCTACTATAAAGTGGATCATCTACTATAAAGTGGATCATCTACTATAAAGTGGATCATCTACTATAAAGTGCATCATCTACTATAAAGTGGATCATCTACTATAAAGTGGATCATCTACTATAAAGTGGATCGTCTACTATAAAGTGCATCATCTACTATAAAGTGGATCATCTACTATAAAGTGGATCATCATATCATTGAAATGTAATTTGTTCTCATCATCATAAGCTTAAAAATTGCTTATTCTATTGTTAAACACTCACTTACTCCTAAAATAATGTCATGATCAATGCTTGGCTCATACTGATTTTCCTCTCAGGAAAAGAAATCCTCTTGTGTAGGCTTACTCTACTTTTTTCTGAGGTATAAAGTGAGTGATTGAGTGTTTGTTGTTTAACACCAAGTGAGTGTAGGTTTACTTTATTTACTTCTGAGGTATAAAGTGAGTGAGTGATTGAGTGTTTGTTGTTTAACACCAAGTGAGTGTAGGCTTACTCTACTTTTTTCTGAGGTATAAAGTGAGTCATTGAGTGTTTGTTGTTTAACACCAAGTGAGTGTAGGTTTACTTTATTTTCTTCTGAGGTATAAAGTGAGTGAGTGATTGAGTGTTTGTTGTTTAACATCAAGTGAGTGTAGGTTTACTTTATTTTCTTCTGAGGTATAAAGTGAGTCATTGAGTGTTTGTTGTTTAACACCAAGTGAGTGTAGGTTTACTTTACTTACTTCTGAGGTATAAAGTGAGTGATTGAGTGTTTGTTGTTTAACACCAAGTGAGTGTAGGTTTACTTTATTTTCTTCTGAGGTATAAAGTGAGTGAGTGATTGAGTGTCTGTTGTTTAACACCAAGTGAGTGTAGGTTTACTTTATTTTCTTCTGAGGTATAAAGTGAGTCATTGAGTGTTTGTTGTTTAACACCAAGTGAGTGTAGGTTTACTTTACTTACTTCTGAGGTATAAAGTGAGTCATTGAGTGTTTGTTGTTTAACACCAAGTGAGTGTAGGTTTACTTTATTTACTTCTGAGGTATAAAGTGAGTGAGTGATTGAGTGTTTGTTGTTTAACACCAAGTGAGTGTAGGTTTACTTTACTTACTTCTGAGGTATAAAGTGAGTCATTGAGTGTTTGTTGTTTAACACCAAGTGAGTGTAGGTTTACTTTATTTTCTTCTGAGGTATAAAGTGAGTCATTGAGTGTTTGTTGTTTAACACCAAGTGAGTGTAGGTTTACTTTACTTACTTCTGAGGTATAAAGTGAGTCATTGAGTGTTTGTTGTTTAACACCAAGTGAGTGTAGGTTTACTCTACTTACTTCTGAGGTATAAAGTGAGTCATTGAGTGTTTGTTGTTTAACACCAAGTGAGTGTAGGTTTACTTTATTTACTTCTGAGGTATAAAGTGAGTGAGTGATTGAGTGTTTGTTGTTTAACACCAAGTGAGTGTAGGTTTACTTTACTTACTTCTGAGGTATAAAGTGAGTCATTGAGTGTTTGTTGTTTAACACCAAGTGAGTGTAGGTTTACTTTACTTACTTCTGAGGTATAAAGTGAGTCATTGAGTGTTTGTTGTTTAACACCAAGTGAGTGTAGGTTTACTTTATTTTCTTCTGAGGTATAAAGTGAGTCATTGAGTGTTTGTTGTTTAACACCAAGTGAGTGTAGGTTTACTTTATTTACTTCTGAGGTATAAAGTGAGTGAGTGATTGAGTGTTTGTTGTTTAACACCAAGTGAGTGTAGGTTTACTTTACTTACTTCTGAGGTATAAAGTGAGTCATTGAGTGTCTGTTGTTTAACACCAAGTGAGTGTAGGTTTACTTTACTTACTTCTGAGGTATAAAGTGAGTCATTGAGTGTTTAACACCAAGTGAGTGTAGGTTTACTTTATTTTCTTCTGAGGTATAAAGTGAGTCATTGAGTGTTTGTTGTTTAACACCAAGTGAGTGTAGGTTTACTTTATTTACTTCTGAGGTATAAAGTGAGTGATTGAGTGTTTGTTGTTTAACACCAAGTGAGTGTAGGTTTACTTTATTTTCTTCTGAGGTATAAAGTGAGTCATTGAGTGTTTGTTGTTTAACACCAAGTGAGTGTAGGTTTACTTTATTTTCTTCTGAGGTATAAAGTGAGTGATTGAGTGTTTGTTGTTTAACACCAAGTGAGTGTAGGTTTACTTTATTTTCTTCTGAGGTATAAAGTGAGTGAGTCATTGAGTGTTTGTTTTTTAACACACACCAAGTGAGTGTAGGTTTACTTTATTTTCTTCTGAGGTATAAAGTGAGTGATTGAGTGTCTGTTGTTTAACACCAAGTGAGTGTAGGTTTACTTTACTTACTTCTGAGGTATAAAGTGAGTGAGTGTTTGTTGTTTAACACCAAGTGAGTGTAGGTTTACTTTACTTACTTCTGAGGTATAAAGTGAGTGATTGAGTGTCTGTTGTTTAACACCAAGTGAGTGTAGGTTTACTTTACTTACTTCTGAGGTATAAAGTGAGTGATTGAGTGTCTGTTGTTTAACACCAAGTGAGTGTATGTTTACTTTACTTACTTCTGAGGTATAAAGTGAGTCATTGAGTGTTTGTTGTTTAACACCAAGTGAGTGTAGGTTTACTTTATTTTCTTCTGAGGTATAAAGTGAGTGAGTGATTGAGTGTCTGTTGTTTAACACCAAGTGAGTGTAGGTTTACTTTACTTACTTCTGAGGTATAAAGTGAGTCATTGAGTGTTTGTTGTTTAACACCAAGTGAGTGTAGGTTTACTTTATTTTCTTCTGAGGTATAAAGTGAGTGATTGAGTGTTTGTTGTTTAACACCAAGTGAGTGTATGTTTACTTTACTTACTTCTGAGGTATAAAGTGAGTCATTGAGTGTTTGTTGTTTAACACCAAGTGAGTGTAGGTTTACTTTATTTTCTTCTGAGGTATAAAGTGAGTGAGTGATTGAGTGTCTGTTGTTTAACACCAAGTGAGTGTAGGTTTACTTTACTTACTTCTGAGGTATAAAGTGAGTCATTGAGTGTTTGTTGTTTAACACCAAGTGAGTGTAGGTTTACTTTACTTACTTCTGAGGTATAAAGTGAGTCATTGAGTGTTTGTTGTTTAACACCAAGTGAGTGTAGGTTTACTTTATTTTCTTCTGAGGTATAAAGTGAGTGAGTGATTGAGTGTCTGTTGTTTAACACCAAGTGAGTGTAGGTTTACTTTACTTACTTCTGAGGTATAAAGTGAGTCATTGAGTGTTTGTTGTTTAACACCAAGTGAGTGTAGGTTTACTTTACTTACTTCTGAGGTATAAAGTGAGTCATTGAGTGTTTGTTGTTTAACACCAAGTGAACAATTTTTCATGAGAAAGAAATATTTACCATGCAAGTTACATTTAGATAAGAAGATGATATCTGTGTTGTACTTGACCAACACTCTTGGAAGGAATTTTCATAGTGCTAGCTCACTGAAACAATAATCCACAGCTATCCATATATATCTCTATTGTGTCACATTATAATCCACACAACGAGAGCAAATTAAACCAGTCTTTGTTCCTAATCCTTCAATTTCATAGTCTTCGGTTTGATCAGACATAGGCTCCAAGCCATGATCTACTGTACAAAATGTGAAGTATGAGTTTATTTATTATGTGTCAAACATGAAAATGGAGATATTGTGTAAGCACAAATCAGACATCAGTGTCATGTCCTCAAAAAATAACTTTTTATTGTACTGATAAAGTTATCTTGGTGTTAAACAACCACACACTCACAAATATATTATATCTTTCCACAGAGATATACATGTATTATATAAGATGAAGTAAATATTCAATATGCAGTTAGGTCGAGTTGTCAAAATTTAGTGTTTAAATTTTTATTTTAAATAAGATTGACTTTAGAACATGCAAACTAAATACAATTAAACAACAAATTATAAATAAAAACTATCTACAAACTACAAACTACAAACAAATATATGGTGCCTCTCACTGTGTACATATACTTTGTGATTATTCAAACAGCATTTTTAATATAAAAAAAACATACTTTTCACAGATCTCTAAATGATTTCAGAGATTGTTTGTAGTCAGAATCAAAGAACCAATACAATACAATAACCAATGGTAAAGGGAAGAATCTATAAGGTGTGGAGTAGGTCCTGTAAAACAGGTAGAATCATGTGAATCACAAACCTATACTTCTAAATGGGACACGAGTAGCCTGTGCTATGACAGTAATGTTTAAACACAACTTAACAGCTGATTTTAATAAGATTGTAATTTTGGTGATTTTGAATGAATTGTCAAAAATAAATATACCGAAATTTAAATATATTGCAAAAAAATAATTTGCTTTTCTTATGGTTTTAAAGTAGTGTAGCAAAGATACTCAATTTTTCAATGTCTTCCCTTTTAACCAATATAAAAGTGGTTTTTTTCTCCAAAATAACAAGATGAACTGTGAGCTAATGCTCACTTATGATACCCCTGCTCTTTGGCAAACAGGAAGTAGGAATCTGATGGGTCCAAAAACGCTTCCCACGATATGGGGTACCTATATGAAGCTTGTGACCAAATATCAGATCTCTGCCATCAACAGTTAATGAGAAAAGTGCAACGAAAAATATCTTGGACGGACGGAAGGACGGACAGAGGTAAAACAGTATACCCCCCTCTCCCTTCGAGGAGCGGGGGTATAATAAAATTTGTGTAATACGTGTACTTTGTTATGGGTGACATAACTATAATTGTACATTAAAACTGAATTCAAGTATCCAATAATTAACTCCTCTAAACATCTGACATTATCTTCTCGTACAATTTCTATTCACAATTACTGATTCATAAATAATTTTCACCTGTTAATTCACTACATCAAACAATTACAATCATACAGTACATGTAATTAAAGAGATTGACAGTAAATATGGTAAAATGTATTTCAATTATATATTTTTAAGCCAAAGATATACAGTATAAAAATAGAATTTAATAACATGCAATACTAACCTTTTCTGTAGCTACAGATGCAAATTTAGTGGCTCCTAGGGCAAATGTTGACCATCCCTTAAATAAATATACTTTATGAAAATAGCAGCTTGAAAGAAGTGTTATATTAACGTAAATTACTAAGAGGATTGTGGGGCTACTGTGCCCATGTTTGTAAATTTATATTTAACTATAATCAGGAGGTTGATTACCTCCCATGGTGAGGTATATTTGATACAACATTGTCAGTTAACTATCCTCATTCCTCGTCGATCACCCATTAAGTAAATTCATTTGAAAACTTTTTTTACTCATGAATAATTCATGAGCCTATTTCATCGGTCGACTCACGAAATACTTAAGGCAATATCAACAAAAGATTGTATATTTTCTAATCTGCTCACTCTGGCCAATAGGAAATAGGAAAATTTCAGTGTTGTGATGTTGCTATGGATACTACTAAATATAGGTCAGTTACAGAACAAAGACAAATACGACAGTTTTCATATGAATTGTTTCACTGGTGATAGAGGAGGAACGAGCATAATCCCCCGTAAGTTCCCAAACGTTGCCCAAGGAAATGACAATTTCTACATAATAAAATGTACCATAATTTATTTAGGATTAGGGTTATAGTGCTTAACGCCACGTTCAACAATATTTCAGCTATATCTTGGCGGTCACTTTTATTGGTGGAGGAAACCAGAGTACCTGGAGAAAACCACTGATCTACCACAAGTTACTGAAACTTTATCACAAAATGTTGCATCAAGTGGGATTCGAACTCACAACATTAGTGGTGATAGGCACTGATTGCATAGGTAGTTGTAAATATAACTACCATACGATCACGACTACAACTTATTTATATATACACTGTAGATTTGTTGACTAACATTATATTTCAATTCAATTTCTATTGGCTAACTATTATAACATTATATTTTAATTCAATTTCTATTGGCTAACTATTATAACATTATATTCTAATTCAATTTCTATTGGCTAACTATTATAACATTATATCTTAATTCAATTTCTATTGGCTAACTATTATAACATTATATTTTAATTCAATTTCTATTGGTTAACTATTATAACATTATATTTTAATTCAATTTCTATTGGTTAACTATTATAACATTAAATTTTAATTCAATTTCTATTGGCTAACTATTATAACATTATATTTTAATTCAATTTCTATTGGCTAACTATTATAACATTATATTTTAATTCAATTTCTATTGGCTAACTATTATAACATTATATTTTAATTCAATTTCTATTGGCTAACTATTATAACATTATATTTTAATTCAATTTCTATTGGCAAACTATTATAACATTATATTTTAATTCAATTTCTATTGGCTAACTATTATAACATTATATTTTAATTCAATTTCTATTGGCTAACTATTATAACATTATATTTTAATTCAATTTCTATTGGCTAACTATTATAACTGCTGTATTGATGTATGATTTAAAACTTACATCATACAATATCTAGTCAATAAATACTTACAGAACTCAAGAATGACATAGTATTTTCTCTAGTCAATAAATACTTACAGAACTCAAGTTCTCTAGTCAAGAAATACTTACAGAACTCAAGGATGACATAGTATTTTCTCTAGTCAATAAATACTTACAGAACTCAAGGATGACATAGTATTTTCTCTAGTCAATAAATACTTACAGAACTCAAGGATGACATAGTATTTTCAAAGAAGTCATCATCTTTTTTCTCAGGCATTGGTGTACTTCCAAATCCAACATACTTGCCACCTTGGCTTGGTGGTAAATGTCTATTTATAAATATAGAAAGAAAAAACATCAAAACATTTTTCAAGTTTGCTAGAAATATATATGTTTTTTTTTTTGCTTAGAAAACATGCAATAGTTTTTCATTGTATATTATTGACAAAAGAGTGACAGTTATTGCTGAAGGAAAACCTGAAGAGTAATAAAGGATTGACTGATGAAACCCATGTCTTAGGGTATGGGTAGCTATCTGGAAACATTAAAACTTGAGGTGATTATTAGGGCAGGAACCCTAACCACTCTGTCACCCAGCCCCCCTGTATTCTTTACTTTATATTATGATAAATTTATCATTTATTCGTGCTTATGTTTTAAGAACTATTAAATATGCTATATTTATTTCAGAGAAAATGAACAAAATAACACATTTTAACAAAAACAAAATTAGGTGTCAATATAGTTTTCCCACTTTCTCAAATATATAAATCTTAATGACACATAAATCAGTTTGAAAAAAACCATTCCACATAAAATAAACATAACATTATTCCACTTTACAGCAGGAAACTGGCATCAATACAATCAATAATTGACATCTTTATTGTTTATCTGGTGACCTGGTTACAGGATATGATCAGATACACAATCAATGGGAGACAAATCAAACATAAATAAGAATATGTTTTTAAAAATAAGATATGTGAATAATGTGATCTTGATCTCATCACATATTGGGCATTAATAAAACAGTATATTAATTAGATTTGTTAATTTTAAGTATTCACAAGAACACTGACAGGGTCATTAAGGGGCCAGACTGCAGAATTTTTGAGTCACATGAAGAATCATATGTCAACAAACAAAAGATCGTCTTAACTTATTATTGTATAAGGTTTTCACTTATAATCTCTATTTATTATAGATCTTTGAAAAATATATGCACATCTACAAATGCTGATACGCAATGTAGTGTCATTCTAATCCAAAAGAAACTACAGGAGAACTAGTATTCACAAATCACATACCTTATATGATGTATAACTGTCTTTGATATAAAGGGCCATGACTGACTAACATTTTATTTCTTCACAAAAGAAAATATGCATATCTACACATGATGGGAACAGGACAAAAGCCCCCCCGGACAAAAAGCCTCCTGAGAAAAAGCCCTCCAATAATGAAATAATCATACAAAGAGCACTTCGCTTTGTATACGATGACTACACCAGTTCATATATCAACCTTCTTGAAAAAGCTCTAGTGCCCTCCTTACAGATCAGACGTATTAGGACAATGGCCTTGGAGACATATAAAATCGTTAACAAATTAGCTCCTGTATGCCTTCATGATTTGGTTAATGTGAAGAATTCTAAATATGTTTCAGGTATTCGAACATATTAGATGTACCTCAAGTTAGAACTACAAGGTATGGCAAAAAATCATTCATGTTTGCAGCTGCAACTCTGTGGAACGACCTTCCGAACCATTTCAGAACTGAAAACAGTTTCAGCCACTTTAAAAGTTTGATTCAGTCCTGGAATGGCTCAGTATGTCGTTGTTCTGCATGCAGATAACATATTCAGCTTTCTGTTTTATTTCTAGTGCTTTTTCCAAGTTTTAATGCTGCTTAGTTATTTTATGTTTGCTTGATATTGCTTCAGCATGTTTTAGTGTGTCTTTTATTTTTGTGCTTTTTATGTTGCATTTGCTAACTGTATGTGCTTTATATGTGTGTTTATGTGATTATGTTAATATTTGTATGTATCTTGTGCTACTATATATGTATATTCGGTAAAAAGCTCCCGAGAGCTTGTGTTTATTGTTATTCAAAAACCGAATTCAAATAAAGTTTTCTCATCTCATTCTCATCTCATACAATCTTATTACATTTGTTTTTTTATTGATGGTGATATTAAAAGATATTTTAAAGAATTAATACAAAAAATAAAATACTTTAAAAACATATTTTTCCACATTTTGTTTATTGTTATGTTCATTTATAAAGTATTAATAAAAAAAAACTGCTTAATTCCTTAAACTGAAATTAATCAGGTAAATTTAATCAGGAATTGTTTTTTTATTGATAAACAATAATTGCCTTTTCAACTTTGAAGTTCTTAAAAGTAATGAAATAAATGAGTTATTTGCCTTCTTCGTTTTTTTATATACATGTACTATGATTTTTTTAAAGATAAAACAACTTTGTTTTTGTTGTTACTTTCTTTGATGAGGGTTATCATAATTCTTAAACAAATACTTCAATTGTTTATGATATCTTCACGTTCCAAAAATAAATGAATTAACATAGAGGTAAAAAAAAGTCTTGAATCATGTTATAAAATATAAAAAAAAATATCCAAACATTTATAAACAAAGACACAGAAAAAAATATATATGAAACAAAAAACATTAATTTATACTTTTTTTATTATTGGGGGGCTTTTGTCTGGGGGGCTTTTGTCTGGGGTGCTTTTGTCCTAGACCCACACATGATGATAAACAGCTATGTAAACTTTTATTTAAATTAAAGATAAACTGAAGGAGATTCAGTGTCTCAAACAAATTGAGGACACTCAGTGTGAAATTTATAGGGATTCTGAATCTGATGATCTTTAGTGTTTATTGACCTAAACACAATATGAGTGAGTGACTGTTGTTTAATGCCAAGTGAGTGACTGTTGTTTAATGCCAAGTGAGTGACTGTTGTTTAATGCCAAGTGAATGACTGTTGTTTAATGCCAAGTGAGTGACTGTTGTTTAATGCCAAGTGAGTGACTGTTGTTTAATGCCAAGTGAGTGACCGTTGTTTAATGCCAAGTGAGTGACTGTTGTTTAATGCCAAGTGAGTAACTGTTGTTTAATGCCAAGTGAGTGACTGTTGTTTAATGCCAAGTGAGTGACTGTTGTTTAATGCCAAGTGAGTGACTGTTGTTTAATGCCAAGTGAGTGACTGTTGTTTAATGCCAAGTGAGTGACTGTTGTTTAATGCCAAGTGAATGACTGTTGTTTAATGCCAAGTGAGTGACTGTTGTTTAATGCCAAGTGAACGACTGTTGTTTAATGCCAAGTGAGTAACTGTTGTTTAATGCCAAGTGAGTGACTGTTGTTTAATGCCAAGTGAGTGACTGTTGTTTAATGCCAAGTGAGTGACTGTTGTTTAATGCCAAGTGAGTGACTGTTGTTTAATGCCAAGTGAATGATTGTTGTTTAATGCCAAGTGAATGACTGTTGTTTAATGCCAAGTGAATGACTGTTGTTTAATGCCAAGTGAGTGACTGTTGTTTAATGCCAAGTGAACGATTGTTGTTTAATGCCAAGTGAGTGACTGTTGTTTAATGCCAAGTGAACGACTGTTGTTTAATGCCAAGTGAGTGACTGTTGTTTAATGCCAAGTGAACGACTGTTGTTTAATGCCAAGTGAGTGACTGTTGCTTAATGTCAAGTGAATGACTGTTGTTTAATGCCAAGTGAGTGACTGTTGTTTAATGCCAAGTGAATGACTGTTGTTTAATGCCAAGTGAGTGACTGTTGTTTAATGCCAAGTGAATGACTGTTGTTTAATGCCAAGTGAACGACTGTTGTTTAATGCCAAGTGAATGACTGTTGTTTAATGCCAAGTGAGTGACTGTTGTTTAATGCCAAGTGAATGACTGTTGTTTAATGCCAAGTGAGTGACCGTTGTTTAATGCCAAGTGAATGACTGTTGTTTAATGCCAAGTGAATGACTGTTGTTTAATGCCAAGTGAGTGACTGTTGTTTAATGCCAAGTGAATGACTGTTGTTTAATGCCAAGTGAGTGACTGTTGTTTAATGCCAAGTGAGTGACTGTTGTTTAATGCCAAGTGAATGACTGTTGTTTAATGCCAAGTGAGTGACTGTTGTTTAATGCCAAGTGAATGACTGTTGTTTAATGCCAAGTGAGTGACTGTTGTTTAATGCCAAGTGAATGACTGTTGTTTCATGCCAAGTGAACGACTGTTGTTTAATGCCAAGTGAATGACTGTTGTTTAATGCCAAGTGAGTGACTGTTGTTTAATGCCAAGTGAATGACTGTTGTTTAATGCCAAGTGAGTGACTGTTGTTTAATGCCAAGTGAATGACTGTTGTTTAATGCCAAGTGAATGACTGTTGTTTAATGCCAAGTGAGTGACTGTTGTTTAATGCCAAGTGAATGACTGTTGTTTAATGCCAAGTGAGTGACTGTTGTTTAATGCCAAGTGAGTGACTGTTGTTTAATGCCAAGTGAGCTCCAGCTATAATTGATGAGACAATGATGATGTCTACTTTGTACTAGACCAACATGCTAAGATGGGTTTTTATAGTGCTAGACCACTTTGTACTAGACCAACATGCTGAGATGGGTTTTTATAGTGCTAGACCACTTTGTACTAGACCAACACGCTAAGATGGGTTTTTATAGTGCTAGACCACTTTGTACTAGACCAACACGTTAAGATGGGTTTTTATAGTGCTAGACCACTTTGTACTAGACCAACACGTTAAGATGGGTTTTTATAGTGCTAGACCACTTTGTACTAGACCAACACGTTAAGATGGGTTTTTATAGTGCTAGACCACTTTGTACTAGACCAACACGTTAAGATGGGTTTTTATAGTGCTAGACCACTTTGTACTAGACCAACACGTTAAGATGGGTTTTTATAGTGCTAGACCACTTTGTACTAGACCAACACGTTAAGATGGGTTTTTATAGTGCTAGACCACTTTGTACTAGACCAACACACTAAGATGGGTTTTTATAGTGCTAGACCACTTTGTACTAGACCAACACGCTAAGATGGGTTTTTATAGTGTTAGCTCATTGAAACAGTCTTCGGGTAGACATGGCGCTCCACTCCGACACATTATCCTGATTCTGATCCAACCAGTCGTTGCATCTACTCTTTAATACTGCATGCTTAGTGCAGAAGCAACAAATATCAATTTTAAAGTCTATGGTTTGACCCATTACACCATTGATGCAGTTTAAACACAATATAAACACCAGCCTTCATGACAAAACATTCAAAACACCACAACAAGCTATTATTCATTAGGAGCTGTTCTCTGAGTGTGTTTGGTTTTTAATAACTCCAGATTTATTTGATTTGTTATAATATGACCTTTAACGTAACCCTATACATGATGTCATTGGGTGTTAATGTATAACTAACAAAAAATACCATAAACATCAAATTTTAATTAGATTAATGGAGCCCCCAAAACAAATGATTTATTCTGTATGACCCAAAAAACAATTCCAATGTCTATTAAGTTAAACTTACTCAGGTCTACTGGCATTCTCATCCTGCATTCTGGAGAAAAAATCTTCTTTTTGTTTCTTAAATTCAGTACTGAAATTGAAAAATATTTAAAAGATCAACATTAAATATTACCTTTTTTAAGTAAATTAAAAAAAAACTAGTTTCTTGATAATAAATTTAATTGATATGAGTCTAAGACTGTACAAAGGAAAGAATGAAATCAAATGTAGGAATGTTTGTTTAAAAATGTAGAAATGTTTGTTTAAAATCTTTAAATAATAATCTGGATCTTTGAAGACTCACAAAGATATTATAATTATAACTGGAATTGAATTGGGCGAACTTGCACATCATATGAATCCATCTTAATTTTCTTTTTCTTTCTGTTTGTGAATATTCATCATTGATTCGTCATTAGTGCTATATATAGTAATTGCATGGCTTTTATGTACTTCTTTAATGTAATAAATTGTAATATGGAGAAGACTTCATAAGTTTGCTTAACTTATGTCTATCCATTTTGTCTATTAAATTGGCAAATAAAATATGTCTAAACTAAAACTGACCATAATAAGTTAAAGTACATCATAATATTAAGTGATTGGCATTAAAACAATATTACATTCATTAAAATACAAATGTAACATTTATCTGTCAGTAGTTAAAGAGTATCACTGCAGGCTAGATGGTCTAGATGGTTTTTATATGAATTGATCCATGGGTGACACAAGGGTAAATCAACTGTTGGCTACCGATGATGGTTAGATGAAGAACAGAAATAAAAGCCCTATCTCTGTAACGCTTAATTTTACCTGGGTTTCAGACATATTTGTAATCGTTAAATATTATTAAGATCATTTAACATCAGTCATCATTAAAAAATAGTTGATTTGCTATTTACCAGACTTAAAATTCGATATTTTCTTTTTCATCAAAATTGGAAAAAAAAATGCTAAAAATTGCTTTTCTTTTGGTAACTACAGATATTTGTGGGCTGGGTGGGAAGCAGCAAATCATCGGTGACCAATATTTTATGGATGGCCCTACCTCTCAAAAGCTGTTCCATCTTGGTAACTATCAGCGTTGTCATCAGTATATGTTGAGGTATTAAAGTTTGTTGCTGAACTTTTACTAAAGCTATTAGATGTTTTCAGACCAGCTGTAGGTTTAAAAGGAACATAGTTTCTAGCAGATGATGTTTCTATACTCCATGGCTTCCCCTCTGCTTCTGCAGATATCTGTAAAAAAAACCAAGATGTTGCACGCTACGTCGTGCTAAGAATACCCCCACTCGTTCATTTGTGTCAAATTTGTATATATCTCAAGTCTCATTACCAGAAAATGCTGTAAAAACATGAAAAATTCTTAAGTCACACGGTAAACAGGAAGTAGATGTGCAGTAAACCTGGAAAGGGGAGACACGGTACAAGTCACCATGCCAAAGTCACATATCAAATATAAAATCATTTCTTCCAGTAGAAGCTGAGATATCTGTTACGAAAGTTTTCATTACGGCAAACATGAAAAATTCTAAGTCACACGGTAAACTGAAAGAAGATGTGCAGTAAGCCTGGAAAAGGGAGACATGGTACAAGTCACCATGCCAAAGCCATATATCAAATATAAAATCATTTCTTCCAGTAGAAGCTGAGATATCTGTTACGAAAATTTGTATTATGGTAAACATGAAAAATTCTAAGTCACACGGTAAACAGGAAGTAGATGTGCAGTAAACCTGGAAAGGAGAGACACTGTACAGGTCACCATGCCAAAGTTACATATCAAATATAAAATCATTTCTTCCAGTAGAAGCCGAGATATCTGTTACGAAAGTTTCCATTACGGCAAACATGAAAAATTCTAAGTCGTGCGGTAAACAGGAAGTAGATGTGCTGTAAGCCTGGAAAGGGGAGACATGGTACAAGTCACCATGCCAAAGCCATATATCAAATAAAAAATCATTTCTTCCAGTAGAAGCTGAGATATCTGTTACGAAAGTTTTCATTACGGCAAACATGAAAAATTCTAAGTCACACGGTAAACTGAAAGAAGATGTGCGGTAAGCCTGGAAAAGGGAGACATGGTACAAGTCACCATGCCAAAGCCATATATCAAATATAAAATCATTTCTTCCAGTAGAAGCTGAGATATCTGTTACGAAAATATTTATTATGGTAAACATGAAAAATTCTAAGTCACACAGTAAACAGGAAGTAGATGTGCAGTAAGCCTGGAAAGGAGAGACACTGTACAGGTCACCATGCCAAAGTCACATATCAAATATAAAATCATTTCTTCCAGTAGAAGCTGAGATATCTGTTACGAAAGTTTTCATTACGGCAAACATGAAAAATTCTAAGTCGCGCGGTAAACAGGAAGTAGATGTGCAGTAAACCTGGAAAGGGGAGACACGGTACAAGTCACCATGCCAAAGCCATATATCAAATCATTTCTTCCAGTAGAAGCTGAGATATCTGTTACGAAAGTGTGAACGGATGGACGGATAGACAAAGTGATTGCAATATAGCCCCTCTCTATGAGTGGGGGTATAATATGAAATCTGTTTAAGAAATACAATGCTTACCAAATCTAATTAAACATTTTTATCCTGAGTCCAGGGCTAACGATCTTTAGTTTTATGTGTTTGCTTTGTAGATCGTTGTTTGTCCTTTTGTACTTTTTCTTTTGGCCATTGAGCTGTCTGTTCTTCTTCGATATACGAATTCTAATTACCTCCCTTTGCCAAAGTTTGGTATCTTCAAACTCTTCAAACCAAGCCTTTTTTCTCCTGAAATAGCCCTTACATTGTGTCAAAAGTAGAAAGAAGTCACTGAGTTCATATTCAAATGTTGATTGTTATTTGACTTTTTCTGGATGACATAGCCCACATTTTACATGTCTTGCTATTAGACTTTTTCTGGATGACATAGCCCACATTTTACATGTCTTGCTATTTGAATTTTTCTGGATGACATAGTCCACATTTTACATGTCTTGCTATTTGACTTTTTCTGAATGACATAGTTCACATTTTACATGTCTTGTTATTTGACTTTTTCTGGATGACATAGCCCACATTTTACATGTCTTGCTATTTGACTTTTTCTGGATGACATAGCCCACATTTTACATGTCTTGCTATTTGACTTTTCTGGATGACATAGCCCACATTTTACATGTCTTGCTATTTGACTTTTTCTGGATGACATAGTCCACATTTTACATGTCTTGCTATTTGACTTTTTCTGGATGATATAGTCCACATTTTACATGTCTTCCTATATGAAGGTTCTAATTTTATTTGTCTTGTTAATAAATTCAATATAATCATTTTCATGGCAAAGTAATGAGACGTAACAAGGCAATCAACAATATCTTCAATTTTTATTGTATATTTGTTAATTATTCTCTAGCGGTCTAAACATATTACCTATCTTGATAATAGATGTCAGTACATGTAATCTTAAAATAAATAGTTGTAACATATAAATGTTGACTTACTGTATCTCAGTACATTGCAGCAGCTTTAGAATTGTATAAATGTTGACTTACCTTATCTCGGTACAGTGCGGCAGCTTTAGAATTGTATTTATCTATTAGACTCATTCCTGGATCATAATCTGATTGAGAATTGAAGAATGCTTTAGCATTTCTGTTTCCCCCAACTTTCATCTTCTCTAACTCTGTTTCTTTCCATTTGTCCATTGAGACAGATCGTACAAAACTAAAAAAAAAAGGAAGAATGCTCAATTTTCTTTCTGAACTTTAAAAGGCCATAAATTGTTAAGATTACAGTATTCGTTCCTTGCTAAAACTATGGTAAGAATGTACCAAATATATTTCCAAACATCAGTAAATGTCCTGGTACCATACTAACAGGGTCTATTTGTTAAAAATCACTTTTGACTGGAGATTTTTCACAGTTTACCACTGACAATGTGGATGAAAACCTGCAATTTACATTCTGTATATTGTATAAAAATACACTGACAGGTTCTTTAATCTGGCATATCTATAAAAACAACAACACCAGCAATCACAGTGGTAACAGTATTCCCCAGTGGTAACAGTATTCCACAGTGGTAACAGTATTCCACAGTGGTAACAGTATTCCACAATGGTAACAGTATTCCACAGTGGTAACAGTATTCCCCAGTGGTAACAGTATTCCACAGTGGTAACAGTATTCCACAGTGGTAACAGTATTCCACAGTGGTACATGTAACAGCATTCCACAGTGGTTCACTGGTGTTAGACTAGTGTTATCTAACAAATATACCTTGTCAGTACTTTAGTGGTAATAGACAACGATTGCAGAGGTAGTTATAAATCCAATTTACTACCATAAGATCACGACCATGACAGCCCCTGCAGTGATATGAATTGAAGCAAACCAAAACAGCTCCTTAAATATACAACATGCAACAAAAATCTTGGTAATATATGTTTTAAATATACAACATGCAACAAAAATCATGGTAATATATGTTTTCATTGTTTACGATTGACACGTTAATTCATTTATAACTGGTTTATACGGTATCAATTAAAATTAAGAACGATTTCTCTTAATATACATTTGTATGTTTGACATGAAAGTTAATTAACCAAAAATCTAGATTATTACCTTAAATGAACCCCTAATCCTCTGTGTTTCCCAGAACATTCTAAACATATCCATATACCATAGGTAACACTGACCCATTGTGGATTGTGACCTCCACATTCAAAACAAGTCTACAAAAATAAATGTCAAATATTAATGTGATGCATATTCATTGTTATTTTTAAATTGGTACTTCAAATCTCAGAGTAAAATATTAGTGTAAATAAATATCAACCAAACAATATCTCATAGAGAGAAAGATTGGGTTAATATTTCATTGGACAAACAATCTATATATATACAAAATTTGAATGAAATAAGAGTTGTGGGCAGAATATCATAAATTTTAGCTAAGCAACAATAACACTCATACTATGATTCCCAATTGACATTTTAAACAGTTCCAGTTCGAATGGAACACTTTTTTTATTGGAAAAAGTGCATTTACAGACGATGGTCGCAAAGTGATGACCTGATCTTTTGGTCAGGCAAGTAATGCTTTTTAAATTACAATTTTGGAGACCTAAATATTTTAAAAAAAAAGTCTCTTAGCAAATAGCAACGCAAAATATAACTCAATGACGAATATTTGCATACATGTAAATACAGGGACTTAATTGATTTGTTCATAATTTTTATTATATAGATAGGTGTGATTTATGGGGATTTATTCATGAAATAAATTCTGGTATCTCAAATGTGAGATATCAGTTTTTACACAACAATAAATGTTTTATCGGTTACGTCCCTTGTGTTAGTGAATACACACACGATTGTAAACTGAAACAATTAAACTGATGAAAATAAAGTAGTAGCACTTTAATAAATCATTTGAATTGTTTCGTTTTATTTATACATTAAATCAAACACTTGTTTATTCTAAACCTAAATTAGGTAATCATTTCACTAGCATTTAACACAAATCACACAAATTAAACTTCCATGAAATGTTGTTGATCACTTTGTCACATAAACAACATCGACGTCATATGACGACTTCCAGTTTAAAACGTAAAGATCATGCGTTCTTTGGCGTGGTGTACGCTTCAATTTTGATAAAATTTAAATAAAATAAGTCTGCAAGCCGCAAGGTAGGCATTTTAATTATTTTTGTGTATTGATGTAGGATTTCATTTAAATTTCCAACTTTTTTCATCGAAGCTGTAACACTTGTTGACATGTGCAGCCATGTTGTTTACACACTATCATTGCTCGTAGATTCATACATGTGGAATGAAATATACAAATATAGAAAATAATATATAAGAAATTTTGGAAGTCTAAATAAACATCATACATTTTGAATATCGAAATAAGACCACTCAGTGTGTCGGAGCAGCACTCATGACCGAATATGAACAAGCTCCATCCACTCATTTAATCCTTATGCGTACTTCGGTCACTTGTGGTCTTATTTTGATATTCAAAATCTACGATTAGTTATACTATATTTATTTCAATGTTGATTATCTTTTTACAAGAACTAATTCAAGGTTATTTTAATACTGTTGGTCAATCACATCTAAACTATTATTACCAACAGTTCTTTTGAAAATTCTACTTAATCATTGTTAAATATTAGAACAAGATAAAATCATTGTGTTTATGGAGAAAATATTAAAACAAAATAATCACTAATCATCTACTAATACTCAACAATGTGTTTAAAATTGAAAGTATTTAAGAGATTAAGAATGACGCTTCGTAGTTGCAGGATTTAAAAATAACTCTAATTATAAACAGGAAATACCCTAATCTTCATAATGTATAAATATTTATGGGGTCAAACCTGCTGTAGGTTACATTGTTATATGGATGAACTGGTTTGGGTGAAAGAACATCCTGAAACATTCCTAACTCAATAGAAAGCGCTGGAACCATAGAAATGGTATAAATGAAAGAAAAAGACCATTAGAGCTATGCATGACCACAGAAAAAAGGACCATACGAGTTCTCTCATCTCCACTGACACACTATGTCACTAAATTCTTATATGTGCAGGAAAGTAAGGTAGTTCACCTCTAAGTCAAACTTCTTTGCTGGCTAGTTCAAATTATTTCCAGATGTTTAATTATTTTGCATCCAAAAGATAAAGTTACGACAGACGTAACTAAATCTAAATGCGACGTCATCTGTCATCAGCAAATGTCACCTAGTGCTTTTGAAAAGGGACAAGATTTGGACCATGAAATATGCCTTTGACTCTGTATGTCCAACATAAGGACGAATTGACTTGTCTTGGTTGTTTTATTCTCATCGACACATTAATGAACAAAACAAATATAAAATAGGATTAAATTACTGTTTAATGTTCGATTGAAAACATGTCATGTGCCAATTTAATACAAATAAAGATATGTTAGATTAGTTATTGTCATATATTTAGATGCGTCTGTGTTAATGGTGAATGTGTCTGTTTCAGAGGGGAAATTCATGATTTTGCTTAATAAAAACGTAGATATCAAATTTAGTGTGCACGACGCGTTTCTGGAATAACTTTCATCAGGTGCGCTCAAAATCGAAAGCCAAATAATTTAAAGTTTTGGGAGCAATAAAACCAAAGGCAAAGGGCCTAAACAAGATAGTCAAAATCGGCTAATATCACCTATGCCTGAGGGAGGAGAACCTTATATCAAATGAACATTCAAATTACTTTCAAAAGAATTTTGGGTGTTTTTTCAGATTTTTGATGTCTAAGTATCAATAAAGGATTTTCGAAAGGTCTATCATATCTACTATAAAGGCAGCGACTCTGACTTCGGCCACACGATTTACCACACTATCACACACTTCATGTTTTTAATGTTTTTTCAACTTTTAAGCATTATTTTACTCAAAATATGATGTTTTCTAGTGTAAATACTTATAATTTTCATTCTAATGCCAAAGAAATCAACATAATATCGGTAAATCTCCTGTTTCGACAGCGAGTAATGGCGTCCATGTTATTTACACACCGTGACAATCCAAAACTTTTATCGGATCATGTGTTGACTATTTTTAGATCATAGTGGGGGATGGGGGGCATTTAGTTTTCACATGGGCAAAATTTTATGGTTGTCTGATTTACGCCTGTTTCAGGCATTATTTTAAAAAACAGAAAGAAAAATCAGCACACATAACCATCATTTCAAGAAGATATAGATTATATTAAATTATAGTATAAGATCTATATCACAAAATCTTTTCCTATTATTTATAGCTATATTTTGACGTAAATTTTGTTTGACATACAGATTCATTATCATGGTTACAACATATTACAAACATCTATTAAAATTGTGTATCGTTCCATAAAAAAGTGACTCAGAGTGATTCTCATGACATGTTATTCTCACAGATGTACGAAAAACACTGAAATAAAAATTAACTTAACAACATAATTTGTGCTAATTGTGTAATATTTCTTAACGTTTAAAGTTGTATATTAATAATACAGCTTTACTGAGTGCAAATAATTAAAGTAAAGTGTTATACATGTAATGACAAATTACATGAAGTGTGTGGTAGTGGGTGGTTAGAGAATACACACTTAATCAACATAAACATTTTTTATACAATTTCTTAACTATTGAATTGAATATTCATAATTAACCAGAAATTCAAGCAGAAAATTGATATACTAGATCATATCAACTAATAAAATGAGGTGTGTGGTACTGAGCCAATGTGACAGTGATTCTCATGACATGCTATTCTCACAGACGTAAAACGGAAAACACTGAACACCATATTTTGAGCTAATTATGTTTAAATATTTCTTAACTATATTTTATCTGTATTGAGTACATTGTAGTTCCCGGAAAACGGTTTTTATACAACGGTTGAGAGAAGCGCCCGGATTTATTGGCGCTGGACTGGTCCGCTAGGGCGGTCTTGAATGCCTCAAGCCAGTCAAGGGACTTTGCGCATGCAACTGTCAACTTAGTTCCAATGAAGAAAATCCTTTCCCTTTATCGTTTAACTGAAAAAATGTCTTATTGTGCTATACATACACTACAAGGTTAAGGGACTGTTTAATATTTTCAATACAAATATAAAATTGATTTGTGAAACAAGAAAATAACACAAAATTATGTATGCCATTGGTATTGAAAGTAAAGTAAAGAAAATGCAAATTCATACACTGCTGTCATCTTTAAGCTTCAAATCTTTCAACACACGTCTTGTTCTTGGACTAGCCATTACTTCTGTTCTTAAAATTATGATGGAAACTATACGGTTTTGTCCTTATTGGTAGTTTTTACTAAAACGTGGGACAACGTTGGTTGTGAGTTGTCAATTTTTCGTCTGACATCAGCAGGTAAAGATATAAAAATACGAAAACAAGATTATTTGTGTTCATAGATCTATATATACTAGGATATATTGAATATAAAGCAAATGCATTATATATTGAAGAATACCTCTGTTCATCTGAATTCATTTTTGTTTCAAATATTTTTAACATATACGAAACTAAATCAATATTTTAGAAAATGGCGGCGCCCATGAAATTTGTATTTTTTGTTATTTTTGAAAATCTCCACTGTAAATTGACTCTGAGGTTATGATATACTAGAGTAGCAGCTGACAATGAAAAAAGATGGGAAAGTCGACGGGCAACGACCTTTTAAATTAGGTATTTTTATTTGCATTACTTGAGTATGAGATGAATTTTGTATTTATATTATAAGCTTCCCCAAATCGAAAAACTCATTATCAAATCAAATCAAATAAGTTTTATTTAAAGTCGGCAAGACACAAACAATATAGCATAAGCTCACAATGAGCTTTTGAACCGACATATGTGTGAAATCTGATATAATGAGCAGACTGCATTATTAATCTTGTTGAGATAAGACTTCCGAAGATGTTTTCTTATCTGTTATCCCAGTGTTCAAGAAAGGAGAGAAATATTTAGCTAGTAATTACAGACCAGTGTCACTAACATGCATATGCTGCAAGATCCTGGAACATATAGTAGTGTCCAACATCCTAAAACACCTAGATGAGCAAAACATACTAGTTGACTGCCAACATGGATTCCGGTCAAAGCAGAGCTGTGAGACACAACTTCTTACTCTCGCACATGAACTGGCAGATAACTTACACAATGGCATCCAGACAGATTTAGTTATTAGATTTCTCGAAAACCTTCGACAAGGTACCGCACAGAAAGCTGATGAAAATGGACAACTACAGTACACTCCAAGTGTATCAACGATCATACTCTCAGGTCGGACATATTCCTCCCAAAATGTCTGACAAATTTGAGAGTCAACACTCTCTAAGTCCAACTATTTGGTCGGACATCGTTGTAGTGGTCGGACGCGAGAGTGGATATTTAAAGATTTTTTTTACATTTCTCGAGGTGAACATGTCAAACATTTTGTGATCGATGCGTATTTGTAAGCGTACTTTCTTTCCGGTATGTAGAATGTCTGGGTACGTAAATACCCCAGTGTATTTCTACCTAGCTGCAATAATGTAGCTCCTGTGACAAACTTGTGTCTCGGCAGAGCTACAACGCAGTCCCATTCGTCACAATGGAGCAAAAAAAAAGTTGCAGTTGAAACATAAAAACTCACTATTTACGCTTCAAACATTTCATTATAACAATTACTGATGATCCCAGTCCTTGTTAAATCGGTTTGGCTGAGAAATGTATGCTTTTCAAAGTTAGCAACAACCTTGTTCAAATTTATCGATCGTTTTCCATAACCGGAAACTACGGAAGGCGGAGCTTTTCTAAATATGGTATTTCTTATTACAAGCTGATGTAAACATTCCAATCGTAACTACTCGGCCATTCTCGCTACCCTGTTATTTGCAGGGTAGCGAGAATGGCCGAGTAGTTACGATTGGTAAACATTCACGCCTAAATTGCCAAATATGGTATCGACATCCAAATAGTGAGGCCGGAAATGACGAAATTCAAAATTTTCAAAGAGGAGATTTTTATTTTGTGGGAATTACATTCTAAAATACTGGTAGGTGATAAAAACTTGTTATAATAATGGACAAAAGGAAAGGTTATGTCTTATTATTGATAAATGCAGGCGTCGGAAGCTCTGTAAGCGAGCGCAAAAAATCTCGGCGGCTGCTCCATTACGTGTAATGGCATCCCGTTATAACCCTTGCGAGTAAGCGAGCATTTAGGGTTTTATTATTAGAACTAATTTCTACCTTGCACCATATTCGCGACAGGAAGGGTAGCTCAAAGATAAATATATAACTGAAATATTGTTGAAAAGTGACGTTCAAACACCCATAGCCTCATATAAATTATTGCAATAAAATATCGATTAAGTAACGAAATCGATATAAATTATTTTCCAGTATATTTAGTATAAAAAGCTTGTTCTACACGTTTACTGTGAGATGTATTGCAACCACCATTTTTTACTACAACCACGTGCGCATGCTCGTGTTTGATGGAAGGCTATAGCTATATTTAGATATTTTGTGATAATAATTTTATATTGTAAATCGATCCACCCTGTGATATTTTCAACAAGATACATTTTTTTATAGTATATATTTTATTATAAAATACAATATTGAACTGATTTTCGCTAACACTTCAATCATTGAATATTGATTTTTTTTCGGATGTTGAATATTTTATCCCCAGAATTGCACCCCCTGTTAGTATACTTTTATTGCTTTATTTAAAAAAAAATAACACCAAGAACATCGATGATATGAGTCTTCTTATTCAGAAATAAACCTACAGCAAAATAAAGCTATACATTTTTTGTACTGTAAACAAAATCGTCATTTTTATCTAGATTTATCATCTGAAAAATACGGTACTCCTCTACTATACTAATTTGGATTAGGTGAATGGAATTAGGTGCCATCATCAAAATAAAGATTAAAAAAATGTATTTTATGATAAAGATGGCTGATTAAAATTGTTTGTCATGCATTAACTGTCAGTTGTAATATACAGGATGTAACCAATATATAGGAAGAGCCCCTACTGTGAAGCCATCTATTTTGAGATGCCATTCAATGAAAATAACAACCTGACCATATTGTTAAATAAGAATAAGAATTAGATAAGAAATTAAAATTTATAGAAGGCAAGGATTTATATAATTAACACATTAAGTCACATTTCATTTATTTAGCTTGGGTCAGTTATCAATTAAAAAGACAAAAATGGTTTAAAAAAAAATCTGTTTAATAAGTATTTACCTAAATAGCGATATCATGACGTATAATAATTTCTCACCGTAAATGTATTTATTTTATTAAGATATTTATACACATATATAAGAAAAAAGATATAAATTTATTTTTTAAGTACAAATAAATTGGAAGACTGCTTGAAAATCGAAAAACGCAAAATAGTTATCTATGTTTATAAGTCTTAGTAAAAGGAGTCTTGAGCAACGTTTTTTTTTCACACCTGTGATGGGTGTATTTGTATATCATGAATGCACGATGCGACGACATGCTGAGATGGTTGATGTTTTGACAGGTAAACTGTAAAAAAAAACGTAGAATACACTAATAAAATATTATTTCACCTATATCAGGACTCTGCAGACTGCCAATTTTCAAGAGAAAAAAAACGAGATTTGCGGATTTATGACCCATTTGCCATAAGCAAAATAAAACTAAAATTTTACTAATTAATTTTAATCCAAATTTGCCTTTAAAGAAATAAATGTATAAATTAGAATTATTTACCCAGGTTCGTTCGCCCTACATTTGGCAAACACGTAAAAGAGCAAACGCACCCGATATCATAAACCGGCAACTGTCTGCAGCAAGTGAAAGGGCCTTGGCATTGATTGTCGCGAGTACATAAGGACATATTAATATTCACTTCTAGTGCACTTAAAACATGGGTACTGCATGTTAATACATTTTATTCATGGATATTATTGTATATATCGCCTGTGACAGCCGTTAACATATCTATATTTTCCGTACTGTATATCACTCATTTACTTCAGCTTTACTAAGATACGCATATTTCTTTATGCACAAATTTATTGGTTAGCAGAATTTGAGGACGTTTCTTGTTTACAGTTTAACTATCTGAGAGTGGAGACTCTCACTCTGACCTGGGAGGATTTTGTCGGACAATTTTAAGAGTGAAGTCCGACAAAACTCTGTGTCCGGCCTGAGAGTATGATTGTTGATACACTTGGAGGGATCTGTACATTTGTATGGGATTATAGGCAATACCTGGAGATGGGTAGAATCATTTCTAAGTAATAGAAATCAACAGGTATTGTTAGATGGAGAATTCTCAAGCCAGCTACCAGTAGTCAGTGGAGCCCGCTCTTCCTCATCTTTATAAATGACCTTCCAGAGTCAGTGGCTTTAGAAACAAGATTATTTGCAGATGACTGTATTCTATATAGGACTATACACACACTACAAGACTGTGACATATTACAGCAGGACCTACATCATCTGGAACAATGGGAACTTACATGGGGTATGGAATTGTATCCAGGGAAATGTAACTCCATGTCCATCACAAGATCAAGGACATCAATTGAAAACAGATATTCTTTGAAGGAACATATTCTTGAAGACATCAAAGAAGTTTAGTATTTAGGAGTTACACTCTCTAGCAATCTCACATGGAACACCCACATGACATCTGTAACATCACTGGGAAAGCCAATAAGTTACTGGGATTTCTACGAAGAAACCTGAAGGTCAGAAATGAAACAACAAAGGAGAATGCATACAAAGCGATAGTAAGATCAAATTTAGAATACTGCTGAGTACTCTACGGTATGGTCACCACATACCAAAAAGAACAAAGATGAATTGGAAAGAGTACAGAGGCGAGCAGCACGTTTTGTATCTGGTCGATACCATAACATAAGCAGCGTATCCGACATGATAAGCAACCTGAATTGGGAGACTCTAGAACAAAGACGTATGAGTGCCAGAGTCACAATGTTTAATAAAATAACCAACAATGTTATGTCACTCATCAACAGAAAACAACTAGGTCCACCAACAAAATGCAGTTCCAAACCTAAAGCACAACTAAAGACTACTTTAAATACAGCTTCTTTCCGCATCTGGAACTCACTACCAGCCAGCATTGCTGTGCCAGACCAGTTCTTGGATCAGTTTAAAACTCTGATCCAAGGTTACAAATTCTAAATCCCCCCTTTTTTGCTGTACAGTATATATACATGTTATATTTTATGTTTATTTTGAGAATTTATCTTGTCTGTTCTCACCGATGTACAGTCATTGACTTTAGCAGTGGTCCAGTGAAAATTGATTCGGACCAGTGACTTTTGTCCAAATTTTTCAATAGAATCTATATAAATATTCTAATTTTGAAGTTTTCGGGCCAGTACATTCGAAAGTCTAATTTCGAAGACTGGATGTATAATCATCAGTATTGATGGAACATCGTATAAAGTAGAAGTAGTAGTCCAGCCTTATTTCGCCATAAGCACTATCAAAGGTATTCAGGGAATATAAAATCCCCCCCTGCATTCCGATGCATAATTTGCCAGATCAAGTGCATGTAAGATTTCATATATAGACATATTTTCTAGTTCAAATCTGCAATAATAATTATAATCTTTTACTGTTTTAAGTAGTTAATGATCCCTACAATCCATAAATCCAAAATTTAGTTTGCAAATGTAAGCCATTTTTTTTTTTTTTTTGTCCTCAATATGATAAATTTCGTGACAATTTTTGCTATTGCCTGTTTCACCATTTCAATAATTAAAAAAATTAATTAACACATTTATAAAATCTGACATCGAGAAACAAACTATAGATAAAAATTATTTAAAAAAAAACAACAAAAAAACAGGATTAGCCAACATCACTTTTTTTTTTTTTTTTTTTTTTTTCAGCCCACCAGACTTTGTGTATAAGAGCAGTTAATTTCAATAGAAGATCAGTAGTGGTAAGGCACTAATTTTTTTAATTACTTCAGCTCTAGAAGATGGTTTGATTTGATGGCATTTAATGCCACTTTCAACAATATTTCAGTTATATTGTGACAGTTAGTTTTATTGGTGGAAGAAACCGGAGAAAACCACTGATCTGTCACAAGCCACTGACAAATTTGATCACATAATGTTGTATGGAGCTCTAGAAGACATGGGACATTATTATGTTGATCTTAATAATGGTACATCAGAATCATTCTGCTTGTCAATAATACTACAGTGGAATTTAAAGATCAATCAAATACAGGAAAATATCATTTTAACCTTTTTAGTACCATATTTTTGGACAATAGTTTGCAGCATTTTTAATTCAAGGAAATGCTCATTTCAAGAGTATATGGAAATAAAACTTTAGTACATACAGACTTATAGGCTAGAAAATATTATGCATCAAAATAATTCGGTTATTAAACAATTTCAGAAGTGCTCACGCTACTGGGTGACTTGAGCAAAAATAAAACTTCTGTATTAAATTATCGTGATGCATCAGTGCACAGGTGGATCGTTACACTCCTATTTATTAGACCCTGTAACAACAAATTTATTTAAATGAAGTAGACATTTACATACATGTTTTTTTAGCTGTCACGATACATGGTTAAAATGAAATATTTAATAGTCACAGATTGAAGAATAAGATTTATTTAATTGAAAGAATTAAAGATCTAATAGTGCCAAGAACAGAATAATAAATTGTATGGCGATGTCTTTATATTTTCAGGGATATGTTGAGTTAGCTCTTCATCCATTGGTTACGAACCTAAGAAGAGTGAAGATTAACAGTAAACAATGCAATATCCTTTTGTATATTAAGCCCATTGTAATTTGATTTCAAGTTCTTTTGATATTTGAAAAGGAAAAATTAGGATAGCGAAAGATTTTAAATTTTAATTTTTTTCCTGAAAAGCATTTGTGAAGGAGCAGGTGTCAAAACAAGCTGCAGAATTTACATTTTAAAAGAAATTTTCCCTTTTTATTCTGAATGATCTCAATTTTTACTTAATTATAGGAGTGCGTGGCCATTTGTGGGGAGGGGGGGTATTTAAATTTTCATTGGCAAAAAATTATTTTATATTTATTTTCATATCAATTAAGACCATCTAATTTTTTTTATATGAGAGAGGATCATTTTGTAGCCATTATTTCCATAATTGATAATCTGCAATTTATTTAGATATGCTAAGAGATGTAGTTGTGAAATAAGGAAACTTTTTACCATATTTGGCCACTTAGTCTTTTTTTAGTATTTTTTCTTTGTGATATATATATATCTTAAATAATTATTTACAATTCATTTTGTATCTTGTTTGTCATATGATTGGAAATGATATGAGTTCTGATCGAGCAGGAAGTTTTTTTTAAGTTTGTCTCCGTGTTTACCATAATAAAATATTTGTACTTATTTACACTTCGTCTTGCTGGTTAGCGTCCTCTCTTCGAGTGTGGTAGCTTGTGGGTTCAATACCCTGTCAGGTTAGACCAAAGACTATAAACTTGGTATTTGGTAAAATATAAAGGGTACATTATCAATTTTGTATGACCACAACACATTTTGTTATATCTTTTATCAAAAGTTTTGACTGAGTTTTTTTCTACATAAATGAATTGCTTTCCCTAACTTTTGACAAGAATTTACCATGTGAGTATCAATGAACAGTGGGAGGCTAAGTTCCTGTACAATGACCCATCACTTGAAATCTGCCAAGGAGATGCAAAACAGTAAGTCAAGTGTTTATTATCCCCTCGCCAACGAAGTTGCGAAGGGATATAGTAACCCTTCGTCCGTCCGTCCTTCCGTAACATCCTTGTGAACACTCTAGGATCAACATCCTTCAATGGATTTTGACCAAACTTGGTACATATTTAGTCCTTAAGGGAATCTGGAACCCTATTGATTTTCAAGCTCAAAGGTCAAGGTCACCGGGTCAAATTTTTACCGCATAACATCCTTGTGAACACTCTAGAATCAACATCCTTCAATGGATTTTGACTAAGCTTGGTACATACTTAGTCCTTAGGAGAGTCGGGAACCCTATTGATTTTCAAGGTCAAAGATCAAGGTCACTGGGTCAAATTTTTACCGCATAACATCCTTGTGAACACTCTAGAATGAATCAAGACCCTTTAATGGATTTTGATCAAACTTGGTACATACTTAGTCCTTAGGAGAGTCTGGAACCCTATTGATTTTCAAGGTCATAGGTCAAAGGTCAATGTCACCAGGTCAAAGTTTTACTTCATAACATCCTTGTGAACACTCTAGAATCGGCATCCTTCAATGGATTTTGACCAAACTTGGTACATACATAGTCCTTAGGAGAGTCTGGAACCCTATTGATTTTCAAGGTCAAGGGGTCAAATTTTTACCACGTAACATCCTTGTGAACACTCTAGAATCAACATCCTTCAATGGATTTTGACCAAACTTGGTACATACTTAGACCTTAGGAGAATCTGGAATCCTATTGATTTTCAAGGTCAAAGGTCAAGGTCACTGGGTCTAATTTTTAGGCGAGGGGATACACCATGCTTTGCGTTGCCCTTGTTTAGTAGTTAATTTACTTGTCTTATAAACAGTAAATAATTCATTATCTAGTACTGGTAGTTAATTTACATAATTTAAGTTTAGTTTTTATTGATATGATACCGTGATTTAGCCACAAGTACAAATTATTGTGTAAAGTAGTACTGGTACTATACATGTATATGGTATTATGATTATATTAATTGTTATTCCATAAAAATCTATTCAACAAATTAAACATTTTTACATAGAATATTGATGGTTTTCAATCTCATTCATATTGAATGTGGTGTGATATCAATCAGCACTACAGAATTTATTTCTCATGAAAAATGTTGTTCATATATGGTTCATGTGAGATTTAAAATTCTTCCTTTTTTTTTCCAGACGTAATTTGGATTACTTCCAGAATTTTCACCTTTCATCTATGACATCAGTTGATGCTGATACTGGTAATGGAGAAGTAACGATCAGACTACCACCAGAAACTTATCCAATCATATCAGGTATTACAGAATTAAGCAACATTCTAAACTTTTTATTCCTTGCCAGTAAGGAAGGTAGGATGTTTGAGATAATGGGAGATTGTGGGCATGTACCATGCTTGACATGAACTTTTTTACCAACTTGGAAATACTTTTCCAAATGTTTTTGATTGATAACACGAGATAGTGAACTTCTTTTTTTTTTTTTTACTTCTGATTTGTCAATTAAAAAATATCTTATTTTAATGGGGAAAATCCACTATGTCTTTGATGAAATCTGTCTCTAAATGAGGTCACAGGAAGGTAGACTATTGGTAGTGGGAAACAGGGTTAACTAAAGTTTAAACCCATCGATCCCTGTTGAGCAAAAAGAAACTGAAATATTTTCAGAGGCATCCAATGGTAAAAGGGAAAAACAACTTGATTAATTTTGAACCACATCAACAAAAAAGTTATCTGACTTAATCAAGTTAGTTTATGGATATACCCATATTTATTAAATAACTCCTTTACCTATCTTGGTTTAGAGATGTACAGTATATTTTATTACCATAATTTGGAACTGTATCTAAGATAAACATTCACAGGTTATCTCCCCTATCTAACATGGTGGAAGAGAACACTTTATAACAGGTTGTATAAGATACATTTATTTTGTTTGTTGGTTTATGATGTTTGATGCCACTTTCAACAATATTTCAGCTATATCTTGGCAGTCAGTTTTATTGGTGAAGGAAACCGAAGAAAACCACTGACCTCTCACAAGTCACTGACAAACTTTATCACATAATGTATTTATTTTGTTTTATTTATCTCTTCTGAGAATGACTTGCAGTATTTAAGGATGTAATTTGTTTTAGTAGATTTAACTTTTTAGCTCACCTTGCCAAAGGCAATGTGAGCTTTTGCCATCACTTGGCGTCTGTCGTCTGTTGTCCGTTAACTTTTCACATTTTAATCTTCTCCTCTGAAACGCCTCAGCCATATGAACTGAAACTTGGTAGGAATCATCTATGGAAGGTCCTCTATAAAGATTGCTCATTTTGTACCGATCCATTAACAAACATGGCCACCACAGGCAATTCTTGTTTCTGATTGGCCTATTTTTTTTAATCTTCTCCTCTGAAACCACTTAGCCAAATGAACCGAAACTTAGTAGGAAGCATCTATGGAAGGTCCTCTATAAAGATTGCTAATTTCATCTTGATCTGTTAACAAACATGGCCACCACAGGCCATTCTTGTTTCTGATTGATTGATATTTAAAACATCATTTTTTCTGTTAAAAGGGAGATCACTCTAGTTTAGATATAGATACATTTTGTATCTATTCAAAATGCAGTTATCTCTGAATTGAATTACAGATAAATGTGCCTTTAAACCCCCTCAACCAAATAAACTGAATCTTGGTAGGAACCATCTATGGAAGGTCCTCTATCAAGATTGCTCATTTCGTCCCGATCCGTTAACGAACATGGCCGCCACAGGCAATGCTTGTTTCTGATTGGCTGATTTTAAAAATTTGTCTCTTCTGAAACCACTTGGCTAAATGAACCGAAACTTGGTAGGAAGCATCTATGGGCAGTCCTCTATAAAGAGTGCTCATTTCGCTCCGATCCATTAACAAACATGGCCGCCACAGGCAATTCTTATTTCTGATTGGTCGATTTCTAAAAATCTTCTCCTCTGAAACCGCCTGCCCAAATGATCGGAAACTTAGTAGGAAGCATCTATGGAAGGTCCTGTATAAAGATTGCTCATTCCGTCTCGATCCATTAACAAACAATGCCACCACAGGCGATTCTTGTTTCTGATTGGCTGATTTTTTAAATTCTCCTCCTCTGAAACCGCTTGGCCAAATGATCCGAAACTTGGTAGAAAGCATTTATGGGTGGTCCTCTATAAAGAGTACTCATTTCATTCCAATTCCATTAACAAACATGGCCATCACAGGCGATTCTTGTTTCTGATTGGTCTATTTCTAAAAATCTTCTCTGAAAACACATGGCCAAATGAACCGAAACTTGGTACATGTAGGAAGAATCTATGGAAGGTCCTCTATAAAGATTGCTGATTCTGTCCCAATCCATTAACAAACATGGCCACCACAGGCGATTCTTGTTTCTGATTGGTCAATTTCTAAAAAATCTTCTACTCTGACACAGCTTGGCCAAATAGACCGAAACTTGGTAGGAAGCATCTATGGAAGTTCCTCTATGGGAATTGCTCATTCCGTTTTGATCCGTGGACAAACATGGCCGTCATAGACAATTATTGTTTCTTACTGTTCGATTTCTAAAACAGCTTTTCCTCTGAAACCACTTGGCCAAATGATATGAAACTTGGTAAGAAGCATCTATGGAAGGTCCTCTATAGAGATTGCTCATTTCGTTTTGATCCATTAACAAACATGGCTGCCACAGGCAATTCTTGTTTTAGATTGGTCGCTTTCTAAAAATCTTCTTCTCTGAAACTGCTTTGCCAAAGCGAACCGAAATTTGGTGGGAAGCACCTATAGGCTATGGAAGGTTCTGTATTAAGTTTCCTCAGAGCAGAATGAAAGGTGAGCGATACAGGCTCAGCTGACTGCTGAGCCTCTAGTTATTTTGTCTATTTTCAGATTTAAGACCCATAAAACTATGTATAGAGTTCTCCTTGGAACAACCAAAAGGAGGGATTCATTTTGTTACCCCAAATACGGAAGGTTCACCAGCTGAACGAGGATGTCATCTGTTCACTTATAAAAATATATATGAGAATTCATCAAGGTATAGTTAATTACACACATTGTACCTGTATTATCATTAACAGAAAGAGTCAAGGTCAATGGTTAATTACACACATTGTACCTGTATTATCATTAACAGAAAGAGTCAAGGTCAATGGTTAATTACACACATTGTACCTGTATTATCATTAACAAATCTGAAAGAGTCAAGGTCAATGGTTCAGTAATGTGACATAGTGGCAAAGTAATGTCTTTCATACCTAGCATCTGAACACATCTCTATACAAAGGTTTTCATTATTGAGGATAAAATTAGACACATCTAACAGAGATCTGTACAATGCAATATATTAGAAATGTATGTTTTGGACTGTAGTTTGATGTTTTCTTTTCTTCAACAGTAGTTTCTACCTTTATACCATTCTTAATGAACAGATAAAAAACTAATGATACGTGGCCTTACAATCATAAAACTAATGATACATGGCCTTACAATCATAAAACTAATGATACATGGCCTTACAATCAAAAAACTAATGATACATGGCCTTACAATCATAAAACTAATGATACATGGCCTTACAATCATAAAACTAATGATACGTGGCCTTACAATCATAAAACTAATGATACGTGGCCTTACAATCATAAAACTAATGATACGTGGCCTTACAATCATAAAACTAATGATACGTGGCCTTACAATCATAAAACTAATGATACGTGGCCTTACAATCATAAAACTAATGATACATGGCCTTACAATCATAAAACTAATGATACGTGGCCTTACAATCATAAAACTAATGATACGTGGCCTTACAATCATAAAACTAATGATACGTGGCCTTACAGTCATAAAACTAATGATACATGGCCTTACAATCA
This sequence comes from Bathymodiolus septemdierum, assembly GCA_963383655.1. Lineage (NCBI taxonomy): Eukaryota > Metazoa > Mollusca > Bivalvia > Mytilida > Modiolidae > Bathymodiolus > Bathymodiolus septemdierum. The sequence continues at coordinate 38,102,459 of OY726518.1, forward strand.
TAAAACTAATGATACATGGCCTTACAATCATAAAACTAATGATACGTGGCCTTACAATCATAAAACTAATGATACATGGCCTTACAATCATAAAACTAATGATACGTGGCCTTACAATCATAAAACTAATGATACATGGCCTTACAATCATAAAACTAATGATACATGACCTTACAATCATAAAACTAATGATACATGGCCTTACAATCATAAAACTAATGATACGTGGCCTTACAATCATAAAACTAATGATACATGACCTTACAGTCATAAAACTAATGATACATGACCTTACAATCATAAAACTAATGATACATGGCCTTACAATCATAAAACTAATGATACATGACCTTACAATCATAAAACTAATGATACATGGCCTTACAATCATAAAACTAATGATACGTGGCCTTACAATCATAAAACTAATGATACGTGGCCTTACAATCATAAAACTAATGATACGTGGCCTTACAATCATAAAACTAATGATACGTGGCCTTACAATCATAAAACTAATGATACATGGCCTTACAATCATAAAACTAATGATACGTGGCCTTACAGTCATAAAACTAATGATACGTGGCCTTACAATCATAAAACTAATGATACGTGGCCTTACAATCATAAAACTAATGATACGTGGCCTTACAATCATAAAACTAATGATACGTGGCCTTACAATCATAAAACTAATGATACGTGGCCTTACAATCATAAAACTAATGATACATGGCCTTACAATCATAAAACTAATGATACATGGCCTTACAATCATAAAACTAATGATACATGGCCTTACAATCATAAAACTAATGATACATGGCCTTACAATCATAAAACTAATGATACATGGCCTTACAATCATAAAACTAATGATACATGGCCTTACAATCATAAAACTAATGATACATGGCCTTACAATCATAAAACTAATGATACATGGCCTTACAATCATAAAACTAATGATACATGGCCTTACAATCATAAAACTAATGATACATGACCTTACAATCATAAAACTAATGATACATGGCCTTACAATCATAAAACTAATGATACATGGCCTTACAATCATAAAACTAATGATACATGGCCTTACAATCATAAAACTAATGATACGTGGCCTTACAATCATAAAACTAATGATACGTGGCCTTACAATCATAAAACTAATGATACATGGCCTTACAATCATAAAACTAATGATACGTGGCCTTATAATCATAAAACTAATGATACGTGACCTTACAATCATAAAGCTAATGATACATGGCCTTACAACCATAAAACTAATGATATGTGGCCTTACAACCATAAAACTAATGATACGTGGCCTTACAATCATAAAACTAATGATACATGCTAATGATACGTGGCCTTACAATCATAAAACTAATGATACGTGGCCTTACAATCATAAAACTAATGATACATGGCCTTACAATCATAAAACTAATGATACGTGGCCTTATAATCATAAAACTAATGATACATGGCCTTACAGTCATAAAACTAATGATACGTGGCCTTACAGTCATAAAACTAATGATACATGGCCTTACAGTCATAAAACTAATGATACATGGCCTTACAATCATAAAACTAATGATACATGGCCTTACAATCATAAAACTAATGATACATGGCCTTACAATCATAAAGCTAATGATACATGGCCTTACAGTCATAAAACTAATGATACGTGGCCTTACAATCATAAAACTAATGATACGTGGCCTTACAATCATAAAACTAATGATACGTGGCCTTACAATCATAAAACTAATGATACATGGCCTTACAATCATAAAACTAATGATACATGGCCTTACAATCAAAACTAATGATACATGGCCTTGCAATCATAAAACTAATGATACATGGCCTTACAGTCATAAAACTAATGATACATGCTAATGATACGTGGCCTTACAATCATAAAACTAATGATACGTGGCCTTACAATCATAAAACTAATGATACATGGCCTTACAATCATAAAACTAATGATACGTGGCCTTATAATCATAAAACTAATGATACATGGCCTTACAGTCATAAAACTAATGATACGTGGCCTTACAGTCATAAAACTAATGATACATGGCCTTACAGTCATAAAACTAATGATACATGGCCTTACAATCATAAAACTAATGATACATGGCCTTACAATCATAAAACTAATGATACATGGCCTTACAATCATAAAGCTAATGATACATGGCCTTACAGTCATAAAACTAATGATACGTGGCCTTACAATCATAAAACTAATGATACGTGGCCTTACAATCATAAAACTAATGATACGTGGCCTTACAATCATAAAACTAATGATACATGGCCTTACAATCATAAAACTAATGATACATGGCCTTACAATCAAAACTAATGATACATGGCCTTGCAATCATAAAACTAATGATACATGGCCTTACAGTCATAAAACTAATGATACATGGCCTTACAATCATAAAACTAATGATACGTGGCCTTACAATCATAAAACTAATGATACATGGCCTTACAATTATAAAACTAATGATACATGGCCTTACAATCATAAAACCTTCCAGTATGAGTTTTATACTTGTACTCTAAGATCAAGTATGAGTTTGATACTTGTACTCTAAGATGAAGTATGAGTTTTATATTTGTACTCTAAGATCAAGTATGAGTTTTATACTTGTACTCTAAGATCAAGTATGAGTTTTATACTTGTACTCTAAGATCAAGTATGAGTTTTATACTTGTACTCTAAGATCCAGTATGAGTTTTATACTTGTACTCTAAGATCAAGTATAAGTTTTATACCAGTACTCTAAGATCAAGTATGAGTTTTATACTTGCACTCTAAGATCCAGTATGAGTTTTATACTTGTACTCTTAAGATCCAGTATGAGTTTTATACTTGTACTCTAAGATCAAGTATGAGTACAGAACTTTTACTTGAAAGTTTTATCACTATAAGGTCTGTAGTCCACATACATAGACCTATTCTCTATATATAGCATTTTTACAAAGAAAAAAATGAAATTCATCATCCATTTACAGTATATAAGAAAGTATATGTGCATACCTGTTAACCCTCCCCCTTTTCGTGGGAGTCTCCAGTGTAAGAGCCTTATCTCCCGCATGGACTGGGTCTCATGCGCGGGAGACATTAATCTCCCGCACGATATCCCCCCAACAAAAAAATCAAGTACAATAAAATCTTGACCTACATTTTGCGATCAATATTTCTGGAAATTCCCCATTTGGAACTCCCGCGCTGATGAAAAACTCCGAGAGATACGAATGTAAATGATATCCGGTTATTGATCTGTTTGACACCTTTACAGGTAAATTGGGTCATGGGGATTAATTAAGGTGTTGATGATTATACAACAATTATCCACTGATTGACAGTTAATTGGGGATAAGGAAGTGGGTTTGTGGCACACGCTTAGATGATTAGAAGTGTGATGGCGGCAATTAAGAATAGTTACAGTATAAACCGTTGTGCAAACAGGAGTCGGACAACCTTTGATACCGAGGAAAACTTCTTATTTCGATCAAACGTGCAATGAATTCATCTCGGATTGAGTTGTTATGGCTTGTTTGGGACCAAAGCCGATCAAAGTATTATTTAAGGACTAAGTTCCAGGATGGAATTGATAAACCACAAAAATGCCAAAACGTATGCTATCACCCAATGCACCAGCAGCAAAGTGACTTTTTAATTTTAGTGCTCTATGACTTTATTGTTCAGAGCATTCTGTCTTCATTTTTATTGCTTTGTTATAACCTTATGATTATGAATGATTATGAATAAATTATAAATACAGTTTTTATCCTTCATTCATCATATGAAACACTACTAATAAGACAGAAATGTAAACAATATATATTGAAATGGGATGCAGTTGGTTCAATACTGAAACAAACAAAAAGAAAACATCAATTAACAATAAAAACATGCACCAAATACGTCGATAAAAAATCTCCAGTTATGAGACCAAATCTCCAGCCAAAAATTTACAAATCTCCAGTTGTAGCATAGCAACTCTATCACATGTATGCAACTACAAGGTACAATTTTGTGCATTTAAAGGCGACGCCCAAAATCTCCCCCTTAGAAGAGTTGGTAGGGGGGAAGATCTCCCCCCTAGCAGTTCCCAGAGGTTAACAGATATGTATGTGCTTTTAATTCTATTGCAGTGTCAAAACATTTTCATTTTTTTAAATCAGATTTCATGCACTGTAATATAATTTAGTTAATTGTATGTACTTGGTATGTTGATTATTTGACCCTCAACTGTTCAGGGGGCCATCATGGTCGTGATTGTATGATAGCTGAATTTAAATCTTCCTATGTAATTAGTGCCTATCAACACTGAACTTATGAGTTTTATTTCTGTCAGTAGTGAGGTGTACTTGATGACATTTAATTAGATAAAGCTTACTCATTACTTGTGACATAAAGAACTGTCTCAGTGTGCTCACTTTGAGTGAGAGGTAGATGTTAGATCTTCAAATATTATAAAAATTAATATTTACTGCTTCACCACTATGTCTAGAGTAATAATGGTTTGAATTGTGTTACTAATTTTAGAACAATTCTATTTTCATTTGTATATTTATTATTTTATTTTAAGGATGTGGTTTCCTTGTTTGGACACATATTCTGAACCCTGCACATGGAAGATCGAAATAACAACAGAAATGAACATGACAGCTGTGTCATGTGGTGACCTTATAGAGGTTGTACAGATGCCAGATAAAACCAGTAAAACATTTCACTACTTCATGTCAACACCAACTGCAGCACCAAATATTGCAATGGCTATAGGGTAAGATTATCTCCCCTTGTTGACCTTATAGAGGTCGCACAGATGCCAGATAAAATCAGTAAAACATTTCACTATTTTATGTCAACACCAACTGCAGCACCAAATATCACAATGGCTATAGGGTAAGATTATCTCCCCTTGTTGACCTTATAGAGGTTGTATTTATGGCTTATTGAACTAGTAAAACATTCCATTACATAATGTTGACACCTAATAACACCAAATAATGCAATGGCTATGTGTTAAGATTATCTCCCCTTGTTGAATTTCTAGAGGTTAAGCATATGGTTGATTGAAACAGTAAGACATTTCATTATTTCCTATTGACACCTCCTGCAGAATCTGGCATTCTAAAGACTACATTGTTAGACTTGTGACCTTTTAATGTTATACAAATGCCTGACAAAACAACTTGTTTCTTGGCAATCATTTATGGAGTGTCAAATTTGGCAGGAGATATATAGCTTATGTTTTTCTTTTATGGTTATACACAGTATTGAATATTGATTTATATAGTAATATTGTTACTACTGTATAAGTAATTTTTGAATAACTTCTGCACATTTTATTTTAAAATTATTCCTGTATCAGGTAATGAAGTGTAAAGGAAGTAATACTATGTGTTATAACCTTGCAAACATGTCTTCATTCACTCACACTAAAACTGATCAAATTCTTAATTTATTTTATTTGTCATTTCATCAAACCCTGTGCAATATTATTTTTCAGTCCATTTGAGATACTGGTAGATCCATACATGCATGAAGTGACACACTTCTGTCTGCCCCATCTTACTGAGATATTAAAACATGCAACTGGATATATGCATGAGGTACAGTATTAGTTATACATTTTTAGACTATATATAAAGCAACACCATGCATTAAGATTTTAACATTTTTCAGAGTTCAATAACAAATGCAAAGTAGATGTTTATTATGACATTGTCATATGTATATGATCACTTTATTATGACATTGTCATATGTATATGATCACTTTATTATGATCTTGTCGAAATATATTCTGTCTCTGCAGAAAAGATTAAAAACGATGGGTTTTCATATAGTGAAAATGTATAAAGATAAGGTTTCAACAAAAATGTCAAAAATATTTTTTTTATCAATGTGTGATGTAAAAGTGTTTTTGACATTTACTTCACTGAGTTTGGCGCTGATTTGACAACTGTTTTACCTGTTTTGTTCAAGTATTGTTGTAAATACTGTTATAGTGACAGCCGGAAACTTTAAAATCTGATTCAACCCACCATTTCTTTAAAAATGCCTGTACCAAGTCAGGGTCATTATGGTTTTCACAGTTTTCCGGTTGTTGACTGATTTTGTCTGTTTATATACTTATGAGTTTTGACTTTCCCATTGTAAGATTGTTCGGAGTTCGGTAATTTTGTTATTACCCTTATTGTCATATGTATATGATCACTTTATTATGACATTGTCATATGTATATGATCACTTTATTATGACATTGTCATATGTATATGATCACTTTACTATGACATTGTCATATGTATAGGATCACTTTACTATGACATTGTCATATGTATATGATCACTTTATTATGACATTGTCATATGTATATGATCACTTTATTATGACATTGTCATATGTATGTGATCACTTTATTATGACATTGTCATATGTATATGATCACTTTATTATACCCCCTGCAACGAAGTTGTAGGGGGGTATACTGGTTTCACCATGTCTGTCCGTCTGTCCGTCTGTAGACAAATCCTGTCATACGATAACTTGAGTTGTGTTTCTTAGAATCTTTTAAAATTTTATCAGCTGTTTACTGGTGAAGAGAGGAGGATCCCTTTAATTTTTGACGATTTTCACTTTTGCTGTTCCAGAGTTATTGGACTTGATATGACGGAAAATAGGATTTTTACCCTATGTCGTATGATAACTTAAGTAGTGTTTCTCAGAATGTTTTGAAGTTTTATCGGCAGCTTACCAGTGAAGAGAGGAGGATCCCTTTCATTTTTGATGATTTTCACTTTTGTCGTTCCAGAGTTATTGGACTTGATATGACGAAAAATGGGATTTTTACCCTATGTCGTATGATAACTTGAGTAGTGTTTCTCAGAATGTTTTGAAATTTTATCAGCAGCTTACCAGTGAAGAGAGGAGGATCCCTTTCATATTTGATGATTTTCACTTTTGCCGTTCCAGAGTTATTGGACTTGATATGACGGAAAATAGGATTTTTACCCTATGTCGTATGATAACTTGAGTAGTGTTTCTCAGAATGTTTTGAAATTTTATCAGCAGCTTACCGGTGAAGAGGTGAGGGTCCCTTTCATTTTTGGTCGGAACAATCAGTAATGTTTTGGTTATGGAAATAGGTTGGACAGATGTGGGGAGCGGGGGGTATATCTTAGTGAGCTGTGCTCACAGTAATACTAGTTATGACATTGTCATATGTATATGGTCACTTTATTATGACATTGTCATATGTATATGATCACTTTATTATGACATTGTCATATGTATATGGTCACTTTATTATGACATTGTCATATGTATATGATCACTTTATTATGACATTGTCATATGTATATGGTCACTTTATTATGACATTGTCATATGTATATGATCACTTTATCATGACATTGTCATATGTATATGATCACTTTATTATGACATTGTCATATGTAGATGGTCACTTTATTATGACATTGTCATATGTATATGATCACTTTATTATGACATTGTCATATGTATATGATCACTTTATCATGACATTGTCATATGTATATGATCACTTTATTATGACATTGTCATATGTATATGGTCACTTTATTATGACATTGTCATATGTATATGATCACTTTATCATGACATTGTCATATGTATATGATCACTTTATTATGACATTGTCATATGTAGATGGTCACTTTATTATGACATTGTCATATGTATATGATCACTTTATTATGACATTGTCATATGTATATGATCACTTTATCATGACATTGTCATATGTATATGATCACTTTATTATGACATTGTCATATGTATATGATCACTTTATCATGACATTGTCATATGTATATGATCACTTAATCTTGACATTGTCATATGTATATGATCACTTTATTATGACATTGTCTTATGTATATGATCACTTTAATATGACATTGTCATATGTATATGATCACTTTATTATGACATTGTCATATGTATATGATCACTTTATTATGACAATATGACAATGTCATATGTATATGATCACTTTATTATGACATTGTCATATGTATATGATCACTTTATTATGACATTGTCATATGTATATGATCACTTTATTATGACATTGTCATATGTATATGATCACTTTATTATGACATTGTCATATGTATATGATCACTTTATTGTGACATTGTCATATGTATATGATCACTTTACTATGACATTGTCATATGTATATGGTCACTTTTAGTTGAAATCCAACACCATCTCTTAAAGCTGATTGTCTGTACAGTGTTTTGGTTGATTTTAGCAAAATTTTAAACACAAATTTGATAAAGGGATTACAAAAGTGATCTCTTTTTAACAAATCTTGATTTTTTTTTATGTGTTTTTTTCATTTTCTTTTTTTTTTAAATAGATTTTGAAGAAATTGAAAATTTCTCAAGCTTTCATTCATATGGCATATATGTCATAGTAAATTGGATTCTTTCATGTAAAGTTGCTTCAGTCAAAGAGGTTTACTTTGTATACCAAACAGAGGCATCATGACCTCCTTCTGTGTTGGGGTCATGTGTGGCCAAGTGGTTAAAGTCGTTAACTTCTGACCAAAAGCCAAATTCTGACCACTGCTCACATGTGATCATACCTGTCACCAACTCATAACTTGGGATTTCATTGTCAGTTTGTTATATCTGTTCAGACTTTCCCATTAAGTCCAGTAGTCACGTTAAAGCTGAACAATTCTGAAAGTGACAATAAAAGCAAGAAGCAGAGAGATATATTAATAATGTATTGAAATTTTGTCATAATGGTGACAAAAATAAAACAACAAAATATTTACTACAAGTCATAGTATTTTACATATAAAAAATAATACATCTATATATGCTAATATATACATAATTTACATATCTCACCAATTTTTTAATATTTTTTTACAGGCCTTTGAATTTTATGAAGAATTACTGTCCAGTAGATATCCATATTCATGTTATAAACAAGTTTATGTAGATGAGAGTTTTATTGACATGGACCCTTATGCAACAATGGCTATATTCAGGTATATGTTATTGTAATTCTATGAGAACTGAATCAGATGGGGAAACATTTTGAATTTATTTCATTTCTCCATGCTAATCAAGGGAGGTAAAAAAAAGTCATTTATTTTGTTGTTTCCCTTATGTTATGGTTAAGGGAGATAACTTTTTGTTTATAATCAATATGCAGCAAAGCATGGAACATTAAATTACATTCCACAATATAACTGAAATATTGTTGAAAGTGGTGTTAAACACCATAACCCTCAATTCTTTGAGTAGACTTAAGATTCATTTATCAAATATCAACTCTCCTATCTTTTCATTAGCCGAGTTACAACTAAGTTGTTATCCATGTATGGTATGACGAAGAGGATGGCTAGGCTGACATATGTATCCTATATCTGTGTATGCTTTAGAAAATTCATTTTTTGACGATTTCTAACCAAATTCTGTATTTCAAGGATATCTCAGTGAAATCAGAATTCTTTTTTACAGAGTGAAATATCTGTTTTTTAATTTCTTACCACATAGTCAACTGTCCATACTTTTTACTTACATGTATGTGACATGATATTCTTTCTTTTCAGTACAAATCTGCTACATTCCTCCAGAATTATAGACCAGACAATAGAAACTAGAACACTGATGGCAGCAGCTGTAGCACAACAATTTTTTGGGTGTTTCCTGTCTATGAACAGCTGGTAAAATAAATAGGGGATCAATATTTTGTATTATATATATGGCTACTAATGATTAAGGATTTTACTAAAGATATTAGATTATATATAGTATAGCTAATCGTAGATTTTGAATATCAAAATAAGACCACGAGTGACCAAGGTACACATAAGGATTAAACGAGTTTAATCCTTAATGCGTATTTGGTCACGAGTGGTCTTATTTTCATATTCAAAATGTATGATTTAGCTATACTGTTTATTATATAGACTTCCAAAATTTCTTTTATATTATTTTTTTATTTGTATATTTCATTCCACGCATATGAATCTACGAGCAATGATAGTGTGTAATCAATATGGCTGCACATGCCAACAAATGTTAGCGCTTCGATGAAAAAAGTTGGAAATTTAAATGAAGGAAGAGTTTCTGAGTTTTGAAAACGTGAAATCCTACATGCCACATTAACAGCAATACACAAGAATAATTAAAATGCCTACCCTGCAAACTTATTTTAGTTAAATTTTATCAAAATTGAAGTGTACACCACATCAAAGAACACCTGATCTTTATGTTTTAAACTGGAAGTCGTCAAATGACGTCATGTTGTTTATGTGACAAAGTGGTCAACAACATTTCACAGAATTGTAATTTGTGTGATTTGTGTTATGCTAGTGAAATGATTCGATTTAGAATAAACAAGTGTTTGATTTTAATGCATAAATAAAATGAAATAATTCAAATAATTTATTAAAGTGCTACAACTTTATTTTCATAAGTTTAATTGTTTTAGTTTACAATCGTGTGTGTATTCACCATAACACAACAAGGGATGTAACCTATAACACACTTATAGTTGTGTAAAAGTAGTTCCGGCAGGAAAACTGATATCTCACATGTGAGATACCAGAATTTATTTCACAGATAAATCCCTATAAATTACATCTAATAAGTGATGTTAAATGACAAAAAACACAAGTGAAACAGAAGATCAATGAATAAACAAAACAAAGACAGGACAACATTGTTCTTTTGGTTATTGATTCTAATATGAAAAAAATAACCTTTCTGGGTTTTTTTCTGTATAATACTTGCCCATAGCAGAAGTGAGTATTATATACAATTGTACAATTTTGTGCATGTCAAAAGTTCTTTGTAAATACTATGGCTTTACTTTGTTAATTATTGTTTCTGGTCATTAATTGGATATTAATTGATGTTTTTAATTACAGGACTGATGCATGGTTGACTGTAGGTATATCTAGTTTTCTGGCAGGATTGTTTATCAAAAATAAATTTGGAAACAATGAATATAGATACATTATTTCAAAGGTAAGTTAACCTCGTCAGTGGGGTAATGGTTAGCATGCTCGCTTGATGTTTGATGAAGCATAGGTTAGAGCCCTGGTCATGCCTAACCAAAGACCAAATAAAATTGCTATTTGTTACTTCTGCACAAAGCATGATGAAATAAGAAGTAAGATCAAAGATTGGTTGGCTTGAATTAGGATAATGTGTCCGATTTAATCAATACATTTACCCATTGACTGTTGTTTCAGTGAGCTAGCATTATAAAAATCCAACTATGCATGTTGATCTACTACAAAGTGGACATCATCATCATTGTCTTATTGTAACTTGTTCTCGCCATGATATGCCTGAACAATTGCTCACTTAGCATTAAACAACAATCACTCACTCAAAGATAAGTTTATATGCCATGATTAATGACATATCTATTTCTACAGGTGAAATTTACATGATGTTTTTCCCCTTCCTGGTCACTAAATGTGATAAATATAATTCATTGAAACCATAAGTTTGTTGGAGATTGTAACATTTTCAAATTAGGGATAAAATGCAAAAAAAAGTAACATTACCCATGTTAGAATGTCATACAAACTACACCTTATGTCTTACAGGACAGGAAGTTGTGCTCCTGCTATTTTATTATTTATCACATTGATTTCCAGGGTTTCCCAGAGCCAAACAGGGATTTTCAGTGTAGTACAGAAGGAGGATACACATCTCTAATCCACAAATCCTCTATAGAAGGCAGCCAATATGGTGTGGTTCAGAGGGGATGGGGGTATACATCTGTAAACCACAATTCCTCCTAGACTCACATCATAGAAATGATCCTAATTTATGTTAAATTCATCTTTTTCAGGATATGAAAGAAGTACAAGATTATGAACGAAGGGTTGGTGGAATTATCTTAGATCCATCAGCTAAGCAAGGAACACATCATTTCTCTGTGTGGCATAGACAAACAATATCTCCTAAATATGCTGAAACATTTCAGAAGAAATCACATCTTATTATGAGAATGTTTGAACTTAGAATAGGACAACAGCTGCTCATTCAGGTAAATTTGTAGAATTTGTAATAAATTTTAATGACAGTAAGTACACCATTAAATGGTTATGTATTTTTGTTTATAGGTAATTTATACATTTTTCCTTTGTTCGATCTCACCGCTTGATATTGTCAGTATCAACATACCGACTCTGATGCTGAAAATTATCGGCCGATACGACTTCAAACACATTATAACATCACCAATAAATCGTCAGTTTTGAAGATCTCAACATATATTATCACTAGTATCACAGCTTGTCCTATCAGACTCACTGCTATATTGGAGATAATGTCTGTCTCATCCTCTATAACTGTAATTATTCTGTATGTACCAGTGTACTATATAAATGATTTTATATCATATCTTGTACATACACAATTATTCTTAGTTTCAGTACATAGTTATACCCCCACTCATAGAGTGGGGGCTATATTGCAATCACCTTGTCCGTCCGTCCGTTCACACTTTCGTAACAGATATCTCAGCTTCTACTGGAAGAAATGATTTTATATTTGATATATGGCTTTGGCATGGTGACTTGTACCGTGTCTCCCCTTTCCAGGTTTATCGCACATGTACTTTCTGTTTACAGTGCGACTTAGAATTTTTCATGTTTGCCATAATGAAAACTTTCGTAACAGTTATCTCAGCTTTTACTGGAAGAAATGATTTTATATTTGATATATGGCTTTGGCATGGTGACTTGTACCGTGTCTCCCCTTTCCAGGTTTACCGCACATCTACTTCCTGTTTACCGTGCGACTTACAAATGAACGAGTGGGGGTATTCTTAGCACGACGTAGCGTGCAACATCTTGTTAATCTACATATATCTTAATTTAGAACTAATATTTCCAGGTTTTGAAAAAGCTAATTTTAGAACTAATATTTCCAGGTTTTGAACAAGCTAATTTTAGAACTAATATTTCCGGGTTTTGAACAAGCTAATTATACCCCCGCTCCCCGAAGGGGGAGAGGGGTATACTGTTTTACCTCTGTCCGTCCAAGAAATTTGTATACCCCCGCTCCCCGAAGGGGGAGGGGGGTATATTGTTTTACCTCCTTCCGTCTGTCCTTACGTCCGTCCAAGTTATTTTTCATCGCATTTTTCTCAGTAACTGTTGATGGCAGAAATCTGATATTTGGTCACAAGCATCATATAGGTATACCATATTGTGGGTAGCGTTTTTGGACCCGTCAGATTCCTACGTCCTGTTTGCCGACTTAGTTGGTTTTTATACACATTGAACATATATGCACATTTTTCGTCACATTTTTCTCAGCAACTATTGATGACAGAGATTTGATATTTGGTCACAAGCTTTATATAGGTACCCCATATCGTGGGAAGTGTTTTTGGACCCATCAGATTCCTACTTCCTGTTTGCCTACTTAGTTGGTTTTTATACACATTGAACATATATGCACATTTTTCGTCACATTTTTCTCAGCAACTATTGATGGCAGAAATCTGATATTTGGTCACAAGCTTTATATAGGTACCTCATATCGTGGGAAGCGTTTTTGGACCCATCAGATTCCTACTTCCTGTTTGCCGATTTTGTTGATTTTTATACACATTTAACACATTTGTATATGCACATGTTTCATCGCATTTTTCTCAGCAACTATTGATGACAGGAATCTGATATTTGATCACAAGCTTCATATATGTATGCCATATTGTGGGAAGCATTTTTAGACCCATCAGATTCCTACTTCCTGTTTGCCGACTTTGTTGATTTTTATACACATTGAACATATATGCTCATTTTTCGTTGCATTTTTCTCAGCAACTATTGATGGCAGAAATCTGATATGTGGTCACAAGCTTCATATAGTTACCCCATATCGTGGGAAGCGTTTTTTAACCCGTCAGATTTCTACTTCCTGTTTGCTGAAGAGCGGGGGATATCATAGGTGAGCATTAGCTCACAGTTCATCTTGTTCGCCACATTTTTCTCAGTAACTGTTGATGGCAGAAATCTGATATTTGGTCACAAGCGTCACATAGGTATACCATATTGTGGGTAGCGTTTTTGGACCCGTCAGATTCCTACTTCCTGTTTGCTGACTTAGTTGGTTTTTATACACATTGAACATATATGCACATTTTTCGTCACATTTTTCTCAGCAACTATTGATGGCAGAAATCTGATATTTGGTCACAAGCTTCATAAAGGTACCACATATCGTGGGAAGCGTTTTTGGACCCATCAGATTCCTACTTCCTGTTTGCCGATTTTGTTGATTTTTATGCACATTTAACATACATTTGTACATTATGCACATTTTTCGTCGCATTTTTCTAAGCAACTATTGATGGCAGAGATCTGATATTTGGTCACAAGCTTCATATAGGTATCCCATATCGTGGGAAGCGTTTTTTGACCCGTCAGATTCCTACTTCCTGTTATCATAAGTGAGCATTAGCTCACAGTTCATCTTGTTTTAGAACTAATATTTCCAGGTTTTGAACAAGTTAATTTTAGGACTAATATTTCCAGGTTTTAAATAAGCTAATTTTAGAACTAATATTTCCAGGTTATGAACAAGCTAATTTTAGAACTAATATTTCCAGATTTTGAACAAGCTAATTTTAGAACTGATATTTCTAGGTTTTGAACAAGCTTTTATCTCTGGCATATACATCAGCTCAACAGAAATTTTTGGCCAACACTTGGAGTAACATGCTCTTATCTACAAATTCTGTAAGTATTCTTCAGTTTCTATCAGTATGACATGTGTAACATAAAAATATTAAAGTAGTTTTAATGAAAGTGATCCCTCGCCATACTGAAGAAGTGATTTTAAATGTAGTTCAATCTCAAACATCCAACATAATTATGTTTCATTTGTTGATGAAGACAGTGATTTTTTTAGGAAGTTCAGCTAACATGAAATTTTTTTATTAAATGCCTTTCAACCACAGTCAATATTTTTAAATTGAAAATTCTGAGTTCAGAGTTCAGTGACGATAGCGGATTTCAAAGCTAATGTTCTGCAAACAGAAATTTGATAATATACAGACAGGACGTACTACAAGTCTCCTTGTCAGACTATATATTAAAAAAAAGCTGTGTTCAATATAGGTTTGATGTGTTTAATATATTGTAAGAAAAAACATAAATAAAACACATAAGTTTGTGATTCCTTTATAACCATGATCATAATATTCATTTAGAAGATTATTTAGTCATGCAGATCAGCATCCTTCTTTCTACCGACACCATGGTTTGACAAAATAGTAATGTTTCAGCTGATACTGTTAAAACTGTTTATTTTTCACATGATATTTATATTTACAGTTTGTGAAGATTATCTCTACAGTGACTGGTAAAGACATACAACCATTTCTAGATTTATGGGTGTATCCTTTATTAAATGAGTTGCTGTCTTTGTTTACATGAGTGTAGCATTATTGAATTTCTTTTCTATAATTTGTTCATTGGTACACTACTAACATCAGTCACAAAATATTTTAATACTTGAAATGGTTTGGTACATAGTTCCCATTGATTGACCTACATTGTGTAAGAAGATATGAATAAGATTCAACTTGATCAATGGACATTTTTTTTTTGTAATTTGTTTATTTTTCCAAGAACAGATTTATACATACATGATTCTATAAACACAATGTTTCAATGCACAAAAGTTACAATGTTAAAAAACAAGTTGATCTTCATAACATAACACAATGCATTTTAAGTTAAACAAGGTAATAGATATATATTAATATTAACCACTCAATACTGCCTCCAGATCTAACCATTTTCTTTTAGCATGTTCCTTTTGTACTGGGGACAGATATATCATTGATGCCTTTTCAATATTAATAGCATATTTCAGGAATTCAAGACCACCTTCTAAATCAAGGTCCCTACATTTGCATCT
This sequence comes from Bathymodiolus septemdierum, assembly GCA_963383655.1. Taxonomy (NCBI): domain Eukaryota; kingdom Metazoa; phylum Mollusca; class Bivalvia; order Mytilida; family Modiolidae; genus Bathymodiolus; species Bathymodiolus septemdierum. Next base: position 38,118,487 of record OY726518.1, read on the forward strand.
GCAGACATATATATAATATTTCAAAATAATTAAAACATTGTTGATTGTGCCCTGGGCTGAACTGTGTTCAGTCAAGCCTAGAATTATGTCCTTTGCATTAAAGGGTAAGCTAAGACCACATATATTCAGGAAATTGCCAATTGATAACAAAAAGTTCCAAACATAATTACATTTCCAAAAGATGTGAACCAGACTTTCTTTGGTTTCTGTACAAAATGTACATAACTCAGTTTCTTTTAACCCACATTTATATAGAAAGGAATTTGTAGTTAAGATTCTGTGTATAAGTTTATATTGAAAGTCCTGTAATTTAGTATCTTTTGTAACAGAGAAAGGTATACAGTAAATAAAACTCCAATTATAATCTTCAATAACAACCCCCATATGAACTTCCTTTTCCCATTTACTCTGATTGTCTAAAGGAAGCATTTTTACATTTAACATGTATTGTTTTGAAAAGTATTTACATGGCTTAGGGTCCCTTTTCAGTTTTTCAGCAATGTCATTTTCAATTAAGTTTAATTTTCCTAACCCTTTTATCAGAAGTTTCCATCTATGTGGAATGGCACTTAGAATACTGTAATATTCTATAAAATTTAATCCAATATTATAGTGATTCTTAAATTCCTCATATGTAAAAAGCATTTTATTTTCTGATATTAAATCATTTACAAAAAAGACACCATTTTCACAACATATTTTATTCATACACATATTACCACCTATTTTTATCGAGGGATTTAACCATATGGACTGGCTGAAGCGTGTTGACTATCCACTAACTCCCCCTTTTCCTGTTTCAACTCTGATAAATTCAAAAAAACATCTTTCCAAAACAGGTTAACTTTTTCTGCTATTTTTTCTAGACCCTCTTTACTCAAGTATAATATATTACTTCCTCCCCATTTTTGTATAGAACCCAATAAAAGTACTTTCCATGGTGAATGATTGAAAGGGTGAAGTAATTTATGAAGCCATGACATTTTAAGTGCTTTGTAAAAGGATTCAATATTTGTCATTTTTAGTCCCCTTCTTCATATTCATTGATAATAATGGATCTCTTGATCTTGTCCTTTTTACCATCCATAAAAATTTATAAAATATTTTTTCAATATCATTCAAAATTGAATCTGGAGGGTTTGGTAAAACAGTAAGGCATTGAACTAGAATAGGAAGAGCTAGAGTCGTAATAACAGTGACTTTACCAATGTATGTAAGATCTCTATAAGACCATAAGTTTAATATTTTTTTCACTGATTGAACTTTTTCTGTAAAATTTTCCAGTGTTTTATCAGATTCCGACAAATTAAAACTAATACCCAATAGCTTAAATTTTCCAGAAAAGTTCCATGATAAATGTTTATCTGGAAGGAGCTGTTCATGGCAACTCCGCCTTGAGCCAAGCCATATTGCTTCGGTCTTGTCAAAATAAACTCTCAGTCCAGCACATTCTGAAAATTTATTAAGCATAAATAATGATTGATCAAGTGATTTTGAGTTATCATCTAATATCAATGAGGAGTCATCAGCATATTGACTTAATAAATACTCAGAATCATTTATTTTTACCCCTGTTATGGACATTTGTATCTGTGTAGTGAAATGGAATTTAAGGAATTATATTTTCAAGAACAAAAACATTAAAGTGTATGAGTTGTATCATTTTCAAAAGCAAAATCTGGAACAATGTAGGAGACTTTAAATTTTCAAGGACAAAACATGAAAAATCATGTAGTTATCCTTATTTTATAGAACAATAGTATGAAAATTTAAGGTGTTTCATATTTTCAAAGACAAAACAAATGAAAATTTAAGAAGATATCTTAAAATTTAAAGTGTAATCTTATTTTTCAAGGACAAAATATTGTCTGTTCATAGTAAATTTTATCTTTATTTAATTTATCAGGGATAACTTTGTCATCCTGGAAATTTCATTTGATAACAGTGTTCAATATAGAATTCTGATTACTGGTGACAGTTCCTAGGGATCCACTCACAGACCTGTCCATCACATCCTCATGTGGGAGAATTCTGATTACTGGTGACAGTTCCTAGGGATCCACTCACAGACCTGCCCATCACATCCTCATGTGGGAGAATTCTGATTACTGGTGACAGTTCCTAGGGATCCACTCACAGACCTGCCCATCACATCCTCATGTGGGAGAATTCTGATTACTGGTGACAGTTCCTAGGGATCCACTCACAGACCTGCCCATCACATCCTCATGTGGGAGAATTCTGATTACTGGTCCCAGTTCCTAGGGATCCACTCACAGACCTGCCCATCACATTCTCATGTGGGAGATGTATGATGTCTTCTAAATGGCAGCTGTCGGTTTATGATACAGAAAGCCTCACTGTGGATCATAGTGAATGCAGTGTTGAAAAACACTATTGTAGATTTCAAAAAAGAGTTTGGACATCATAGCCAATATAACAGACTTATTATTTTCGTCCCTATCAAAGTGTTCATACTTTTTGAGTGGCAGTCAAAAGTCCCATTGCCCCAGTTATCCAATATATCCCTCCCTCATTTCTGTTTGTATATTTTTTATGTATCGTTGAATATGCATGAAGTATTTGCCACTGGATGTTAAACAACCAGAAGTGAATCAATATAGAATTTGTAACTATAAAGTAATGCCTTAACTTTCACTCAGGTCACAAAGTGGCTGTGCAAGATTCTTTGGCAACTTTGTATTTAATAGGAAGAGAAATGTAGTGGAGCTAGAAATCAAACAGGATTTGAGTGCTAAAGGAGCTCTTAAATATGTGGTAAATACTGTTTTTATAATGTAAATCAAGCAGAACTTGAGTGCTAAAGGAGCTCTTAAATACGTGGTAAATACTGTTTTTATAATGTAAATCAAGCAGAACTTGAGTGCTAAAGGAGCTCTTAAATATGTGGTAAATACTGTTTTTATAATGTAAATCAAGCAGAACTTGAGTGCTAAAGGAGCTCTTAAATATGTGGTAAATACTGTTTTTATAATGTAAATCAAGCAGAACTTGAGTGCTAAAGGAGCTCTTAAATATGTGGTAAATACTGTTTTTATAATGTAAATCAAGCAGAACTTGAGTGCTAAAGGAGCTCTTACATATGTGGTAAATACTGTTTTTATAATGTAAATCATGCAGAACTTGAGTGCTAAAGGAGCTCTTAAATATGTGGTAAATACTGTTTTTATAATGTAAATCAAGCAGAACTTGAGTGCTAAAGGAGCTCTTAAATGTGTGGTGAATACTGTTTTTATAATGTAAATCAAGCAGAACTTGAGTGCTAAGGGAGCTCTTGTGGTAAATACTGTTTTTATAATGTAAATCATGCAGAACTTGAGTGCTAAAGGAACTCTTAAATATGTGGTAAATACTGTTTTTATAATGTAAATCAAGCAGAACTTGAGTGCTAAAGGAGCTCTTAAATGTGTGGTGAATACTGTTTTTATAATGTTAATCAAGCAGAACTTGAGTGCTAAAGGAGCTCTTAAATATGTGGTAAATACTGTTTTTATAATGTAAATCAAGCAGAACTTGAGTGCTAAAGGAGCTCTTAAATGTGTGGTGAATACTGTTTTTATAATGTAAATCAAGCAGAACTTGAGTGCTAAAGGAGCTCTTAAATATGTGATAAATACTGTTTTTATAATGTAAATCAAGCAGAACTTGAGTGCTAAAGGAGCTCTTAAATATGTGGTAAATACTGTTTTTATAATGTAAATCAAGCAGAACTTGAGTGCTAAAGGAGCTCTTAAATGTGTGGTGAATACTGTTTTTATAATGTAAATCAAGCAGGATTTGAGTGCTAAAGGAACTTAAATATGTGGTAAATACTGTTTTTATAATGTAAATCAAGCAGGATTTGAGTGCTAAAGGAACTCTTAAATATGTGGTAAATACTGTTTTTATAATGTAAATCAAGCAGGATTTGAGTGCTAAAGGAACTCTTAAAAAGGTGGTAAATACTGTTTTTATAATGTAAATCAAGCAGGATTTGAGTGCTAAAGGAACTCTTAAATATGTGGTAAATACTGTTTTTATAATGTAAATCAAGCAGGATTTGAGTGCTAAAGGAACTCTTAAAAAGGTGGTAAATACTGTTTTTATAATGTAAATCAAGCAGGATTTGAGTGCTAAAGGAACTCTTAAATATGTGGTAAATACTATTTTTATAATGTAAATCAAGCAGGATTTGAGTGCTAAAGGAACTCTTAAATATGTGGTAAATACTGTTTTTATGTTTTTATAATGTAAATCAAGCAGGATTTGAGTGCTAAAGGAACTCTTAAAAAGGTGGTAAATACTGTTTTTATAATGTAAATCAAGCAGGATTTGAGTGCTAAAGGAGCTCTTAAATATGTGGTAAATACTGTTTTTATAATGTAAATCAAGCAGGACTTGAGTGTTAAAGGAACTCTTAAATATGTGGTAAATACTGTTTTTATAATGTAAATCAAGCAGGATTTGAGTACTAAAGGAACTCTTAAATATGTGGTAAATACTGTTTTTATAATGTAAATCAAACAGAACTTGAGTGCTAAAGGAGCTCTTAAATATGTGGTAAATACTGTTTTTATAATGTAAATCAAGCAGGATTTGAGTGCTAAAGGAGCTCTTAAATATGTGGTAAATACTGTTTTTATAATGTAAATCAAGCAGGATTTGAGTGCTAAAGGACCTCTTAAATATGTGGTAAATACTGTTTTAATAATGTAAATCAAGCAGGACTTGAGTGCTAAAGGAACTCTTAAATATGTGGTAAATACTGTTTTTATAATGTAAATCAAGCAGGACTTGAGTGTTAAAGGAACTCTTAAATATGTGGTAAATACTGTTTTTATAATGTAAATCAAGCAGGATTTGAGTGCTAAAAGAACTCTTAAATATGTGGTAAATACTGTTTTTATAATGTAAATCAAGCAGGATTTGAGTGCTAAAGGAACTCTTAAATATGTGGTAAATACTGTTTTATAATGTAAATCAAGCAGGATTTGAGTGCTAAAGGACCTCTTAAATATGTGATAAATACTGTTTTTATAATGTAAATCAAACAGGACTTGAGTGTTAAAGGAACTCTTAAATATGTGGTAAATACTATTTTTATAATGTAAATCAAGCAGGATTTGAGTACTAAAGGAACTCTTAAATGTGTGGTAAATACTGTTTTTATAATTTAAATCAAGCAGGATTTGAGTGCTAAAGAAACTCTTAAATATGTGGTAAATACTGTTTTTATAATGTAAATAAAGCAGGACTTGAGTGCTAAAGGAACTCTTAAATATGTGGTAAATACTGTTTTTATAATGTAGATCAAGCAGGATTTGAGTGCTAAAGGAGCTTTTAAATATGTAGTAAATACTGTTTTTATAATGTAAATCAAGCAGGATTTGAGTGCTAAAGGAACTTTTAAATATGTGGTAAATACTGTTTTTATAATGTAAATCAAGCAGGATTTGAGTGCTAAAGGAACTCTTAAAAAGGTGGTAAATACTGTTTTTATAATGTAAATCAAGCAGGATTTGAGTGCTAAAGGAACTCTTAAATATGTGGTAAATACTGTTTTTATAATGTAAATCAAGCAGGATTTGAGTGCTAAAAGAACTCTTAAATATGTGGTAAATACTGTTTTTATAATGTAAATCAAGCAGGATTTGAGTGCTAAAGGAACTTAAATATGTGGTAAATACTGTTTTTATAATGTAAATCAAGCAGGATTTGAGTGCTAAAGGAACTCTTAAATATGTGGTAAATACTGTTTTTATAATGTAAATCAAGCAGGATTTGAGTGCTAAAGGAACTCTTAGATATGTGGTAAATACTATTTTTATAATGTAAATCAAGCAGGATTTGAGTGCTAAAGGAACTCTTAAATATGTGGTAAATACTGTTTTTATAATGTAAATCAAGCAGGATTTGAGTGCTAAAGGAACTCTTATAAAGGTGGTAAATACTGTTTATAATGTAAATCAAGCAGGATTTGAGTGCTAAAGGAGCTCTTAAATATGTGGTAAATACTGTTTTTATAATGTAAATCAAGCAGGACTTGAGTGTTAAAGGAACTCTTAAATATGTGGTAAATACTATTTTTATAATGTAAATCAAGCAGGATTTGAGTACTAAAGGAACTCTTAAATATGTGGTAAATACTGTTTTTATAATGTAAATCAAGCAGGATTTGAGTGCTAAAGGAACTCTTAAATATGTGGTAAATACTGTTTTTATAATGTAAATAAAGCAGGAATTGAATGCTAAAGGAACTCTTAAATATGTGGTAAATACTGTTTTTTTAATGTAAATCAAGCAGGATTTGAGTGCTAAAGGAACTCTTAAAAAGGTGGTAAATACTGTTTTTATAATGTAAATCAAGCAGGATTTGAGTGCTAAAGGAGCTCTTAAATATGTGGTAAATACTGTTTTTATAATGTAAATCAAGCAGGACTTGAGTGTTAAAGGAACTCTTAAATATGTGGTAAATACTATTTTTATAATGTAAATCAAGCAGGATTTGAGTACTAAAGGAACTCTTAAATATGTGGTAAATACTGTTTTTATAATGTAAATCAAGCAGGATTTGAGTGCTAAAGAAACTCTTAAATATGTGGTAAATACTGTTTTTATAATGTAAATAAAGCAGGACTTGAATGCTAAAGGAACTCTTAAATATGTGGTAAATACTGTTTTTATAATGTAAATCAAGCAGGATTTGAGTGCTAAAAGAACTCTTAAATATGTGGTAAATACTGTTTTTATAATGTAAATCAAGCAGGATTTGAGTGCTAAAGGAACTCTTAAAAAGGTGGTAAATACTGTTTTTATAATGTAAATCAAGCAGGATTTGAGTGCTAAAGGAGCTCTTAAATATGTGGTAAATACTGTTTTTATAATGTAAATCAAGCAGGACATGAGTGCTAAAGGAACTCTTAAATATGTGGTAAATACTGTTTTTATAATGTAAATAAAGCAGGACTTGAGTGCTAAAGGAGCTCTTAAATATGTGGTAAATACTGTTTTTATAATGTAAATCAAGCAGGACTTGAGTGCTAAAGGAACTCTTAAATATGTGGTAAATACTGTTTTTATAATGTAAATCAAGCAGGATTTGAGTGCTAAAGGAACTCTTAAATATGTGGTAAATACTGTTTTTATAATGTAAATCAAACAGGATTTGAGTGCTAAAGGACCTCTTAAATATGTGGTAAATACTGTTTTTATAATGTAAATCAAGCAGGACTTGAGTGCTAAAGGAACTCTTAAATATGTGGTAAATACTGTTTTTATAATGTAAATCAAGCAGGATTTGAGTGCTAAAGGAGCTCTTAAATATGTGGTAAATACTGTTTTTATAATGTAAATCAAACAGGACTTGAGTGCCAAAGGAGCTCTTAAATATGTGGTAAATACTGTTTTTGTAATGTAAATCAAGCAGAACTTGAGTGCTAAAGGAGCTTTTAAATATGTGGTAAATACTGTTTTTATAATGTAAATCAAGCAGGATTTGAGTGCTAAAGGAACTCTTAAATATGTGGTAAATACTGTTTTTATAATGTAAATAAAGCAGGACTTGAGTGCTAAAGGACCTCTTAAATATGTGGTAAATACTGTTTTTATAATGTAAATCAAGCAGGATTTGAGTGCTAAAGGACCTCTTAAATATGTGGTAAATACTGTTTTTATAATGTAAATCAAGCAGGATTTGAGTGCTAAAGGAGCTCTTAAATATGTGGTAAATACTGTTTTTATAATGTAAATCAAGCAGGACTTGAGTGCTAAAGGAGCTGTTAAATATGTGGTAAATACTGTTTTTATAATGTAAATGAAGCAGAACTTGAGTGCTAAAGGAGCTCTTAAATATGTGGTAAATACTGTTTTTATAATGTAAATCAAGCAGGATTTGAGTGCTAAAGGAACTCTTAAATATGTGGTAAATACTGTTTTTATAATGTAAATAAAGCAGGACTTGAGTGCTAAAGGAGCTCTTAAATATGTGGTAAATACTGTTTTTATAATGTAAATCAAGCAGGATTTGAGTGCTAAAGGACCTCTTAAATATGTGGTAAATACTGTTTTTATAATGTAAATCAAGCAGGATTTGAGTGCTAAAGGACCTCTTAAATATGTGGTACATACTGTTTTTATAATGTAAATCAAGCAGGATTTGAGTGCTAAAGGAGCTTTTAAATATGTGGTAAATACTGTTTTTATAATGTAAATCAAGCAGAACTTGAGTGCTAAAGGAACTCTTAAATATGTGGTAAATACTGTTTTTATAATGTAAATCAAGCAGAACTTGAGTGCTAAAGGAGCTCTTAAATATGTGGTAAATACTGTTTTTATAATGTAAATCAAGCAGAACTTGAGTGCTAAAGGAGCTCTTAAATATGTGGTAAATACTGTTTTTATAATGTAAATCAAGCAGAACTTGAGTGCTAAAGGAGCTCTTAAATATGTGGTAAATACTGTTTTTATAATGTAAATCAAGCAGAACTTGAGTGCTAAAGGAGCTCTTAAATATGTGGTAAATACAATGTACTGTTTATTAGTGTTCATGCCAGTGTGAAGTACATACAAATTGTAACATCTCTGTAGCGTAATGATTAGCATGCTAGCCTCGAGTACAGAAGATAGTTGGGTAGAGTATTAGCATGCTAGCCTCGAGTACAGAAGATAGTTGGGTAGAGTATTAGCATGCTAGCCTTGAGTATAGAAGATAGTTGGGTAGAGTATTAGCATGCTAGCCTCGAGTACAGAAGATAGTTGGGTAGAGTATTAGCATGCTAGCCTCGAGTACAGAAGATAGTTGGGTAGAGTATTAGCATGCTAGCCTCGAGTACAGAAGATAGTTGGGTAGAGTCAGACCAAAAAATATATGTGTTTGTTGCTTCTCAGTTAAATATGTTTCAGCATTAATGATCAAATGTGCTAAATCAAAGGTTGGTTGGCACAGAGTCAGTGGTTGGCTCGAAGTCAGGATGATGTGTGCAAGTAGAGTACCACGTTTACCTGCATCTTGTTATTGCAAAGAGCTAGCACTGAAAAATTCAATATCATTAAAACGTTTATTTCTGATTTTCTCAACCTCTCTGCGTTATTACTGACTTTGTACTCAGAAAATTGATGGAATAAACATGATATGGAAAAAATTAACTGATGTTGTTTTATTGTTGGGTCCATATTGATTTTTTTTAATTTTTATTGTAGGGTCCATTGACAGTTACAATACAAGAATTGGATGGATCCTTTAATCACACGTTTAAAATAGAAGAAAACAAGACCAAATTTGATATTACTTGTCATTCAAAAAGTAGAAGGTAAGTCTACCGTGAAGAAAGTATGGAAGAAACAGAGAGGGAAAGAAATATTAAAGATATTGCTAACTTATATAGTGTTTCTACAGAGATTCTTGTAGGCTGAAATTTTGATGAGTCCCAACAAAAAAGTCATCAGTCCCAGTAGTCCATTCTTAAGTCATCAGTCCCAGTAGTCCATTCTTAAGTCATCAGTCCCAATAGTCCATTCTTAAGTCATCCGTCTCAGTAGTCCATTCTTAAGTCATCAGTCCCAGTAGTCCATTCTTAAGTCATCAGTCCCAGTAGTCCATTCTTAAGTCATCAGTCCCAGTAGTCCATTCTTAAGTCATCAGTCCCAGTAGTCCATTCTTAAGTCATCAGTCCCAGTAGTCCATTCTTAAGTCATCAGTCCCAGTAGTCCATTCTTAAGTCATCAGTCCCACTAGTCCATTCTTAAGTCATCAGTCCCAGTAGTCCATTCTTAAGTCATCAGTCCCACTAGTCCATTCTTAAGCCATCAGTCCCACTAGTCCATTCTTAAGTCATCAGTCCCAGTAGTCCATTCTTAAGTCATCAGTCCCAGTAGTCCATTCTTACGTCATCAGTCCCACTAGTCCATTCTTAAGTCATCAGTCCCAGTAGTCCATTCTTAAGTCATCAGTCCCAGTAGTCCATTCTTACGTCATCAGTCCCACTAGTCCATTCTTACGTCATCAGTCCCAGTAGTCCATTCTTAAGTCATCAGTCCCACTAGTCCATTCTTAAGCCATCAGTCCCACTAGTCCATTCTTAAGTCATCAGTCCCAGTAGTCCATTCTTAAGTCATCAGTCCCACTAGTCCATTCTTAAGTCATCAGTCCAAGTAGTCCATTCTTAAGTCATCAGTCCCACTAGTCCATTCTTAAGTCATCAGTCCCAGTAGTCCATTCTTAAGTCATCAGTCCCACTAGTCCATTCTTAAGCCATCAGTCCCACTAGTCCATTCTTAAGTCATCAGTCCCAGTAGTCCATTCTTAAGTCATCAGTCCCACTAGTCCATTCTTAAGTCATCAGTCCAAGTAGTCCATTCTTAAGTCATCAGTCCCACTAGTCCATTCTTAAGTCATCAGTCCCAGTAGTCCATTCTTAAGTCATCAGTCCCACTAGTCCATTCTTAAGTCATCAGTCCCAGTAGTCCATTCTTAAGTCATCAGTCCCACTAGTCCATTCTTAAGTCATCAGTCCCAGTAGTCCATTCTTAAGTCATCAGTCCCAGTAGTCCATTCTTAAGTCATCAGTCCCAGTAGTCCATTCTTTGTAAATTTTTGTAAGAACACAAGTGATGAGTGCAGTACTCACCTAGGCAAGAGTCCAGTACTCACCTAGACAAGAGTTCAGTACTCACCTAGACAAGAGTCCAGTACTCACCTAGACAAGAGTCCAGTACTCACCTAGACAAGAGTCCAGTACTCACCTAGACAAGAGTCCAGTACTCACCTAGACAAGAGTCCAGTACTCACCTAGACAAGAGTCCAGTACTCACCTAGACAAGAGTTCAGTACTCACCTAGACAAGAGTCCAGTACTCACCTAGACAAGAGTCCAGTACTCAACTAGACAAGAGTCCAGTACTCACCTAGACAAGAGTTCAGTACTCACCTAGACAAGAGTTCAGTACTCACCTAGACAAGAGTCCAGTACTCACCTAGACAAGAGTGCAGTACTCACCTAGACAAGAGTGCAGTACTCACCTAGACAAGAGTCCAGTACTCACCTAGACAAGAGTCCAGTACTCACCTAGACAAGAGTCCAGTACTCACCTAGACAAGAATCCAGTACTCACCTAGACAAGAGTTCAGTACTCACCTAGACAAGAATCCAGTACTCACCTAGGCAAGAGTCCAGTACTCACCTAGACAAGAGTCCAGTACTCACCTAGACAAGAATCCAGTACTCACCTAGACAAGAATCCAGTACTCACCTAGACAAGAATCCAGTACTCACCTAGACAAGAATCCAGTACTCACCTAGACAAGAATCCAGTACTCACCTAGACAAGAGTCCAGTACTCACCTAGACAAGAGTCCAGTACTCAACTAGACAAGAGTCCAGTACTCACCTAGACAAGAGTTCAGTACTCACCTAGACAAGAGTTCAGTACTCACCTAGACAAGAGTCCAGTACTCACCTAGACAAGAGTCCAGTACTCACCTAGACAAGAGTGCAGTACTCACCTAGACAAGAGTCCAGTACTCACCTAGACAAGAGTCCAGTACTCACCTAGACAAGAGTGCAGTACTCACCTAGACAAGAATCCAGTACTCACCTAGACAAGAGTTCAGTACTCACCTAGACAAGAATCCAGTACTCACCTAGGCAAGAGTCCAGTACTCACCTAGACAAGAGTCCAGTACTCACCTAGACAAGAATCCAGTACTCACCTAGACAAGAATCCAGTACTCACCTAGACAAGAATCCAGTACTCACCTAGACAAGAATCCAGTACTCACCTAGACAAGTTGACTCTCTGTGTCTGTATAATGATCTAAAATAACGTCAATGTGTAGCAAAGGTGGGAGACACAAATTTTCTGTATTTTCTTTAAATATGTCAAGTTTAGCAAGCATTACAATATGATGAGAAATTGGAATTTGATAAAGAATTAGAGTTTAACCTCCTTGTGTGGAAGTCTATATAGAAACATATGATTTTACTTGGAAATAGAAGAGTATTGAAATTATCAATGATAAATAAAGGTAAAAGCTACTACAAACGGACCAAGTGTTTACTTCAAGGAAACAATTTATTCAAGTTTAATATATCAAGGTTTCAACTGTATATGTAAAAAACACATATCACAGGTTCAGAATCTTCTGCTAGTAAATACATCTATCAAGTTTGTATGTTTTGGTTGAGTAAACATGACAAAGCATTGATCAAAATGTACAGAGGTGAACAAATCATACAGTATGAAAAAAAGATAGAATTTGATAAAGAATTACAGTATTAATATTGTAGATAGAAATTAATGTTACATTTACTTTTAAATATCTGAGTATTCAGGTCATCCAGGAAAAATTTTTGTAATCAATTTCTGTCAAATTTGATCCTTGAATTTCTTTTAATTGGTAGTTTTTTTTTATGTGTATTATTATGTATGTTGAATTTTTTTTTATATTATATATAGAAACAAAAAGAAAAAGATACCATTAGTTACAGGAGAAGAAGTAGACATGGACCTAAGTGCTATGGAGTAAGTAATATGTCTTTCTATATTAGAGCCAAATATATTCTTTTAACAGTCGCAAATGTTCAAGATTTTTTCACTATTAACTGAAGCTTATTATGTTGACCTGGATTATCTAGTGATTAATGTTGTTGTCTTCTGACCATAATCCTAACACTACTGAAGTGGATTCAAGTGTTAAGGTTTCCAGACACCTACCTAACACTACTGAAGTGGATTCAAGTGTTAAGGTTTCCAGACACCTACCTAACACTACTGAAGTGGATTCAAGTGTTAAGGTTTCCAGACACCTACCTAACACTACTGAAATGGATTCAAGTGTTAAGGTTTCCAGACACCTACCTAACACTACTGAAGTGGATTCAAGTGTTAAGGTTTCCAGACACCTACCTAACACTACTGAAGTGGATTCAAGTGTTAAGGTTTCCAGACACAATCCTAACACTACTGAAGTGGATTCAAGTGTTAAGGTTTCCAGACACCTACCTAACACTACTGAAGTGGATTCAAGTGTTAAGGTTTCCAGACACCTACCTAACACTACTGAAGTGGATTCAAGTGTTAAGATTTCCAGACACAATCCTAACACTACTGAAGTGGATTCAAGTGTTAAGGTTTCCAGACACCTACCTAACACTACTGAAGTGGATTCAAGTGTTAAGGTTTCCAAACACCTACCTAACACTACTGAAGTGGATTCAAGTGTTTAGGTTTCCAGACACCTGCCTAACACTACTGAAGTGGATTCAAGTGTTAAGGTTTCCAGACACCTACCCAAAGGAAGGCTATTCTGCATGTAAATTCACTGGATCTGTGTAGATATTCCTCCCCAATGAGTCAGGTAGCCTAGACATATATGAAAAATTGATGAAAATGACAAAATATGTCAAAACTCTAACCTTTATTAGTGATTAAGAATAGTTCATCATTAATTACAATTTACTCATTTTGTTACTTTGATTATGCCATTATGCTATTTTTTACATCTCAGTACAAGATCATTAAACTTATTCCTCATCCACATTGACAAACTCTTTATATTGTATCACATGAAAGATGAAAGATTTACTCTGAACAGTGGCTCTTTTGAACAAAATATTTGAAAATAAAATGTGTCCAAACATCTAGAAAGTGAAGATATAGGGGTTTTGAAAATGGATTTCTTAGAGCTTTATTGCATTGAATGCAAAGCATGAGATGTGACGAGGAGTCAATATCAGAGTTATGGGACTTTTCCCCATGAAAACGATCTGTTATAAACAAGTTGCAGACTAACCTCCACTTTGCCTTGACAAATATTGTTCAAGCTTCAGAAGATTATTGGGAATGGTGGTCTGCGAGTTTGTATGAAATTTGATGTTTCACTTTTGTTGTTGGGGGGTGGGGCTCAGGTGTTTAACGTCACTTTCAACAATATTTCAGTTATATCGTGGGATGTTTTTTTATTGGAGATTTATGGGACCTTATATGGGCATATGGTGTAGCTGTTTATTATAAAAATCTAAGAATGAGATAAGTACATGATTTACCAATATTGTTATTCTAAGTTTAAGACATTATAACTTTTTATGTTTGTAACTTTTTACAGTGCAGATTCTCCTGTATTGTGGCTACAGATGGATCCAAAGCTAGAGTTACTTAGACAGGTTACATTTGAACAGCCAGATTATATGTGGCAGTACCAACTCAGATTTGAAAGGGATGTTGTCTCTCAGAAAGAGGTAAAATAACGTTTAATTTTATGTTTTGAAAGAATTTCTTGTAGTTGAACTTACTGTGTAATTATAGTTTATGAATATTTAACGCACTTTCAAACAAATTTAAGTTATATTGTGGCGGTCAGTTTTATTGGTGAAGGAAACTTGAGTAAAAACCATCGGCCTGCCACAAGTCACTAATGAACTTTATCACATAATGTTGTATCAATTTTTGAAGCTATTGATATCACTGAGCTATTAAACCCAGTGTCATAGTACCCAAGCAGTCCTTTTCAGCAAACTTTCATACTAATTAAGGTTAATTAGAATTATTAGCTGCATAATTAATTCTTTTAGATTTAAAAACTTGATAAATTCATGCTCTTCATATTAAAAAAAAATACAAGAGTGTGTACTGCTATCATAAAGATTGATTCTGATAAACTTTTATACCATTCCATACCTGATACTATTTTATTCTTTCGGCAGTATAGTATCTGTAATATTGATATAGTGGGATTTCATTCATAAAACGACCAAGAAACATGGAAATAAACATATTTTTTCGGATAGATTTTAAAATTTGTAAAGAAATTATATTTCTTGTGAATTTTTGGCCTCATAGACTTTTTCAAGGTAAATTTCTACTTATTTGCAAAACATGTGCAAAACAAGTGATGTTTTGTCATCAAATGTGTTTGGATAAACTGTCTTAAATTTACATTGAATAATTGCAGAAAAAAAGTTGGGACATCACAGCAACTTCGTGAAGTGGTATTCAATTCAAACATGTTTGTTACAAACATGTCTGACTGCCTGTATTTATAAACTAATTTGAAAATGTTTTTTTCATATTTATGATATTATAGCATATAGGTTATTCAATTACTATATGAAGGCAATACTAGCATAGACACATTTTTTTTTTATTCATTCCTGTATTTGTAGGTTTACAGCAGCAGATACATGTTCTTAATTTCTGCACTTCATTTCATAGGCAATAATGTCAGAACACCTCATTTACTGAACTTGTGCATTTTTTTATGTGTAGGCTATAACAGCTTTAGAACATTATCCATCTCCAGCAACAAGAAAAGCTTTAACAGATGTATTAGAAAATGAACATTGTTTCTACAAAGTCAGGACTGATTCATCATTGTGTCTGGCTAAGGTAAATACATATATATATATATATAATATCCAGAGATCAGTAATTCATGATGTAACAAGGTTCCAAAGGGCTCTTTAATAACCTACGACCTGAGGCTACTCATGGGAAAACTTGTGGCAGTTTAAACTTCTGTCCATATACAGATGACATTGTCACTTTTAAATCTACTTGATTTATTGTTTGTTACATGAATGCAGCTGAAAAACTGGTTACATGACGTTGTTCAGACATCAATCAAGTGTTTTGGAAAATAAGTATGATATTATAAGTTATTTACGTTCCTATCCGTAGATATGGAGATTTTAACACCCTGAAGTAGCCAAGTACATCCTGAGGTGCAGCCGAGTGTGTACAGGCTACTGAAGGGTGTTAAAATCTCCATATCTATGGATAGGAACGTTAATAGTGAATTTATCCCCAGCTATAGTCAAAAATAAGACATTTTGGGCCCCGGCGGTCCACTTGTTTTCTTTGTTTTTGGAAAGAATAAGTAAAAAATATGAAAGTTTCGAGTGTTTTTTACCTGGTGTAGGGTTCTACCAAAGACCCCTACAGTTGATCAAAGTAACAGCTTTTGATATTCAATATATAGCCAAAACTAACTAAATTTGAATTTGGAGCGTAACGTCGCGAGCTTTAGGGTCATACATTTTTAGCTCACCTGTGTGAGCTATTGCCATTATTTGGCGTCCGTCTGTAAACTTTTTCAAAAATCTTCTCCTCTGAAACCACACGGCCAATTTAAACCAAACTTGGCCTGAATCATCCTTAGGGGGTTCCCTTTAAAAATTATGTCCGATGACCCTGCCGACCAACCATCATGGCCACCATGTCTATAAATAGAACATAGGGGTAAAATTGCAGTTTTTGGGTAACAACTCAAAAACCGTTAATAAAAACAGAAATCTGACATGGGATAAAAATGATCAGCATAGCAAGATCTACCTACCCTGCAATTTTGAAGTAAATCTGATTACCCATCTTGGAGTTATTGCCCTTTTTCATCAAATTTTTATAATTTTAATACTTTTCGTCTTATATTTCAAAAATTGTAAGAGATAGATGTTAAGTTTAAATTGCAAAAATGTGCAGCATGTCAAGATCCACCTACCCTGCAATTTTGAAGTAAATCTCATTACCCATTTTTGGAGTTATTTCCCTTTTTTCCATCAAATTTTCTACATTTTAATACTTTTCGTCCTTTATTTCAAAAACTATAAGAGATAGATGTTAAGTTTAAACTGCAAACATGTTCAGCATGTCAAGATCTACCTACACTGCAATTTTAAAGTAAATCTGATTACCCATCTTTGAGTTATTGCCCTTTTTTTTATCACATTTTAAAATTTTTAATACTTTTCGTCTTATATTTCAAAAACTATAAGAGATAGATGTTAAGTTTAAATTGCAAAAATGTGTAGCATGTCAAGATCTACCTACCCTGCAATTTTGAAGTAAATTCCATTACCCATTTTGGAGTTATTGCCCTTTTTTCATCAAATTTTCAAATTTTTAATACTTTTCGTCCTTTATTTCAAAAACTATAAGAGATAGATGTTAAGTTTAAACTGCAAACATGTTCAGCCTGTCAAGATCTACCTACACCTGTATGAGCTATTGCCATCAATTGGCATCCGTCGTCCGTCTAATCTTTTTCAAAAATTTTCTCCTCTGAAACCACCCGGCCAATTTAAACCAAACTTGGCCTGAATCATCCTTAGGGGGTTCCCTTTAAAAATTATGTCCGATGACCCTGCCGACCAGCCATCATGGCCGCCATGTCTATAAATAGAACATAGGGGTAAAATCAGCAAACAAATCAATTAAAAAAAAATCCAGAAAAATCCTTTAGAGTATATTGCAATTAAATTTGATACATATATGTAATATTCTTTCAGAATTATGGTTGAGGACCCCATCCCCCATCAAACATGGCCACCATCATTACTATAAATAGAAAATTAGTGAAAAAATTCATTAAAAAATTACATGTATTTTAATATCCTGTAAAGAATCAAATGCAATCAAACCATATGGAAAGAATGCATATGTGGTATTCTTTCAAAATTTTGATTGAAGACCTCCGGCTGTCATCCAACGTGGTGGCTATCACTGTTACAAAAAATAGAAAATTATTGTCAAAAAACATATTTTAAAATCTGGTAAAAAACCAGTTGCCACTTTATGGAAATGATGCATATATGATCCACTTTCAGACTTATGGTTGCTAACCCTGGTAGCTTATGAAAAATGGTTGCTATCGCTACAATTTTTTTTTTTTTTTTTTTTAAATTCTTTAAATATTGTAAAGAGCTAAACTATAAAGGAACAATGCATATATAAATCTCTTTCAGACCATGAATGATGACCCCGACTGCCATCAAACATGGCCGTTGCCAATTCTCAAACTTGAAAATTAGTGAAAAAAATCAGTAAAAAATAGAAAACTATTAAAAAGATTAGATTTTTCTCCTCTGAAACCGTTTGGCCAAATGAACAGAAACTTGGTAGGAAGCATCTATGGAAGGTTCTCTATAAGGATTGCTCATTTTGTCCTGATCATTAACAAACATGGCCGCCACAGGCAATTATTGTTTCTGATTGTTCAATTTCTAAAAATCTTCCACTCTGTAACATGGTAGGAAGCATCTATGGAAGGTCCTTTATGGGAATTGCTCATTCCGTTTTGATCCGTTAACAAACATGGCTATCATAGGCAATTCTTGTTTCTTATTGGTCGATTTCTAAAACAGCCTTTCCTCTAAAGCCGCTTGGTCAAATGATATGAAACTTGGTAAGAAACATATATGGAAGGTCCTCTATAGAATTTGCTCATTTCGTTTTGATCCATTAACAAACATGGCTGCCACAGGCAATTCTTGTTTTAGATTGGTCAATTTCTAAAAAATCTTCTTCTCTGAAACTGCAATGCCAAAATGAACAGTAATTTGATGGGAAGCACCTATGGAAGGTTCTGTATTAAGTTTCCTCAAAGCAGAATGAAAGGTGAGTGACACAGGTTCAGCCCACTGAGCCTCTAGTTTGTATTTGTATTATCCCCGTTTTGAAAATTATAAAAACATTTGATTGGTTAGATGGCTAGTTACATCCGGTGATATGGCCTAGCAACACCAGGGAATATAGGTTTTTTATACCCGGGGTTTTAACCAATCAAAAGTTGTTATAATTTTCAAACCGGGTATAAATATATCTAATGAAATAAAAATTCATATCTTCCAGGGAGATAATATTTGTGAAATTATTATTAAAATGATAATTGATCAAAGATTATTTTGATTTACATTTTGTTGTAAGTGGCAATAATAGTAAGACAGAATGATAACTGTTTAGTTAACCGTGAGATATCATCTAAAGACATTTATTTTAGGTCAACAGACTGACAAAACAACAACTAGGCTTTCCCTGTGATGTTTTTAATTAATAAATATGTATTTTGTATTTATAGGTAGCAAACTCCATGGTAACGTCATGGGCAGGTCCCCCTGCAATGATGAATATCTTTAGGAAGATGTATGGCTCTCACTCGTGTCCTGCTATCATCAGACAAAATAACTTTACTCATTTTCAGCATTATTTTCTTCTGAAGGTAAGTCATGCTTACTTTAAGTGAAACCAAAGATGTTTGTAAATTGAAATATTAGAGTTATTGCATGACTTTTTCAGATGAATCGCATCAGTGGTGTAATGGTTAGCGTGCTCGCCTCGAGTGCGGTTGTTCGTGGGTTCGAGCCCCGAATGGGTCAAACCAAAGACTATAAAATTGGTATTTGTTGCTTCTCCGCTAAGCACGCAGCATTCAGGAGAAAGAGCAAAGACTGGTTGGCTTGGAATCTGAATAATATGTCCGAGTGGGACAACATGTATATCCGTGGACTGTTGTTTCAGTGAGCTAGCACTATAAAAATCCAACTAAGCGTGTTGGTCTAGTACAAAGCGGATCTCATCATCATCTCATTGAAAATTAACTTGTTCTCGCCATGATATAGCTGAAAAATTGGTGAGTCAATACACTCACTCACTCCTTTTCAGATGAACTGAATATTTCTGTGAACAATTCCAGAAATTCATTAACTATTATTGTTATTTGTATGGCAAATTTAAAGTGTCCTTGAAAAATTGTATTTATAAATCAGTTACATGTCTAAGCTGATATATTGTCATTTTAGCTAAATTGTACTTAATGGAGCTTGTTCTTGCCGTAATATAACAGAAAATTTGCTCTCTTGACGTTAATCAACTCGCACACCCTTTTAAATTTGCTCTCTTGACGTTAATCAACTCGCACACCCTTTTAAATTTGCTCTCTTGACGTTAATCAACTCACACACCCTTTTAAATTTGCTCTCTTGTCGTTAATCAACTCGCACACCCTTTTAAATTTGCTCTCTTGACGTTAATCAACTCGCACACCCTTTTAAATTTGCTCTCTTGACGTTAATTAACTCGCACACCCTTTTAAATTTGCTCTCTTGACGTTAATCAACTCGCACACCCTTTTAAATTTGCTCTCTTGACGTTAATCAACTCACACACCCTTTTAAATTTGCTCTCTTGACGTTAATCAACTCGCACACCCTTTTAAATTTGCTCTCTTGACGTTAATCAACTCACACACCCTTTTAAATTTGCTCTCTTGTCGTTAATCATCTCACACACCCTTTTAAATTTGCTCTCTTGACGTTAATCAACTCACACACCCTTTTAAATTTGCTCTCTTGTCGTTAATCAACTCGCACACCCTTTTAAATTTGCTCTCTTGACGTTAATCAACTCGCGCACCCTTTTAAATTTGCTCACTTGATGTTAATCAACTCACACACCCTTTTAAATTTGCTCTCTTGACGTGTAATCAACTCGCACACCCTTTTAAATTTGCTCTTTTGACGTTAATCAACACGCACACCCTTTTAAATTTGCTCTCTTGACGTTAATCAACTCGCACACCCTTTTAAATTTGCTCTCTTGACGTTAATCAACTCGCACACCCTTTTAAATTTGCTCTCTTGACGTTAATCAACTCGCACACCCTTTTAAATTTGTTCTCTTGACGTTAATCAACTCACACACCCTTTTAAATTTGCTCTCTTGACGTTAATCAACTCGTACACCCTTTTAAATTTGCTCTCTTGACGTTAATCAACTCGCACACCCTTTTAAATTTGCTCTCTTGTCGTTAATCAACTCGCACACCCTTTTAAATTTGCTCTCTTGACGTTAATCAACTCGCACACCCTTTTAAATTTGCTCTCTTGACGTTAATCAACTCGCACACCCTTTTAAATTTGCTCTCTTGACGTTAATCAACTCACACACCCTTTTAAATTTGCTCTCTTGACGTTAATCAACTCGCACACCCTTTTAAATTTGCTCTCTTGACGTTAATCAACTCGCACACCCTTTTAAATTTGCTCTCTTGACGTTAATCAACTCACACACCCTTTTAAATTTGCTCTCTTGTCGTTAATCAACTCGCACACCCTTTTACTCATTGAATTAAGACTTTATTTATGTTTGTTTCATTATTAGATTACATCTTTATGTGTTCTTATTTAATTGTTACTTTATTTACTGATATTTGTTCTCATTGAACCATGCTCTATGTATTCCACCCTGGCCACTATTTTCCCATAGTCTGTTCTAAATTCAACATTATTATATAAATACAATGTGATGCAGCATTAGCCATCCTAAGACTTATTTATTTTACCTCATGATATGGCTATTATTTTATTATTGTCTTCTCCTGAGGGAACTGTTTTCCTATAGTGTTGTCTGGTGAGATATAGTGCCCGAGCCAAGACAACACTATTGTAAAACTATTCCCAAAGGAGAAGACAATAATGTGTTCAGTACACAGCATCTCATTCTGGACATAGAAAATAACAAACTCAAATTCAACATTATATAATAATAACAAAATTGCCAAACTTCAGCATGTTGACAGCAAACGATGAACAGACTACAGCGCCATCTACTTTAAGGGAGGTAAATCTTGCCAAAAATATATAACAATAACTCAGAAAAATCTATTCCACTGGAAATCGTTTCAATCTGATATAATTACCGTCGCTAGGTATAGTCACCCGTTGCAAAGATTAAGTATAATCTGTTTAAAAAACCAGTAAACATTAATCATCAAAATAAATCATTTTCATATGTTATGTACTAACTTTTTTTTGTGATTTTCAGACAATTCCAAGTGCTATGGCCAATCTCAGAAATATTCATGCTATTTGTCCACCAGAAGTTTTTGAGTTTATAATGGGATTATTTAAATACAATGACAACAGTCGTAATAAGGTATGTATATAATGGGATTATTTAAATACAATGACAACAGTCGTAATAAGGTATGTATATAATGGAATTATTTAAATACAATGACAACAGTCGTAATAAGGTATGTATAAAATGGAATTATTTAAATACAATGACAACAGTCGTAATAAGGTATGTATATAATGGGATTATTTAAATACAATGACAACAGTCGTAATAAGGTATCTAGACAATATGACAAAATCTTTGAATCTGCCAGTAATGAAATTAATCTGATATGGATGGTGATTGTGTGATGTCATATTTTGTTACATGATGACCAAACCATTGTCAATTTTTTACCTGTACGAAACAATATGGAATCACAATGAATGCAGTTCCTAACCTACTATGATTTTTAAAATGAGGTAAACAATTAAATTAAAGAAACATTTACCAAAGCTATTACCGTATATAAAAAAAAAGAAAATCTTGTTTATTTCAGTATTCAGATTGTTACTACAGAGCTTCTCTAATAGATGCTGATCTTGTTTATTTCAGTATTCAGATTGTTACTACAGAGCTTCACTAATAGAAGCCGATCTTGTTTATTTCAGTATTCAGATTGTTACTACAGAGCTTCACTAATAGAAGCTGATCTTGTTTATTTCAGTATTCAGATTGTTACTACAGAGCTTCACTAATAGAAGCTGATCTTGTTTATTTCAGTATTCAGATGGTTACTACAGAGCTTCACTAATAGAAGCCGATCTTGTTTATTTCAGTATTCAGATTGTTACTACAGAGCTTCACTAATAGGAGCCGATCTTGTTTATTTCAGTATTCAGATTGTTACTACAGAGCTTCACTAATAGAAGCCGATCTTGTTTATTTCAGTATTCAGATTGTTACTACAGAGCTTCACTAATAGAAGCCGATCTTGTTTATTTCAGTATTCAGATTGTTACTACAGAGCTTCACTAATAGAAGCCGATCTTGTTTATTTCAGTATTCAGATTGTTACTACAGAGCTTCACTAATAGAAGCCGATCTTGTTTATTTCAGTATTCAGATTGTTACTACAGAGCTTCACTAATAGAAGCTGATCTTGTTTATTTCAGTATTCAGATTGTTACTACAGAGCTTCACTAATAGAAGCTGATCTTGTTTATTTCAGTATTCAGATTGTTACTACAGAGCTTCACTAATAGAAGCTGATCTTGTTTATTTCAGTATTCAGATTGTTACTACAGAGCTTCACTAATAGAAGCTGATCTTGTTTATTTCAGTATTCAGATTGTTACTACAGAGCTTCACTAATAGACGCTGCAGCAGCCACCATTACACCAGCTGTTACTATTGTAGGCAGTGGGTAAGTTTTCTTATTTCTAAAATGAAAAGTTCTGATCATGTAAACAGAAGAAACAATGAAATGTAAACTTAATATGTTGTCATTACAGCACACCTCACAGCAACCCACTTTAGTTTGAGGCCATGCTTCAGTAACCATCTTTTTACGTTGCTTGTTTTTCATTCTTTTTAAAACTGATTTGTCCATTCATAAATGCTGCCAAGCCATGTTTCACATTGTTACAGAGATTTATCATTGTATATTTGGCCACAATCTTGTAACAATGGATCATTGTATAATATATTACACATAAAACAGGTAACTTTATACAGGTTCAATTAATATGAAATACACTGCAAAGGGAAATATATATTAAGATCACATACTACAAATTACTGCTTAATAGAGGTGGTCATTATATCAGGATTGACAGTATTTACATCAAATTCTGATGTAGTATTCAATAACAAAAAGTGGTCACTGATTCCTACTGAGGGGGGTGGATGGCTGAGTTGTTAAGTGTTGTTGCCTTCTAACCACAAGGTTCCATTACCCACCTCAAGTGTTAAGGATTCCAGACATTTACCCAAGATCTGTGGTTTAACCAGTCAGTTCATTGTGTCTGTCCTGACTTCCCCAATAAGTCTGGTGGTCATGATATAGTTTAAAAACTGCTGAAAGTAATGATAAACACCCATCAACCAAACCAGCGTACAATTTCAAAATAGAATAAATTGACTCTATCCTTATTTTACAGACAAGGATTAAGTACAGACAGCCTGACAATGGAGACAAAGAGGATTTTAGAGGAAATTACAAGATGTCTGAATTTAGAGAAACTGTTATCCTGCTATAGACATGTGGTCACTGTAAGGTATGATTTATATTGGAAATCTAACAGATGATAAATTACTGTATAACAGGTTGTTAACCAGAAGATGATAAATTACTGTATAACAGGTTGTTAACCAGAAGATAATACATTACTGTATAACAGGTTATTAACCAGAAGATGATAAATTACTGTATAACAGGTAGTTAACCAGAAGATGATAAATTACTGTATAACAGGTTATTAACCAGAAGATGATACATTACTGTATAACAGGTTTATTAACCAGAAGATGATACATTACTGTATAACAGGTAGTTAACCAGAAGATGATACATTACTGTATAACAGGTTATTAAACAGAAGATGATAAATTACTGTATAACAGGTTATTAACCAGAAGATGATACATTACTGTATAACAGGTAGTTAACCAGAAGATGATAAATTACTGTATAACAGGTTATTAACCAGAAGATGATACATTACTGTATAACAGGTAGTTAACCAGAAGATGATAAATTACTGTATAACAGGTAGTTAACCAGAAGATGATAAATTACTGTATAACAGGTAGTTAACCAGAAGATGATAAATTACTGTATAACAGGTAGTTAACCAGAAGATGATACATTACTGTATAACAGGTTATTAACCAGAAGATGATAAATTACTGTATAACAGGTAGTTAACCAGAAGATGATAAATTACTGTATAACAGGTTATTAACCAGAAGATGATAAATTACTGTATAACAGGTAGTTAACCAGAAGATAATACATTACTGTATAACAGGTTATTAACCAGAAGATGATAAATTACTGTATAACAGGTTATTAACCAGAAGATGATAAATTACTGTATAACAGGTAGTTAACCAGAAGATGATAAATTACTGTATAACAGGTTATTAACCAGAAGATGATAAATTACTGTATAACAGGTAGTTAACCAGAAGATAATACATTACTGTATAACAGGTTATTAACCAGAAGATGATAAATTACTGTATAACAGGTTATTAACCAGAAGATGATAAATTACTGTATAACAGGTAGTTAACCAGAAGATGATAAATTACTGTATAACAGGTTATTAACCAGAAGATGATACATTACTGTATAACAGGTAGTTAACCAGAAGATGATAAATTACTGTATAACAGGTAGTTAACCAGAAGATGATAAATTACTGTATAACAGGTAGTTAACCAGAAGATGATAAATTACTGTATAACAGGTAGTTAACCAGAAGATGATACATTACTGTATAACAGGTTATTAACCAGAAGATGATAAATTACTGTATAACAGGTAGTTAACCAGAAGATGATAAATTACTGTATAACAGGTTATTAACCAGAAGATGATAAATTACTGTATAACAGGTAGTTAACCAGAAGATAATACATTACTGTATAACAGGTTATTAACCAGAAGATGATAAATTACTGTATAACAGGTTATTAACCAGAAGATGATAAATTACTGTATAACAGGTAGTTAACCAGAAGATAATACATTACTGTATAACAGGTTATTAACCAGAAGATGATACATTACTGTATAACAGGTAGTTAACCAGAAGATGATAAATTACTGTATAACAGGTAGTTAACCAGAAGATGATAAATTACTGTATAACAGGTAGTTAACCAGAAGATGATACATTACTGTATAACAGGTTATTAACCAGAAGATGATAAATTACTGTATAACAGGTAGTTAACCAGAAGATGATAAATTACTGTATAACAGGTTATTAACCAGAAGATGATAAATTACTGTATAACAGGTAGTTAACCAGAAGATGATAAATTACTGTATAACAGGTAGTTAACCAGAAGATGATACATTACTGTATAACAGGTTATTAACCAGAAGATGATAAATTACTGTATAACAGGTAGTTAACCAGAAGATGATAAATTACTGTATAACAGGTTATTAACCAGAAGATGATAAATTACTGTATAATAGGTAGTTAACCAGAAGATAATACATTACTGTATAACAGGTTATTAACCAGAAGATGATAAATTACTGTATAACAGGTTATTAACCAGAAGATGATAAATTACTGTATAACAGGTAGTTAACCAGAAGATAATACATTACTGTATAACAGGTTATTAACCAGAAGATGATACATTACTGTATAACAGGTAGTTAACCAGAAGATGATAAATTACTGTATAACAGGTAGTTAACCAGAAGATGATAAATTACTGTATAACAGGTAGTTAACCAGAAGATGATACATTACTGTATAACAGGTTATTAACCAGAAGATGATAAATTACTGTATAACAGGTAGTTAACCAGAAGATGATAAATTACTGTATAACAGGTTATTAACCAGAAGATGATAAATTACTGTATAACAGGTAGTTAACCAGAAGATGATAAATTACTGTATAACAGGTAGTTAACCAGAAGATGATACATTACTGTATAACAGGTTATTAACCAGAAGATGATAAATTACTGTATAACAGGTAGTTAACCAGAAGATGATAAATTACTGTATAACAGGTTATTAACCAGAAGATGATAAATTACTGTATAATAGGTAGTTAACCAGAAGATAATACATTACTGTATAACAGGTTATTAACCAGAAGATGATAAATTACTGTATAACAGGTTATTAACCAGAAGATGATAAATTACTGTATAACAGGTAGTTAACCAGAAGATAATACATTACTGTATAACAGGTTATTAACCAGAAGATGATAAATTACTGTATAACAGGTTATTAACCAGAAGATGATAAATTACTGTATAACAGGTAGTTAACCAGAAGATGATAAATTACTGTATAACAGGTTATTAACCAGAAGATAATACATTACTGTATAACAGGTTGTTTTCACAGGATGCAACGTTAATCTTATTTTTGGCATTTTGACCGCAATTTGCAAAAATTAAATACAACCAAGTTATAGCCCTTGATTTAGTGAAACATACTCCTTAATCAAGTAAGGAATAATTCAGCTGGGGCAAAAAAAATTACAATATGAATATATGAAATAACACCAGTGAATCTTAATATTAAAAAGAAATAAAAGATTTGGATATTTGCAAATTATACAAATCATTATATGTATTGCCATTGGAGGTCCAAATATCAAGAGGGGAGGGTTTGGATTCCATTAACCGGTTTAACCTCACCACATTTTTTTGCTTGTCTCAAGCCAGGACATGGATTTCCAATGTCACATGTCATGGTCTATTTGTGTTTAGTACGTTCAGTTAAGATGAGAGGTGATTGTTAGTTTTGTTGATAGTGGTGGAATTAATTACCACCACTCTTTAGAATTTGTTTTCATCACAGTATATTTCATAATAATATGGTTGTTATTTTTGTGTATAGCTGTCAATTCTAAGTTATGTCCTTCTAATCCAAAATAAGATTTGGAATTTACAAAATCGTCTACATAAGTGTCACAAAATACATTGACTTTCAACAATTGTTCAACTACATGTAAATGGTTACTACCAAGCTTATTATTTTGTAAGGAAAACTAAGGCAGTTTTAATGTACTGACTAATGAAACCCATGGACTTAGGTAGGTGTCTAGAAATCTTTACACTCAAGGTGTATATCGGTGGTGTTAGGGTTGTAGTCAGAGTTCAATGTCGTCAACCACTCAGCCAGCAAGGCCGTTTACCATATTGGAAATGGATTCATGTGAAGGAATGGAAATGGCACAATTCTGTATTTTAGATACCGTTGATATATTTATAGATAATATGAATTAAAAAAAATTATGCAGGGCTGCCCCATTTTTGAAAATTAAAAACCTTCGAAACATGTTTATGTTGTATTGCTTAATAAGGGGTTTGTCTTTTACAATTGTCTAAAGGCCATTAGAATATTACAGAAGAATGGACACTTAATAAGGGGTTTGTCTTTTACAATTGTCTGAAGGCCATTAGAATATTACAGAAGAATGGACACTTAATAAGGGGTTTGTCTTTTACAATTGTCTGAAGGCCATTAGAATATTACAGAAGAATGGACACTTAATAAGGGGTTTGTCTTTTACAATTGTCTGAAGGCCATTAGAATATTACAGAAGAATGGACACTTAATAAGGGGTTTGTCTTTTACAATTGTCTGAAGGCCATTAGAATATTACAGAAGAATGGACACTTAATAAGGGGTTTGTCTTTTACAATTGTCTAAAGGCCATTAGAATATTACAGAAGAATGGACACTTAATAAGGGGTTTGTCTTTTACAATTGTCTGAAGGCCATTAGAATATTACAGAAGAATGGACACTTAATAAGGGGTTTGTCTTTTACAATTGTCTAAAGGCCATTAGAATATTACAGAAGAATGGACACTTAATAAGGGGTTTGTCTTTTACAATTGTCTGAAGGCCATTAGAATATTACAGAAGAATGGACACTTAATAAGGGGTTTGTCTTTTACAATTGTCTGAAGGCCATTAGAATATTACAGAAGAATGGACACTTAATAAGGGGTTTGTCTTTTACAATTGTCTAATGGCCATTAGAATATTACAGAAGAATGGACACTTAATAAGGGGTTTGTCTTTTACAATTGTCTAAAGGCCATTAGAATATTACAGAAGAATGGACACTTAATAAGGGGTTTGTCTTTTACAATTGTCTAAAGGCCATTAGAATATTACAGAAGAATGGACACTTAATAAGGGGTTTGTCTTTTACAATTGTCTGAAGGCCATTAGAATATTACAGAAGAATGGACACTTAATAAGGGGTTTGTCTTTTACAGTTGTCTGAAGGCCATTAGAATATTACAGAAGAATGGACACTTAATAAGGGGTTTGTCTTTTACAATTGTCTAAAGGCCATTAGAATATTACAGAAGAATGGACACTTAATAAGGGGTTTGTCTTTTACAATTGTCTAAAGGCCATTAGAATATTACAGAAGAATGGACACTTAATAAGGGGTTTGTCTTTTACAATTGTCTAAAGGCCATTAGAATATTACAGAAGAATGGACACTTAATAAGGGGTTTGTCTTTTACAATTGTCTGAAGGCCATTAGAATATTACAGAAGAATGGACACTTAATAAGGGGTTTGTCTTTTACAATTGTCTGAAGGCCATTAGAATATTACAGAAGAATGGACACTTAATAAGGGGTTTGTCTTTTACAATTGTCTAAAGACCATTAGAATATTACAGAAGAATGGACACTTAATAAGGGGTTTGTCTTTTACAATTGTCTGAAGGCCATTAGAATATTACAGAAGAATGGACACTTAATAAGGGGTTTGTCTTTTACAATTGTCTGAAGGCCATTAGAATATTACAGAAGAATGGACACTTAATAAGGGGTTTGTCTTTTACAATTGTCTAAAGGCCATTAGAATATTACAGAAGAATGGACACTTAATAAGGGGTTTGTCTTTTACAATTGTCTGAAGGCCATTAGAATATTACAGAAGAATGGACACTTAATAAGGGGTTTGTCTTTTACAATTGTCTAAAGGCCATTAGAATATTACAGAAGAATGGACACTTAATAAGGGGTTTGTCTTTTACAATTGTCTGAAGGCCATTAGAATATTACAGAAGAATGGACACTTAATAAGGGGTTTGTCTTTTACAGTTGTCTGAAGGCCATTAGAATATTACAGAAGAATGGACACTTAATAAGGGGTTTGTCTTTTACAATTGTCTAAAGGCCATTAGAATATTACAGAAGAATGGACACTTAATAAGGGGTTTGTCTTTTACAATTGTCTAAAGGCCATTAGAATATTACAGAAGAATGGACACTTAATAAGGGGTTTGTCTTTTACAATTGTCTAAAGGCCATTAGAATATTACAGAAGAATGGACACTTAATAAGGGGTTTGTCTTTTACAATTGTCTGAAGGCCATTAGAATATTACAGAAGAATGGACACTTAATAAGGGGTTTGTCTTTTACAATTGTCTGAAGGCCATTAGAATATTACAGAAGAATGGACACTTAATAAGGGGTTTGTCTTTTACAATTGTCTAAAGACCATTAGAATATTACAGAAGAATGGACACTTAATAAGGGGTTTGTCTTTTACAATTGTCTGAAGGCCATTAGAATATTACAGAAGAATGGACACTTAATAAGGGGTTTGTCTTTTACAATTGTCTGAAGGCCATTAGAATATTACAGAAGAATGGACACTTAATAAGGGGTTTGTCTTTTACAATTGTCTAAAGGCCATTAGAATATTACAGAAGAATGGACACTTAATAAGGGGTTTGTCTTTTACAATTGTCTGAAGGCCATTAGAATATTACAGAAGAATGGACACTTAATAAGGGGTTTGTCTTTTACAATTGTCTGAAGGCCATTAGAATATTACAGAAGAATGGACACTTAATAAGGGGTTTGTCTTTTACAATTGTCTAAAGACCATTAGAATATTACAGAAGAATGGACACTTAATAAGGGGTTTGTCTTTTACAATTGTCTGAAGGCCATTAGAATATTACAGAAGAATGGACACTTAATAAGGGGTTTGTCTTTTACAATTGTCTGAAGGCCATTAGAATATTACAGAAGAATGGACACTTAATAAGGGGTTTGTCTTTTACAATTGTCTGAAGGCCATTAGAATATTACAGAAGAATGGACACTTAATAAGGGGTTTGTCTTTTACAATTGTCTAAAGGCCATTAGAATATTACAGAAGAATGGACACTTAATAAGGGGTTTGTCTTTTACAATTGTCTGAAGGCCATTAGAATATTACAGAAGAATGGACACTTAATAAGGGGTTTGTCTTTTACAATTGTCTGAAGGCCATTAGAATATTACAGAAGAATGGACACTTAATAAGGGGTTTGTCTTTTACAATTGTCTAAAGGCCATTAGAATGTTACAGAAGAATGGACACTTAATAAGGGGTTTGTCTTTTACAATTGTCTAAAGGCCATTAGAATATTACAGAAGAATGGACACTTAATAAGGGGTTTGTCTTTTACAATTGTCTAAAGGCCATTAGAATATTACAGAAGAATGGACACTTAATAAGGGGTTTGTCTTTTACAATTGTCTGAAGGCCATTAGAATATTACAGAAGAATGGACACTTAATAAGGGGTTTGTCTTTTACAATTGTCTGAAGACCATTATAATATTACAGAAGAATGGACACTTAATAAGGGGTTTGTCTTTTACAATTGTCTGAAGGCCATTAGAATATTACAGAAGAATGGACACTTAATAAGGGGTTTGTCTTTTACAATTGTCTAAAGGCCATTAGAATATTACAGATGAATGGACACTTAATAAGGGGTTTGTCTTTTACAATTGTCTAAAGGCCATTAGAATATTACAGAAGAATGGACACTTAATAAGGGGTTTGTCTTTTACAATTGTCTAAAGGCCATTAGAATATTACAGAAGAATGGACACTTAATAAGGGGTTTGTCTTTTACAATTGTCTAAAGGCCATTAGAATATTACAGAAGAATGGACACTTAATAAGGGGTTTGTCTTTTACAATTGTCTAAAGGCCATTAGAATATTACAGAAGAATGGACACTTAATAAGGGGTTTGTCTTTTACAATTGTCTAAAGGCCATTAGAATATTACAGAAGAATGGACACTTAATAAGGGGTTTGTCTTTTACAATTGTCTAAAGGCCATTAGAATATTACAGAAGAATGGACACTTAATAAGGGGTTTGTCTTTTACAATTGTCTGAAGGCCATTAGAATATTACAGAAGAATGGACACTTAATAAGGGGTTTGTCTTTTACAATTGTCTAAAGGCCATTAGAATATTACAGATGAATGGACACTTAATAAGGGGTTTGTCTTTTACAATTGTCTAAAGGCCATTAGAATATTACAGAAGAATGGACACTTAATAAGGGGTTTGTCTTTTACAATTGTCTAAAGGCCATTAGAATATTACAGAAGAATGGACACTTAATAAGGGGTTTGTCTTTTACAATTGTCTAAAGGCCATTAGAATATTACAGAAGAATGGACACTTAATAAGGGGTTTGTCTTTTACAATTGTCTAAAGGCCATTAGAATATTACAGAAGAATGGACACTTAATAAGGGGTTTGTCTTTTACAATTGTCTAAAGGCCATTAGAATATTACAGAAGAATGGACACTTAATAAGGGGTTTGTCTTTTACAATTGTCTAAAGGCCATTAGAATATTACAGAAGAATGGACTCTTAATAAGGGGTTTGTCTTTTACAATTGTCTAAAGGCCATTAGAATATTACAGAAGAATGGACACTTAATAAGGGGTTTGTCTTTTACAATTGTCTAAAGGCCATTAGAATATTACAGAAGAATGGACACTTAATAAGGGGTTTGTCTTTTACAATTGTCTAAAGGCCATTAGAATATTACAGAAGAATGGACACTTAATAAGGGGTTTGTCTTTTACAATTGTCTGAAGGCCATTAGAATATTACAGAAGAATGGACACTTAATAAGGGGTTTGTCTTTTACAATTGTCTAAAGGCCATTAGAATATTACAGAAGAATGGACACTTAATAAGGGGTTTGTCTTTTACAATTGTCTAAAGGCCATTAGAATATTACAGAAGAATGGACACTTAATAAGGGGTTTGTCTTTTACAATTGTCTAAAGGCCATTAGAATATTACAGAAGAATGGACACTTAATAAGGGGTTTGTCTTTTACAATTGTCTAAAGGCCATTAGAATATTACAGAAGAATGGACACTTAATAAGGGGTTTGTCTTTTACAATTGTCTGAAGGCCATTAGAATATTACAGAAGAATGGACACTTAATAAGGGGTTTGTCTTTTACAATTGTCTAAAGGCCATTAGAATATTACAGATGAATGGACACTTAATAAGGGGTTTGTCTTTTACAATTGTCTAAAGGCCATTAGAATATTACAGAAGAATGGACACTTAATAAGGGGTTTGTCCTTTACAATTGTCTGAAGGCCATTAGAATATTACAGAAGAATGGACACTTAATAAGGGGTTTGTCTTTTACAATTGTCTAAAGGCCATTAGAATATTACAGATGAATGGACACTTAATAAGGGGTTTGTCTTTTACAATTGTCTAAAGGCCATTAGAATATTACAGAAGAATGGACACTTAATAAGGGGTTTGTCTTTTACAGTTGTCTGAAGGCCATTAGAATATTACAGAAGAATGGACACTTAATAAGGGGTTTGTCTTTTACAATTGTCTAAAGGCCATTAGAATATTACAGAAGAATGGACACTTAATAAGGGGTTTGTCTTTTACAATTGTCTAAAGGCCATTAGAATATTACAGAAGAATGGACACTTAATAAGGGGTTTGTCTTTTACAATTGTCTGAAGGCCATTAGAATATTACAGAAGAATGGACACTTAATAAGGGGTTTGTCTTTTACAATTGTCTGAAGGCCATTAGAATATTACAGAAGAATGGACACTTAATAAGGGGTTTGTCTTTTACAATTGTCTAAAGGCCATTAGAATATTACAGAAGAATGGACACTTAATAAGGGGTTTGTCTTTTACAATTGTCTAAAGGCCATTAGAATATTACAGAAGAATGGACACTTAATAAGGGGTTTGTCTTTTACAATTGTCTAAAGGCCATTAGAATATTACAGAAGAATGGACACTTAATAAGGGGTTTGTCTTTTACAGTTGTCTGAAGGCCATTAGAATATTACAGAAGAATGGACACTTAATGACAGACTCTACATTCTTTATAAACTATGCTCAATATGGAGTATTTAGAGATATAAGGATTGCTGCCTTAGAATGTCTTGTAGACGTTATAAAAAGTAAGTACATGGAGGGGTAATATAGGTCTTCACAATCAAAGTATGGAGTGTTTAGAGATGTAAGGATTGCTGCCTTAGAATGTCTTGTAGATGTTATAAAAAGTAAGTACATGGAGGGGTAATATAGGTCTTCACAATCAAAGTATGGAGTGTTTAGAGATGTAAGGATTTCTGCCTTAGAATGTCTTGTAGATGTTATAAAAAGTAAGTACATTTTTCTCAGCAACTATTGATGGCAGAAATCTGATATTTGGTTACAAGCTTCATATAGGTACCCCATGTCGTGGGATGCGTTTTTGGACCCATCAGATTCCTACTTCCTGTTTGCCGACTTAGTTGATTTTTATACACATTGAACATATATGCTAATTTTTCGTCGCATTTTTCTAAGCAACTATTGATGACAGGAATCTGATATTTGGTCATAAGCTTCGTATAGGTATGCCATATTGTGGGAAGCGTTTTTGGACCCGTCAGATTCTTACTTCCTGTTTGCCGACTTAGGGAATCTGATATTTGGTCACAAGCTTCATATAGGTATACCATATTGTGGGTAGTGTTTTTGGACCCGTCAGATTCCTACTTCCTGTTTGCCGACTTAGTTGATTTTTATTCACATTGAACATATATGCACATTTTTCGTCACATTTTTCTCAGCAACTATTGGTGGCAGAAATCTGATAATTGGTCACAAGCTTCATATAGGTACCCCATATTGTGGGAAGCGTTTTTGAACCCATCAGATTCCTACTTCCTGTTTGCCGACTTAGTTGATTTTTATACACATTGAACATATATGCTCATTTTTCGTCACATTTTTCTCAGCAACTAATGATGGCAGAAATCTGATATTTGGTTACAAGCTTCATATAGGTACCCCATGTCGTGGGATGCGTTTTTGGACCCATCAGATTCCTACTTCCTGTTTGCCTACTTAGGGAATCTGATATTTGGTCACAAGTGTCATATAGGTATACCATATTGTGAGTAGCGTTTTTGGACCCGTCAGATTCCTACTTCCTGTTTGCCGACTTAGTTGGTTTTTATACACATTGAACATATATGCACATTTTTCGTCACATTTTTCTCAGCAACTATTGATGGCAGAAATCTGATATTTGGTCACAAGCTTCATATAGGTACCCCATATTGTGGGAAGCGTTTTTGGACCCATCAGATTCCTACTTCCTGTTTGCCGATTTAGTTGATTTTTATACACATTGAACATATATGCTCATTTTTCGTCGCATTTGTCTAAGCAACTATTGATGACAGGAATCTGATATTTGGTCACAAGCTTCATATAGGTATGCCATATTGTGGGAAGCATTATTGGACTCGTCAGATTCTTACTTCCTGTTTGCCAACTTAGTTGGTTTTTATACACATTGAACATATGTGCACATTTTTCGTCACATTTTTCTCAGCAACTATTGATGGCAGAGATCTGATATTTGGTCACAAGCTTCATATAGGTAACCCATATCGTGGGAAGTGTGTTTGGACCCGTCAGATTCCTACTTCCTGTTTGCCGAAGAGCGGGGGTATCATAAGTGAGCATTAGCTCACAGTTCATCTTGTTACATCTGCATAGTGTCTTTATTTGTTAATGATATATTAAGGAAATGCCAGAAAATTACTGTATGACAGATAGCCAAAATATAAAATTACTGTATGACAGATAACCAAAATATAAAATTACTGTATGACAGATAACCAAAATATAAAATTACTGTATGACAGATAGCCAAAATATAAAATTACTGTAAGACAGATAACCAAAATATAAAATTACTGTATGACAGATAACCAAAATATAAAATTACTGTATGACAGATAACCAAAATATAAAATTACTGTATGACAGATAACCAAAATATAAAATTACTGTATGACAGATAACCAAAATATAAAATTACTGTATGACAGATAACCAGAATATAAAATAACTGTATGACAGATAACCAAAATATAAAATTACTGTATGACAGATAACCAAAATATAAAATTACTGTATGACAGATAACCAAAATATAATCAGGATGCCAAAGGTACATGTGATGTAGTCTCGTCACATTTCGTTCATCACTGTCCATAAATTTTTCAATTTTAAATCCATGAATTTTTCAATTTTAAATCTATTTCTCACAAACCACTGAACCAATTGAAAACAATTAGATGTGCTAGTACTGCTACTTTGGTGTCCCTAAACATTTTATATGATTTTTGTTCCATTCAGATAATCAGAGTACCTGAATAATCATTTGATATTCCTTTAGACAAATTTCATTTTTGAATTTAATGAAATTGACACTATTTTTATATTTTCAGCTGACTTAATGCCAGGTGATTTATATTGGTTGTTAGATCTGATAGAAGTTGACAGAGACAAGTTTGTATGGTATGTTAGCTGTACAAAGTAAAATATTGAATATTCCTATGATTTATTGATTTTATATTCTGATACATGTTTGAAATATTGATTTATTTAAAGTAAACAGGCTGAGTGAGTGAGTGATAAATTAGTAACTTTCAGCTATTTCATGTTGAGAACAAGTTATAGTTTGATGAGATAATAATGAATGATGTCTGTTTTATACTAGGTTAACACACTGAGGAGGATGTTTGCAATGCTTTTTCACTGAAAATTCAGTCCATGCTGATCCACTCTTGACATATTATCCCAGCTCTGAGCCAACCAGTCTTTGTTCTTACTCCTTAATACTGCATGCTTAGTGTAGAAGCAGCAAATACCAGTTTTATAGTCTTTGGTTTGACTGAGGATTGAACCTCTACCACACTCTAAAGGAGCAAAGTAACCATTACAACGTTGATGTGGTCTGCACACATTACCATTACAACGTTGATGTGGTCTGCACACATTACCATTACAACATTGAGGTGATCTGCACACATTACCATTACAACATTGAGGTGGTCTGCACACATTACCATTACAATGTTGAGGTGGTCTGCACACATTACCATTACAACATTGAGGTGGTCTGCACACATTACCATTACAATGTTGAGGTGGTCTGCACACATTACCATTACAACGTTGAGGTGGTCTGCACACATTACCATTACAACATTGAGGTGGTCTGCACACATTACCATTACAATGTTGAGATGGTCTGCACACATTACCATTACAACGTTGAGGTGGTCTGCACACATTACCATTACAACATTGAGGTGGTCTGCACACATTACCATTACAACATTGAGGTGGTCTGCACACATTACCATTACAATGTTGAGGTGGTCTGCACACATTACCATTACAATGTTGAGGTGGTCTGCACACATTACCATTACAACATTGAGGTGGTCTGCACACATTACCATTACAATGTTGAGGTGGTCTGCACACATTACCATTACAACATTGAGGTGGTCTGCACACATTACCATTACAACGTTGAGGTGGTCTGCACACATTACCATTACAATGTTGAGGTGGTCTGCACACATTACCATTACAACATTGAGGTGGTCTACACACATTACCATTACAACATTGAGGTGGTCTGCACACATTACCATTACAACATTGAGGTGGTCTGCACACATTACCATTACAATGTTGAGGTGGTCTGCACACATTACCATTACAACGTTGAGGTGGTCTGCACACATTACCATTACAACATTGAGGTGGTCTGCACACATTACCATTACAACATTGAGGTGGTCTGCACACATTACCATTACAATGTTGAGGTGGTCTGCACACATTACCATTACAATGTTGAGGTGGTCTGCACACATTACCATTACAACATTGAGGTGGTCTGCACACATTACCATTACAATGTTGAGGTGGTCTGCACACATTACCATTACAACATTGAGGTGGTCTGCACACATTACCATTACAACGTTGAGGTGGTCTGCACACATTACCATTACAATGTTGAGGTGGTCTGCACACATTACCATTACAACATTGAGGTGGTCTACACACATTACCATTACAACATTGAGGTGGTCTGCACACATTACCATTACAACATTGAGGTGGTCTGCACACATTACCATTACAACATTGAGGTGGTCTGCACACAATACCATTACAACATTGAGGTGGTCTGCACACATTACCATTACAATGTTGATGTGGTCTGCACACATTACCATTACAACATTGAGGTGGTCTGCACACATTACCATTACAACATTGAGGTGGTCTGCACACATTACCATTACAACATTGAGGTGGTCTGCACACAATACCATTACAACATTGAGGTGGTCTGCACACATTACCATTACAACATTGAGGTGGTCTGCACACATTACCATTACAATGTTGAGGTGGTCTGCACACATTACCATTACAACATTGAGGTGGTCTGCACACATTACCATTACAATGTTGAGGTGGTCTGCACACATTACCATTACAACGTTGAGGTGGTCTGCACACATTACCATTACAATGTTGAGGTGGTCTGCACACATTACCATTACAACGTTGAGGTGGTCTGCACACATTACCATTACAACATTGAGGTGGTCTGCACACATTACCATTACAACATTGAGGTGGTCTGCACACATTACCATTACAACATTGAGGTGGTCTGCACACATTACCATTACAATGTTGAGGTGGTCTGCACACATTACCATTACAATGTTGAGGTGGTCTGCACACATTGCCATTACAACGTTGAGGTGGTCTGCACACATTACCATTACAACATTGAGGTGGTCTGCACACATTACCATTACAACATTGAGGTGGTCTGCACACATTACCATTACAACATTGAGGTGGTCTGCACACATTACCATTACAATGTTGAGGTGGTCTGCACACATTACCATTACAACATTAAGGTGGTCTGCACACATTACCATTACAACATTGAGGTGGTCTGCACACATTACCATTACAATGTTGAGGTGGTCTGCACACATTACCATTACAATGTTGAGGTGGTCTGCACACATTACCATTACAATGTTGAGGTGGTCTGCACACATTACCATTACAATGTTGAGGTGGTCTGCACACATTACCATTACAACATTGAGGTGGTCTGCACACATTACCATTACAACATTGAGGTGGTCTGCACACATTACCATTACAATGTTGAGGTGGTCTGCACACATTACCATTGCAACATTGAGGTGGTCTGCACACATTACCATTACAACATTGAGGTGGTCTGCACACATTACCATTACAATGTTGAGGTGGTCTGCACACATTACCATTACAACATTGAGGTGGTCTGCACACATTACCATTACAACGTTGAGGTGGTCTGCACACATTACCATTACAATGTTGAGGTGGTCTGCACACATTACCATTACAACATTGAGGTGATCTGCACACATTACCATTACAATGTTGAGGTGGTCTGCACACATTACCATTACAACATTGAGGTGGTCTGCACACATTACCATTACAATGTTGAGGTGGTCTGCACACATTACCATTACAATGTTGAGGTGGTCTGCACAGATTACCATTACAACGTTGAGGTGGTCTGCACACATTACCATTACAACATTGAGGTGATCTGCACACATTACCATTACAACGTTGAGGTGGTCTGCACACATTACCATTACAACATTGAGGTGGTCTGCACACATTACCATTACAATGTTGAGGTGGTCTGCACACATTACCATTACAACATTGAGGTGGTCTACACACATTACCATTACAACATTGAGGTGGTCTGCACACATTACCATTACAATGTTGAGGTGGTCTGCACACATTACCATTACAACGTTGAGGTGGTCTGCACACATTGCCATTACAACATTGAGGTGGTTTGCACACATTACCATTACAACATTGAGGTGGTCTGCACACATTACCATTACAACGTTGAGGTGGTCTGCACACATTACCATTACAATGTTGAGGTGGTCTGCACACATTACCATTACAACGTTGAGGTGGTCTACACACATTACCATTACAACATTGAGGTGGTCTGCACACATTACCATTACAACATTGAGGTGGTCTGCACACATTACCATTACAATGTTGAGGTGGTCTGCACACATTACCATTACAACATTGAGGTGGTCTACACACATTACCATTACAACATTGAGGTGGTCTGCACACATTACCATTACAATGTTGAGGTGGTCTGCACACATTACCATTACAGCATTGAGGTGGTCTGCACACATTACCATTACAACATTGAGGTGGTCTGCACACATTACCATTACAATGTTGAGGTGGTCTGCACACATTACCATTACAACATTGAGGTGGTCTGCACACAATACCATTACAACATTGAGGTGGTCTGCACACATTACCATTACAACGTTGAGGTGGTCTGCACACATTACCATTACAATGTTGAGATGGTCTGCACACATTACCATTACAATGTTGAGGTGGTCTGCACACATTACCATTACAACATTGAGGTGGTCTGCACACATTACCATTACAATGTTGAGGTGGTCTGCACACATTACCATTACAACATTGAGGTGGTCTGCACACATTACCATTACAATGTTGAGGTGGTCTGCACACATTACCATTACAACATTGAGGTGGTCTGCACACATTACCATTACAATGTTGAGGTGGTCTGCACACATTACCATTACAACGTTGAGGTGGTCTGCACACATTACCATTACAACATTGAGGTGGTCTGCACACATTACCATTACAACATTGAGGTGGTCTGCACACATTACCATTAAAACATTGAGGTGGTCTGCACACATTACCATTACAACATTGAGGTGGTCTGCACACATTACCATTACAACATTGAGGTGGTCTGCACACATTACCATTACAACGTTGAGGTGGTCTGCACACATTACCATTACAACATTGAGGTGGTCTGCACACATTACCATTACAACATTGAGGTGGTCTGCACACATTACCATTACAACATTGAGGTGGTCTGCACACATTACCATTACAATGTTGAGGTGATCTGCACACAATACCATTACAACATTGAGGTGGTCTGCACACATTACCATTACAATGTTGAGGTGGTCTGCACACATTACCATTACAACATTGAGGTGGTCTGCACACATTACCATTACAATGTTGAGGTGGTCTGCACACATTACCATTACAACATTGAGGTGGTCTGCACACATTACCATTACAATGTTGAGGTGGTCTGCACACATTACCATTACAACATTGAGGTGGTCTGCACAGATTACCATTACAACATTGAGGTGGTCTGCACACATTACCATTACAACATTGAGGTGGTCTGCACACATTACCATTACAACATTGAGGTGGTCTGCACACATTACCATTACAATGTTGAGTTTGCACACATAGAAAAATAGAAGCAATATTCATGCTAAAACACAATTGAGAATCAGTGACAATGAATTATTAAGACAATGTTGATTATTTTTTTTTTATTTTTAAGCCATACAGCTATGAGACAGTTGATAGAAAATCCACCTTTTAAGAGGATGGAACATAATCCACTACACACAGAGGACCTAGTAGAAAGACTCTGGAAAATGATGAAGTAATTTTATCTTACAACATATACTGTATTTTCTGCACTTTAAGTCTATGTGGATTTAGGTTCTAACTGGCATAAACTCCTCTTGGATTTCGGCCACTTTATAACACTCAAATATACTATTATTTTACAGCCATTTATACATTACAATTAATACCAAACTTAGTTCCGTAATAACACAGTATAATATTATAGACTCCTAAGAATGCATATTATATATTTCAACCTGGAATCATCCAGGGAAGTTCATAGGTCATCTTTTCAGCATTGAAAAATATGTTTTTGAAGTTGATCAAAATGGAAAACAAAGAACAACAACACTTTAAAAGATAAATATGTTTATTAATATATGTATTTATATCATTTTATTGAACAATAACAAGCAATTACAGCAGATATCCACTTGTGGCATAGCTGACCAATCATTTTCTCTTATTTCAGTTCTACACTGTCACATGATAGTAGGCTGACCAATCATTTTCTCTTATTTCAGTTCTACACTGTCACATGATAGTAGGCTGACCAATCATTTTCTCTTATTTCAGTTCTATACTGTCACACGATAGTAGGCTGACCAGTCATTTTTTCTTATTTCAGATTTTCAGTTCTACACTGTCACATGACAGTACGCTGACCAATCATTTTCTCTCATTTCAGTTCTACTCTGTCACATGATAGTAGGCTGACCAATCATTTTCTCTTATTTCAGTTCTACTCTGTCACATGATAGCAGACTAAGATGTGATGTAGCTGACTTATATTTTACTTTGTATGGAAGAACCAGACCGTCATGTCTGACAATTCCTGATGTAAGTTTTGTATGCTTTCTGTTTATTCTTTAACTATTTCTACAACATACCTATATTTTGTATCAGGACTATCATGTGTATTTCCTTTTTATTTAATCATATAAACTTCAGCATCATTTGAAGGGCTGTTACTTAAAAACTGGATAGGAGGTGAGATTGAACTCTATAAATATATGTGAATAGTTTACTTCTGTAAATCGTTTTGTAAGCAAATATTAGAAAATTCTTATTTATGTTGTATGTGTGACTTGTACTTAAAAAATACTTTCCAAGCCCCTCATTCAGGAATAGCTGTAGTAGTTTTAGATCGACACTGCATTTTAACAAAATGTAATGACACCAAAAAGAAACAATGTATGGACTTTTTTACCAGATTGGGTGAAATCTGTCTCGGTTATCACCTATGGGAAGAAAAAACATTTTAGTTTATAT
The DNA here is from genome assembly GCA_963383655.1 of Bathymodiolus septemdierum. Classification (NCBI taxonomy): domain Eukaryota; kingdom Metazoa; phylum Mollusca; class Bivalvia; order Mytilida; family Modiolidae; genus Bathymodiolus; species Bathymodiolus septemdierum. The sequence goes on from OY726518.1 coordinate 38,160,888, forward strand.
TTAAACAGTAATCATGTGTCGAACTAGCATAAAATTTAGTCACATTCTCTGGGTTTTTTTTTCAAATTTAAGCTGTCTTTTTGTGAACAAAGCAGTTTGTTGGAAAGGTGTTTGTATTTACTAGTCTAATCTTTTGATTAAATTATGTGCATTCTCCTGCAATGTAGATTTATATACAATGCATTTGCCTGGTAGAAAATTCAAAAGTTTGTTGTTAAATATAGAAGCTTTCTGCTTTATTTTATAGAATCTTGTTAAATATAGAAGCTTTCTGCTTTATTTTATAGAATCTTGTGGTACTCAATCTGAAAGACAAGAAGACCAGGATGAATCCTGCCATAGTTCCTGAAGAACTCCAGGTTTGTAATGTAGCTTCATTGATTAATAAAGGTTGTGTTCAGAATACTATCAAGCTCACCCTGTGGTCACCAATATCAAATTAAATGTCTGCCCATGGTTAATATTTTCGATTATAGGTACCCAAAGTGACTTTATATTTACATTAGAGTTACACATAGAATCTATGATAGATATTTATTATTAGGAAATTGTTAAGTGAAGAAAATGGCGACAGTAAGAAAGAAAACAATGCTATTAAAATTAGTCTTTAGGTACTGTCAATATGTAAATGCTATTCTCATTTTGTTAGATATATAAAAGAAATTCAGATTTCAAATTCAATCCAAATAAATGTAGGATACTTACACAGTGAGGAACATTGTTATGATCGTGTAAAGTATATGACAACGAACATTGTTTTCATCGTGAAAAAAACCAATATGTGTCTTCACAACAATCTAATTTAAAGTAGATCATTTTTGCATCTCATTTATTTTTTTATTGTATGTTTTATTTTTTAGCCATACACTAACATTTAACAATATCCTGTATAGTTTCATGTCAGGTGGTAACCTGTCATTAATATTTGACCATCAATCTTATGCATGGTAACCTGTCAATCATATTTGACCATCAATCTTAAGAAAGTTAAATATATAGACCATTCAGTAAATAGCATGTGTTCAGTTGTAATACCTCAAGATTTGGTTGGCTTTTTGCTGATTGGTTGATTGAAGATATGAACTCTGACTGACATGACCTTATATGGGATGTCGTTAGATAGTAGTGTATCACCACAAAAAAAAGACAACACACATCTTATTTCAATTAGATTGTTGTTGCAAATTACCATATTTTTTGTCCTGACAAGACATTTTAGTGTGAAAAATCTAGGAATGTACTTTGATAAAACCATCAGTATGGAACAGCAAGCCAGTGCGATCACAAGATCGTGTTTTCAGCAGATTCGTAACATTGGTCGAATTCGATCGCTAATTTCAGTTGATGCATGTAGGACACTAGTGTGCTCCCTAGTAATATCAAGGCTAGACTATGGCAACGCATTATTGTACGGTACTAACAACAACATCATTAGTAAGCTACAACGTGTACAAAACACTGCAGCACGTCTTATCACCCATAAAAGGAAATATGACTCTATCACGCCAGTTCTTATCTCGCTACACTGGCTGCCCGTTCATTACCGTTGTGAATACAAACTTCTTATATATGTGTACAAAGCACAGCATGGCAAGGCTCCTAGCTATCTTCAAGAACTGATAACGCCGTATAAACCTAACAGAGCCCTTAGGTCGGAAAACAGTATGCTTTTACATCCTCCAAGCGATGTCCGAACGAAAAGCTACAGTGAGAGGCGTTTTGACCAAGCCGCACCTACACTCTGGAACAGTTTACCCTTGTCATTGCGGAATGTGAATTCTTTGGACGTATTTAAAAGAGAACTTAAGACTCACTTTTTTAGAATTGCTTTTAAGAATTTCTTGTAGATTTTTAGTAGTCTTCAGAATATTTGATTTTTTAACTGACAGTGCTCTTTTCTAAAGCATATGATTTTGAAATTATTTTTTTAGTTTCTTTTAGTAGTTTTCAAGAGTATTTAATATTTTTAACCGATAGTGTTCTTTTCTAAAGCTTTTAAATTTGATTTTATGATTTTTTATACTGTCTTGTATATCTGTGCCTGCTTATATATATATATATATTTTTTGTTTTGTTTTAACTTTTACTTCATATCAATTGGTGTGTTGTATAATTTTTATGGTTTTATAATGTGAAGCGCTTAGAGTAATTGTTATATAATGCGCTATATAAATATTGTATAATAATAATAATGATGATGAGCTGCTATACTTCAAAAAATAGAGAAACAAAATGTATTCAATTCTTAATAAAAATACTCTTCCATTCAGGAAATGTTTGAAAGTGAGGACGATGACGATTTGAAATTAGATTCCAGTATGAATACAGCAGAGTCAGATGACAAGGAAATTAACGTTATGGACATGTCACCACTGAAAGACGATATTGGTCTGAAACGTAAAATTGATACACCACTAGATTTTAAATTGTCATTTACGTCCGTTCATGGTGTGATGACAGACATTATGGACAATGAGGAGAGTAATTCAGGATTTAAATTTAAATTGAAGGTGAGTGTTTTAATATTAAATATTAGTGTTATAAATAAATCACTGTTTTGACTCTAAATAATTACAATTTGTTATAACTCCTTTTGGTTTTTTATTCGACCACAAAAAAATTGTGGTTGTATTATGTTATGGTGCTGTCGTCATTGTGGTTTTTCATCAGTGAACAGAATGGTTTCTCTGGGATAGCTTAAGATGTAGTGAAGGATCCTTCTGAATATTGAACACAATGATCATTGGTACTGAATAACAATTGATATTGATTTTGGGTAATGTAATACTATCTGTTCCCAAGCAAGAGGTCCTAAGGTGCAAAATGGGATTTTTCTGTTATTTGTTTATGGAAAGATTATTTTTCATCTGATTTTGATAGGGTGTTTTTTAATGAATTCCTTAGGAAAATCCCTTGCAGAAAAATGAATAGCATTATTATGTAACCATTACCTTTTTAGTTCACCTGGACCAAAGGTCCAGGTGAACTATTGCCATCACTTGGCGTCCGTCGTCTGTTGTCTGTCGTCTGTCGTCTGTTGTCTGTAAACTTTTCACATTTCAAGCTTCTTCTCCGAAACCACTTGGCCGATTGGAACCGAACTTAGCAGGAATGTTCCTTGGATGGTCCTCTACAAAGTTACTGTTTTTCGTTCCAGTCGAATATTCAATATGGCTGCCAGGGCCAATAATATGCTCTGATTGGCTGAAATTTCAAAGATCTTCTTCTCTGAAACTAATGAACTGACTGAACCCAAACTGTAAAGGAATGATCATTGGAATGTCCTTTACCAAGTTACTGTTTTTTATGCCGATCGGAAATCCAAGATGGCCGCCATCGCAGGACATAGATTAACATTGGACCCTATGGGAAAATGTTCAAATGCCATCTTCTCAGAAACTACAAATATGATTAAAGCCAAACTGTACATGAATGTTCATTGGATGGTCCTCTACAATCTTAAGGTTTTTTGTTCCGATATGAAATTCAAAATGGCGGCTATGGCAGGACTTAGTTTAACATTGGACCCTATGGGAAAAATGTTTCAAAATGCTTCTTCTCTGAAACCACTTGGACAGTTGAAACCAAACTGCCCAGGAATGATCATTGGAAGGTCCTCTACAAAGTTTCTGTTTTTTATGCTGATCGGAAATCCAAGATGGCCGCCACCGCAGGACATAGATTAACATTGGACCCTATGGGAAAATATTCAAATGCCTTCTTCTCAGAAACTACAAATATGATTAAAGCCAAACTGTACATGAATGTTCATTAGATGGTCCTCTACAAACTGTACGTTTTTTGTTCCGGTATGAAATTCAAAATGGCGGCTACGGCGGGACTTAGTTTAACATTGGACCCTATGGGAAAAATGTTTCAAAACGCTTCTTCTCTGAAACCACTTGGATAATTGAAACCAAACTGCCCAGGAATGATCATTGGAAGGTCCTCTACAAGGTGTGTGTTTTTTATGCCGATCGGAAATCCAAGATGGCCACCACCGCAGGACATAGATTAACATTGGACCCTATGGGAAAATGTTCAAATGCCTTCTTCTCAGAAACTGCAAATATGATTAAAGCCAAACTGTACATGAATGTTCATTGGATGGTCCTCTACAAACTGTACGTTTTTTGTTCCGATATGAAATTCAAAATGGCGGCTACGGCAGGACTTAGTTTAACATTGGACCCTATGGGGAAAATGTTTCAAAACGCTTCTTCTCTGAAACCACTTGGACAGTTGAAACCAAACTGCCCAGGAATGATCATTGGAAGGTCCTCTACAAATTTTATGTTTTTTATGCCGATCGGAAATCCAAGATGGCCGCCACCGCAATACATAGATTAACATTGGACCCTATGGGAAAATGTTCAAATGCCTTCTTCTCAGAAACTACAAATATGATTAAAGCCAAACTGTACATGAATGTTCATTGGATGGTCCTCTACAAACTTTACGTTTTTTGTACCGATAAGAAATTCAAAATGGCGGCTACGGCAGGACTTAGTTTAACATTGGACCCTATGGGAAAAATGTTTCAAAACGCTTCTTCTCTGAAACCACTTGGATAATTGAAACCAAACTGCCCAGGAATGTTCATTGGAAGGTCCTCTACAAAGTTTCTGTTTTTTTATGCCGATCGAAAATTCAAGATGGCCGCCACCGCAGGACATAGATTAACATTGGACCCTATGGGAAAATGTTCAAATGCCTTCTTCTCAGAAACTACAAATATGATTAAAGCCAAACTGTATATGAATGTTCATTGGATGGTCCTCTACAACCTTAAGGTTTTTTGTTCCGATATGAAATTCAAAATGGCGGCTACGGCAGGACTTAGTTTAACATTGGACCCTATGGGAAAAGTGTTTCAAAATGCTTCTTCTCTGAAACCACTTGGACAGTTAAAACCAAACTGCCCAGGAATGATCATTGGAAGGTCCTCTACAAAGTTTCTGTTTTTTATGCCGATCAGAAATCCAAGATGGCCGCCACCGCAGGACATAGATTAACATTGGACCCTATGAGAAAATATTCAAATGCCTTCTTCTCAGAAACTACAAATATGATTAAAGCCAAACTGTACAAGAATGTTCATTAGATGGTCCTCTACAAACTGTACGTTTTTTGTTCCGGTATGAAATTCAAAATGGCGGCTACGGCAGGACTTAGTTTAACATTGGACCCTATGGGAAAAATGTTTCAAAACGCTTCTTCTCTGAAACCACTTGGATAATTGAAATCAAACTCCCCAGGAATGATCATTGGAAGGTCCTCTACAAGGTGTGTGTTTTTTATGCCGATCGGAAATCCAAGATGGCCACCACCGCAGGACATAGATTAACATTGGACCCTATGGGAAAATGTTCAAATGCCTTCTTCTCAGAAACTACAAATATGATTAAAGCCAAACTGTACATGAATGTTCATTGGATGGTCCTCTACAAACTTTACGTTTTTTGTTCTGATATGAAATTCAAAATGGCGGCTATGGCAGGACTTAGTTTAACATTGGACCCTATGGGAAATTTTTTTCAAAATGCTTCTTCTCTGAAACCACTTGGACAGTTGAAACCAAACTGCCCAGGAATGATTATTGGAAGGTCCTCTGTTGTTTATGCCGATCGGAAATCCAAGATGGCTGCCACCACAGGTCATAGTATTAACACAGAACCATATGGGGAAAATACAGAAATATATTCTTCTCTGAAGCTATTGCACTGATTGAACCTAAACTGTGCATCAATCATTGGAAGGTCCTTTACAAACTTTGTGTTTTTTATGTTGATCGTAATTCCAAGATGACTACCACTGCAGGACATAGTTTTTACATAGGACCAATTGTTTTTTTTATTACCAGGTGAACGATACAGGCTCTTGAGAGCCTCTGGTTTGACAGAAAAGAGGCCCAAAAGGGGAGATATTTCAAATTTTTAACTTTTTAATTTTTTCGTCCAATTTTAATGCAGTTTTTTACAAAATGATCGTCTTACTGGTCGGCTGAAACACAATATAGGGCTCATACTCAAAAGCAGTGTGTTATGTGCAATATTAACATACTTCCATTGAATTTAAAGGTATGACTCTAATATCATGTTTTGGATGGTGAAACACAGAAGTTGCATGCAAAATTTCAAGAAGATATCTCTCATAGTTTTTGAGTAACAGACAAAAGGGTACCGAAAAATTTGCACAAATAAGGCATTATGCTGTTGCACTTGAAATTTGTTTATTTTTAAACCAAAATTTACTTTTCAAAATAGGAAAACAACAAAACTATTTTAATATAAATCTTTAGAAAAATTAATCAGGATTTATTTGATACCAAATTCATGAAAATCGGACATCAATTGGAGAAATTATTAGGCATTATCCAAAAGATATGTTTCATTATATAGTTTTAGACAAGAATTTCTCCCATTCGCTATGTGAAGGTTAAGCATAATAAAACACCTAATTTCATACAAAAAATTTATGTTTCCCACTCATCAAATATAACAAGTTAATAAAAAATCCATTTCAGAAGGATATTGGATTAAAATTTTGTTTATTTGTATTTCAAAGTCCAAAAAATGTCTTTATCAGAAATCTGTAGGGTTCGTAACCAGCAAAAAATCTTCCAGAAAACACTTGTCAAAAGATTGATATTTTCATGTTTGAAGATGTAAAATACACAGAGTAGTTATAATCAGTCAATATATGAACAATTGTAGACAGAATAAAAACTGCAGAACAGAAAATATGGTTACGGACACTACAAAACCCATGTAGTGTCCGTAACTATATTTAAGGGTGTAATGATATTCTTGTGAATAAATGTTAATTAAAAAGAGAACTAGCAAGTAATTCTGAGTAATCTTCAGACATTACAGATCATAGAAAACATGTTGCTTTTAAGAATAACAGTACTTGAATTTTCAGCTCTGCTGCAACACAGCATTGCCCTTTATTGTGTTTTACCCGTGGTATTTAATTAAATGGGCAATAAAAAAAATCAGTATTTTATTTTAAAAAGAGGTATAAAAGGAATTCAAATTCCAAAATTTTGTATATTTGGAAGGTAAAAAGAATTTTTATTTTTCATCCAATTTTGAAGCAGATTTTTCATTAAATTGATTGCACCCAGAGCTTCCAGTAGTATGGGTGAATTTCCTCTACCTCTTATGGTTTCAGATATATGCTTTACCAAAAGAAGACAACAAAAACTGAATTTCAAAATTTGAACTTTCATATTTTTCATCCAATTTTAATGTAGTTTTTTGTAAAAATTATCATCTTTATGTGTTATTGATTTCTTAAAGGGCCCTGTTTCCAAAATTTTGCATATTAGGAAGGTACATAGAATTTTTATTTTTCATCCAACTTTGAATTGTTTATGTCCCCGCCACTAAGTGGCCGGGACATATAGTGTTACCCATGTCCGTCATTCTGTAATTCCAAAATAAAACAGTTGTCACCACTTTATTTCACTATGATTTGAAATATTGACTTGATTTTTAGTATGAGAGTGTATAATCATAAGTTACAGATCAACTTTGAAATTTGTTCCAGTTGAATGATTTTTGGCCAACTTACAGCCATTGGGCTTTGAAATTTGGCCAAATATTTAGTTGTCTATTACTGAGGGAATTAAAAAAGGGTGAAACATTTGCAAGCCTCCTTAATATTAACGGCGGCAACATTCATGTCGTTCCAACACATCTATTTTTTGTTTGAATTGATTGGGATGAAAACGTTCGGTGGTATGTTGACGAATTCTCTTCGGAGATAAACTCAACAGAAAAGGGACCGCATCGGTGGCATAATGGTTAGCATGCTCGCCTCGAGTGCATTAGATCATGGGTTCGTGTCCCGGTCAGGTCAAAGACTATAAAATTGGTATTTGTTTCTTCTCATCTAAGCATGCAGCATTAAGGAGTAAGAGCAAAGACTGGTTGGCTCGGAATCAGAATAATGTGTCAGAGTGGAGCGACATATCTATCCGTTGACTGTTGTTTCAGTGAACTAGCACTATAAAAATCCAAATCAGCATGTTGATCTAGAACAAAGCGGACCTCATCATCATCTCATTGAAAATTAACTTGTTCTCGCCATGATATAGCTGAAAAATTGCAAAGTTGGTGTTAAACAACATTCACTCACTCACTCACTTAATAAAAGCCGAATCCCAAACTTTAAACTTTCTTTTTTTACATCCAATTTTAATGCAGTTATTTGCAAAATGATCATCTATATATATATATGGGTTATTGATGGACCATAAAAAAATTTGCTATATATTTCGAAAAACAGCCCACATTTCGAATTTCACATATTTGGAAGGCCTATTTAACATTTGAAATAGTAAAACAAGACAAATGTCCAAAATACAATGGGACCAGGTGTCAAGCAAATTACTGTGTCCATGCTTGCTTTTAATAAACCCTTTCCCTTGTGGACATGCTGCAGTAGTATCATGCTTCGCCCTGCGTAGCCCTTTATTTTTACTTCAAATCTAAAATCTGTCAACAATTTAATTGTAGTATTTCTATTAAGAGTTCATTTAATGCTGAACCTGTAAAGATGAGTTAGAAGTTTATCTTTCTTTATTGACTCTTGAAGTAAGAGAGATAGAGAGAGAGTAATTTGATAATTAATTTCTTGTTAATGTCATTTTATTACAGATTAAATACAAATATTGTAACTTTATTAAAATTTCCAGAGTAAGTCAAGACTGTTTTTGTTACTGTTTATTTTTATATTTTATTTGTTTATTTTACTATAGAAAAAGTTATTTATAGATTTAGAATATGTTATTTGTGTTTAATGTCACTTTCTGCAATATCTCATTTATATTGTGACCATTAGACTTATTGGTTGAGGAAAGCCAAGATAGATATTTCATAGATGATTGATGAAAACCATGGTCATGGGTAGGTGTCTGGAAACCTTGACAATTGAGTTGGGTAGCACAGATTGAACCTACATCAGTGGTGTTAGACTTGTGATCAGAAGTCAATGACATTAAAAACAGACCATCAAGCAAGGCTACTATAGATTAAGATGTAAATAGACAAACATACATTAAATGTGAAATATCTATTTAAAAAAAACAACAAGCAAATGCATGTCTGATTGAATGGAAATTTTCGTCCAAATCAAAATGGTCTTTTCATGAATGAATGCTTCTTTCTTTGGGGTATCCCTACCTGTTTCCTAACAAAGAGGCCCAAAAGTGTCAAACATGGTCGACTTGCTGCAGTCATTTAAAGTTGCCACCGGGCAGTAGCCATTTATTTAGAAATAAAATGATTCCTTAGTTTGATTTATATGAAATTAGATTAAATGATCTTCCTATTTATTGAAATTTTAAACATATTTCCTTTGATCTCACCAAAGGATATGTTCAGTATAAACATATTTCCTTTGATCTCACCAAAGGATATGTTCAGTAGAAACATATTTCCTTTGATCTCACCAAAGGATATGTTCAGTAGAAACATATTTCCTTTGATCTCACCAAAGGATATGTTCAGTAGAAACATATTTCCTTTGATCTCACCAAAGGATATGTTCAGTAGAAACATATTTCCTTTGATCTCACCAAAGGATATGTTCAGTAGAAACATATTTCCTTTGATCTCACCAAAGGATATGTTCAGTAGAAACATACTTCCTTTGATCTCACCAAAGGATATGTTCAGTAGAAACATACTTTCTTTGATCTCACCAAAGGATATGTTCAGTATCAACATACTTCCTTTGATCTCACCAAAGGATATGTTCCGTATCAACATATTTCCTTTGATCTCACCAAAGGATATGTTCAGTAGAAACATATTTCCTTTGATCTCACCAAAGGATATGTTCAGTAGAAACATATTTCCTTTGATCTCACCAAAGGATATGTTCAGTAGAAACATACTTCCTTTGATCTCACCAAAGGATATGTTCAGTAGAAACATACTTCCTTTGATCTCACCAAAGGATATGTTCCGTATCAACATACTTCCTTTGATCTCACCAAAGGATATGTTCCGTATCAACATATTTCCTTTGATATCACCAAAGGATATGTTCAGTATCAACATATTTCCTTTGATCTTGCCAAAGGATATGTTCAGTAGAAAAATATTTCCTTTGATCTCACCACAGGATATGTTCAGTAGAAACATATTTCCTTTGATCTCACCACAGGATATGTTCAGTAGAAACATATTTCCTTTGATCTCACCACAGGATATGTTCAGTAGAAACATATTTCCTTTGATCTCACCACAGGATATGTTCAGTAGAAACATATTTCTTTTGATCTCACCAAAGGATATGTTCAGTAGAAACATATTTCCTTTGATCTCACCAAAAGATATGTTCAGTATCAACATATTTCCTTTGATCTCACCAAAGGATATGTTCAGTAGAAACATATTTCCTTTGATCTCACCAAAGGATATGTTCAGTAGAAACATATTTCCTTTGATCTCACCAAAGGATATGTTCAGGTGAAACAAATTTCCTTTGATCTCACCAAAGGATATGTTCAGTAGAAACATATTTCCTTTGATCTCACCAAAGGATATGTTCAGTAGAAACATATTTCCTTTGATCTCACCAAAGGATATGTTCAGTAGAAACATATTTCCTTTGATCTCACCAAAGGATATGTTCAGTAGAAACATATTTCCTTTGATCTCACCAAACATCAGTTTTGAATGTCTCTAAATACATTATCACTGATATCAGGGCTTAATTTACCAGACTCTCTGTGATACTAGTGATAATGTCTGCCTCATTCATCATAACTGCTGTTGTTCTATGTATAATTAGTTTCTGGTTACTTTATGTTACAAATATTTTTACTAATATACTAACATGTTTAGAATTATTTACAGTTCATACAATTTTATAATTTGCATCTTATGTTTTGAATTTGCTGACAGGAAGTCAACTTGGAGCAGACAACTGACACCATGGCAACAGATAAGATTACACCTAAAACACCTATTACCCCCGCTTCAACACCTTCAGCTTACTCTGCTGACTTCTTGAAGTTTGTTGGGGTACATTGTCATTTTACAGATATTTTTTTTTTTTTATGTAGTCTGCTTTAGATTGCTTCCAAACCTTACACTGTGTGCTTGGTGTCATACCTGTATAATCACAATGAACTTCCAAACCTATCTAGATCTGATAATTATAAGAGACCAATGAACCCTCTAGTATTTAATTCATCTGTATGTATGCCAAAATTACATCAAATATAACTTCTCTAAATATTCAACAATATTTTAGTTATATCATGGCAGTAAATTTTATTGGTGGAAAAAACTGGTAAACCCAGAAAACCCCGCCCACTTGCTGCAAGTAAATGATCAACTTTATGACATGGAGTAGTATTGAGTACTGCTGAATTACCATTATGTATTGTTGTATAGTCTTTACTGTTGTACATAAATGTATTCTAAAGTGATTGTGAAATAGCCAATACAGTCTTCACGAAATGACATATGGGTTTGGTGGTCCTAGTGAAAAAAATGTCAGTCCTCATTAATTTTCTATTGCAAAATGCCAATCTTGTGTCAGTCCTTAGCAATATCTGCCAAAATGTTGCTGGTCATGTCTGACAGGACTGAGGAATTTCGTGAACTCTGCCAATAGTCTGCAATCATGCAGTACTTTTTAGTTATGATCATTAAATGCTACCTCTGGGCTTAATTGGTTTATAAAAATTTTATCCTAAAAAGATAGGGTAAATATGAGTGAAATTATCTTATAAATACTGTCATCATTGTGCCACATATCACATTTAGTAAATACACATCGAAGCCACCACAGGTTTCTCATTAGATACATTAATTAGTAATTATACATTTAACAACACCTGCCATTTCAATGTAATTTTGAATAAGATAATTTAGATAACAAATGTCACATGAATGAAAGCTGAAGGAGATAAAAGCTAGTACAATCTGTTATAACTTTTAAACACCAAAGACATTTTACTAATTCACAAAATGCAGTTAAAATACATTTACTGAACAGATCGTAAAAGCATCAGCAATTAACATTAACCCTCTCCTCATTCATTTCATGTTTTTCTAGCAAATGTAATTAGAAAAAAATTCTTGAAGATCAGTGCCTGGGATGTCGATCAGTTGAAAGTTTTTTGTGAATTTATTCAACTATTTTCTATTTGGAAATCCTTGCATAGTCCTGAAAAAACCTTATAATCCTCGCTACTTTTAAGCTTCTATTAACTCACTTGGACCAAGGGTCCATATGAGTAAATGGCACCACTTTTTTTCCAAAATGGAACTAATATTGCTAGGAATCTTAATTGTGTGGTTGTTTAAAAACTTTGTGTTTTCATGTTGATTGGAAATTCAAAATGGTCTCCTTTACTGGACATAGTTTAACATTAGGCCCAAGTGGAAACTGTTATTTAGGTTGTTTCCTCATAAAATCATAACTACGGGGAATCCAATCTGTAAATTATAAACAATGGATAAAACGACTGTTCTGGCAGAACCCAAACTGTGCATTAGTACGCATTTGATGGTCCTTTTAAAAGTTCATTTTTATAGTGTTGATCAATAAAACAATAATGGCTGTCTCCACTGGTCCTAGTTTAACATAAGAGTGACACTGTACCATTTTTTATAGTGTTGATCAATAAAACAATAATGGCCATCTCCACTGGTCCTAGTTTAACATAAGAGTGACACTCTGTACCATTATTTATAGTGTTGATCAATAAAACAATAATGGCCATCTCCACTGGTCCTAGTTTAACATAAGAGTGACACTCTGTACCATTATTTATAGTGTTGATCAATAAAACAATAATGGCCATCTCCACTGGTCCTAGTTTAACATAAGAGTGACACTCTGTACCAGCCAATGATAATAGTGATTACAAAAATATGAAAATGTTGCTAAACTGTTTTGCATACTACGAGCTATCTGATTGGCCGAAGCACATATTAATAATATCATTATATATTCATGACATAAGGTCACTCACATATGTGACCTGTAATGAGGTTTCCTCAGATCTCCTCGTGATATATGAGTAAAGGGGAGCAAGTGAGAGATCTTAATATATATCAGATAGGGTTTCCTCAGATCTCCTACCCCGTGATATATGAGTAAAGGGGAGTAAGCGAGAGATCTTAATATATATCAGATTGGGTTTAGACAGGTTTCACAAGGGTTAAATTTAACTGAATGATACTACAAAACAACAACATTATCTCTTCTTCAAGTAATCCAAGGAAACAACTTGAGATGATGTGTCTCGACTGTAGTTATATTTTTGTTGTGTCTAATTTAATTAATATATTACCAGACAATCTAATTTTCATCAGTAAATAACTTTACATTTTAATGTGGGGTGCTTAGCTTAATTTATCCCTTTGATATCTTCAAATGTTCTTACCTTGTCAATAATATACAATGTATTGTAGAAAGTTATGTGCAGTCATTTAATTCTTGCAAAACAAATCAACAATGGTACATGTATATATGTATTGATGTCAAAATAATTCGTGGAATCTATGATTATTTTTTACTCAGTTGAGTATTGTATCCTTAAATTTGAATGGATAAATTATAGTTTCCAAATATCATTTCTTAATCAATTTTTTTCCCACAATTGTCATGGAATTTGAGCACTCAAAACATGATAAAAAAAATCAATATTCAAAAAAGCAAATTTGTGGTATTAACTTGAGTTTCCATTGGTTAAATGTTTTGAAATTTTTACACAATGTTGTTGACAAATATACATAGGTCAAGTTCAGTTTTGTCTAGCATGTCTTTTATGATTTTGTAGTTCTGTTGACTTTTGCTGGAAGCAGGGGCATTGTTGTCCTGTGGGCACATTCTTACTTTTTTCTGTAGTTTTGCAATGTATCTGTAATTTATCATTCTTTATGTTGTGATGGACATGTAAGCATTTTTTTTCCTGAGTAATGGCTATTTTTTTCTTTTAATAACTTTCTTATTTTCAGCTAAATCATAACTATGTATGTAGCAATGGAGACGAACAACACACATATTTCACAAAAAGGCCCTTTTCTAAAGCATTCTATTGGATCATAATTAGAGCTTATTTTGTACGATTTTTTTTTGTAGTAGTCAAATAAATTATTATCATAATCAAAATTTATCATTATGGACTTTGTTCTCTGCACTTCCAACTCTTTAAAAGTTTTTTTTTACTTTCAGGTAAAAATCTATTTGAGTAGTTTATAGAATATCAAATGTGTTAAGATTGGTATTAAGACATTGTAAACGTTACTCTAATATAAACAAATAACTGAACATTTAACAATTTATATTTCTCACAGCATTTTACATTTTATTGACTTTGCATCTTTAATTGTTGATTGTATGTACTATTTTTAGACCAGACAAGAAGAAGACACGACTGTAGCCTCCTCTATTACCAGGGATACTGATAGATTAAGTGACGACTCATCCTCACCCCCTCAATCAATGTCTGCACCACGTATGTATACTGATAGATTAAGTGACGACTCATCATCACCCCCTTCACTCAATGTCTGCACCAAGTATGTATACTGATAGATTAAGTGACGACTCATCCTCACCTCCTCAATCAATGTCTGCACCACGTATGTATACTGATAGATTAAGTGACGACTCATCCTCACCCCCTCAATCAATGTCTGCACCACGTATGTATACTGATAGATTAAGTGACGACTCATCCTCACCCCCTCAATCAATGTCTGCACCACGTATGTATACTGATAGATTAAGTGACGACTCATCATCACCCCCTCACTCAATGTCTGCACCAAGTATGTATACTGATAGATTAAGTGACGACTCATCCTCACCCCCTCACTCAATGTCTGCACCACGTATGTATACTGATAGATTAAGTGACGACTCATCATCACCCCCTCACTCAATGTCTGCACCACGTATGTATACTGGTAGATTAAGTGACGACTCATCATCACCCCCTCACTCAATGTCTGCACCACGTATGTATACTGATAGATTAAGTGACGACTCATCATTACCCCCTCACTCAATGTCTGCACCAAGTATGTATACTGATAGATTAAGTGACGACTCATCCTCACCCCCTCACTCAATGTCTGCACCACGTATGTATACTGATAGATTAAGTGACGACTCATCTATTCTTGGTTCCGGAATTATCTACAATATTCTTAAGCTCTAATTCTAAAATTGCTAAAAGAAGTGTAAAGATGGCACTTAATTGATTAAAATAAGACGCATAATATAAAATAAGGCAAAAGACACATACAAAGTCTAAACATAAATATCTTTGACCTCAATTATTCAGATTTATGGATGTGAAAAAAATCCCATGTTACACATTTGAATATTTAAAGTAAAGAACAGTGCTCTCACTTGCTCAACTGATTTGATGTGGTATATTGTAGGTTTATCATTGGTCAGATCAAACCAAACACTATAAAATGGCTATTTGATGCTTCTCTCACATATCACTCGCCATATTATCACCTTTTTTGCTGTTTTTCAATTCAGTCATAGCGGAATTATACAAATACATTTTTCAAATATTTCCACTCAAGTCCAACATTTCGGCATTGCGCCATATCATAAAACACATTTTTGGCACAAAATAATTTGGACTTTTACTAACCTAATGCTAGGTATATACTGCCACGTCAAGATATATTTAGTGGTGTTAAAATAACATTAAATACATCTAAAACATATAAAGAGAACAGCCATGTAGTTTTGTGTGAGAAACAGTCCTTGAACAAAGCATTATGCCTGTACATTAGACTTGAGCAGAAATAAATAAAACATATTTGAATGTATTATTATGTTTGAAATAAATGAATTTAAGAATTTAATACTTTGTATGTTTTATTTAAAGCTTCAGCAGTGACAACACAACCAACATCATTTTCTGGTTTATTTTCATCATCTATTTCCATGACAATGGATACAATACCATCAAGTGATCACAATAAATCTCACAAAGTCAAGAAAAAGAAGAAGAAAAACAAAAAACACAAACATAAACATAAACACGAAAAATCTGATACAAGAGACACTTCAGTAGATCGCTTCAGAGACTCGGAACAAGAACGTGATTTATCATTAGAAAAATTCAGAGAAGGACATAAATCATCAGAAAGTAGTACGGTTAATTCACCAACTGTGTTCAAAGACCCGCCAAGCTCTCCCGAGTTTGAAGTGATATGAAAAGTGTGTAATTAGAAATTCTGTTTTTAAACACATTAAAGATTTGTGCACGGTATATTTTGCAATATCCTGAATCAAATCATGTCCATAGTCCTATGTAATATTGTCAGGACTAGAGGTTTATTTGGAATAGAGACATTCTTGGTATATTGATCAAAGGCTTATAATAGAAATACTGTGTTTTCAAAGTAGAAAAGTGTCAAATAATATGTTAACAATAAAGGAGAGATCAATTAGAATGTTTATTTGTTTTAAATGAAATCAGAGTTGAACAAATTTAACCAAAAATGTTGCTATATATATGGATATGAATGGATTGATCAGTATGACTTAGAAAATTAGTCATGGAGAAATGTATCTATAAATAAGACTGATATATATTGAATATTACTCAATTATGCTGTAATTTTTTGATTTTGTCCATGTACATGTAATAAATTCTTATAAACCAGTGAACCACATCGGTAGTGTTATAGTTAGCGTGCTCGCCTCGAGTGTGGTAGATCATGGGTATGAGCCATGCTCACCTCGAGTGTGGTAGATCATGGGTTTCAGCCATGCTCACCTCGAGTGTGGTAGATCATGGGTTTCAGTCATGCTCACCTCGAGTGTGGTAAATCATGGGTATGAGCCGTGCTCACCTCGAGTGCGGTAGATCATGGGTTTGATCACAGACTAAACCAGTGAACCACATCGGTAGTGTTATAGTTAGTGTGCTCGCCTCAAGTGCTGGAGATCATGGGTTTGAGCCAGACTAAACCAGTGAACCACATCGGTAGTGTTATAGTTAGCGTGCTCGCCTCGAGTGTGTTAGATCATGGGTATGAGCCGTGCTCGCCTCAAGTGCTGTAGATCATGGGTTTGAGCCAGACTAAACCAGTGAACCACATCGGTAGTGTTATAGTTAGCGTGCTCGCCTCGAGTGTGGTAGATCATGGGTATGAGCCGTGCTCGCCTCGAGTGTGGTAGATCATGGGTATGAGCCATGCTCGCCTCAAGTGCTATAGATCATGGGTTTGAGCCAGACTAAACCAGTGAACCACATCGGTAGTGTTATAGTTAGCGTGCTCGCCTCGAGTGTGGTAGATCATGGGTATGAGCCGTGCTCACCTCGAGTGTGGTAGATCATGGGTTTGATCACAGACTAAACCAGTGAACCACATCGGTAGTGTTATAGTTAGCATGCTCGCCTCGAGTGTGGTAGATCATGGGTATGAGCCGTGCTCACCTCGAGTGTGGTAGATCATGGGTTTGATCAGACTAAACCAGTGAACCACATCGGTAGTGTTATAGTTAGCGTGCTCACCTCGAGTGTGGTAGATCATGGGTATGAGCCGTGCTCGCCTCAAGTGCTGTAGATCATGGGTTTGAGCCAGACTAAACCAGTGAACCACATCGGTAGTGTTATAGTTAGCGTGCTCGCCTCGAGTGTGGTAGATCATGGGTATGAGCCGTGCTCACCTCGAGTGTGGTAGATCATGGGTATGAGCCATGCTCGCCTCAAGTGCTGTAGATCATGGGTTTGAGCCACAGACTAAACCAGTGAACCACATCGGTAGTGTTATAGTTAGCGTGCTCGCCTCAAGTGTGGTAGATCATGGGTATGAGCCGTGCTTGCCTCAAGTGCTGTAGATCATGGGTTTGAGCCACCGACTAAACCAGTGAACCGCATCAGTAGTGTTATAGGTAGCGTGCTCGCCTCGAGTGCGGTAGATCATGGGTTTCAGCCACAGACTAAACCAGTGAACCACATCGGTAGTGTTATAGTTAGCGTGCTCGCCTCGAGTAGATCATGGGTTTGAGCCCAGACTAAACCAGTGAACCACATCGGTAGTGTTATAATTAGCGTGCTCGCCTCGAGTACTGTAGATCATGGGTTTGAGCCTCAGACTAATCCAGTGAACCACATCGGTAGTGTTATAGATAGCGTGCTCGCCTCGAGTGCGGTAGATCATGGGTTTCAGCCACAGACTAAACCAGTGAACCACATCGGTAGTGGGTATGAGCCGTGCTCGCCTCAAGTGTTGTAGATCATGGGTTTGAGCCACAGACTAAACCAGTGAACCACATCGTTAGTGTTATAGATAGCGTGCTCGCCTCGAGTGCTGTAGATCATGGGTTTGAGCCACCGACTAAACCAGTGAACCACATCGGTAGTGTTATAGGTAGTGGGCTCGCCTCGAGTGCGGTAGATCATGGATTTCAGCCACAGACTAAACCAGTGAACCACATCGGTAGTGTTATAGTTAGCGTGCTCGCCTCGAGTGCTGTAGATCATGGGTATGAGCCACAGACTAAACCAGTGAACCACATCGGTAGTGTTATAGTTAGTGTGCTCACCTCAAGTGTGTTAGATCATGGGTATGAGCCGTGCTCGCCTCAAGTGCTGTAGATCATGGATTTCAGCCACAGACTAAACAGTGAACCACATCGGTAGTGTTATAGTTAGCGTGCTCGCCTCGAGTAGATCATGGGTTTGAACCCAGACTAAACCAGTGAACCACATCGGTAGTGTTATAGTTAGCGTGCTCGCCTCGAGTAGATCATGGGTTTGAACCCAGACTAAACCAGTGAACCACATCGGTAGTGTTATAGTTAGCGTGCTCGCCTCGAGTGCTGTAGATCATGGGTTTGAGCCTCAGACTAAACCAGTGAACCACATCGGTAGTGTTATAGTTAGTGTGCTTGCCTGGAGTGTGTTAGATCATGGGTATGAGCTGTGCTCGCCTCAAGTGTTGTAGATCATGGGTTTGAGCCACAGACTAAACCAGTGAACCACATCGGTAGTGTTATAGGTAGCGTGGTCGCCTCGAGTGCTGTAGATCATGGGTTTGAGCCACCGACTAAACCAGTGAACCACATCGGTAGTGTTATAGGTAGTGGGCTCGCCTCGAGTGCGGTAGATCATGGGTTTCAGCCACAGACTAAACCAGTGAACCACATCGGTAGTGTTATAGGTAGTGGGCTCGCCTCGAGTGCGGTAGATCATGGGTTTCAGCCATGCTCACCTCGAGTGTGGTAGATCATGGGTTTCAGCCACAGACTAAACCAGTGAACCATATAGGTAGTGTTATAGTTAGCGTGCTCGCCTCGAGTGTGTTAGATCATGGGTATGAGCCATGCTCGCCTCAAGTGCTGTAGATCATGGGTTTGAGCCACAGACTAAACCAGTGAACCACATCGGTAGTGTTATAGTTAGCGTGCTCACCTCTAGTGTGGTAGATCATGGGTACGAGCCATGCTCGCCTCGAGTGCGGTAGATCATGGGTTTGAGCCACAGACTAAACCAGTGAACCACATCGGTAGTGTGCTCGCCTCGAGTGTGGTAGATCATGGGTATGAGCCGTGCTCACCTCAAGTGCGGTAGATCATGGGTATGAGCCAGACTAAACCAGTGAACCACATCGGTAGTGTTATAGTTAGTGTGCTCGCCTCGAGTCTGGTAGATCATGGGTATGAGCCGTGCTCACCTCAAGTGCTGTAGATCATGGGTTTGAGCCAGACTAAACCAGTGAACCACATCGGTACTGTTATAGTTAGTGTACTCGCCTCGAGTGTGGTAGATCATGGGTATGAGCCGTGCTCACCTCGAGTGCGGTAGATCATGGGTATGAGCCGTGCTCGCCTCAAGTGTGGTAGATCATGGGTTTGATCACAGACTATAAGACTATAAATTAGGTATTTGTTGCTTCTATGCTAAACGTGCAGCATTAAGAGCAAAAACTGGTTGGCTCAGAATCAGGATGTGTCCGAGTGGGGCAACATGTATATCAGCGGACTGTTGTTTCAGTGAGCTAGCACTCTGAAAATCCAACTAAGCATGTTGGTCTAGTACAAAACAGACCTCGTTATCATCTCGTTGAAAATTAACTTGTTCTCGCCATGATATAGCTGAAAAATTGCTGAGTTAGCATTAAACAACAATAACTCACTATGAACAATTGGACTGTGTTATGAAGAACCCTTTAGACCACAGTTACCAGTTAATAGTCAAAGCTCTGAATGCACTCGTATAAGGTATTAAAATAGATCACAGTTACCAGCTTTAATAGTCAAAGCTCTGAAAGCACTCATACAAAGTATATTTGAGCCTGAATAATGTAATTCTAGCACATATAAAATAAAAGATTTCACATATATGTATTTTTCTATGAAACCTGGAAACATTAGATATTTAATATTTGGTTTCTATAACTTTTCATGTAATATTTAAGAATTATGAAAAGTACATTTGTATTTTCCTAATGTCCTTCAAAGTGAATTTGATGTTCGATATTTGCAAAAATAAATTAGGGGTATATTATTCATGGTTGTTATTCAAGCAAGTTTGTAGTTTCCGAGACAAGAATTCCCCATCATCACATGTTTTTCACCAGTCCAGATTAAATGAGGAATCTTTGCGGAGGACTTCACATCATGTACTATGTAACAAATCATTTGGATTTTTTAAAATTTAAGCAGAAAAAACTAAAATGCCCACAGTGGCCATGTTTTTTGCCAGAGATTAAATGAGGAATGTTTGTAGAAAACCTCAGAAACATCATTTGTAGTAACAAATTAGTTCAACAGAGGAGATTTTTAAAGTTTCGGCCAATTTATAAATAAGAATTGTCTGCGACAGCTATATTTTTTGCTGATTCAAGACAACATGTGGAATCTCTTTACAGGATCCTGCAAACATATTCGTGTTAAAATAAAAATCATTTGGACTTGTAGTTTCAACAATTATTTATTTTTATTTTCGCCAATCAGAAACAAGAGTTGCACATGGCGGCTATGTTTTTCTTCTGTTCCAGAAAAAAATTAAGTTTTAGGGAGGACTTCATATATATTTTACGTACCAACTAAACATGATTTAGACTATTTATAGGAAAAACTTTTAAAGTATCTGCCAATCAGAAACAAGAATTGTCTATGGCAGTCATGTGACTAAGTGAAGAATTTCAGGGCCTCGCAAACATTATTTGCACTTTTAAAGTTATAAATCATTTGTCTTGTACTATCACAGATTTTATTTTAATTTCAGCTAATCAAAATTAAGCATTGCCCATGCTTTTTGGCAAATCCATATGAAATGAGATATTTTGAAGGAAGACCTTGCATACATGTAGATTATTTGTACCAAATAAGAAATTGTTATGTATTTTAATAAGTTTCAGCCAATCAGAACCCAGAATTGCAAAGGGCAGCCATTTTATAGCCTAATCAAGATGATACAAGGCCTTTTTTGTAGAGGACTGCAAACATTATAAATCATTTGAATTTGTACTTTCAGAGCAGAATATTTTTTAAATTCCATCCAATCAAAAACCAGAATTGTCCATGCCAGTCATTTTTATTGCAGAATCTATACAAATTGAGGAGGACCTCACAAATCTTATTCCTGTAGAGTTTGGTTCCAATTGGCCAAGTAGTTTCTGAGGAAATGATCTAAGGAAGAAATGTTAACGATGACGACAGGTGAATGATAGAGCATTAGAGGCAAAGTGATGGCAATAGCTAACATGACCCTTTAGGTCAGGGGAGCTAAATATACAAAAAACACTTTTACTTTTAAACTTTCATTTATTTACCAAAGTCAGTTTCACTACTGCATTGTATTTTGTGTAAACTTTTATTAAAAGATAAATATTCTGTTTTTACCAATTTAATTCTATAAATGTTAAATTAGATGTAAACAACCTGATTGTATCTCTCTCTCTCTCTCTCTCTCTCATATCAATCACTACACATTATGCCTCATTATACATGTTTTTGATCTCCAATATACATGATCTTGATCATAAAACATTAATGCCCGTTGTCTTTGACATACCATCCAGTTCGGGTAATTTATGTAAGAAACAATATTTAGCATCAATAATCCCGTAAAATAACAAACAAAAATCCTATATTTGTATGTAAACAATTATAATGCACTTTAAATTTTAGATTAAATACATGATAAATGTTGTATATAAAATTTCTAAAAAGTTGACATAAACTTCTTCTAATACAAGATTTCAATACAATCAAACTAATTTACCTATCTTTAATTATTGAAGATAACAAATATTTCTAGCACAGTAAGTATCTTTGGCAAGATAAATCAAGATCAATAATATAATGTTTATTTATAAATTTCAGACCAAATGGCTGTGTTAAGCACCAAAATATAAATATATATATTGTGTATTAGAAATATTAAATATTTCAACCACACCACAAATCAATTACTGGGAAAAAAGTGTTGACCATGCAATGAAAACAAGGACAAAAATAAATCTTTGTTGACCATGCCATTAAAACTAGGTCAAAAATAAATCTATGTAACAATGATAACATTCAATAACATATTTAAAAGTAGATTTAAAATGAACTAGACATATGTTGTGAGATTATGTTGACCGCACAGAGGTAACCATCTGTCCACACCACTGTACAAATGATGTGGTCGTACTGTGTATGGCTGAGACTGAAGTTTTATACATCTGTTGTAAAGATTCTGGTGTAAAATTATTTCTGTAAAATAGAAAATAGAAAGAAAATTAATTGTTAAAAATTTATTGATAATAAGTACTACAACAAATAAAACCTAAATTTCAAAAAATCCAAAAATTGTGGGACACATGGATTTATCTGTCATGATTTGAGATATTGTAGTATTTCAGTTGAAACAACTTGAGTTGGGATATATGTAATAAGACTAAGACAAAACTAAACTAGAAGTACTGCTGGATGCAGGAGTCCCGCATTGATACATAAATGGAATAACTTGACTGTCCGCTACGCAGGACTAATACCCCCCGCGTCCCCATCATCTTAATTGAGCCAAAACATATTTGGAACACAACTTTTAGACTCATAATTCTGGGAAAACTTGATGGACCAGGATATACTACTAATGTGCACATCTTCATATTAGGATCTTGCCATGTACAAAGTTTCATGAACTTCTGATTAATCATGTAGGAGAATTTGCAATGACAAAGTGCATACTGAATTGTCTCAAAATTTCTAAGTCCAAAGAAGCATAACAGGGGTAAAACTCAATGGACCAGGATATCCTACTAATGTGCACATCTTCATATTAGGATCTTGCAATGTACAAAGTTTCATGAACTTCTGATTAATCATGTAGGAGAATTTGCGATGACAAAGTGCACTGAATTGTCTCAAAATTTCTAAGTCCAAAGAGGCATAACAGGGGTAAAACTCAATGGACAATAAAATCCTTTATACTGCAAAGTTCACACATCATGATCTTAAATTCCACAAAGTTTGGTGGAATTCGGACAAAAGATGTGGAAGTTGGTCCGGACAGACAGACCGATTCCTATATACTCCTCCAGACTATGCTTGCGGGGGGTATAATAAAGAACAATTTAATTAAAATTAGAAGATCTTTTTTTTTTATTGTGATGTGCTATAATTTTAACACATCATGTATTGGTGCAATGTCAGGAGTCATATTTTCAATCAACCAATCGACATCAAGCCTGCCAAATTTTGAGTTATTAAAATCCAAGATGTCGGAGCAAATGGACAAAACAATTGTTGATTTTCTGTTTTAAGATGTCGACAACTCCAACAAAATAATTTATGTCGGTTTTTATATGTCCAAACTGAAATTATGTAATCTGGGTTTATTTTGTGATACAGATATAACTTTGCATATATAGTAAAACTGAGCACACACCAAGAGCTTTTGTCCCATTGGTCAATATATTTTAGCATCTTAAATAGTATTAATGTCAAACAGACTGGCGGGTGATCAGATCACAAAGCAGCAACTACAAGTATATGCTCTTAATACAAATATACTTACAATATTAAATTTTCTTCTAGCCATTTATAGGCAATAAAAACTGTATTGGCCACATGGCCATGTATTAATATTACATAATGCCGTAAGAAATTCCAACAAATATATAAGTAATTTCCTATCTGGTTGAAGAATTCAGGTGATAATGAATATACCTACAAACAGAAAAGAAACATTTTCTAAATTATGTTAAATTTATTATAAATTTTCATCTAATTTTTTTCTGATTTACAACAGTTATTTACTTTGTATGTTCTTAAACATCCTATCATCCTTCACAACACCACCATGATATAACCAATGTTGGTGTTGTCATCCTTCACAACACCACCATGATATAACCAATGTTGGTGTTGTCATCCTTCACAACACCACCATGATATAACCAATGTTGGTGTTGTCATCCTTCACAACACCACCATGATATAACCAATGTTGGTGTTGTCATCCTTCACAACACCACCATGATATAACCAATGTTGAAAGTGGTGTTGTCATCCTTCATAACACCACCATGATATAACCAATGTTGAAAGTGGTGCTAAACACCACAACCATAAACCACCCTTCATAACATTTAATTATTATTTCAATATTTTATTACAGATTGATTGTCTCTTATTCAGCATAATGACCAGTCCCAACCAATGTAAGAACAATTAACACATGTTTTAGGCCAATGGTCATAAGAAATATGTTGACATTTGTCCCTAAAGACATCACTAATACAATATATCATATAAATGTGGGTCTCCTCGTCTTTAGTGCATCATTATTATTTGTTTTACACATGACCTAAAATCGGCCGATTTCGTACTAAAAGATTAAAACAAAAATATTCAACAATTAAAATTTGCATGAATTTTTAACTTTATTTAATTCACAAAGTTTCTTCTTTACATACCCAATGCCATCCATTAATTAGTTTAATAGTTAACCATTCTCGGTACGGTCCAGTGACTTCTACAGTTTTCACCCACAGGTTGACAACAACTTCTACAAACTTGTTGATCTGTGGTCTGACAACAGCATCTACTTTACCATAGTATAATGGAACATTGACACTTAACCAGCTGTAAAATAAATAAGTAATTAAGTTTATTTGTGTTTATCAACCAGGGACACGAACTTTGACCTCCTACAATGATGTCAGTCATGTCAGCTTAAGTTCATTAGTAGGCAACAAATTAATTTATTCTTTTTTTTAAATAGTAGAATTTTCATAACATTAAAAATAACACTTGGTTTGGTTCAGTAACAAAAATAGAATTAAGACTTATTACAAAGTGGAAAAATAATAGTATATAATATGACGACAACAATAGTTATCTAACATCTTTTACATTTTCCTTTGAATTTAAAGAAAGTAGCCTGTCTGATACAAGATGTTGTATCACCACACTGGTGATAAAAGAATGGTGCGACGTTGCACAAGATCTTCTTTGCCAAACTATTTTGTCATGACGTCATATCATTGGAATGCGGGGAAAACACGTCAATGTAAGCAACGTAAACAAAGCAAATGAATGAATGGCAACGAATAATGTGACGTCATGCACAAAATGTAGTCTCCTCAAGAGTATTGTACAAATTTGTTAATCTTATTTCGACCCTTGTTATTTGCTTAAAATGTGTTCTATTGAAATGTTAGATTAACTTATTACATACATAGTGTGTTGGTACAAGACTGTATCAGGTCTTGCCTGTTGTGTGAACAAACCGCATCACAACTCGTCGCTATCGCAACTCAGTGATACTGGTTCACACAACAGGCTCGACCCGATACAAAATCTTGTACCAGCACACTATGTATGTAATGGGTATTTATCATACAAGGTCTAAGGCAGTAGTGATCTACAAATATGTTAATTTGACCTTAGCTAGATGGTAAACTACAATCACTCTTTGTTCTTGCTATTGTTTTTTCCATATTTGTATTGTTATTATATTTGATGAAGCAGATGTGAATGTCTTTATTGCTTGTTTGGCAACAAATGTATGTTTTCAACAACAGGTACTCGGGTAGTGCCTGTCTACTGTACATTGGACCATGGTGGCTCCAGTGTACAATGTAACTTAGCTACTGTACATTGGACCATGGTGGCTCCAGTGTACAATGTAACTTAGCTACTGTACATTGGACCATGGTGGCTCCAGTGTACAATGTAACCTAGCTACTGTACATTGGCTCATGGTGGCT
Organism: Bathymodiolus septemdierum; assembly: GCA_963383655.1. Lineage (NCBI taxonomy): Eukaryota > Metazoa > Mollusca > Bivalvia > Mytilida > Modiolidae > Bathymodiolus > Bathymodiolus septemdierum. The sequence continues at coordinate 38,187,116 of OY726518.1, forward strand.
CCAGTGTACAATGTAACCTAGCTACTGTACATTGGCTCATGGTGGCTCCAGTGTACAATGTAACCTAGCTACTGTACATTGGACCATGGTGGCTCCAGTGTACAATGTAACTTAGCTACTGTACATTGGCTAATGGTGGCTCCAGTGTACAATGTAACTTAGCTATTGTACATTGGACCATGGTGGCTCCAGTGTACAATGTAACCTAGCTACTGTACATTGGACCATGGTGGCTCCAGTGTACAATGTAACTTAGCTACTGTACATTGGACCATGGTGGCTCCAGTGTACAATGTAACTTAGCTACTGTACATTGGACCATGGTGGCTCCAGTGTACAATGTAACCTAGCTACTGTACATTGGACCATGGTGGCTCCAGTGTACACTGTAACTTAGCTACTGTACATTGGCTCATGGTGGCTCCAGTGTACACTGTAACTTAGCTACTGTACATTGGCTCATGGTGGCTCCAGTATACAATGTAACCTAGCTACTGTACATTGTACCATGGTGGCTCCAGTGTACAATGTAACTTAGCTACTGTACATTGGACCATGTTGGCTCCAATGTACAATGTAACTTAGCTACTGTACATTGGACCATGGTGGCTCCAGTGTACAATGTAACTTAGCTACTGTACATTGGACCATGGTGGCTCCAGTGTACAATGTAACCTAGCTACTGTACATTGGCTCATGGTGGCTCCAGTGTACACTGTAACTTAGCTACTGTACATTGGCTCATGGTGGCTCCAGTGTACAATGTAACCTAGCTACTGTACATTGGACCATGGTGGCTCCAGTGTACAATGTAACTTAGCTATTGTACATTGGACCATGTTGGCTCCAGTGTACAATGTAACTTAGCTACTGTACATTGGACCATGGTGGCTCCAGTGTACAATGTAACTTAGCTACTGTACATTGGACCATGGTGGCTCCAGTGTACAATGTAACTTAGCTACTGTACATTGGACCATGGTGGCTCCAGTGTACAATGTAACTTAGCTACTGTACATTGGACCATGGTGGCTCCAGTGTACAATGTAACTTAGCTACTGTACATTGAACCATGGTGGCTCCAGTGTACAATGTAACTTAGCTACTGTACATTGGACCATGGTGGCTCCAGTGTACAATGTAACTTAGCTACTGTACATTGGACCATGGTGGCTCCAGTGTACAATGTAACTTAGCTACTGTACATTGGACCATGGTGGCTCCAGTGTACAATATAACTTAGCTACTGTACATTGGACCATGTTGGCTCCAGTGTACAATGTAACTTAGCTACTGTACATTGGACCATGTTGGCTCCAGTGTACAATGTAACCTAGCTACTGTACATTGGACCATGGTGGCTCCAGTGTACAATGTAACTTAGCTACTGTACATTGGACCATGGTGGCTCCAGTGTACAATGTAACCTAGCTATTGTACATTGGACCATGGTGGTTCCAGTGTACAGTGTAACCTAGCTACTGTACATTGGACCATGGTGGCTCCAGTGTACAATGTAACTTAGCTACTGTACATTGGACCATGGTGGCTCCAGTGTACAATGTAACTTAGGTACTGTACATTGGACCATGGTGGCTCCAGTGTACAATGTAACTTAGCTACTGTACATTGGCTCATGGTGGCTCCAGTGTACAATGTAACGACTATAAAATTACAGTCACAGCAGCTACAACATACAATTGTTATATACAGTATAACCTCGTTAAACAGCCACCATCTGTCCAGCCAGATTTTGACGTTATAACGAGTTTGGCGATAAACTGAGTAAGGACAGAAAACCGGAAGTCAACAGTTTGATTTTAAATTTGGAATGACTGACGGTTTGATTTCGACAAGTTTACCGGAAATGAGTATTATCACTTACAATTTTAATATATATTCTAATATATAAATTTCATTTTGACAGTTGTAGAAAATTTCGGCATTTGTAAATTTAGCAGAATTTATTTTATCGAATTTGAAAAGAAGAAAAAATCTACTGAAATTACGTCATTAGCACGTATACTAGCAATTTTCTTTAATATATATTAAATTCGTTTTTACGTCTTACAAATATTTACTCCATTATATTTTCAATTTTTGCTTATCACAACTAAAAAAAGAACAATAAAAAAAAAAATCTCACTCGTTGTCATGTCACAAGATTAATCCTGTCCCCAGGGCAAATGTACAGTTAACTTATGGATAATTGATCATTAATTCTTTAAAGAAAGGTGATAGAATATGTTTATTGAAGCAAGGGTGTTATACTTTAATTGAAAAATGTTTATACAACACTTAGAAGCGTGTCACCATCAGTGTATGGTTTGGAAGTAAATTTGATTTCTATAACCAGAAGTTGTTAAAATCTATTCACATATAAACATTTCTGTCGTTTTTATGCATGCATTTACAATCAAATAATTCACAAAATGTTCACGTGGATTATAACCCATTAAAAGGAAGGCTTGTACTTATTTCTTCATTAATGTTCAGAAAGTCGAGGTGACTGGAGGACATTATTTGCCAATATATTGATGTCGAGCTGCTTCCCAAGTTTCATTGTTCGTTGGATTCTTAATTTCCACAATTTCTCTTTTCTGTCGAAAATCAAGCAAATTTCTTTTACGTTTAGGAGTCGACATTTTCAACACAAATGAAAGAACAAACAAACAAATTTATTAAGTTTTATTCAGAAAGAAAAGTAATCAGTTCAGGGTTGTAAAATTTTATTGTAAAGAAAACAATTAACTGTTTTCACAGCGATATCTATTTGCCTTGACTGCTTGTTTACTTACCTTGATTGACAGGCACTTCTAAAATCACCAAGGTGTGACAATATTGATTGGCATTATGATCGAGGTTTAAATAACAGTAAATTGACCATCTGATCTTCAATTACCGTGGCGGATGGCGGTATGCAAGTTTGGCATTTTAACGGGGTTATTACTACATATGGAAAACGTGACTGCAGAAATTCTTGGTGATACGCGAGTTTGGCAGTGAATCGAGGGGCAATAAAGAGGGGTTTTATTGTACTTAATATTCAGTGAAACTTGTCTAAACAGAACCTTCTTGGGACCAATTTTTTTTTTTTGGAATAGACAGGTGTTTGGTTTAGACAGATATCACTGTACTATAAAAGTTGCATTAAAAGACTAGCACACAAATTACCTGTAAGTCATTCCATAATATGTAGTCAATCTTCCCCAAACTTGTTGGGTAAATGCCAGTATCCCATAATCCTCCATAAACCTCATAGTTCTGGATGCTACAATCAGAGACAAGAAGATAAAATATTGTACATACAGGATTGTAGATATCTATTCACATATGGTTTAATTCTGTGGATGCCCACCATTTGGTTCTTCCACATAATGATCATATTTTTCAGCTCAGAGTTCACTTCTTATATCCATTATATTCATGTTTACAATAGTAGTTCTATTAGTAAAGCTTTTGACTGAGTGAGATATATTGTCTGGTTCCCCTTCTGAAAACTAAACTATCGACATCATAACATCAACTTAGATGGAAGTTTGCCTCATTCAGAGCAAAATTAATAACTTTTACTGAAAACGTTGTGGGTCCTTGAATTTTACTATGGACTCCATATATTTCTCTCACTCAGTAGCCAATATGACCCCTAATTTTTTTTAAACCCGTTACATCCCAGACATGTTTTTTTTAAGATATTTGTATACTTGTTAAAATACTTTTAAGATGGACTAAACAGGAGTAAATGTGAAAGGAAAATCACTTCAAAATATGTAATAAAGTAAGTGAGCAATTTTCCAGCTATATCGTGGCAAGAACGAGTGACATTTTGATAAGATAATGATGATGTCCACTTTGTTCTATACTGGATTTTTATAGTGCTAGCTGACTAAATTAACAGTCCACGGGTAGACATGTCTCTCCACTCAGACAAATTATCCTGATTCTGAGCCAATCAGATTTTGCCATTTCTGCTAATTGCTTCGTGCAAATACCAATTATACAGTCTTTGGATTGACCTGGTTCAGAGCTCAAGCCCACTATCTACCTCACTCGAGGCAAACAGGTTAACCATTTCACCACTGATGCACTCAAAAGATGTAATAGAAAAGTAATTACACTTTTATAATATGACAGAAGTAATGCAACCAAAAACTTAGTACAATTGTATACCTTTTACAGTTGGACTCGAGTACAAGTCATAGGCTACAATGGCCGACACAGTAGAAATGAGTAGGAATATAACCCAAAACCATGGAAACCTGGTCTGTTCCATCTCATGAAGTAGTTCCTAAAATGAAATCAATACAAATTAAGTCTACGGATATTTCTACAACTTGATTATCAACTAACTCTTTACATGCTTTATGTCAACATCAATGACTTTACAGTAAAACCTGGCTACAAGATCAGCATCAAGTACAAGAGTAGTAAACCCTGGCTACAAGATCAGCATCAAGTACAAGAGTAGTAAACCCTGGCTACAAGATCAGCATCAAGTACCAGTGTAGTAAACCCTGGCTACAAGATCAGCATCAAGTACAAGAGTAGTAAACCCTGGCTACAAGATCAGCATCAAGTACAAGAGTAGTAAACCCTGGCTACAAGATCAGCATCAAGTACCAGTGTAGTAAACCCTGCTAACAAGATCAGCATCAAGTACCAGTGTAGTAAAACCTGGCTATAAGATCAGCATCAAGTACCAGTGTAGTAAAACCTGGCTACAAGATCAGCATCAAGTACCAGTGTAGTAAACCCTGGCTACAAGATCAGCATCAAGTACCAGTGTAGTAAACCCTGGCTACAAGATCAGCATCAAGTACAAGAGTAGTAAAACCTGGCTACAAGATCAGCATCAAGTACCAGTGTAGTACAACCTGGCTACAAGATCAGCATCAAGTACAAGAGTAGTAAAACCTGGCTACAAGATCAGCATCAAGTACCAGTGTAGTACAACCTGGCTACAAGATCAGCATCAAGTACCAGTGTAGTAAAACCTGGCTACAAGATCAGCATCAAGTACCAGAGTAGTAAAACCTGGCTACAAGATCAGCATCAAGTACAAGAGTAGTAAAACCTGGCTACAAGATCAGCATCAAGTACCAGTGTAGTACAACCTGGCTACAAGATCAGCATCAAGTACCAGTGTAGTAAAACCTGGCTACAAGATCAGCATCAAGTACCAGAGTAGTAAAACCTGGCTACAAGATCAGCATCAAGTACAAGAGTAGTAAACCCTGGCTACAAGATCAGCATCAAGTACCAGAGTAGTAAAACCTGGCTACAAGATCAGCATCAAGTACAAGAGTAGTAAACCCTGGCTACAAGATCAGCATCAAGTACAAGAGTAGTAAACCCTGGCTACAAGATCAGCATCAAGTACCAGAGTAGTAAACCCTGGCTACAAGATCAGCATCAAGTACCAGTGTAGTACAACCTGGCTACAAGATCAGCATCAAGTACCAGTGTAGTAAAACCTGGCTACAAGATCAGCATCAAGTACCAGAGTAGTAAAACCTGGCTACAAGATCAGCATCAAGTACCAGTGTAGTAAACCCTGGCTACAAGATCAGCATCAAATACAAGAGTAGTAAAACCTGGCTACATGATCAGCATCAAGTACCAGTGTAGTACAACCTGGCTACAAGATCAGCATCAAGTACCAGTGTAGTAAAACCTGGCTACAAGATCAGCATCAAGTACCAGAGTAGTAAAACCTGGCTACAAGATCAGCATCAAGTACCAGTGTAGTAAAACCTGGCTACATGATCAGCATCAAGTACCAGTGTAGTAAACCCTGGCTACAAGATCAGCATCAAGTACCAGTGTAGTACAACCTGGCTACAAGATCAGCATCAAGTACCAGAGTAGTAAAACCTGGCTACAAGATCAGCATCAAGTACCAGAGTAGTAAAACCTGGCTACAAGATCAGCATCAAGTACCAGAGTAGTAAAACCTGGCTACAAGATCAGCATCAAGTACAAGAGTAGTAAAACCTGGCTACAAGATCAGCATCAAGTACCAGTGTAGTAAAACCTGGCTACAAGATCAGCATCAAGTACCAGAGTAGTAAAACCTGGCTACAAGATCAGCATCAAGTACCAGTGTAGTAAACCCTGGCTACAAGATCAGCATCAAGTACCAGTGTAGTAAAACCTGGCTACAAGATCAGCATCAAGTACAAGAGTAGTAAAACCTGGCTACAAGATCAGCATCAAGTACCAGAGTAGTAAAACCTGGCTACATGATCAGCATCAAGTACAAGAGTAGTAAAACCTGGCTACAAGATCAGCATCAAGTACCAGAGTAGTAAAACCTGGCTACAAGATCAGCATCAAGTACAAGAGTAGTAAAACCTGGCTACAAGATCAGCATCAAGTACCAGTGTAGTAAAACCTGGCTACAAGATCAGCATCAAGTACCAGAGTAGTAAAACCTGGCTACAAGATCAGCATCAAGTACCAGTGTAGTAAACCCTGGCTACAAGATCAGCATCAAGTACCAGTGTAGTAAAACCTGGCTACAAGATCAGCATCAAGTACAAGAGTAGTAAAACCTGGCTACAAGATCAGCATCAAGTACCAGAGTAGTAAAACCTGGCTACATGATCAGCATCAAGTACCAGTGTAGTAAAACCTGGCTACAAGATCAGCATCAAGTACAAGAGTAGTAAACCCTGGCTACAAGATCAGCATCAAGTACCAGTGTAGTAAAACCTGGCTACAAGATCAGCATCAAGTACAAGAGTAGTAAACCCTGGCTACAAGATCAGCATCAAGTACCAGTGTAGTAAAACCTGGCTACAAGATCAGCATCAAGTACCAGTGTAGTAAAACCTGGCTACAAGATCAGCATCAAGTACCAGTGTAGTAAAACCTGGCTACAAGATCAGCATCAAGTACCAGTGTAGTAAAACCTGGCTACAAGATCAGCATCAAGTACCAGAGTAGTAAACCCTGGCTACAAGATCAGCATCAAGTACCAGTGTAGTAAAACCTGGCTACAAGATCAGCATCAAGTACAAGAGTAGTAAACCCTGGCTACAAGATCAGCATCAAGTACCAGAGTAGTAAAACCTGGCTACAAGATCAGCATCAAGTACAAGAGTAGTAAAACCTGGCTACAAGATCAGCATCAAGTACCAGTGTAGTAAACCCTGGCTACAAGATCAGCATCAAGTACAAGAGTAGTAAAACCTGGCTACAAGATCAGCATCAAGTACCAGTGTAGTAAAACCTGGCTACAAGATCAGCATCAAGTACAAGAGTAGTAAACCCTGGCTACAAGATCAGCATCAAGTACCAGTGTAGTAAAACCTGGCTACAAGATCAGCATCAAGTACCAGAGTAGTAAAACCTGGCTACAAGATCAGCATCAAGTACCAGTGTAGCAATCAAAGTTTCAAGATTTCTTGAAAATGTGAAAAAGTACTTGTTGAGGGTTAGGGTTAGGGTGTTTAATGCCACTTTCAACAACATTTCAGTTATATCATGGTGGTCAGTTTTATTGGTGGAGAAAACCACAGACCTGTTGCAAGTTACTGACAAACTTAGTGTTGTATCGACTACTCCTAGACATGAGTGGGATTCGAAATCACAACTTTAGTGGTGAGAGGCACTGATTGCATAGAAAGTTGTAAATCCAACTACTATACGATCACGACAGCCCCGTTTTTGTTAAGCATATTGATAAAAAGAACATGAGATTATTATTACCTTACAACTTTCAGAGCACTGTTGATAACCTTCCAAGCTATTTTTTCCTTGAGCAGACAACTCATCATTGGTTATTGAAAACGATCTTAGTGTCTGCTGCAGCAATTTCTTGTCAACTTTTGACCTCAGTTTGTCCCAATTCTGGTGTAAATATTGTAGCAAAATGCTATAAAACAAAAACAAAAAATTTAAATGGACATACATGTATTTGATTATATATGACAACTAATAGAATTCTTATGTACATTCCAAGGCAAAAAATAACTGACAAATCATATTCCGTAAGAAGAATTTTTAAATTAACAAATCGAAACAAATAATCTTTAAAGCTTGAAATATAAATGTTGCAGACAGCAATATGAAGTACAGTGGAACTTGTAACTGAACTCAGGATAAACCAGAATCTTATAGAAACCAAACTTCAAATTTAGTCTCTAAGTATGAAATCATTACCAATATAACCTGTCTAACCTAAACAAATCATGATCAATTTAAGCTGTCTAATCTAATCAACTGTACAAACCATTTAGTCAGACATACCTAGAAGGTAGTAGTTTATTAGTGTACATCTGACACCATACACTGTAACACTGTTTATCATTCACCAAACAGTTAATCAAACAACTAAACAGCTGGAAATAGACAAAAATATTTTCAAGAAATCAAGATCACTTTCATTAAACTAGTCTCCCAGGAGCCTGTAATCACTCATCTGGTTTGATTTAAACATATTTTTTTGATAAATAACATCAACATTTTTTCATAATACAATAAAACTGGTTTCCAATTTGACTTCAAAAGTATATAGACCAGTAACAAGGACTGCCTATGGCAGCCATGTTAGTTGTCAATTAAAACAAAATGAGAAAGATTTGTTGAGAATCTGCCATACATTAATCATACAAAGTAACAATGCACTGGGCCTTGTACATGGCCTTTGACCAGGTGAGCTAAACAAAACTTCCCACCAGTTTTCAGTGTCCTACACATGCAGTGTGGACATGTTTTTTAATATTGGCAGTGATAGAAATAATAGTTGAATATTTGTTGAGGAAAATTATCATACAATAATAATATTCATATCACACGATTTTAGCTTGAAAATGAAATATATGAGATTGACATTTCTTACATCAATTAAACATTTTGGAAATTAAAAAAATCAAGTAGTATTCCTATCTTAAAAGTCTTAAGGGTTGTATCTGGGTTAATAATATGGATATTTATTAAGGAGGTGATTTTAACCATGTTATTTTTACGCTTCTTCTTTGTGATTTGTTTGCATTCATCAATTATGTAAATTAAGTATTCATTACCTATCAAAAATTTGGTACAGTTACACAGTACATAAATAATGTTTGTTTGAACACAATAATTTGATAAAATAGTGTAATCTCTAAAAAATAATAATTATGTTTTAATAATGTAATCTTTAGGAGAAAGCCTGTTTCTCTTACCTCTGTTTTCATTGGCTTAGAACATTTAGATGTCAGTCTAGTCAGATAAGAGGGGAATACATTTCTCAAGGCAGGGGCATTACTACCACTAAAGACAACCATCTGAAATACAAGTAGACATTGTTAATTGTTAAATCAACTATTTGTTTTAAACCTAGTAATTATATGTTGATGAATGATGCTACTTAAATTCATTATGTAACAACTTTTATACTTTAAAAAGTCTAATGTCAATAAAGATTTGTATAATTGGTGTTGATTACCACTTTCAACAATATTTCAGTTATATTGTGGCAGTCATTTTTATTTGGTGGTGGAAAGTCAATTAATTGTAGAAAACTTTAGACCTTCATTGACAATCTTTTATCATATGTGTAATTCAGACTTATGGTCTTTGAAATGTAATTGATTACACAGAGATATTTGTAGTAATTTAATTTGATGAGTCCAGAAGACACTTCTGATAATAATGATGTGTCTCCACCATTGTAAAGATCTAAAATTAGAAAACTCTTATGAGTTCCAACTGAAAATGGTGAGTCCAGTACTCAACTAGACGAGTTGCAAGGATCTCTGTTTCGTTTCGTTTCGTTTCATTTCCTTTCATTTCATTCAGGCAAACATCAAGCACATACATTTAAACAAAAAACATCACAAAAACATTACATTAAATAAAATAATTAGGTTTAAGAACAGTGCATGACTGCCTTGGATACCACATAAAGCCATAAATTACAATTACATCAATTTCCAAATGTAGTTGATTAAATTACAATTACTTTTGAAATGTAATTGAATGCATTACTGATTACATTTAATGATATGACAACCAATGAAGATTCAAGTTTGCTGTGTTATTTCTCATGTTTATTATTTCTTCTTTTTTTGTATGTTTAAGTTGGTAAGATTACAATAATGTAATTGGTGCATTAATATCCAGTTTTTAATATTTTTATTACTTATTTCACAATTTTTAAATGCATAAATCTATTGGTATAGATCCTGTAAGTCGACATTCTATTAATTCTGATATTGATAAGTTTAATTAAAATTCATATTGACTCTGTTTCACTTTTACTAAAACATTTTTTATTGACAGTCTTTTGCATTGACATAAACTCATACTGACTTCTATTCAATTTCATTTACCCAGGGGGCAGTCATGGCTGTGATCGTATGGTAGTTGGATTTACAACTACCTATGCAATTGGTGCCTATCGCTATTGATGTGGGTTCGACTCCAACTCAGGGCGATGTGTACAACATTATGTGATAAAGTTTGTCAATGACTTGTGGCAGGTCAGTGGTTTTTTCTGATTTCCTCCATCAATAAAACTGATCACCATGAACACCATAAAACCAACAATCATTTACTCAGTAGGAAATAAAACATGAGTATTTTGTTGGATAAATATTATACAATTACAGTTTTGTAGAAATGAATTTGAGTTTTTATTGACCTGTAAAATCATATTGACCAAAGCTGAAGACTGAGGTCAATATTGGTTTTGCAGGTCAATAAAATTATTATGTAATAGTACATATTACTACATAATATATATACTGTACTGGTTTTTTTTTCATATTTAGCTAAGTACCGTATAGTCCAAACGGAAAACGCAAAATCCGTGATCCTTTCAAGGACAAAATCGACAGTTCGCGGACCGTCGCGATGATTCAACGCGGATCATGATCGTGGACAAATTCTATCATTTTCATCACCATCGCGGAATCACGTTGATCGCGGATCAATGAGCAAATGTACTTTATAAACCTACGTGTACAAAGTATCTCGGTCATATAAAGTTTGCTTTAAAATAAATGCAAATGTGGTCATTTTTATTGCATGTGGGATCTGATAAGAAATTATGCTTATCTTTGAAGTGATAAGGTCGTAAAGAAAGGTCATATCCTGTCATTAATTTCAAGTGCGGTGTTGTCTTATTTGATAATACCACGTGGAGATTATCCTCGCCTGTCAATCAACACTAAACAGTAACACATACCTGTCTGAAATGTAGAAAAGCAATTTAATGACGAGCATACCTTTTAATGGGTTATAATCCACATGCAAATGTTTGTGAATGATCTGATTTTGAATGCATGTGTAAAAACGACAGAAATGTTTATTTGTGAAAAGATTTTAACAACTTCCGGTAAAAAAATTACTTCCAACCCATACACTAACGGTTACACACTTTTAAGAGCTGTATAAACATTTCTCTTTTAAATTATATCACCCTTCAATAGTATAAGTTAACTGTACATTTGTCCTGGAGTCTGGATTAATTTTGTGAGACAATTACGAGTGGTTTCAATCCGAGACTAGGGTAATGAAAGATCGAACATGTTGCAGTACAATCTGTCATTGGAATCAAAATAATGAGAAAAAACAAACTTTATTGTTCTTTTTTTAGTTGTGAAAAACAAAAATTGAAAATAAAATGGAGATTAAATATTTGTAAAACAATATATATTTATGGAAATTACTAATGTACGTGGTCGTAAAGTAATTTCAGATGCTTTTTTATTTTATTTTCAAATTCGATAAAATAATACTGATCTATAATTATGAAATTCAAAAGCTGATTTTGTTCCATAATTCTATGTAAAAAAATGAGAAAATTAACACGTTAATATCCACGTTCCACTTCCGATTACATAATTCTATGTCTTAATGTATTGAAGTTTTCTCGAAGTTTTGAAACCCAGTGAAACGTGTTATGTTGAAAATATAAATTCAACAAATTTTATTTTGGTACAAACACAAAATCCACGAATTTAGGAATCCACGAACTTGTAATTTTTAACAAAACAACAAAAATTGATACCAACGAAGAAAAGTACATTCATAGCGGTACCCCTTTCATAGTATTATAAAAATACCCACGTTCATGTTAAGAAAAGAAATCTAATTTGTTGTTCATGAAAAAAAATGGCTTGGGAGGATAAAACATACAAAAGTTAGTTAAATGGTTGGTTCCTTCCTTAGCGAGTGTGGAGGAAAATAATCATCATGTACTGATTGTCATAAACAGACATATGACAGATAACATTTAGCATTACTCTCAGCTAACACATCTTACTATTTCTTTTTCAGATGCTGTGTGTACATTTATACTATTATACATGTGTAGTATACTCTCAAAGATTTAGAAATAAATCATGTACATTTATACTATTATATATTTCAAAGACACAAAGATTGCTGGGTTTTTTTTTATGGCAATATTCTACCAAAGACGTAAATACGGTCATTGATTGATTCACAATCCTTCTCGGTTTGTTTTTAAATCAACCATCAGCCTCAGGTAACTGTGTATTTGACCTTTTAGTAGCCGTGTTCATTGTGTGCACTATATAAAAATAGACACACCCGTACATGGATAAAAATACAGGTGATTATCAACTCGTGAGAGAGAAAAATAACACCTATGTAAACCAGGGTGACATGGGTAATTATTGGGGTATAATTTACTGTTTTTATTGCTCTATCACAGTGTTTATCTATGACAAAGTGTCAGTGAACTACCTTGTGTTTGGTGGTGATCTGCCACATACTGTGAAGAGAAATTCTATACAAGATACAAGATTTTATTGGTCCAAATTAAAGGGCCCACGAAGGGGCATATAAACATAATAAACATAAGGTGATTGCATAAAATATCAAATAAATTGTAAGTACACGCAGCGACAAAAAAAAGGGGGGAGCAAGTGCGTAGAGCTAATTTTAATTAGATTGGTTTCTCATCGATCTAATTATATAAAAACTGTGTAAATAAATGCCCGATTTTTATTTCATTTTATTTTTAATGAGGCTAGATGCAGATGAGAAACTACAATATTTTCAACTACCTTACATTCCTTGTCGTATGGGATCAGGTAATGAAATAAAGTTATGTTTAAAATATTTTTGTTTATCAATTTATTTTGTATACTTTGAAATTTTAACCTTTATATCACCCAAGCCGAGCCCCAAGCCATCGGATGTTCAATTACTGTCAACTCGGCATGTGACTAAAGTTCACCTGTTATAAAAGTTTCAAGATCCCCAAAAGCAGCTTTGATCGATAATATATTACCAACAGGTGGAACCCTTTCTAGATTCTCATTCATGTGATAACTGTGTGTAGTACACACTGTCTACATAGGGAAATATGTATCCACTTTTGTTAAAGGTAAAACGACAAGTGGCTTGCAAGGTGATTAACGACATACAAATACGAAAACGAAAAAGCACGTTTAGATAAAAATTTACATCGATTTTTTTTTCCTTTTCAACCCTTCTCGGTTTGTTTTTAAATCATTTCCTCAGCCTCAGGTAACTGTGTATTTGACCTTTTAGTGACCGAGTTCAATGTGTGCACTACATAAAAATAGACACACCCGTACATAGATAAAAAAAAAATACAGGTGATTATCAACTTGTGAGAGAAAAAATAACACCTATGTAAACCAATCGAAATGTTGGGTTTACATAATAGGCAAAACAAGATGCGTGCTCCTATATCCTATAAATAAAATGTATGCCATCTCTAAAAAAAGTGGTATCAAATGATCAACTGCACAAATAAATTTCAATGTGCATATTAAGATTATGAAGCATTGTGATGACAAAGAATAAACAATTGCAGGTACAATCATGTGTAGTATTCATTATGAATGAACATTTCAATAATTACAATCCGTGATGGACTCATGAAGACATCGCGTTCTGTCCGTCATGTCCATGTTGTTTCGCGGACCGTCCACGTATACACACAGACTTCTCGTTAATTCCGCATTGCGATAATCCTTGATAAGACATGGACTTTGCATTTTCCGTTTGAACTTCACTGAAGTTGCATCTTTAACACATACTGGTACTATCAAGCTGACACCTTATTCTTCTACTTACCTTCATTTTAGGATAAATAGCCTGTAGTTTCTGCTTTAATTCATTAGAGACATGATGGTCCTCAAACACTGCATCCATCATATGGAAATACTCTCTGATTGACACTTCACCATAAACCCTCTTCATGTCAGTGTGCCTCCTAATAAACATGATACAAACAAAAGTAGATCACAAATTGCATGTGACAAAATTGAGAAACACAAGTGAAGAGTCCAGGAGTCAACTAGAGGAGGTTCAAGTGAGTCCAGGAGTCAACTAGAGGAGGTTCAAGTGAGTCCAGGACTCAACTAGAGGAGGTTCAAGCATCTGATAAATTGAAATTGACTCGTTCATTTGAGTGTCTACGTAGAAATATCCTTAGTTCTAATCTACAATTAATCCTTTCAACTAAAGTAAGTCATTTCCTTTGTTTTCTGCCACTTTCTTAATAGTTAATATGTTAATTAGCATTGATAACTTATATATTCTTGTAAATTAAAGTAAAATCATTTGAGTCCTAGATATTGCCAAAATGAGGTTTAACTTTCAATATTTTGCAATCATTTCAATCAACAGCATTCATTTCAAAATTACATAAAAGTTATGTCTGATGAAATAGTACTAGTGTAGGATAAATTAATTTATCAAACCATCACAAAGTAATTAAATAAAATAAGTATTATTGAGCTATTTATAATGCTTAACCATCATCAGACTCATTAACTCATAGTTGACTATGCCAACTTGTCTCCCTTCCATTTGAAAACCTTCGGATAAATGAATAATTAATGAACCTACATGCATTTCATTGGTCGCCTCAAAAAATCCTACAGCAGTATCGACTATTCAGATTGTATCTTTCATAAATTGTTCACTGACGAATAGGAAAATTTGAGTGTTGTTATGTAAACTACTAAATGCAGGTCAGTTGGGAACAGGACAAAAGCCCCCCTGACAAAAAGCCCCCCATCATGAAATAATCATACAATCTTATTACATTTTTTTATATTGATGGTGATATTAAAGATATCTTAAAGATCAAAACTCATCCCTATTAAAAAAGGAGGAGTGGAGGAATTAACACTAAAAAAATAAAATACTTTATATTTTCCACATTTCGTTCATTGTTATGTTCATTTATCACTGCTTATTTGTTTGAATTGGAATTAAATCAGGTAAAGTTAATTAGGAATTGTTTTTATTGATAAACAATTGATGATTACATTTATAATCTTTGAAGTTATTAAAAGTAATGAGTGAGTTATTTTCTCATCCTTTTTGCTATACTATAATGATTTTTTTAAGATAAAACAAATTTTATTTTTACTTTCTTTGATGAGGGTTATTATAATTCTTAAACAAATATTTCAATTGTTTATGATATCTTCAAGTTCCAATAATAACTTATTATGAAAAATAGTATTCAAAAGTAATGTTAACCCATAAATAGTGGTACAATAAGTCCAAAATGTGTGCAAAGATACCAATATATAAATAACTTGTACTTTTCATTATTGGGGGGCTTTTTGTCGGGGGGTTTATGTCCGGGGGGCTTTTGTCCTAGACCCAGGTCAGTTACAGAACAAACCCATGGGTCGTGGTATACAGAACAATCCCATGGGTCATGGAGAAGAAATGAGTTTAATCAACCATGGATTTACAAAGATAATGCTCTACTTACTTAAACAAATTCTCCAGATATTCAATACAGAATGGAGCAAGTGCCTTGGAGTTAAGAGATGGTAACATGACTTTAAACCAAACCCTCAATCCACACTTAAAATCTCGAGCAGTCTGGCCTAAAGCCCACAAGATTGACAGACATTTCCTTGGGTTGTTGGTATTAGTTGATACCAGTTCTTCATACTAAAAAATACAATGCTAACATATACATGTAAATCAAAGGGTCTTCTTACAGGCTTTATATTAACACTTATTACACTAATCATGGCGTAAGTCATGCTGTGAAGCATAAGTCTCGCTGACGTAAATCACCATGGCTTCTGATCACACCATATGACGTTTTCATTTCATTGATTGAATAGCAATCACACAACGATTGAAACACATCAGAATTGATCTTTAATCTATAGTAAATTCTCTAATGTCTGATTGTGTTTGAAATCGAGGTAAGTTTAATGTAAAAATATAGTAGAAAAAAAAGAAAATATGAGCTGTTAACACAAATAAATGAAACCAAAATAGTGGACAGAACTTGATGATGAAATTAGGGGAATATTAGAAGATTTTTAAAGATATGTATGTACCTTATTCATTGTTGTCATTATATCATGTTATTCCTGACATGTCATTGTATATATACTGTACCTGTAATGTACTTTAAGATCAAATTTGAAGTTATTTACCTGTTGTAACTTAGACAAAGCCACACTTGGCTTGACTTGGACAAGCAACTGGAGAAATATTCTGTAACCATATGTAGAGTGATCTGAAAATTATGACAAAATTATCATTTATGTGAATTGACTATTAAATCTAATTATGATGAGCACAATAAAATGAGTGTTGACACAGTAAAAAGTTGGCAGATGTCTTTTATTAGATTGATACAATTATGTAAAGCTAAACTTTGTACATACTAGATATACCTGTAAGTACAACTATGTGAAGTTAAACTTTGTACATACTAGATATACCTGTAAGTACAACTATGTGAAGTTAAACTTTGTACATACTAGATATACCTGTAAGTACAACTATGTAAAGCCAAACTTTGTACATACTAGATATACCTGTAAGTACAACTATGTGAAGTTAATCTATGTACATACTTGATAAGTACATACTAGATATACCTGTGAGTACAAACATACTAGATATACCTGTATGTACATACTAGATATACCTGTGAGTACAAACATACTAGATATACCTGTATGTACATACTAGATATACCTGTGAGTACAAACATACTAGATATACCTGTATGTACATACTAGATATACCTGTGAGTACAAACATACTAGATATACCTGTATGTACATACTAGATATACCTGTGAGTACAAACATACTAGATATACCTGTATGTACATACTAGATATACCTGTGAGTACAAACATACTAGATATACCTGTATGTACATACTAGATATACCTGTGAGTACAAACATACTAGATATACCTGTATGTACATACTAGATATACCTGTGAGTACAAACATACTAGATATACCTGTATGTACATACTAGATATACCTGTATGTACATACTAGATATACCTGTGAGTACAAACATACTAGATATACTTGTAAGTACATACTTGATATACCTGTAATTACAAACATACTTGATATACCTGTAAGTACAAACATACTAGATATACCTGTAAGTACAAACATACTTGATATACCTGTAAGTACATACTTGATATACCTGTAATTACAAACATACGTGATATACCTGTAAGTACAAACATACTTGATATACCTGTAAATACAAACATACTTGATATACCTGTAAGTACAAACATACTTGATATACCTGTAAGTACAAACATACTAGATATACCTGTAAGTACAAACATACTTGATATACCTGTAAGTACATACTTGATATACCTGTAATTACAAACATACTTGATATACTTGTAAGTACAAACATACTTGATATACCTGTAAATACAAACATACTTGATATACCTGTAAGTACAAACATACTTGATATACCTGTAAGTACAAACATACTAGATATACCTGTAAGTACATACTTGATATACCTGTAATTACAAACATACTTGATATACCTGTAAGTACAAACATACTAGATATACCTGTAAGTACAAACATACTTGATATACCTGTAAGTACATACTTGATATACCTGTAATTACAAACATACTTGATATACCTGTAAGTACAAACATACTTGATATACCTGTAAATACAAACATACTTGATATACCTGTAAGTACAAACATACTTGATATACCTGTAAGTACAAACATACTTGATATACCTATAAGTACAAACATACTTGATATACCTGTAAGTACATACTTGATATACCTGTAAGTACAAACATACTAGATATACCTGTAAGTACAAATGTTGGATTTAGGGAAAAATTTCACTGAACTGGTGTTTCACTAAAATGCACAAAAAACTCACACAAAAAGTTTTCAATCTATAAAATGTATATATTCAAATGGAAACAATAATGTTTTCAATCTATTATGTTCAAATGGAAACAATAATGTTTTCAATCTATTATGTTCAAATGGAAACAATAATGTTTTCAATCTATTATGTTCAAATGGAAACAATAATGTTTTCAATCTATATATTCAAATGGAAACAATAATGTTTTCAATCTATTATGTTCAAATGGAAACAATAATGTTTTCAATCTATTACGTTCAAATGGAAACAATAATGTTTTCAATCTATTATGTTCAAATGGAAACAATAATGTTTTCAATTTATTATGTTCAAATGGAAACAATAATGTTTTCAATCCATTATGTTCAAATGGAAACAATAATGTTTTCAATCTATATGTTCAAATGGAAACAATAATGTTTTCAATCTATATGTTCAAATGGAAACAATAATGTTTTCAATCTATTATGTTCAAATGGAAACAATAATGTTTTCAATCTATTATGTTCAAATGGAAACAATAATGTTTTCAATCTATATGTTCAAATGGAAACAATAATGTTTTCAATTTATTATGTTCAAATGGAAACAATAATATTTTCAATCTATTATGTTCAAATGGAAACAATAATGTTTTCAATCTATATGTTCAAATGGAAACAATAATGTTTTCAATCTATATGTTCAAATGGAAACAATAATGTTTTCAATCTATTATGTTCAAATGGAAACAATAATGTTTTCAATCTATTATGTTCAAATGGAAACAATAATGTTTCCAATCTATTATGTTCAAATGGAAACAATAATGTTTTCAATCTATTATGTTCAAATGGAAACAATAATGTTTTCAATCTATTACGTTCAAATGGAAACAATAATGTTTTCAATCTATTACGTTCAAATGGAAACAATAATGTTTTCAATCTATATATTCAAATGGAAACAATAATGTTTTCAATCTATTACGTTCAAATGGAAACAATAATGTTTTCAATCTATTACGTTCAAATGGAAACAATAATGTTTTCAATCTATATGTTCAAATGGAAACAATAATGTTTTCAATCTATTATGTTCAAATGGAAACATTAATGTTTTCAATCTATTATGTTCAAATGGAAACAATAATGTTTTCAATCTATTATGTTCAAATGGAAACAATAATGTTTTCAATCTATTACGTTCAAATGGAAACAATAATGTTTTCAATCTATATGTTCAAATGGAAACAATAATGTTTTCAATCTATTATGTTCAAATGGAAACATTAATGTTTTCAATCTATTATGTTCAAATGGAAACAATAATGTTTTCAATCTATTATGTTCAAATGGAAACAATAATGTTTTCAATCTATTATGTTCAAATGGAAACAATAATGTTTTCAATCTATTATGTTCAAATGGAAACAATAATGTTTTCAATCTATTACGTTCAAATGGAAACAATAATGTTTTCAATCTATTATGTTCAAATGGAAACAATAATGTTTTCAATCTATTACGTTCAAATGGAAACAATAATGTTTTCAATCTATATGTTCAAATGGAAACAATAATGTTTTCAATCTATTATGTTCAAATGGAAACATTAATGTTTTCAATCTATTATGTTCAAATGGAAACAATAATGTTTTCAATCTATTATGTTCAAATGGAAACAATAATGTTTTCAATCTATTACATTCAAATGGAAACAATAATGTTTTCAATCTATATGTTCAAATGGAAACAATAATGTTTTCAATCTATTATGTTCAAATGGAAACAATAATGTTTTCAATCTATTATGTTCAAATGGAAACAATAATGTTTTCACAAAATTAACTCCAATGTGAATGGTTTATAAAACACAAATCAAACCTTTATCTATGTATACAGTAACTTACTAAGTAATAAAATCTGTCAAACAACTGAATCTTTATTCTACTGAAGGAATCCACACAATGTAACATATTAAGTCAAGGATTTTTTTATATTGAGATGGGTTTTTGCACAAATGTCTTTTAGTTATTTTTTTTTACTTTTGCTATGTTGAATTTTTTCTCCAGAAAATGCAATAGGATTTATATATCATTTTAACTTATATTTTGTTGAATTACATTAAAAAATGGAATATTACACTGAAAATATTTTTTTTAGTGTAGATGAATAACATGTAGGAAAGCCCTTAGGCATTCATGCTTAACCAAATGGGATATCAAACTAGTTTGGACACATGAAAACCGTTTGTCCTTTAGCAACTGTACATACCAATTTATTAAACATGTCAAATTCTCCCATCAATTAAAAATATTGGGAAAAACATTTTGTTCTGGTCATGAATATAACTACAAAGATAAATGTATTGCTGAAGCTACTTGACATTAAATCATTCAATACAAATAAAATATATCAATCCATATTATGTTCATTTAAAATATATGACTTGTTCTCCTTGATTGTATAGTTAAATCACATAGATAGAGAGAAAGGAGGAGAAAGACACCAACCTTTGGATGATTCTGTCAACATGCTCTGTATACAATGATAAAACATGTGTTCCAGAGTATCAGTAGGTGCTTCACTGATGGTCCAGCGGATCCTTTCCTGACAGCTGACATTTAGTTTACATACAGGGTAATCTGAATTAAACAAATTAAAATTAGCAACATATTAGATAATTTTGTTTGTTTGACTTTTAATGTCTTGTCCAAGTGGGTTTACCCATTGATTCTAGTCTTGTCTTGTCCATGTAAGTTTACCCATTGATTCTAGTCTCGTCTTGTCCATGTGGGTTTACCCATTGATTCTAGTCTTTTTATTGACTTACCAGTAATTTATATTCTACATAACTGTTCTTGATCCTTTCAATTTTGTTATCAACCCCTTTTTTCCCCTGGATATATGGATAATCTACATGACAATCACACACGTTCTATTTCTACCACATGCTGACCACCTTCAACAAGGTCAAGATTATGTCAGAGGTTGCACATGACAATTGAAAAAGGTTAAAACTATAAACAGATTTCATAGTTTAGCAGGGGTTTCAAAGTGGGCCGGTAACCGGTACTTTTACCCGTCTGAGATCGTGTATAGTACCGGCAGAAATTACTGAACCCCCCAAAATTAGCGGTGGTCAAAACCACAAGTTCGATAGGCTTGTGGAATATTTTTCATAAAAAATCAATGATCACGTCAATTGCTGAATTCTCGCATTCAAATCAAACAACTGCGTTCAGCCACGACCAAGTTGACGGGATATTCCCTGTTATAAAAATAACTTTACCTTAGAATCGTAAATAGCAGTTTGTGCATGCGGTAAATAGATATGTTTTCGCCCCAATATTTGTTCATCCTTGTGTAAAACTCGGACTGGAACAAAGCTGACATCATTTCAAAATAAAAAAATGACCGATTACAAATTATGTATTATGAATATATGACTACACAATATTTTGTGCGATTTTTTGTATCCATTTAAAACCCAGGGACGAATCATTTTGGGGCGTACTGTCTTGTTGCTTAACTCCGTCCATATTGTTTAACTTCCGGTATAAAAAAATAAAAACCTATGGCTAATTTATTTACATATTTTGACGGGACCCTACCGCGGTTGTTCACAGAAATGAAAGTGTGCTGAAAAACATTTTTAAAAGGGGGTACGAGGAGACAAGGGATAGAAAATTACTAGAAATCTTGAAAAAGGATCGGACATGGCTCAAATACGAATTACATTGTAATGTCAAAACGCCGGCCTCACTTTTTTTCCAAAATAATTTAACTTTTGTGATTCAAATGTTAATAAATGTCTTCCCGCGAATCGTTTTTGTTTGAACATTTTTTTTTGCACATGAGTCGTGAAAGTAACAATATATATTGTTTTTGTTTAATTATATTTGTATTGATCTATTTATTAAAATTATAAACTTTATTAATGACGATTGAAAATTAAATTTATATGCTTCATTAATTATGACACTTATATATGTCTTGATCCGTGCCAATGGTCTTCGATGAGTTTAATCTTCTTCTTTCAATAAATGCATCCCTCTTTCCAGAGTATTGTCGCATTGAAAACTATATACATGTGGTCAGGTCAGCAACCTTCCATTTACAATTAAAATAAAAACTTTCCAGAAATGTACAATTAAAAACAAAGAAGTGGAAATTATGGATGGCTGGTGTTTGTCAGGCTATGACGGAAGATGTCAATGGAGCCTGAGCTGACTAGGGTCTGTGGTAGGTTGTTCCAAAGTCTGATGGTGCTAGGGAAGAAGGAGTATTGATATGCTAGCACTCTGGTTGAAGGTTGTAGGTATCGGATGTTGTGTCCTCTGGTACCTGATCTGGATGGAATGAGATAGGTCATAGAAGGTATTTAGATGAGATGGTAGGTAATGTGGTACATCATGATGAGTTTGGCTAGTTGGCGTCTGTGTTGTAAGGTGGGACAGTTGAGGTCTTGTAGTAGTGTTGTAACACTAGCTCTAGGGTCGTAGTTGTTGGTGACGAATCTGGCAGCTCTGCGTTGGATGCTCTCTACTTTATTGATGTTGGCCAGAGTATGTGGATCCCACACAGTAGAGGCATATTCAAGTGATGGTCGTACGAATGTGTTGTAGGCCTGTATCTTAGCTCTCTGTGGGCAGTTTCGGGTGTTGCGTCGAAGGAAGGTTAGGGTGGAATTTGCCTTCTTCGTGATGATGTTTACGTGATTGTTCCACGAGAGATTTTTGGAGATGGTAAGGCCGAGGTATTTGGCGTTGTGGATGATTTGAAGTTGTTGGCTGTGGATATAATAATTTGCCATGATCTTATTACGCTTGTTGGTGATGCGTAGTACCTCACACTTGTCAGGATTAAATGACATCTGCCAGGTACTTTCCCAGTTTTGCAGGGCATCAATGTCCTCCTGGAGCTTGGTGGCATCAGCTTCAGTTTTGATGGGCCTATATAGGAGGCAGTCTTCCATAAATAGTCTTGCTCTCGATGTGACACAAGGTGGCATGTCGTTTATGTAAACGAGAAAAAGCAGGGGACCAAGTACAGTGCCTTGGGGGATGCCAGAGGTCACTTTACATTGTGCAGAGTGTATACCTTCGAGGACTACTTCCTGGGAGCGACCGGAGAGAAAGTCTGCAATCCACGACAGAGTATTACTTCTCACTCCAGAGTGGTGGAGTTTCAGGAGAAGACGTTGGTGGGGAACTTTATCGAAGGCTTTGAGAAGTCCAGAAGTACGGCATCTATCTGTTGGCCCTTATCAAGGTCGGCTGCAAGGTCTTGTACAGTGAGGATCAGCTGGCTTTCAGTAGAACGTTTTTTTCGGAATCCATATTGTAAGTCTGAGAGGAGATTATGATGTTCAAGATGGGTGATGATGGTTGAGTGAAGGATGTGTTCCAGAGTTTTACATAAGATGGAAGTTAGTGAGATGGGCCGGTAGTTTGCTGGTTGACCTCTATCCCCTTTTTTGAAAACTGGAGCTACTCTGGCCTGTTTCCAGTCAGATGGAATTTGTCCTTGATCTAATGATGCTTGGAATATGAAGCTGATGAGTGGAGAGATTTCTATGCTAACTTCTTTAAGGAACTTAGCTGGGATGTCGTCCAGACCTGTTGCCTTATTGGGTTTCAGATGCTGGAGAAGATTTTGTGCTCCTTCTGTGTTGATGGTGATTTTATTCATTTCAGGTGTTGGGCTAATACCTAGGTCGGGGAGGTTGTCCATGTCCTCTTCGGTGAAAACAGAGGCAAATTGTTGGTTGAGGATGTTCGCTTTCATGGTGGCGTCATGATGCAGAAATCCTTCTCGCTTAAGTGGAACAATGTTTGTTCTTTCACACTTGGTAGATTTGATGAAGTTAAAGAATTTTTTGTAGTCTAGAGTGGCTTCATCTTCACCGAACATGGAGTTAATGTGGTTGTCATATGCCTGTCTGCATTTGCACTGGATATTCTTTTTTAAATCTTTATATTTCTTCCATTGGGGTGAGCTTTTATTGTTTTGGTGTTTCTTAAACAATTTGTTTTTTCGTCTAGTTAGTTGTTTCATTTCTCTATTGATCCATGGCTGGCTATATCTTGTTGATGTGAGTTTTGTTGGGATATAGTGGTTCATAATATTGAGGCATCCCGATTTGAAGTCGTTCCATAGAGAGTTGATGTTGGTGGAGTTGGTATGTGCCGTTAGGAAGGTATCCGAGAATGATGTTACTTCTTTTTTCAGACCATCCAGGTCAGTTTTATTCCATAGCATGATTTTACGTTGGGTTGGTCGTTGTCTCTTTATTGATATGTCTGAGTCTATGTACCTCTTTATTGATATGTCTGAGTCTATGTACCTCTTTATTGATATGTCTGAGTCTATGTACCTCTTTATTGATATGTCTGAGTCTATGTACCTCTTTATTGATATGTCTGAGTCTATGTAAACAGCTGTGTCATGATCGCTGATTCCAGGTATTGGTTCGCATCGATTTAGTAGAGATGGACGGTTGGTAAAGAATAGTTCTAGAGTGGATTTGTCTCTAGTTGAAAATTTGACAGTTTGTGATAATCCTAGTTCTTCTTCAATTTGTAGGAATGTTTGGTTAATTACCGCTGAATGTGTTTGTGTTCCAATCAATGTCTGGTAGATTAAAATCACCTGCAACCCATATGGTGGATTTGGGGTATTTTAGGCACAATGATTTTATGGTGTTATACAGAGCTTTGGCATAATCAACATTATTATTTGTTAGTCTATAGATAGTTGCTACAATGAGACTATCATGAGTGTTGTGATTGATCTTGCGTGAATTAACTCACATGGGGTATCAATATCTACTGGTTCAGATACTATTTCTGCTTTGATGGCTAGCATGACACCACCAAACCCATCTTTCCTGTCTTTGCAGAAAATGTTATATCCGGTATTCTCAGGTAGGATTTCATTGTCTGTTATATTTGGGTTTAGCCAGGTTTCGCAACCAAATAGAATGTCTGGGTTGCTCAAATCAAGGAGGTTCCATAGGACCTCTCGTTTGCTTTTGATGCTTTGGATGTTTCAACAAACTGATCTTAATTTATTGTCTAATTTTTTTATTGGAGCAGATTTCAATGGTGATGAGCAATGAAGCAGAAACTCAGATGTATCTGAGTTGGCAGAAGTGTCATTCATTAATAAATCCTCATCAGAGATGTCTTGGAATGAGTTTGATGTAGTAACTTCAGCAGACTAGAAAATGCTGCTTCAGAAATTTGGTATGCCACAGTTGTTGCATATCCATGATATGTTTGATTTTTGGAGTACGTTGTAATGGTACGAGTTGATATGCATGCAGGATGTGTGATACCAATCTGAGCAGTTGTCACATGCTACTGCCTTTTGATCCCAGTCGACCTCATTTCCTCAGATGTTGCATGGGAAGGTCGTGGTATTTGGCCCAGGGTTTAGTTCTATATCGGAAGCTTGGAGTAGTAAGATGTAACATATATAAAGCAGATATTGTAGCTTTTTGATAGAAAAACACAGTTTTCCACGTGTTGATTTTGGTCATGTGTGCATGTAGCATCCGATTTTGTCTAATCAATAATTATTTTTTGATGGAACAATGTAACCCTTACCATGTTGTTGAATGGATTTTTCTTCTATGTTGGTTGTTGTTATAATAAATAGGGTTAACACCATATATTACTAGCAAGATGTTTACCGATTGACATTGTTTACATTTGACCGGAAGTGTACAACATGGAGGAAGGTGAACTGTCAAATATTTTTGCGAGAGATTGTCTTTGAATAAAGTTTTCGGGTTCCTTGTAATTGCACCAAATTCTATCAAGTTTTTCACTCGTATAGCTGTGTAAGGTGTTTATAACACAGATTGTAAAAGTTTGTCAAGATCGGTAAGGTATAAATATGTAAAATTTCCTTTTGAAGTGGAGCTGGTAAAAAGCAAGTTGCTGACTTCACACACATGCGCATTTTAATTACTGGTAATAAAGTACAAAATAAACACACAAGCCAAGGTATTGTGAAAAAGAAAAAGACAAAGCCAACAAAAGAATTTTGAGAAGTTTAAGCTTTGATAACAATGGCTTGGTCAAGCCTAGCTGCGAAACCGTAGCTCTTTATGGTCCTTTTGGGGTTTTTTAAGATATGGCAGACTATCCATGAATAATCTTGGCTGAAGTCTGTAAACTGAAATATTCAATAAAGAAATTGGGGGAAAAAATCCATTATGCATGGTCTTGGTGAAATCTGAATTCTAAAGAGAAAGTTAATGGGATTTTTCTTTCAAAAACACTTAATGTTTTGCAGTCTCTGAAGTACATTTTTTGGTCCACAAAATGCTAGATTTCAGGAGCTTCCGACCCCTGGACCCCTTACGGCCTTCAGCCTAATTTTTTAGGTACCTTCTAAAATTTAAGAAGTACCTCCTATTATAAAAAACTTTGAAACCCCTGGTTTAGTATTTGATAGAGGAGACAGTAGCCTTGAATACTAACTATGGGTTGATAGAGGAGACAGTAGCCTTGAATACTAACTATGGGTTGATAGAGGAGACAGTAGCCTTGAATTCTAACTATGGGTGGTGGCAGCTGGATGATATGAGGGAATAGAGATTATCGTCTTTGTTGAGTCTTACAAGAAGGGAAAACGAAAGATGAGTTAAAAAATATTACAAAGACACTGACATGGTTAGTCATATTTTTTTACGATAATTCTCACCACAATATATATATAAATTGCATACCTTTAGCTTTTCCACTAAAAACAGGATCAGTTGTTTCTGGAACGTCTTCTAACTTGACATTAAGAAATGAGGCAAGCTCCTTGAACCATACATCAATGTTGTCAGGAAACCTGGTTTGAGTCATTGTAAGTAGAGATGAAACTTCCTCGTGTGTTATCTATAAATAGTATTATACAATGGAGTTTGTCAATTAATTCAATTCACAAACTTTAATAAGTTGATAACTAAGTCCCTACCCCCTATATAAATTACTACCACAACACCTTTGGGTGGGACTAGAGCATCCCCCCCAAATCAGACAGACCTTTATTCTGTGCCAGGAACACTGTTACAATTTCAAAGAATTTGTCAAATAGAACATAGAACTTAAGAAATAGTGAAACCACATTGTGTCTACAGAAGGATAATGATGATGATACCAGGGTTGGCCGGGAAATACCAGTGGCGGGAATTCCCAGTGGTAATTACCGGGAAATATCATCCTAGGAAATACTCTAAATTTGAGCTCAAGTGGGGAATACTGGGAAATATGATTTTTAGATGTGATTAATTTCTTCAAAGTTGCTAAAAACTTAACATTTTAACACACAGTGTTGAAAATTACATCAGTTTAATAAATATGGGTATACAGACCATTAAGAAGGACTTCAGGCAACTTTTGAAATTGTAATCTTCATATAAACATAATACTTATACAAAAGACTTTTATTAAAAACATGTTAAAACTGTCACCACAATTTTATATCTACACTTTTCAGTTCAATCATACAGTTTCAGAGTTTAAATTCATAGCTGATTGTTTTGCCAGGTTGTATAAATGTAATCTAATATCCTAAGGGCATTTCCTTTATGCTATAATAATGACTAACTTTTTTAATTTGCTTTTACAAACTAATTAACACATCTTCAATAACCTTTAGAAAAGATAAAAAAAAAGTTAATAAGGCATATAGCAGTGATCACTCAATGTTTTAGAATTTATCCTAAGGCTAACAGTTCAGGGAAACTTAAATCCAAATGTTAATAGTGATCACTTAGTGTTTTAGAATTTATCTTGGGTAAATTATGAAGATTTTACAAACAGATTAACTCAAGTCTATATTATACTCCAAATAAATGTTCAATTTGCTTATTTATAAGAAGCTATATCACAATAATCTGGAACTCAAAGAAATTTACACTATGCGCAATAAACAAGTGCACAATGTGTACAGGTTCATGTACCATTATATTTGCAAATTAAGAATCAATCTTATTTCCCAGTAAATACCAGTATTTCCCACCGTCCTGGGAAATATGAGTATTTCCCGCTTTTTTGCCAACCCTGGATGATACCCATACCATAAAACAATCGCAAAAATTCTGTGGCCATGTATAAAAATGTAAAATTACTATTGATTAAAATGTAGAAATAAATGTTTAATGATTGAATTTGTCTAGAAGATGTGGTACAAACTCAGAGTATAATGGAAGAGATTTTATAAGTAGGTATAAATCTATCAAACAACTGCAGCCAGAGGCCCTTACTGTTAATAAACTTCAGAAAATATAAAAATATTTTCTTCTTTACTTTTCACTTAAAATATTAATTTTATTACAAATATTAATCTACATGTACTGTTACATACAAAATGCACAAATAAAATATCCTAAGTTGTATTCTTAATTCTAGATCTACAGACTCGAGTAAATGACTAACTCTTAAACTGTAGTTTACACTATTTATAGTTTTATACTATGAATAAAACTGTTTTTTATTATCAATCATTCTTACAGTCTTCATAGCTTCTTCCAATGTTACAACTTTCTTCTTTTTATCTTGTTCTGTTTTCTTTTTCTTTAGTTGATTGGGCTTCTTGTTACCATCAACGGACTTGTTTGAATTATCCTTTGGCGACATCTTGGCAGTGTTTACACCATTTGCTCTCAACTCTTTTTCAATGAATGCTTGATACATGGTCGAAGATTCCTTCAATGGAGCTGAAATTAAAAGAACGGCATTTGCTTTGATACAATATTACTCTACCTGTTAAATAATTAATTTCAAATAAATAAACGGCCTCAGATGTGGTAGATCATGGGTTCGATCCTGGTTGGAACAAATACTATGAAACTGTATTTGCTACTTCTCTGCTAAGCATACACCATTAAGGAATGATACAGTACTAAAGACTGGTTGGCTTAAACTCAGGATAATGTGTCACAGTGGACCGACATGTTTTTCTGTGAACTGTTGTTCAATGAGCTAGCACTATCTAAAATTCCAACAAGCATATGTTGATCTTGTACAAAGCAGGCATCATCATCAAAAAGTAATTTGGTCTTCCCATGATATACTGTAGCTGACATTTTTTACTGGACATTTAACAACAATTGCCCACATGCACTCTAATAAATATTTTGCGTTGAAAAGAACTACATGTACAAGTAACATGTGCAATTCAACACTACCTTGCAACGATACCCCTTGCAACAAGGTGAATATAAAATAAGCTTGGTGCAATGCTGATGTTTGAATATTCTAGTATTAAGTTCTTAGTTGTCCAAGTTTTATTTTACCATTTAACTGTTTAACACATGAATATATTCATGGTGTTTGGTAATCTCGTTGAGATTTTACTTCCTGAGAACTTCTGTTCTGTGTCTCCAGAATGTGATATGACTTCCGTGCCGAAGAAGTTCTCTGAATTGACCATTGCCATTGTGCCTCCACACTGTGATTTGACTTACTAAGTAATGTTTTGCATTGTGTCTTCACACTGTGATTTGTCTTCCGAAACAATTTTCTGCTCTGTGTCTCCAATATAGAACTGGAGACACAGAACAGAAAATTTCTTAGGAAGTTAAATCTCAACGATTAGGTTACTAATAGTAATAGGTATTTGGATTATCGCTTTTCAAGAATAAATAACAAAAATCTGAACATAAAGTAACATTTTTTGATTATACACTATTTAGAAAACCATCTAAATATTCAATACAATTCAACCAAACTTCTGTTATTTGAACTAACACTGCCATCTGTCAGCTTCTTCACTTCAAGTTCAGGTGTAACTTACGCTGTGAATCAATCCTTGGCATGTTCTCTATAAATTTCTTTTTATCCTGCTTAGTCAGGTGTGGTATTTGACTCTTGGGCGTCTTCTTCCCCTTCCCAACAACCTCCCATGTAGCAGTTGTACTTGCCATATTAAAATTGCAGTATTTTGAAAATGACAGCGAAATTTCAAATGTGACGTGCAATATTTACATTACTTCCGGTCATTCGGAATATTTCTTTTTTCTTTCGTTCAGGAAATCAGCGAAGCATGAATATTCCCCGCGTTTTTTTAAACTACCTGCTACTAAGGATTTATAAATTTATAAAATCCTTGCTGCTACATAAAATCCAGACGTGAATTTAATGAAATGCTTAAAAGAATCACATGGACTTGTAGTTTTGAATCGTCGGTAACCCACAGCTGATCACCCCCTCAATGGACCTCAATTACTCTCCACTCATCACAGTCGAACTATCAATGCCGATTTAAATATAGAGTAAATTTGAAGGATGATCCAGGTTGTGTATGTGGTCATTTATTTGAAAATGTAATTAATTTTTTTGTTAATGTCCACTTTATAAACAGGATAGAACTTCTCTGTTTAGCTGTTTTAATAACATTGTTCCCATCTCTATAGAGATAGTTTTCCGGTTGTTGACTGATTTTGTCTGTTTATATACTTGTGAGTTTTGACTTCAAAGGGCGTTTGACACTGTCATTCACACCGGTATCAAAATCAAATTACTACACGCTGGGGTAGGCTCCCTATTCTATAATATAATAAGTAGAATGTTTGAAATTAGCAAATCTTGTGTTAAAGTTTCAAATGGTATAACAGATTTCTTTCCTATTAAAGTTGGGGTAAAACAAGGTGACAATCTAAGCCAACTTATTTAAAATATTTATAAATGATTTCCCAGATTTTGGTGGAGGAAAAAAAAAATAATCTGATTCAGAATTTTTGTCATATAACCTCATGTTAAATTCTGGAAAAAAAATTAGCGCTTCGCGCGACAAAAAAAAATAAATATTCCAACTCTTGTGTTGTCCGAAAACAAAATTCTGAACGAAACAAAAAACCATACCCCCCTTCAAGTTAAATGGTCGGTCCCTTAACCCAACTAAGACCAAAATATTGGTCTTCAACAAGGCAGACAAGCACCTACGTCATAAATTTAAGTACAACTCATGTGAACTTGAATGTGTACAACACTGCAAATAGGTGTGTGTTTTAGTGCTTCTGGGACTTTCTCCTATGCTCAGGATGAACTTTATAAGAAAAGTTTGAAAGCATATTTTAAACTTCAGAAAGAATTTCTCTCACTAAACCCAAAACCAAAAACTGGTATACATATATTTGATCACACAATCAAGCCCATTGTACTTTATGGCTGTGAAATATGGGGTACTTTTAACTCAAATACAGCTAGATTAAGAAATGGAACTTTATCTCCGGACAGAATTTACTCAAATCTCATTGGTGAAAAATTACATACTAAATTTTGTAAATTTATTTTAGGTGTTCATAAAAAAACCACCAACTTTGCTGTTTTGTCAGAACTTGGTCGTTTCCCATTATAAAAAGGATTTTCCACTATTGGAACCGACTTGAATATCTAGAAAATTTTCCTTTACTACAAAACGCTTATGAACAATCAAAACAACTATATAATCAAAACAAATCATCATGGTACGGGTCTCTCCAACGTATACTTCAAAATTTTCCAACAATTAGTCAATTGAAAGGAAAGGAAATTTAAAAAAATAGCCTCAATAGACAAATCAAAGAGGGCTTTTTGGAAGTAATAATATGGGAAAATCAGATGAAACAATACTCGGAAGGGAAGCTTCGCACTTACACCACATTTAAAGTACATTTTGGGTTTGAAAATTATCTATCTGTTATTGGTAATTTTGAGCATAGGAGATGTTTAGCAAAACTAAGAATCTCAGCACATGGTCTACATATTGAGACTGGTAGATACCATGGTATCCCGCCACACCAAAGGTTATGTGGGCAGTGCGACTCGGGAGAGGTAGAAGATGAAATTCATTTTCTCCTTTGCTGCAGCAAATTTAGAGAGGAGCGACAACAGCTGTTCAGAACAATATTTCAATCATGTAACAATTTTCTACAATTAAATCCTCAAGAATTTTTGTTACTGGTTAATGACCTGTGAGGATGTATCAGTTTTAAAAGTGTTGTGTCTCTTTATTTATAAATACTGCAGATAACTTAAATAACTGAATAACACTGCTTCAATTTTAATAACAAAATCTACATATTAATGTCTAAAATATATTATTGTTTGTCTGCATTAGACACGAGGAGGAATGCCATTGCTAATCTTAGTAGATGTAATGCATTTCCTGAAGCACTGTCCCTTGGTGTCTGTTGCAGATAAACGATACATCTATTTATTCCCATTTCAGTTTATTACTTGAACTGCTTGTTTTCCTGGATCAGACACGGGGAGAATCGAAATGCGATTCTTAAGCACCGTCCCCTGGTGTCTCCTTCAGCTAAGTAATCACAGTCCTTTCATCAAACACATGATGTTTTACTACTTGAGCCGCTTGCTTTGCTGGATCAGACACGGGGAGAATCAAATACAATTCTTAAGCATCGTCCCCTGGTGTCTCCTCCAGCTAAGTAATCGCATACATGTAGTCCATTCTTCAATCATACGACACACTCTAGTGCTACTATACATTACTCCTTGCCTCTCCTCGGGTCGTGCTGCCGAACACAGCCCACTTTCTGTAACATGTTATCATTTAAATAGTTAGAATTGTCTTGTTTATGAACATATCATGTCTCCATTCTGTAATGTTGTAACTGTTGATATAATTATGAATGTATATTTGTTATTGCCCCTTGAGGGACCTTAATTGGAATAAAATATATTGTATTGTATTGTATTGTATTGTATAAGATTGTTCGGAGTTCGGTAATTTTGTTATTACCCTTATTATATATAATTTTTGGGTGTAAAGAAACTAGTGAAGAATTGAATATTTTAAAGTTCAAATCAATGCATAAATATATTCGACAAATTTGTAGATTTGATAATTTATTAACCCCCAACCGTGATATTATTTCAATATAATTGATTGATTTTACCCCCCTCCCCTATTTTCTTCTGTTAAATATTAAATCAGAATTTAAAATGTGCACATAGTTTATACAAGGATAATGAAGATTTGTATAGTAGAATTCTACTATGCAAATCCTTGGTTTATAACATAGTTTTGTTTAGTTTATTAATTATAATTGATAACTTGTATATACATGCTGTGCAGTCGGGACTTTAATGCAAAGACTGGTTTGATCGGAATCAGGGCAATGTGTCCGAGTGGTGCGACATGTCTATCCACGGACTGTTGTGTCAGTGATCTAGCACTTAACAACAGCTAAGCTTGTTGGTCTAGTATAAAGTGAGCCTATCATTTCATTGACAATTAACTTGTGCTCGCCATGATATAGTTAATATATTCATTTACTTTGAAAACTTTAAGAGATATGAACAGTATTTTTTTTTGGGGGGGGGGGGGGGGATTCTAGTCTTTTGCTGAAAAAACAAGAATTTTGAGAATTACGTCTTATTTACACAATGATCTTCTGCAGTAAGCACTGAAATTCACGAGAACCTGTATCATTCACCTGCTGGTATCACATTTTGGGATTAACAGAAAATGTAAATATTATTTGCCATGTCGGTCCGATTTGTTGTCAAACTCTCAAACACTTCGACAACAGGTGGAAATAACATTGTGGAAGTGTTTGAGAGTTTGACAAGTTTTTTGAACGATGGACACGCCGTTGTTTAGCAGACATTTAGGGGCATTTGACGCACTATCACATTTAATGTTATCCTTACAATAACTAATGCTATAAGTAAAAACTTAACTTCAAGCGGCACAAAATGGCATCCAATTCATAGTATGACGTACATTCACCCCCTTGTAATCTGTATAAAGCACAATTTTACATAAAAGAGGTTGAAAGCATATAAACACAATACAAATATCATACAATGAAATGTATGTTTCTGTAGAAAAGACAACAGCAAATAAAACGCCAATAATTCACCATAATTTTATACACATCAACATGAACAATAGTTTTGTGCAGAGATCGGGTCCACTTTCTTCTGTGACCAACACTTTTAAACAAATCGAATAGCACAAGTCTTTCGGATGATAACATAAAATGTTTTAATTCTAGACAAGTTTGTTCGCTTTTAGCAAATAATTTGAATTCAAGAGAGAGAAAAAAAGGAAAAGATTTTCATCTTCTATTTCATTTATTGAACAATGACAACACATATATTACATTTCACGCCACTTGATTAATTTTATAATATTATTTTTTGACTATTAACTTTTTTAAATATGCATTTGTTATAAAGAATATCTGTATACATACAGTAAGCTTTAATTTAATGTGTAAACATGTCATCGATCGATAAAGTTGTGTTCGATTAAAACCAGTGTCATATACAAAGTGTGTTTGCAAGTTAAGGTTGTAGAGTTTTTCGTATCTATAGAGTGTTTTTATCTCTAAATTATGGATAGGCAAAAAATGACTATAGCAGAGAGGTGGCAAGCAGTTGGCATGTCACAGGCAGGTTTTAGCAGTAGAAGGGTGGTGGGGAAAATGGGGGTACACCATTCTGAAATCTATCATCTTGTGCAGTATTTGCCGCAAGCGACTGGAATGTTTGATGAACATCTGCGATCTTGCAGGCCCCGCAAAGCTATACCCAGAGAGGATTGACTAATAGACCGGTCTGCCAGGAGAAATCGCTTTGCTACATCAGCTCATATTCGAGATGAATTGAATTTTGGGGGTCATGTATCTGTAAGGACTGCCGGTTAACAGACGGTCACATGACCATCTCCATTGGAATATTCGTTATTGCAAAACCAGTCCATTGGTCAGACAAAAGTTAGTTTTTATTGTGGCCTGTGGATGTTCCCGTGTTTGAGTCTGGCGGCATAGAAACACTGCATTTAATGACGGGAACAACAGTGCTCGGTGGCTACGGTGTAACTGTCTGGGGGTGCTTTTCTTTTAATTGTAAGTTAGACTTAAATGTCCTACAAGGGTAACTCAATGGTATTACGCACCAAAATCATTGAGCAATCCCAATGATGAAAGGAATGCCATGTTATCATAATAAACCAATTCAAGCAAATAATACATTGACACTTATCCAGTCACTCAATGGTGCTACCAACTATATTTACAGCAGCACACAAAAAGTAACCAGAAATAATATCAAAATACATGTACATTAAATCAAATCCTGGATACAAAAAAAAATTTTTTTGACCAGCAGAGTCGAGTTACTGCTATAAACTTGAATCATATATTCTACATTAATGAAAGCACTGAAGTTGAGAGTTCGAACCTTGTTAATGGCGAGGTGTACTCGATACAACACAATGTGATGAAGTTTGTCAGTGACTTTCGACAGGTCGGTGGTTTTCTCCAGGTACTCCGGTTTCCTCCACCAATAAAACTGACCACCACAATCTAACTGAAATATTGTTTAAAGTTCTTTCCGTGTATATTATTAATCATTAGGTATCTTTCAAAATGAAATAAAAAGATGTTTAGAAAGGCATCAAGCACCTCTGTGATTGCAAATTTATCAAATCATCAAATTTTGTTCAAATTGTTCATAACCAAAAAATCTATGTTTAAATACCCTATCCACACAGTAAAATAAATTTGAAAAATATCAAACCTTATAAAAATAGGATAATTGGTAGCAAAGTAATGTAAAATGTCAATTGGTAACAAAATAATGTAAAATATCGATTGGTAACAAAGTAATGTAAAATATCGATTGGTAACAAAGTAATGTAAAATATCAATTGGTAACAAAGTAATGTAAAATATCAATTGGTAACAAAGTAATGTAAAATATCAATTGGTAACAAAGTAATGTAAAATATCAATTGGTAACAAAGTAATGTAAAATATCAATTGGTAACAAAGTAATGTAAAATGTCAATTGGTAACAAAGTAATGTAAAATATCAATTGGTAACAAAGTAATGTAAAATGTCAATTGGTAACAAAGTAATGTAAAATGTCAATTGGTAACAAAGTAATTGGTGAGTGGTGACATTGTTACACTTTAAATGATTTCTTCGGGAGTTGTTAGTCTCTTTGATTATGTCTCTGTTGTTAAGTGAATCTGTTCACAAAAAAATAAACCCATTCATACATGTAAAACTACTAATGTAGCTTGTCTAGCAGAGACAAACATAACTCCTTTGCATCTAAAAATCAAACTTTCAGCTCTAAAATTACTTGATCACATAGTTAATTCCCCAAATACATTTGTAAATAAAATTATATAAATACAGAAAAAAAAGCAATAAATGGGTAACCACTATAAAAGAGTGGATTAATAAGTTAGGAATTGGACATCTTAACTTTAACACAAATAATAGTAAATTTTATATTAATAGCATTCAACAAAGGATTCAAGATCAGGCTAAACAGAATATGAATTGAAGTGTTTTCGAGAAATTCATAAAAGTGGTGAAAGACCCCCATACATTGATATCTGTAAATTAAAATCAGATAGATCTGTGCTGAGCAAATTTCGGCTTAGTGCTCATTCTCTAGCCATTGAAAAAGGTCATTACTCAAATATAGAGAGACAGAATCGTGTCTGCCTGTCATGTGATACGGGAGAAGTTGAGAACGAATATCATTTCTTTTCAACTTGTCCACATTATATATTTTTAAGAAAAACATTCTTACAAAAAGTTAACATTAAAAGAGTTAACTCAAATATTTCACATTTCATCTATCATCACTAGAAGAATGGGAGAGAAAATGGCAAATGTGTGTCCATCCTGAAAAATGCATTGTAATCAGAGTTCCTGGCAAACGTCAGTTCCGCCAGACGTCATACACATTGCACGGACACACTCTTGATGTAGTTGATAGTGGGAAATACCTTGGAGTCAACATCAACAAAGATCTGACCTGGACGAAACACATCAACCAGACAATAGGGAAAGCCTCTAAGACCCTTGGCTTCCTCAGGCGAAATCTGCGAAGATGCACTACCAAAACCAAAGCAACAGCCTACACCACTCTAGTGCGACCTGTTTTGGAGTATGCTTCCCCAGTATGGGACCCACACCAGATTACCACCACAAGAGACATAGAGCATGCAAGTACAAAGGCGGGCAGCTCACTTTGCCTATAACTGTTACCAGGACAACTTCCCAGGCTGTGCCAAACCTGCTAAACAGTCTTCAATGGGAATCCCTCCAGCAAAGACGATGGAAACAAACCCTTGTAATGTGCTACAAGATCCACCATCAACTGATTGCCATTGAACCAGCCAAATATTACACAGCAGGGGACTCCAGAACAAGAGGAAACCATAAGATCAGAAAGATCAGAGCCAAGAAAGACACATACCAATATTCCTTCTTCCCGAGATGCATCAGGGAATGGAACCGAGTACCATCTTCAGTTGTAGATGCTGGTACCCTGGAGGACTTTAAGTCAGGTTGAATTCCATCCCCTGGCCTTCATCACAACACAGATAAACGACAGGGCAGCCGTATGATGTATATATTGTACATGACTTTTAATTGTATATACCATCCATCTCTTTGGACTTTTACCTGTTTTGGAGGGACCCCCTGTCTGATTGTTTATGCGCCCGAGTCACACACACTCAGTAACTACAGAGTCCGACTCGTATCCGGGAAGAAGAAGAAGAAGACACAATCATGTCTTTACTTTTTAATAGCAGTTTGCCGGTCATTCTTAAAATTACAGTCAATTTTTGAAATGATTGTTTCTTAATGAGAAAGGCCATTTAGAAATTGTGGTTATTTTAATATAGCACTAAATACCACTGTCATTCCATGAGTCTGTTATTCTGTATTGTTTCAGTTTATGCCATAACCATTTATTGTAAATGTGTTCGTGCAAATAAAATAGTGTCTATTGTCTACATGCATGTCGTATATAATTTAGTATGAAGTGAAATTAAACCTTGTTAATATGCGACTTTTTCTCACTTTGTCACTGCACTAACAGGCTTATTGTCTCTGTCATTTATTGTAAATGTGCTTGTGTTAATAAAGATATTGTATATAAACTTGAGGTTGTAATGCGCCACTTTTAGTTTTATGATTGGCTCGATGTCTGTCAAGTCTCCATTTTAAGACGATATATCCTGTAAGAACCGAGCATGTAAATTGAGATGTCAGCAAATGTAATGTTACACGTCTTAAAAAACACCTGCCTGACAAATCAATACTCCGCGATTATTGGATTATCAATCAAAATAAATCCGTTGACAATTGAAGGTAATTGTGAACTGTATTGAGGATGTGTAATATGAATTTCGAATCATTGCTACATCAAGATATTTTATTCATATCCGACAAAATCGGTTGAACGTATGGTTTAAATAAATCATACATAACTAGTTTAAATGAATACTTGAAAAGCTTTTTATGCATAACATAAGATATAAAGGTGGTTTGGTAAAACCGGAAGTTAGTATTTTCGTAATTGATATATCTATCCCTTGGACAGGTATAACTTCCGCTTTACCTATGTCACATTACAAAGGTGTTAAATCGTACATTTGAAGTAATTTATGTTGTAATTGATGTTCACACTGACTTAAATACACAACCATTGGTGTTTTCATTATCTTAAATATCTAACAATGCATAAAATATTTGGTAAGAAGTCTAAAAGTAAGGATAATTTAGCGGATTATTCACAGCATTCCACTCAAAATGACATGCCCCGCCCAGCAGAAACAAATAGTGTTCCGGAGACAAATGGCAATACTAAACAGTCGCCAGTAGTTCAACGAAATGAACCTGCTCCTCAGCCTCCAAGACCAAAGCTTGTATTTCATTGTCAACAAGCTCATGGCAGCCCTACAGGAATTATTTCCGGGTTTACAAATGTGAAAGAGTTGTACCAGAAGATTGCTGATTGTTATGATATGCCAGTTTCAGAGGTAAATTATATAGATACTAGATTGATTTGTGATATAGCAGTATCACTAATAACATAGAAGCTATAACAAGAGAACATTGATAATGAAAATAGTACAGATATTTTGTCATAACCAACACTCTCGCATACATTTGACTTTCATAAATCATCAAGTAACATAGTTTGTCTTCTATAAAGTGTGGAAAGTGATTCAGTTATATATACTCTAGTCTCTTTATTCCCATCTTCGCTAGCCAAGGGTTACGATTCGGGTCCCCCTTCTCTCCACCCTTGGCGGATCTAGAATACATTTTGAAATTCGTGCGCAATGCCACCTGGTGGTTTATCGAAGTTGCGCCCCTTAGATAGTCATCATCGCCAGCCAATCGGAATCGTTTTGTTATACGTATGTTGGAGAGTTGAAAATGGCAACGCCCAGTGAAGAAAAACTTATTTGTGATGAATTTAATTTGGAAGCACTTACTGTCAACCAAGTAAAAGTTTCAAAGCTTTGGCAGACGGGAAAGATGTTTTCATTGGAACCAAAACGGGAAGTGGCAAATCGTTGTCATATGAGAGCATTCCGGTGCCATCTTTGTTTACATTTCGTCGATAACATGTGCTCCGTGTAAAACGTCTTCTGATTGGATACGTGTACGGGTAGCCGTAACCAATGAAATATTAAAACGTGAATCCTCAAAATGTATTATAGATCTGCCAAGGATGGAGAGAAGGGGGACCCGAATCGTAACCCTTGGCTAGCGAAGATGCTTTATTCCTACAGTTGTAAACATTTTTATACACGACTATTTTAGACTAAACATCAAAGGATGATCAGCAATAGTACCAGTAACCACATCGGTAGTGAAATGTTATCTTGCCCGTCTAGAGTGTGGTAGATCGTGCCTCTGTCTGGTCAAACCAAAGGACTATTAAATTGGTATTTGTTGCTTCTCCCCCAAGCACACAGCATTAAGGATTAAGAGCAAAGACTGCTTGGCTCGGAACCAGAATAATGTGTCAGAGTGGAGCGACATGTCTACAAATGTAGCACTATAAATATTCAACTCGGCATGTTGTCATTGTTGGTTTGGTACAAAGAAAACACATGATCGTCTCATCAAAATGTCACTTGTTCTTGCCATGATACATGTAGTTAAAAAATTGTTAACTTGATGCTTAACAACAATCCCTCACTCGCTACAATCACAGCTATGACATTCCCTTAATGTACTGTAGCCCTCTTCACAAAAATTTGTAAGTTTTTTACTTACTATTAGTATTATGGTACGATAATTCTCAAATCATTTTCACAAGGTTATCATCAAAATATTTGAAAAACTGGTTTGGTTGGAATCTAGTTAATATATCAGGCATATGTTTTATGTAGTCCTACTTTTTAGATCAGGTGAGCTTTTGTCATCACTTGGCATCCATCGTCTGTTGTCTGGCGTACATCGTAAACTTTCACAATTAAATCTTCTCCGAACTATTAAACCAAATCAAACCTAATTTGGCTGGGATGGTCCTTGGGTGGTCCCCTTTCAAAAATGTGTCTGACAGCCCTGCCTTCCATTCAAGATGGCCACTGTTACTAAAAATAGAAATTTCTTCAATTGTCCATTGCTGCTTTATTATAAATCAAAATGAGCTTAAATTTTAACTGCAGCTACATAACAGTGAGTAGTTTGACACATATTCCGGGTTTTTTAATTTAAATCATCTGTTCTGAAACTGCTGAACCAAATTAAATGAAATTTGGCTAGGATGGTCCTTTGGTGGTCCCCTTTCTAAATTTTGTCCGACAGCCCCATCCTCCATTCAAGATGGCAGCCATTACTAAAAAATAGACATTTCTTTAATTGTCTATTGCTGCTTTATCATAAGTCAAAATGTGCCCACCTTTCATTCAAAATGGCAGCCATTACTAAAAATAGAAATTTCTTTAATTGTCTATTCCGACTATTGCTGTTTTGTTAGGAGTCAAAATGAGCTCAAATTTTATCTGCAGCTACATGGCATTGAGTAGTTTAAAACATATATTCTGAGTTTTTCTATAAATTCTTTTCTTTCAGTCACTTTATACCGATTATGCAAATTAGACATATTTTTTTTTATTAAAGATCACATATAAATCATCTCCTTTGAAACTGCTAAATTAAATTAAACCAAATTTGGCTTGGTGAGGGTCCTTGGATGGTCCCTTTACAGCCCTGCCCTCCATTTAAGATGGCTGCTGTTACTAAATATAGAAATTTCTTTAATTGTCCATTGCTGCTATATTATCCAGGTAAGTAAAACTAAGCTTAAATTTTAAATGCAGCTACATTGCATTGAGTATTTCATCATATCTTCCATTTTTTCAGCAAATTTTTACCAATTAGGCATATTATGAAAAAGAATCACATCAAAATCTGCTGCTTAAATATTTTAGCTGAAATGATCTTTGGTTGTCACAATTATTTGTGACATTCCCATTTTCTATAATCTTTAGAAATCAAATTGAAAACCAGGTGAGGGATTACAGGCTCAGGCTCCTGAGAGTCTCTTATATATGATATATTTAGACAATTCCATTTTCATATTACAATGTAATTCATTTTGTCCTCTACCAAAGCAATATTTTTTTTAATGTTTTTTTTCTTTCATTTATCATTTGACAATTTAAAAAAAATAAATTTGAGGGCCGGGTGGCTCAATGAGTTAGGTAGTTGGATTACCTAACAACTCATACAAACCTATCACCAATACGCCATGGGTTCGCACCCGGCTTTGTAAATTACAAAAAACGGTGCACTCAACTCGCAGCCGCAAGTGATAAGCAGTGTTTTCATTTGAAGCCGGGAACCGGCGCATTTCACCGGCTATTGCTATAAAATCCCCAGCTATGAACTTTCCAAGCGTGGGTTTTAATATTCAAAAATAAATCGCGTTGTCTTTTCTATTTTAATTCTGTAAATTTGTCATTTGCAGACACGTACTCTCGGAGTGAACAAGGGATTATAATTTGGCGACTGAAAACATATCTTAGTGTTTGAACTTGGCTACGATTTTACCTTTATTTTGTGTATGAAAAAGCGCTGCTGTGACGAAGAAACGAGTTGATGGCCATTTTTTTCTTTCGGCCTCAAATCCTCGTCCCATTTATGAGATTTCAATTACTCCTTGGGTTTATCTAACGGTTTCGTTTACTTCAGAGGATAAATATGCTATGAACGAAGGCTGAAGAAGTTAAGAATGAATTAGTTATTATGCTAAAACAGTACGATTCACAGTAGGAATAATAAATAAAAGTTTAATTATTCCAACGGAATATTGAAGGCCGACTAGCTTTGGTCCGAATGACCTTGATATCACGACCTAGCAGCAGAAATAAAATTTGGACTTTTGTCCAAAAAAACAGAACAGTGATTAAAATAATTTGATTTTATTGATTGAAAGAGTGCAGGAAATATAACTCACTTTTATGCTTTCTACAAAGTAAGCAGGGTTTGATCTTGTAAAGTTGTATCAATATGGAGAAGGAAAAAAAGGGGGGGGTCCTCACGAATATACGATGAGCACAAGTCCTCCGTCCCAAGACCAGTAAAACTTTGTTCAGACCAGTAATTATTTTTAGTTTTTATTTAGAACTATATAAAAATAAATGCAGAATTTGATTCAGACCAGTAAATTCAAAGGTTCATTTCGGGGACTGGGCTAGTTGGGGTGTAAGATGCCACATACATTTCAAGTTCTGATGTCAATGTCCAGTCATTTTTAAGAGTCCTCTGCCTGAAATTATTTTGATTTTCAGTTTGATGACATGGGATATACATGTAAATGCATTAACAGGAAAATGTCTCTAGTCTGTCAAACTATAGACTATCTGCAGATGTCAAGAATATAAGGAACTGACTGATCCCCGTCTGAAGCACTTTGACTACTTTCATTCTTCATTTTGTATTGATACTGGTTTGTGGTTACATTAACAATCAGATTCTTGAATATTAATTGCTTTTGAATTTTTTTCTGTTATTAAAGTTAAATGCATACTTTATTTCAAAATCTTAAGAGAGAAATTACATTAAGAATATAGAAAAGGTTAGCAAATTAACAAGTATATTCTTTAAATGTGCATTTAATATGATAATATAAGCTTTAAGATAAGAAATTCCTATAATTATGCTATTTTAGTTATTCAAAAACTGCAAAGAATGTTGATATAACTTCATGCTACAATACAATACAAATATTTGTATTTCCAATTAAGAAGCCCTTTTGGGCAGAACAATTAACAAAGAATTTAATACAATGATTATGAATTGATTACATTGATTGCTATGTCAATGAAATGAAGCAAACACCAATAGTACATAATCATAGGGGAAGTCCATATTTCTTTTCTGAAAGATCAAGTTTATATCTACCAAACATATACATTTGTCTTTGACCTGAAAAAATGTAGAACCATGTGACATCTTTCTAAGAAATAACAATGGAAAATGAATGATGGTTGTTAATCTTGAGAAATCATTCTCAATGCACTACTAGTACTAGTCAAATGAAAAATTGTTCAATGGTCAAGGAAATCCTAATATAAATCCTGTCTGATAAAAGGTTTATTACATTTGTCTTTTTCTCAAAGTTAACCAGTGTAAATATAAGCAAAAAGAAACAATTTTAAAGCTAGGAAACCCCTAGCTGCAATAATGTAGCTCCTGTGACAAACTTGTGTCTCGGCAGAGCTACAACGCGGTCCCATTCGTCACAATGGAAAAAAAAAAAAATTGCAGTTGAAACATGAAAACTCACTATTTACGCTTCAAACATTTCATTATAACTATTACTGATGATCCCAGTCCTTGTTAAATCGGTTTGGCTGAGAAATATATGCTTTTCAAAGGTAGCAACAACCTTGTCAAATTTATCGATCGTTTTCCATAACCGGAAACTACGGAAGGCAGAGGTTTTCTAAATATGGTATTTCTTACTACACGCTGATGTAAACATTCATGCCTCAAATCGCCAAATATGGTATCGACATCCAAATAGA
Organism: Bathymodiolus septemdierum; assembly: GCA_963383655.1. Lineage (NCBI taxonomy): Eukaryota > Metazoa > Mollusca > Bivalvia > Mytilida > Modiolidae > Bathymodiolus > Bathymodiolus septemdierum. The sequence goes on from OY726518.1 coordinate 38,231,089, forward strand.
GAGGCCGGAAATGACGAAATTCAAAATGTTCAGAGAGAAAGTAAACATGGATTTTTATTTTGTGGGAATTACATTCTAAAATACTGGTAGGTGATAAAAACTTGTTATAATAATGGACAAAAGGAAAGAATATGTCTTATTATTGATAAATGCAGGCGTCAGAAACTCTGTAAGCGAGCGCAACAAATCTCGGCGGCTGCTCCATTACGTGTAATGGCATCCTGTTATATCCCTTGCGAGTAAGCGAGCATTTAGGGTTTTATTATTAAAACTAGGAAACCCCCTCAAAAGCAAGTCAAAATTCACCAAATCCAAAATCGGCTGGGGTGGTTTACCCTGAACCCACTGGAGGCCTTCTGACTCTCGGTCGAATTTTCTCTCCGTCTATAATTCTAAAATCTCCCCCTATAAAAATTTGTAGTGAAAGCACTGGATAAGTTTACCAGTTGCTTGCCCATGGTCGGTGGTTCTCTCTGGATACTCCGGCTTCTTCCACCACTAAAACTGGTCACCATGATATAGCTGAAATATTGCTGAAAGTGGCGTTAAAATGCCAAAAATCAAAATCATATTATTTTTTTTACTTTGACAAATAACTTGAAGGGTGTAAGAAAACCCTGATTGATGACTTTTTGATGAATTTATATATCTCATCTACATAAATACTGTATCACTATGTCTGAAAGAAATAAATGCTTTGTTTGATATATCTGATTTAATTGAATTTATGTGTATACAAGTGTCCATGTAAATGTACTTGTCATACTTCTATGTACAAAATGTATATACAAATATGCAAGCGTTTACATTTTTTAGTGTAAGGTCTGATCCCTCTTATTAAATAGTATGTACAAGTATATATACATTAATGGTACATATATACTTACTTGTACAAAAATGTCATCTGCAGATCATTAAAGATGAAGGGGCTCATAACACTCATAAAATTTTATCTTAATTTAACACTGTTCATTGCAGCTAAAATAAGATCCTATTATTTCTCCTTTAAAGGGAAAGGTACACCTTGAACGAAAACCTTTATTTTAAACCAGACTCGTCATTGTTATCCCTCTAACTTTTTGAGCCAAAATGAGTATTGTTGTTGTTTTCAAATGATGATGACCTTATACATTTAAAAACACAAACTTCTGTTTTTTATTTGTTGATCATAGATCCAAAATGGCTGTCATTGCCAGATAAAGTTTATGATATTATCATGATTATAAAATGGTGTGGGAATCTGGCTCTTAACTGTTTTTATTTAGCCATATGGTAAAAAATATATATGATATCGAGAGATATGATTTATCAGGTAGAGAAACTCTTAAAGGCATATAGGCTGTCAGAATTGAATTTTTTTGTTTATATTAAAAGTTGCCAATATTCGATGTTTTATACTAATAAAATGTTCTGAACAAGAAACCAGGTTTAAGAAATATGTTATAAGGCCAAAAACAAAATTACACGTGTTTCCGCTAACCCTACCGACCCTAATTTTTTGTGCCTATCCTAAAGTTTTTTTGGCCATTTTTGAACAAGCACTATTAAAGTCAGAATGTGTGCCCTGTAGAAACTAGCTAAAAATGTTTTTAATAATAAAATATTTCCTACCTACTGACCCTAATAATAAATATTTTAGAGCATGTTAGCGGAAACACATGTATTTTTTTTCTTGGCCTAATGTCGTAATTAGTGAAAAGAATTTGAATGTCTGTCTGTGGAATCGCCATTAACACACCTAATTATAAGTCGGCTGTTTTTCCAAAGTTTGCAGAATACTGATAACTGCTATAAATAACCAGGAAGCATGTTGCATGTAAATTCGTTGAAATTAATATAATTTAAGAAATATATCTATGAAATTGGATCCCGGGGTTATCAGTTAATATTATATAATGATATTTAGTAAGAATGACACTTAAAATCGGAAATACGTGATGAAATCAATTAAAAAAAACTCTGCAAAGGGGCCTGATAAAGGGAAAATTGTAAACAAATTGTATTGCATATTGTTGACAACACTTGAGTTGTCTTGATCATATTTTTTTTTAAAAAAACAGACAAGAAGTTAATTATTTTTAGTCTCTAATTTAAAAGAGATATCACCTAGTGTTTTTTGCTGAAAAGAAAAGAATATATAAAAAACTACGATGCTATTCTACTGTCAAAATACGATTCGGCAGAAAAAAGATACTAGTCTAAATTATGCTTACGTGTTGAAAAATGGAGTAGGTTGGTATAACGTCTTTTTATAGCTCACCTTGCTAGAGGCAATGTGAGCTTTTGCCATCACTTGGTGTCCGTCGTCTGTCATCCATTAACTTTTCACATTTTAATCTTTTCCTCTGAAGCCCCTCAGCCATATGAACTGAAACTTGGTAGGAAGCATCCATGGAAGATCCTCTGTTAAGATTGCTCATTTTGTCCCGATCCACAAGCAATTCTTGTTTCTGATTGGCCTATTTTAAATCTTCCCCTCTGAAACCGCCTAGCCATATGAACCGAAACTTGGTAGGAAGCATCTATGGAAGGTCCTCTATAAAGATTGCTAATTTCATCTTGATCTGTTAACAAACTTGGCCTCCACAGGCGATTCTTGTTTCTGATTGATTGATTTCTAAAAAATCATTTTTTCTGTTAAAAGGGAGATAACTCTAGTTTAAGTATAGATACATTTTGTACACTTATCTATTCAAAATGCAGTTATCTCTGAATTGATTTACAGATAAATATGCCTCTAAAACCCCTCAGCCAAATGAACTGAAACTTGGTAGGAACCATCTATGGAAGGTCCTATATAAAGATTGCTCATTTCGTCCTGATCCGTTAACGAACATGGCCGCCACAGGCGACACTTGTTTCTGATTGCCTGATTTAAAAAATTCTTCTCTTCTGAAATCGCTTGGCTAAATGAACCGAAACTTGGTAGGAAGCATCTATGGGCGGTTCTCTATAAAGAGTGCTAATTTCGTTCCGATCCATTAACAAATATGGCAGCCACAGGCAATTCTTATTTCTGATGGGTCGATTTCTAAAAATCTTCTCTGAAACCACTTGGCCAAATGATCGGAAGCTTAGTAGGAAGCATCTATGGAAGGTCCTCTATGAAGATTGCTCATTTCGTTCCGATCCATTAACAAATATGGACACCACAGGCGATTCTTGTTTCTGATTGGCTAATTTTTTAAATTCTTCTCTGAAACTGCTTGGCCAAATGATCCGAAGCTTGGTAGGAAGCATCTATGGGCGGTCCTCTATAAAGAGTACTCATTTCGTTTCAATTCCATTAACAAACATGGCCACCACAGGCGATTCTTGTTTCTGATTGGTCTATTTCTAAAAATCTTCTTCTCTGAAACCACATGTCCAAATGAACCGAAACTTGGTAGGAAGCATCTATGGAAGGTACTCTATAAAGATTGCTCATTCTGTCCCGATCCATTAACAAACATGGCCACCACAGGCGATTCTTGTTTCTGATTGGTCAATTTCTAAAAATCTCCTCTGAAACCACATGGCCAAATGATCCGAAACTTGATAGGAAGCATCTATGGAAAGTCCTCTTATAAAGATTGCTCATTTTGTCCCAATCTGTTAACAAACATGGCCGCCACAGACAATTCTTTTTTCTGATTGGTCAATTTCTAAAAATCTTCTACTCTGACACAGCTTGGCCAAATAGACCGAAACTTGGTAGGAAGCATCTATGGGAATTGCTCATTCCGTTTTGATCCGTTAGCAAACATGGCCGTCATAGGCAATTCTTGTTTCTTATTGTTCGATTTCTAAAACAGCTTTTCCTCTGAAACCGCTTGGCCAAATGATATGAAACTTGGTAAGAAGCATCTATGGAAGGTCCTTGATAGAGATTGCTCATTTCGTTTTGATCCATTAACAAACATGGCTGCCATAGGCAATTCTTGTTTTAGATTGGTCGCTTTCTAAAAATCTTCTTTTCTGAAACTGCTTTGCCAAAACAAACCGAAATTTGGTGGGAGCAACAATAGGCTATGGAAGGTTCTGTATTAAATTTCCTCAGAGCAGAATGAAAGATGAGCGACAGAGCTCTAGTTAATTTTTACACAAAGCTTGCTGAATCCTCCTTTTTGTGTAGAATCCGTCAATGTTTTTGTTTGTGCCATGTGCTTTTTCTTCAACAAACAATTTCGCACATGCGCAAACGCTTTCCCAAATGAGTTCACTGTGTAGGTCGTATGAATGTATGAATATTGCGCGGGTAAACATTGGAATCTTGATTGGATGGAAGAAAATCAAACAGCGACATATTTCCTTCATTCTAGGCTATTTACGTATGATATTATGAAAAATTTCAACTGCAATTAATATAAAACATACAATAGTGGCAACTTTTAATATAAAAATAAATTCAATTCTGACAGCCTGTATGCCTTTAAGAGTATCTTTTCAGAAACTATAAAAACTTGGCTAATATGTGCATGATGGATATTGATTTACTACATGTATCATTGCCTAATAAGTAAATCAGTAAAGTGAGAAATATACAGAGCTACATAGGTGAAGCTGTCGTTTATTTTACGTTAATTTGTCAGTACGTCGGTGCTTATTATATTTTTGCATTTGGAAGAATTTAAATCTTATCAACTAAATCGGATACAATTTTGTTTCATTATATATAGCTGTTATAAACACATGTGACATAACAGTGTCTGTATTGTTATACCTTATATTATATAGGTAGCAATATTATATTCACACATGTAGTAAAATGTCAGATAGGTTTTGATTATCATCACCAACTGTTTCCATGTAAACAAGCTAAGGTCCATAGACAATAATAACTAGATAACTAGACAAAGTATACATGTTTGTATGTGATAAGCACTATAGTTTCTTATGTACATCATTTTTATCAGGTATTTACACAAACATATTTGTATTACTCTATCATTAGATGGTGAATGACATCTGTATTTATACAATGTACGTATTATCTGAAAACCAGATACAGTAGTAGTCTCATCCTCGGACAAGAACACATTTTTTAAGTGAATAAAATAGTTTAATTAATAAATAGAGGAGTGACCTTTTATGAGTCTATATAGGTATTATTTAGTTTAAGATTACTAATTTGTGGTTATACCATTGATGACCTTTTGGGAGTAGATCATTGAGTCATCATGTCATCTATGTCATGTTCTTATTTACAGTGATACCACATCGGTGGTGTAATGGTTATTGTCTCGAGTGTGGTTTTTAACCCTGGTCACGTCAAACCAAAGACTATAAAATTGGTTGGTTTATGGCATTTTAATGCCACTTTCAACAATATTTTAGTTATATCTTGGCAGTCAGTTTTATTTGTGGAGGAAACCGGAGTACCAGAATATGTGCTGCTTCTCTTCTAAGCACGCAGCATTTAAGAAATAAGAGCAAATACTGGTTGGCTCTGATTCCGCTTTCGTGATCAGACTCTGCATTGTGATTAGACACACATTAAAGATGTGCACCTCCTGAAAACTGATTCGATACATACCTGTATAACATTGATGCTAATATACACCTGTTAACGGTATATTGAAAAATACTTAGTAGATTTTTACTGTGTAAATCATAATAATTTCACTTTTTACTACCAGTACAATGTACATTCTGTGTAGTTACATATTGTACACCTATACATATATAAATTACAACCTTTTTCCAAAATGTCACAGTTAAAATGCAATCAATGTTGTGTTACAGCTCAGGTTCAGACTAAGCAGGTCTTGGTTTAATACTTATTGCTTTATACCCAAGGATATTACACTGGATTTATTTTTGAAGGAACTGTTGACCTATGATAAAAACATAATTTACTATGGTTTCACACATCTACCGATTCCCAATTAGTAGGGGGCTGTCCTGGCCATGATCGTATGATAGTTTGATTTACAACTACCTGTGTAATCTGTGCCTATCATCACTAAAGCTATGAGTTCAAACCCTGTTCATGGCGAGGTGTACTCGATACAACATTATGTGATAAAGTTTGTCAGTGACTTGCGACAGGTGGGTGGTTTTCTCCGGGGACTGACCACCACAATATAACTGAAATATTATTGGCAGTGGCATTAAACGTCATAAACCAAACCAACTTGGTTGAAAGTAATTAATTTTCAGATTGTTTGGACATGTAATCTAATGTTTCACACCTTTGATTATAAATTGTAATCATACAATATCTGTTTCAGTGTTTGTCCATCATTGATTAGAGTTGAAATATTAGAAAACAACATCAGCTCAATCTTCAATAATATTTATTTCTTTATAAAACTTTATTGTACAATAAAACGAACAGTAAGTATAGTACATAATACTGAACTCTGCTGCACCAATACACCCTTTCAATCATAAACCCCTAAATATGGTATTAATTGACAATTCCTATATTTAGCCCTGAGACAAATACAAAGTAGGTAACGATGCAATTTCTCGAAATATTAATGTGTGACATAGTCATGTACAAGGTTAGGTTAGGGTTATGATGTTTAACATCACTTTCAACAATATTTCAGTTATATCGTGGTGGTCAGTTTTATTGATGGGGGAAATCGGAGTACCCAGAGAAAACCACCAACCTTAACCGCAAGTCACTGACAAACTTTATCACATAATGTTGTATCAAGCGCACCTCGCCTGAGCGGTATTCGAACTCACAACTTTAATGGTGATAGGCATGGATTTGCATAGGTAGTTGTTAATCCAACTACCATATGATCACGACCATGACTGCCCCTTAGTCATTCTTTTTTTGGTGTTAAACCGACTGGTTTGAAGTGAGAGATGGTTATTCATTTTGTTTTGGTGAAATTGATGACTGTTCAACTTACTCATCATAATAAGTAAAGTTCTGATTTAAAGTTAGAATGAGAGAAATGTTTTAACAAACGATTATTTTTTTTTCCAGATTTTATTTTGTACCTTAAATACACACAAGGCTGATATGTCAAGGTTACTTGGAGGTCAAATTGGATTAGAGGATTTTATATTTGCTCATGTGAAAGGCCAACCAAAGGAAGTGGATGTAACGAAATCAGAAGATGCCCTGGGACTTACAATAACGGACAATGGTGCTGGATATGCATTTATAAAACGCATCAAAGAAAACAGTATTATGGACAAATGTCCTCTCGTAAATGTTGGTGATCATATAGAAAAAATAGATGGTAATAGTCTTGTTGGGTGTAGGCATTTTGAAGTGGCAAAAATGTTGAAAGAAATACAGAAAGGATCAACTTTTACAATTCGAGTGGTAGAACCGATGAAATCAGGCTTTTGTAAGTATTTATTATGATATTAATATACCTTTATTTGCTTATTTTTAGGTCACAATATAGAATGCTTAGCTTTTCTGTCTAGCTTAAATTATTAAGAGCACATAAGGTTACCCTTAGTATTTTCTTTTATGTAAAAGGGAAATATAAAGTGGCAGACCAGGAAGATTAAAGGTATTGTATTATACAATACAAAAATGTAGGTCACATGATACTGTAGTCATTTTATTTTAAATATCACACAGATCAGAATGGAAATTGACAAATATACTTCCTGGATTACATATTGTAATACAATAGTGCTTAGATAAATAATTGTAACATATATGGGGTCTAACACCGGGAGAGGTGCAAGATAGTAAAATCTGTGACACCCGAGGGTAAGATTTAAAGCGTATCGGACGAGGCTTGTCCGAGTCCAATACGATTTAAATCTTACCCGAGGGTGTCACAGATTTTACTATCTTGCACCTTTTACGGTGTTTGACTCTTTTTCTCACCCCTTTCTACCGTGTCAATGTTTGTTTACTTGTTGTGTGGTTTGGTGCATTAATTTGCGAACCGTATCACAGCCACAGGACCAAAATGTCACGTAATAAAATAAAACAAGATGCTCATTTTACAACTTTAAAGAGGTTCAAAATAATAAAGTTAAACTTGTGATAGATTCTACAATAACAAAATCTTGCACCTTTTACGATGTTTACCTCTTTTTCTCATCTCTTTCAATATTTGTTTACGTTGAGAAAATATAGAGTACTCTCCCTTTGACCAACGTCAAATACATTTTTTCACAGGCATTTATCGCTGTTGTAGTAGCATTTATAATATATTTATAAATAAAATACATTGTATTTTATTGTATTTTATTGTGAAATACATTTAAAATACTGTCAAGACACTATAAATCAACAATTTAATTCAACAATGGAAAACAATTTTGCGGGAAAAACGGCGTGTAGCTTGTCTTACCCTGGAGCCGGGGTAAGATAGAAAAATCTTTTTCACCTGAACTAACGGACTACTTTATCCAAGGGGTGAGAAAATATTTTCCTTAATTTCTGTTTAACCTTTAATTTCAAGGATTGTTTTACTATCCTTACATGTACTTCTAGATTTTTATTGTCTTCTTTTATATAACCTTTTTCTCGAGTGAGGTTAAGAAGTTAACAAATCAAGTTAGGTTCTTTGTAAAATTTCACAATTTTGGGGAGTGATGTTCATAATTAAACACTTTCAGGGAGTTAGGGTCTATGCATAATTTACAAACAAATATGGGGAGAGAAGTTCATAAATGAACAGTTTTGGGGAATGAGGTTCAAAATTTCACAGTTATGGGGAGTGAGGTACATAATTTAACACTTTCAGAGAGTTTGTTCTGTGCATAATTTACAAACAATTTTATGGAGTTGGGTGCAATTTAACAATTTTGAGGAGTGAGGTTCATAATACAATGTATAGCCATTTTAGAAAGTGAGATTCATAATTTAATATTTTTGGGGACTGAATTTAATAATTTTTGGAAGTGAGGTTCATAATTTAATTTTTTTTTTATAATTAAATATAATTGTGGAAAGTGAGGTTTATAATTTAACAATTTTGGGAAGTGAGGTTCATAATTTAACAATTTTGGGGAGTGAGGTTCATAATTTAACAATTTTGGGAAGTGAGGTTCATAATTTAACAATTTTGGGGAGTGAGGTTCATAATTTAACATCTTTGGGAGTGTGATTCATAATTTTACAATTTTGGGAAGTGAGGTTCATAATTTAACATCTTTGGGAGTGGGATTCATAATTTAACAATTTTGGGGAGTGAGGTTCATAATTTAACAATTTTGGGGAGTGAGGTTCATAATTTAACAATTTTGGGGAGCGAGGTTCATAATTTAATATTTTTGTTGCATGCAGCGGATTTGTTGGGTAATTTATGTTTAATTATTATTTTGTTGTAAAATTCTTGAGTTTTTCAAGTATATTTGTGGTAAACACACATTGTTTTCTCCAAAGATAGATAGATTTATGGTGTTTAATGCCATTTTCATCAATATTTCAGTTATATCATTTTTCCAAAGATATAATCTGTCACATTTAAATTGTCAGATCATAAATGGCATCTCTTGATACTCCCCACTCAACACATAATCAGTCAATTTATATGAAAACTCGTTTCGTTTTTTTTCCAATGGATCTGTATTTAATATTTCCATAACAACATAACAGGACTCAACTTTTCCTATTATTGGGATTGAACAGATTATATGAAAGTTATGATCTTATTGTACTTACTTACTAGTAGATATAACATTTATCATTGATGGCATACATGTATATGTTCATCTCCTCCTATCATTTTCAATTTGCAAGGAAATTATTTCCTTCTAAAAACTGTGATTTGATTGGCTTGTAAAACATTGTGTTGAAACTTATCAAAATGTTTTGAATGACTCATGAATAATTCATGACTACGACGATTTCTCAGCCAGTTGACCCATGCATGATGAGTGGAGATACAGAGTGTGATCAGCTCTGGGTTACAGGCGATGTGTTGAAGTGTTCTTAAAAGAAGGTCATTATGATCTGATTTTAATGTATTGTTATTACAAATGCTCATCTTTATGAGTTAAACTTTAATATCAATACAGAAAATGAGCTATCAGTATTCTTCTGTGGACATGTGGCTAAATGGGGCCCAAGTTCCAAAATTTTCATATTTGGAGGATGTATAAAATGTTTATTTTTCATCTTATTTTGACCTATGCTTTTCCATGTTTTTGTAGTAGTTACTTCCCTTTAAGCCGGGAAAGTGTCCATTTCATGCAATTTTCAACGAACATTATAAAATTAAATGTTTTAATGACTTGTGAATTTTCAATTTGTTATAAAATTAATCTCTGTTATTTTATAAGGTTCAAATGTCTTTAAATTTTAAGAAAATTATACTCAAATTTGTTTTTCTTTCTGTTGCTGTTGCATGGAACAGGAACCATTTTATCCTTCATAAGGGAAATAACTCAAATTAAAAAAAATGTAAATAACATACATGTATAAGTTTAGAATCAAGTCTGAAACTGACAAATGGTTTGTTGATTGCGACAAGCTAATTAAGGGCTTCAGGTAGTATTCTAGTGGATTTCCTCTATCAGCTATGGTTTTCTAGTTAGGCTTTATTGCAGAAGGAATCCCTTGTTGACTTGATGCAGTTCTATCATGCTGTACTCGGGGTAGCCCTTTCAGGCTTTCTTTCCCCATTTAGAAACTGACTGCTCTCATTTCCATTAACTTCTGGAGGGAAAACAATTTCAATGCTTCTTTAAAACAAAAACTTTTAAACAGTGAGAAGAATTAATTCTTTTGTATTTGATGGAAAAGACATTAATATATTCATGATAACATTGTGAATTTGTTTTGCTTGTTGTTGATATTATGTACAATGTACCATCATTCCTTGCTCAATATTGACACAAAAGAGGAAGTACATGTTATTGTGTGTAGTTATAATAATGCATGGATTATTTTATTTGTCCTTCTATTGTATGTTATCAGATGATCTTTTGTTTAAACAAAATATACAACTCGATAATATCAGGATTGTTCTGTAAAAAAAAATATACAACTCGATAATATGAGGATTGTTCTGTTTGTATTCGTACATAATATACTACATATATTGATTATTGATGCACAAATTTGTTAAAAAGAAAAGAAAAAAAGCCACTTCTCCTGTACTCTTTCTATTTGAGCAGAAAATTGACATGATCATTTTTTTTTACCAAAATGATACATGTACCTGATTCATGTTGAGCCATGGTAAGAAACAGTAACAGTGTAGGCGTGAACATGATAGAGGACACCCTTGAACACAATTTTCTGCTTTTTTCAGAAAATATGCCAGTTGTTTTGGACTTTTTTATTGCCGTTCGAAGCATACTATCTATTCAAGATATATATACTTAATATCAAAATAAGAAAAAATAGAGTTCTTCACTATATGTCAAGGGACAGTGAAGAAAACATTATCCTGATTTTAAGTTAAATCTCGCAATGTGATTGGTTGATATTGTCCTAATAAATTTCAGTGCAATATTTTATTAAGTCAATTCGAATTATGTCCCTTATACCGTTGACTTGATATGAACAGTGATACAGTACATAGAAAATTTGATGATATGGATACAAAAGCAAGATAAATGTATTGTCATAATATGAAAAAAATGGAGTCAGAGGTGAAACAAATTCCATATCCCATGGAAAACTGAAAGATGAGATACATGGTTGTATGGATTCAAATATAAATTCATTGTCCTAATATGGAAAACATTAGATATGAGGTTTGGTTGCAAAATCAGGATAAATTCGTTACACAGTGTACAATTGTCCTTAATACGGAAAATTTCAGGTCAGTGAAATTCATATCGGGCTCGGCTTCGCCTAGCCCGATATGAATTTTATTGGCCCGATATTTTTCCGTATTAGGACAATTGTACACTGTGTAACTAATATTATCTCCCTTCTCAATAAAAATATAGTTCTTCACTATACATTTTTGTATATCAAGTGACAGTGAAGAAAGCATTATCTCCCTTCTCAATAAAAATAGAGTTCTTCACTATATATCAAGTGACAGTGAAGAAAATATTATCTCCCTTCTCAATAAAAATAGAGTTCTTCACTATATATCAAGTGACAGTGGAGAAAGCATTATCTCCCTTCTCAATAAAAATAGAGTAAAGTTCTTCACTATATATCAAGTGACAGTGAAGAAAATATTATCTCCCTTCTCAATAAAAATAGAGTTCTTCACTATATATCAAGTGACAGTGGAGAAAGCATTATCTCCCTTCTCAATAAAAATAGAGTAAAGTTCTTCACTATATATCAAGTGACAGTGGAGAAAGCATTATCTCTCTTCTCAATAAAAATAGAGTTCTTCACTATATATCAAGTGACAGTGAAGAAAGCATTATCTCCCTTCTCAATAGAAATAGAGTAAAGTTCTTCACTATATATCAAGTGACAGTGAAGAAAGCATTATCTCTCTTCTCAATAAAAATAGAGTTCTTCACTATATATCAAGTGACAGTGAAGAAAATATTATCTCCCTTCTCAATATCATATTCCCCTTTTTCGAAATTCTCAAGATTTGACCATCAAAAGATGTTCCGAAAATATTTTTTGTCAACAAATATAGATAAAAGATTTCATGTGGCAGAACAGTTCTACTCTGAACCTGCCACTTTTTGAATTCTTAATGCATGGATGAATTCAATATTGCAAAATATAAGAACATGGCTTACCTCAAGAACTGAGTCTTGTGAGATTTATTCTCGTTTGAAGAATAAAGATAGTGAAAAAGCACCTCAATGTTTTACCTTTTACTCTTGAAGTGAACATATGATGTCGTGTCTTTACTAGACATTTATATGGTAAAGACGTCGAATTCATTTCACAGAATTTAAATTCCTGTCAATATTGGACCAATTTATTAGCTAAACCGAAATATTTTTTTCGGTATTGCATTAAAATGGACATGATTGTTTTAATTTGTATTCAAAGCTTTGCATAATTAGCTTTAAAGATTGTTGTTATATACCTTGTATTGTTGTATTCTTTATGCCATTTGATTATAAAATATAGAAGAAAACATTCATCAATATTTTATTTTACAGGAAGACAAAAGTACATGTAGGAGTAGTGCAATAAAACATTCATTTCCCTTCAATTTGGGAGATATGAATATTTGTTCTACCTTGAAAAGTTATTTTTCAATTGGACAATTGCCTTCAGAAACATGAATCTCCTTGGGTGAACAAATCTATATATTTCCATTATACAAGGGAAATAAATGTATGTTGTTTTTTTATGATATTTTTATCCATGTCCTTCCAAAATCAAAATCGTACTGCCATATTGTTGATTTAAAAACAGGTTCTTTTTGGAACCTGAACAAATTATTTGGAAACAGTGCACAAAGAAATATAGTTAAAATAATCTCCTCCTCATCTTGACAAAGAAAGTATCTGTCCATCAAATATTTGTAATATTTATAAGGAAAGATTTGATTCTATTTGTAACAACAAATAGGCCATTATACAAATTAAAATTCTTCAAAATTAAAAAATTGCAAAAAACAGTTTACTTTGAGAAATGTTGATAGAATTATTTTATATTTTGAAGCCTTTGTTGAACAGAAACAGAGTAAAAAGGGCAGTAGTAGTATAGGGAGTGGAAAACAAACCTTAAGACTTCGATCAACAGGACCTGCCACAGTTGAAGATGTAAGTATAATAATATTATCTAAGTAAAGTCTAAAGATTATATATCAAACATCTTCTACATCATAATGATTATGTTGAAGGACAACTGGGTTTTGCCATAACACCCTCATACAGCTCTGCAAAATAAATTGTAAATAAATATACAATATACGTACATTGTCGGTAAATATAAAATTTATTTGTACGAGCTTTAGAAACAGGCAGAATAGCGAGCCTGTGGCGAGCTTATCAGGCCTGTTTCGCAGCAAGTACAAATGAATTTTATATTTAACGACAATGTACGTATATTGTGTTTATCCTGCAATGTCAAAAAAGTCGAAAAACTTGTCAGATTTAAACAAAAAGGACAGAAACAAGCGCCATTCCTCGCCTTTCATAAATGTTGTCATGGGTGTCTTCTTCGTGGTCCGCGTTACATTAGTACCAGTTTCATACTTGTCTGCGCCCTCCGCTGTACATAGCTACAGGGTACCAGGAAAGTTTATTCGTAGGTTGAAAAGTTTATTCGTATAGTACGAATAAAACAAAAATTTATTCGCATAGCATATTTGTACAGCAAATGTACTGATTGCAGGATAAAACCTGATACTCACTTCTATGTCTAATTAGTTTACAGAAAACCCTGACAGAGTAGTTAGTTTAGAATCAAATGGCCTGTGGAATGATATCTATAGATAATGCCTGTTACTGTTTCAGAATTGTCCCTTGTCTCCAGTGTCGAGGTCAAATGGATTTAGACTTTAGAAGGGTTTGGTCGTTTATTGTCATTTTTCAGTCCTGGTGTGTGTCAGGGTTGGACTCTTAATAACCCTTGTGTGATGTCAATCACATCAGAGTTGTACATTTGATGGTTCATGTTCAAAACTAGAAAGTTGCTAGTGTAAGAACTCTTTTGTTTGTCATCCAAGTCAGTGTCAGTTATCTAGTTCCTTCTGAACTCGCCCCAGGTCATTGCTAGTGCTTTGTTCGACATTCCTTTTTTTCCCTTGTTTATGATAACTAATGATAAAATGAGTCCTGCCCCAAACTTGATCACATAATGTTGTATCAAGTACATCTCGCCATGAGCGGGATTCGAACTCACAACTTTAGTGGTGATAGGCACTGATTGCATAGGTAGTTTTAAATCTAACTACCATACGATCATGACCACAACGGCCCCTCTTGAGATAGGTAAAAAAAATAATAACGATTGATTATGAAATGATATTTTTAATTTTATACAAGTTCCATGATGAACACTTTGATTTCCATTTTAAAACTTTTATTCCACCTGTGTCACTGAGTTCTGCTGATGATTCTGAGGGATCAACCCACAGAACAACCCAAATTGAGGATGTCCTCTCATAGAGCTACCCAAAAACTTGGTAGCAGATTGGGGATGTCCTCTCATAGAGCTGCCCAAAAACTTGGTGGCAGATTGGGGATGTCCTCTCATAGAGCTGCCCAAAAACTTGGTGGCAGATTGGGGATGTCCTCTCATAGAGCTGCCCAAAAACTTGGTAGCAGATTGGGGATGTCCTCTCATAGAGCTGCCCAAAAACTTGGTGGCAGATTGGGGATGTCCTCTCATAGAGCTGCCCAAAAACTTGGTGGCAGGTTGGGGATGTCCTCTCATAGAGCTGCCCAAAAACTTGGTGACAGATTGGGGATGCCCTCTCATAGAGCTGCACAAAAACTTGGTGGCAGATTGAGGATGTCCTCTCATAGAGCTGCCCAAAAACTTGGTTGCAGATTGGGGATGTCCTCTCATAGAGCTGCCCAAAAACTTGGTGACAGATTAGGGATGTCCTCTCATAGAGTCATAGAGCTGCCCAAGAACTTGGTGACAGATTAGGGATGTCCTCTCATAGAGCTGCCCAAAAACTTGGTGACAGATTAGGGATGTCCTCTCATAGAACTGCCCAAAAACTTGGTGACAGATTGGGGATGTCCTCTCATAGAGCTGCCCAAAAACTTGGTGACAGATTAGGGATGTCCTCTCATAGAACTGCTCAAAAACTTGGTGACAGATTGGGGATGTCCTCTCATAGAGCTGCCAAAAAACTTGGTGACAGATTAGGGATGTCCTCTCATAGAGCTGCCCAAAAACTTGGTGACAGATTAGGGATGTCCTCTCATAGAGCTGCCCAAAAACTTGGTGACAGATTAGGGATGTCCTCTCATAGAGCTGCCCAAAAACTTGGTGACAGATTAGGGATGTCCTCTCATAGAGCTGCCCAAAAACTTGGTGACAGATTAGGGATGTCCACTCATAGAGCTGCCCAAAAACTTGGTGAAAGATTAGGGATGTCCTCTCATAGAGCTGCCCCAAAACTTGGTGACAGATTAGGGATGTCCTCTCATAGAGCTGCCCAAAAACTTGGTGACAGATTAGGGATGTCCTCTCATAGAGCTGCCCAAAAACTTGGTGACAGATTAGGGATGTCCTCTCATAGAGCTGCCCAAAAACTTGGTGACAGATTAGGGATGTCCTCTCATAGAGCTGCCCAAAAACTTGGTGACAGATTAGGGATGTCCTCTCATAGAGCTGCCCAAAAACTTGGTGACAGATTAGGGATGTCCTCTCATAGAGCTGCCCCAAAACTTGGTGACAGATTAGGGATGTCCTCTCATAGAGCTGCCCAAAAACTTGGTGACAGATTAGGGATGTCCTCTCATAGAGCTGCCCAAAATCTTGGTGACAGATTGGGGATGTCCTCTCATAGAGCTGCTTAAAAACTTGGTGGCAGATTGGGGATGTCCTCTCAAGTTGTCAGATAATTATATGGAATGCCTGACCATGGATCTGATTTAATCAAATGAAAAATAACAAGGGCAATGCAATGCGTGGCATATCCCCTCGTCTAAAAATTTGACCTGGTGAACTTGACCTATGACCTTGAAAATCAATAGGGTTCTAGATTCTCTTAAGGACTAAGTATGTACCAAGTTTGGTCAAAATCCATGGAAGGATGTTGATTCTAGAGTGTTCACAAGGATGTTACGGAAGGACGGACGGTAGCGTTTCTATATCCCTTCGCAACTTTGTTCAAAATCTATGAAGAAAATCATAGAAATAGAAGTAAAATTGATACTCCTAACACATAGAGAAAATTGGATAACTCTTTTCTTTGGATAGTTTAAACTAAAATAAAAGTTTAGTCCTCCTTTCCATGTAGATTTTTACTTAATTTACCACTGATATCTTGAATACTTTATTATTTCGAAGTAAAATCACTGCCCCTTCAACATCCACACAACAAAACTCAACTATATACATGTATATACTTTCAACAGGATTATATTTTTGCATCACAGGTGTAGTAGATAATTATTAATATAAAATCGTGTGAATAAGTTTGTATATAACAATTGTGTATTAACTGGTTAGGGTAAAACCCTAAAGAAGTTTCTTTGATCTATCATAAATGATTATTTAAAACTTTTTATGAATAATAAATTCACCATTAAATATCTTTGGACGACTGTTTACAAATAATGACCGTCATGCCGTGAAATGACACATGTATCCTTAAGGTTAATCAAGTTTTAAGTTACAGAATTCGTCCTTTTAAAATGTCACGTCATTCAAAATTTGACAAAAATATCCAGGATTTGTTTTTTTTGGAAATTAAATAATCGCATTAATTTAAATTTCGGACACAATACCCGACACAGATAAATTTGTTATCAGTAATGTATCTTAAAGTTATTTGCTGTAATGTATATCCTTTGTACATGATATAAGATGGTTGATAATAAATAGTGTACAGATAAGTTTGTTTACAGACATGGTGGTTATATGTCTTTTGTTGTCATCTGTAAACAGATATTGTCTATATATATAACACATGTTAATACAGAGGTCTTAATTATTAGTATAAAACACTGTTTCTTTGCTCTTTTCTTTTCAAAGTTTTGGGTATATTTTCATTCATTTGGTTTAGGTTTTATGGTGCTTAATGCCACTTTCAACAATTATATTGTGACGGTCAGTTTTATTGGTGAAGTAAAACGAAATACCCGGAAAAAACCACTGACCTGTCGCAAGTCACTGACAAACTTTATCACATAATGTTGTATGTATAGAGTACACCTCACCATGAACGGGGTTCGAACCCACAACATTAGTGGTGATAGGCACTGATTGCATAGGTAGTTATAAATTCACCTACCATACGATCACGAACACACAACAACAATACGAGCAACTCTTCTGTCAAACCATAAATTTCTTAACACAGATATGACCATGATAAAATCTAGGAATAGAACAGAATGAAATGGAAATATAGGCCCTGGCTATGGACAGGTACAAATATGTGGCAGGGTTAAATCTGAAAAAGGCATTTCAGAAGTATTGTTCTGTGAATGCTTGGCATCACATTCATTGAACAGGTTAGAATGAAGATGAATGACAATAACATTAGTTTTAAGTTCATGAATTTATTTTGTTAAAGAGATAATGAAATAAAGGGACAGATGCCTGTCTTGTTATCTCCCTTAATTAAAGCAATGAAAGCATGTACATGTATTATATGTGACAGTGTTATCTCCCTTATTTAAAGCAATGAAAGCATGTACATGTATTATATGTGACAGTGTTATCTCCCTTATTTAAAGCAATGAAAGCATGTACATGTATTATATGTGACAGTGTTATCTCCCTTAATTAAAGTAATGAAAGCATGGACATGTATTATATGTGACAGTGTTATCTCCCTTAATTAAAGCAATGAAAGCATGTACATGTATTATATGTGACAGTGTTATCTCCCTTAATTAAAGCAATGAAAGCATGTACATGTATTATTTGTGACAGTGTTATCTCCCTTATTTAAAGCAATGAAAGCATGTACATGTATTATATGTGACAGTGTTATCTCCCTTAATAAAAGCATGTACATGTATTATATGTGACAGTGTTATCTCCCTTAATAAAAGCATGTACATGTATTATATGTGACAGTGTTATCTCCCTTAATTAAAGCAATGAAAGCATGTACATGTATTATATGTGACAGTGTTATTTCCCTTAATGAAAGTGTGTACATGTATTATATGTGACAGTGTTATCTCCCTTAATGAAAGCGTGTACATGTATTATATGTGACAGTGTTATCTCCCTTAATTAAAGCAATGAAAGCATGTACATGTATTATATGTGACAGTGTTATCTCCCTTAATTAAAGTAATGAAAGTATGTACATGTATTATATGTGACAGTGTTATCTCCCTTAATTAAAGCAATGAAAGCATGTACATGTATTATATGTGACAGTGTTATCTCCCTTAATTAAAGCAATGAAAGCATGTACATGTATTATATGTGACAGTGTTATCTCCCTTAATTAAAGCAATGAAAGCATGTACATGTATTATATGTGACAGTGTTATCTCCCTTAATTAAAGCAATGAAAGCATGTACATGTATTATATGTGACAGTGTTATCTCCCTTAATTAAAGCAATGAAAGGATGTACATGTATTATATGTGACAGTGTTATCTCCCTTAATGAAAGCGTGTACATGTATTATATGTGACAGTGTTATCTCCCTTAATTAAAGCAATGAAAGCATGTACATGTATTATATGTGACAGTGTTATCTCCCTTAATTAAAGCAATGAAAGGATGTACATGTATTATATGTGACAGTGTTATCTCCCTTAATTAAAGCAATGAAAGCATGTACATGTTTTATATGTGACAGTGTTATCTCCCTTAATTAAAGCAATGAAAGCATGGACATGTATTATACTGTATGTGACAGTGTCATCTCCCTTAATTAAAGCAATGAAAGCATGTACATGTTTTATATGTGAAAGTGTTACCTCCCTTAATTAAAGCAATGAAAGCATGGACATGTATTATACTGTATGTGACAGTGTCATCTCCCTTAATTAAAGCAATGAAAGCATGTACATGTATTATATGTGACAGTGTTATCTCCCTTAATTAAAGCAATGAAAGCATGGACATGTATTATACTGTATGTGACAGTGTCATCTCCCTTAATTAAAGCAATGAAAGCATGTACATGTTTTATATGTGAAAGTGTTACCTCCCTTAATTAAAGCAATGAAAGCATGGACATGTATTATACTGTATGTGACAGTGTCATCTCCCTTAATTAAAGCAATGAAAGCATGTACATGTTTTATATGTGACAGTGTTATCTCCCTTAATTAAAGCAATGAAAGCATGGACATGTATTATACTGTATGTGACAGTGTTATCTCCCTTAATTAAAGCAATGAAAGCATGTACATGTATTATATGTGACAGTGTTATCTCCCTTAATTAAAGCAATGAAAGCATGTACATGTTTTATATGTGACAGTGTTAATATATATGTACATGTATTATATGTGACAGTGTTAATATACATGTACATGTATTATATGTGACAGTGTTAATATATATATGTAACTATCAAGATTAATACCGATTACATCAATATATACTACAAAACATCCCAAATTGGTCATAGATAATCTGATTTTTAGGATGGTCAGATTCATTTATAAACTCCATGTCATACTGTTGTGTAATTTTAAAAATTGTTATGATTTTCTACCATTTCTGGGTGGAACTCCAAAATAACATTATTTCTAAATCACAAAAATTCTCAGAATGAATTGACAGAAAAAGGACTTTCCAAATTGCCTGCATAAATCTTTATATTGGTTTACATG
Organism: Bathymodiolus septemdierum; assembly: GCA_963383655.1. NCBI lineage: Eukaryota > Metazoa > Mollusca > Bivalvia > Mytilida > Modiolidae > Bathymodiolus > Bathymodiolus septemdierum. Next base: position 38,251,340 of record OY726518.1, read on the forward strand.
CATTAGAAATTTGTGTTTCAGAGTTCAGAAAACAACTCTGATGAGGAATCAGTTGATATGGACATTAAAACTGTATGAATTCCTGTATATAACAAGCACAGTTATAATGCCTTGCACAATTCTTGGTCACCCTTATTACTCGTAAACCTCAAAATACAAACAAAAAGACAAAAGCAAAACTCCCCATTTATTTTACCTTAGCTAGATATATACCCATTACATACATAGTGTGGTGGTACAAGACTTTGTATCAGGTCTTGCCTGTTGTGTGAACCAGTATCACTACGAGTCGCTATTGCGACTAGTGACTCGTGATGCGGTTTGTTCACACAACAGGCAAGACCTGATACAGTCTTGTACAAACACACTATGTATCTAATAAGTTTATCTAACATTTCAATAAAAACAAATTTTAATCAAATAGCAAGGGTCGAAATAAGATTAACAAATTTGTACAATACTCTGAGGGAGACTACATTTTGTGCATGATGTCACATTTATTTGTTGCCGTTCATTCTATTGCTTTGTTAACGTTACTCACATTGACATGTTTTACCCCACATTCCAATGATATGACGTCATGACAAAATAGTTTGGCAGAGAAGATCTCGTGCAATGTCGTGCCATTCTTTTATCACCATAGTGTGGTGATACAACATCTTGTATCAGACAGGCTACTTTGTTTAAATTCAAAGGAAAACGTACAAAATGTTAGATAAATATATAGTACACACTCCTTTTGATTTTTATTGACTTTATCTCCCTTTGCCCTTTATTTGTATCTATCTCCCTTAACTTTCTTGGTTAGGGGAGATAACTTACCAATGTTTCTTTTTGTTGTATATGATTCTGGTAACATTAGATTCTTTCTATTCATGGCAAAATTGAGTTGGTTCTTGTTGTCTAAATAAAGTTTGTTCCTTATATTGTGTAAAATGATGAGGTAATGCTTAGCTTGCTCACCTTGAGCATTGTAGCTCATGGGTTCAATCCCTTATCAGATTGAACCAAAGACTAAAAAATTGGTAATTGGTGCTACTCTGCTAAGCTTTACAGAGTAAGATCAAAGACTGGTTGATTCAGAGTGGAATGACCAACCCATGGACTGTTGTTTCATTAACTCAGCCTGTTGGTCTAATATAAAACTTCATCATTATGTCATCAAAAGGTGATTTATTCTTGTCATTATAAAGCTGAAAAATTGATCGCTTGGCATTAAACAATTGTCATTCAATCACTCACTCGCTAAATATCTTTGATCAATTTTGTTCATTATTGGGAATTAAAAAAACCCAGCAAAAGTGACATTTTTTTCTGGTTAGTACATGTACATGTACAATTAAACCTGTGTATTAAGGTCACCTCAGAATGTACATGTACAATCAAACCTGTGTATAAAGATCACCTCAGAATGTACATGTACAATCAAACCTGTGTATAAAGGTCACCTCAGAATGTACATGTACAATCAAACCCGTGTATAAAGATCACCTCAGAATGTACATGTACAATCAAACCTGTGTATAAAGGTCACCTCAGAATGTACATGTACAATCAAACCTGTGTATAAAGGTCACCTCAGAATGTACATGTACAATCAAACCTGTGTATTAAGGTCACCTCAGAATGTACATGTACAATCAAACCTGTATATTAAGGTCACCTCTGAATGTACATGTACAATCAAACCTGTGTATAAAGGTCACCTCAGAATGTACATGTACAATCAAACCTGTGTATAAAGGTCACCTCAGAATGTACATGTACAATCAAACCTGTGTATAAAGGTCACCTCAGAATGTACATGTACAATCAAACCTGTGTATAAAGGTCACCTCAGAATGTACATGTACAATCAAACCTGTGTATAAAGGTCACCTCAGAATGTACATGTACAATCAAACCTGTGTATTAAGGTCACCTCAGAATGTACATGTACAATCAAACCTGTGTATAAAGGTCACCTCAGAATGTACATGTACAATCAAACCTGTGTATAAAGGTCACCTCAGAATATACACGTACAATCAAACCTGTGTATTAAGGTCACCTCAGAATGTACACGTACAATCAAAACTGTATATAAAAGTCACCTCAGAATGTACATGTACAATCAAACCTGTGTATAAAGGTCACCTCAGAATATACATGTACAATCAAACCTGTGTATTAAGGTCACCTCAGAATGTACATGTACAATCAAACCTGTGTATTAAGGTCACCTCAGAATGTACATGTACAATCAAACCCGTGTATAAAGATCACCTCAGAATGTACATGTACAATCAAACCCGTGTATAAAGGTCACCTCAGAATGTACATGTACAATCAAACCTGTGTATAAAAGTCACCTCAGAATGTACATGTACAATCAAACCTGTGTATAAAGGTCACCTCAGAATGTACATGTACAATCAAACCTGTGTATAAAGGTCACCTCAGAATGTACATGTACAATCAAACCTGTGAATAAAGGTCACCTCAGAATGTACATGTACAATCAAAACTGTGTATAAAAGTCACCTCAAAATGTACATGTTTAATCAAACCTGTGTATAAAGGTCACCTCAGAATGTACATGTACAATCAAACCTGTGTATAAAGGTCACCTCAGAATATACATGTACAATCAAACCTGTGTATAAAGGTCACTTCAGAATATACATGTACAATCAAACCTATGTACATGTATAAAGGTCACCTCAGAATGTACATGTACAATCAAACCTGTGTATAAAGGTCACCTCAGAATATACATGTACAATCAAACCTGTGTATAAAGGTTACCTCAGAATGTACATGTACAATCAAACCTGTGTATAAAGGTCACCTCAGGAAATGTTGAAAAATGACAATTATATACATGTGACAAGTACAAGATTATTTATGATATATTATTTGCAGACAGACTATTATTATTTGTCCCTTATAGGCATGATGTCCTTGTATAAAATTGACTGATTAAGCAGGTTTGACACGGTATATTGATATAAATTACATGTATTGGTAATTATCTGTATGAGATTTGTTGAAAAATATAATACATGTGTGTGAAAAATAACCATGGTAACAGATTTGAATTGAATGGAAATAATTGTAGCTAATATTTATTATGTTTTTAAAGGTTGATGATTCCTCAAACCTGGCTATAGACAAAATCAATGGGTTATTAGAATCCTTTATGGGTATAAATGATACAGAATTAGGTAAGATATCTTTTGAGAGTGTGTTTGTACACCCGGTCAAGTCAAACCAAAGACTATAAAATTGGCATTTGTTGCTTCTCTGCCAAGCACATAGTACTAAGAAGAAAGAGCAGAGACTGGTTGGCTTGTAATCAGAATAATGTGTTCAAGTGTCTACACACAGATTGTTCCTTCAGTGATCTAGTACTATAAAAATCTAACTCAGTGTATTGGTCTAGTACAAAGTGGACATTATTATCATCTCATTGAATGAACTTGTTCTCACCATGATATAGGTGAAAAATTGCTCAGTTGGTGTTAATAATCACTAAATTTGTACAATACTACAGTGTAAGAGCCAGAGATTTATAGTAACTTGTCGATACTAAAATCAGCTCTAAATCACCCCGATCAGGAGGCATGTGTAATAAAGATATGAAAAACTATGAAATTTTAACATTTGATTATTTTCAAACTAGTAATTATAATTTTTATAAAATTGGGGTATATGGCTACCTGTGTAGTAAAGGTTTTATGGAGACAAAAATTATTGACGAAAGAATGTCAACTATGTTTTCTGAATAGTATCACTATATTGTATATTTTGAAAATCAAGGGAAGCAATCACTTTGATACACAAGTTGCTGGTTATAAACAATGTAATTATACAACCATCAGGCTCCTGTTGAAATCTTTAGGTATATGATCTTTGGCAGTCATTAATTCCAGAACGTATTTACTTTTAATAAAATAAAAAAAAGTCAGATGCACTTTAGCATTTGAAAGAAATTTACTGTTATTGAAAAATAGGACATAATTTTTTACTGTGATATAAGCCCGATTTTTCAGTAAAATGATCAGTGATTTTTTCTAGAAATTGTGGTCAGGACTTAACATTGTCCAATAATTTGGATCAAATGCAATAAAAGTTAGGTCTTTCAAATATCTGTAACTCATTTTCGGATGCGAGTTATGCTAATTATTGAAGGCCTTTTCTGAAACTGAAATATTCCTTTACTTTACTAAGTAATAAAAATTATGTTTCTACTCCCCTTTCATAGGCATTTAAATTATACAATCTTAATTACAATTTGTTTTAGAATATAATTTTATGATCTAATAAAATTATATGTTGGTGACACATGTGACATTATTATACAATATTAATATAAAAACAATATTTTAAAAAGAGTTTCCTTTGAGGGAAATTTAACAAGTACTAAATATAACAAACCTAGTAATACAAATAGGATTTAAAATTTAAAGTCAATATTTAGGTAAGCTTTTGAAGTCTTTCAATGAACTTGTTTGTGAACTTTTATACGAGAAAGGGACCTGTCATTTTATGGTCTATATATAGAAAATCTGTTAACCAGTAATATGCTACCATAATAGAAGTATTTCATTAATTGTTTGTCAGTTTTATAAAACACTTTGCTACTGATGATGCTTTCATAAGTAGACTTGGTACCGGTAATCACATTTGAGAATTTATATTTTGTAGCACAACAAATATGGGAAATCGGTAACAAGCAGGACAACCCTAGTGATTTCGCCATGGCAATCGACAAATCAGATATGAAAGATTTTGGTTTTGCTGATGATTTTGTTTTTGATTTATGGGGTGCCATTAGTGATGCTAAAAGTGGAAGATTGAATAAATCAGAGATCAAAGAGTTTGTTGAACAATTTTAAAACAGAAAGAGATATTTATTTTTATAAATGAAATTATGTTGTAATTGTTGTCCAATTTTGACCGGTGGGGCTGAGCATTATTTTTGTATTTATAAAGTTGTTAGCCCTACTTGACTCTAGGTCATCTATAACAAGGCAGTTTCTGATTTTAAAAACTTACTTTAATGAATATTCATTGGTCATATTCTTCATATGAATATTCATTGATTGGAACCTTCTTATGAACATTCTTGAACACTTGATGGTAACCATCATATGAATATTCATTGATGGGAACCTTCGTATGAATATTCTTGGACAAAAATGATTAATGGTAACCATCATATGAATATTCTTGAACACTTGATGGTAACCATCATATGAATATTCATTGATTGGAACCTTCGTATGAATATTCTTGAACAAAAATGATTAATGGTAACCATCATATGAATATTCATTGATGGTATCTTCATATAAATATTCATCGATAGTCATTTCAAATGAATTCAAATCTATCTATCAAAACAAATATATTTATTTTTCATTTGACAAAAAAAAAATACCGGTAATAATAATAAAAAATAAAAACCCACAAGAATCGTAAGCTTTGAAATTTATCTTATTTTCCTTTGCAATTCAAAGCACGAAGATAAAGATAAATTTCATGCAGAGGAATAGTGTATTTTGACGAAAAACAAATTGTTGATTTATTTGGGAAATAGATGCATATATTTGTTTTGTACTGCTTTTGATAATCAGGAACTACCTTGTGTAGGGATAGATATATAGATACGTCCCAAAGAATTATGGCAGTTCATTGTATGTGACCAGCTGGTCTTGTTTTAAATTTTGTGATATTTGTTATGGATTTTTGTTTTGTTTTATGAAAGATGAATCATTCCTATATTTGTGTGGACAATTTCGGTCTTGTCTGATTGCAGTGTTATTTCATCCTATGTGTATTTTAATACTAACAGTGTTCAGATGCAAAATATATAAAAACCAAATGAAAATTATTTTTTAAACCAATAATTTGTATATATACTTGATTTTTAGAAGTCATACATTCATGCTTACTGAGTATACATGGATTTTTTTTTTAATTTGGTTGTATGCAAATGAAGTATTACTGGATCAACTGTATACTTACTTATTGTCTACTAAATATGACTAACGACAAGTAAACAACTGTATTACATTACTAGTGTACAAATGAGACGGACCACATATTTGTAAATTTACAATTAATTTATGCTTCTATTTTTGTTTAAAGTTCTATTATTAGTATTTACTTAGTTTGTCTCATCAAGTACAGAAATCCATTCTATATTAATTATCCCGGGTCATTCTTTCTACTTTTATATTTCGTATTGAAATCAATGCTCAGAAAGTTGAAACGAGGCATTACTGTCACCAAACTTTCAGTATGAGTTTCCTTCTCTAAAGTCATTTTCATCTTTACTATCTATAGTGGATACTGTGTTCCGATTCTTTCTTTTAGTATGAATACAACATTTATACTCTAAAGGGGCCATCATGGTCGTGATTGTATGGTAGTTAGATTTATTATTACCTATGCAATCAGTGCCTATCACCATTAACATTGTGAGTTGGAATGCCATCCAGACAAGGTCATGTGATAAGTCAGTGACTTGTGGGAGCTCTGTAGTTTTCTCCTCCACCAATAAAACTGACTGCCACGAAATAACTGAAATATTGTTGAATGTGGCGTAAGCACCATAAACCAACCTTTATACTGTAAAGTTTCATGACAGTAAAGCCAACAGTGATGTAGTTTATAGAGAAAGTTATTCAATCATTGATTTATACAATAAAACTTTCATTGGTAACAATTGCCAATTTTTTATTTTGCCATTTCTTAATTCATTAGGTTTTTAAATTAACAAAATGCAGCAAAAAGAGAACTGTATAGATAATTAGATAGAATTTAATTCTGTATCTATTCAGAAGTTGACAGATATCTGACAGGTACTACGCATTATCTATATTTAGATTTTTGACGGGGAAAAAACTATTTATGCATCTTAAATTTAAAAAAAAAACTTTGTAGTAATTTAGGGTAGAATAAGGTTTTTCTTATGGGTATTTTACTATTCTTTTGTTAGATTTAACATTTTAATGTACAAAATAGTTTTATTGAAACACATTTATTATAGATTTCCGACTATTCAACCGAGTGACTGGTAACTAACTGTACTTAAATTATACTTCGTCACATCCAATAGCCAATCAGAACGTCCTTCAAAGTCAAATAATATATTTACATAAATAGACACTGTATAAAGAGTCTGGCCAATGGACTGATAGAGATAAATGTTTAAAGCCAGATTAATCTTTGTTACAAATATACTGATTTTTGACTTTTTTTCCAAATAGGATATGTTTTTATCATCAAAGTACAGGTTTCCCTGTAAGAGTTCCAAATTCATTATTTTATGTTTTTGAGATAGTCTTCTGAATATGAATGACTTACTCTCTGACCAATTTTTGTGGTTGAAAAGATGTTTTCAATTTAAAGTATATTTTAACCATATTGTTAATATTTATTATGGTACACGATCCTGTTGTACGTAAATATTTATTGTTTTGATAAAATGCTCAAATTAAAATGTTCAGAATATTTAGTTGCACATATTTTTGTCATTTCTTTATCTCTGACATTTATCATTCTTTTATTTTGATCTTTACTATAACTAATTTGTTCCAGATCATTACATTCTATATAAAACACATCTTATGAAAGTAGTTTCATGGATGTTATGTATCTGTACTATAACAGAATTTTGTTCCAGATCATTACATTCTATATTAAACACATCTTATGAAAGTAGTTTCATGGATGTTATTGTACTATAACAGAATTTTGTTCCAGATCATTACATTCTATATTAAACACATCTTATGAAAGTAGTTTCATGGTTGTTATTGTACTATAACAGAATTTTAATGTTGAATTGTCTTTACATTGTTAGTTAATTTATGGACTGAAAGTTGAGTGAAAGAATGTTTTTTTAATATTATGAAATACAGTCAGACCTGTATTAAGAGGTCATGACCTTTGATACAAAGAAAAAGTGACCTTATAAGACAGGTGACCTCTTAATAGAGGTTCAATTCTTATAAAATTTTCTATGACATGGCAAGAAAAATGTGACCTTTTGATAGAGGTGACCGTATGAGTAGGTTTGACTGTACCTACATTACCATAATTACCCATGTACAATTCACATTGTTTTTAGCTTATAAAACTTTTAACAAGCTTTGGTGGGTGAAAAAAAAACAGCGATATTATGTTCATATCAGGATAGTTGCTTGATATTAGACATCATCACAGGTAAAGATCAGAGAGAAAATGTACAAATCATTAATAAAATACAGTATATTAATTATCTCCCTTAAATCATTGATAAAATACAGTATATTAATTATCTCCCTTTGATGTATTCAATAATACATTATTTATATAATAAAAATGACTAGGACAATATAAGAAATATTGTGTCAGATTAAGTGGTGTTTTAAGGAAGTTAAGATTTTTACATATTATTAGTAATATACTCGTCAAAAAATAAAGTGGACCACTTTTATTTTGTTTCATATAGATGACCCTTTTATTTGTGGAGATGTTTATAAACTGTTGTGAAAGAAATGTTAAAAATGTATGCGTGATCATTATGTTAACTATTGTCCTTGATGGCTTTTTAAAATGAAATATTTTACAAGATATGTTATAGTGTATTTTGTGAAGGTGATTGTTCATGTTGTATTTGTTAATCCATTTAAATACATGTACATGTAATTAAAGTGAAATTATTAAAAAAAAAATTGCTCACTTCTGCTAGCTTTGTCAAGGTAAAAATCTTTTTTTTATAGACACTGATTAACAGTCATAATTCTCACTTTACATACATATCTTTCCATTTATATACATCTACTTCATTATGTCAGCCATTTTGTTTTAACGATGTCATATTGAATTTCGTTTTGGAATTTTATGGGTAAATCTTATTAAAATTTTTACTCATCTAAAATGAATATTATGGAAATAAACTTTTACCACAGATGATTAAAAAAAAGAATTTCTTGTACTTTGATATAAAGGAATTTTGTAAAATTCTGCCAATGTATAACCATTTTGTCAAAAATTAATACTGTAACAATAGAATATTTCACACAGTAGCAACATTGTAAGCTGAATTTTGTTTTGAATCCTAAATATCAATTTACTGACTAGTAAGCGGACTTTCCACATAAAAAATTAAGTGGTATTGATATACAAAACAAAGTATTTCTCTATTATTGCGATAATCATCGATCTGTTACTTTATATTTTTTAAGCTAATGTTGGCAACTTTTATTTTTATCATTCCAAAATTTACAACCCACAAAAAAATAACCTCCATGGTGTAAATGGAAAGATAAACTGTAGTGTTAATAGTAGAAATAAAAGTTAAATTTATTTCTCTCATTATTTACAGTGAAACCTATTTAAACTGAATTTTATATAAGGTCTCAATGTAGGAAATCTTTGATAATTTAACAAAACAGCTGTGTATTCTGTAAACAAAAATGAGTCACAAGGTCTGGTTTAGACAGGTTTCACTTTAATGTTATTTACAAACTTCTTATTTATATATAATATTGGTATTTGAAAATATTACACAAATGTTTCTTTATATTATGTTAGTACTAATGATAAAATAAATCAAGGAATCTGTATTGAAGTTATGAACCATAAATAGTGAAAACCAAATTATCTAGAGTGCTGGACACTAAAACTATTTATTTCTTCACTGTAATGAAGCTAGAATCATGATGTGACTTGAGAAATCAATAAAAACCATTAATGTCAATCTTGTCATCTTTATCAGACAATCATATACAATTCACTGGTTACTATAATTTTAAGTGTGTGAGTGTGTAAGACACTCTTCACATTCCAGTTCCCAGGATTTTGTCGTGTAATCCAGTCTTGAAAGTCATTTCCAATCAACACAAGCAAATTTGTACTATCATAGAAAAAGCCTTTTATGTATAGTGCCATAGTCTCCTATGTTATACAATGGTTTGGGTTTATGGTGTAAGGCTTCAATCAACATTATTTCAGATATATCATGGCGGAGGAAACCGGAGAAAACGACCGACCTGTCGCAAGTCACTGACAAACTTTATCACACGATGTTGTATTGAGTACACCTTGCCCGAGTGGGATTCGAACTTACAATGTTAGTGGTGATATGGACTGATTGCATAGGTAGTTGAAAATCCAACTACCATATGATCACCACCACAACAGCCCCTGCTATACAATGTCCTATGTTGGTGCCCAGCTAGTTCTAATAATAAAACCCTAAATGCTTGCTTACTCGGAAGGGTTATAACGGGATGCCATTACACGTAATGGAGCAGCCGCCGAGATTTTTTGCGCTCGCTTACAGAGTTTCTGACACCTGCATTTATCAATAATAAGACATAACCTTTCATTTTGTCCATTATTATAACAAGTTTTTATCACCTACCAGTATTTTAGAATGTAATTCCCACAAAATAAAAATCCATGTTTACTTTCTCTCTGAACATTTTGAATTTCGTCATTTCCGGCATCACTATTTGGATGTCGATACCATATTTGGTGATTTGAGGCGTAAATGTTTACATCAGTCGTAGTAAGCATCGTAGTAAGAAATACCATATTTAGAAAAGCTCCGCCTTCCGTAGTTTCCGGTTATGGAAAACGATTGATAAATTTTACAAGGTTGTTGCTACCTTTGAAAAGCATATATTTCTCAGCCAAACCGATTTAACATGGACTGGGATCATCAGTAATAGCTATGGGACCGCGTTGTAGCTCTGCCGAGTCATAAGTTTGTCACAGGAGCTACATTATTGCAGCTAGTGCCCAGCATAAAAAATGAGCGAATATTCTTGAACATTTTTTATTAATCAAGGTTCAAGACTGGCTGCTAGTGATGCTAGGACTCAACACACTGCTGCCCAAGGTGGCAGATAAGGGGTGCCCTTTCAATGGGTGCCGTCAGGTTATAATATAGAAAACCTTATCATGGACCATAAAAGGCAACATTTTTGGAAAGTGCCACACTCCATGAATGTTAAAGACCTTCTTTAGTAGATTTTGAAGAAAAAAAATAGGTGCATTGTAGTTTTTCAAGCTATTCTAGTGGCAGTCAAACATTGTTGCCTCTAATCCCATTTGCCCTCATTTCTGTATAGTTTTTAAGATACTGTTGAACTTCGTCTCGTGCACGAGTTGAGATGTGAAAACCATTATCAAAATTCAGACATATCAAAAAGGGAGTGTTGGAATCCCATTATTAAATGTAAAAACACTTGAGTGAGCCAAATGAATGGTTTCTGTTCTCGCAACTGGTGAAATTGTTGAATCAATATTGAAAATTCTTTTTTTTAAACATTATTCTGAAACTAAGTCTGGTCAATTCTTGTTCTGCTGCTATTGTTTATAAAATAGTTGTAACATCACAGTTAAAGATTTTTTTTTTCTTTTTTTCAAACATTTAGACTCTGATTCTGGTCAGTCCTTCATTTACTTCCTTTTGAAATTCTTCATAATAAGAGAAAAAGTAAATACTAATTTAAGTGTTATTGGTACAACCCATGGATAATATGAAGCAGCCGGCCGCAATACTGGTAATACCAGTATTGTAATATTTACAATACTGGTATTGGTAATACCAGTATTGTTACACTGTACAATACTAAAAATACCAGTATTGTAATGTTACAATACTGGAAATCCAGTATCGTATATATGCAATACTGGATGTACCAGTATCGTGCATTTACAATACTGGAATACCAGAATTGTTGATCTATACACAATACCGGGAGCTCCAGTATTCTTCATCCAACAATACTGGTAATACTAGTATTGTAAAACACGATACTGGAAGATCCAGTATTTTTCATCCAGCAATACTGGTAATACCAGTATTGTAAAGCACACAATACTGGAAGCTCCAGTATTCTTCATCCAGCAATACTGGTAATACCAGTATTGTAAAACACACGATACTGGAAGCTCCAGTATTCTTCATCCAACAATACTGGTAATACTAGTATTGTAAAACACACGATACTGGAAGATCCAGTATTCTTCATCCAGCAATACTGGTAATACCAGTATTGTAAAGCACACAATACTGGAAGCTCCAGTATTCTTCATCCAGCAATACTGGTAATACTAGTATTTAAAAGCACACAATACTGGAAACTAGTATTCTTCATCCAGCAATAGGTCCCCATGGTTCATCAAACTGTCACCAGAAAAGTTTGTATATAGCACATAACTGATTAAACAAAAAATAGTACATGTACACCCCACGCTTCCTGTTGGACTGACATGTCATATCTCTTGTCGAGTATCATTCTGTGATATGCACATCTTCATTATATGTACAAACATTTTGCAAAGTTTGAAAGATCTGTGTTGAAAACTGTAGGAGACGTTAGCAATAGCTGCACAAACCATGTACCGTAATGGCATATGTCACGATTTTTCACAAAAATTGGCTAAGTTCAACAACTCGGAATTTAGAAAATTCGTCCGAATACCAATTCCAAACAATATGGGCATCTTCAATATATAATATATAAACTGAAACTTCTGTAAACCGTCCAGCAATGGATGGTTTGAGGGGTTAATCTTACATAGACATTTCTATGGCGGTTTCACCGAGAGAGTGGACAGGGTATAGGGAGACCGGGAGAAAAGAGAAGAGGGCGAGAGAAGGGAGAAGCGTACCCCTGCCTGTCCATCCCACCTTCACTGTATACAAATGCTATATGCAAGATTTGGAAGATCTGTGTTGAAAACTAGGAGTTTCTCCTGCCCCTCTTCTCCTTTCTCCCACCCCTTTTCTCATTTCTCCCACCTCGCTTCACCTTTCTCCCCCTTCTCCTTTCTCCCGGTCTCCCTATACACTGTCCGTCCTCTCATAACAGACGCACAGACAGGACAAAAAAAAACAATATACAAGTACATTCCGCAACTTCGTAGCTAATCTTCCAGTATCAGTATTTTCCAGTATCTGCAATACTGGCATAACCAGTATTTTCCAGTATCTGCAATACTGGTATAACCAGTATTTCCCAGAATCTTCCGGTATCTGCAAGATACTGGGAAACTAGTATTTACCAGTATCTGTACTAGTATTGCAGATACTGGAAGATTCTGGTAAAATACTGGTAATACCAGTATTGCAGCCGGCTGCTTCATATTATCCCAACCCATATCTCCCCAAAAAACGCTAAACAATCATCATACATCATGCTTTGTACACCACAGATTGCATTCTGAAAGTATAGTTATTCAAAACAAAAAATAGTTAGTCCTATAACTCCTACAAATGTTGTTGAATCAAAATGGCTGACCAGCAGGCTCATATACATGTCATGACTAACAATCCTACCAAATATGAACAAATTTCATCAGAGGAGTTGCATACACAAAGTGTCACATATGGCATAGACCATTACTGTCTCTCCGTCGTGGAGCAATGAGGGACAAAAAATGAAAAGAAGAAGAGAAAACATGCAGTAAGGCAAATGACAAGAATTAGATTGATATTATTGCACCATTGTTTATTGTAACATCTATCAATACAGTCTTAAATTGTAAGTCAAATATATCCATAAATCACAAGAATGTGCTTTCCTGTCGGTAGTATGATAAATAAACCATGTTGCTGTAGACATTTTGTGTTCTATATTTGAATATAGATGTCAGTATCTCATGGTGCCATCACATGTATCAAAAGCCATGCTCTCCAATAAGGACAAAGTTCTAGATGTTTTTCTGACTGTTTGTGTAAGGTGGTAGTGACTAGGAAGTAAAATGGAAATATATAATCTATTTTGAAAAGACAAACATTAGTGAGTTATCTCTCTTAGTTATGGCAATGATCTGGTATCAATTAAAACTGAAAACTATCATCATACCAACCACATGTTTACTGTGAATTATCCAAGGTAACTACAAATTTGAGATAATGAAATTATTTCAAAATACCTGGTAAATTATTACCTATCAGCAAGATCTTCATTGTGAAACAACTTTTTTATACAACAGTATTTTTCTTATCATTCTCTTTCACCATTTGTATGAAACATTTATTCATGATATTTATAAAGATTCATTTTCAGCACTAAATAAATTAAGTTGACATAAAACAAGTTTATGTTAATGTTTTTCCACACGACATATAGGATTATCATACACCATTTTAAGATCAACTTTTGGTCCTATTAAAGTTCTTATATCATCTATCTTGTATTTTATCATGGTAGGCCTGCAAAATAAAAAAAACTCATGTTTTTACCCAAGTATGTTTCATTATGAAAAGAAAGGTTAAATAGTGATGGTTAACAATTCCACCAACAAACGAACACTAAACATTGAACACAGAAATACCATTAGGAAAAGAAAGTTTAAACAATGAAGGTCAGCAATCCTACCAATAAAAAAAAAAAAAAAAACAACAATCACTTCTCACCTCAAATCATTAAACATCATCATGTATTTAAACAAAAGAAATTTGTGATGTTATAATTAATCAAGAAATAATTCATGAAAGCCATAGTTTGTTAGAGATATTAACACAATTTATCTGGCAATACACATGTGGAAATCATAATATATCAGGAATTTTATCACAGCAATGTTTATTTAGCTGATGATGGACATCATATTAAAAATTTGTTTGATTTTGTTCGGAAATAAAAATCCTAAAATAGGGGGGGGGGGGGGGGGTCATGGTAATAACACAACTAAGATATAACTGAATTATTGTTGAAAACCATACCAAAATCATGTATTATTTATTATATATAAAAATCTAAAATCCTTCATTATGGACTGTATTATTATTTATACTACTTATTACTTATATAACATTTCTACCTTTCTAGAGATAATCCCCATGCTATCACAGACACATCCTCTGGTAATCCCATGGGTAACAACATCTCTGGTCTAAAAACTCCAGAATTACCAATCTCTACCCACTTCTTTAATCCTATAAAAATAATAAACAGTATTGTATGTATCAGGGCTCTACAATTCATACCAGCTCCCACTAGCCCTTGGGTAGTCAGGAAACATGTTTTACTCACCAACAAAAGTATGTTACTTGCCAGCCAATTTGTACCACAATATGTATTGATACCAATTCATACTACATAACTCCAATATGTATTTATTTGTAAGCAATAATTAATGCCCTGAATGAGACAGGAGATGCTTACTCTCGTGAACTCTCACTTTTTGTAGGTCTGTGTAGCTACTTGTATTTTTTTGTCTTTGTTCTTGTCTTTTATTTATTAAAACTTGTAAATAAAGAAACATAAAATAATTAAGAGTAAATTTTGAACTAATGCAGTCTAAATATCCGGGCCTGCCTTTCTGCAAAAATCACAATACATAATGTTGTAACTGGAATCATACACGAACCGCGAAAACTTCGACTTCTCGACATTTTGAAATTTACACTTTCAGTTTTAGAACCTTCATCTGTATTTTGGATTGATACTTCCCATGATGCTGCATCGGGCAGGCCAGTTTCATGATCAGTTGATTCAACCGATTTATTTTTAGCGAAGAATTTTGTAATGAAGGTTTTGTTTTTTGCTCATCGTGGTCACTTACAAGTGTTAAAAGTATGTGATTTAAAACTTTTATGTCTGAGTTAATTGTGCAGTTTAAAAGACAGGATTATCAAAGTCAGAAGTTAAATTGAAAAACATGATCAGTGAAGGAACAAACATTTTCCGGATATATAAACTCGCTGTTTGGCGATCAATAAAGAATTTTTACTCGCATTTAACAAAAGTAACTCGCAAATGCGAGTGTTTTGGTCGCAGTGTAGAGTTCTGTGTATGTAAGATATCATTCATATATGGAGTCTCGGAAGAACAAATCTTTTTTTTTGCTTCGATCAGAAAATGTAGAATATTAGTCCAATTATGAACCGCATCAGTGGTGTTAGGTTGCTCACCTCAAGTGTAGCAAATTGTGAGTTTTTATTGACCAGACAAGCATTATTTGCCTTAAGACAAATAACAATTCATACAACTAGCCCTATTGACAAGTTGACATAAAAAGTTATTTTAGTTGATTTGTACCATGTCAGGAAGTTTACCAGGTAGTGACTAAAAACCTTCATGATTTTGCAAAAGAACTCCTGTAGATTTTAACACCACAAAACTTTAGTCAAAACTATCTACTGTCTATTTTAAAGTGACATGAAGCTAACAATCAATAAATAAATATGTGACAAAAATAAATACATACCGTCATGGTAACTGAAAAGTTCCATACTGGGTTCAGTATAAGGATTATAGGTTGGCTTAAAACGTAATTTTGTAATGTTCAACTTTTTGAAGAATTCCTGTATAATTCCCATCAAGTGTCCCAGTGTTAGTCCATAGTCTGCCACCACTCCCTCTATCTGGTGGAACTCGGCTAAATGTGTAGCATCCGTTGTCTCGTTCCTGAACACTCGGTCTATAGAGAAATATTTTACTGGTGTGAACTTCTCCTGTAAAAAAGTATAACTTTGGATTGGTTTTTGTTGCTTCTCCTCTCTGAGCATACATTAAGGTGTAATACCACTAAAGAATTCTCCATAGCCTTCTATGTTAAATAAAAAAAAAATTGAGCTTTCATACAGGATTCATCTTAACTTTAATCTAAGTGACACTCATATCTCATGGAAGGGGTACCTAATAGGAAGCTTATCTCCGAAAATCAACGTACATTTAATGGCATATAAGAAAAAACAGACAGTCTGAAGATGTCTACCGTCAAAAATCCTACTTTCACTTTCGATTTAACACAAATTCAGGTGGTTTCTTTCCAATGCAATCAACTTTTTTATTTAAAACCACAAGGACATCAAATATGGGCTTAAAATTATCCTAAAATATGTAGGTTTCTGCTGACATTCAGTATTTTGCAGTATCTAATAGGGTTTATTTTTTATCCAACAATGTAGGAATCCATTTTCTGTTTACGTACTACTTTCCCATATGTTCTTTTCGACTGGTACTCATGTTTAGTGGTAATACACCTAAGAGCAATAAAAAACTGTTTCTTTAACCTTTTCTTTGCCTTATTTATATTCCTATATCAATATCCAGTCAAAAAAACTATATCAGGTATATGGCAGTCCAATATTTGAAAGAATTAATGTCCATATACAAAGGTACCTCCATGAAGCTTTTAATGAAAAAATCTGATTTTTCAGCTGTTGAGTAGAGATTGTGAAATAACATGACAATGGCTTTTTATCTCAATATATTACAAGTATGAAGCTGATTTTCAACACAATAAGCATCTTATGACATGTAAATATGCTTCATTTGTACATTTAACATCTAATTAATATGAAAGTTTTTATTTTAAGCATAACCTCCCCCCCTTTTTTTTGCCTCCTAGAAATGATCTCACAATATACTAAATTATGTTAATTCATGCTATGTTCCCATTAATTATGCATTGCAAGACATTAAATAAGACCTAATACCTAGATATTAAGCAAAAATTACTTCAAATTGCCCAAAATATGTAAAATTATGATTGTTGATTTTCAGGTTTCTGTTATTTCTTGTGACCTGCAAATGTAATTTTCTTCAAAACTCAATAAATGAATATTTCTTGACAACTTTTGTTATGTTTCAAGTTAGCCGGATGCACAAATGTACATTTACAGTCAATTTATACTCTAAAATATAAAATCCACATTGACAATTTGAAAAATTAACAGTAAATGTCCAGTGACAAATGCAATTTTCCTGGGATCACTAAAATGACCTGGTTTTAAGTACATAATTCTGAAATAAAGCTGCTTTCTATAGCCTTATATTTTTTCATATGTACATTTTACATGTGTTCTAACTATAACTACCAAAATTTATCAGGAAAAACAAGTAGGATTATAAAATTTTCAAAAATGGTATCATCATATACCGTATTTGAAGTCGACTAAATGCCGCAACATGAAATTGTTAAAATTCTTAATTTTAGCAATCTTTTTCAACATCATCTGCCCTTTTACTACAAAAACACATTAAATCTACCAGTCTCAATAATTGTAAAGTCATAAATAAGTATAAAATTATATTTCAATACCCTCTGTGCATGTACATCTAGTGCATGGGGAATATTTTCCAAAATATTGCATAATATTCATATTGAAGCTGTAACATGACACCTTGATGTATTTTGTAACATTTTGGTGTGGAAAATGTCAAACTGGGTCTGTTATGACTGTTCAAATCCAATTTGAGTGTGGTACCATCAAAATTAAGTTTCTTGTTTTTTGCTTAAAAGGTGTAATACCACTAAAGAATTCTCCATAGCCTTCTATGTTAAATAAAAAAAAAATTGAGCTTTCATACAGGATTCATCTTAACTTTAATCTAAGTGACACTCATATCTCATGGAAGGGGTACCTAATAGGAAGCTTAACTCCGAAAATCAACATACATTTAATGGCATATAAGAAAAAACAGACAGTCTGAAGATGTCTACCGTCAAAAATCCTACTTTCAGGTGGTTTCTTTCCAATGCAATCAATTTTTTTATTTAAAACCACAAGGACATCAAATATGGGCTTAAAATTATCCTAAAATATGTAGGTTTCTGCTGACATTCAGTATTTTGCAGTATCTAATAGGGTTTATTTTTTATCCAACAATGTAGGAATCCATTTTCTGTTTACGTACTACTTTCCCATATGTTCTTTTCGACTGGTACCCATGTTTAGTGGTAATACACCTTAAGGAGCAAGAAAA
The DNA here is from genome assembly GCA_963383655.1 of Bathymodiolus septemdierum. Taxonomy (NCBI): domain Eukaryota; kingdom Metazoa; phylum Mollusca; class Bivalvia; order Mytilida; family Modiolidae; genus Bathymodiolus; species Bathymodiolus septemdierum. The sequence goes on from OY726518.1 coordinate 38,270,053, forward strand.
AAAGACTGGTTGCCATAGAAACAGGATAATGTGCACAAGTGCATTGACATGTCTATATGTGAATTATTGGTCTAGTACAAAGCAGACATCATCATCTTCATCATCAAAAAGTAACTTGTTCTCACAATGATATAGTTGATATATGGCTATAGCTGATATATTGTTATAGCTGATATATTGTTATAGCTGATATATGGCTATAGTTGATATATGGTTATAGCTGATATATTGTTATAGCTGATATATTGTTATAGTTGATATATTGTTATAGTTGATATATTGTTATAGCTGATATATTGTTATAGTTGATATATTGTTATAGCTGATACATTGTTATAGCTGATATATTGTTATAGTTGATATATTGTTATAGCTGATATATTGTTATAGTTGATATATTGTTATAGTTGATATATTGTTATAGCTGATATATTGTTATAGCTGATATATTGTTATAGTTGATATATTGTTATAGCTGATATATTGTTATAGTTGATATATTGTTATAGCTGATATATTGTTATAGCTGATATATTGTTATAGTTGATATATTGTTATAGCTGATACATTGTTATAGCTGATATATTGTTATAGTTGATATATTGTTATAGCTGATATATTGTTATAGTTGATATATTGTTATAGTTGATATATTGTTATAGCTGATATATTGTTATAGCTGATATATTGTTATAGTTGATATATTGTTATAGCTGATATATTGTTATAGTTGATATATTGTTATAGCTGATATATTGTTATAGCTGATATATTGTTATAGTTGATATATTGTTATAGCTGATATATTGTTATAGTTGATATATTGTTATAGCTGATATATTGTTATAGTTGATATATTGTTATAGTTGATATATTGTTATAGCTGATATATTGTTATAGTTGATATATTGTTATAGTTGATATATTGTTATAGCTGATATATTGTTATAGTTGATATTATAAACATACTGCCTTTAGTTGAGGGTGTTACGGTAGATTACCACAAGAAGAAAAAATATCACCCGAGAAGTCTCGGGTGATATTTTTTCTTCTTGTGGTAATCTACCGTAACACCCTCAACCAAAGGCAGTATGTTTTATATTATACTGAATGCCCTTCGGAGGGTGGTAGTGCGATAGTTTATATAACATTCTAGCACTGACCACCTACCTGTTGAGGTAGTTTATATAACATTCTAGCACTGACTACCTACCTGTTGAGATAGTTTATATAACATTCTAGCACTGACTACCTACCTGTTGAGATAGTTTATATAACATTCTAGCACCGACTACCTACCTGTTGAGATAGTTTATATAACATTCTAGCACCGACTACCTACCTGTTGAGATAGTTTATATAACATTCTAGCACTGACAGCTGTAGTATGGGTTCTAAGAATATTTTTCTCTGCTTCTGATGTTTTCCAATCATAATTGTACCTACAAAATATAACTTATACTTAACGCTTATACTTAACGTAATCAATTAAGATAAACTTTGATTGATAAAGAAGGTATGCAAATTAACTGGAGGAGGCACATGAATGATACATTAACCCTTTCACAAATTTCCTCATGGAACAGTTTCATACTCTAAATATCAGCTAATGAACCTATATCAAGAATTCTAATGTAGTTATTTAATATTCCTGATTTGTGATTGGACAATGCTGTAATTTTCAAATGTATCAATTTCATGGTTGAAATATCATGAAATATTTTTAGAATTTTAGTCGATTACCGCTTACGTTATCTTGTCAATTATGTGGCAATGCACATGATTACATTAGAATGGAGATAACTGTATTGTATTTGAAAATTTCACAGCATTAATTGTCGATTTAATGATGTAGTTTTCATGGTATCAATTCCACGATTAAAATAGCATGAGATATTTTTAGAATTTTAGTTGATTACCGCTTACGTCATCTAGTCAATAATGTGGCAATACACATCTATACACATGATTACATTAGAATGGAGATAACTGTATTGTATTTGAAAATTTCACGGCATCAATGTTTGTTTGCTTGATGGTTCACGACTGCCCCCTCTTTGTTTTTCAATTAACCAATGACCTCTAATGGACAGCCTCTGGAACCACTATATCAAACATCACCTACCCTTGGGAGCCATATCCTCCTTCTGCATGTGTTCTTTTGACCCTCTGTAAATAATCTGGGGGAACCTGCTTAATATCTGACACTTGTGGCTCTGTGAATATACATAAGTTTTGATACTTTACTTGTTTAATAGTTTGTCAGCTAGCACAACTGTTAATAATGTTTGAAGAAATCAATAATTAGAATTATTTTTAAAATTTGGTATACATTAAATATAGATGTTAAATTTACAATTAGAAGTCGAATATCTTAAAAATATAAAAAGTCTGGAGTTAAAGTCAAACCATGGCTCTTTATATAACCACAAGTATTTTATGGTTGGATTACCTAACAACTCATACAAGCCTATCACCAATTGCTTGCCCATGATCAGTGGTTCTCTCCGGGTACTACAACTTCTTTCACCACTGACACTGGTTGCCATGATATAGCTGAAATATTGCTGAAAGTGGCATTAAACACCAAAAATCGAATCATATTATGGTATGTACAGGTATGTGTCGTCTTTTTCCAACTGAATACACAGTTTTTACACAATAACTGCAGTGTGCGAAATTAGCAGTAGACCTATAGACAATGTCTATGTAAAATCAAGCTGGTCTGAGTCAAATTTTATAAATTCTGTATATATTGTACAGTGAGGTCTATGTAAAATAGAGATTGGTCTATGATACCACAAAATTTAGTTTCACATTTTGCTTCAGGTCTATTTGCCTGCTCATTCTGAATGTTAACACAGAAAAAGATTCAAAATGATCTTGAGGAATTTAGCCATACACGTTTCCAAAATGTGTGAAAAATGGTCGACTTGCTGTGGTGGAATCAAACCACTACTAGGCTGGTAGATCTTATATTGTTATAGGAAATATTTTTTTTACTGCTTTGTATATTAATTTTAAAATCTTTCAACATTAAAACAAACAAACCTGACACAAAGAAAGTATCATGAGCATCTCTAGCAGGATGTTGTTGTGGTTGGAATAAAGCATCAAAGTTCCAGAAACAACTCTCTATATAATTATTTGTTGGCATTTCTGTGAAACTGAAAAAAAAATATATATCAGTAAATTGTTTTCGTCTACAATACAAGATTCAGGAGAAATAAACACCTTTGCAAATGCTTCCTCTACTTTAGCTCTTATTAAAATTCAAATAGCATAAAAAAATAAGAACAATTATTTCTTCAAGTCAAAGAGACTGACAATTTGTAAAACCATACAATAGCAACACCACTGTTCACCTCCTACAAAATGAAGATAAAACAGCTTTATAGTCAACAATGAAATGGAAGTAACACAAAAAAATAAATCTAATGAAGATGTTATTGGTAGGTATTTTGTGATACATGCATTTTTTCTATGGAAAGAAAGAATTTTTGCACACATAAAAAAAATTCTATTAAAAAAGATAGGTACCTTGACCTGCGAGTCATTTTCTCTCTCCAAAAAACAACACTTTAAAAAAAATGACTGTTTTTCACAAATGATCTGGATCTTGAATGAACAATAGAAAACTCCCAATAAAATGTCAAGAAATCAGAAAAGTAATGATTGCTTTAGTTAGGTAGCAAGGGTGCAAACAATATGTTACACCCTTAAAAACTATTTGCTAGGGGTATACAGTCAAACCTGTCTATAGTGGTCACCTGGGGTATATTAAGATTGCAAACAATCATGATCCAAATTTTCTTTTCAATTTATATAGAGATACTTATCCAAAAGGGACATACCTCTAACAGACTTTGAATTGTGTAGACATCTTTAACAGATACATTAATTGAAAATGATAAGCATGAAAACAACCCATTAATTACCCCATTTCCAAGAAGATCTGTCTGTAAGCTGCTCTGACTTTCAATAAAGGATGTAAATGTCCAGCATTTGGTGGTATACCTAAGGCATCAAAGTTATACTCTTTGAAAGTTTTGGTCTTCCATGTTCCACTGAAACAAAAAAAAAATTATTTTTTATTTTTTCACACAATAAAAAAATAATAAACAAACATAAAATTAATTAAAAAAAAAAAAGATTCTGATGAAGCCCTGATAAAAAGGTGAAACTAGTTGTGTAATGAATATACGGCGTCAGTACAGGTGAGAGGCTGTTTTCATAATAGAAAATTGGATCTTTGTCACCTTTAGCAAAGCCATGGCATTCATGTTTTGTGTTAAAGAAAGCTAAAATTCACACTTTTTCAGTGTATTTTTTGTCTTGTATTTCATATCAATTTTTCATTAATTATTTCCGTTATGAAATTTATCACAAAAAGTATTAGTCTTATAAGATATAGGAATATCTTTCATGGAAATTCTGTCTTTTCTCGAATGAAGCGTAGCAAGTGAAAGTTATTTAAATCTCATAGTTATTGTAGAACAGAAGAAAACTACATGAATTTCTTTTGTTAATAATGAAAAAGTATACATTAATTTAAAAAACTGTAAAAATAAAGTCAATGACATTTCTTTCATAGTTTTAATCATGTTAATAAATTCAATGTTTATTTCGATATGTGACTCAACAAGACAGCAACACATGCAGCTGTCTCTGATTGGCTGTCTAACATAGACAAGTTCCATGCAGCTGTCTCTGATTGGCTGTCTAACATAGACAAGTTCCATGCAGCTGTTTCTGATTGGCTGTCTAACATAGACAAGTTCCATGCAGCTGTCTCTGATTGGCTGTCTAACACAGACAAGTTCCATCTACAGAAAAAATAGATCAGCCAAAGTATTGTTTTAAAATTGTAATTAAATCACCTTTGTAACATTTCAGGTGTCAGATCAACCTCAGCTTTTTCAATCTCAAGGCTGAAATGCTCTCCCTTTGTGATTTCATAGCTTGTTGTCTTTCTGTAAAAAATATATGAATTTTGTCTAGAGTTAAGGTGACAATGAAGATGATGACACACCCACATCATAACATAACTGCAAAATTTTTAGGGTCGTCAAATGATATTTTGACCATTTGAATAAATTTTTGTTTTTAGTAAGTGTGATAATCTTGCATAGAGAGTTGGATAGCTCATACATAAAACAGAAATGAGTCAACACCAAGTTTGGTTTAAATTGGCATAGTAGCTTCAGTGGAAAAGCTAACAAAGATAGATGACGATGGATGCCACCTGGTGGCAAAAGCTCACATAGACTTTGGAAAAACAATGATACTCTATAAATAGCTCTTTCTACAGAACATTTGTGTAATGAATCATTTTTTCTATTTGAGAATTTTATTTTATTGGACTTCATAGTAATTATATCTGTAAAGAAAAAAACCTCAAACTAACAGAAAAATATATCGTCTGAGATTACAGAGTATTACATCTCCATTAGTCATAGATTACAATTACATCTCCATTAGTCATAGATTACAGAGTATTACATCTCCATTAGTCATAGATTACAGAGTATTACATCTCCATTAGTCATAGATTACAATTACATCTCCATTAGTCATAGATTAGAGAGTATTACATCTCCATTAGTCAAAGATTACAGAGTATTACATCTCCATTAGTCATAGATTACAGAGTATTACATCTCCATTAGTCATAGATTACAATTACATCTCCATTAGTCATAGATTACAGAGTATTACATCTCCATTAGTCATAGATTACAGAGTATTACATCTCCATTAGTCATAGATTACAGAGTATTACATCTCCATTAGTCATAGATTACAATTACATCTCCATTAGTCATAGATTAGAGAGTATTACATCTCCATTAGTCAAAGATTACAGAGTATTACATCTCCATTAGTCATAGATTACAGAGTATTACATCTCCATTAGTCATAGATTACAATTACATCTCCATTAGTCATAGATTACAGAGTATTACATCTCCATTAGTCATAGATTACAGAGTATTACATCTCCATTAGTCATAGATTACAGAGTATTACATTTCCATTAGTCATAGATTACAGAGTATTACATCTCCATTAGTCATAGATTACAGAGTATTACATTTCCATTAGTCATAGATTACAGAGTATTACATCTCCATTAGTCATAGATTACAGAGTATTACATCTCCATTAGTCATAGATTACAGAGTATTACATCTCCATTAGTCATAGATTACAGAGTATTACATCTCCATTAGTCATAGATTACAGAGCATTACATCTCCATTAGTCATAGATTACAGAGTATTACATCTCCATTAGTCATAGATTACAGAGTATTACATCTCCATTAGTCATAGATTACAGAGTATTGCATCTCCATTAGTCATAGATTACAGAGTATTACATCTCCATTAGTCATAGATTACAGAGTATTACATTTCCATTAGTCATAGATTACAGAGTATTACATCTCCATTAGTCATAGATTACAGAGTATTACATCTCCATTAGTCATATATTACAGAGTATTACATCTCCATTAGTCATAGATTACAATTACATCTCCATTAGTCATAGATTACAGAGTATTACATCTCCATTAGTCATAGATTACAGAGTATTACATCTCCATTAGTCATAGATTACAGAGTATTACATCTCCATTAGTCATAGATTACAGAGTATTACATCTCCATTAGTCATATATTACAGAGTATTACATCTCCATTAGTCATAGATTACAGAGTATTACATCTCCATTAGTCATAGATTACAGAGTATTACATCTCCATTAGTCATAGATTACAGAGCATTACATCTCCATTAGTCATAGATTACAGAGTATTACATCTCCATTAGTCATAGATTACAGAGTATTACATTTCCATTAGTCATAGATTACAGAGTATTACATCTCCATTAGTCATAGATTACAGAGCATTACATCTCCATTAGTCATAGATTACAGAGTATTACATCTCCATTAGTCATAGATTAGAGTATTACATCTCCATTAGTCATAGATTACAGAGTATTACATCTCCATTAGTCATAGATTACAGAGTATTACATCTCCATTAGTCATAGATTACAGAGTATTACATTTCCATTAGTCATAGATTACAGAGTATTACATCTCCATTAGTCATAGATTACAGAGTATTACATCTCCATTAGTCATAGATTACAGAGTATTACATCTCCATTAGTCATAGATTACAGAGTATTACATCTCCATTAGTCATAGATTACAATTACATCTCCATTAGTCATAGATTAGAGAGTATTACATCTCCATTAGTCAAAGATTACAGAGTATTACATCTCCATTAGTCATAGATTACAGAGTATTACATCTCCATTAGTCATAGATTACAATTACATCTCCATTAGTCATAGATTACAGAGTATTACATCTCCATTAGTCATAGATTACAGAGTATTACATCTCCATTAGTCATAGATTACAGAGTATTACATCTCCATTAGTCATAGATTACAATTACATCTCCATTAGTCATAGATTAGAGAGTATTACATCTCCATTAGTCAAAGATTACAGAGTATTACATCTCCATTAGTCATAGATTACAGAGTATTACATCTCCATTAGTCATAGATTACAATTACATCTCCATTAGTCATAGATTACAGAGTATTACATCTCCATTAGTCATAGATTACAGAGTATTACATCTCCATTAGTCATAGATTACAGAGTATTACATTTCCATTAGTCATAGATTACAGAGTATTACATCTCCATTAGTCATAGATTACAGAGTATTACATTTCCATTAGTCATAGATTACAGAGTATTACATCTCCATTAGTCATAGATTACAGAGTATTACATCTCCATTAGTCATAGATTACAGAGTATTACATCTCCATTAGTCATAGATTACAGAGTATTACATCTCCATTAGTCATAGATTACAGAGCATTACATCTCCATTAGTCATAGATTACAGAGTATTACATCTCCATTAGTCATAGATTACAGAGTATTACATCTCCATTAGTCATAGATTACAGAGTATTGCATCTCCATTAGTCATAGATTACAGAGTATTACATCTCCATTAGTCATAGATTACAGAGTATTACATTTCCATTAGTCATAGATTACAGAGTATTACATCTCCATTAGTCATAGATTACAGAGTATTACATCTCCATTAGTCATATATTACAGAGTATTACATCTCCATTAGTCATAGATTACAATTACATCTCCATTAGTCATAGATTACAGAGTATTACATCTCCATTAGTCATAGATTACAGAGTATTACATCTCCATTAGTCATAGATTACAGAGTATTACATCTCCATTAGTCATAGATTACAGAGTATTACATCTCCATTAGTCATATATTACAGAGTATTACATCTCCATTAGTCATAGATTACAGAGTATTACATCTCCATTAGTCATAGATTACAGAGTATTACATCTCCATTAGTCATAGATTACAGAGCATTACATCTCCATTAGTCATAGATTACAGAGTATTACATCTCCATTAGTCATAGATTACAGAGTATTACATTTCCATTAGTCATAGATTACAGAGTATTACATCTCCATTAGTCATAGATTACAGAGCATTACATCTCCATTAGTCATAGATTACAGAGTATTACATCTCCATTAGTCATAGATTAGAGTATTACATCTCCATTAGTCATAGATTACAGAGTATTACATCTCCATTAGTCATAGATTACAGAGTATTACATCTCCATTAGTCATAGATTACAGAGTATTACATTTCCATTAGTCATAGATTACAGAGTATTACATCTCCATTAGTCATAGATTACAGAGTATTACATCTCCATTAGTCATAGATTACAGAGTATTACATCTCCATTAGTCATAGATTACAGAGTATTACATCTCCATTAGTCATAGATTACAGAGTATTACATCTCCATTAGTCATAGATTACAGAGTATTACATCTCCATTAGTCATAGATTACAGAGTATTACATCTCCATTAGTCATAGATTATTTTTCATCTTGAGGATTTATTTTGACTGCATAAAACTCATGTTTCTTCATTAAATTCAACTTAATCGCATATATTTTGATTGATTGTTGTTTAATATCAAGTGATCAGTATTTGCGCTATATTCATGATGAGATCAAGATTACAATTGATCATCTTGGTAAAAACGTGGAATTGGATGTGTTCATGGGTGGAAGATCACATTGCCACAGTAATTTTAATTTTTTTAGACTTCAACGAGATATTTTGGTATTTGAGTACCCTACATAAACGGGTCATTATATAAAATGTTGTATTGGTACTATAATATATGTGTTTCTCTGTTGTTAGCTGTCATTATATAAAATGTTGTATTGGTACTATAATATATGTGTTTCTCTGTTGTTAGCTGTCATTATATAAAATGTTGTATTAGTACTATAATATATGTGTTTCTCTGTTGTTAGCTGTCATTATATAAAATGTTGTATTGGTACTATAATATATGTGTTTCTCTGTTGTTAGCTGTCATTATATAAAATGTTGTATTGGTACTATAATATATGTGTTTCTCTGTTGTTAGCTGTCATTATATAAAATGTTGTATTGGTACTATAATATATGTGTTTCTCTGTTGTTAGCTGTCATTATATAAAATGTTGTATTGGTACTATAATATATGTGTTTCTCTGTTGTTAGCTGTCATTATATAAAATGTTGTATTGGTACTATAATATATGTGTTTCTCTGTTGTTAGCTGTCATTATATAAAATGTTGTATTGGTACTATAATATATGTGTTTCTCTGTTGTTAGCTGTCATTATATAAAATGTTGTATTGGTACTATAATATATGTGTTTCTCTGTTATTAGCTGAATTTAGTTTTCACCATTTTGACCTACAATATTGTGTTGTCAAGAAATTTAATTGGTCGGGGTAATTATTTGTTCTGTGAAATTAAGTTATTAGATAACAATGACATGACACATCACTGTAAACTTCTCTCCGTAATCAATACAAATCATCTAATAAGTTTATCACATACATTTCTATCATTAGTTTCCTCTTCTTATATTCAGTTTTTTGCTCATCAGTCAATGAATCTGTCTGGTTGTTTTGAAGTTTTTGTAAGTTTTTCTGAATGACGTCTTCAATGTTATTGACCTGTTAGAGGAATATAGATCATAGTAAAACAATGATTAAAAGAATGACCTATATTTTCAACAGCCAATAAAATACAAATACAACTCCACAAAACAGGTCTGCTGTTTCTCAGAATAGTCTTTATAGAACACTCTCCACATACTGGGTAATTAATTCAAAAATTTATGGAAAGGTGCTTTCAGCTTGACAATTAAGAGAAAAAAAACAATAATGAAAGTTTTATAAATTTTATTCTATGGCTCTATCAGACAGCGTGCAGTCAGACTAGACTCTGCTAAATATACTAGTAGCTAGGACTTTACAGTATAATTTTGTAAGTTTTCTTGAAGTAGTTTTAAACAAATATCTTGTAAATATCTTACTTTTTTCTGTAGTTTTGGTCCTCCTGCAGCCTTTTTGTCCATTGTCACCCATCCAGCCTGCATAGCTTTACTGAATCCTATCTTACCATTAGGTACAGATTTCTACAAACATACAGAAATATTGGACAAATAACATTATGGTGACAGGGGTTTCAAAGTTTTTTATAATAGGAGGTACTTCTTAAATTTTAGGAGGTACCTAAAAAATTAGGCTGAGGGCCATAAGGGGTCCAGGGGGCAGAAGCTCCTGAAATCTAGCATTTTGTGGACCAAAAAATGTACTTCAGAGACTGCAAAACATTAAGTGTTTTTGAAAGAAAAATCCCATTAACTTTAGAGTTCAGATTTCACCAAGAGTGAAGACCATGCATAATGCCTGGATTTCCCCCCCAATTTCTTTATTGAATATTTCAGTTTACAGACTTCAGCCAACATTATTCATAGATAGTCTGCCATATCTTAAAAAAAACCAAAAGGACCATAAAGAGCTATGGTTCCGCAGCTAGGCTTGACCAAGCCATTGTTATCAAAGCTTAAACTTCTCAAAATTCTTTTGTTGGCTTTGTCCTTTTCTTTTTCACAATACCTTGGCTTGTGTGTTTTTTTTTACTTTATTACCAGTAATTAAACTCATCAAAGACCATTGGCATGGATCAAGACATATAAGTGTCATAATTAATGAAACCAAGGACCTATATAGAATACGTCCTTGATGAAACATATAAATTTAATTTGCAATCATCAATTTTTAATAAAATTTATAATTTTAATAGATCAATACAAATATAATTAAACAAAAACAATATATATTGTTACTTTCATGACTTATGTGCAAAAAAAATGTTCGAACAAAAACGATTCGCGGGAAGACATTTATTAACATTTGAATCACAAAAGTTAAATTATTTTGGAAAAAAGGGGGGCCGGCGTTTTGACATTACAAATTTGAGCCATGTCCGGTCCTTTTTCAAAATTTCTAGTAATTTTCTATCCCTTATCTCCTCGTACCCTCTTTTAAAAATGTTTTTCAGCACACTTTCATTTCTGTGAACAACCGCGGTAGGGCCCGGTCAAAATATGTAAATAAATTAGCCATAAGTTTTTATTTTTTTTATACCGGAAGTTAAACAATATGGACGGAGTTAAGCAACAAGACAGTACGCCCCAGAATGATTCGACCCTGGGTTTTAAATGGATACAAAAAATCGCACAAAATATTGTGTAGTCATATATTCATAATACATCATACTTATATTACTGGAGATTACACTAAATTGTGTTTGAACATAATTTGTAATCAGTCATTTTTTTATTTTGAAATGATGTCAGCTTTGTTCCGGTCCGAGTTTTACACAAGGATGAAAAGATATTGGGGCGAAAACATATCTATTTACCGCATGTGCAAACTGCTATTTACGATTCTAAGGTAAAATTATTTTTAAAACGGAATATTCCATCAACTTGGACGTGACGCAGTTGTTCGATTTGAATGCGAGAATTCAGCAATTGACGTGATCATTAATTTTTTATGAAAAATATTCCACAAGCCTGTCGACCATCGTACTTGTGGTTTTGACCACCGCTAATTTTGGGGGGTTCAGTAATTTCTGCCAGTACTATACACGATCTCAGGCGGGTAAAAGTACTGGGTATCGGCCCACTTTGAAACCCCTGTGGTGTAATGGTTAGCATGAATGCTTCAAGAATGGTAGATTGTTGATTAGATCCTTGGTTGTGTAATACAAAATATTATCAAATTGGTATTTGTTGCTTCTCCACTAAGCACACAGCATTAAGAAATAAGAACAAAGACTGATTGGCTGGAAGTCAACAATATATTTGACATTTCTACCCCCATGACTATTGTTTTAATGAGCAAACAATATAAAAATTCAACTGAGCATGTTAGTCTAGCAGCCAGTATCATTACTACCTCATCAATAAGTAACTTGTTCTTGTCTGCAAAATTGATCACATGGAGTTAAACAATAATCATGTATATTGGGAAAGGATGATTTTGGAGGTTCGCTCAGTAAATTGCACACTAACAAATAGTGTAATCTCATATAATTTACTAGCTGCGGAACTGTAGCCCTTTATGGTCCTTTTTATTTTATTTTTTTTTTTGCAGACCATTTTTGTCATGAAATCGGGTACGAGAACGATCAAACATATATATTTCGTTTCGTTAGATATTTATCTACATTCTTCTATACTTACTTACCTATTAATATTCATTTCCAGTTCATTATCATAACAAATATCTCATTTGTGACAAATCCCGCCTACTTCGTCCGCCATCTTGCTTCTCCTGTAGTCTCGTTCTAATATAACCCTATTTATTTATAAACCGCAAACACATGTTTGGTTTGTTTACGTTTTACCGAAGATGTTTTCGGCAGTTTTATATAAGGAGAAATGAGAGTTTGGATCTTCTTGGCATATATTTTTCAATAAATAATCTGAATAAATAAATGTTTTTTTTAAATTTCTTTTTCTGAAAGTGACTTTCATTGAACATTTTTGAAAATGATTATTGACATCTTCCACCCCTCCTATTTTGGGCCAAGTTAATATATAATACATAACCAAAATGGATATGGAAACAATATACAAAGATAAGTTGAAGGGAAAATATAAGTTTATGTTTGATCTGAAAGAAAAACAAAAGTGTTTGATAACCAATGTAATGGAAAGAATTAAATCAATTGGTATTTTTTCTACTGGATATGGGAAAAGTGTATGTTTCCAAATGGTGCCTTTGATTCACGATGCAATTTACGGTGGAAAGCATATTGGTTTGGTAATTTCACCACTGAAGAGCCTTATATATAATTATGATTGACCAGTGTAAACAAACCAAACACGTGTTTGCGGCTTATAAATAAATAGGGTTATATTTGGAAAAATCATGTGACCTCAGAACGAGACTACCGGAGAAGCAAGATGGCGGACGAAGTAGGTGGGATTTGTCACAAATGAGATATTTGTTATGATAATGAACTGGAAATGAATATTAATAGGTAAGTAAGTATAGAAGAATGTAGATAAATATCTAATGAAACGAAATATATATGTTTGATCGTTCTCACACCCGATTTCATGACAAAAATTGGCAAAAAAGTGGTGCAAGATTTTTTTTTGCACAGTTTCGAAAGTTTTTGATAGAGTGAAAACCGTAGACCTATGGTCTGCAAAAAAAAATATAATAATAAAAAGAACCATAAAGGGCTACAGTTCCACAGCTAATACTTTACATGACTTTCTTTTAATTTGATTGAACTACATACCATTACTTCTGCCTGTGCAATACCCCCATCTGGAATGGCATAATACACTCTAGCTTCATGACTACCATTAGCAGCAACATCTTTACCTTCATCAGTTAACTCCCATCTTTTAGTTACAATCTGCTCTGCATAAATTAACTGAAATTAACAGTAAATGTACTGTGTAAAATTATTTAATTCTAAATTAACAGTAAATGTACTATGTCAGGCCTCGACATAACGTTTGTTCGATACCAGTGAAAACTGACGTCGGACAAGTAGATCTTGTATTACGGTTGTCCGACGGGACAAGTCACCGTCAAGTGAAAAAATCAGATTCCCAAACGTGCCGGTACGACGGACAAATCTATTTCCACTGGTATAAAATACTGGGTTTGTTGTATAAAAGAGCCCTGTTTGATCTCCAATTTGTCCACGATTCATTTTGATTAAAACTAAAGTGAAACGCCAGATCAAAACTCATTTATTTTATCATTTATCGTTCCTCCAAACATGCTTTGATGAAGTTCAAGGACATTGACAAAATTAAAGTCGCAATCTCAGAAACACTTTAATGAACTGAAATATCAATATTTGAAATATAAGAACAAGAATCACTCCGGAACGGACACGTAAAAATTATCGGATATCAATTTGGCGACAAATTTAAACTTGTCTTTTGTGCAAAATACGATAGAGGACTTGATTTAGGCTTTTGGGAAATATTGAAACCTTTGAAATGAACAAATATTACAAGCTTTTTCCTGATCTGGTTGAAAAGATCCACTAAAATTTTTATTTCTCTGTGAATTTAGATAAAATACTTTCAGCTTTATTTATATCACAGGCACTTGTTTCTGGTAAAAAAATATATACCTACACTGTAGATACTGGTATATATAGTATCTAGGTATATTTTTACCAGAAACAAGTATTTATAAGATTTTATTGGTCCAAATTAAAGGGCCCACGAAGGGGCATATAAACATAATAAAACATAAGGTGATTGCATAAAATATCATATAAATTGTAAATACAAGAATGAGAGACATGACTAGTGTTCAAATATGCGATACCAGCTATCCGAAACAGTGACTTTTTAACAGGAAATCACACATGCATATTAAAGTATCTTTACTTTCTGAGTTTAAAAGCCATATAAATTTATCCCCAAATGATTATTTTTCAAAGTTATATAAGTATAACACAAATATGAGTTATTACAATTTGTGTGGTATTGGATCACAACACAGTAATATTTCAAAAGGAAAGGGGGGTACATATAAAAATCACTGGTATGCAAGACTCCAATCAAGGTACACAGAAATAAAAATGTGACATTGAATGAATAATAAAAAAAAACCAGAACAAATCAGTTCAGGCAGCTTTAACTATTTACTAAATTTGGGCAGGGTAACGTCAGAGCGGTCGCGAAACAATGCTTCGATTAATCGCAATTGACTTCTCCCAGAAGTCTCTCACTTCTCCCTGTGAGCTCTCTGAAAGTAGTGGGAGCCCTGGATAATAATTCTCTAGTTTTTGTAATTTTTATTAATTTTTTCGGACAACTAAAAGATTGAGCCGGACAAGTACTTTTTTTAGTTAGTTGTCCGAAGGGACAAGTTGAAAAATATGTTAATGTAGAGGTCTGTGTGTAAAATTATTTAATTCTAAATTAACAGTAAATGTACTGTGTAAAATTATTTAATTCTAAATTAATAGTAAATGTACTGTGTAAAATTATTTAATTCTAAGTTAACAGTAAATGTACTGTGTAAAATTATTTAATTCTAAGTGTATTGTGACCTTAAAATTAGGGTATGATAATAATAAGACCATGATTTTATTTGAAACATGCATTGAAAAGTCAATTTCTGATTGTAATTAAAGAACATCATGACTTGACTTTTCAATTGAAAAAAAAGTTTTTTTTAAACTTTATAGGTAGCATATATACAAAAAATGTACACCCGTCTATATAAATTATCAAACGCTATAATGGTAATGACCTCAAAATAAATAGGGTTCTTCCCTTCCACGGGGGAATCAAGTGGCCAAGTATGGTAAAGATCCAATATACAGAACTAAAGTTATCGTGCAGAAACGATCCTGTAGTCAAAAATTATATTCATAGTAACAGTGACCTTGACCTTTGACCTAATGACCCCAAAATAAATAGGGTTCTTCCCCTTCCACAGGGGAATCATGTGGCCAAGTTTGGTAAAGATTCAATATACAGAACTAAAGTTATCGTGCGGAAACGATCCTGTTGTCAAAAATTATATTCATAGTAACGGTGACCTTGACCTTTGACCTTATGACCCCAAAATAAATAGGGTTCTTCCCTTTCCACAGGGGAATCATGTGGCCAAGTTTGTTAAAGATCCAATATACAGAACTAAAGTTATCGTGCGGAAATGACCCTGTTGTCAAACATTCTATTTATAATAAGTGACCTTGACCTTTGACCTAATGACCCCAAAATAAATAGGGTTCTTCCCCTTCCACAGGGGAATCATGTGGTCAAGTTTGGTAAAGATCCAATATACAGAACTAAAGTTATGCGGAAATGACCCTGTTGTCAAAAATTATATTTATAGTAACAGTGACCTTTGACCTAATGACCCCAAAATAAATAGGATTCTTCCCCTTCCACAGGGGAATCATGTGTCCAAGTTTGGTAAAGATCCGATATACAGAACTAAAGTTATTGTGCGGACACCTGTGTGGACGCCCGCCATACCCAATCACATAATACGGTCTCGAGACGGGCGTATAAAAAGTGTCTGTGAATAACTCAGAATCTAGAGATCGACCGGTAATACTAATGAGTGGCATACCACAAGGGAGTGTACTAGGCCCCATACTGTTTGCTATATACATAAATGACATGCCGGAATGTGTGAATGCATCAAGATATTTATTTGCTGATGATACAAAAATCTACAAGGAAATAAGCTGTGAAGATGATGTAAGTGGTTTACAGGCAGATCTAGATCAATTCCAAAAATGGTCAGACACATGGTTACTGAAATTTCATCCAAACAAGTGTAAAGTCATGACAGTTTCAAACAAGACAAAATTAGAGAACAAAAGTAGCTACCACTTAGGCCAAATAAAAAAATATGTGTGTTTACAGTCACCCGATTGACCCTATTTTTCAGCCGTCCACCCTAACCTTTTTAATCGACAATTATTCTACCCTAATTTTTGCTAGTGACACTATCAATTTTTACACAGAATTCGGATAACCATTTTTGTTGTTTAATAAGCAGCAATGTTTTATTGATTCAGCCACTATCTTTTTGTCGAAATTGAGAGTAAAGAAGGTAGAAAAACTGCGTAACTCGTCTAAAACAGCTTCAACAAATGACGGCTTACCGCCGGAAATTTCAAAAATGAAATATCAGAATCAGATTCCAGAACCGGGAACGATTATTTCCGGTTTTGCTGATAGTAAATTTTTTTTTTATTGCCGATCGACCCTAGATTTTTTTGACGTGACCGTAAACACATATATTTTTTTGCTTGGCCTTATATAACAATGAAGAGGAAGTGGTTGAATTGGAAATGTCAGAAGGAGAAAAGGATATAGGAGTGCTGGTTGATAGAAATTTAAGCTTCAGTAAACATATTACACAAAAAGTCAACAAAGTTAATAGCATAATGAGACTAGTTAGGAGAACTCGATGAAACTAGCTTCAGATATTTGTTTCAAGCTCTGGTTAGGCCAAATTTGGAATACGCAGCGGCAGTGTGGTCCCCTTACACTAAGAAGGACATTGAATTAATAGAAAATGTGCAGAGACGAGCAACAAAACAGGTACCATCATTGAAACAACTGAGTTACACTGACCGGCTGAAAAAGCTCAAAATGCCAACGCTGAAGTATCGCAGAGTAAGAGGGGATATGATTGAAACATTCAAAATAACAAATGGAATTTATGATAAGGATGTGACAGAAAGATTTTTTGAAATGAGTAGGACAGATCAAACCAGTGGACATAGTAAAAAAATACAAAAAGGAAACTGCAGACAGAATTTGAGGAAACACAGCTTTAAGAACAGGGTGACTGACCAGGGCTCACGTTGGAGGGCGATTCGAGCGAAGAAGTCGCCTTGTGGCTGCTCACTTCGCTTTGTACTAGTGCCAAAAGAGAAGTGGAAGTCGCCCTGTAATTTTACCAAGTTGCTTTGCTAATTTTAACGGTTTTAACAGTAAAACATCGGTATATTTTTACTACAAAATTTACGTTTTTTATCCAATATTTTTAAGAAGCAGTCAAGAAACCTTTGTTTCACCCCATTTTTATTTTGCATGAACCATAACGATTTAACTACGAAATGAATTTTCATAAAGGAGAGCGCACGCTAATCGGGGATCCATTATTATGATGTTGCGTTTTTTAACAGAAAATGGCCGCAACAGAAGCAATTCTCGCCAGCTTTCAGAAATATTGTTTTTTGTGAAGCTAAAGCATCAAAAGGAAAGAAAAACAACATTTTAGAAAATTAAAACCCTTTCTTAAAAAGTTTACCGGTTTTTGTGTTAGTTTGTAGAAAACTCTGATAATTATTCATCGCTGTTTTAAAGGTTGTCATGCCATCCCCACGCCGCTCCCCCATTCCGTAAAATACATCCTTTTCAACAGTGGTTTACCTGATAATTTTCATTTTATTGATGAAAAGTAATAATTCCAGTTTTTCTAGAATTAATTTTAATATTTTGTCCATGTTTTATGCCCAATGTGATAATATAGGATCCATGTATAAATTAGCGGTCAAGGTAATTGATGACGTAAACAGTGCATGCGCAGGCGACCATTTCCATTCACATGGAATCCATTTTTATTCTGCAACCGTGAGTATTTTGGATTGTAGGGATGAGTAATAAGACAAAGTGTGACACTTTTTAGAAAGATCTTAAAAGATCTGTAGAGATAAATTGGAAATATGGTGTTACTAGATTCTCCGATGTTCATTCCATGTGTTTTTTTCTATTTTAAGAGTACCAGCACATGTGACCCCCTGTTGATGTTATGACAGAATGTGAGGTGCAGTAGGGTTTTTACCCAATTTTAATGATATTTCACAATGAAATTCGATAAAAATTAATACGAAGGATTGGTACGGCGTCCTTTAATGATGGTGAAAAAATCAAAACGAAAATTCGTGAGCGCTCGTGCTAAATGAGACAGTTGACGAGAATTGCTACTTGGCGAGAACTACTCCCCCACCACTACACTTTTTTTTTATACAACTTCAAGTATTGTTGACAATACTTCAATTACTTATATACGAGTATTGCGATCATAAAGTTCAAGAGATCCTAAATCATAAATAAAAACCTTATCTACATAACTTTCAGAAAGTCATTGTCATTAAAATTGTTGTTAGTTTATCATCAGCGTGACCCGAAAACTTTTGTAAACATGTTTGACAAATCATTGCATCATCTGTCTGTTGCCGGGTATGTTGTGGATATTTTTTGTTTACATCATGTGTTCAAACAAACCTCTCCAAATGACTGTAGACTTTTTATGGCTCCCACAATTTTTTGGTGGTCCACTTTCAATTCATTAGCTAATTCTAACGAATTTATATGTCCCTTTTGATCAACATGCTGTAGAATAATTTCAGCCATGTTTTCACTCAATGCGTTTCTGCTGTCCTAATACACCCCACACAAATTTTGTTTCAATATTGATTAAATAATTTGATACTATTTGAGTGAAACATATTTAAAGAAAAAAAGGTATTGATAAAAAAAAATTATTTTAATAACGCTCTTCTGTAATTTGTCTTTCCTTTTCTGCAGTAAATGAACCTCAAGTTCAAGGGCAAATAACCCAAAGACTATTACGAAACTTTCTTATGAAATAGAAACGTTACTGTATTTGAAATGGCATTGAATCTATCAAGAACACGTCTTCTGAATGTTATCAGACAGAGTTTTACAGTAGGCTCGTGTAGATGTCAAGGAACAGCTCGTATCCTTTTATAAAATTCTCAGTATGAAAAAGTTTGAGAAGTGGGCCTTGTCCTTGTTATCCAATGAAAAAGAAGCTTTTGATGTGACTAGAGGTCTGTATCTTGAGGGAAAAAATCTTGGTCGTCATTCATATATATATACAAGTCGACAGAAAATTTAAAAATTTATATTTCAAAGCACTCAACTGATGATATTTCCAAAATTGTAAACAATTATTACAAAAAATCAGTTGAAGATCAACTAAAAATCTTTAAAAATCAAACAACTGATTCTAAATTAAACACATTTGCTAATTGTTAATGTGATAATGAATTTTCACTTCAAAGTTATTTAGACCTAAATTTATCAAAGTCCATAGTGAAAAATTTAACAAAAAAATTGAGGATAAGCACACATACCTGTGACTGTGTACACTAATAGAAAAAGGAAGATACTTCAGACCAAAACTCTGTAGAAATTTAAGATTATGTTCACTCTGTAATAAGATCGAGGATGAAGAACATTTTCTATTATTTTGCAAAAAACATGATACCTTAAGATCTAATCTATTTTCAAATCTGAATCTAGACCTTTCTACCTTACAAAATGATAGTGAGACAACCTCATCCACATTCAATAAGCTTATGAATCCTATAAGTATATCAGAAACTAAATTTATTTGTAGTTTTATTGAATCTGCATTTTTTTGTTGTGTATGATAATTCTCTGTTAAGATATTTCTTCCTGTTGTGTGTTCATTTACATGTTCGTAGGATTTAGTATCTTTACAATGTGTGGAAGACATCAATTTTGTTTTGATATTCCAATAAACAGTCTTAGTATTACTCTTAGAAATCTGTCTTGGTGTATCCTAAAGGAAATAAGTTTATGTTAGTGGATAGAATAATTTGGTGAAGAATTCATGACATTACCTTTAGTTTTCGTATCACAATGGGACAATGCCATTTTGTATCAAGTAATTTTAGACTATATTCTGCCATTTCACAGTATACAGTTATTTCTAGACCGAATTATTCTGTCGTTTAGAAAGCCCTTTCTATCATTTTATATTTATCTTTTACTTATATGACTTTTTATGTTTATTTTTTTTATGCTGCTTTCTAAAGCACCATAAAAAAATAAAAATAAACATAAAAAGTCAAGAAAGCAGCATAAAAAAATAAGAATGAAAATAAAAAGTCAGATACATTGTAAGTAAAAGATAAATATAGAATGATAGAAAGGGCTTTCTAAACGACAGAATAATTTGGTCTAAGTTATTTCATGCCTGTTCAGGGAAGTCAAAACTATTGACCCGAGGTGCTGGAGATGACTTGAGAACTGTTGCCTGATGTCGAAGGCAACAGTTCCCAAGTCATCTCCAGCACCGAGGGACAATAGTTTTGACTGTTCCCTGAACAGGCATGAAATAACTGTTTTATTATCTTATATACATGCACATAACCACAAATCCACTGAAGATGATAATGTCAGCATACCATACCATTAAAAAATTGGGGCACAACATTGTTTTGAAAGAAATACAGCATTTGACAGGAATGACGCACTGCGCATCGTTCTCGGGCATGGAACAGTTCGGATCCGGAAGTAGGGGAACAGTCAACGGTTTTACTACGCTGGCTATTTTAAAAATTTTCTTGTAATCAGTTAAAAATATAGCATATGAAAAATATATACTATTAGTTAATAATATATATTGGTAATGTACTAGTATGGTGTGAAATGGACAGGTATAGAAAGATTATGGTACCAAATAATGTCTATAATTCTGATATTAATATTTAAACAGTTTGAATATGCCAGTTCACATAGTCTGTTTAGAGGGTTACAGATATGCTTATTTATAGATTAATGCATGTCCTTTTCCATAACTGGACTTTTATCATCCCGAGAGGCCGATATCGGCCAGAGGGCTTTAGCCCGAGGGATGATAACGGGCTGATATCGCTGTGGCACTTACAGTGTTTACGTATGGGCAAAATTGACGTCATTACTTATAGATATGTGTTAAGGCGTTATAACACCTATTTCAGCAAATATATATTGTAACAGTTGGTATTATTGACAGACGAAACAGGAGGGGAGAGTACAACTTACCTGTCACAAGTCACATCAGGTATACTCGTGTGATATCAAAGTAAATTTCCTTAACTGTTACTAGAACCACAGGTGCAAAAGAAAGATTCTTCAAAGATTGAAGGTTTGTATTACTACAAAGTAGGACAAATAATTTGATTAAAATCAATACATATTGTGATGTACATGTATGATTGTGATAACTTAATGAACATTATTTTACATTTGGGACAGTCAAACTTGTATTAAACTTACTGATGTGAACTGACTTGGTGCTGTTTATAGACAAGTGCCCTTTCATATACATGTACTAAAGTTACCAATACAGACAAAAAATGATCACTGGACTCCCATTAGGTAAATACATGTAGTAAGAAAACTATGAAGTTTAATATACAATATAGTTTGAAATGGGCTGACTAATTGGATTGACTATATATTTTTTAGAAAATAACATACATGTATATTAATTGAAAGTTGAAGGAGTGTAAAAATTCAGTCTGATTTTGATTTCTTTTTCTGTTGACTCCTTGCTTGCTTTTTTCAAACAGATTTGACCTAGCTCTTATGGTTTCCTGGATAAAATGGGTCAAAGGTAGTCAAAAGAAATCAACACCCAAAATGATAATTTAGTCCCCTACCGGCAAAAGCCGAAGGGGACTATAGTATTAGGTTCTGTCCGTCTGTCTGTCCGTCACATTAAAATTTTATGTTGTTCGGACTTTTATTTTACGTCCTTTGATATATTGACTTGATAGCGAGCATCGCAAGATGCAAGCTAAACAGCAACATGTGTGTAAGGAGATGAATCAATATATACGATCAATACCAACAGGAAGTGGATTCTAAGTTTCAGCATAGAGTGAACAAGCGGAGTGAATCACCGGAAATAGCCTATTAATTTGAATAAAAAATAACTATCCAGCTTCTTTACACACAACAATTAATTTATTTAAAAAATGGACAATCGTTAGACCTTCTTGTTTCGCCCCTATAAAAAGTCATCCCCGATATATTTCGGCCCTAAAAAATCTCCTTTGCAATGGAATTAACTGTTTAAGTCGAAATGGAGAACAAAGAAAAATTATCAAGAATATTGAAGAAAAGAACCCAAAACTACTATTTGTACATGTACATGTGTAGATGCGATGCTCGCCTGTAGGCTGTGCCTAATCCATATTATTTGGTATGTGGCTATATCTAGATGAGTTACAGTTTAATTTCGAATTTCGTTCCGTTCGAATGATTTTTGGCTGAGTTATGGCCATTGAACTTCTAGAGTGTTCCAACAGATACATTGTATGTTGTAGCTTATACCGTTTCTGAGGAATGAGGGGGCAGAAACACCATTTTTTATTAGCTCACCTGACCCAAAGGGTCAGGTGAGCCATTGCCATCACTTGGCGTCTGTCTCCGTCGTACGTCGTAAACTTTTTCAAAAATTTTCTCCTCTGAAAGTACTACACCAATGGAAACCAAACTTGGTCTGAATCATCACTAGGGTGTCTGTTTCAAAATTGTGTCCGGTGATGCCGTGCACCAACCAACATGGCCACTGTTAATAAAGATAGAACATATGGTAAAATTGCAGGTTTTTGGTAATAACTCAAAAACCATTAATAATATCAAAAATCTGACATGGGGTAAAAATGATCAGCACATCAAGATCTACATACCCTGCAATTTTGAAGTAAATCTGATTACCCATCTTGGAGTTATTGCCTTTTTTTCATCAAATTTATAAAAAATTTAATACTTTTCGTCCTTTATTTCAAAAACTATAAGAGACAGGTGGTAAGTTGAAACTGCAGACATGTTCAGCATGTCAAGATCTACCTACCCTGCAATTTTGAAGTAAACCCCATTACCCATTTTGACCGATTATGCAAATTAGAAAAAAGGGGGGATGAAATTAAAAAAAATCTTCTCCTCAGAAACCATTGGGCCAATTGCAACCAAACTTTTGTGGAATGATCCTTGGATGGCCCCCTTCCAAAATTGTGTCCGGTGATCCCGACTTCCAACCAAGATGGCCACCAAGCTAAAAATAGAAAAAAGGGGGGATGAAATTTAAAAAAAAATCTTCCCCTCTGAAACTACTGAGCCAATCTCAACCAAACTTTGCTGAAATGATCCTTGGGTGGTCCCTTTTCAAAATTGTGTCTGTCAGTGCCGTCCTGTATCCAAAATGGCCACCATTGCTAAAAATAGAAATTTCTTCAAATGGCCAAAACTGCTCTATTTTAAGCCAGAAAGTGCCCAAATTTGAACTGTATAAGGATAATGATGAGCTTTGTAACATATATTACAGGACTTTTTATGAACTTTGAACTTTTGCCTATTTTGATCGATTATGCAAATTAGAAAAAAGGGGGGATGAAATTAAAAAAAAAATTCTCCTCTGAAACTACTGAGCCAATCTCAACCAAACTTTGCTGAAATGATTCTTGTGTGGTCCCCTTTCAAAATTGTGTCCGTCAGCGCCGTCCTGTATCCAAGATGGCCGCCATGACTAAAAATAGAAATTTCTTCAAATGGCCAAAACTGCTCTATTTTAAGCCAGAAAGTGCCCAAATTTGAACTGTATAAGCATAATAATGAGCTTTTTAACATATATTACAGGATTTTTTATGAACTTTGAACTTTTGCCTATTTTGACCGATTATACAAATTAGAAAAAAGAGGGGATGAAATTAAAAAAAAATCTTCTCCTCTGAAACTACTGTCTGAAACCATTTGCTCAATAAGAACAAAATTTTGATGAAATAGTCATTGGATGGTTCTCTTCCAAAAATGTGTCCGGTGGTTCGGCCCTTCGATCAATTTTTTTTTTTAATTTTAATACTTTTGTGTTATATTTCAAAAACTATAAGAGATAGAGGTTAAGCTTAAATTGCAAAAATGTGCACCATGTCGAGATCTACCTACCCTGCAATTTTGAAGTAAATCCCATTACCCATTTTGGAGTTATTGCCCTTTTTTCATCAAAATGTTCTCAATTTTAATACTATCATCTTATATCTCAAAAACTATTAGAGATAGAGGGAAAGTTTAAACTGCAAAAATGTTCAGCATGTCAAGATCTACAAAAATTTTCCCACAGTTAGAAATGTGCGACACTGCTTTTGGTTACTCAAATAATCAAAGGGAAGCAACTCTTATTACAAAATGTGAAGTAGGAAAAGCTAGATTTTGAGAATCATTGACATATATGTTTTTTTACAGCAATTTTGATAACTTACATTAAAGGGGGAACCCCTGCCCACATTTTTTTGTAGAAGGGGTCTGCAATGACAAAGGCTACATTTGTTAATTTTTTTTACCGAAGTTATCAAGTTTTATTGACTGATGTTGTTATTATACCCAGGTGAGCTATACAGGCTCCTGGGAGCCTCTAGTTTAAGTCTATCTTTGAATGTGATTAAATGCATTATTTATGATATTCCTTCATGCAATTTTCAAGCATATTCTACCTAGTGATTACCTTTAAAAGAACAGTTTTCAGGGAAACTGGGGACTGGGGAAGCCCTTGTCAAATTTTTTTGTGTTTGTATCATGCTGTTTCCAGCACAGAACTATATTTTGAATGGAAATCAGCATGTTGATGGAGTTTTCAATGTAAAAAAGTGAGGTACATGTATGAATTTATATTTTGAGATTTTAAGTTTTATGTAAGTTTCTGAAAATTGACTTTATTTGAATTCTTATTATTTCAGCTACATTTAATTGGCAAGATGCACTTAATATTGAAAGTCTATTGTCAGAAGAGGAGATACTGGTACGAGACCAATTTAAAGCCTACTGTCAAGACAAATTGATGACAAGAGTTTTAATGGCAAACAGACATGAAAGTAGGCATAAATGTGTTGAGCTACATTTTTTGTAGGACAACTCAAATTTGATGAGCTTTTGCCATCACTTGTCATTCGTCGTCTGTCGTCCGTTAACTTTTCACATTTTAATCTTCTCCTTTGAAACCCCTCAGCCAAATGAACTGAAACTTGGTACATGTAGGAAGCATCTATGGAAGGTCCTCTATAAAGATTGCTAATTTTGTCCTGATCCGTTAACAAATATGGCCAACACAGGCCATTCTTGTTTCTGATTGGTTGATTTCTGAAAAATCTTCTCCTCTGAAAATCACTGGGCCAAATGAATCAAAATTTGGTAGGAAGCATCCTTGGAAGGTCCTCTATAAATACTGCTTATTTAGTTCCGATCGATTAACAAACATGGCCACCACATGCCATTCTCGTTTCTGATTGGTTGATTTCTAAAAAATCTTCTCTTCTGAAACCGCTTGGCCAAATGAATCAAAACATGGTAGGAAGCATCCTTGGAAGGTCTTCTATAAAGATTGCTCATTTAGTTCCGATCCGTTTACAAACATGGCCGCCACAGGCCATTCTTGTTTCTGATTAGTTGATTTCTAAAAAATCTTCTCCTCTGAAACCGCATGGCCAAATGAACTGAAATTCGCTAGAAAGCACATATGGAAGGTCCTCTATAAAGGTTGCTCATTTCGTCCCGATTCGTTAACAAACATGGCCACCACAGGCAATTCTTGTTTCTGATTGGTCCATTTCTAAAAATCTCCTCTGAAACCACTTCGCCAAATAAACCGAAACTTGGTAGGAAGCATCTATGGAAGGTCCTCTATAAATTTTGCTCATTTCGTCCTGATCCGTTAACAAACATGGCCACCACAGGCAATTCTTGTTTCTGATTGGCCGATTTAAAAAAATCTTCTTCTCTGAAACCGCTTGACCAAATGAACCGAAACTTGGTAGGAATCATCTATCGATTCGAAAGTCCTCTATAAAGATTGCTCATTTCATCCCGATCCGTTAACTAATATGGCCGCCACAGACCATTCTTGTTTCTGATTGGTTGATTTCTTAAAAATCTTATCCTCTGAAACCGCATGGCCAAATGAATCGAAACTTGGTAGGAATCATCCTTGGAAGGTCCTCTATAAAGTTTGCTCATTTAATTTCGATACGTTTACAAATATGGCCACCACAGGCAATTCTTGTTTCTGATTGGTCGATTTCTAAAAATCTTCTACTCTGAAACCACTTTGTCAAATGAACCGAAACTTGGTAGGAAGCATCTATGGAAGGTTCTCTATAAAGAATACTCATTTCTTCCCGATTCGTTAACAAACATGGCTGCCACAGGCAATTCTTGTTTCTGATTGGTCGATTTCTAAAAATGTTCTTCTCTGAAACTGCTTCGCCAAATGAATCTAAACTTGGTGGGAAGCACATATATGGAAGGTTCTGTATTATGTTTCCTCAAAGCAGAATGAAAGGTGAGCGACACAGGCTCAGCCCACTGAGCCTCTAGTTAAAGATGGTCCTGTTCAATTTTGGACAGTAAGCTCAAAAAATAATACGAAGAACATTTTCCTGCATCTACTGAATAAGATCCAAATGTACTTCATTTTAAGTTATTTCATTTTAATGACTTAAAATGTCTTGTAAAAATTAACACTAAATGAATATAACTTTCCTTTCAATGACAAAAATATATTATGTAAGTATTATGTTAACTTATTTACTTCATATAAATACCAAATCAATCTGCTATATTAATTTTGTTTAACACTAAATAAAGATAAAGTTTGTCAATGACTTGCGACAAGTCTTTGGTTTTCCGGGTACTCCTGTTTCTTCCACCAATAAAACTGACCACCACGATATAACTTAAATATTGTTGAAAGTGGCATTAAACACCTTAAAGTAATATGAAAGGCAAATATTGTGGAATTTTTGGATTAAATATTTTCACTTAATATGTCACTTAATTTTAACTAAAATCAACTGCATAACATTAAAAATCTGCTCAAAAGCAGATTTTAAGAGCAAATCACAAAATATTTGACAGCAGATAATTCTGTTTTACCATACAGTAATGCAAATGATATGCACGTGACCCAAGATTTGAACTCTTTCAGGGAGATTATCGGAGATTATGAAAAAAATGTTGGATGCAAGTAAAATTATATTCCGTGTACCACATAAGAATAATTGCACCCCAAAAAATGGTTCACACGACATGAAACAGACAGATTCCTCAATAATCATTGTCAGGAATGTGTGTGTGCTTACCTCAGCATCCATGATTGTTTATCTTTTCGTCACGAGGTCATGATCGGCAATCATCGAAACAAAACAACCGAAAGTTAATCAGTCTCCACAACAATGGCGAGGACGATAAACATGCACACGGATTTGCAGATTTCTAATTTTTGGGAACATATTTCGACTTGAAACATGCATGAATAGCTTAGTAAAGGTACCGCCGTATTCCAAATTGAATTTTCAGGGAAAAAATTTCGTCACCCAAAACTGGTATAATATTACTTTAAACAAACCACCAAGTAAAAGATTTACACCCTGACATGCTTACATAATATTTTTCACCTTTTCAATCTTATTCAATCTCTTTGTATTATTATTTTAAAGTAAATTGTGTAGCTTTCAACTACATGCTACATACATTTTTTTTCTCCCTCAATGTATAAATAATTCTCACAAGTTTAAAATTTAAATCGGCATGCATATATATTTGTTTGTGATATTTGTATGTTTTTCATAGGAAACAGATTTAAAAAAAGCATTTGCTTGTTTCTGAATCCTATTGTAGAATTGCTATTGTTTTGTTTATATATGTCAGTTATACCAATAAAATATGTTTATACCAAACCACCAACCAAACCAAATAAAGAAATACATTATCACAGCCCATCCTATCCGACTTGTTGCGATACTGGTATCAATATCTGTCTCAACCTTCAAAGCTGCTGTTATTCTATATATCTATTACTTCTACTAATGTTTAGTTTGTGAAAATTAGTCACAATCAATATTATAAAAGCCATTGTGTTACAGAATTTGACTTGGAGATTATACCAGAGATGGGGTCTATTGGAGTACTAGGACCTACAATACAAGGTTATGGTTGTGCTGGTGTTTCCTCTGTAGCCTATGGTCTGATTGCTAGAGAGGTAGAAAGGTAAGAAATGATAGAAGTAGTCTGTATTTCATTAAAAGTGAAAAAAGATGAAGAAAACATAGCATGATTCGATTGAGAGAGAAAAAGAACAATTTCAAAACTTCAAATTCTCTAAAATTGTACTGCACATCCTCAACCTCCTTGTAAACTTTACAGTGGCCAATCAAATCACTGTAGGTTAATATTACTCAATTAGCATGAAAACATATGATGTAAATAAACATGAGAGACTATCCAACATTACTCTTAGACACACATTAAAGTAGAGGAACAGCTTGTAGTAAGAAAAGAATGGATGTAAATAAACATGAGAGACTATCCAACATTGCTCTTGGACACAAATTAAAGTAAAGGAGCAGATTGTAATAAGAAATGATATGGATGTAAATAAACATGAGAGACTATCCAACATTACACTTAGACACAGATTAAAGTGAATGCACAGCTTGTAGTAAGAAATGATATGGATGTAAATAAACATGCGAGACTATCTAACATTACACTTAGACACAAATTAAAGTAAAGTAACAGCTTGTAGTAAGAAATGATATGGATGTAAATGAACATGAGAGACTATCTAACATTACACTTAGACACAAATTAAAGTAAAGGAACAGCTTGTAGTAAGAAAGGATATGAATGTAAATAAACATGAGAGACTATCCAATATTACACTTAGACACAAATTAAAGTAAAGGAACAGCTTGTAGTAAGAAAGGATATGAATGTAAATAAACATGAGAGACTATCCAATATTACACTTAGACACAAATTAAAGTAAAGGAACAGCTTGTAGTAAGAAAGGATATGAATGTAAATAAACATGAGAGACTATCCAACATTACACTTAGACACAAATTAAAGTCAAGCAACAGATTGTAATAAGA
This sequence comes from Bathymodiolus septemdierum, assembly GCA_963383655.1. Lineage (NCBI taxonomy): Eukaryota > Metazoa > Mollusca > Bivalvia > Mytilida > Modiolidae > Bathymodiolus > Bathymodiolus septemdierum. The sequence goes on from OY726518.1 coordinate 38,299,800, forward strand.
AATGATATGGATGTAAATAAACATGAGAGACTATCTAACATTACACTTAGACACAAATTAAAGTAAAGGAACAGCTTGTAGTAAGAAATGATATGGATGTAAATAAACATGAGAGACTATCTAACATTACACTTAGACACAAATTAAAGTCAAGCAACAGATTGTAATAAGAAATGATATGGATGTAAATAAACATGAGAGACTATCTAACATTACACTTAGACACAAATTAAAGTAAAGGAACAGCTTGTAGTAAGAAATGATATGGATGTAAATAAACATGAGAGACTATCCAACATTACACTTAGACACAAATTAAAGTAAAGGAACAGCTTGTAGTAAGAAAAGATATGGATGTAAATAAACACGAGAGACTATCCAACATTACACTTAGACACAAATTAAAGTAAAGAAACAGCACTTTTATTGCTGTTATGCATTTCACAGTATGCAGTTATATTCTGAAATAGTGTATATAATGTTAAGATATTGGATATACAAAATGTATATGTAAGCTCAATATAGAACGTTATTATAATTGATAGTGTTAGCAGATAACATGTTTCTATGATCACCAAGGGACAAGGGGTAGCAGATAACATGTTTCTGTGATCACCAAGGGACAAGGGGTAGCAGATAACATGTTTCTATGATCACCAAGGGACAAGGGGTAGCAGATAGCATGTTTCTATGATCACCAAGGGACAAGGGGTAGCAGATAACATGTTTCTATGATCACCAAGGGACAAGGGGTAGCAGATAACATGTTTCTATGATCACCAAAGGACAAGGGGTAGCAGATAACATGTTTCTATGATCACCAAGGGACAAGGGGTAGCAGATAACATGTTTCTGTGATCACAAAGGGACAAGGGGTAGATGAGTGAGTAAGGTTGTTGACTTCTGACTGCAAGCCTTACACTGATGTGATTTTATGCCCCGTTACCCTCGTGTTGAGGTAAACAGACAACTATTTAATGCCCAATTTTAACAGCCAGGTGGCTCAATGAGTTAGGTAGTTGGATTACCTAACAACCCATACAAGCCTATCACGAATATGGCGTGGGTTCTCGCCCTGCTTTGTAAATTACAAAAAGGGTGTACTCGACTCGCAGCCGCAAGTGATAAAGTTTATCAGTTATTTGCCCATGGTCGGTGGTTCTCTCTGGGTACTCCGGCTTCTTCCACCAATAAAACTGTTTGCCATGATATAGCTGAAATATTGCTGAAAGTGCCATTAAACACAATAAATCAAATCAACCAATTTTCACGGTTAGTTCCCAGTGATTTTCCGATTGTGTTTTTGAGGCCGAATATCGGCCCCAGTCCCAATTTGTAAAAGGCTCTTTTTTCCCCAATTTCATGGGGGAAAATTCCCAATAGCATGGTGATAAACTTATTTGTTAAAATCGTTAATGAAAGCTTTTTCAAATGAAATTATGTCCGACATTTTCAAGTTTATGACCTGGTTACTGTTTGTTTTGATTATACAAGTGAAATACTATGCACACGATATCAGGAACCAGTGCAATATATTGGATCGCTTGATTTGTTGAAAGTGGCATGTACCGTACTGCAATAAACCTTCAGAAAAACAAAAACGGAAATTGTAGTATTTAAAACTTCCTTGTATGTCTAGGCTTCCCTCCTCCAATAAGTCATATGACATATGGCAGATTTTACAGTCTTGTGCATTTGTAACTACTGTTAACTACGATTGAAAGCTTTTTAATTAAAAAAAAAAAAGGGGGCGATAAAGTGGCAAACGTCTTTAGAAGGACAGAATACTTTAAGAAGATTTTTAAACAGTAAAATTAATAACTGACCATTTTTGAAGAGTCGTTGTCCATTTTTCACACAGAGTTGTTTCTTGTCGTTTTGATTAAAACACTACCTCCACTTACAGGAGAGCTATCAGCATATAACATGTGTTACTCTGTGTCGGACAGAAAGGGAAATCCGTACCATTCGCAAAACATCGCATGACCAATATGATCACTTCTTACCTTCCGCATTACACCTAAAACACCAAAATTAACCACGATTGGTCAACGGATGGTCATAGCGTAGACAGAGACTAAAATAACTACAATGGACAGCTCATAACACAAAAATAAATTTGTGAACGTGATAAGCCACAACGGACAGATTATCCATAACGTTATCAACATTATCTAAAAGAACATATTTTTCAGGTTTTTTCGTATTATATTGAATTGTAATGATTGTTAAAGGAAACAAGAACACTATCAATTGAAATATAAATCAATTCCATCAAATACAAGAACTAAATTATAGCAAAACTTTCCAATCTACACAGAGCTGTATTATGCAAAGTAGTTGACAAAATCTGAAATGTCCAACAATGCAAATTTCAAACCATCTGAAATCATTAATGAACTAACACAAACTAGTATTTTTTATATTTATTTATTCAATAATACACAAATTTTAAAATAACAAATATATTGGATCATAATTTTATCTGTTAAACATCTGCATCTGATTTTTCTGGCAGTGGACATGTAACATTAGCAAAATGTCTATTATTGTACAATCTGCCATATACATTTTTTGTACTTGACACACCCAGAAACTATAATAGACATGATGTATTACTGCAAAGCTTCGTACATGAACTTGGCATACATGTTGAACATTCAGAAAAGCAAACTTTCTTCCATCACTCAGGGGCATCGACATCCCAGATTGATTTTATTTTGTCTCTTAATGACAAAACTTTAAAGGACTACAGAGTTCATGACCAGAGTGCTGAGAATTTATCTAGCCACGTACCTGTATCAGCCACATTAAATACTAACATTGTAAGTAAGAAAAAAACCTGGAAAAAATACCTCAGAGTATAAAAAAATGCAACTGGAAGAAAGCTGACATAGAAGGTTTCCAGAAGACACTGGAGGATGAACTATATAAACTAGAACAGACAGAGTCAGGAACAGTAAATGATAACTTAACATCTCTTATGGTGTTATTATTGAAATCTACGAAACAAAATGTTCCAAGTAGAATAGTAAATCTGAGAGACCCACGATGGAAAGCTTCACCAACTGTATGCTCTTTACTGGAAAACACTAAATGAACATATAGGATATGGAACCAGCATGGTCGTCCAAATGATCAACTTAAAAAAGGGAAAAACAATGCACAAAACCAGTTTAGAAAACAATTACGAAAAGAACACTTAACGATCGACAAAACCTGTACCACCAAATCATGGAAAATCCATCCACTGATCTGTTCTATAAATTAATAAAAAGAAATAGAGGAGGTACAAAGCAGAAAACTGCTTGTATATGTCTGAATGGACAAGATTACTATGATCCATGTGAACAAAGAAAATGCTTCCTACAGTACTTCGAGGATCTATCAATCCCAAAAGATAAAGGATATGATAATGGTTACCTGGAACTTTGCAACATCCGCCAAAAGCTAATAGCACAAATCTACTCTGAAGATAGCTCACCAATTGAACCATTTAAAGAAGAGGATGTCTCTAAGGCAGTCAAACAATTAAATGCAGGAAAAGCAGCAGATGAATATGGCATCGTAGCTGAATATCTGAAGATGGCCGGTGGAGTAATAATACCATATGCTACAAAAATATTCAATCAAATATTAAAGAATAAAACAATCCCGGATATATTTAAAACGAGCTGAAGAAACTAAAAGACGCAACTCAAATGGACAACTACCGGGGGATCACTGTTACACCAGTCATTACAAAACTCTGAATATGTTTTACTCCCAAAATTATCACATAGCTTCAATCAATCTACATTACAATTTGGTTTTACAGAAGGCTGCTCTATGTTACTATCGGCACTACTTATCTCAGAATCAAAGGCCGAATGTAAATTATTAACTGCAGATCCACTATTCCTCATCACAGTCGACAGTCAAAAAGTGTTTGACGTAGTCAATCATATTATAATGTTAGACAAAATGTATGAAACTGGAGTGCATCCAACCCTGTGGACAATAGTAAAGGACTTCTATGATGGTTTAAAATCAAAAATAAAATGGTGTGGTGACATAAGCGAAAGTTTTCCAATTAAGCAAGGTGTTCGACAAGGTGGAGTCCTCTCAACTTTTCTCTACAAGGTGTACAATAATGCACTACTCCAGGACTTACAAAACCAAAAATTAGGATTTTTGATTGGCAGAACCTACGTCGGCTGCCGAACTTGTGCGGATGACATAGCTTTGCTGTCCAACAACGTTAGCGAATTACAGGATATGCTCCTAACTCTTCACAGGCATTCAAGACAAGACAGGGTTTCGATCCATCCGACAAAAACAAAAGCCGTCATATTAAACAAAACCTCAAAAATACCAAAAACAAATTTAAAATGGCAGGTTGGTGATACAGAAATTAGTCCAACTAACCATGCAATCCATCTAGGTATAATTAGAGCAGAAACTAGAGAATAAAAGGAAACAGATATTGAAGATCGAATTAGCTTAGCAAGGAAAACTATGTATGCTCACATGAACACTGGGTTACATGGATCAAATGGAATAAATCCAAGTGTAGCATTACGTATATATGAAGCATATGTACTGCCTAAGCTATTATATGGAATGGAAGTTCTGTCACTAAATCAGAAGCAACTAGGTATCTTAAGTAAATTTCACATAGACAATCTCTGAAAATTTCAATCGTTACCAATAAGAACAGCAACAGCAGTAATTTATTTATTAATAGGAGCCATGCCAATTGAAGCCGAAATCCACAAACGACAGCTAAGCTTCCTACACAACATATTGAACTGTAATAATGACAACATTAGAGCACTAACTGACAGACAGCTAATTATGAATGTAAACAACCCACAAAGCTTCTTCTGCAGGGCCTCTGCAACTCTGGAAATGTATAACTTGCCAACGATAACTGAGTTGAAAACAAATCTACCATCAAAATTAAACTGGAAATATATATGTAAGAAAGCAATTAAATTATTCTGGACTGAAAATCTACAAAAAATGCTTCAGGATAAAACCTCATTAAGAAACGTGAATACTAAGGATCTAAAAGTTGGCTCTACACATCTTGTTTGGACCTTTTTACCATCGAATGTAGCAGATATAAGGAAAGGTATAACAAAGTGCAGAATGTTAACAGGCACATATTTAGTACAAAAAGATAAACATCGCTTCTCAAATGGACATGTAGACCCAATATGCCCACTATGTGGAGTTGGTGACGAAGACATAGAATATATGCTGACTAGGTGCTCAGCACTACACTGTATACGGAAGGACCAATTTACAAGATTCAAAGAATTGGTCGTCTCGTATATTGGAACTGACGCATGGTCACAAACATTTAATTCAATGCAATCATTAGTAAAACTAATTCTGGATTGTACAACATTTGGATATCTGTTTGATTCTGATACAAAATTGAAGAATATAATGCTCGAGTCAACGGAATTATGCTACAAAATGCATGTGCACAGAGTCTGGAAAATGAAAGATTGTGAATAGCAGATGTACAAGCTTATATATGTTTGCATGTAAAAATATATAATAATATAGATAGAAGTATATGCTGTGAAGTAACACTAGTCTGCCTGTGCTTAAATTGCAAAATTAATGGGGGGTGGCAGCAGTTACCGTGAAGATACCGTCACATACAATAGATGTATATATTGAATTTGTACATAAGGATCCTTTTTTAGATTTTAAAGGCTGAACTTCTCAGCAACCCATTAACTGTATATATATAGAATATTGAATACAACCGCACTAGTTTTTACCTTTTATCCGAAATTTTTAATTATTCGATACTGTGGGTGTAAAAAGGTGCATATAGTGCAACTCTTAAAATTTAAAGAATAAAAATAAAGATTAATACAAGTTTATACTTGGTGATTCAGTCCTGGATGCAAATACAGAAGAAAGAAGAAGAAGACTTGACCTTTTTATTGCAATTATTGTCTTTCTCTGATAATTATCAGTCACATATAATGGTAACTTTCCTTTTATTGTTTGAGTTAAGAAAATGCAGTGATATTTCTGTTGATGGTCTTTTAACTTAATATATTTATACCTGGCTGCTCCAAACTGCCAATGTTGTAGTTAATGATTATGTAGTCTGTGCTAACCTTTCAGAAGGGATGGTTTATTTTGATTGGTTAGTAAAATGTTGTGTAAGCCTCAAAGAACCAACAAAAAACACAAAATATAATACAGTAGTCCCTTTTTTATAAGGACATGCCTACTGCAATGAAACATGACATTATATGAGGGATCACCTCTGTTGAGGGTGACAGTTTAGTAGTATTTTACGATCTCAGTGCATCTGAAATCTGTCTTAATAAGAGAGATGGCCTAAAGTGGGAGTGACCTTATAAGAGAGGTGGCCTAAAGTGGGAGTGGCCTTATAAGAGGGGTGGTCTTTGATGGGAGTGACCTTTATAAAAGGGAGACTGCTGTATCCAGTAAACATTAATTAACAGTAGTGTACTTACTGGATAAAGGTGCAAGTTGAAAGTAGTTACAAATAGTTTGTATAATTACCTTTATATATTTTTGTTTTCAGGGTGGACAGTGGTTACAGATCAGCTATGAGTGTCCAGTCATCCCTAGTTATGCACCCTATAAATGCATATGGAACAGAGGAGCAAAAACAAAAATATTTGCCAAAATTAGGTAGACATTTTTAATTACTTTGAATTTACATGTACATATAATGTACAAATCCCATTATTTAATGTGTTTCAACAGACAGTATATATATGAATACATTATTTAATGTGTTTCAACAGACAGTATATATATGAATACATTATTTAATGTGTTTCAACAGACAGTATATATATGAATACATTATTTAATGTGTTTCAACAGACAGTATATATATGAATACATTATTTAATGTGTTTCAACAGACAATATGAATACATTTTGCCTGACCAGTTTACTCATCTTAGTAACACAATAGATAGATACATTTAAATTACTATATACAGTACGCACAGCGACTTAGCACGAAATCAGCTTGGTCAGTGTTTTTTCACGGTGAAGTGGCGGTGATATGTCATAAAATGTCGGTGAAATCACGATGAAACTTTCACCGCAAAAATATACAAATTAGGGCCTAAATGTCGGTGAAATATTTTAATTGTCGATGACAACACCGCGGCAAAAATCATACGTGTACACATACATGTAACTGTATATAACTGTATAGTTACATGTATTCTTTTGTTTTTTGTTTTTTTACTATTTCGTACTGTATATTTCAATTTGATCATTTGATACCGGTTTTTTTTCAGGATGGCATACATTTTATAGGATATATGAGCATGCATCTTGTTTTATGTATGTTATCTAATCCCAACATTTCGATTGGTTTACATAGGTGTTATTTTTTTCTCTCTCACGAATTGTTAATCACCTGGTATTACAGGCTATATTTTATCTATGTACGGGTGTGTCTATTTTTATGTAGTGCACACATTGAACTCGGTCACTAAAAGTCAAATACACAGTTACCTGAGGCTGAGGGATTGATTTAAAAACAAACAGAGAAGGATTGAAAAGAAAAAAAAAAGCAATGTAAATTTTTATCTAAACATGCTTTTTCGTATTTGTATGTCGTTAATCCCCTTGCAAGCCACATGTCATTTTACCTTTAATAAAAGTGGATACACATTTCCCTTTGAGTACACACATTTTTCACGTGAATGAGAATCTAGAAAGGTTTCCACATGTTGGTAATATATTATCGATGAAAGCGTGCTTTTGGGGATCTAGAATTTTTTGTAACAGGTGAACTTTAGTCACGTGCCAAGTCAACAATAATTGAACATCCGAAGGCTCGGGATACCAGGCTTGCATTCAAAAGATCAAGTTTATTTTGATTAAAATATAATACAATACAAGTTTATAAATGGTAATGATCACATAATACCAGGGGTTAAAAAATCTTGGACCATCTCACTAGCCCAGGGCTAACAAACTCCCAAATATTACTAGCCCGAATCTATGAACCACTAGTCCTGGTCAATACCATGATTTCATGAATCCGACTTGCAGACTTGAACCCTTGTACAACATGTACAATATATATTAGTTTAACTATCTTTTTTTTCAGATCTGGTATTGCATTTTATTTTCACTTATTTTCCACAGTTCAGATCACAGTAAGGCCAAAAAAATGTATATGTGTGTGTTTACGGTCACATGTAAAAAAAAAGAGTCGTTCCCGGTTCCGGAATCCGATTCCGGTATTTCATTTTTGGAATTTCCGGTAAACCTTCATTTGTTGAAGCTGTTTTTTCTACCTTCTTTGCTCTCAATTTCGACAAAAAGCTAGCAGTTGAATAAATAAAACATTGCTGCTGATTAAACAACATATAACATATATGAATATAAGTAGATACACGAATATTGACAAGTTTGTCAATATCCGATATATATTTTTTACTAGCCCGTCGGGCATACAGCTGATTATTTCAACTAGCCCAAATGTGGAAATCACTAGCCCCGGGCGTCGGGCTAGTGGATTTTTTAACCCCTGAATACTAAACGTTTGTACTGGCATTGTTTTCTTAACATAATAGATTAAAACAAAAGCAAATATCAGAATTAAAGAACGAAAATATGATGACAGCTTACACACCTGAAAAAGGGGTAAATAATTATTTTGTTATGAATCATTCATATTATCAAAAATTACAGTTTTATATACAAATCTCAAGAACATACAAATAAAGGTTAATATCCCATTTCTTTATTTGATCTTATTTCTCGATGTCTAATCGTCGATGTCGGTGTTTTGGCAGCGTTTTATAGTAAATCACTGTGTTCGATTTTTCTCGGACATTTCGCGGTGTCAACACCGACTTTTTTTTTAATTCCACCCGACATTTTCTTGATTTCTCCGACGTCCGACCCAAGTGATTTCTTGCTAAATCGCGCTGTGCGTACTGTAGATGTAGGGAGATTGCCTATAGAGTGATGTAGGCCTTGTTTATTATGGAGATTGCCTATAGAGTGATGTAGGCCTTGTTTATTATGGAGATTGCCTATAGAGTGATGTAGGCCCTGTTTATTATAGAGATTGCCTATAGAGTGATGTAGGCCCTGTTTATTATGGAGATTGCCTATAGAGTGATGTAGGCCTTGTTTATTATAGAGATTGCCTATAGAGTGATGAAGGCCCTGTTTATTATGGAGATTGCCTATAGAGTGGTGTAGGTCCTGTTTATTATGGAGATTGCATATAGAGTGATGTAGGCCCTGTTTATTATGGAGATTGCCTATAGAGTGATTTAGGTCCTGTTTATTATGGAGATTGCATATAGAGTGGTGTAGGCCCTGTTTATTATAGAGATTGTCTATAGAGTGATGTAGGCCCTGTTTATTATAGAGATTGCCTATAGAATGATGTAGGCCTTGTTTATTATGGAGATTGCCTATAGAGTGATTTAGGTCCTGTTTATTATAGAGATTGCCTATAGAGTGATGTAGGCCCTGTTTATTATGGAGATTGCCTATAGAGTGATGTAGGCCTTGTTTATTATGGAGATTGCCTATAGAGTGATGTAGGCCTTGTTTATTATGGAGATTGCCTATAGAATGATGTAGGCCTTGTTTATTATGGAGATTGCCTTTAGAGTGATGTAGGCCCTGTTTATTATAGAGATTGCCTATAGAGTGATGTAGGCCTTGTTCATTATAGAGATTGCCTATAGAGTGATGTATGGCCTGTTTATTATGGAGATTGCCTATTGAGTGATGTAGGCCCTGTTTATTATGGAGATTGCCTATAGAGTGATGTAGGCCTTGTTTATTATGGAGATTGCCTATAGAGTGATGTAGGCCCTGTTTATTATGGAGATTGCATATAGAGTGATGTAGGTCCTGTTTATTATAGAGATTGCCTATAGAATGATGTAGGCCTGTTTATTATGGAGATTGCCTATAGAGTGATGTAGGCCCTGTTTATTATGGAGATTGCCTATAGAGTGATTTAGGTCCTGTTTATTATGGAGATTGCCTATAGAGTGATTTAGGTCCTGTTTATTATGGAGATTGCATATAGAGTGATGTAGGCCCTGTTTATTATGGAGATTGCCTATAGAGTGATGTAGGCCTTGTTTATTATGGAGACTGCCTATAGAGTGATGTAGGCCCTGTTTATTATATAGATTGCCTATAGAGTGATGTAGGCCCTGTTTATTATGGAGATTGCCTATAGAGTGATGTAGGCCCTGTTTATTATAGAGATTGCCTATAGAGTGATGTAGGCCCTGTTTATTATGGAGATTGCCTATAGAGTGATGTAGGCCTTGTTTATTATAGAGATTGCCTATAGAGTGATGAAGGCCCTGTTTATTATGGAGATTGCCTATAGAGTGGTGTAGGTCCTGTTTATTATGGAGATTGCATATAGAGTGATGTAGGCCCTGTTTATTATGGAGATTGCCTATAGAGTGATTTAGGTCCTGTTTATTATGGAGATTGCATATAGAGTGGTGTAGGCCCTGTTTATTATAGAGATTGTCTATAGAGTGATGTAGGCCCTGTTTATTATAGAGATTGCCTATAGAATGATGTAGGCCTTGTTTATTATGGAGATTGCCTATAGAGTGATTTAGGTCCTGTTTATTATAGAGATTGCCTATAGAGTGATGTAGGCCCTGTTTATTATGGAGATTGCCTATAGAGTGATGTAGGCCTTGTTTATTATGGAGATTGCCTATAGAGTGATGTAGGCCTTGTTTATTATGGAGATTGCCTATAGAATGATGTAGGCCTTGTTTATTATGGAGATTGCCTTTAGAGTGATGTAGGCCCTGTTTATTATAGAGATTGCCTATAGAGTGATGTAGGCCTTGTTTATTATAGAGATTGCCTATAGAGTGATGTAGGCCTTGTTTATTATGGAGATTGCCTATAGAGTGATGTATGGCCTGTTTATTATGGAGATTGCCTATAGAGTGATGTAGGCCCTGTTTATTATGGAGATTGCCTATAGAGTGATGTAGGCCTTGTTTATTATGGAGATTGCCTATAGAGTGATGTAGGCCCTGTTTATTATGGAGATTGCATATAGAGTGATGTAGGTCCTGTTTATTATAGAGATTGCCTATAGAATGATGTAGGCCTTGTTTATTATGGAGATTGCCTATAGAGTGATGTAGGCCCTGTTTATTATGGAGATTGCCTATAGAGTGATTTAGGTCCTGTTTATTATGGAGATTGCCTATAGAGTGATTTAGGTCCTGTTTATTATGGAGATTGCATATAGAGTGATGTAGGCCCTGTTTATTATGGAGATTGCCTATAGAGTGATGTAGGCCTTGTTTATTATGGAAATTGCCTATAGAGTGATGTAGGCCCTGTTTATTATATAGATTACCTAGAGAGTGATGTAGGCCCTGTTTATTATGGAGATTGCCTATGGAGTGATGTAGGCCCTGTTTATTATAGAGATTGCCTATAGAGTGATGTAGGCCCTGTTTATTATGGAGATTGCCTATAGAGTGATGTAGGCCTTGTTTATTATAGAGATTGCCTATAGAGTGATGTAGGCCCTGTTTATTATGGAGATTGCCTATAGAGTGGTGTAGGTCCTGTTTATTATGGAGATTGCATATAGAGTGATGTAGGCCCTGTTTATTATGGAGATTGCCTATAGAGTGATTTAGGTCCTGTTTATTATGGAGATTGCATATAGAGTGATGTAGGCCTTGTTTATTATAGAGATTGCCTATAGAGTGATGTAGGCCTTGTTTATTATGGAGATTGCCTATAGAGTGATGTAGGCCCTGTTTATTATATAGATTACCTAGAGAGTGATGTAGGCCCTGTTTATTATGGAGATTGCCTATAGAGTGATGTAGGCCCTGTTTATTATAGAGATTGCCTATAGAGTGATGTAGGCCCTGTTTATTATGGAGATTGCCTATAGAGTGATGTAGGCCTTGTTTATTATAGAGATTGCCTATAGAGTGATGTAGGCCCTGTTTATTATGGAGATTGCCTATAGAGTGGTGTAGGTCCTGTTTATTATGGAGATTGCATATAGAGTGATATAGGCCCTGTTTATTATGGAGATTGCCTATAGAGTGATTTAGGTCCTGTTTATTATGGAGATTGCATATAGAGTGGTGTAGGCCCTGTTTATTATAGAGATTGTCTATAGAGTGATGTAGGCCCTGTTTATTATAGAGATTGCCTATAGAATGATGTAGGCCTTGTTTATTATGGAGATTGCCTATAGAGTGATTTAGGTCCTGTTTATTATAGAGATTGCCTATAGAGTGATGTAGGCCCTGTTTATTATGGAGATTGCCTATAGAGTGATGTAGGCCTTGTTTATTATGGAGATTGCCTATAGAGTGATGTAGGCCTTGTTTATTATGGAGATTGCCTATAGAATGATGTAGGCCTTGTTTATTATGGAGATTGCCTTTAGAGTGGTGTAGGTCCTGTTTATTATGGAGATTGCATATAGAGTGGTGTAGGCCCTGTTTATTATAGAGATTGTCTATAGAGTGATGTAGGCCCTGTTTATTATAGAGATTGCCTATAGAATGATGTAGGCCTTGTTTATTATGGAGATTGCCTATAGAGTGATTTAGGTCCTGTTTATTATAGAGATTGCCTATAGAGTGATGTAGGCCCTGTTTATTATGGAGATTGCCTATAGAGTGATGTAGGCCTTGTTTATTATGGAGATTGCCTATAGAGTGATGTAGGCCTTGTTTATTATGGAGATTGCCTATAGAATGATGTAGGCCTTGTTTATTATGGAGATTGCCTTTAGAGTGATGTAGGCCCTGTTTATTATAGAGATTGCCTATAGAGTGATGTAGGCCTTGTTTATTATAGAGATTGCCTATAGAGTGATGTAGGCCTTGTTTATTATAGAGATTGCCTATAGAGTGATGTATGGCCTGTTTATTATGGAGATTGCCTATAGAGTGATGTAGGCCCTGTTTATTATGGAGATTGCCTATAGAGTGATGTAGGCCTTGTTTATTATGGAGATTGCCTATAGAGTGATGTAGGCCCTGTTTATTATGGAGATTGCATATAGAGTGATGTAGGTCCTGTTTATTATAGAGATTGCCTATAGAATGATGTAGGCCTTGTTTATTATGGAGATTGCCTATAGAGTGATGTAGGCCCTGTTTATTATGGAGATTGCCTATAGAGTGATTTAGGTCCTGTTTATTATGGAGATTGCCTATAGAGTGATTTAGGTCCTGTTTATTATGGAGATTGCATATAGAGTGATGTAAGTCCTGTTTATTATGGAGATTGCCTATAGAGTGATGTAGGCCTTGTTTATTATGGAAATTGCCTATAGAGTGATGTAGGCCCTGTTTATTATATAGATTACCTAGAGAGTGATGTAGGCCCTGTTTATTATGAAGATTGCCTATAGAGTGAGGTAGGCCCTGTTTATTATAGAGATTGCCTATAGAGTGATGTAGGCCCTGTTTATTATGGAGATTGCCTATAGAGTGGTGTAGGTCCTGTTTATTATGGAGATTGCATATAGAGTGATGTAGGCCCTGTTTATTATGGAGATTGCCTATAGAGTGATTTAGGTCCTGTTTATTATGGAGATTGCATATAGAGTGGTGTAGGCCCTGTTTATTATAGAGATTGTCTATAGAGTGATGTAGGCCCTGTTTATTATAGAGATTGCCTATAGAATGATGTAGGCCTTGTTTATTATGGAGATTGCCTATAGAGTGATTTAGGTCCTGTTTATTATAGAGATTGCCTATAGAGTGATGTAGGCCCTGTTTATTATGGAGATTGCCTATAGAGTGATGTAGGCCTTGTTTATTATGGAGATTGCCTATAGAGTGATGTAGGCCTTGTTTATTATGGAGATTGCCTATAGAATGATGTAGGCCTTGTTTATTATGGAGATTGCCTTTAGAGTGATGTAGGCCCTGTTTATTATAGAGATTGCCTATAGAGTGATGTAGGCCTTGTTTATTATAGAGATTGCCTATAGAGTGATGTAGGCCTTGTTTATTATAGAGATTGCCTATAGAGTGATGTATGGCCTGTTTATTATGGAGATTGCCTATAGAGTGATGTAGGCCCTGTTTATTATGGAGATTGCCTATAGAGTGATGTAGGCCTTGTTTATTATGGAGATTGCCTATAGAGTGATGTAGGCCCTGTTTATTATGGAGATTGCATATAGAGTGATGTAGGTCCTGTTTATTATAGAGATTGCCTATAGAATGATGTAGGCCTTGTTTATTATGGAGATTGCCTATAGAGTGATGTAGGCCCTGTTTATTATGGAGATTGCCTATAGAGTGATTTAGGTCCTGTTTATTATGGAGATTGCCTATAGAGTGATGTAGGCCCTGTTTATTATGGAGATTGCCTATAGAATGATGTAGGTCCTGTTTATTATGGAGATTGCCTATAGAGTGATGTAGGCCTTGTTTATTATAGAGATTGCCTATAGAGTGATTTAGGTCCTGTTTATTATTGAGATTGCCTATAGAGTGATGTAGGCCTTGTTTATTATAGAGATTGCCTATAGAGTGATTTAGGTCCTGTTTATTATAGAGATTGCCTATAGAGTGATGTAGGTCCTGTTTATTATGGAGATTGCCTATAGAGTGATGTAGGCCTTGTTTATTATGGAGATTGCCTATAGAGTGATTTAGGTCCTGTTTATTATAGAGATTGCCTATAGAGTGATGTAGGCCCTTTTATTATGGAGATTGCCTATAGAGTGATGTAGGTCCTGTTTATTATGGAGATTGCCTATAGAGTGATGTAGGCCCTGTTTATTATGGAGATTGCCTATAGAGTGATGTAGGCCTTGTTTATTATAGAGATTGCCTATAGAGTGATGTAGGCCCTGTTTATTATGGAGATTGCCTATAGAATGATGTAGGCCCTGTTTATTATAGAGATTGCCTATAGAGTGATGTAGGTCCTGTTTATTATGGAGATTGCCTATAGAGTGATGTAGGCCTTGTTTATTATGGAGATTGCCTATAGAGTGATGTAGGCCTTGTTTATTATGGAGATTGCCTATAGAGTGATGTAGGCCCTGTTTATTATGGAGATTGCCTATAGAGTGATTTAGGTCCTGTTTATTATAGAGATTGCCTATAGAATGATGTAGGCCTTGTTTATTATGGAGATTGCCTATAGAGTGATGTAGGTCCTGTTTATTATAGAGATTGCCTATAGAGTGGTGTAGGCCCTGTTTATTATGGAGATTGCCTATAGAGTGATGTAGGCCCTGTTTATTATGGAGATTGCCTATAGAATGATGTAGGTCCTGTTTATTATAGAGATTGCCTATAGAGTGATGTAGGTCCTGTTTATGATGGAGATTGCCTATAGAGTGATGTAGGACTTGTTTATTATGGAGATTGCCTATAGAGTGATGTAGGCCTTGTTTATTATGGAGATTGCCTATAGAGTGATGTAGGCCCTGTTTATTATGGGGATTGCCTATAGAGTGATTTAGGTCCTGTTTATTATAGAGATTGCCTATAGAATGATGTAGGCCTTGTTTATTATGGAGATTGCCTATAGAGTGATGTAGGTCCTGTTTATTATACAGATTGCCTATAGAGTGGTGTAGGCCCTGTTTATTATGGAGATTGCCTATAGAGTGATGTAGGCCCTGTTTATTATGGAGATTGCCTATAGAGTGGTGTAGGTCCTGTTGATTATAGAAATAAATTGGATTGATTTTTTTTAAACTGATTGTGTTCAGATTGCACATCCTTAAATTGATCTTGATCAACTTATTATAGTTTGTTGTGTTTATACTAGAAGTGCTATGATGATGATATTTCAGAAAATGAAAGTGTATTTATAGATATAATATTGTCAGTTTTCAGGCCCAACTGTTTTGTTACCTAGAACAAAAGTTGTTTGTGAAGTCCTTTGCAAAGATTCACCATTTAATCTTGTTCTGATGAAAAACATGGTAGTGTTGGGGAATTCTTATCTCAGTAACGACTAATGAGCGTGAACTAGAACATTGTATGAATACCCAGGCAAACATTTCTGGCTCAGACGAGTTTCGTCTTATTTTCTGTTATTTGTGAATAAACTTATTGGTGATGAATATTTATAATTATAATTATATCAAATATCAAAGTACAGATATGTGTATAAATAAAGTATAATTGTTTAGAAAAGATAGTTTCATTGATTTCATTATTATGTCTCCCCTTCGAACGAAGGGAGACATTGTTTTAGCCTGATTTTTTCTTCTTCCGCTACTGCTTCTTCTCAGCGAAGCTTGTCCAGACCATAACTTTTTTGTCTTTCCAGATAGGTCAATTTTATTTGGTATGTGGGTGCATGACCATAAGACGGTGTGTCGTGTACTGTAATGACCTTCATGGGACCTTGACCTTTGTTTTTTAAATAGTATTTTCTTGTCCTGACTATAACTTTTTTGTCTTTCCAGATAGGTCAATTATATTTGGTATGTGGGTGCATGACCATAAGGTGGTGTGTCGCGTACCATAGTGACCTTCATTTGACCTTTGACCTCAAGGTCAAATAATTGTTTTTTAAATAGTATTTTCTTGTCCGGGCCATAACATTTTTGTCTTTCGAGATAGGTCAATGATATTTGGTATGTGGGTGTATGACCATAAAGTGGTGTGTCACGTACCATAATGACCTTCGTGGGACCTTGATCTTTGACCTCAAGGTCAAATAATTGTTTCTTTCGAGAAAGGTCAATGATATTTGGTATGTCGGTACATGACCATAAGGCAGTGTGTCGCATACCGTAATGACCTTCATTGGACCTTGACCTTTGATCTCAAGGTCAAATAATTGTTTTTTGAATAGTATTTTCTTGTCCGGGCCATGACATTTTTGTCTTTCGAGATAGGTCAATGATATTTAGTATGTGGGTGCATGACCATAAGGCGGTGTGTCACGTACCATAATGACCTTTGTGGGACCTTGACCTTTGACCCCAAGGTCAAATAATGGTTTTTGAAATATTATTTTCTTGTCCGGGCCATAACATTTTTGTCTTTCGAGATAGGTTGTTGTACATATGGCCGCATTAAGAGGAGACATAAGTTTTAGGTATCTAAAGCAGTTCTTCCTAGTTTTTACTTTGTTTTCAGCTAAGGGAGAATTAATTGGTTGTTTTGGATTAACAGAACCTAACCATGGTAGTGATCCGTCGTCAATGGAAACAAAGGCTAAATATAATCCTTCCAGTAAGACATACACATTAAATGGAACAAAATCTTGGTAAATATTTATTTTCAATAAATAAATCTTAGTAAATATTATATTCAATAGCATTATCTTATTAATTCTTTTCACTGACTTACACAATAATTCTTGCATATCAATACATGTTTATATATGGATTGCCCTTTGAGATCCAGTTATCAAGAAGGGGGGATCCCATTAATCAGCTTAACATTTTGTATTGTTGGTTGTGGAAACCAGAGAAAACCACCAATTTTTATCACATAATGTTGTATCAAGTACACCTCACCATTCAAACTCACAACTTTAGTGGTGATATGCACTGATTGCACAGGTAGTTGTAAATCCATCTACTATGCAATCACAACCATGACAAATTAAACAGTATTTTAAAGCCATAATTAGCTATATATAGTGCACATTGATATATATATGCACCCTTTTAGTCATTGATTTTAATAATAAAAAAAAACTTTCTGATTGCTTCTGTATATAAAATGAAAAGCAGAAAATACTACACTGTCAGAACAAGTCCAAAATCTAGAAAAACAGAAAATACCACACTGTCAGAACAATTCTAAAATACCACACTGTCAGAACAATTCCAAAATACCACACTGTCAGAACAATTCCAAAATACCACACTGTCAGAACAAGTCCAAAATCTAGAAAAACAGAAAATACCACACTGTCAGAACAATTCTAAAATACCACACTGTCAGAACAATTCCAAAATACCACACTGTCAGAACAATTTTAAAATACCACACTGTCAGAACAATTCCAAAATACCACACTGTCAGAACAATTCCAAAATACCACAATGTCAGAACAATTCCAAAATACCACACTGTCAGAACAATTCCAAAAATACCACACTGTCGGAACAATTCTAAAATACCACACTGTCAGAACAATTCTAAAATACCACATTGTCAGAATAATTCCAAAATACCACACTGTCAGAACAATTCAAAAATACCACACTGTCAGAACAATTCCAAAAATACCACACTGTCGGAACAATTCTAAAATACCACACTGTCAGAACAATTCTAAAATACCACACTGTCAGAACAATTCCAAAATAACATACTCAGAACAATTCCAAAATCTAG
This sequence comes from Bathymodiolus septemdierum, assembly GCA_963383655.1. Taxonomy (NCBI): domain Eukaryota; kingdom Metazoa; phylum Mollusca; class Bivalvia; order Mytilida; family Modiolidae; genus Bathymodiolus; species Bathymodiolus septemdierum. The sequence goes on from OY726518.1 coordinate 38,318,153, forward strand.
AAAAACAGAAAATACCACACTGTCAAAACAAATCCAAAAATACCACAGTCGGAACAATTCTAAAATACCACACTGTCAGAACAATTCTAAAATACCACACTGTCAGAACAATTCTAAAATACCACACTGTCAGAACAATTCCAAAATACCACACTGTCAGAACAATTCTCAAATACCACACTGTCAGAACAATTCTAAAATACCACACTGTCAGAACAATTCTAAAATACCACACTGTCAGAACAATTCTAAAATACCACACTGTCGGAGCAATTCTAAAATACCACACTGTCGGAACAATTCTTAAATACCACACTGTCGGAAAAATTCTAAAATACCACACTCTTAGAACAATTCTAAAATACCACACTGTCAGAACAATTCTAAAATACCACACTCTCAGAACAATTCCAAAATATCACACGGTCAGAACAATTTTAAAATACCACACTGTCAGAACAATTCCAAATTACCACACTGTCAGAACAATTCTAAAATACCACACTGTCAGAACAATTCTGAAATACTACACTGTCAGAACAATTCCAAAATACCACACTGTCAGAACAATTACAAAATCTAGAAAAACAGAAAATACCACACTGTCAGAACAATTTTAAAATACCACACTGTCAGAACAATTCCAAAATACCACACTGTCAGAACAATTCTAAAATACTACACTGTCAGAACAATTCTAAAATACCACACTGTCAGAACAATTCCAAAATACCACACTGTCAGAACAATTCTAAGATACCACACTGTCAGAACAATTCTAGAATACCACACTGTCAGAACCGTTCTAAAATACCACACTGTCAGAACAATTTTAAAATACCACAAGAACAATTGCAAAATCAAGAAAAACAGAAAATACCACACTGTCAGAACAATTGCAAAATCTAGAAAAACAGAAAATACCACACTGTCAGAACAATTCCAAAATCTAGAAAAAAACCCAGAAAATGCCACATTGTCAGAACAATTCCAAAATCTAGAAAAACAGAAAATACCACATTGTCAAAACAATTCCAAAATCTAGAAAAACAGAAAATACCACACTGTCAACAATTGCAAAATCTAGAAAAACAGAAAATACTACACTGTCAGAACAATTCCAAAATCTAGAAAAACAGAAAATACCACACTGTCAGAACAATTCCAAAATCTAGAAAAACAGAAAATACCACACTGTCAGAACAATTCCAAAATCTAGAAAAACAGAAAATGTCACACTGTCAGAACCATTGCAAAATCTAGAAAAACAAAAAATACCACACTGTCAGAACAATTCCAAAATCTAGAAAAACAGAAAATACCACACTGTCAGAACAATTCCAAAATCTAGAAAAACAGAAAATACCACACTGTCAGAACAATTCCAAAATCTAGAAAAACAGAAAATACCACACTGTCAGAACAATTCCAAAATTAAATATCAAAATTGTTGAAAGAGGCAAAATGGACACCCTTTGCACATATATGCATTACTGCTCACTTTTCTGGCTTCGTACATGCACTTTTGTAATGTACTTGTCTTGATTGATGAAATGTTTTTTGTGAAACAAGAGGTTGATATCATGTTCAACTGATCTATGTCATTTGTATAATTTAAGGATAACAAATTCACCGATTGCTGATGTATTTATTGTGGGTAAATATCATGTTCAACTGATCTAAGTCATTTGTATAATTTAAGGATAACAAATTCACCGATTGCTGATGTATTTATTGTGTGGGGTAAATGTGACAGAGATAACAACAAAATTAGAGGATTTATTTTGGAAAAGGGTATGAAAGGATTGACTGCTCCAAAAATTGAAGGAAAGTTTTCATTACGTGCTAGTATTACAGGACAAATTTCCATGGAAGACGTGGAAATACCAGAAGAAAATATGCTCCCTAATGCAATGGGGCTTGGGGTATGTACTTAAGAAAATATGCTTCCTAATGTAATGGGGCTTGGCATATGTACTTAAATTGGATGGAATTGTTATTATTTTAAAAATGATAAGTTAATCTGTATAATGTTTTAAAGAAATAATTGATGGCAGCCTGTGGCTTATTGGAGATTTTACTATGGGCAGGTCATATTTTAGTGAAAATTTTACATTAAGTTAAAAACACAGCACATTGGGATGACAAAATTAATTTTAATTCTATAAGGAAAATATGTAAAAAAAAAGATCCCAGTTGGTGTGGCAAAATTTGTTATGATAAATAAATCAATATTATTGTACAAAAATGTAGTTACCAGTGATCTGATGAATAAATCTACATTATGGCAGTTACTGATTATCTGATAAATTATTCAACATAATTGCAGTTGTTGATAATCTGAACCATATTTCAGAACTTAAATTTGTCTAAATGTCGTGCAAATACAATATACATGTAGATGTCATAATTATATGAATATTTTTATATTTTAGGGACCATTTGGGTGTTTAAACAGCGCTCGTTATGGTATTGCTTGGGGGACGTTAGGAGCAGCAGAATTTTGTTTAGAAACAGCCAGACAGTACACATTAGACAGGTCAATATACAATACATGAACATTTTCAGAAAATATGGGGAAAAAAATTTGAATAACAGAAAGAAGCGAGCATCTGCATAGATTTTCTCACCAATTTTGCAGTTTTAATTATTTTTTGTTGACAATCTATGTATATTGGGGTGATCCTGCAATGTCAAAGAGTTACAAACTTTGTTTGATAAAAACATCTGAAACAATTGTCAATGCAGGCCATTCTAAGTTGTTTTTAAGGGTTGTCCTCTATCATGTCTGCATTATACTGGTACATGTTTCTTATTTGTCTGTACCCTTTGCTCTAAATAAAATTGCAGTACCAGGAGACTATATTTGTCTAGTATACAAATAAAACAAAAATATATTTGTACACCCATTATAGTATAATAATCAGCTGATTACAGGATAAAAATTAATTCTCCAGTGTATTTGATTGGCTACTGTACAAATGTACTGTAAACACATAGAATTTATATGTATTATCCATACATGTAAACTGTTAATCAGTCATTTAAAAAGTATTGATAAATCTATGGAACATATTCTTCAACTAGATTTGTTGTTGGATTTATTTTAAGAAATCTTGAAGTGAAGTAAAGTCTATTTATACATGCATTGTATCTCATTTGGCAGTTTCAACAATATTTCAGTTATATCGTGGCAGTCAGTTTTATTGGTGGAGAAAACCAGAGTACCCAGAGAAAGGTACCAACTCTCCACAAGTCACTGACAAACTTTATCACATAATGTTGCATTAAGTATACCTTGTCATGAGTGGGATGCGAATTCACAACTTTAGTGGTGATAGGCACTAATTGCACGGATAGTTGTAAATCCAACTTCCTTACGTTCACTAAGGCCAGACTTTTTCTTAGTGATAACTATCTTAGTTATGTTATTAACACTGAGTTACTTACAAAATTAAGAAGAGGTACTTTGAAATTAAATTTGGAATCTGTTTGTTATGATAATGTTCCACATCCTATTACTGAGGGTGACAATGAACACCAATAATCTGACCTAAAGAAAGTATTCATTACTTCAGTATTTTTTAAATAGTTTGAATTTTATTATGAATTACGGATAAAAACTTTTGCTTCCAAGCTGATGAATTGAAAATATGTTAATATTATCACTGTTCATTACAGATACCAGTTCAAAAAACCTTTAGCGAAAAACCAACTGATACAAAAGAAAATGGCTGACATGTTAACGGAGATTTCTCTAGGATTACAATCATGTATACAAGTTGGAAGACTAAAAGACGAAGGAAAGTATGTATTTATTTAAGAAAGTATGTATTATGTCTCCCCTTCGAACGAAGGGAGACATTGTTTTAGTCTGATTTTTTCTTCCGCTTCTTCTGCTTCTTCTCAGTGAAGCTTGTCCGGACCATAAGTTTTTAGTTCACCTGGACCTTTGGTCCAGGTGAACTATTGCCATCACTTGGCATCCGTCGTCTGTTGTCTGTCGTCTGTCGCCTGTAAACTTTTCACATTTCAAGCTTCTTCTCCGAAACCACTGGGCCGATTGGAACCAAACTTAGCAGGAATGTTCCTTGGATGGTCCTCTACAAAGTTACTGTTTTTCGTTCCAGTCGGATATTCAATATGGCTGCCAGGGCCAATAATATGCTCTGATTGGCTGAAATTTCAAAGATCTTCTTCTCTGAAACTAATGAACTGACTGAACCCAAACTGTAAATGAATGATCATTGGAATGTCCTTTACCAAGTTTCTGTTTTTTATGCCGATCGGAAATCCAAGATGGCCACCATCGCAGGACATAGATTAACATTGAACCTATGGGAAAATGTTCAAATGCCTTCCTCTCAGAAACTACAAATATGATTAAAGCCAAACTGTACATGAATGTTCATTGGACGGTCATCTACAATCTCAAGGTTTTTTGTTCCGATATGGAATTCAAAATGGCGGCTACGGCAGGACTTAGTTTAACATTGGACCCTATGGGAAAAATGTTTCAAAATGCTTCTTCTCTGAAACCACTTGGACAGTTGAAACAAACTGCCCAGGAATGATCATTGGAAGGTCCTCTACAAAGTTTGTGTTTTTTATGCCGATCGGAAATCCAAGATGGCCGCCACCGCAGGACATAGATTAACATTGGACCCTATGGGAAAATATTCAAATGCCTTCTTCTCAGAAACTACAAATATTATTAAAGCCAAACTGTACATGAATGTTCATTAGATGGTCCTCTACAAACTTTATGTTTTTTGTTCCGGTATGAAATTCAAAATGGCGGCTACGGCAGGACTTACTTTAACATTGGACCCTATGGGAAAAATGTTTCAAAATGCTTCTTCTCTGAAACCACTTGGACAATTGAAACCAAACTGCCCAGGAATAGTCATTGGAAGGTCCTCTACAAAGTTTGTGATTTTTATGCCGATCGGAAATCCAAGATGGCCACCACCGCAATACATAGATTAACATTGGACCCTATGGGAAAATGTTCAAATGCCTTCTTCTCAGAAACTACAAATATTATTAAAGCCAAACTGTACATGAATGTTCATTGGAGGTCCTCTACAAACTTTACGTTTTTTGTTCCGGTATGAAATTCAAAATGGCGGCTACGGCAGGACTTAGTTTAGCATTGGACCCTATGGGAAAAATGTTTCAAAACGCTTCTTCTCTGAAACCACTTGGACAATTGAAACCAAACTGCCCAGGAATGATCATTGGAAGGTCCTCTACAAACTTTATGTTTTTTATGTCGATCGGAAATCTAAGATGGCCGCCACCGCAATACATAGATTAACATTGCACCCTATAGGAAAATGTTCAAATGCCTTCTTCTCAGAAACTACAAATATTATTAAAGCCAAACTGTACATGAATGTTCATTGGATGGTCCTCTGCAAACTTTACATTTTTTGTTCCGGTATGAAATTCAAAATGGCGGCTACGGCAGGACTTAGTTTAACATTGGACCCTATGGGGAAAATGTTTCAAAACGCTTCTTCTCTGAAACCACTAGGACAGTTGAAACCAAACTGCCCAGGAATGATCATTGGAAGGTCCTCTACAAATTTATTGTTTTTTATGCCGATCGGATATCCAAGATGGCCACCACCGCAGGACATAGATTAGCATTGGACCCTATGGGAAAAGGTTCAAATGCCTTCTTCTCAGAAACTACAAATATGATTAAAGCCAAACTGTACATGAATGTTCATTGGATGGTCCTCTACAAACTTTACGTTTTTTGTTCCGGTATGAAATTCAAAATGGCGGCTACGGCAGGACTTGTTTTAACATTGGACCCTATGGGAAATATGTTTCAAAACGCTTCTTCTCTGAAACCAAACTGCCCAGGAATGATTATTGGAAGGTTCTCTGTTTTTTATGCTGATCGGAAATCCAAGATGGCTGCCACCACAGGTCATAGTATTAACACAGGACCATATCGGGAAAATACAGAAATATCTTCTTCTCTGAAGCTATTGCACTGATTGAACCTAAACTGTGCATCAATCATTGGAAGGTCCTTTACAAACTTTGTATTTTTTATGTTGATCGTAATTCCAAGATGACTACCACTGCAGGACATAGTTTTTACATAGGACCAATTGGTTTTTTTTATAACCAGGTGAACGATACAGGCTCTTGAGAGCCTCTGGTTTGTCTTTCCAGATAGGTCAATTATATTTGGTATGTGGGTGCATGACCATAAGGCGGTGTGTTGTGTACCGTAATGACCTTTGTGAGACCTTGACCTTTGACCTCAAGGTCAAATAATTGTTTTTTAAATAGTATTTTCTTGTCTGGGCCATAACATTAAGTGGAGACATAAGTTTTAGGTATCTAAAACAGTTCTTCTTAGTTAATTAACTACAATGTACTTTTATAATAGAGGTTTCTATAAATTTTATTGTGTCTTCATATTAAATATTTTTATTCGACAAAATTTATTTAGTTAAATAAGGTGTAAAACACTGAATAAATTAAAATATAACTTGTTATAACAAGATAACTTGATCATATGATCACCAACAATGATGGGTGGCTGAGTGGTTTAAGTTCAATGATTTCTGACCACAAATGACCTCAATACCTACCTCAAGTGTTAAGGTTTCCAGAAACCCACACAAGGACGAGGGTTTCACTGGTCATGTAGTTATATCTGTACAGGCTTTCCTTCTCCATTATGTTTCGTAGTCACAAAATAGCTGTAAAATAGCGGAAACTTATGATATACACTGACAACACTAAATATCATGTATCATATTTAAGATAAACAGATTTTAAACATACACAACAAACCTTGGAAAAATTATTGGTAATTAAACTAGAGGCTCAGTGGGCTGAGCCTGTGTCGCTCACATTTCATTCTGTTTTGAGGAAGCTTTATACAGAACCTGTGGTGGCCATGTTTGTTAATGGATCAGAACAAAATGAGCAGTCTTTATAGAGGATCTTCCATAGATGCTTCCTACCAAGTTTCGGATCATTTGGCTTCTCGGTTTCAGAGGAGAAGATTTTTTAGAGATGGACCATTCAGAAACAAGAATTGCCTGTGGTGGCCATGTTTGTCAACGGATCGGGACGAAATGAGCAATCTTTATAGAGAACCTCCCATAGATGCTTCCTACCAAGTTTCGGTTGATTTGGCCAAGCAGTTTCAGAGGAGAGGATTTTTTAGAAATGGACCAATCAGAAACAAGAATTGCCTGTGACGGCCATGTTTGTTAATGGATCGGAACGAAATGAGCAATCTTTATAAAGTATCTTCCATAGATGCTTCCTACCAAGTTTCGGTTCATTTGACCAAGCGGTTTCAGAGGAAAAGTATTTTTAGAAATGGACCAATCAGAAACAAGAATTGCCTGTGACGGCCATGTTTGTAAATGAATTGGGACGAAGTGAGCAATCTCTATAGATGATCTTCCATAGATGCTTCCTACCAAGTTTCAGCTTATTTGGCTAAGGGGTTTCAGAGAAGATTAAAATGTTTTCCAAATGTTGAATATAAAAATTAATGGCTGGCTTGTCTTTGTCCATGCTATAAAAATAAGCTTAATATTTCATTTTTTTTTTATTTTCAGAGCAACACCCGAAATGATTTCTATGATAAAGAGGAATTCCTGCGGTAAATCATTAGACATTGCTCGTACAGCTAGAGACATGCTCGGTGGCAATGGAATCTCTGACGAATATCATATTATTAGACATGTGATGAACTTAGAAGCTGTCAACACTTATGAAGGTCAGTTATATTGATGGTGGGGGGGGGGGGGGGGGGGGGGGGGGGGGGGGGGAAATGTCCTTCAATAAATTACCTGAAAAAGAGTGTTTAATAGAAACAGATTTATAAATAGGTTAAAAGATAAACCTCACACTCCTAACAGAAATATCGGTGGTTTTCTCCAGGTAGTCTGGTTTCCTCCGCCAATAAAACTGACTGCCACAATATAACTGAAATATTATTGAAAGTGGCATTAAGTACCATAAACCACCACCTACCAGAAATGACAGTGACAAAAGCCAAGTAAATCTACGAAGGGACAGGCACCAAAATGTGGTGATGTTAAATTTTTATTCTCCCCTCTTGATATGTAGTTCTCTAGTGGACAAACATAGACAAACAATTAAAAAAAACCTGCACAGATTCACTTCAGTTTAAAAGATCAAGTACATATGACAAAAAGGACAACATAAACATGGATAGTACAAAAGCAGTCAGTGAAAGTTCGGTTTTTCCATTACTTAAAACGAATGGTCACACTCAGTTTCAATTATTAATTTAAAGTATTACAAAGCAGACAGGATAATTTCTATATAATGATGGGCATAATGATTTTATCTGTTCAATATATATAACTGACATTTGTTGATTTGAAGCTGGAAGATATTTTTACATTGCAAAAAAATGTGCACAATTTTCATGCACAAAAAAATTGGAAAGATTGATATTACAGAATTTGGGCCAATGAGATGGGTCCTGAGAAACTTTTTATTATTTGATTGATTGATTGATTTTTGGTGTTTAACACCACTTTCAGCAATATTTCAGCTATATCATGGCGACCAGTTTTAGTGGTGGAAGAAGCCGGAGTACCCGGAGAGAACCACCGACCATGGGCAAGCAACTGGTAAACTTTATCACTTGTGGCTGTGAGTCGAGTGCACCCTTTTTGTAATTTACAAAGCAGGACGGGAATCCACGCCATATTGGTGATAGGCTTGTATGAGTTGTTAGGTAATCCAACTACCTAACTCATTGAGCCACCTGGGCCCTTATTATTTGATATGCTCTTTTTAGTCAGAGATATGTGATAACAATATACCCAATTAGTTATTGAATTTCATGAATTTTGAAGTAGCAATATATTTTTTTCATTAACAGGTACTCATGATATCCATGCATTGATATTAGGTAGAGCAATCACTGGACTCCAAGCATTCACAGCTGATTAATAAGGATCAATCTTTCACAACAGATAACTAAGGATCAAGCTTATAAGATTTCCATCAATTTTCTAGTCATATAATGATTATAACAGATAAAATGACATTATGATGTACTATTTTAACTAATATTATCACTCCAGAAACATATATTGCATTATTCAAGCATTAAGTGACTTACCTGTAATTTTGTTTTTGAACTTGTACATGTAGCACATAATCAGAGGTGGCATGGGGGGGGGGGGGGGGGGGGGGGGTGGTCATGATCTACTGACAACAAGCCTAACATTACTAAGTGGGTTCAAGCCTAGATATCTATCTCATCTGTAAGGCTTCCTGACAACTACCACGAAAGGGGGGGAGGGGGGGGGGGGTTCAATAGTCAGATTGTTGCACATGTTTCTATCCATGCTTACCCCCATCAAGTCTTAGTCATGATATAGCTGATAAATGTTCTGAAAGTGACATTAAATACCAATAACTCCTAACCTGAAACAAAACAAAGATGTTTTTATGTACTTGGTGGTCCAGTTGTTTTGTACATCTTGTGAACACTTAGTTAAAAATAATTATCAGACAAAACTGGAAGTGAAGCTCTGCTGACTTCATGGAAATTATAGATTTACCCAGAGTATTGCTATGTTTATATGTGTGAAGTTTTATATGATATATATATATACATATTTGATTGGATTGAGAGAAAAAAGTTTTTCTCACAAAAGTAGAAAATTGCTATTAGGGATTAGGGAAAAATTACTAAAGGGATTTTAATTTTGTATTTTGGAGTGATTGTTTTAATAGCAATATATTTGAAGAAAAAAATGTTTACTTTAGACCAACAAACAATAAAATGTTTTGTTGACTTCAATCATTTACAATGTATTGTTATTTGAATGAAATATTAACGTAATTATTATTAACTGTGATATGTATATTTATTATCACACCACAAAATGTTGGCGGTGATATTATAGTATGAGTATGTGGTCATTTTACTTCAATAGATGCAGTGATTTTTTCACTATAATCTTAGTTGTTTTTACCGATCATTCTACAATTTGAACACAGTGATCCTTGGCATGGATTAAAAGTTTGGTTTAATTTTGGGAATTCAAGCCCCACCTGTTTTCAGATACCAGGTCCAAATGTCTTGTCATTTCTATATCAACTTGTTGCCATGGTATCAGTCTTGTCATTTCTATATCAACTTGTTGCCGTGGTATCAGTCTTGTCATTTCTATATCAACTTGTTGCCATGGTATCAGTCTTGTCATTTCTATATCAACTTGCTGCCATGGTATCAGTCTTGTCATTTCTATATCAACTTGTTGCTGTGGTATCAGTCTTGTCATTTCTATATCAACTTGTTGCCATGGTATCAGTCTTGTCATTTCTATATCAACTTGTTGCCGTGGTATCAGTCTTGTCATTTCTATATCAACTTGTTGCCGTGGTATCAGTCTTGTCATTTCTATATCAACTTGTTGCCATGGTATCAGTCTTGTCATTTCTATATCAACTTGTTGCCGTGGTATCAGTCTTGTCATTTCTATATCAACTTGTTGCCGTGGTATCAGTCTTGTCATTTCTATATCAACTTGCTGCCATGGTATCAGTCTTGTCATTTCTATATCAACTTGTTGCCGTGGTATCAGTCTTGTCATTTCTATATCAACTTGTTGCCATGGTATCAGTCTTGTCATTTCTATATCAACTTGCTGCCGTGGTATCAGACTGCTACTAGGTAATAGTCCTTTATTTTAATTGACTTGTTTTTGTGCCAAATGACTACTATATAAGCCTGACCCAGGCCAGGGTCAAACTTTCTCCTTGCAGTAGATCAATTTCAGAATAAACTTGAGATAGTATACCAGTGAGTTATCAGTCTACTAATGTTAGATATGTTAACACTACACTTTTGTAGCTTCATATCTTTTCTTAGTTGATTGATAACCTTTTTTATTTGTTTTTCCTATCCTCTGTAATACACTTTAAGATTTATTTTGATTTTAAATGGTTTATTATGCATTGTTTATTGTTAAATTACTAGTAATAAGTTGTATATAAAGCTGGGGACAACGTTGGTAACTATTGTTAAATTATTAGTAATAAGTTGTATATAAAGCTGGGGACAACATTGGTAACTATTGTTAAATTACTAGTAATAAGTTGTATATAAAGCTGGGGACAACATTGGTAACTATTGTTAAATTACTAGTAATAAGTTGTATATAAAGCTGGGGACAACATTGGTAACCAGCTCACAGTTTATGACTGGTTGCAATTTTCATAAGCAACAAATGTGCATTGAAAGAAATAACGAAGCTTTAGTTGTGTGTTATGTCACTTCTGTTTTGGTCAGTTATGTATCATTCACCTTTTTATCATTTGTTTAAAATTAACCAATCAAAATTTGACGTTGTAGTAGAAGATTATAGATAATTAACATATATTGGACATTGAAAAATGTTGATGCGTTCAATATATATTGATGAAATTATTCGACACACATTGCTTTGTTATTGAAAGTTTGAAATTATTGCTTCAATTACAATAGAAATATGACATGAGTAGTATAAGGAGCACAGCTCAGTCTACAGAACAATAGACAAACCAGATACAGACTCTCCAGAGTGTCTACAGAACAATAGACAAACCAGAGACTCTCCAGAGTGTCTACAGAACAATAGACAAACCAGATACAGACTCTCCAAAGTGTCTACAGAACAATAGACAAACCAGATGCAGACTATCCAGAATGTCTACAGAACAATAGACAAACCAGATACAGACTCTCCAGAGTGTCTACAGAACAATAGACAAACCAGAGACTCTCCAGAGTGTCTACAGAACAATAGACAAACCAGATACAGACTCTCCAGAGTGTCTACAGAACAATAGACAAACCAGAGACTCTCCAGAGTGTCTACAGAACAATAGACAAACCAGAGACTCTCCAGAGTGTCTACAGAACAATAGACAAACTAGATACAGACTCTCCAAAGTGTCTACAGAACAATAGACAAACCAGATGCAGATTCTCCAGAGTGTCTACAGAACAATAGACAAACCAGATACAGACTCTCCAGAGTGTCTACAGAACAATAGACAAACCAGATCCAGACTCTCCAGAGTGTCTACAGAACAATAAACAAACCAGAGACTCTCCAGAGTGTCTACAGAACAATAGACAAACCAGATACAGACTCTCCAGAGTGTTTACAGAACAATAGACAAACCAGATACAGACTCTCCAGAGTTGTGGATGGCAGTCATATTGTTGTTTTCTCATTCTTTTATTCTTATCAAATTGGAAAATAAGCAAGTTTCAAATTTAAAAAAACACTGGTTTATCAACTGATGCATAATTGTCTTTTACTTTACATTAATATCGTAAAGTGAGCCATTTTTTGTACATTAGAAATATAATTTTACTAGTTGTGAAGAATTGTTTTTAATCGTTATGATATCAATATTGTTGACCTTTGAAATGATATGATGTTATATTTTAAAGTCATTAATATTTATGTATTGTTTATTTTGTAAAAAAAAAAATAAAATATGTGAGTGTTTTAATTTTTATTCATATTTGATGCCTTTTTCTATTTTCTATGAAGTATCTTGGCCATTTGAGTGTATATGGCAGTTGGATTTACATCTACATATTCTATCAGTTTATATCATGTTGACATAGAGTTCAATTAATTTTTAGGTAAGGCTAGGGTCGGTAAACCAATATTTTTATAAATTGCACAAGACCCCTTTTCATTACTGGAGTGACATTTTAATGAATGGCAAACTCATCCATCACAGAAACAATTGTCAGAATTTTCCTTAAATATTTGAGTAAAAAATCTGCTTTAGTCTAACAGTGCTATAAATCTAACCCAGACAACCAGGACTGTTGTTCTCATGCAGCCAATGTACAGAAATACACTTTTTTCTTCGTTTTTTCAAAAGACAACAGTGCCTTTTGCACTTTGATGTGGTTCAGAATGATGGCAAAACATGTTGGAGCAACTGTTGTCAACATGATTGTTTGGCTTTTGTATCCAGTGGGCTTAAATATAATCTGATATAGAATTATCAGACTGAGGTAAAGCTTCAGTAGTGGTACATCAGACTGAGGTAAAGCTTCAGTGGTGGTACATCAGACTGGGGTAAAGCTTCAATGGTGGTACATCATACTGAGGTAAAGCTTCAATGGTGGTACATCAGACTGAGGTAAAGCTTCAGTGGTGGTACATCAGACTGAGGTAAAGCTTCAATGGTGGTACATCAGACTGAGGTAAAGTTTCAGTGGTGGTATATCAGACTGAGGTAAAACTTCGGTGGTGGTACATCAGACTGAAGTAAAGCTTCAGTGGTGGTATATCAGACTGAGGTAAAGCCTCAGTGGTGGTACATCAGACTGAGGTAAAGCTTCAGTGGTGGTACATCAGACTGAGGTAAAGCTTCAGTGGTGGTACATCATACTGAGGTAAAGCTTCAATGGTGGTACATCAGACTGAGGTAAAGCTTCAGTAGTGGTACATCAGACTGAGGTAAAGCTTCAGTAGTGGTACAACAGACTGAGGTAAAGCTTCAGTGGTGGTACATCAGACTGAGGTAAAGCTTCAGTGGTGGTACATCAGACTGAGGTAAAGCTTCAGTGGTGGTACATCAGACTAAGGTAAAGCTTTAATGATGGTACATCAGACTGAGGTAAAGCTTCAGTAGTGGTACTTCAGACTGAGGTGAAGCATCAGTAGTTGTACATCACACTGAGGTAAAGCTTCAATGGTGGTACATCATACTGAGGTAAAACTTCAGTGGTGGTACATCATACTGAGGTAAAGCTTCAATGGTGGTACATCAGAATGAGGTAAAGCTTCAGTAGTGGTACATCAGACTGAGGTAAAGCTTCAATGGTGGTACATCATACTGAGGTAAAGCTTCAGTGGTGGTATATCAGACTGAGGTAAAGCTTCAGTGGTGGTATGTCAGACTGAGGTAAAGCTTCAGTAGTGGTGCATCAGACTGAGGTAAAGCTTCAGTGGTGGTTCATCAGACTGAGGTAAAGCTTCGGTGGTGGTACATCAGACTGAGGTAAAGCTTCAATGGTGGTACATCAGACTGCGGTAAAGCTTCAGTAGTGGTACATCAGACTGAGGTAAAGCTTCAATGGTGGTACATCAGACTGAGGTAAAGCTTCAGTGGTGGTACATCAGACTGAGGTAAAGCTTCAGTAGTGGTACATCAGACTGAAGTAAAGCTTCAGTGGTGGTACATCAGACTGAGGTAAAGCTTCAGTAGTTGTACATCAGACTGAGGTAAAGCTTCAATGGTGGTACATCATACTGAGGTAAAGCTTCAATGGTGGTACATCAGGCTGAGGTAAAGCTTCAGTAGTGGTATATCAGACTGAGGTAAAGCTTCAATGGTGGTACATCAGACTGAGGTAAAGCTTCAATGGTGGTACATCAGGCTGAGGTAAAGCTTCAGTAGTGGTATATCAGACTGAGGTAAAGCTTCAGTGGTGGTACATCAGACTGAGGTAAAGCTTCAGTAGTGGTACATCAGACTGAGGTAAAGCTTCAGTGGTGGTACATCAGACTGAGGTAAAGCTTCAATGGTGGTACATCAGACTGAGGTAAAGCTTCAGTGGTGGTACAACAGACTGAGGTAAAGCTTCAGTGGTGGTACATCAGACTGAGGTAAAGCTTCAGTGGTGGTACATCAGAGTGAGGTAAAGCTTCAGTAGTGGTACATCAGACTGAGGTAAAGCTTCAATGGTGGTATATCAGACTGAGGTAAAGCTTCAGTGGTGGTACATCAGACTGAGGTAAAGCTTCAGTGGTGGTACATCAGACTGAGGTAAAGTTTCAGTGGTGGTACATCAGACTGAGGTAAAGCTTCAGTGGTGGTACAACAGACTGAGGTAAAGCTTCAGTGGTGGTACATCAGACTGAGGTAAAGCTTCAGTGGTGGTACATCAGAGTGAGGTAAAGCTTCAGTAGTGGTACATCAGACTGAGGTAAAGCTTCAATGGTGGTATATCAGACTGAGGTAAAGCTTCAGTGGTGGTACATCAGACTGAGGTAAAGCTTCAGTGGTGGTACATCAGACTGAGGTAAAGTTTCAGTGGTGGTACATCAGACTGAGGTAAAGCTTCAGTGGTGGTATATCAGACTGAGGTAAAGCTTCAGTAGTTGTACATCATACTGAGGTAAAGCTTCAATGGTGGTACATCATACTGAGGTAAAGCTTCAGTGGTGGTACATCAGACTGAGGTAAAGCTTCAGTGGTGGTACATCAGACTGAGGTAAAGCTTCAATGTTGGTACATCAGACTGAGGTAAAGCTTCAGTGGTGGTACATCAGACTGAGGTAAAGCTTCAGTGGTGGTACATCAGACTGGGGTAAAGCTTCAGTGGTGGTACAACAAACTGAGGTAAAGCTTCAGTGGTGGTACATCAGACTGAGGTAAAGCTTCAGTGGTGGTACATCAGACTGAGGTAAAGCTTCAATGTTGGTACATCAGAGTGAGGTAAAGCTTCAGTGGTGGTACAACAAACTGAGGTAAAGCTTCAGTGGTGGTACATCAGACTGAGGTAAAGCTTCAGTGGTGGTACATCAGACTGAGGTAAAGCTTCAGTGGTGGTACATCAGAGTGAGGTAAAGCTTCAGTAGTGGTACATCAGACTGAGGTAAAGCTTCAATGGTGGTATATCAGACTGAGGTAAAGCTTCAGTGGTGGTACATCAGACTGAGGTAAAGCTTCAGTGGTGGTACATCAGACTGAGGTAAAGTTTCAGTGGTGGTACATCAGACTGAGGTAAAGCTTCAGTGGTGGTATATCAGACTGAGGTAAAGCTTCAGTAGTTGTACATCATACTGAGGTAAAGCTTCAATGGTGGTACATCATACTGAGGTAAAGCTTCAGTGGTGGTACATCAGACTGAGGTAAAGCTTCAGTGGTGGTACATCAGACTGAGGTAAAGCTTCAGTGGTGGTACAACAAACTGAGGTAAAGCTTCAGTGGTGGTACATCAGACTGAGGTAAAGCTTCAGTGGTGGTACATCAGACTGAGGTAAAGCTTCAGTGGTGGTACATCAGACTGAGGTAAAGCTTCAGTGGTGGTACATCAGACTGAGGTAAAGCTTCAGTGGTGGTACATCAGACTGAGGTAAAGCTTCAGTGGTGGTACATCAGACTGAGGTAAAGCTTCAGTGGTGGTACATCAGACTGAGGTAAAGTTTCAGTGGTGGTACATCAGACTGAGGTAAAGCTTCAGTGGTGGTACATCAGACTGAGGTAAAGCTTCAGTGGTGGTACATCAGACTGAGGTAAAGCTTCAGTGGTGGTACATCAGACTGAGGTAAAGCTTCAGTGGTGGTACATCAGACTGAGGTAAAGCTTCAATGTTGGTACATCAGACTGAGGTAAAGCTTCAGTGGTGGTACATCAGACTGAGGTAAAGCTTCAGTGGTGGTACATCAGACTGAGGTAAAGCTTCAGTGGTGGTACAACAAACTGAGGTAAAGCTAATAAAGAATTTTGTATTACATTATCATTTATTCATTTTTACTGAAAGGAGGAACAAAGCATGTACACTATAAACATTTCAAGCACGTAAATGCTAATGTGTTAATACTTTTATTTAACACAGCAACTACTGATTTTTGGGAGAAGACTAATACACGTTAGAGAAAACCGAAGGGGCAATAAAAAAGGACAATCCAGAGAAACTGGCAACATAGGACACACAAGACGAAGACGAACAAAACAAAAACACAGCACAATATGATGGGGCGACTATGAAAATAATTTAAAAAAATGGAGTACCTCTTCCGTTAGCCAGATTTTTATATACCTGTTGCCCCCTGCTCACCACAGGGAGGTGGAAGTAGGATTTTGAGTAGGATATATTTAATGAAAATAGTCTAAAACTGGCACCACAGGCAGAATAAAACTAAAACTATTTACACGTGTATTTACAAGACGGCTTAAGTTGTGGGTGGTAATGCTTTGAATGCCATTTTTCTTACGAAGTTAGCTCTGTCAATGTCTCCTTGCTCGTACTGGCTACGGATTTCACGCATTTTCTCCAATCGTTCTCGCTCTTTTCTCACGGAGGGTACACTATGTCTTGAAGCCCTTATCTTCAGATAGTTATGGGTTTGAACACTTTTAAGTCTTTCCATAAATTCAAAAATTGGCGGATGGCTGTGATAAAACATGTCCGCAAACTTTGCATGAAAACTCTCGCATCTGTTCGTAGTTATTTTAAATTGTAAGTCTGGTTCCGCCCAAACAGAAGGTGTGAAAATTTGGAATTTTCATCTATGTAATTCTGTAAAATGTAATCTGCGAATTCATGTGCTTTTTCCACGTGAGGAGCACATGTAAATAAGTCGAACGCAAAACAGTCCTCAACATCGTTGGAATCCAAGTACATTTGTAGCTTAAACTAAAGAAAGATTTTATCCAATTACCAACATCGGACTCTGGATTTTTATATTCAGCAGCCAAACCAAGGCTCTGCACTTTCCTCCACCAAGATTGTGAATGGAGAAACTGACATCCTTTTATATGAATTCCTGGCCATATTGCTCAGGCGGCATTGTGAGTAGCATGTTCAAAATCTAGATGTAAGCACGAAATATTAAGTATTAACTGTAGATCAGTACAGCATTCAACAAGATGTTGAAACATATTGCGATAAATTTCCTCTGTTTTATCCGGAAGAAGAAAAAACACACGCGGCACATACTTTGCCCATTTTTGAATGCATGTATTGTATAAAGTTGGTAAAAATATTTGGGACAATACTGGAATGTTCCGTCGGCAAATAAATGCACATCCTGACATAAAAACCTTAGATTGGACTCTGTAGTAAACATGATTATTTTAGTGTCAATATCATTTTTGTAGATCATGTCCTCGTTATTACTGGATTTCAGTTCATACTCCTGTACTGCTTCGTGAGTTTCCTCCCTTGATTTCGGTAGCTTCGGTTGGGTTTTCCTTCTTCTGCAGTATACT
Organism: Bathymodiolus septemdierum; assembly: GCA_963383655.1. Taxonomy (NCBI): domain Eukaryota; kingdom Metazoa; phylum Mollusca; class Bivalvia; order Mytilida; family Modiolidae; genus Bathymodiolus; species Bathymodiolus septemdierum. The sequence continues at coordinate 38,336,150 of OY726518.1, forward strand.
GCCTGGCGAATAGACCTGAAATAAACAAAATAATCTGTATGTCAGGGAAGAACAAAATTCTCTCCGATTGGATCCCCTTTTTTTTATCCGCGGAAATAATTTAAATGTATATATTTATATTAAAAAATAAATGCATGTATGTTTACCTTATATCTTTAGGTAGTATTTCTGTCAGGTTTTGCCTTTCAATTTCTTGTATGATCAGTGTACACAGCCTCTCACATGGTTACTCCTCTGCTTTCTTGTATGATCAGTGTACACGGCCTCTCACATGGTTCCTCCTCTGCTTTCCGCTTGCACTCAGTTCGGACTTTCTGATTCTCAATATTTCTTTGATTTGGTTCATCGTGACAGTGATCGAACCGGCCTCCTAAATCATCAATTCCTGCAGATCTGTTTTGCATCTGGCCGGTCATGTTTTCTGTACGCATCGCCACAGTTTTGATACAGAGGTTTCCTTTTTCAATCTGTACTGGAATCCATCATATTTTATACCAGGCTTGCCCCGATTTGTCAAAAAAAATTCCATACCGAGTGGTAGAACGTTTATGATTAAAAGTTCGTTAATCTCTTTCACATCTATATATATATATACAACACAATATGTGAGTACTGTTCAGTAAAATTTCTACATGATCTGTGATTACTTTTCAGTACTATAAGTAGGAGATATCTAGATTTTGAACAAGATGCCCACAATTTCAGTAGAAGTTGATATAAAATTTGCCAACATTATAGTATTTTAAAAGTCGCGCAATCGTATACTTACCTTAGTGACATACTAAGAAATTGAGTCGCGCAAATGAGTTATTTTTATCAAAACAGTCGCGCAAACGTGCTGCTCCCTCTTTGTATATTATTCACGTTTCCCTCACACATTGTTTTCTACCTGTATACCAAAATGTCAAAAGTGTGAGAAACGTGAACACACCCTTTCTTACATATAGCTGATAATTGATATTAAAAGGTATATGACATCTATATACATACTAAAAGGTGAGACAAGAAGTTGACATATACTGTCTTATCTGAAAAGGAAAACGGTTTATTGACATTTAATATCATAAAGATTTTTGTCGCAGCTGGCGAACATTTGACAATTTCAATCTACCATTTGGTCAATAACAAATAATATGAACTTGATGATTTATTAGATATATTTATGACTGAAATTTACAGTTCCTAAATAATGTAATTATTAATAAAACTAAGGTTCTCCTTTATCAGGTATAGGTAATCTTAGCCGATTGTGGCTGTCCTGTTTATGCTCCTTGGTTTTATTGCTCCAAAAGCTTTAAATCATTTGGCTTTCCAATATTTTGATTTTGAGCGTACCTGATAACGGTTATTCCAGAAACGTGTCCTGCGCACTAAATTAGATATCTACTTGTTAATGAGTCATGATTTTGATACAATAGTCTGTTTACAAACGTTACCTTATAAAGTTTACGGTAAGTTTAAGTCATGATTTTGATACAATAGTCTGTTTACAAACGTTACCTTATAAAGTTTAAGTCATGAATTTGATACAATAGTCTGTTTCCAAACGTTACCTTATAAAGCTTAAGTCATGATTTTGATACAATAGTCTGTTTACAAACGTTACCTTATAAAGTTTATGTCATGATTTTGATACAATAGTCTGTTTACAAACGTTACCTTATAAAGTTTACGGTAAGTTTAAGTCATGATTTTGATATAATAGTCTGTTTCCAAACGTTACCTTATAAAGTTTAGTCATGAATTTGATACAATAGTCTGTTTCCAAACGTTACCTTATAAAGTTTAAGTAACGGTAATAAACCTCAGGGTTATAAGTTAGGAGGGCGTGTCCGGTTAATTCATAAAACACAAGATGGTTACCGATTTATTCTTTATATTTCACCAAGTATATCTTTGAAAAAAAATATTTCTTCAAAATGTCGGGAGTTCTAATGATCGGTTAATGTACTAATGTATTGTTGCTGATCTTCTGTGATCTTATAGGTTATAGCCACATGCAATCTGACCTTCCGTGCTATATTGCTTTGCGATAGAAACAAAACGTGAAATATATGAAGAAGAAAAAACAACCCAGGAAGTATATGCGTTGCAAAATCACGTCATGTTTCTGATTACTGTTTCTGATTGGATACAGAGCAAAATCCAGCCTGGTGAATATATATACGATTAGCAAAGATATTAATCTGGGAAAGAAATTCATGGAACAATGTCACAATTCGGTAAAGAAAGTAACAATTTGGTTGAGATAATAATAACAAACGAAAATTCCTATATTTTTATTACTTATGTAAAGTATCTGTGTGTTTTAGTCAGAGCATGAGAATATGTTATTCCATATTTGTCAGCCTGTATCAAACACAATTTTCAATTAATTTAAAAATATTACATAGATTGATTTGTAAACTCGGTTCTATTTTGTTGAAGACACAAGACTTCCAAAATTGTAATACATTGACATGATTGTTATAATACAAAAAATGTACATGACAATAATAATGTTTTACTATGATTAAAATACTGATGTTTTATAATATATTAGAATTCATTACGTATATCGTTATTTTAAACAAGAATAAATACCAAAAAAACGTCCAAATCTTCCGCGAAGACTGTCACCCTTCCGGAGCACCTGAGTTCATCGCCGGTTTTTAGTGGGGTTCGTGTTACTCGATCTTAAGTTTTATATGTATGTTTTGTAGATCGTTGTTTGTCCTTTTGTACTTTTTCTTTTTGTCATTGTGTTGTCTGTTCTTCTTTAATTCAAAGATTCTGGTAACCCTTTTTTTTCTTTTTGTCATTGTGTTGTCTGTTCTTCCTCGATATACGGATTCTGACTACCTCTTTGGTATCTTAGATATACGAATTCTGACTACCCCTTTGGTATCTTAGATATACGGATTCTGACTACCCCTTTGGTATCTTAGATATATGGATTCTGACTACCCCTTTGGTATCTTAGATATACGGATTCTGACTACCCCTTTGGTATCTTAGATATACGGATTCTGACTACCCCTTTGGTATCTTAGATTTACGGATTCTGGTTACCCCTTTGGTATCTTAGATATACGGATTCTGACTACCCCTTTGGTATCTTAGATTTACGGATTCTGGTTACCCCTTTGGTATCTTAGATATACGGATTCTGACTACCCCTTTGGTATCTTAGATATACGGATTCTGACTACCCCTTTGGTATCTTAGATATATGGATTCTGACTACCCCTTTGGTATCTTAGATATACGGATTCTGACTACTCCTTTGGTATCTTAGATATACGGATTCTGACTACCCCTTTGGTATCTTAGATATATGGATTCTGACTACCCCTTTGGTATCTTAGATATACGGATTCTGACTACTCCTTTGGTATCTTAGATATATGGATTCTGACTACCCCTTTGGTATCTTAGATTTACGGATTCTGGTTACCCCTTTGGTATCTTAGATATACGGATTCTGACTACCCCTTTGGTATCTTAGATTTACGGATTCTGGTTACCCCTTTGGTATCTTAGATATACGGATTCTGACTACCCCTTTGGTATCTTAGATATACGGATTCTGACTACCCCTTTGGTATCTTAGATATATGGATTCTGACTACCCCTTTGGTATCTTAGATATACGGATTCTGACTACTCCTTTGGTATCTTAGATATACGGATTCTGACTACCCCTTTGGTATCTTAGATATATGGATTCTGACTACCCCTTTGGTATCTTAGATATACGGATTCTGACTACTCCTTTGGTATCTTAGATATATGGATTCTGACTACCCCTTTGGTATCTTAGATTTACGGATTCTGGTTACCCCTTTGGTATCTTAGATATACGGATTCTGACTACCCCTTTGGTATCTTAGATTTACGGATTCTGGTTACCCCTTTGGTATCTTAGATATACGGATTCTGACTACCCCTTTGGTATCTTAGATATACGGATTCTGACTACTCCTTTGGTATCTTAGATATATGGATTCTGACTACCCCTTTGGTATCTTAGATTTACGGATTCTGGTTACTCCTTTGGTATCTTAGATATACGGATTCTGACTACCTCTTTGGTATCTTAGATTTACGGATTCTGGTTACTCCTTTGGTATCTTAGATATACGGATTCTGACTACCTCTTTGGTATCTTAGATTTACGGATTCTGGTTACCGCTTTGGTATCTTAGATTTACGGATTCTGGCTACCCCTTAAAGTTTGGTATCTTAGATTTACGGATTCTGGTTACCCCTTTGGTATCTTTAAACTCTTCTTTTGAAAAACAATCCCAGATAGAAATTCTCTAGTTATTGACCTTTGTCACCAATTAATATTTAACAGAATTATTAACATTTTGTTGAACAGCTATTCTATTAACATATAAATATTGACACATGTGAAAAACCAGAATTTTTGTATTTAAACCACAGGACTTGTGTCATTCTGTCATTCTTAAAGACGAGTGGTAGAGTGTGAAGGTTGGAAAATGAAGGTAAATATATTAAAATATAGATGATAGTCTTTGCCATATGCACTTTAATGTTTTTTGTTTGTTTGTTTGATGCTGTTTAACGCCACTCACAACAATATATCGTGGCGGTCAGTTTTATTGCTGGAGGAAACCGGAGTACCCGGAGAAAATCACTGACCTGCTGCAAGTCACTGATAAACTTTATCACTTAATGTTGTATAATATATACATATAATGATCGGGATTCGACCTCACAACATCAGTGGTGATAGGCACTGATTGCATATGTAGTTGTATATTCAACTACCATACGATCACAGCCACGACGGACCCGTCTCGCCCTTTAATAGTGTTTACAAATCACATTCCTGAAATATTATTAAACTTTACTGATATCATTTGTCGTGTTTGATATTTTGTGAGTTTATGAACCACTACATTATTAATATCATCTCTTTGTTTATGTTTATGTATATCTGAGGTCTCTAATGAATTAAATAATATTAAATGTGTCTTACGTCATCTCTTTGTTTATGTTTATGTATATCTGAGGTCTCTAATGAATTAAATAATATTAAATGTGTCTTACGTCATTTCTTTGTTTATGTTTATGTATATCTGAGGTCTCTAATGAATTAAATAATATTAAATGTATTTTACGTCATCTCTTTGTTTATGTTTATGTATATCTGAGGTCTCTAATGAATTAAATAATATTAAATGTGTTTTACGTCATCTCTTTGTTTATGTTTATGTATATCTGAGGTCTCTAATGAATTAAATAATATTAAATGTATTTTACGTCATCTCTTCATGTTTGGCTTTTCATTATATTTACCGGTTGACATTAAAGAGAATTCTGAGGACTTCCAATTGAATGCCCCTTCCCCTCTCCGATAACACTTCCGTTGAAAACAGTGGTTAAATCTCCATGAACATACGGATAAAACCCATATATACAAAACAACTGAAGTGAAGGATACGTCATTGCTGAATTTAAATGGCACCAGATACAATCTGTCACATACACTTTATATTAACGCAACGCGGTAAGCAGTTTTCATTTTCGGACGGTTTTATTGACTTTAACCAGTGACAGTGAACAAATTAGATATCTACAATTTTATGTTTATACAGACCATTGCCTTTGGAAATATATTACTGTACACAATATTAAATAGATATCCATTGAATTTGAATAGCATACACGTTGCAGTCACAGGCGCATGGGGCATGGATTTCGTTTCCTCCTCCCCCCTTTTCTCTACAACCCCCCTTTTTTTCAAAATGTTCATATAAATCATTCCTTTTTCAAAATTTTCATAATCTTTCGTTTTTTCTTCATTTGACAATATCAGTAGACGTCATACATCATGAATAATACGTGTATTCTGTGTCCACAGTTTTTCGACTGATACAGTATAAGAGAGAAGGTAAGCAACTCCATTTTCATATTTCGCGCCATATCGCTCACCTCGGGTGGGAAACCCCCGTGTTTTTTACACTTTTTACCTTGTCTACATATGGCACTGTCGTATCAAACTGCTTCTAAGACACTTACCTAATTGCCCATGTTCGAATTTCAGTTGGTACGTCGATCTTTTCCAAGAAATCTCGCCGAGAATAGCGAAGCAGCTTCGTTTCTAGGTCAAACTACATCATATAAGACGGAAGTGCAAGAACGGGAACCCTGGGCTTTTTACGAATGGATTACCTGCAATGAAAAACCCAGATGCGCTCCGAATATTTTTCCCGGAATGTTTTGGCGGGAAATATAAACCGCGGAAAAAAACATAACAGCAGACGGATTATTTCGTAAAAATGGCACAACGACCATCTGAATATGGAAACATTGAAATAATTTGATGGTAAATAACTGTTCAAAAAGAAATTCAAACTGAGAAATAGATGATTGAATGGTTAGAACTGAAGTCAAAATTTCAATGAAAAAGAAATATTCAGCTTGCTTCTACTTCAAATTAGTAAAATCATACCCAAACAAATACATATACAAACTAAAAAAAAAAAATAAAAAACTAAAAAAAAAAAACAAAGGAAGAAGAAGCTGAGAACAGCTATTGAATGGGACTATGGCATTTTACCCCCTTCCTCAATAAAAGGGCTCCCAACTGATACAAATGTGTAATAGAGCCGGTAAGATCATTTAACTAAGGGGGGCTATTTCTTTTTCATTTCATGTCGCTGATTTTATAAAAACAATAATCTGTCTTACAGGGGTAAAAAATAAATAACTTGTGTAACTCCACTTTTCAGCAGTGACAGAAATCAGTGTTGAAATCCAGAAAAAAAAATCCTATTTTACCGTATAAGTGATTATTTTGGTGGGTATTTAATTTTCGCTTTCTTCGCGAGGATGTTAAATGCGCGAAAAATGAAGTTCACGAAGTTATTTATTTTTTACCCCTGAAATATGTATTTGTTTGGGTATGATTTTAATAATTTGAAATAGAGGCAAGCTGAATATTTCTTTTTCATTGAAATTTTGACTTCAGTTCTAACCATTCAATCATCTATTTCTCAGTTTGAATTTCTTTTTGAACAGTTATTTACCATCAAATTATTTCAATGTTTCCATATTCAGATGGTCGTTGTGCCATTTTTACGAAATAATCCGTCTGCTGTTATGTTTTTTCCGCGGTTTATATTTCCCGCCAAAACATTCCGGGAAAAATATTCGGAGCGCATCTGGGTTTTTCATTGCAGGTAATCCATTCGTAAAAAGCCCAGGGTTCCCGTTCTTGCACTTCCGTCTTGTATGATGTAGTTTGACCTAGAAACGAAGCTGCTTCGCTATTCTCGGCGAGATTTCTTGGAAAAGATCGACGTACCGACTGAAATTCGAACATGGGCAATTAGGTAAGTGTCTTAGAAACAGTTTGATACGACAGTGCCATATGTAGACAAGGTAAAAAGTGTAAAAAACAATCGAGCACACTGCGATACATGTTAAATGTTCAATCGAGTACACCGCGATACATGTTAAAATTTCAATCGAGCACACCGCCATACATGTTAAATGTTCAATCGAGCACACCACGATACATGTTAAATGTTCAATCGAGCACACCACGATACATGTTAAATGTTCAATCGAGCACACCACGATACATGTTAAATCGAGCACACCGCGATACATGTTAAATGTTCAATCGAGCACACCGCGATGCATGTTAAATGTTCAATCGAGCACACCGCGATGCATGTTAAAAGTTCAATCGAGCACACCGCGATACATGTTAAATGTTCAATCGAGCACACCGCGATACATGTTAAAAGTTCAATCGAGCACACCGCGATACATATTAATTGTGCAATCGAGCACACCGTGATACAAGTTAAATGTTCAATCGAGCACACCGTGATACATGTTAAAAGTTCATAAAAAAATCTAAGCATCTTTAATGTTTTGTGAATTTTCAAATATATATATATATATATATATATTCCTTGTCAAAAATTTTCATCATAACTTTCTCACCAACGAGGAACGATTTTATTGTGCGGGTCTAAGTCTCATCTACTTTATTTGACCCCTTCGTTAAACCTAACTAAACAATACAAAATGTACAATATAGAGGTATATACAAAGGACTCATATCTACACTAACGTCGTAATAACTCTAACAATAAACTTTATATAAATAGCTTTATTGATACACAGAAAACTCCAGATTGATTAACATGAAAACCGCTAAAAATGGGGTGAACTCGGATGCTCCTAAAGGATAGAGCAATTCTAGTACCATAGTGGCACTCGTCGTCGAGTTACTTTTAAACTTCATGAACAGCATTTCTTATGGAACTCGCGTTCGACACAAATATACGTAAATAAATATTTAAAAAAAAAATACATAAATAAAACATCAACCTTCGAAAAAACCAAATGGAAGTAAAGACAAAACGAACATCGTTTTTGCGCGGAAATCACAACGTGGAACTAAATACGTGAATTCATTTCGATAAAATATTTAGTGTTTGTTCTTTCTATAGGTGTACATTGAAGATTAGTGTTTGTTCTTTCTATTTGTAGGTGTACATTGAAGATTAGTGTTTGTTCTTTCTATTTGTAGGTGTACATTGAAGATTAGTGTTTGTTCTTTCTATTTGTAGGTGTACATTGAAGATTAGTGTTTGTTCCTTCTATTTGTAGGTGTACATTGAAGATTAGTGTTTGTTCTCTCTATTTGTAGGTGTACATTGAAGATTAGTGTTTGTTCTTTCTATTTGTAGGTGTACATTGAAGATTACTGCTTGTTCTGTCTATTTGTAGGTGTACATTGAAGATTAGTGTTTGTTCTTTCTATTTGTAGGTGTACATTGAAGATTAGTGTTTCTTCTTTCTATTTGTAGGTGTACATTGAAGATTACTGCTTGTTCTTTCTATTTGTAGGTGTACATTGAAGATTAGTGTTTGTTCTTTCTATTTGTAGGTGTACATTGAAGATTACTGCTTGTTCTTTCTATTTGTAGGTGTACATTGAAGATTAGTGTTTGTTCTTTCTATTTGTAGGTGTACATTGAAGATTAGTGTTTGTTCTTTCTATTTGTAGGTGTACATTGAAGATTAGTGTTTGTTCTTTCTATTTGTAGGTGTACATTGAAGATTAGTGTTGTTCTTTCTATTTGTAGGTGTACATTGAAGATTACTGCTTGTTCTTTCTATTTGTAGGTGTACATTGAAGATTAGTGTTTGTTCTTTCTATTTGTAGGTGTACATTGAAGATTGGTGTTTGTTCTTTCTATTTGTAGGTGTACATTGAAGATTACTGCTTGTTCTGTCTATTTGTAGGTGTACATTGAAGATTAGTGTTTGTTCTTTCTATTTGTAGGTGTACATTGAAGATTAGTGTTTCTTCTTTCTATTTGTAGGTGTACATTGAAGATTACTGCTTGTTCTTTCTATTTGTAGGTGTACATTGAAGATTAGTGTTTGTTCTTTCTATTTGTAGGTGTACATTGAAGATTAGTGTTTGTTCTTTCTATTTGTAGGTGTACATTGAAGATTAGTGTTTCTTCTTTCTATTTGTAGGTGTACATTGAAGATTAGTGTTTCTTCTTTCTATTTGTAGGTGTACATTGAAGATTAGTGTTGTTCTTTCTATTTGTAGGTGTACATTGAAGATTACTGCTTGTTCTTTCTATTTGTAGGTGTACATTGAAGATTAGTGTTTGTTCTTTCTATTTGTAGGTGTACATTGAAGATTAGTGTTTGTTCTTTCTATTTGTAGGTGTACATTGAAGATTAGTGTTTCTTCTTTCTATTTGTAGGTGTACATTGAAGATTAGTGTTTGTTCTTTCTATTTGTAGGTGTACATTGAAGATTAGTGCTTGTTCTTTCTATTTGTAGGTGTACATTGAAGATTAGTGCTTGTTCTTTCTATTTGTAGGTGTACATTGAAGATTAGTGTTTGTTCTTTCTATTTGTAGGTGTACATTGAAGATTAGTGTTTGTTCTTTCTATTTGTAGGTGTACATTGAAGATTAGTGTTTCTTCTTTCTATTTGTAGGTGTACATTGAAGATTAGTGTTTGTTCTTTCTATTTGTAGGTGTACATTGAAGATTAGTGCTTGTTCTTTCTATTTGTAGGTGTACATTGAAGATTAGTGCTTCTTCTTTCTATTTGTAGGTGTACATTGAAGATTAGTGCTTCTTCTTTCTATTTGTAGGTGTACATTGAAGATTAGTGCTTGTTCTTTCTATTTGTAGGTGTACATTGAAGATTAGTGCTTCTTCTTTCTATTTGTAGGTGTACATTGAAGATTACTTGCTTGGTATATGTCTCTTTCTGGTATTTATCGTATCAGAATTGGGAAATATTTTCCTCTTGTTAAGCCTTTGTAAGAAAAAGTTGAATAACACTACAGGTAAATATAATACATTTAGTAGATACATCAGGTACGAATATTAATGTAATATTGTAGCACTTTATAGACATGTTACACTTACCCTGGGTGAATTATAAATGTTGTAGAGAGCGCACACTGGCAAATCATATCGTCAACCTATGTCCACATATTTAAAAACAGGTGTAAAAAAGTTAGAAACATTGCTAGCATATATTGGGAGTATATATCTCTCGGTTGAGAAGAATTGGTGGGCGAGTGGCTAAGGTCGTTGAATTTCTTATCACTAGTGTAAGACAACTAACGTTCACAACCCGGTACATATATTAAGTGTTAATTTTTCTAGACGCCTAGCTATCATGTAAAACATGGTTGAAAGTACCAATTAACACCGGAAACCAAAAAAGAAATGTGACCTTTCTAGTTGGTTTGTTTTCATAAAGCAGATCATCGAGTCATAAGAAAGTGTATGTATTTTCATGCTTCAAAGACCTAATTTGTATTCTACTAGTCACTTAGCCACATATTGCTCGTCAGTAGGGCGATCTTACGCGACACCTTTGCCATGTGTTTGCTCGTCAGTGGGACGATCTTACGCGACACCTTTGCCATGTGTTTGCTCGTCAGTGGGACGATCTTACGCGACACCTTTGCCATGTGTTTGCTCGTCTGTGGGACGATCTTACGCGACACCTTTCCCATGTGTTTGCTCGTCAGTGGGAGGATCTTACGCGACACCTTTGCCATGTGTTTGCTCGTCAGTGGGACGATCTTACGCGACACCTTTGCCATGTGTTTGCTCGTCAGTGGGAGGATCTTACGCGACACCTTTGCCATGTGTTTGCTCGTCAGTGGGAGGATCTTACGCGACACCTTTGCCATGTGTTTGCTCGTCAGTGGGACGATCTTACGCGACACCTTTGCCATGTGTTTGCTCGTCAGTGGGACGATCTTACGCGACACCATTGCCATGTGTTTGCTCGTCAGTGGGACGATCTTACGCGACACCTTTGTCATGTGTTTGCTCGCCAGTGGGACGATCTTACGCGACACCATTGCCATGTGTTTGCTCGTCAGTGGGAGGATCTTACGCGACACCTTTGCCATCTGTTTGCTCGTCAGTGGGACGATCTTACGCGACACCTTTGCCATGTGTTTGCTCGTCAGTGGAAGGATCTTACGCGACACCTTTGCCATGTGTTTGCTCGTCAGTGAGACGATCTTACGCGACACCTTTGCCATGTGTTTGCTCATCAGTGGGACGATCTTACGCAACACCTTTGCCATGTGTTTGCTCGTCAGTGGGACGATCTTACGCGACACCATTGCCATGTGTTTGCTCGTCAGTGAGACGATCTTACGCGACACCTTTGCCATGTGTTTGCTGGTCAGTGGGACGATCTTACGCGACACCATTGCCATGTGTTTGCTCGTCAGTGGGAGGATCTTACGCGACACCTTTGCCATGTGTTTGCTCGTCAGTGGGACGATCTTACGCGACACCTTTGCCATGTGTTTGCTCGTCAGTGGGAGGATCTTACGCGACACCTTTGCCATGTGTTTGCTCGTCAGTGGGACGATCTTACGCGACACCTTTGCCATGTGTTTGCTCGTCAGTGGGACGATCTTACGCGACACCTTTACCATGTGTTTGCTCGTCAGTGGGACGATCTTACGCGACACCTTTGCCATGTGTTTGCTCGTCAGTGGGAGGATCTTACGCGACACCTTTGCCATGTGTTTGCTCGTCAGTGGGACGATCTTACGCGACACCTTTGCCATGTGTTTGCTCGTCAGTGGGAGGATCTTACGCGACACCTTTGCCATGTGTTTGCTCGTCAGTGGGAGGATCTTACGCGACACCTTTGCCATGTGTTTGCTCATCAGTGGGACGATCTTACGCAACACCTTTGCCATGTGTTTGCTCGTCAGTGGGACGATCTTACGCGACACCTTTGCCATGTGTTTGCTCGTCAGTGGGACGATCTTACGCGACACCTTTGCCATGTGTTTGCTCGTCAGTGGGACGATCTTACGCGACACCTTTGCCATGTGTTTGCTCGTCAGTGGGACGATCTTACGCGACACCATTGCCATGTGTTTGCTCGTCAGTGGGACGATCTTACGCGACACCTTTGCCATGTGTTTGCTCGTCAGTGGGACGATCTTACGCGACACCTTTGCCATGTGTTTGCTCGTCAGTGGGACGATCTTACGCGACACCATTGCCATGTGTTTGCTCGTCAATGGGACGATCTTACGCGACACCTTTGCCATGTGTTTGCTCGTCAGTGGGACGATCTTACGCGACACCTTTGCCATGTGTTTGTTCGTCAGTGGGACGATCTTACGCGACACCTTTGCCATGTGTTTGCTCGTCAGTGGGACGATCTTACGCGACACCTTTGCCATATGTTTGCTCGTCAGTGGGAGGATCTTACGCGACACCTTTGCCATGTGTTTGCTCGTCAGTGGAAGGATCTTACGCGACACCTTTGCCATGTGTTTGCTCGTCAGTGGGACGATCTTACGCGACACCTTTGCCATGTGTTTGCTCGTCAGTGGAACGATCTTACGCGTCACCTTTGCCATGTGTTTGCTCGTCAGTGGGCCGATCTTACACGACATATTTGCCATGTGTTTGCTCGTCAGTGGGACGATCTTACGCGACACCTTTGCCATGTGCTTGCTCGTCAGTGGGACGATCTTACGCGACACCTTTGCCATGTGTTTGCTCGTCAGTGGGACGATCTTGCACGACATCTTTGTCATGGATTATGGCCCCTGTTGGTGAAGGACGATGGTCGGGGTTGTTGAATAATACCAGCTTGGTTCTGACCTCATCTTAGCCGGAGTTCTAATAGACATTGTTCGATTGATCAGCAAGCTACTAATCCTATGAAAAGCTGCCTATGTCTGCATCGTTTCGGCTAACTGAGCGTTTACTATCAATTGGCGTCTGTCTTCGTTAACCTGTTCACATGTTTATATAGTCAGTAAAACTTCTCAACTAACAGAACCAAACTTAGTTCATTCTCAACGAGAAGGGGTTAGTAGCAGCGAAGCGATGAACTTATATTAATATTTTCTTGTGTGTTAGAGGTGTCGAATTTTCTATTGGATTTCAGAACTGTTCCCATAGTGTTGTGTTTTTTCGTTATTTTTGTGTGTTTCATTTTATTCTGAAGAAGCAGAAGTGGGCTGCAAAGTTTACAACATCACAGAAATTTGTAGATTAAGATGTGTACAAACGGCAGTACCAGAGTCTATGTGCCCGTACCCATACGTCCAAGGGTTACCTACCACAGGCTGCAATGGGAAATATTTTTACAATTGCAACAATCATTGTTTCGATATTCAGATGCAAGTTAATACAAATAATGAAGGTCCCAAGGTATGTTGTGTCCGATCCTTTGTGATCCAAAGTTATATCTAGCCTGCAATTGAGTATAAATAATATTCTCAAGAAACATATATGGAATCAAATTGTAGTTGGCATGAATTATCATAATGATAAGAGATTCAATCATGCACAAATTAAGGTTGAAAGTTTATATGCTACAATTTGAGAAACTGTTATTCATGGAAACCCAATTAGAAGTGGCATACATCATCAAAGTGAAATAGGCCGTTTCAAGTTTGCACAAATTGGGGCCTGGTGATCTATGAGGTTCAATTCTCTTGAGGACCAAAGTTCAAATTAATTATGGAAATGCCATTGTATTTGACCCGAACCTGCTTTGTGACATGAAGATTCAGTTTTGTACCAATTAATGTCCATTGTGTTCAAGGGACCATTGTGGTTGATTGATTGTACGGTAACCAATAAAACTGACCATCACGATATAGCTGAAATATTGTTGAAAGTGGCGATAAACACCATATCCCTAACTCCCATTGTGTTCAAATACTGGAAGATCAAAACACCTAGACTTCGACAGTTCCCTTGTTTGACCAGAGCCATTTTTTGAAACGAAAAGGGGGAATAGCATTGGCACGTCCGTTGACACAAACTACGCCGATCTACCTCAGGAGATGTACTTTGAGATATCCGATGATGGAGAGGGGTCTGTCCACAGTCTCTCACAATATTAATATATCTTACTATTAAAGTTTATATATTAGATAAGCCATGGTGGTTTGCACGATCAGAGTCATGGTGATGGGTTGGTGTTGATTTGTTCTCGTCTTATGTATTTTGTTTTCTTTATTGATTGACTGTCGTACTACAAACACAAGACACCTATTCACGTCCTGTCCGTAGTGTGAGTTGTGTGCGTCATTTATTACACAAACCAGCAGACGTCTGTTATAAAGTGAAAGTACCAATATAGCAGTAACACTATGTCCCGTTTTGTATATCAGATAATCTTGAATTTATTTTAATTTTAGAATATCAAATAATTGTTCTAATACATAAATACATTTTTTCAGTTCGCTTACTAAAGGCGCTCACAGTTGCTAACAGTCTTAGTGGTTTGTTTTCCGTTTTACCAGCAATTATTTCCATGTTACACAGGACCTGGCTACAGAACCGAGTATTATGTGTATTGCAGGGAGTTTTGGCCAATATGTTCCTTGCAGCAACGTCTCTCCTGCTCTTTTCAATTTCTGTCGACAGGTAAATACAGTTTATATATAGCAAATGATTTTTCTGGAAATAACTTTTATAAATCAAATTATCTTTCTTTTTAAATTTGTTTCTATAATATAGTCCTAGAACAAGCAATATAATGCACAAATTGTTTTTAAACAGAATGAAAAATCAATATTGGATCACACCTTCACAATCTAATAAAATTCAGATCTCTCACTTGTTACCCTTTACTGACATGTCACGATGGTAGATTATATCAGTTTATTATATTCTGGACTATAAACAGATAAACCCTTGCTATGTGAGCGAGTGACACAGTTTATTTTATTCTGAACTATAAACCGATAACCCCTAGCCATGTGAGCGAGTGACACAGTTTATTTTATTCTGAACTATAAACAGATAATCCCTAGCCATGTGAGCGAGTGACACAGTTTATTTTATTCTGAACTATAAACAGATAACCCCTAGCCATGTGAGCGAGTGACACAGTTTATTTTATTCTGAACTATAAACAGATAACCCCTAGTCATGTGAGCGAGTGACACAGTTTATTTTATTCTGAACTATAAACAGATAACCCCTAGCCATGTGAGCGAATGACACAGTTTATTTTATTCTGGACTATAAACAGATAATCCCTAGCCATGTGAGCGAGTGACACAGTTTATTTTATTCTGAACTATAAACAGATAACCCCTAGTCATGTGAGCGAATGACACAGTTTATTTTATTCTGGACTATGAACAGATAACCCCTAGCCATGTGAGCGAGTGACACAGTTTATTTTATTCTGGACTATAAACAGATAACCCCTAGCCATATGAGCGAGTGATACAGTTTATTATATTCTGGACTATAAACAGATAACCCCTAGCCATGTGAGCGAGTGGCACAGTTTCTTTTATTCTGGACTATAAACAGGTAACTCCTAGCCATGTGAGCGAGTGATACAGTTTATTATATTCTGGACTATAAACAGATAATCCCTAGCCATGTGAGCGAGTGATACAGTTTCTTTTATTCTAGACTATAAACAGATAACCCCTAGCCATGTGAGCGAGTGACACAGTTTATTTTATTCTGAACTATAAACAGATAACCCCTAGCCATGTGAGCGAGTGACACAGTTTATTTTATTCTGAACTATAAACAGATAACCCCTAGCCATGTGAGCAAGTGGCACAGTTTCGTTCATTCTGGACTATAAACAGATAACCTCTAGCCATGTGAGCGAGTGACACAGTTTATTTTATTCAGGACTATAAACAGATAACCCCTAGCCATATGAGCGAGTGATACAGTTTATTATATTCTGGACTATAAACAGATAACCCCTAGCCATGTGAGCGAGTGGCACAGTTTCTTTTATTCTAGACTATAAACAGATAACCCCTAGCCATGTGAGCGAATGACACAGTTTATTTTATTCTGGACTATGAACAGATAACCCCTAGCCATGTGAGCGAGTGACACAGTTTCTTTTATTCTGGACTATAAACAGATAACCCCTAGCCATGTGAGCGAGTGATACAGTTTATTATATTCTGGACTATAAACAGATAACCCCTAGCCATGTGAGCGAGTGACACAGTTTATTATATTCTGGACTATAAACAAATAACCCCTAGCCATGTGAGCGAGTGACACAGTTTATTTTATTCTGGACTATAAACAGATAATCCCTAGCCATGTGAGCGAGTGACACAGTTTATTTTATTCTGGACTATAAACAGATAACCCCTAGCCATGTGAGCGAATGACACAGTTTTTTTTCTGGACTATAAACAGATAATCCCTAGCTATGTGAGCGAGTGACACAGTTTATTTTATTCTGGACTATAAGCAGATAACCCCTAGCCATGTGAGCGAATGACACAGTTTATTTTATTCTGGACTATAAACAGATAACCCCTAGCCATGTGAGCGAATGACACAGTTTATTTTATTCTGGACTATAAGCAGATAACCCCTAGCCATGTGAGCGAATGACACAGTTTATTTTATTCTGGACTATGAACAGATAACCCCTAGCCATGTGAGCGAGTGACACAGTTTATTTTATTCTGGACTATAAACTGATAACCCCTAGCCATGTGAGCGAATGACACAGTTTATTTTATTCTGAACTATAAACAGATAATCCCTAGCCATGTGAGCGAGTGACACAGTTTATTTTATTCTGGACTATAAACAGATAACCCCTAGCCATGTGAGCGAATACCACAGTTTTTTTTCTGGACTATAAACAGATAATCCCTAGCCATGTGAGCGAGTGACACAGTTTATTTTATTCTGGACTATAAACAGATAACCCCTAGCCATGTGAGCGAATGACACAGTTTATTTTATTCTGGACTATAAACAGATAACCCCTAGCCATGTGAGCGAATGACAGTTTATTTTATTCTGGACTATAAACAGATAACCCCTAGCCATGTGAGCGAATGACACAGTTTATTTTATTCTGGACTATAAACAGATAACCCCTAGCCATGTGAGCGAATGACACAGTTTATTTTATTCTGGACTATAAACAGATAACCCCTAGCCATGTGAGCGAATGACACAGTTTATTTTATTCTGGACTATGAACAGATAACCCCTAGCCATCTGAGCGAGTGACAGAGTTTATTTTATTCTGGACTATAAACAGATAACCCCTAGCCATGTGAGCGAGTGATAGAGTTTATTTTATTCTGGACTATAAACAGATAACCCCTAGCCATGTGAGCGAGTGACACAGTTTATTTTATTCTGGACTATAAACAGATAACCCCTAGCCATGTGAGCGAGTGATAGAGTTTATTTTATTCTGGACTATAAACAGATAACCCCTAGCCATGTGAGCGAGTGACACAGTTTATTTTATTCTGGACTATAAACAGATAACCCCTAGCCATATGAGCGAGTGATACAGTTTATTATATTCTGGACTATAAACAGATAACCCCTAGCCATGTGAGCGAGTGGCACAGTTTCTTTTATTCTGGACTATAAACAGGTAACTCCTAGCCATGTGAGCGAGTGATACAGTTTATTATATTCTGGACTATAAACAGATAACCCCTAGCCATGTGAGCGAATGACACAGTTTATTTTATTCTGGACTATAAACAGATAACCCCTAGCCATGTGAGCGAATGACACAGTTTATTTTATTCTGGACTATGAACAGATAACCCCTAGCCATCTGAGCGAGTGACAGAGTTTATTTTATTCTGGACTATAAACAGATAACCCCTAGCCATGTGAGCGAGTGATAGAGTTTATTTTATTCTGGACTATAAACAGATAACCCCTAGCCATGTGAGCGAGTGACACAGTTTATTTTATTCTGGACTATAAACAGATAACCCCTAGCCATGTGAGCGAGTGATAGAGTTTATTTTATTCTGGACTATAAACAGATAACCCCTAGCCATGTGAGCGAGTGACACAGTTTATTTTATTCTGGACTATAAACAGATAACCCCTAGCCATATGAGCGAGTGATACAGTTTATTATATTCTGGACTATAAACAGATAACCCCTAGCCATGTGAGCGAGTGGCACAGTTTCTTTTATTCTGGACTATAAACAGGTAACTCCTAGCCATGTGAGCGAGTGATACAGTTTATTATATTCTGGACTATAAACAGATAACCCCTAGCCATGTGAGCGAGTGACACAGTTTATTTTATTCTGAACTATAAACAGATAACCCCTAGCCATGTGAGCGAGTGACACAGTTTATTTTATTCTGAACTATAAACAGATAACCCCTAGCCATGTGAGCAAGTGGCACAGTTTCGTTCATTCTGGACTATAAACAGATAACCCCTAGCCATGTGAGCGAGTGACACAGTTTATTTTATTCAGGACTATAAACAGATAACCCCTAGCCATATGAGCGAGTGATACAGTTTATTATATTCTGGACTATAAACAGATAACCCCTAGCCATGTGAGCGAGTGGCACAGTTTCTTTTATTCTAGACTATAAACAGATAACCCCTAGCCATGTGAGCGAATGACACAGTTTATTTTATTCTGGACTATGAACAGATAACCCCTAGCCATGTGAGCGAGTGACACAGTTTCTTTTATTCTGGACTATAAACAGATAATCCCTAGCTATGTGAGCGAGTGACACAGTTTATTTTATTCTGGACTATAAGCAGATAACCCCTAGCCATGTGAGCGAATGACACAGTTTATTTTATTCTGGACTATAAACAGATAACCCCTAGCCATGTGAGCGAATGACACAGTTTATTTTATTCTGGACTATAAGCAGATAACCCCTAGCCATGTGAGCGAATGACACAGTTTATTTTATTCTGGACTATGAACAGATAACCCCTAGCCATGTGAGCGAGTGACACAGTTTATTTTATTCTGGACTATAAACAGATAACCCCTAGCCATGTGAGCGAATGACACAGTTTATTTTATTCTGAACTATAAACAGATAATCCCTAGCCATGTGAGCGAGTGACACAGTTTATTTTATTCTGGACTATAAACAGATAACCCCTAGCCATGTGAGCGAATGCCACAGTTTTTTTTCTGGACTATAAACAGATAACCCCTAGCCATGTGAGCGAATGACAGTTTATTTTATTCTGGACTATAAACAGATAACCCCTAGCCATGTGAGCGAATGACACAGTTTATTTTATTCTGGACTATAAACAGATAACCCCTAGCCATGTGAGCGAATGACACAGTTTATTTTATTCTGGACTATAAACAGATAACCCCTAGCCATGTGAGCGAATGACACAGTTTATTTTATTCTGGACTATGAACAGATAACCCCTAGCCATCTGAGCGAGTGACACAGTTTATTTTATTCTGGACTATAAACAGATAACCCCTAGCCATGTGAGCGAATGACACAGTTTATTTTATTCTGAACTATAAACAGATAATCTCTAGCCATGTGAGCGAGTGACACAGTTTATTTTATTCTGGACTATAAACAGATAACCCCTAGCCATGTGAGCAAATGACACAGTTTTTTTT
The DNA here is from genome assembly GCA_963383655.1 of Bathymodiolus septemdierum. Taxonomy (NCBI): domain Eukaryota; kingdom Metazoa; phylum Mollusca; class Bivalvia; order Mytilida; family Modiolidae; genus Bathymodiolus; species Bathymodiolus septemdierum. Next base: position 38,356,093 of record OY726518.1, read on the forward strand.
TCTGGACTATAAACAGATAATCCCTAGCCATGTGAGCGAGTGACACAGTTTATTTTATTCTGGACTATAAACAGATAACCTCTAGCCATGTGAGCGAATGACACAGTTTATTTTATTCTGGACTATAAACAGATAACCCCTAGCCATGTGAGCGAATGACACAGTTTATTTTATTCTGGACTATGAACAGATAACCCCTAGCCATGTGAGCGAGTGACACAGTTTATTTTATTCTGGACTATATACAGATAACCCATAGCCATGTGAGCGAGTGATACAGTTGTTTTTTTTTATTCTGGACTATAAACATATAACCCCTAGCCATGTGAACGAGTGACACAGGTTTCTTTATTCTGTACTCTAAACAGTTAACCCCTAGCCATGTGAGCGAGTGACACAGGTTTCTTTATTTTGGACTATAAACAGGTAAAGCCTAGCCATGTGAGCGAGTGATACAGTTTCTTTTATTCTGGACTATAAACAGGTAACCCCTAGCCATGCGTGCGAGTGATACAGTTTCTTTTATTCTGGACTATAAACAAATAACCCCTAGCCATGTGAGCGAGTGATACAGTTTCTTTTATTCTGGACTATAAACAGATAATCCCTAGCCATGTGAGCGAATGCCACAGTTTTTTTTCTGGACTATAAACAGATAATCCCTAGCCATGTGAGCGAGTGACACAGTTTATTTTATTCTGGACTATAAACAGATAACCCCTAGCCATGTGAGCGAATGACACAGTTTATTTTATTCTGGACTATAAACAGATAACCCCTAGCCATGTGAGCGAATGACAGTTTATTTTATTCTGGACTATAAACAGATAACCCCTAGCCATGTGAGCGAATGACACAGTTTATTTTATTCTGGACTATAAACAGATAACCCCTAGCCATGTGAGCGAATGACACAGTTTATTTTATTCTGGACTATAAACAGATAACCCCTAGCCATGTGAGCGAATGACACAGTTTATTTTATTCTGGACTATGAACAGATAACCCCTAGCCATCTGAGCGAGTGACACAGTTTATTTTATTCTGGACTATAAACAGATAACCCCTAGCCATGTGAGCGAATGACACAGTTTATTTTATTCTGAACTATAAACAGATAATCCCTAGCCATGTGAGCGAGTGACACAGTTTATTTTATTCTGGACTATAAACAGATAACCCCTAGCCATGTGAGCGAATGACACAGTTTATTTTATTCTGGACTATAAACAGATAACCCCTAGCCATGTGAGCGAATGACACAGTTTATTTTATTCTGGACTATGAACAGATAACCCCTAGCCATGTGAGCGAGTGACACAGTTTATTTTATTCTGGACTATATACAGATAACCCATAGCCATGTGAGCGAGTGATACAGTTGTTTTTTTTATTCTGGACTATAAACATATAACCCCTAGCCATGTGAACGAGTGACACAGGTTTCTTTATTCTGTACTCTAAACAGTTAACCCCTAGCCATGTGAGCGAGTGACACAGGTTTCTTTATTTTGGACTATAAACAGGTAAACCCTAGCCATGTGAGCGAGTGATACAGTTTCTTTTATTCTGGACTATAAACAGGTAACCCCTAGCCATGCGTGCGAGTGATACAGTTTCTTTTATTCTGGACTATAAACAAATAACCCCTAGCCATGTGAGCGAGTGATACAGTTTCTTTTATTCTGGACTATAAACAGATAATCCCTAGCCATGTGAGCGAGTGATACAGTTTCTTTTATTTTTATCTTCAGATTTATTGCAACGGTTAGACGATTCAGAAATAGGGTATCTAAAACGCCGTTTTTGCCACTCCAGGTTGGAATATTCATACTTTCAGGTATATATATTAGTATTACGTAAGCTTGTGTATTGTATTATGTACCTGCATGACTCTCTCTGCAGGGACTTGCTCTCGGCCAGGAATTTTGTTTTAAATGTGTCCCACTGAATTTGTTTACAATCAATGTGTAACCCATTGTGATTTTTCAATGAGTTACACATTGATAATAAAAATAAAATACAGTGGGACTAATTTAGCATATTTAGTAGCTGGGAGCAAGTACCCGTGCCCCCTTCGAGGGAAGATCAGGGTATATATTGATAAATAATTTTGTATAAAGATAGACTTCACGAATCTTGCATTTGCCTTGTGTCTTTTCCATGTATAATAGAAATCATCATAGACAATTGTCATGGTAATGAATACTTTTGTAGCCTTTCATAGCTTCGTGACAAATAAATCTTCAGCGAATTTGAAATTGCATTTATATGTATCGGTTACCAAAATGAAATAAAAATAACAGAAAACAACCAAGAAAATAGGGCGGGTTTGCGCCTACAATAAACGGAATATATCATTGGTCACCTGCGAAATACATATTCCGTAATCAAATCATGATGTCGATCGTAAAGTCTTCTAAATGATGCTTTTAACTTTACTCCTAGGAACTCTTGGTTTAGTAGCGCAGCAAAAACCCTCTATCAGTGAAATCCTGATTTGAAAGAAAAGCTCTGGAATATCATATCAACTGAAAGATAAATTCCACAAATGCAGGTGCTACTGGAATATGTTGCTACATATAAATGAAAAGTTCACAAAAAGAAAATTGAAATTATCTCTCCTGTAAAGTTCTCAACCGGCCCTGATTATCAATTTCTATGTGTAGGTAAAGTTATGAAGCAGTATCTGTGGTATTCTCTATTTATGACCAATCGTGTGAGCTTTGAATTATTTAGAGAAAGGACATCTTTTTTTTTATAACAGAAAATGATATTAAATGAGAGGGCTAGCTTCTTTTTGTATTTCTTGAGAAGTCAAGAAGAGTTTGAAGATACCAAAGGGGTGGTCAGATTTCGTATATCGAAGAAGAACAGACACCACCATAATGGCCAAAAGAAAAAGCACAAAAGGACAATGAACGATCTACAAAACATACACATAAAACTAAAGATCGAATAACATGAACCCTAACAAAAACCTGGGGTGAACTCAGGTACTCCGGAAGGGTAGACAGTTCCTGCTCCACTAGTGGCACCCGCCGTGTTAATCTAGTTACAAACCCGATGATAAGTCAACGCAGGAAGAGGATGACAATTGGTAGTATGAAGGAATGACAACTGTTCGGTGAAAAACAAGCCCCCAAATATAACAAATATGTTGTCAATAAAAAAACTCGAGTATTTTGACGTTTCATATGCCAAGAAATTTACATATTATACACATGTGAACAACACTTGTAGATACTTATAGCTTTGGTAGAGGTTGTTAAGAAGAGTTTGAAGATACCAAAGGGGTAATCAGAAGATACCAAAGGGAGATAATCAGAATCCATAAATCAAAGAAAGACAGACACTACACGACCATAAATCTACAAAACATTACACAGAAAACTAAAGATCGAGCAACACGAACCCCACTAAATACCTAGGGTGAAACCAGGTGCCCTGGAAGGGTAAACAGTTCCTTCTCCACTAGTGGCACCCGTTGTGTTACTATAGTTACAAGGCCGACGATAAGTCATGAATATTGAAAGGGCCGGAAGTGTGTACGACAAGTGGAACATATCTGTGGCGCAGATATTCCGTAACGGGTAACCAAGTCATGGTTGCGACCGTAAAACTTTCTAACTGATGACTTCAACTTAGCCAATATGTACCATTGGTTTAGTAACTACCTAGTTAGCAGTACTCCTCTATCAAGACAATCCTGATAGGAACCACAAACTCTGGAATATCGAATCGACTGAGTGAGATATAAATGGTTCACAATGGGGAAAATTGAAATCGTCTCTTTTATCACTAAGTTTTGTTATTAATGTTATTGAACGACGATCGCAGTTGGTTGACGGTTAGTAATTTCAATTACAAGTGATGTGCTTATCCAATCATCTTTATGAAACCGATCTGTACACCACACGTATACAACTGTAGGAAAATAAAAACAAATACAACGGTTAATGCACAGTCGAGGATATTATTGCGGGATTTTACATTTTACCTGTTACGAAATATCAACTTCTGAAATAACAATGTAGCTTTTCCCTTTTACGTAGATTTTTTTATTTCCTCTATCATCGAAAAAGACTATTACGGTATTGACTGAGTAACACAGCAGGTTTCTTATACGAAACAGGAACTGAATACCCCTCACGATCTCATGGGTTCACCCCAGCTGTTTGTTGGGGTCCATGCTGTTCATCGTTTTAGTTTTCTGTGTTGCATTTTTGTTCTCTTCGTTCTGTGTTTTGTGCCTAAGGTTGCGGGAGATTTGCTAGCTTCTCTTCGTTCTGTGTTTTGTGCCCAATGTTGCCTGAGAATTGTTTGCTTCTCTTCGTTCTGTGTTTTGTGCCCAATGTTGCCTGAGATTTGTTTGCTTCTCTTTGCTCTGTGTTTTGTGCCCAATGTTGCCTTAGATTTGTCTGTTTCTCTTCGTTCTGTGCTTTGTGCCCAATGTTGCCTGAGATTTGTTTGCTTCTCTTCGTTCTGTGTTTTGTGCCCGATGTTGCCTGAGATTTGTTTGCTTCTCTTTGCTCTGTGTTTTGTGCCCAATGTTGTCTGAGAATTGTTTGCTTCTCTTCGTTCTGTGTTTTGTGCCCAATGTTGCCTGAGATTTGTTTGCTTCTCTTTGCTCTGTGTTTTGTGCCCAATGTTGCCTGAGATTTGTTTGCTTCTCTTTGTTCTGTGTTTTATGTCCAATGTTGCCTGAGATTTGTTTCCTTCTCTTCGTTCTGTGTTTTGTGCCCAATGTTGCCTGAGATTTGTTTGCTTCTCTTCGTTCTGTGTTTTGTGCCCAATGTTGCCTGAGATTTGTTTGCTTCTCTTCGTTCTGTGTTTTGTGCCCAATGTTGCCTGAGATTTGTTTGCTTCTCTTCGTTCTGTGTTTTGTGCCCAATATTGCCTGAGATTGTTTTGCTTCTCTTCGTTCTGTGTTTTGTGTCTAATGTTGCCTGAGATTTGTTTGCTTCTCTTCGTTCTGTGTTTTGTGCCCAATGTTGCCTGAGATTTGTTTGCTTCTCTTTGTTCTGTGTTTTGTGCCCAATGTTGCCTGAGATTTGTTTGCTTCTCTTCGTTCTGTGTTTTGTGCCCAATGTTGCCTGAGATTTGTTTGCTTCTCTTCGTTCTGTGTTTTGTGCCCAATGTTGCCTGAGATTTGTTTGCTTCTCTTTGCTCTGTGTTTTGTGCCCAATGTTGCCTGAGAATTGTTTGCTTCTCTTCATTCTGTGTTTTGTGCCCAATGTTGCCTGAGATTTGTTTACTTCTCTTTGCTCTGTGTTTTGTGCCCAATGTTGCCTGAGATTTGTTTGCTTCTCTTCGTTCTGTGTTTTGTGCCCAATATTGCCTGAGATTGTTTTGCTTCTCTTCGTTCTGTGTTTTGTGTCTAATGTTGCCTGAGATTTGTTTGCTTCTCTTCGTTCTGTGTTTTGTGCCCAATGTTGCCTGAGATTTGTTTGCTTCTCTTTGTTCTGTGTTTTGTGCCCAATGTTGCCTGAGATTTGTTTGCTTCTCTTCGTTCTGTGTTTTGTGCCCAATGTTGCCTGAGATTTGTTTGCTTCTCTTCGTTCTGTGTTTTGTGCCCAATGTTGCCTGAGATTTGTTTGCTTCTCTTTGCTCTGTGTTTTGTGCCCAATGTTGCCAGAGAATTGTTTGCTTCTCTTCGTTCTGTGTTTTGTGCCCAATGTTGCCTGAGATTTGTTTACTTCTCTTTGCTCTGTGTTTTGTGCCCAATGTTGCCTGAGATTTGTTTGCTTCTCTTTGCTCTGTGTTTTGTGCCCAATGTTGCCTGAGATTTGTTTGCTTCTCTTTGTTCTGTGTTTTGTGCCCATTGTTGCCTGAGATTTGTCTGCTTCTCTTCGTTCTGTGTTTTGTGCCCAATGTTGCCTGAGATTTGTTTGCTTCTCTTCGTTCTGTGTTTTGTGCACAATGTTGCCTGAGATTTGTTAGCTTCTCTTCGTTCTGTGTTTTGTGCCCAATGTTGCCTGAGATTTTTTTGCTTCTCTTCGTTCCGTGTTTTGTGCCCAATGTTGCCTGAGATTTGTTTGCTTCTCTTCGTTCTGTGTTTTGTGCCCAATGTTGCCTGAGATTTGCTTGCTTCTCTTTGCTCTGTGTTTTGTGCCCAATGTTGCTTGAGAATTGTTTGCTTCTCTTCGTTCTGTGTTTTGTGCCCAATGTTACCTGAGATTTGTTTGCTTCTCTTTGCTCTGTGTTTTGTGCCCAATGTTGCCTGAGATTTGTTTGCTTCTCTTCGTTCTGTGTTTTGTGCCCAATGTTGCCTGAGATTTGTTTGCTTCTCTTTGTTCTGTGTTTTGTGCGCAATGTTGCCTGAGATTTGTTTGCTTCTCTTCGTTCTGTGTTTTGTGCCCAATGTTGCCTGAGATTTGTTTGCTTCTCTTCGTTCTGTGTTTTGTGCCCAATGTTGCTTGAGAATTGTTTGCTTCTCTTCGTTCTGTGTTTTGTGCCCAATGTTGCCTGAGATTTGTTTACTTCTCTTTGCTCTGTGTTTTGTGCCCAATGTTGCCTGAGATTTGTTTGCTTCTCTTTGTTCTGTGTTTTGTGCCCATTGTTGCCTGAGATTTGTCTGATTCTCTTCGTTCTGTGTTTTGTGCCCAATGTTGCCTGAGATTTGTTTGCTTCTCTTCGTTCTGTGTTTTGTGCACAATGTTGCCTGAGATTTTTTTGCTTTTCTTCGTTCCGTGTTTTGTGCCCAATGTTGCCTGAGATTTGTTTGCTTCTCTTCGTTCTGTGTTTTGTGCCCAATGTTGCCTGAGATTTGCTTGCTTCTCTTTGCTCTGTGTTTTGTGCCCAATGTTGCCTGAGAATTGTTTGCTTCTCTTCGTTCTGTGTTTTGTGCCCAATGTTACCTGAGATTTGTTTGCTTCTCTTTGCTCTGTGTTTTGTGCCCAATGTTGCCTGAGATTTGTTTACTTCTCTTCGTTCTGTGTTTTGTGCCCAATGTTGCCTGAGATTTGTTTGCTTCTCTTTGCTCTGTGTTTTGTGCCCAATGTTGCCTGAGAATTGTTTGCTTCTCTTCGTTCTGTGCTTTGTGCCCAATGTTGCCTGAGATTTGTTTGCTTCTCTTTGCTCTGTGTTTTGTGCCCAATGTTGCCTGAGATTTGTTTGCTTCTCTTTGTTCTGTGTTTTGTGCCCAATGTTGCCTGAGATTTGTTTGCTTCTCTTCGTTCTGTGTTTTGTGCCCAATGTTGCCTGAGATTTGTTTGCTTTTCTTCGTTCTGTGTTTTGTGCCCAATGTTGCCTGAGATTTGTTTGCTTCTCTTCGTTCTGTGTTTTGTGCCCAATGTTGCCTGAGATTTGTTTGCTTCTCTTCGTTCTGTGTTTTGTGCCCAATGTTGCCTGAGATTGTTTTGCTTCTCTTCGTTCTGTGTTTTGTGTCTAATGTTGCCTGAGATTTGTTTGCTTCTCTTCGTTCTGTGTTTTGTGCCCAATGTTGCCTGAGATTTGTTTGCTTCTCTTTGTTCTGTGTTTTGTGCCCAATGTTGCCTGAGATTTGTTTGCTTCTCTTCGTTCTGTGTTTTGTGCCCAATGTTGCCTGAGATTTGTTTGCTTCTCTTCGTGCTGTGTTTTGTGCCGAATGTTGCCTGAGATTTGTTTGCTTCTCTTTGCTCTGTGTTTTGTGCCCAATGTTGCCTGAGATTTGTTTGCTTCTCTTTGTTCTGTGTTTTGTGCCCAATGTTGCCTGAGATTTGTCTGCTTCTCTTCGTTCTGTGTTTTGTGCCTAATGTTGCCTGAGATTTGTTTGCTTCTCTTTGTTCTGTGTTTTGTGCCCAATGTTGCCTGAGATTTGTCTGCTTCTCTTCGTTCTGTGTTTTGTGCCCAATGTTGCCTGAGATTTGTTTGCTTCTCTTCGTTCCGTGTTTTGTGCCCAATGTTGCCTGAGATTTGTTAGCTTCTCTTCGTTCTGTGTTTTGTGCCCAATGTTGCCTGAGATTTTTTTGTTTCTCTTCGTTCCGTGTTTTGTGCCCAATGTTGCCTGAGATTTGTTTGCTTCTCTTCGTTCTGTGTTTTGTGCCCAATGTTGCCTGAGATTTGTTTGCTTCTCTTTGCTCTGTGTTTTGTGCCCAATGTTGCCTGAGAATTGTTTGCTTCTCTTCGTTCTGTGTTTTGTGCCCAATGTTACCTGAGATTTGTTTGCTTCTCCTTACTCTGTGTTTTGTGCCCAAGGTTGCCTGAGATTTGTTTGCTTCTCTTCGTTCTGTGTTTTGTGCCCAAAGTTGCCTGAGATTTGTTTGCTTCTCTTCGTTCTGTGTTTTGTGTCCAATGTTGCCTGAGATTTGTTTGCTTCTCTTTGCTCTGTGTTTTGTGCCCAATGTTGCCCGAGAATTGTTTGCTTCTCTTCGTTCTGTGTTTTGTGCCCAATGTTGCCTGAGATTTGTTTGCTTCTCTTTGCTCTGTGTTTTGTGCCCAATGTTGCCCGAGATTTGTTTGCTTCTCTTTGTTCTGTGTTTTGTGCCCAATGTTGCCTGAGATTTGTTTGCTTCTCTTCGTTCTGTGTTTTGTGCCCAATGTTGCCTGAGATTTGTTTGCTTCTCTTCGTTCTGTGTTTTGTGCCCAATGTTGCCTGAGATTTGTTTGCTTCTCTTTGCTCTGTGTTTTGTGCCCAATGTTGCCTGAGGTTTGTTAGCTTCTCTTCGTTCTGTGTTTTGTGTCCAATGTTGCCTGAGATTGTTTTGCTTCTCTTCGTTCCGTGTTTTATGCCTAATGTTGCCTGAGATTTGTTTGCTTCTCTTCGTTCTGTGTTTTGTCCCCAATGTTGCCTGAGATTTGTTTGCTTCTCTTTGCTCTGTGTTTTGTGCCCAATGTTGCCTGAGAATTGTTTGCTTCTCTTCGTTCTGTGTTTTGTGCCCAATGTTGCCTGAGATTTGTTTGCTTCTCTTTGCTCTGTGTTTTGTGCCCAATGTTGCTTGAGATTTGTTTGCTTCTCTTTGTTCTGTGTTTTGTGCCCAATGTTGCCTGAGATTTGTCTGCTTCTCTTCGTTCTGTGTTTTGTGCCCAATGTTGCCTGAGATTTGTTTGCTTCTCTTCGTTCTGTGTTTTGTGCCCAATGTTGCCTGAGATTTTTTTGCTTCTCTTCGTTCCGTGTTTTGTGCCCAATGTTGCCTGAGATTTGTTTGCTTCTCTTCGTTCTGTGTTTTGTGCCCAATGTTGCCTGAGATTTGTTTGCTTCTCTTTGCTCTGTGTTTTGTGCCCAATGTTGCCTGAGAATTGTTTGCTTCTCTTCGTTCTGTGTTTTGTGCCCAATGTTGCCTGAGATTTGTTTGCTTCTCTTTGCTCTGTGTTTTGTGCCCAATGTTGCCTGAGATTTGTTTGCTTCTCTTCGTTCTGTGTTTTGCGGACAATGTTGCCTGAGATTTGTCTGCTTCTCTTCGTTCTGTGTTTTGTGCCCAATGTTGCCTGAGATTTGTTTGTTTCTCTTCGTTCTGTGTTTTGTGTCCAATGTTGCCTGAGATTTGTTTGCTTCTCTTTGCTCTGTGTTTTGTGCCCAATGTTGCCTGAGAATTGTTTGCTTCTCTTCGTTCTGTGTTTTGTGCCCAATGTTGCCTGAGATTTGTTTGCTTCTCTTTGTTCTGTGTTTTGTGCCCAATGTTGCCTGAGATTTGTTTGCTTCTCTTCGTTCCGTGTTTTGTGCCCAATGTTGCCTGAGATTTGTTTGCTTCTCTTCGTTCTGTGTTTTGTGCCCAATGTTGCCTGAGATTTGTTTGCTTCTCTTCGTTCTGTGTTTTGTGCCCAATGTTGCCTGAGATTTTTTTGCTTCTCTTCGTTCCGTGTTTTGTGCCCAATGTTGCCTGAGATTTGTTTCCTTCTCTTCGTTCTGTGTTTTGTGCCCAATGTTGCCTGAGATTTGTTAGCTTCTCTTCGTTCTGTGTTTTGTGCCCAATGTTGCCTGAGATTTGTTTGCTTCTCTTCGTTGTGTTTTGTGCCCAATGTTGTCTGAGATTTGCTAGCTTCTCTTCGTTCTGTGTTTTGCGCCCTATGTTGCCTGAGATTTGTTTGCTTCTCTTCGTTCTGTGTTTTGCGGACAATGTTGCCTGAGATTTGTTTGCTTCTCTTCGTTCTGTGTTTTGTGCCCAATGTTGGCTGAGATTTGTTTGCTTCTCTTCGTTCTGTGTTTTGTGCCCAATGTTGCCTGAGATTTGTTTGCTTCTCTTCGTTTTATGTTTTGTGCTCAATGTTGCCTGAAATTTGAATATCTTTCACTCCTGTGTGACATTCAACGTCTTTTACCGTGTTCCACTCGAGGAAGACGGAATTTCCCACGCTCGTGAAAGGCATTCCTACATCTCAACGTCTTATGGAGGAACATATTATTCTATTTTTCCATACGATCACAAGAAGTGACATGAACGTCAATGTATACGTAATCATACCATATTATACACATTGATGCAAAGAAAGGTAACAATGTACATTTTGTACTTATGTCTGCTCCTTATATCTTAATGTTTTTACAATATTTGTTTTCTATTTCAGGAATGACAGTGACTGGCATCTCAGTATTGACCATGTATCAGTATAAGTATATACCTGGGTCGTTCAGTTGTGATATCAGCATCGACGCCTTTTCTCTTACAGCTTGCCTAGGAACAGTTGTTGTTCCATGTTTGGGGTGTATATTGTTAAATGTTAGTACTGTATGGAAAGTTTTTACCAGAAAAGAAGTCTTACCGGCTGTTACCACAAAACAGAATACGACACCAAGACAAATATTAATTTCAGTAACTCGATCGTCTGAGCCATCTGAATTTAAGACGCACCCGAATAACCAGACAACAGATAATAAGGACAAGTCGTCATCAGATGCAACAACTGCCACCAATGGGAAGCATGCAACAAAATCATTAGCTTTCCTCCAAATTTCAATGTCCTTGGTGATCATAATATCTTTTGTCCTAAAAGTGGTATTGCATAAGCTTTTTCCTGTCGGTGATCAATTCTTGAAAATTAATCTAGTTTTGACTGGTTTGTCATGCTTTGTACAACCCACCATATGCTTTATAACAATGAAACCCTTGCAACTATATATTATGAAGTTGTTCCGTTGCCAGCATTTAGAAGATACATATGAACATGCACCACAACTCGCTCCACTACCAAGATCGGACGGATTTCAATCTTCCGATATTCCAAGCTTTCTTCTACCTACTGATATCAAAGTGTCAACGATTAGAGTTGAAAAAAAAGTTTCTGACAGTTCTAAAATCGTGATTTGCCAGATTAAAATAGGAGAAACAAGATCAAGAAAGAATTCTAGGGTACTTTCTAGTGTGGAGATCGAACATAGACAATCAGTTCATTTACAGTTCCCTGTCGTTGAAGAATCCAGGGAAGAAAGCATGAAAAATGACAATGAAGAGCAATCTTGTTCAAAGGACATGGATGACAGTGTTTTCATAACAACAAGCAGTACTGTGGCCAACAAAAATGAACCTATATTCGTGCGCAATGGAAAGTTGTGCATGAAATTAAGACCACAGTCTCTGTCAATTGGAAATAATGTCTCATCTGGTAAATTAGTCCTGCCAAGACAAAGTTCCACTTCTCTATCAGAAGATAAGGCAGCAGTAAGTTTGTACTTTACGTTCTCAGACCCAGATTTTGTATGTAACAAAAAAAAAGCTACTCGGGATATACTACAGGCATGGGTTCAAGAATTAGACCAAGACGAAAACCCTTTTGAAATACAAGCGTTTGATGGCGGTACAAAGATGAACAATATTTCCCCAACTGAAGAAGTTGAACAATGTTGATCGCTTTGATCTGTTGTTCTATTTGTTAAATGTTACTTTTGATCTAGTTAACAATGACGTCACTAATGATGTTTGGAATTTCGTATTGCTATTTAAGCCGCTACGCATTCTATAAAAAGAGATGTGAGCATGTTATTTGAAGACAGATGTCGGTGACGGATGCATATACGAGACAATATCGTTGTACATTCTTATTTGTCCATGTGATTAGGACCTTTCAAACCAGCGGTAGAAATATGAAAAGTGAAATTTACTGTCTCCATCGAACACACACACATGTCATACATCATGGTAAAGAAACTTTTTAAAACTTTCACATAATGGATACCGTAAGCATAAAAATTGTTAGATTTTTGCATAAATGGGGTCAAAGGTTACCCTTGCTTACATTAAAAAAATCATAATTGTGAAATGAGATACATATTGACAAGTTAAATACTCCTTACTCGATATATCATGTATGTCAGAAGTCGATTATACGAATAGAGAAAAGTTCTTTATAAAGGTTATTCCAGAAACGCTTCGTGCGCACTATATTTGATATCTACGTTTTTATTACCTCATTTGACATCGAAGTTGAGGCTTGTAAGAAGTGATTTTTCTTTAATTTGAGGCTTTGTTTTTTTTATCGATATGTGAATGAGTTTGACTTACTATTATTGTTAACTTTTATATTTAAATGAAGTATTTTAATCATGCATTATATTTTACTATCAAATGGCAAGTTAAAGAGGGGTTTATGTTAACCCTGGTTTTTAGTGGGGTCCGTGTTGCTCGATCTCTAGTTAAAGAAGGGTTTATGCTAGCCCTGGTTTTTAGTGGGGTTCGTGCTGCTCGATCTCTAGTTAAAGAGGAGTTTATGTTAACTCTGGTTTTTAGTGGGGTTCGTTTTTTTTTTAGTTTAATAATATTTTATTGTACATAAACAATAGGATTGGACAGCAAGTTATACCAACTTATATGAAGTCCTCTCCTTACAAATTATACACATGAATTAATGACAGCAAAACAAAACACAGACAATAGACATTTAAAATTTTGACACTGAAAGAAAGTAAGTACAAGTGAAAAAGTGAAAAAGTGAAAAAAAGTGAAAAATTGCTGACATTAGCCCTAAAATCTTTTTGATTGATTTATAAAAGTTCGAACTTTTCCAAATATTTTGGAGTTGACGTCATAACTATACATATCGTTCCCAAAGAGCAAAGTTTCAATATTGATATTGATATCGTCGCTATTACTCAGAAGTGTTCTTCTTTCGTTCAGGTATAAGGGACATTCCAGAAAATAATGTATAGCATCTTCAAAAGAAGCACCGCAATTACATTTAAAATTATTTATTATATGTATTTTTGACAGATCGGCATTGAGTGAGCTGCATTGGTGTCTAAGTCTAGTATGTAATATACTTAGTTTCCGTGGGCCTTCATTATAATACTTTGGGGTTTTATAAATATCAGCTTTCACTCTGTTTTTAAACGAAGATAGTGTAGGAGAATTTCTTATTGATATGTCTAGATTGTTCCAAAGCGAAACGGTAGATGGAATAAATGAGCTTGCTGATGTTCTCAGTCTGCATCTGGGTGGAACATAATTCTGGTTATTTCTAAGGTTATAACTATTTACATCTGATGTAACTGGAGGTAAACAGTTAAATAAATAAGGAGGGCATAATTTATTATGAATTTTATAAAAAGTAGTTAATTTACGAGTTTCCCGCCGATTGGCTAAAGTTTCCCATCCAGTCTCAAAATATAATGAATCCTTACTAGCAAATTTTGTCAGACCTGTTACAATTCGTGCCGTTTCTAATTGTATTTTTTCTAATTTTTCAATGTCCCGTTCATAACACCCATCCCACACTTCACATGCATATTCTAGTACTGGTCTGATAAATGTAAGATAGATATTTGACAAAGCTTGTTTAGATAAAATAAATTTTAATTTACGAAGAACATTTACTTGTTTTAATGCTGATCTAGCTATGTTTTCAATATGTACAGTCCAGTTTCCATTAGATACAAATGTTACACCCAGATGTTTATGATTATCAACAAGTTCAACTGATTCGTCATTAAAACGTATGTTTAATTCAGGAATATTAGTATTATTTGATATTATAAGGGCTTTAGTTTTTTTAGGGTTAAAGTCTACAAGCCATGTTTTTGCCCATTGAACCAATATTTGTAAATCATTATTTATCTCAATTTGCATCAAATCAAAGTTTTTCCCAGAGTATGACAATGAGGTGTCGTCGGCAAACAGTCTCGCCAAATTGCCTAAGTTATCTGTAATGTCATTAATATATAATAAAAATAATAAAGGGCCAAGTACAGATCCTTGGGGTACACCTGCTTTGACAAGACCAGAATCTGATAGTTCATTATTTACAAACACAAATTGCCTTCTACCACTTAAATAATTTTTAAACCAGATCAAAAGGTCGCCCGATATCCCATACGATTTTAATTTCTTAATAAGCCCCTCATACCAAACTCTGTCAAAAGCTTTTGAAATGTCACAAAATATTAAAATAGTTGACAATCGTTCGTCTAAATTTTGACATTACTCTATGATACATTTCTAATAATTGGTATACAGTAGAATGACCACGAATGAATCCTGATTGGTAGGCATACAGAAGAGAATGTTCAAAAATAAAATTATATGTATACTTATAAACAGCACGTTCCATCACGTTCCCTATACAACTTAATAAGGATATGGGTCTATAATTTGAAGGACTGCTTTTGTCGTCTTTTTTGAAAGCTGGCATAACTCGCGCAATTTTCCATGTTGACGGAAATATGCCTTTCTGCAAAGAAAAGTTAAAAATAATAGCTAAAGGTATACAAATGGTTTCAGAAGTACTCTTTAACATTTGATGGGTGATGCCGTCATCACCACAAGCTTTACCTATTTTCAATGTTTGTAAAATATCTTTAACATCGTGTTCAGTAATATATATATTAGATAATAATGCATCAGTTCTTGATGGTATATCTGGGGGAACATGATTAGTATCATCAACAAATGAAATAGAACAAAAATATTTGTTCAACAGATTTGCCTTAATCTTGTCATCATATATCAATTCATTTGAATCATTATCATATAAGGGTGGAATGGAATAATTTTGGGACGTTCCTTTCATTAATATCCGAATCAGTGACCAATAAGATTTCGAATCATTTCTTTGGAGTGAGTCTACCAATTCATTTGCACTTAAAAGGAACTGTTCACGGGCATGCTTGATCATATTAGTTACCTTATTACGATGGGATTTGTACTTATGTATAGCGGTCGATGACTTTTTTGTTCTTGCAATTTTTTTCATTCGGTTTCGTGTACGGATTTCCCTTTTGATATGGGAATTAAACCATGGCTTATCAGAAGGTCTTACTTGAATCATTTTTTGAGGGAAATATTTCTCGATATTATCTCAAGGTATTTCTGTGTAAAGCTTGATGACATGATATCAATATCAGTGCATTCTTTGAGATACGATTCCCATTGAAATTCTGATATTTCATTATTAAGTTTTAAGAGGTCTACATGTTTGTATTGCCAAACTTTACTCATATATGTTTTTTTGATTGAGTACGGGATTTTGATATTAATCATTGTTGCATTGTGATCACTTATACTTCTATCAACACCTATTACTTCAGAATCAACAACTATATCTATATTTGAAACAATAACTGGATCCAATAGTGCACCCATCCTTGTTGGCTCATTTATAACATTAGTTAAATCATACAGTGTCATGATTTCGTTCAACTTATGATTAGTTTGAATAAGTAAATCAACATTAAGATCGCCAGTAATAATTATGTTTTCAGTAAAATTTAATGCTTGTTCAAGGGAGTAATCAAAATTATCCCAAAATGATTCTGTAGTTCCTGGTGGTCGATAAACAACACACACAAGTAGTTTAAAATTTGGAATAAGTACTTCAATCCACAGCATTTCAACCCCATCACAATTTAAATCGTGCCTTTCTTTCACACAAATACCTTGAGAGGTATACACGAGAACGCCACCCCCAAAACTGTTTCTATCTTTTCTAAATATTTTATCGGAAAAACCATCAATACCAATATCAGTATCCAATATATTTCCGTCCAAATGGCTCTCTGTTACACAAATTATAGACGATCTCTAGTTAAAGAGGAGTTTATGCTAGCCCTGGTTTTTAGTGGGGTTCGTGTTGCTCGATCTCTAGTTAAAGAGGGGTTTATGTTAACCCTGGTTTTAGTGGGGTTCGTGCTGCTCGATCTCTAGTTAAAGAGGAGTTTATGTTAACCCTGGTTTTAGTGGGGTTCGTGTTGCTCGATCTCTAGTTAAAGAGGGGTTTATGTCAACCCTGGTTTTTAGTGGGGTTCGTGTTGCTCGATCTCTAGTTAAAGAGGAGTTTATGTTAACCCTGGTTTTAGTGGGGTTCGTGCTGCTCGATCTCTAGTTAAAGAAGGGTTTATGCTAGCCCTGGTTTTTAGTGGGGTTCGTGTTGCTCGATCTCTAGTTAAAGAGGGGTTTATGTTAGCCCTGGTTTTTAGTGGGGTTTGTGTTGCTCGATCTCTAGTTAAAGAAGGGTTTATGCTAGCCCTGGTTTTTAGTGGTGTTCGTGTTGCTCGATCTCTAGTTAAAGAGGAGTTTATGTTAACCCTGATTTTAGTGGGGTTCGTGCTGCTCGATCTCTAGTTAAAGAGGAGTTTATGTTAACCCTGGTTTTAGTGGGGTTCGTGTTGCTCGATCTCTAGTTAAAGAGGGGTTTATGTTAACCCTGGTTTTTAGTGGGGTTCGTGTTGCTCGATCTCTAGTTAAAGAAGGGTTTATGTTAACCCTGGTTTTTAGTGGGGTTTGTGTTGCTCGATCTCTAGTTAAAGAGGGGTTTATGCTAGCCCTGGTTTTTAGTGGTGTTTGTGTTGCTCGATCTCTAGTTAAAGAGGGGTTTATGTTAACCCTGGTTTTTAGTGGGGTTCGTGTTGCTCGATCTCTAGTTAAAGAAGGGTTTATGTTAACCCTGGTTTTTAGTGGGGTTTGTGTTGCTCGATCTCTAGTTAAAGAGGGGTTTATGCTAGCCCTGGTTTTTAGTGGTGTTTGTGTTGCTCGATCTCTAGTTAAAGAGGGGTTTATGTTAACCCTGGTTTTTAGTGGGGTTCGTGTTGCTCGATCTCTAGTTAAAGAGGGGTTTATGTTAACCCTGGTTTTTAGTGGGGTTCGTGTTGCTCGATCTCTAGTTAAAGAAGGGTTTATGTTAGCCCTGGTTTTTAGTGGGGTTTGTGTTGCTCGATCTCTAGTTAAAGAGGGGTTTATGTTAGCCCTGGTTTTTAGTGGGGTTTGTGTTGCTCGATCTCTAGTTAAAGAAGGGTTTATGCTAGCCCTGGTTTTTAGTGGTGTTCGTGTTGCTCGATCTCTAGTTAAAGAGGGGTTTATGTTAGCCCTGGTTTTTAGTGGGGTTTGTGTTGCTCGATCTCTAGTTAAAGAGGGGTTTATGTTAGCCCTGGTTTTTAGTGGGGTTTGTGTTGCTCGATCTCTAGTTAAAGAGGGGTTTATGTTAGCCCTGGTTTTTAGTGGGGTTTGTGTTGCTCGATCTCTAGTTAAAGAAGGGTTTATGCTACCCCTGGTTTTTAGTGGTGTTCGTGTTGCTCGATCTCTAGTTAAAGAGGGGTTTATGTTAACCCTGGTTTTTAGTGGGGTTTGTGTTGCTCGATCTCTAGTTAAAGAGGGGTTTATGTTAACCCTGGTTTTTAGTGGGGTTTGTGTTGCTCGATCTCTAGTTAAAGAGGGGTTTATGTTAGCCCTGGTTTTTAGTGGGGTTTGTGTTGCTCGATCTCTAGTTAAAGAGGGGTTTATGTTAGCCCTGGTTTTTAGTGGGGTTTGTGTTGCTCGATCTCTAGTTAAAGAAGGGTTTATGCTAGCCCTGGTTTTTAGTGGTGTTCGTGTTGCTCGATCTCTAGTTAAAGAGGAGTTTATGTTAACCCTGATTTTAGTGGGGTTCGTGTTGCTCGATCTCTAGTTAAAGAGGAGTTTATGTTAACCCTGATTTTAGTGGGGTTCGTGCTGCTCGATCTCTAGTTAAAGAGGAGTTTATGTTAACCCTGGTTTTAGTGGGGTTCGTGTTGCTCGATCTCTAGTTAAAGAGGGGTTTATGTTAACCCTGGTTTTTAGTGGGGTTCGTGTTGCTCGATCTCTAGTTAAAGAAAGGTTTATGTTAACCCTGGTTTTTAGTGGTGTTCGTGTTGCTCGATCTCTAGTTTTCTGTTTATTGTGATGTAGATCATTGTTTCGGCCATTGCACTGTCTGTCCTTCTATTTACGGCTTTTCTTTACACCTTTAGTATCTTCAAACCTTTCTTGGTCAAGTTATGTATTTCAGCTAATTTTTTTAAAATATTTTTCGCTAACACAAAATGTTTAAACCGAACCTTTTTAGGACCAACTTTTGTAAAGCAGTACAATAAAAACTGGAGAATGTTTGCTACAATCTTTAGTTATATCTGATTGGATGTACTTAAGATACAAAACATACATTTCTGTACACATAAAAACAATGGACACTCATAAGCATGTTTATTATTCCCTTTATATTACACATCTTTCTCTCCTTCACTCACTCTTTCATTTTCTTCTTTACGAAACTAAAATAATTTATTTCATGCATGTGAATTGGTCAATTTTGCAAGAATGCAACACAACAATTGTATTAAATATTTCTGTTATGGATTGTTCTTTATATTATATTGTGCATTATGATTATATAAATTTTATAAGATAAAAATAAAAAAATAAAAAATATTGGTTGTTTTTAGAAATGTCAAAAAAGTTTGAAGATACCAAAGGGGTAACCAGAAGACGTAAATCGACGAAGTACCGGTATTACAATGGTTAAAAGAAAAATAACAATAATCTACAAAACACTACACAGAAAACTAAAGAACAAGCAACTCGAACCCAACTAGAACGAATAACCGGGGTGAGCATAGGAAAGGATGCACTCACAATTATTTGTTTTTCATGTATGCGAACTATTTCTCTTGTATGCTTTTTTTTGCATCTTGCTATCATCATGCAAGATGGATGATATTTAGACAGAATCTATTTTGCAGTGACATCACCCTAACAAATTGATTCAACCAATTCACGACGGGGTTTATGTGAACATTCATCATGTCGCCATGACACCTTGGGTTATATTTTTTGTCATGTACTCGAAGGAATTCAATTTTACTCTCTAGTAGGGTAATAGAAACTCTGAGATTTATTATTTGACAGAAATCCACTTCTAAGGATTTAAAATTGCTTGTGCCTTTATTAGAATTCAACAAACAATCCTTAGTTTCCTTTGGTGTGTATACCCTATTGAAATGTGTATAATAGGAGACATGTATAAAGAAATATACAAGCGAAGTGGATCAGTTATTTTACTGTTCATTTCATTTCATTGCTGCTGGTTTCGTTTCTTCATTCGACACCAGACTCCGTTACCACGCCAGATTTATTGAGCATTAATTAGTAGTATATGGGTACGGACAAAACTGCACTTGTGATGGAGCGATATGGTGGAGCTACCGGAAGTCACGTGACCGGATGTGACGTCAGTCACGTCACCGGAAGCGGCCCTGATCGAAAGTGACGTCACCGGAAGTGACGTTACCCGTCACGTGACTTCCGGTAGCTCTACCACATCGCTCCACCACAAGTGCGGTTTCGTCCGTACCCATATACTACTAGCATTGCAGAGGTCAAATGACCACGCGTATCCCTTGTCAATGGCCATCTAATCAAGGCATTGTAGGCGTTGACCCAACGGTACTATCATTTCTTTTTATTAGAGTCTTTAATATTCTTCGGTGGCCATATCACTCGAAATACCTTTGAAAGTTCCTTATATCTGGTGAATAACATATTCTACGAAATGTTAACTTTGTCTGGAAGATGAAACGTATCCAGTGTATGTAATGGGATTCACCTGTAATAGTTTGTGCTGTTCGCGATGAGTGACTTCCGTCATGTTACTGTGAAACAAATACAAATAAGAACATGACCCTCTACAAAACAAATGGGAGTCACAAAGAACCGACCGTGTTGTTTGTTTGCGGAAATAATAGCGGACAATAGAAATAAAAAAGGGCTAGGTCCAATTGGCTAATTTGAACAATGCGAATCACAATAAAAACCGGGCGAACTGAGGTGTGGAAGGCTATGCAGTTCTTGCTCCACTAAAAGAACCCGTCGAAACTTCAAAATGTCGCGTTATTTACCTGAAATTCATTTTGTCACCAGTACACGCAGCATAAACCTCAACTCGATGAAAAAATCATGAAGTTCCCAACCACTTTCCAATACAAGCTGAAAAACAAAACATTTTTATGTAATACAGGAATGTTAAAGGACTTTAAATCATTTCGTGAATTGGTACCAATTTCTGTAGTACTTTTAGTTTGGCGTGACTAATTTCACAAAAGAAAATTATTTTGACAATTTGGTGGTAGTTTGAATTCTTTATAGTAAAACTCCTAAATCAGTCAGCAGTGAATCTTTATATGTCAATAGTTCATTGGTTTATGTTTAAACATTATCATTAAAAAGCCGCTCACATCATATCTATAAATATTAGTATTGCTGATGCTCTGTCTCGTGGACAATTACAAAAAATCAAGATGCTGGCACCAGAGGCAATCTGATTAAAATCAGATCTTTCACTTGCTCTCTTTTACTGATATCACGCGACGTAGGAGATCCAATAGAACACCGTCAAATCGTGTTAGTCTTTTTATATTTAACAGTACTTATAATATATATTATAGATATTTAGATGTTTTAGACATTTATTACATACTTAATTATCAAAGTAATAAATCAAAGTAAACTTTAGTTATCGTCAGACATGTAATGTAATGCCTGTTATTTTTACGAACAAAGTTCCATAACTCTTGAGCTGTAAAAGTTAAAATCAAAGCTGTCGTACTTTCATTAATCTTTAGGATGTGTAAAAGATTCGTACAGTTTTTGAGCAAACTCGAGTTATCGTCTGGCGTACAAAAGCACATGGTTACTAATACCAAAAACTAAAGTTTTTCACAATTACATTATATTAGCAAAATGGATTATCGTTCTTTGAATGCAGTTTGATGATGCTATACAATTTTCAATAAGTAAAGAATGAATATTTCGAAAAAGGGAGTAAGTCGAATGTGCGCACAATACGTGTGCAAAGACCGCTAAAATAAATGTTTCAACAGACTATATGACACATCTATGTGCATACATGTACAATGCATGTTAATTTATTTTATAATTATTATTTAGTAAGATGATATGGAGGTAAATGAATTTGAGAGACTATCCAACATTATCCTTAGACACAAATTAAAGTAAAGGAACAGCTTGTAGTAAGAAATTATAGGGATGTAATTTTGTAGCTTAAACTTATTTTTATTTGCTAAATATAACAAATAGGGATCGGACACAAGTTGTTCCAACTTATGAAGTCTTCTCCCGAATACAATTATTTACGATATGCATTAGCATGTGCAATGAAATGATATGATATGTATATAATATACATAGAGATAAATAAACACAGAATGATTATATACAAAAGCATAGGTAGAGACAAAATAGGAAAGTAAAGAAAGGATAGAGATGTAAATGAACACGAGAGACTATCCAACATTATCCTTAGACACAAATCAATGTAAAGGAACACGAGAGACTATCCAACATTACCTTAGACACAAATCAATGTAAAGGAACACGAGAGACTATCCAACATTACCCTTAGACACAATTCAATGTAAAGGAACACGAGAGACTATCCACCCTTAGAAACAAATCAGTGTAAAGAAACACGAGAGACTATCCACCCTTGGACACAAATCAATGTAAAGGAACACGAGAGAATATCCACCCTTAGACACAAATGAATGTAAAGGAACTCGAGAAAATATCCAACATTACCCTTAGACACAAATCAATGTAAAGGAACACGAGAGACTATCCAACATTACCCTTAGACACAAATCACTATAAAGGAACACGAGAGACTATCCAACATTACCATTAGAAACAAATCAATGTAAATGAACACGAGAGACTATCCACCCTTAGACACAAATCAATGTAAAGGAACACGAGAGACTATCCAACATTACCCTTAGACACAAATCAATGTAAAGGAACACGAGAGACTATCCAACATTACCCTTAGACACAACTCAATGTAAAGAAAGACGAGACTATCCACCCTTAGACACAAATCAATGTAAAGGAACACGAGAGACTATCCACCCTTAGACACAAATCAATGTAAAGGAATACGAGAGACTATCCAACATTACCCTTAGACACAAATCAGTGTAAAGGAACACGAGAGACTATCCAACATTACCCTTAGACACAAATCAATGTAAATGAGCACGAGAGACTATCCACTCTTAGACACAAATCAATGTAAAGGAACACGAGAGACTATCCAACCCTTAGACACAAATCAATGTAAAGGAACACGAGAGACTATCCAACCCTTAGACACAATTCAATGTAAAGGAACACGAGAGACTATCCACCCTTAGACACAAATCAGTGTAAAGGAACATGAGAGAGTATCCACCCTTAGACACAAATCAATGTAAAGGAACACGAGAGAATATCCACCCTCAGACACAAATCAATGTAAAGGAACACGAGAAACTATCCAACATTACCCTTAGACACAAATCAATGTAAAGGAACACGAGAGACTATCCAACATTACCCTTAGACACAAATCAATGTAAATGAACACGAGAGACTATCCACCCTTAGACACAAATCAATGTAAAGGAATACGAGAGACTATCCAACATTACCCTTAGACACAAATCAATGTAAAGGAACACGAGAGACTATCCACCCTTAGACACAAATCAATGTAAAGGAACACGAGAGACTATCCAACATTACCCTTAGACACAAATCAATGTAAAGGAACACGAGAGACTATCCAACATTACCCTTAGATACAAATCAATGTAAAGGAGCACGAGAGACTATCCACTCTTAGACACAAATCAATGTAAAGGAACACGAGAGACCATCCAACCCTTAGACACAAATCAATGTAAAGGAACACGAGAGACTATCGAACCCTTAGACACAAATCAATGTAAAGGAACACGAGAGACTATCCAACCCTTAGACACAAATCAATGTAAAGGAACACGAGAGATTATCCAACCCTTAGACACAAATCAATGTAAATGAACACGAGAGACTATCCACCCTTAGACACAAATCAATGTAAAGGAACACGAGAGACTATCCAACCCTTAGACACAAATCAATGTAAAGGAACACGAGAGACTATCCAACCCTTAGACACAAATCAATGTAAATGAACACGAGAAACTATTCACCCTTAGACACAAATCAATGTAAAGGAACACGAGACTATCCAACCCTTAGACACAAATCAATGTAAAGGAACACGAGAGACTATCCAACCCTTAGACACAAATCAATGTAAATGAACACGAGAGACTATCCAACCCTTAGACACAAATCAATGTAAAGGAACATGAGAGACTATCCTACCCTTAGACACAAATCAATGTAAATGAACACGAGAAACTATCCACTCTTAGACACAAATCAATGTAAAGGAACACGAGAGACTATCCAACCCTTAGACACAAATCAATGTAAATGAACACGAGAGACTATCCACCCTTAGACACAAATCAATGTAAAGGAACACGAGAGACTATCCAACCCTTAGACACAAATCAATGTAAAGGAACACAAGAGACTATCCAACCCTTAGACACAAATCAATGTAAATGAACACGAGAGACTATCCAACCCTTAGACACAAGTCAATGTAAATGAACATGAGAGACTATCCACCCTTAGACACAAATCAATGTAAAGGAACACGAGAGACTTTCCAACCCTTAGACACAAATCAATGTAAATGAACACGAGAGACTATCCATCCTTAGACACAAATCAACGTAAATGAACACGAGAGACTATCCAACCCTTAGACACAAATCAATGTAAATGAACACGAGAAACTATCCACCCTTAGACACAAATCAATGTAAAGGAACACGGGAGACTTTCCAACCCTTAGACACAAATCAATGTAAATGAACACGAGAGACTATCCACCCTTAGACACAAATCAATGTAAAGGAACACGAGACTATCCAACCCTTAGACACAAATCAATGTAAAGGAACACGAGAGACTATCCAACCCTTAGACACAAATCAATGTAAATGAACACGAGAGACTATCCAACCCTTAGACACAAATCAATGTAAATGAACATGAGAGACTATCCAACCCTTAGACACAAATCAATGTAAAGGAACACGAAAGATTATCCAACATTACCCTTAGACACAAATCAATGTAAAGGAACACGAGAGACTATCCAACATTACCCTTAGACACAAATCAATGTAAATGAACACGAGAGATTATCTACCCTTAGACACAAATCAATGTAAATGAACACGAGAGACTATCCACCCTTAGACACAAATCAATGTAAAGGAACACGAGAGACAATCCAACCCTCAGACACAAATCAATGTAAAGGAACACGAGAGACTATCCAACCCTTAGACACAAATCAATGTAAATGAACATGAGAGACTATCCAACCCTTAGACACAAATCAATGTAAATGAACATGAGAGACTATCCAACCCTTAGACACAAATCAATGTAAATGAACACGAGAGACTATCCAACCCTTAGACACAAATCAATGTAAATAAACATGAGAGACTATCCAACCCTTAGACACAAATTAATGTAAAGGAACACGAGAGATTATCCAACATTACCCTTAGACACAAATCAATGTAAAGGAACACGAGAGACTATCCAACATTACCCTTAGACACAAATCAATGTAATGGAACACGAGAGACTATCCAACATTACCCTTAGACACAAATCAATGTAAATGAACACGAGAGACTATCTACCCTTAGACACAAATCAATGTAAAGGAATACGAGAGACTATCCACCCTTAGACACAAATCAATGTAAAGGAACACGAGAGACTATCCAACCCTTAGACACAAATCAATGTAAAGGAACACGAGAGATTATCCAACCTTTAGACACAAATCAATGTAAATGAACACGAGAGACTATCCACCCATGGACACAAATCAATGTAAAGGAACACGAGAGATTATCCAACATTACCCTTAGACACAAATCAATGTTAAGGAACACGAGAGACTATCCAACATTACCCTTAGACACAAATCAATGTAAATGAACACGAGAGACTATCTACCCTTAGACACAAATCAATGTAAAGGAACACGAGAGATTATCCACCCTTAGACACAAATCAATGTAAAGGAACACGAGAGACTATCCACCCTTAGACACAAATCAATGTATATGAACACGAGAGACTATCCAACCCTTAGACACAAATCAATGTAAATGAACACGAGAGACTATCCACCCTTAGACACAAATCAATGTAAAGGAACAAGAGAGACTATCCAACCCTTAGACACAAATCAATGTAAATGAACATGAGAGACTATCCAACGCTTAGACACAAATCAATGTAAAGGAACACGAGAGATTATCCAACATTACCCTTAGACACAAATCAATGTAAAGGAACACGAGAGACTATCCAACATTACCCTTAGACACAAATCAATGTAAAGGAACACCAGAGACTATCCAACATTACCCTTAGACACAAATCAATGTAAAGGAACACGAGAGACTATCCAACCCTTAGACACAAATCAATGTAAATGAACACGAGAGACTATCCAACCCTTAGACACAAATCAATGTAAATGAACATGAGAGACTATCCAACCCTTAGACACAAATTAATGTAAAGGAACACGAGAGATTATCCAACATTACCCTTAGACACAAATCAATGTAAAGGAACACGAGAGACTATCCAACATTACCCTTAGACACAAATCAATGTAAATGAACACGAGAGACTATCTACCCTTAGACACAAATCAATGTAAAGGAACACGAGAGACTATCCAACCCTTAGACACAAATCAATGTAAATGAACACGAGAGACTATCCAACCCTTAGACACAAATCAATGTAAATGAACATGAGAGACTATCCAACGCTTAGACACAAATCAATGTAAAGGAACACGAGAGATTATCCAACATTACCCTTAGACACAAATCAATGTAAAGGAACACGAGAGACTATCCAACATTACCCTTAGACACAAATCAATGTAAAGGAGCACGAGAGACTATCCACCCTTAGACACAAATCAATGTAAAGGAATACGAGAAACTATCCACCCTTAGAAACAAATCAATGTAAATGAACACGAGAGACTATCCACCCTTAGACACAAATCAATGTAAAGGAACACGAGAGATTATCCACCCTTAGACACAAATCAATGTAATGGAACACGAGAGACTATCCACCCTTAGACACAAATCAATGTAAAGGAACACGAGAGACTATCCACCCTTAGACACAAATCAATGTAAAGGAACACGAGAGACTATCCACCCTTAGACACAAATCAATGTAAAGGAACACGAGAGACTATCCAACATTACCCTTAGACACAAATCAATGTAAAGGAACACGAGAGACTATCCACCCTTAGACACAAATCAATGTAAAGGAACACGAGAGACTATCCACCCTTAGACACAAATCAATGTAAAGGAACACGAGAGACTATCCACCCTTAGACACAAATCAATGTAAAGGAATACGAGAGACTATCCACCCTTAGACACAAATCAATGTAAATGAACACGAGAGACTATCCACCCTTAGACACAAATCAATGTAAAGGAACACAAGAGACTATCCACCCTTAGCTACAAATCAATGTAAAGGAACACGAGAGAATATCCAACATTACCCTTAGACACAAATCAATGTAAAGGAACACGAGAGACTATCCAACATTACCCTTAGACACAAATCAATGTAAAGGAACATGAGAGACTATCCACCCTTAGACACAAATCAATGTAAAGGAACACGAGAGACTATCCAACATTACCCTTAGACACAAATCAATGTAAAGGAACATGAGAGACTATCCACCCTTAGACACAAATCAATGTAAAGGAACACGAGAGACTATCCAACATTACCCTTAGACACAAATCAATGTAAAGGAACACGAGAGACTATTCACGCTTAGACACAAATCAATGTAAAGGAACACGAGAGACTATCCACCCTTAGACACAAATCAATGTAAAGGAACACGAGAGACTATCCACCCTTAGACACAAATCAATGTAAAGAAACACGAGAGACTATCCACCCTTAGACACAAATCAATGTAAAGGAGCCACATATATATTATTGATGTTTTACCTTTCACAGTCCTTAGTTGAGTGTAAACGACCGATAAACTGCAGCTGGGCGATAAACGACCGATAGACTGCAGCTGAGCGATAAACGACCGATAGACTTCAGCTGAGCGATAATTTTTTCTTCCGTCAATAAGCATTCCATCTAGGTATCTTTGTCGTACTGATGTATTGTGTAGTTTAAGTGCTATGTCATCAATTCACTGGCAATATTTTCTAATATGTTTTTGATTTAAGGTAGATGAAATTGGATATAAATAATTCAAAGATGATTTACGATAAATTTTCTGAGGCAACTTATTTAAACAATTTCTCAAATCAACATCATGGTAAACTGTGCTTATTTTTCAAACAACATCATGGTAAACTGTGCTTATTTCTCAAACAACATCATGGTAAACTGTGCTTATTTAAATTTGTTCACTTTTCTAGCAGCTAAAATGTTGAGTTTGTAGTAATTTTAACAGGAAGAAAATTTGCTATATTTTAATCAGAACCGATTAGTAAATGCTATATTACTGGAAGGTTTCGCTGCCATGATGATGTTATCTGTGTATTGAGGGGGTAATAGATAGCATCGACATTTTTTCTATTGTACCAGGCGACCAACGATCGCTCCTAACAAACCAGGGGCGGATCCAGGGGGGGGAGGGGGGGGGGGGGGGGCACCCGGCGCGCGCCCCCCTAAAATTGGAAAAAAATATGATTTTTTGGCGTAAAATCGTGATTTTTCACACGAAATACCCCAAACAATTTTTTTAAGTGCGACCCCCCCCCCTAACTTGAAATCCTGGATCCGCCCCTGCAAACTATTGTTTAAAGGGAGTTGCTGCCAATTTTCGTTAACGTACAAGGACCATGACATTCATCAAAAACGAAGTATTCACTTGTGTCGATATAAATATTTGATTGATTGCACACCACCATTTGGAGAGGCTGTACCCGTCAGCGGAAAACGAAATCTCATTTCGAAAGACCGGTGTTCCCTCGAATGAATATTATTTTTTCATATATAGGAACTTTTTATATACAGTATTACATGTGTCTAGACTGAAGTTAACGATCATCCATCCTTACGTAGGCGTTGGATCGTACGAGATCATACACAGAAAATTAATTACAGAATGTATAAAATGTGTTTAACACAAAAAAAAAAACTAAGAAAATAATAGAAACAAGCACAAAGGAAACAATTGATAAATAATACATATTTAGAACTACAGATATATGATAGAAGTATCAATTAGACATGATTTGTTTGCCAAATATTTTTGACATTCAATTATATTGTAATCGTACGTCTTTTCTTTTAATTTTCCGTTCTCAAAAAATATGTTTGTCTTGCAACGGGTCATCAACGCAAGTTGTCCTAAATATACATTGAGAGCGTTGTATTTAGATAAAGATAAAAACTTTATTCTGAATGGAGAACAAGTTTTCATCGCATCCGAAACCTTTCATGACCTAACCTCTCATTTCTTTTAGTCCAGTATGCATTCACTTCGACAACCCAATATACTGCATACTGCAGTGACTTTACACTGTAGAAGATATATAATGTTGGCAGTTTTACAGTTTTACAGGGTATTGTAAATAAAATTAAAAAAACATACTACAGTGACTTTACAATGTTGGCAGTTTTACAGATTTACAGTTTTACAGTTTTACAGTTTTACAGATTTACAGTTTTACAGTTTTACAGTTACAGAGGGTATCGTAAATAAAATGAAAAACAAAAAATACCACAATGTCGAAAATCTAATATCAAAATCGCAGAAAGAGGTAAAATCAAGAAGTCGTATATAATCATCAGTGGCATCGCTTATGTTGTATATGGCGACATGTTACCACAACCCTGGCAAAATCCATCTGATGAGATAGTGGGTTTTAATACAATCTCCGCTCCCACCAAATAAGGGTCGGTTAAGACCGAAACTTTACCACATAGCGAAAATGAAGGTTATTCCAGAAAAACACAACACACACTAAATCAGATATGCATATTGTTATCCTTTCTTTTGTTAGGAACTTACATAGTTTTATAAGATTAATAAATATTTTCTAGGATTCCTAAGATCAAGTATATTTTGTATGATAGAAAGCAGAGGACCACAGGAGAATATTGCCATCGTTATATACCAGAGTTATTAACTGGTCCCATTAGTAGAATTATATCGTATATTTAAAGTAATAAGATATATTGACTTGTACTAGTTTTCTCTAAGGGACAATTTGTTTCCATTATGACTAAGTCAGACGAAGCTGTCAGAGTACGTCCTGTATATCAGTTAGAATATGACATACAGTAACTCAAGGTTTATACAAAATATTGTATGGATTTTTTTAGTGGTTGTAAAAACATATGGTCCAAATAGGGTAACATTCAAAACATACAAACGTATACATACATTGTCGGTAAATATAAAATTTATTTGTACGAGCTTTAGAAACAGGCAGAATAGCGAGCCTTCGGCGAGCTTTTCAGGCCTGTTTCGCAGCGAGTACAAATGCATTTTATATTTAACGACAATGTACGTATATTGTGTTTATCCTGCAATGTCAAAAAGTCGGAAAACTTGTCAGATTTAAACAAAAAGGACAGAAACAAGCGTCATTCCACGCCTTTCATAAATGTTGTCAAGGGCGTCTTCTTCGTGGTCCGCGTTACATTAGTACCAGTTTCATACTTGTCTGCGCCCTCCGCTGTACATAGCTACATGGTATCAGGAAAGTTTATTCGTAGGCTGAAAAGTTTATTCGTATAGTACGAATAAAGCAAAAATGTATTCGTATAGCATATTTGTACAGCAAATGCACTGATTGCAGGATAAATATACAATATACGTACATTGTCGGTAAATATAAAATTTATTTGTACGAGCTTTAGAAACAGGCAGAATAGCGAGCTTTTCAGGCCTGTTTCGCAGCGAGTACAAATGAATTTTATATTTAACGACAATGTACGTATATTGTGTTTATCCTGCAATTTCAAAAATGTCGGAAAACTTGTCAGATTTAAACAAAAAGGACAGAAACAAGCGTCATTCCTCGCCTTTCATAAATGTTGTCAAGGGTGTCTTCTTCGTGGTCCGCGTTACATTAGTACCAGTTTCATACTTGTCTGCGCCCTCCGCTGTACATAGCTACAGGGTACCAGGAAAGTTTATTCGTAGGCTGAAAAGTTTATTCGTATAGTACGAATAAAACAAAAATTTATTCGTATAGGATATTTGTACAGCAAATGTACTGATTGCAGGATAATTTAGTTTATCTCCCAAAGGCTGGTCATGTATTTTAATTATATAGTAATATGCCAAATTACTTCATTTAATTGATTGTTTTATTTGTCATTTTTGCAATATGCTTTAAAGGAAAATGGAATTTTTATAAATTTGGATAAACCTATAAATAGAGGATAATATGCGCTTTGATCTTTCAGATCATGCTCTTTACTCGCCAAGACCAGAAAGTCGAACAGACATTGGATAACAAAATCGGAAAAGAACGAGGCTTAAAAAAACTCCTTCGAACGTTGTGTAAAAGACAATATAATATCTATCTCGTGGGCGTGAACAAATAATATAGGTTTCAATATCTACAAGACCATTAAATACAAAATGTATAAAACAATCTGGTTATATATACAAAGGAATACAAAATAATAGGAAACATATATATTAAAGGGATATTGTCTACCAGCTGCGTAATTTTTTCATACCGAAAATTATTGTCGATTTCCGTACTGACCTTCATAAAATGAAGATTAACACCGAGTTATGCTGCAAAAGATACGATTTTTTGACAAAAAAGACCCAAAACTATCGTTATTGTAATTATTGTCCGGATGACAATATTCAAATCTATTCATATGATCTTCTATGTGAACACGTCTTGAGCATGCGCACTGTTTATAAACAATAAACAACATGTCGGAAGAGAAAGGTCAACACGTGGAAGAAAGCGTACTTTGACGGATTCAGAGATAAAAGAGGAATAGAAGTGAAGTATCTTCCAAATGGAACAAATGCAGGATATATGTAAGGGATCAGTTGGACCGTTGCCGTTGGATGGAGCGAACTCAAAGAAGTGCTACGCGTCAAATCTCACGCTGAAGTGGCAAAGATTTTGCTTGATTATTGTTGATAGGTAAGCCGACCATGTTGCCTTCTTTTCTCAATCGTTTTTCATATTTTATGAATTTATGATGATGCCTATGATCATTTTCGGTAGATAGTATTCAATATATGTAATTTTGCACCTGGCAACAGCAAATTATTGTCAATGAGTAGCATAAAACGGCCGTATTTGCGAGGTAAACAAACACAAATTTTAAGAGGCCAGCAAAGGGGAAATGGGAGTGCAAAAATGATATCAATACAGTTTATTATTTTTTCGACCAGCAAATATTGAAATGAGCCGATTTTTGATTATCATTATTATCAATTTAAATAAAAATATCGAATCAATTCATTTTTAATGGAAGAATTAAAACTGTACATGGCTTATATGAAAACCCTATAAAGTTCTTTTTATTCAAGCAAATTTATTTCTTTGATATTCTAAATTTATTACATATAATTAGACTTTTAATTTTATCAAATTTCAACAACTTGGACATAAAACTTAGTTTTGGGAATCAAAAGTATATACCTTACTTTCTGCGAATTATCACTATAATGGAAAATCGGTACATGCATGTATTTTTCAAATAAAAGCTTTCTATTTAAAGAAGCTTCATTTCAATTGCACTTTTAGTTTGGATCCTGTAAGTATAATATATAAACAAGGTTTTGAAGAAATGATATGAATATCCATTGAAATTTTCAAGTTTCAGAACTTTTTTTTAAATATGACTACAAAATTTTACTGACTGTCCTAAAATGCATATTTTAGACCATGGCTAAATGAAAATCATGTTCAATTCCTTTATGCAAACAAGTTTATATCTTGGGTACTGGAAGTACATTACATAAATAAGGTTTTAAGTACTATTCAACAAGTTTGAACATAAAACTTTGTTATGGGAGCCAAAATTATATCTTCGTGTCTGTGAATTATCACCACAGTGGAAAATCAGTATGTATCTTTTATATAAAAAGCTTTCCATTTAAATAAGTGTCATTTCAGTAGCATTTTTAGTTTGGATCCTGTAAGTATGATACATACACAAGGTTTTTAAAAAGTAATATGAAGATCCATAGAAATTTGCAAGTTTCAGAAACTTTTCTATATGTGACTATAAAATTTTACTGAAATGTCCTGAACTGCATATTTTAGACTATGGCTAAATGAAAATCATTTTCAATTTCTTTATGCAAACCAAGTTTATTTCTTGACTATTCTAAAAACATTACATTAATTAGTTTTTTACTACATTTCAACAATTTTGGACATAATTTTTAGTTCAGGGAGCCAAAATTATACTTACTATCTTAGAATTATCAACATAGACATGATAGAGGGAAATCAATATGTATTTTTCATATAAAGGCTTTCTATTTAAAGAAATGTCATTTGAACTGCTTTTTATCCCCTCGCCAACGAAGTTGTGAAGGGATATAGTAACGCTACCGTCCGTCCGTCCCATCTTGTGAACACTCTAGAATCAACATCCTTCAATGGATTTTGACCAAACTTGGTACATACTTAGTCCTTAAGAGAATCTGGAACCCTATTGATTTTCAAAGTCAAAGGTCAAGGTCACCAGGTCAAATATTTAGGCGAGGGGATATGCCACGCTTTGCCCTTGTTTAGTTTGGATCTTGAAAGTATGATAAGAAATAATGTGAAGATCCATAGCAATTTGCATGTTTCACAGTGTGTGAATTTAACAGTAGACCGATGGCCCATGTCTGTGTTAAAATCGTGCAGGCTTTTGTAAAATTATCTTATTTTTTTAGGCAAATTACTTCAAAAACTGGTAATTTCAGACAAATGTGATTTTGTAGTGATTGATATTTGTACTTTTGATTTAGATATTCTGACCAAGGTATTTCTGGAGTAGAAGAAATGAGCAGCCATCACATTTCAACGAAACGGATGAAACTGGAGAAATCGAGTTCATTTGTGAACCCATTTGAGTATGTTCATTTTGTTAAAGATTAGACATATTCTACATTATGTTTATAGGTAACATTGTCAATATTGTTCAACACAGTCACTTGTATAACAGTTTCCTATTAATTATTGTGGCTTGCATAGTGATACTACTAGTAGCTATATTATATAGGGATCATGTTGGCTTCTGCGTCATCGTTACATTTTCATCCATCCACAAGCTAAAATGGCCAGTCCTCCTTAGCTACTTATGGGAATGAAATCAAACTTGGACAGAATTGACGCACGTCTGGCACACCAAATTTTTGCCTGGAACTTTGATGTAATTTTGTCTCTTTATATTGGGTTGTGTAGATGTGTGCTGGATACATGTATTTAGATTATAGATTTAATATTATTTTGGAAAGCTTTTTCGTTATACAGCTGCACATCTGAACCATATAACAAAATTTGTTTCGATATTATACACATACACTGTAATAAACAGTTATTTTTTATTCTTACAGTCTCTCAATAGATATTACTGAAGAGGGCAGTGATGTTGGTGATGATTCTGACGATGAAGATTTTGAACCTAGCCTCAACTTCACTCTAAGGTTTGTCATGTTAATTTCATATGTTTCAGTTGTAACTTACATACTTGAAATTTTGTCCATATAACAGAACCATGCATGATCATATGTCATAGGAGCTTTATTATACCCCCGCTCCACCGGAAGGGGGGTATACTGTTTTATCTCTGTCCGTCCGTTCGTCCCAAGATGTTCATAACATTTTTCTCAGTAATTATTTGTGGCAGCAATCTGATATTTGGTCATAGACTTCAGAAGGGTCAATCAAAAGTCGCAAACCCACTGCGTTGTCCATGATCAAGTCCGGTAGAAGTCACATCCGATGAAGGAAAAGACATCAACAACAAATGAAGATCAGTTCTGATTTGGGTAACAGACACCCTGTAATCGTTGACCAGCTCGTGATGCCTGCCGTAGAACTTCTTGAGGGATGACCACAACCTAAAAGCTGTCTACAAATCACTCAAATCCTTCATAAAGTGGACTTGTAATGATATGTTTAGTTGCTCATTCACTATACATTCGAGATATTCATCTTGAGTTGAAAGTTAGGGCTCCATAGATCATAATCTCAATTCTATTGTTTTATTCTTGTGAATTACATTGTATGTATTTTTCTACTTCAGATAGCAGAGAAGTTACAACAAAAAGACAGCTAGATGGTCTGTGCAGCCTGTTAAAGCTGACAAGTCATATTCCTATGTTCCAAGACTATTAATGGTCATCATTTGTATGAGACTGCAAGATAATGAAGGAATGAATCAA
The DNA here is from genome assembly GCA_963383655.1 of Bathymodiolus septemdierum. NCBI lineage: Eukaryota > Metazoa > Mollusca > Bivalvia > Mytilida > Modiolidae > Bathymodiolus > Bathymodiolus septemdierum. The sequence continues at coordinate 38,390,626 of OY726518.1, forward strand.
CGTGTGCAGATGGAAGTAGATGATCCCAGAAGATTCTCGGTCCATCTTGCACCAATTCCACAACCTCCAACTCAGGATAATATTGTAGCATCTCAGAAATCCATATTTGAAGACCAAGACAAAACAATTGACTACATTGTCGCATAAAATAAATTTAGATTGTCACTCTTTGTTTTTACTGGTCTAACAGAAGTTCTGCACATTTAGAGTGGAAAAGTACCTAAGTCAGGATAATGGGCATTACAAATTGTCCAATGCACAATAATGATAGTGTGTTGGTCTAGTTAGTACAAACCAGGACAACTTTTTAGGAACTCACAAGAAACATCTCTGCCAAGTTTGGTTAAATTCTGTTCGGCTGTTCTCAAGAAGAAGATGAAAATGTTGTTTCCCATAGGGTTTCAGTGCAAACTTTGACCTCTGCTGGTGGCCATTTTGAATTTTCAAATGGCGCAAACAGTAACAACACATGTTAAAGACATTCATAGGAACATATACACCAGATTTCAATTCAATCCCTTCAGCGGTTCCTGAGAAGAAGTTTCTTGAAAATCGACCAATCAGAATTTTCAAAGTCACATGGTGGCCATGTTTTTTGACAAATCTGCACAAAAGTAACAACTCTTGTGTAGGACCTCATAGAAAACATCTCTGCCAAGTTTGTTTTTGAATTATATAAAAGACTGTCAGTCCATTTTAGAAGGAGTTGTCAGTGCTGATAGAACTAAAAATAATAATAAGATGGCAAAACTTTCAAATTAAATTTACAATTCCAACTGACCAACTTGTGAAATTAACAACTCATTAAGGTTGATTTATTTTTTATTTTTGGTGTTTCAGCAATATTTCAGCTATATCATGGTGACCAGTTTTAGTTGTGGAGGAAACCAGAGTACCCGGACAACCACCGACCATAGGGAAGCAACTGGTAAACTTTATCATTAGGGTATATGGGATAAAATACAAAATATTTCATGAACAAGTTTTAATTATATCGTCTAGGAATGAAACCCTTGTATAGTCCATATGGATCAGGATACGTGTCCCTAATTTTCCAAATACAACAGCTTGGGATCACACGTCTGACCCCAGCTCCAAGTCGGCCATGTGCCCAAATGGTATACTGGCGGTAGGCTGCAAACCTATTGGATCTGTTGTAATCCTCGTCATGGGGCATTACTACAAGTTCCTCTCGAAACATTATAGCAACCCCCAACAATGCCTCATCAAGGACAATCCATCAAAGTCCTGTAATAAAGACAAGAGATTTAATAAAAACAGAGTAAAGACAGATGGTTATACATTCATCTAGAAAAATGAGCTCTATTTAAAAAAAATATATAATTCATTATAAGTGAAATAGTTTGCACAAATTCAGTTTAGAGAAATAAAAAAAAGTCTTATTTTGGAAGGAAAGATTTTCTCGTGGCACTTTCTTATGACCACAGTTTTATTTCCTTTTTTTGTTGGTTTATGGGAGAACCATTTTGGTCTTGCAAATTTTTTTTTAATCAATTTACCCCTCAAGCTATTCAATTTTAATTTTATATGGTTTTTTCATAAAAAAAAATTTTTGATTCTGAATCTTGAAGAAAAAAATGTGGCTGGACAGGAGAGAAAAAAAAATATTCCGACTTGACATTTTCACAAAATTTTGAAGAAAAAAAATTATTCCAGCACTTCGCCAATCTAATTAAAATTAGATCTACGCACTTGCTCCCTATTTTCTACACGAGCGACCCAAAAAAAAAAAATAGAAAATAGGGAGCAAGTGTGTAGATCTAATTATACCCCCGCTCCCCGAAGGGGGGTATACTGTTTTACCTCTGTCTGTCTGTTCGTTCGTCCTTCCAAGATATTTTTCTCAGCAACTTGATAGCAGAAATCTGATATTTGGTCACAAGTTTCATATAGGTACCCCATATCGTGGGAAGCGTTTTTGGACCTGTCTGATTCCTACTTCCTGTTTGCCGACTTAGTTGGTTTTTTATACACATTGAACATATATGCACATTTTTCTCAACAACTATTGATGGCAGAAATCTGGTGTTTGGTCACAAGCTTCATATAGGTACCCCATATCATGGGAAGTGGCAGGGGTATCATAAGTGAGCATTAGCTCACAGTTCACCTTGTTTTAAATAGATTGGCACTTCGCCGGAAAATAAGAAAATATGATTTTTGTGGCGTCTGAAAAAAAAAATTCTACGGCGAAAAAACGTGACATAGCTCCCTTCAAGGTAAATGGTCAGTCCCATATTATTTTGCAGCAACTGTCTTGTGGAACTAGAAGTAATGTCTCTTGTTTCTAATCCAGCCCAAATTTCTCTGAAACATTCCAGTCAATTAACAAATAAAACAACACTGGCTACGTCATTCGTTTTCATCAGACATGTATTTCACTGTGTTCTACATGTATGTCTCTGTTTTCATATTGTCGGTAAAACTGGCTAAAACAATTTGATTTAACATGTGTATCAAAATCTCGGGGAACAACTTCATAACTTATATGAGGAAAACAACTAATTTAGTTATTTTTAAGGCCGACAAAAATTTCCGATCGAAAATACGTAGTTGCTATAAAACAATTTGTCCCCATGGGGTGCCTCCTGGCATGTTTTCAATGGTTATCGTGGAAATATCGACTGAATCTGTTAAGGCATGTAGTTTTCATCAAAGAAAATCTATTCCTGATACAGAAATTATTTATTCTACGTCTTTTAGATACATTCGGTTCGCAAATAGCTTTTTTCCTCAACTTTTATAGAAACTTACCTCAATATCCATGCTGCAGCATCCGGGCTACTGGCATAAAAATAGATAAGTAAATAGAGTTGGCCTCGCCCAGGTCAGTGCATAATTAATTAGCTTCCGGTAACGATGGTCAGCTTTTTTAGTCGAAAAAACAACGTTTCGATGCGTATTCGTCAATAATTCGGTGTTTAATCTTCATTTTATGAAGGTCAGTGCGGAAATCGACAATAATTTTGGATATGAAAAAATTACGCAGCTGGTAGACAATATCCCTTTAAGAACGTATGTTTTCTGATTATATTTTGGTATATAAATTATTACATGACTACACGTATCACTTAATAAACATTACATGACTACACGTATCACTTAATAAACATTACATGACCACACGTATCACTTAATAAACATTGCATGACTACACGTATCACTTAATAAAAACAACAATCATTCAGTCTATCCACCATAAACTTTATAAACTCAGATCATTAAAACAAAAGTTGATGGATTTTAGACCTTCATGCTTTGGAATACGCATTAAAAGGTGGCGTAAATGAGGTGCCTGCATATGGGGTATATATCTCTCAGTTGATCCGATATTCCAGAGCTTGTGGTTCCTATCAGGATTTCCTTGATAGAGGGTTGCAGCTAACAAGGAAGATGCTGAACCCAAGGTTTCCTATTGGTTAAGTTGAAATCATCACCTCGAAAGTTTTACGGTCGCCACCATGACTTGGTTAACCGTAAAGGAATACCTGTATCACAAATTACCATGGATATGTTCCACTTGTCGTAAACACTTTCCGGTCCTTTCCTCATTCACGACTTATCACCGGGTATATAACTAGAGTAACACGACAGATACCACTAGTGGAGCAAGAACTTCCTACCCTTCCAGAGCACCTGAGTTCACCCCCGGTGTTTCGAGGGGTTCGTGTTACTTGATCTTTAGTTTTGTGTAATGTTTGTAGATCATTGTTTGTCGTTTTGTTCTTTTGTTCTTTTTGTCATTGTGTTGTCTGTTCTTCGATTTACGGATTCTGGTTACCCCTTTGGTATCTTCAAACTCTTCTATTTATTATCTTCTTTCACCAATTATATACCCGTATTCTTGTCTACTAAAAACATACATTATCATAACAGGCTCAATATATGACTGAAGCTAGATAACTGGTTTGTAAAATACCTGGTGTGTAAATAACCATGTTTTGCTTGTAAACCATTACTCTTTAAGGTTATTAATACTTCTAACAGATCTCTCTGTAAGTTGATTTTTATGTGTATTTTTTACAATTTTCATATGATTCATAGACACAGTAAACATTATCTAACAGTTTTCCCTAATGGCCTGATTACGATTGTGTAAGTCAGAACCATCATTGATTAAAGTCAAAATGAGGCAGTGTTTTATATAGAAATTAAATAGAATGACGTGAGTGTAACGTTGATATCTAATGTTTTCAACAACCAATTGCTTCCACTAATCTTCCTTTGTACAAGTTGAAAAAAATACATATTTTGATTGCCATATTTTTGAAAATGTAATTAAACAAATAGAATCGATTGAAGATACAGTAACACCATGTTCTTTGTATCTGTTTCTCGTCATGTCTGATGTAAAGGACAAATTATACCACATATATTCCGTGTAATCATTAAAATCCTCGATTGGTAGTTGTTTAACGGCATTTAGGTAGTCATTCGACAAACTTCATAGCAAAAAGAAGTGGAACTTGGGCTATGTACTAGTTGAAATTCTGATTTTCACGAAAAAGATAAGGATATAGTTAGATAACGGATAATTTTACATGACCACCATTTGGTTATCTTTTTCGTAAAACGAGCTTGGTATTCATGATCTAAGCACAAGGTACTACTCTGTGTCCCATCATTTGGCGAGTTAATTCGTTCCTCCCATTCCAGAGAGGTGTACACAGGAGTGGAGAGAGTAGGTCATACATCTATACACCGGGGTTACCTTTAGTAGATTAAATATCAAATCATGTGCAACTATATATATAGTTGTTTAAAATTGTTAGTTCCTAAATAATGTAATTGATCAAAACTCAGGTTATACTCCCCCAGGACTAGGTAACCTTAGTTAATTTTTGCCATCCTGTTTAGGCTCTTTTGTATATTTGCTTCCAAATACTTGGCTTTCGAATATTTTGACTGCATGACCTCATGTTATACCAGAAGCGCGTTGTGTGCAATAAAATAATTATCTGCGTTATTATTACTATCACTGGGTCGGTATCTGCACATTTAGTCACGCTGGGATGGGCTTATGAACGGTTGTTCTCATTACCACAAGGAAAAGTTCCAGGAAAGGATGGAAATAATTTATCTTATATCGGACTACAACGACCACTTCTGCTAGTAGTATTTCACGTGCAAAGAGTTTGTCATACTACAAACACGAGTCACGCACTTATCTCCGTTACTATGGCAACTCGTCTATTTGATTCGGGGGTCGTCGTGTTCACGATCGTATGGTAGTCAGATTTACATCTACATGTGCAATAAGTGTCTATCACCACTAAAGATGTGAGTTTGAATCCCGCTCATTGCGAGGTGTACTCGATACAACATTATGTAATAAGGTTTGTCAGTGACTTACGACAGGTATGTGGTTTTCAGCGGTTTCCTCCACAGGCGCTCGTGGCATGGAATTACCACCCGCCTTTTTTAACTTTCTGTTTACATATTTATTTTCAATAAAATTTCTTTATTTCTTTATTATTTCATCTCCTTTTCCTTATTTTAACTTGTTCGCGTCAATATTCATGCAATCTTATGCTAACAGCAACTTACAAGTTTCGATCATATATATACTAATTATCCACAAGGCAAGAAACTCCGAAACTTTTAAAATCGTACACCTGCTCGCTTCGGTTACATTTAATACACCTTATTCCCATTATATCATTCAATCTATAGGACATGTATCAATTCCTAAAAGACGTTCCTTTTCGCCTCTCTGCTTGTTTTGTGCATACGATAGCTCAGTTCTCCAGAATTTTAAGATTTTCACTCATTTATTGCTTCATTTTTCGTATAGTACCCTTCCGTTGACGGAAGTAGAGTTTGAGTCTTGTGTCGAATGCAATTACTTCAACGATAGGGCAAGAACAGTTCGAAAAACTTTTCCTAAAGGTTGTAAAATAAAATCCGGTAAAGTGTTCTGGAGAACTGAGCTATCGTATGCACAAAACAAACAGAGAGGCGAAAAGGAACGTCTTATAGGAATTGATACATGTCCTAGTTTGAATGATATAATGGGAATAAGGTGTATTAAATGTAGCCGAAGCGAGCAGGTGTACGATTTTAAAAGTTTCGGAGTTTCTTGCCTTGTGGATAATTAGTATATATATGATCGAAGCATGTAAGTTGCTGTTAGCATAAGATTGCATGAATATTGAAGCGAACAAGTTAAAATAAAGAAGAGGAGATGAAATAATAAAGAAATAAAGAAATTTTATTGAAAATAAATATGCAAACAGAAAGTTAGAAAGGGGAGGGTTTGGTAATTCCGTGCCACGAGCGCCTATGGTTTCCTCCAAACAATAAAACTGACCGCCATGATATCACTGAAATATTGAAAGTGGAGTTAAACACCATAACTCGATGTATTTGATTCGTCCGTCAAAACCATTGAACGTCGTTCCGTAGAGGTTCTACCCTGCAGCGGAGAAACTATGTCCTATTTCTATATCCTGGGTTTCCTCGTGGGATTTCCATTCTTCATCAAATAATTTTACGTTCATTACATAAAGCATTATTTATTGTAAATATGCTATCGTCTTTTTTACATGTCATTATAAACTGACAACTTTTTTGTGGATTCACAACAAATTCAAGCGTAAAATCATTTCCATATTTACATAAAAGTTCTACTAATCTAGTGAAAAATGAAATGCAACATTGTGGGAGCTAAAAGTAAAATAACTCAAATTTCTATTAAATTATTGGGTTTCGCAATACAGCAGTAAATTGGATTAATCTAACTGACAGAGGCAATCAATACGACTAGAACAAACACGACAAGGGTACGGAGAAACGTGATCTGGCTTTAATTTTACCATAATATTTAGCACATCACTAAAAATGTCAATAATTGGTCAACTGTTGTCTGTCTTACTAGTTCCCCAAATACTAATCACTGCATTCATTTATTGACTCAATAAATATCGGCAACAATAAAAAAAAAACTTGCCGTGATAAGTTGGATTGCCATTCTTAGCTCTAAAGTGATTGCTTGTCAATAAATATTTTCGCATTTTGTTAAAAAGTTTTCTTGATTCTAACGATTTTACATTAATCTTGTCAGATAAAGAATATCATTAGTAGAGCAGTGGAATATTCATTGTTGGTTGTCCTATATTTAGGTCTTCTGATTGATCTACAAATTCTACCCACTTCGGTCGTTTAGAGAGTTTCACAGGGTTCATAACAATTTAATTGTCATGTGAGACTAAAAGACGTAGAAAAATAAGATTAAAGATAGTAGATCAAATTATAGTTTAACACGAAACATACTCAACATGTATATTATGCGGTCTCATTTCCATCATGATACAGAATCATGCTTGTTTGACTAACGTGTATATATTATTGGTCGATTGGTGGTTGCTTAACGTCCAGCAGCAAATATTTCATGCATATTTATGAAAAGAACATGTTCAACACTATCAACTAATGTAAAGTAATGAGTAAGAGATGGGGCTAACGGACCGAACAACAAAGTGAGCGATAGGGCAAACGGACAGGGACAACAGAGTGAGCGATAGGGCAAACGGACCGGGGCAACAAAGTGAGCGATAGGGCAAACGGACAGGGACAGCAAAGTGAGCGATATGGCAAACGGGCAGAGACAACAGAGTGAGCGATGGGGCAAACGGACAGGAACAACAAAGTGAGCGATGGGGCAAACGGACGGGACAACAAAGTAAGCGATAGGGAAAACGGGCAGGGACAACAGAGTGAGCGATGGGAAAAACGGACAGGAACAACAGTGAACGATAGGCAAACGGGCAGGGACAACAGAGTGAGCGATAGGGCAAACAGGCAGGGACAACAGAGTCAGCGATAGCGCAAACGGGTAGGGACAACAGAGTGAGCGATAGGGCAAACGGACAAGGACAACAGAGTGAGCGATAGGGCAAACGGGCAAGGACAACAAAGTGGGCGATAGGGCAAACAGACAGGGACAACAGAGTGAGCGATCGGGCAAACGGGCAGGGACAACAAAGTGAGCGATAGGGAAAACGGGCAGGGGCAACAGAGTGAGCGATAGGGCAAACGGACAGGGACAACAGAGTGAGCAATAGGGCAAACGGACAGGGACAACAGAGTGAGTGATGGGACAAACGGACCGGGACAACAGAGTGAGCGATGGAATAAACGGACCGGGACAACAGAGTGAGAGATGGGGCAAGCGGACCGGGACCAGAAAGTGAGCGATGGAACAAACGGACCGGGACAACAAAGTGAGCGATGGAACACACGAATAGGGACAACAGAGTGAACGATGGGACAAACAGATCGGGACAACTAAGTGAGCGATGGAACAAACGAACCGGGACAACAGAGTGAACGATGGGACAAACGGATCGGGACAACAGAGTAAGAGATGAGGCAAACGGACCGGGACAACATAGTGATCGATGGGACAAACAGACATGGACAACAGTGAGCAATGGGACAAACGGATCGGGACAACTAAGTGAGCGATGGGACAAACGGACCGGGAAAACAGAGTGAGCAATGGGACAAACGGATAGGGACAACAGAGTAAGAGATGGGGCAAACAGACCGGGACCAGAGTGAGCGATGGGACAAACGGACCGGGAAAACAGAGTGAGCGATAGGGCAAACGGACAGGGACAACAGAGTGAGCAATGGGGCAAATGGACAGGGACAACAGAGTGAGTGATGGGACAAACGGACCGGGACAACAGAGTGATCGATGGAACAAACGGACCGGGACAACAGAGTGAGAGATGGGACAAGCGGACCGGGACCAGAAAGTGAGCGATGGAACAAACGGACCGGGACAACAAAGTGAGCGATGGAACACACGAATAGGGACAACAGAGTGAACGATGGGACAAACAGATCGGGACAACAAAGTGAGCGATGGAACAAACGAACCGGGACAACAGAGTGAACGATGGGACAAACGGACCGGGACAACATAGTGATCGATGGGACAAACAGACATGGACAACAGTGAGCAATGGGACAAACGGACCGGGACAACTAAGTGAGCGATGGGACAAACGGACCGGGAAAACAGAGTGAGCAATGGGACAAACGGATAGGGACAACAGAGTAAGAGATGAGGCAAACGGACCGGGACAACATAGTGATCGATGGGACAAACAGACATGGACAACAGTGAGCAATGGGACAAACGGACCGGGAAAACAGAGTGAGCAATGGGACAAACGGATAGGGACAACAGAGTAAGAGATGGGGCAAACAGACCGGGACCAGAGTGAGCGATGGGACAAACGGACCGGGAAAACAGAGTAAGCAATGGAACAAACGGATAGGGACAACAGAGTAAGAGATGGGGCAAACGGACCGGGACCAGAGTGAGCGATGGGACAAACGGATCGGGACAACAAAGTGAGCGATGGGACAAACAGACCGGGACAACAGAGTGAGCGTTGGGACAAACGGACCGGGACAGCAGAGTGAACAATGGGATAAACGGATGGGGACAACAGAGTGAGCGATGGGACAAACGGACAGGGACAACAGAGTGAGCGATGGGACAAATGGACCGTGACAACAAAGTGAGCGATGGGACAAACAGACCGGGACAACAGAGTGAGCGATGGGAGAAACGGACCGGGACAACAGAGTGAGCGATGGGACAAACGAACCGGGACAACAAAGTGATCGAAGGGACAAACGGACCGGGACAACAGAGTGAGCGATGGGATAAACGAACCGGGACAACAGAGTGAGCGATGGGACAAACGGACCGGGACAACAGAGTGAGCGATGGGACAGACGGACCGGGAAAACAAAGTGAGCGATGAGACAAACGAACTGGGATAACAAAGTGAGCGATGGGACAAACGGACAGAGACAACAGAGTGAGCGGTGGGACAAACGGATCGGGAGAACGACTTTTGACCACTACTAGAAAAGTATCGAGAGTTAATGGGTATTAAATATTTTAATTATTATAGACGCTACAATCCTCTTATTCTTTTTCGAAATCTACAAATGAGGTTTTTTTTTAAAACGTACTGGGAACGTGACACTTTATAAACATATCCTTACTATGGTCCATGGTCACGCTTTAAGACGAACGCACATACAAATCCGAACGAATATTCGAGTAAAAGGTTTCTGAACAATAACCCGACAATACCCCCTCCCACATCGAAAGGGCATTCTTATCCACCTCCTGAAGACACTATGTGGGTTGAGCATTTGGGAAAATCATTTGGCTAGACAGGAAACAAAACAGTTTGTGAACAGATTTCTAGACGAGAAAAAAGGATGGTCCCTTGTAATTGTGTAAATGTGTAATTGGACATAGTCTGTCTTCACTATGGAAACAATGGTCCGCAATACCCTACAATCTAGAAACTAAAAATTGAGCATTACGAACGCCACTAAAATCTGGGGGTCTTCCGGAAGGGTACGCAGTTCCTGCACCACTACAAATGCAAATGCACAAAGTCATCGGAAGACATAATTGGAACATCATGAAATAAAATAAGACAAACGCTTTGCAATTTCAAGGAGAGGGTGTTCGTTTTGTTGATATTTGTAGAATTGTTGCTTATTACTGTTTCAATCTTCTTGTCATTAAATCAATACCATATATGGCCGCTGGCTCACTTGCCGGTGCTTGGTGGGAGGATTTTTATTGAATAGTCATTTAAATAAAAGTACGAGATTCCTAGATTCCCATTAAATATAGGCCGACATTAATTATAATCAAATAACACCAAAAAATCGAAAGAGAACAACTGTAATTGCTCTATGGCACCAGACGCTATATTATTTTTTTCCGCAATCGAGGATTGATTTCATCCGTTGAAATTGTTATCAAAGACTACGTAGGCAGGTATTAAACTGATGTACACGAATGATAAAACCGTTCGATAATCACTAAATATCTACTATTTTCTATCCCAGCTAATTTATATGGGTAATAGTACTACGTATGGCGTTAGAGACGAGACGGATCGTAAATATTCAATGATTTTGTATTATCACTGATTTCAAATGTCACATTTGTGTCTCTCTTCATTATTGACAGTACCGTAACTAAAAATAAATCATGAAATGCACATCTAAGGCGATTGTATTATCCGTTGAAAACCTTGATTCTTTATATTCTGAAGCAAATAGTGCAATTATTGTTACAATACACTATTGATTTTCGTCGCCCAAGGAAATAACAAGCTCAATGAATTTTCTCTTGTCTGCATGCATTGAATGCAGTATTTGCTTAAATTTCACATGGGTCTGGAAATGAGATAAACCTGTCAAACGGACGATGTCGACTGATTTCCTATTTGATTTGGCTTTATCTGCTATGTGATCAGTAGAATTAAAGATTATACGGAAATTATACCCAATGTATTCTGCCATGGGATCTGTGGAGTTGTAATATTTAAAGACTTAGATTACACGTACGGACTTATTTCTCAAGTGAAGAAATGCATCGTAGATAAATACATTGTACAAATCTAAACAATAATTATACATTGTACAAATCAAAACAATAATTTCTTCGAAATATATCAAAACACCCTGTTGAAAAATATTTGTCTGTTGCGAACAGATGAGGAAAGATGGTATTGGTTATTAGATTTGGGTTCAAAGTGGACTATTCACTATTATGTCTGCCGAAGACCTTTGTACTATCTAATGTTTAAATGATGGTTGAGACCATCGGCTTTCTTAAATATAACTCGTATATTATATTCCGATACCAAGATCTTGTCGAAATATATTCCGTCTCTGCAGAGACGATAATAAACGATGCATTTTCATATAGTGAAAATGTATAAAGATTAGGAAGTCAACAAAAATGTCAAAAATATTTTTTTATCAATGTGTGACGTAAAAGTGTCTTTGACATTTACTTCACTGAATTTGGTACTGTTTTGACAACTATTTTACCTATTTTGTTCCAGTATTGTTATAAATACTGTTATAGTGACAGCTGGAACCTTTGAGCCGTAATGAAAGCGGGAAGTTTGGCGCTTTAAAATCTGATTCAACCCACCATTTCTTTAGAAATGCCCGTACCAAGTCAGGGTCATTACGGTTTTCACAGTTTTCCGGTTGTTGATTGATTTTGTCTGTTTATATAATTATGAGTTTTGACTTTCCCTTTGTAAGATTGTTCGGAGTTCGGTAATTTTGTTATTACCCTTATATAATATTCTGTATCTGTATGAACTCATTGTTGATATTAATACTGATTTTAATTCAATGTCAACTGAAGAGAGCGTCGTCGACTTGCTGACGCTGCATGAGAGCTGATTTGAAGCTCTCGACACTTGTTGCACCCACTAATGTGTCTTCTAGATCTTAGAGTTAAGAGTATTAATGAGTGGTAAAGTCCTTTGAATTGTTCAGAACTGATTTGTCGACAATGTTACTAGATAATTCTCCAATTTCTTTACCGTTATCGATCTCTTTGGTAATCAGCTGGATCAATAGCGGGGAACACATTTTGATATAAAATTTGTTCACACGAAGGATATTGCTGAAATACTGCTAAAGTTGGTGTCAAACACCAATCGTCAATCCAATCAATGATAGCAGGATCAGCCACTGAACAACTTTGTACAGAGATAAGGTTTTTTACTAGTAAGTCTAGTCTGCAGATCCTGTTGTTCTATGGTGTTATGTAATTTTTGAGACACACCCTTCTCTTGATTTGTGGTCTCCTGTTATGAATCTCGCTGGTTGTCGTTGGATTCTTTTAAGTTTGTTGATATTGGTAGCCAGGTAGGCGTCACATACTCTTGCACCATACCCCATTGTTGATCGTAAGAGCGAAATAGATGATGTTTTCTTACATTTTGGCCGACAATAAGCCTAATGGCGAGCTTGCTTTTTTCACTACGTTGGAAATGTGGATGGTCCATTTCAGATCTTATAGAATAGGTAGACCTAGGTATACATTACTTAGAAGTTGGTGTAGTATACTATACATAGGATAACTTCTCTGCCACGAAGATTACATACATGCATATTATGCATACAGTTTAAGATTAGGCTTTGTGTGTACTTTGTAACATCTCTGCTCTCGTCCAGTTACACGTGCGGGTTAGGATTTTACTGACATGTAAACAACATATGCATGATCTCATTATTTCACTAAAAGAGAGTAGGTTTCTACCATTTTTCGATTAGATTTTAGAATTCTTTCGACAGTGTGGTTTTTTTGTGGTATTTTGTGTTATTCATTTTATTTCTTATATACAATTCCAAGTTGTTAATACCATTTTCAATACCACCTGTTTATCTTTTTACCTGTATTCCTATCACAGTACCAAGTGTTTACCTTTATACCTGTATTCCTATCACAGTACCAAGTGTTTACCTTTTTACTGGTATTCCTATCACAGTACCAAGTGTTTATCTTTTTACCTGTATTCCTATCACAGTACCACCTGTTTACCTTTTTACCTGTATTCCTATCATTACCAGCTGTTTATCTTTTTACCTGTATTTCTATCACAGTACCAAGTGTTTACCTTTTTACCTGTATTCCTATCACAGTACCACCTGTTTACCTTTTTACCTGTATTCCTATCACAGTACCAAGTGTTTACCTTTTTACCTGTATTCCTATCACAGTACCACCTGTTTACTTTTCATCTGTATTCCTATCATTACCAGCTGTTTATCTTTTTACCTGTATTCCTATCACAGTACCAAGTGTTTACCTTTTTACATGTATTCCTATCACAGTACCACCTGTTTACCGTTGTACCTGTATTCCTACCACAGTACCACTTGTTTACCTTTTTACCTGTATTCCTATCACAGTACCACGTGTTTACCTTTTTACCTGTATTCCTATCACAGTACCAAGTGTTTACCTTTTTACCTGTATTCCTATCACAGTACCAAGTGTTTATCTTTTTACCTGTATTCCTATCACAGTACCAAGTGTTTACCTTTTTACCTGTATTCCTATCACAGTACCACGTGCTTACCTTTTTACCTGTATTCCTAATACAGTACCAAGTGTTTACCTTTTTACCTGTATTCCCATCACAGCACCAGTTGTTGACCTTTTTACTTGTATTCCTATCACAGTACCAAGTGTTTACCTTTTTACCTGTATTCCTATCAGAAAACCACGTGTTTACCATTTCTACCTGTATTCCTATCATAGTACCAAGTGTTTACCTTTTTACCTGTATTCCTATCACAGTACCACCTGTTTACCATTTTACCTGTATTCCTATCACAGTACCAAGTGTTTACCTCTTTACCTGTATTCCTATCACAGTACCAAGTGTTTACCTTTTTACCTGTATTCCTATCACAGTACCACCTGTTTACCTTTTTACCTGTATTCCTATCACAGTACCAAGTGTTTACCTTTCTACCTGTATTCCTATCACAGTACCACCTGTTTACCATTTTACCTGTATTCATATCACAGTACCACCTGTTTACCTTTTAACCTGTATTTCTATCACAGTAACAAATGATTACCTTTTTACCTGTATTCCTATCACAGTACCACGTGTTTACCTTTTTACCTGTATTCCTAATACAGTACCAAGTGTTTACCTTTTCCTCTGTATTCCTAATACAGTACCAAGTGTTTACCTGTATTCCCATCACAGCACCAGCTATTTAACTTTTTACCTGTATTCCTATCACAAAACCACGTGTTTACTTTTTAGATGTATTCCTACCACAGGACCACATGTTTATCTTTTTTTTCTATTTTTCCGTTGTTATATTGGTACTCAACATCATATGAATAGTATTACAACTGGAAAGTTAATAAAAAATAAAATGCGCGAATACTTTCTTCTTTTTGTCTCTTTGAAAATGGCGTGAATTAGAAGGTAATTGGGCTGTGTATTATCATTTGAAAGACAATTATGTATCTGTCCATGGACATTTCTTTTATATACAAGATGACCGTATTCCTAACTTTTAATGTGTTTAATATTGATAAATTAATTAATATAAATCAAAGCAGCATTCATTCATTCATTTTCTATTAAACGTTGACAATAATTTTCAAATGAATGAAATATTTAGTCTCTTATATATCGTTGACAACCTTTTAGTTTGTTTTACTACGAATTCTGAACATCTCTAAAGGTCGTCATGGTACTTAAATATTACCAGCAGATTAATGTAACATTGACATTAGGTAAATCAATGAGATCTTTTATCATCGTGTATGTTATTTAGGGAAATGAATCCCATTTAATCATCAAACGCCAATGTCAGGAAATGTTTGGTGTGTTAAAACATCCATATACAGGTAAATTGTAAACAAAAGGATATTTCTTGATGTTATTTTTTGGTACTACCTTACACAAGCGCACTTTAAAGGCCATTGAATAATGTGTGCTATACGTAGAACGTTATCAGAACTATTTTTATACGATTTACGTTGTGTTGTGACAAACGTTTCTGTGTCCACATTAAAAAACACGGAAAAGTAGGACTTGCGTCGTCAACTACATATTTAGAAAAAAATTAAAATATTAAATTATTACTTAGTTCAACTTATAATTCTCTTTACAAAATAGTTTTGCTTTAGTCGAACACAATCATTAATCCAATCGACCTTCTTTTCCTCTCATAGTTACAATTTTATCTTGAAATCAACCTCATGATGACAAGAACAAGACTACAAACAACACAATCATGGAGGTAAAATGGCGGTACCAGGATAGGCATATGAACCAATTATTTACTGCAACATGTAAAAGGCGGAATATTTTGCCTAGCAACGGTCCAAACTTAGAACATGCTGTCGTTCATTCGGAAATATTTCAAGTGGTCCTTTACATGCATACAGAGTAGCATTCTCCATACCAACGTCACTCATTTACGTCCAGACCTAAGGCTTAGTTATGTATTTCTGCGTCTCACAATGAGGGGACGTTCGTTTCTAGGGGATTGTACTCCGCATCTTAGAAACAAGGTTTTATTTACATACCACGGAAGCATTAAGAATATATTCTGTTTTAGCAATGGTAGATTGATATATATGCCCAACTTTATAGACCACACTACAAATGCTATTAACAAATGCCTTTAGTTCCATACATGAGTTCGATTCACGTTCAGCCGAGATGTACTCGATACAACATTATCTGATAACGTTTGTCAGTGGTTTTCTCCTAGTACTCTGGCTTTCTCCACCAAAAAAACCCCAAAAAATATTGTTGAAAGTGGCGTGAAATACCTCTACCCCAAACCCTAATAGCATATCATTGATGGAATGTACTTTCTGTCTGACTTTGAATGTATTATAAGACAAGTTTGAAGATATCAAAGGGATACTTAGAAGTCGTAGATCTAAGATACCAAAGGGATACTTAGAAGCCGTAGATCTAAGATACCAAAGGGATACTTAGAAGTCGTAGATATAAGATACCAAAGGGATACCTAGAAGTCGTAGCTCGAAGAACAGACAATACAATGGTCAAACAAAAATAACAGACGAAAAGACAAAAATATTGTCCACAAAACACTTCACAGTACACTTAAGATTGCAAAACACGAACGCCACTAAAATCGAGGAGAATGGTAAGCAATTCCTGCTCCACTAGTGGTACACATCGTGTTACTCTTGTAAAAAGTCATGAAGAGCAAAAAAAGATCGGGTTGTGATGAGGACAAACAGCATGTCCGGGATCATCTGCGACACAGACATTTCACAACAGTTAATCAAGTCTGGTCATGATCAACAATACCATCAATACCAACAGATGTACTTTCTAATAGAATGTCATTGGCTAGATGTACTGAACATAACAACAACGATACATTCAGGGTATTCGTCAGACAAACACAACCATGATCACGTGATGCTAAAAATGCATTTTTTATTGCTCACTTTGTAAATTGCACATTCTTCATTTGAAATTATAAATTGCAATCACACAAAAGGATAGTATTCATAGTGCTAGATAGACAAATTAGTAGTTAGCTGAGTAATTACGGTATACTCATTTACAAGATACTTCAAATACGGACAATGGGTGGAGTAATGATGATAAATACACAAGTTTTACAGGACTATGGGTAGAGTAATGATGATAAATACACAAGTTTTACAGGACTATGGGTAGAGTAATGATGATAAATACACACGTTTTACAGGACTATGGGTGGAGTAATGATGATAAATACACACGTTTTACAGGACTATGGGTGGAGTAATGATGATAAATACACACGTTTTACAGGACTATGGGTAGAGTAATGATGATAAATACACACGTTTTACAGGACTATGTGTGGAGTAATGATGATAAATACACACGTTTTACAGGACTATGGGTGGAGTAATGATGATAAATACACACGTTTTACAGGACTATGGGTGGAGTAATGATGATAAATACACACGTTTTACAGGACTATGGGTGGAGTAATGATGATAAATACACACGTTTTACAGGACTATGGGTAGAGTAATGATGATAAATACACACGTTTTACAGGACTATGGGTGGAGTAATGATGATAAATACACACGTTTTACAGGACTATGGGTGGAGTAATGATGATAAATACACACGTTTTACAGGACTATGGGTGGAGTAATGATGATAAATACACACGTTTTACAGGACAATGGGTGGAGTAATGATGATAAATACACAAGTTTTACAGGACTATGGGTAGAGTAATGATGATAAATACACAAGTTTTACAGGACTATGGGTAGAGTAATGATGATAAATACACACGTTTTACAGGACTATGGGTGGAGTAATGATGATAAATACACACGTTTTACAGGACTATGGGTGGAGTAATGATGATAAATACACACGTTTTACAGGACTATGGGTAGAGTAATGATGATAAATACACACGTTTTACAGGACTATGTGTGGAGTAATGATGATAAATACACACGTTTTACAGGACTATGGGTGGAGTAATGATGATAAATACACACGTTTTACAGGACTATGGGTGGAGTAATGATGATAAATACACACGTTTTACAGGACTATGGGTGGAGTAATGATGATAAATACACACGTTTTACAGGACTATGGGTAGAGTAATGATGATAAATACACACGTTTTACAGGACTATGGGTGGAGTAATGATGATAAATACACACGTTTTACAGGACTATGGGTAGAGTAATGATGATAAATACACACGTTTTACAGGACTATGGGTGGAGTAATGATGATAAATACACACGTTTTACAGGACTATGGGTGGAGTAATGATGATAAATACACACGTTTTACAGGACTATGGGTGGAGTAATGATGATAAATACACACGTTTTACAGGACTATGGGTGGAGTAATGATGATAAATACACACGTTTTACAGGACTATGGGTGGAGTAATGATGATAAATACACACGTTTTACAGGACTATGGGTGGAGTAATGATGATAAATACACACGTTTTACAGGACTATTGGTGGAGTAATGATGATAAATACACACGTTTTACAGGACTATGGGTGGAGTAATGATGATAAATACACACGTTTCACAGGACTATGGGTGGAGTAATGATGATAAATACACACGTTTTACAGCTTAGATGTACTACAGTAACAAACATATCCTAATTCGTATCTCATGCTTTAAGTTATTAAGACAATTCATATAAAATTGCCATTTTAATAATTAAAAGAAATTCGTTTATTTAAATGACGTGAGTAATTATGAATGCGTTCAAGTATGAAAAATAAAACATATTTCAAAGGTTTACGTTCTATTAACCTGTTTTTAATGCTTGACGACTATTTGGATTTACAAACTCGTAGAATAAACAAGTACTTGCCAGCATTACACAGGGGACTCAATATCTGAGTCATTGGAAAGACGGTTTTCATCGTTGTAATAGCCTAACATTTTATGATTCAGTTAATCAATATTGGAACGTATTAATTAATAGAGATCTAATTATAAAACTATAACAGTGAACACTACAAAACAATCACAATACAGATAAACAAAACAACACCAGTCAAGCATAGAATTAAAATAAATAACAGTAGATCTGTCGCATTATAACGAACGATAGAAAAACGAGAAATCTCAGAAAAAACGAGGGTGAACCCAAGTGCTTTAGAAATGTTAGTTCCCTTTTTACTTACTGATTGGAGGAATAATTAAAAAGGGGATGTATCTATACAAAACAACAACGGAACAACAAACCGATTGATTGATAGTTGTTTAACATCCATTGAGAAGTGTTTGAGCTATATTCATTACGAGAAAACGTTTACATTTGAAAATATGGATAAAGCTTAAAAAAAAAAAGTATATCATGCATACTAAATTAGATATCTACATTTCTACAGTACAGTAAATAAACGTTAGAGAAAACCGAATGGCAAATCAAGAATGTATAATCCAGAGACATTGGGTATGCAAGACACAAGACGAAGACAAACAAAGCAGAAACACAACACAGAAAACTAAAACGATGAGTCAGTTAATAATGACGAGAACAAGAAAAGCCTTGGGGGCATAGTGTTTGTAATTAGTATGGCAAGGAAAGCAGAGAAATACGATGAAACTAATCAGAAAAAGTTGCTTTGCAACGGTCTACCAACGACAAACCCTTACAAAGTGATGATAATCAGTTGTTACAGACTTTACCTGCAAGAAGTAGATATTCACCGTACACAAGGCACTCTATTGTGTCAGTTGTTACATACTTTACGTGCAAGAAGTAGATATTCACAGTACACAAGGCACTCTATTGTGTCTCCGTCTTGTAAGTGTTTTAATTATTGTCTCCGTCTTGTAAGTGCTTTAATTATTCGTCTCGCACAACCAGAAGACGTCCCTTACAGAGAAAATGTACACGGCAACAGAGAAGTAACATCTACACTTGGGTTGCCCCAAGAGTTCAGATTGAATGGAGGATTTATAGCAAATATATCATAGCCTCTGTTATTCAACGAATTAAAATGTCAGTGTGTATGTGTTAGATTGGGTCCGAACAACTCGACCATGTAGACGAATCTAAAAGGCGAAGACAGAAACCGAGATGTAACTAAATACACCAATGGTACTGTTCATTAAGCTGACTTAGTGTAACAGTATAAAGAGATGGAGTCATGTTTAGTGTAACAGTATAAAGAGATGGAGAGATAATCATGTTTAATGTAACAGTCTAAAGAGATGGAGAGATAATCATGTTTAGTGTAACAGTATAAAGAGATGGAGAGATAATCATGTTTAGTGTAACAGTATAAAGAGAAGGAGAGATAATCATGTTTAGTGTAACAGTCTGAAGAGATGGAGAGATAATCATGTTTAGTGTAACAGTATAAAGAGATGGAGAGATAATCATGTTTAATGTAACAGTATAAAGAGATGGAGAGATAATCATGTTTAATGTAGCAGTCTAAAGAGATAGAGAGATAATCATGTTTAGTGTAACAGTCTGAAGAGATGGAGAGATAATCATGTTTAGTGTAACAGTATAAAGAGATGGAGAGATAATCATGTTTAATGTAACAGTATAAAGAGATGGAGAGATAATCATGTTTAGTGTAACAGTATGAAGAGATGGAGATATAATCATGTTTAGTGTAACAGTATAAAGAGATGGAGAGATAATCATGTTTAGTGCAACAGTCTGAAGAGATGGAGAGATAATCATGTTTAGTGTAACAATCTAAAGAGATGGAGAGATAATCATGTTTAATGTAATAGTATATAGAGATGGAGAGATGATCATGTTTAGTGTAACAGTCTGAAAAAGATGGAGAGATAATCATGTTTATTGTAACAGTATAAAGAGATGGAGAGATAATCATGTTTAGTGTAACAGTCTAAAGAGATGGAGAGATAATCATGTTTAATGTAACAGTATAAAGAGATGTAGTCATGTTTAGTGTAACAGTATAAAGAGATGGAGAGATAATCATGTTTAGTGTAACAGTATAAAGAGATGGAGAGATAATCATGTTTAGTGTAATAGTCTGAAGAGATGGAGATATAATCATGTTTAATGTAACAGTCTAAAGAGATGGAGATATAATCATGTTTAGTGTAACAGTCTAAAGAGATGGAGAGATAATCATGTTTAGTGTAACAGTATAAAGAGATGGAGAGATAATCATGTTTAGTGTAACAGTATAAAGAGATGGAGAGATAATCATGTTTAGTGTAACAGTATAAAGAGATGGAGAGATAATCATGTTTAGTGTAACAGTCTGAAGAGATGGAGAGATAATCATGTTTATTGTAACAATCTGAAGAGATGGAGAGATAATCATGTTTAATGTAACAGTATAAAGAGATGGAGAGATAATCATGTTTAGTGTAACAGTCTGAAGTGATGGAGAGATAATCATGTTTAGTGTAACAGTCTGAAGAGATGGAGAGATAATCATGTTTATTGTAACAATCTGAAGAGATGGAGAGATAATCATGTTTAATGTAACAGTATAAAGAGATGGAGAGATAATCATGTTTAGTGTAACAGTCTGAAGTGATGGAGAGATAATCATGTTTAGTGTAACAGTCTGAAGAGATGGAGAGATAATCATGTTTAGTGTAACAGTATAAAGCGATGGAGATACAATCATGCTTAGTGTAACAGTCTGAAGAGATGGAGATATAATCATGCTTAGTGTAACAGTATAAAGAGATGGAGATATAATCATGTTAAGTGTAACGGTATTAAGAGATGGAGAGATAATCATGTTTAGTGTAACAGTATAAAGAGATGGAGAGATAATCATGTTTAGTGTAACAGTATAAAGAGAAGGAGAGATAATCATGTTTAGTGTAACAGTATAAAGAGATGGAGAGATAATCATGTTTAGTGTAACAGTATAAAGAGAAGGATAGATAATCATGTTTAGTGTAACAGTATAAAGAGATGGAGAGATAATCATGTTTAGTGTAACAGTATAAAGAGATGGAGAGATAATCATGTTTAGTGTCACAGTATAAAGAGATGGAGATATAATCATGTTTATTGTAACAGTCTGAAGAGATGGGAGAGATAATCATGTTTAGTGTAACAGTCTGAAGAGATGGAGAGATATTCATGTTTAGTGTAACAGTATAAAGAGATGGAGAGATAATCATGTTTAGTGTAACAGTATAAAGAGATGGAGAGATAATCATGTTTAGTGTAACAGTATAAATAGATAGAGAGATAATCATGTTTAGTGTAACGGTATAAAGAGATGGAGAGATAATCATGTTTAGTGTAACAGTATAAAGAGATGGAGAGATAATCATGTTTAGTGTAACAGTATAAAGAGATGGAGAGATAATCATGTTTAATGTAACAGTCTGAAGAGATGAAGATATAATCATGTTTAATGTAACAGTATAAAGAGATAGAGAGATAATCATGTTTATTGTAACAATGTGAAGAGATGGAGAGATAATCATGTTTAATGTAACAGTATAAAGAGATGGAGAGATAATCATGTTTAGTGTAACAGTCTGAAGTGATGGAGAGATAATCATGTTTAGTGTAGCAGTCTGAAGAGATGGAGAGATAATCATGTTTATTGTAACAATCTGAAGAGATGGAGAGATAATCATGTTTAATGTAACAGTATAAAGAGATAGAGAGATAATCATGTTTATTGTAACAATGTGAAGAGATGGAGAGATAATCATGTTTAATGTAACAGTATAAAGAGATAGAGAGATAATCATGTTTAGTGTAACAGTCTGAAGTGATGGAGAGATAATCATGTTTAGTGTAACAGTCTGAAGAGATGGAGAGATAATCATGATTATTGTAACAGTATAAAGCGATGGAGATAAAATCATGCTTAGTGTAACAGTATAAAGAGATGGAGATATAATCATGTTAAGTGTAACGGTATTAAGAGATGGAGAGATAATCATGTTTAGTGTAACAGTATAAAGAGATGGAGAGATAATCATGTTTAGTGTAACAGTATAAAGAGATGGAGAGATAATCATGTTTAGTGTAACAGTATAAAGAGATGGAGAGATAATCATGTTTAATGTAACAGTATAAAGAGATGGAGAGATAATCATGTTTAGTGTAATAGTCTGAAGAGATGGAGAGATAATCATGTTTAATGTAACAGTCTAAAGAGATGGAGATATAATCATGTTTAATGTAATAGTATATATAGAAGGAGAGATGATCATGTTTAGTGTAACAGTCTGAAAAAGATGGAGAGATAATCATGTTTAGTGTAACAGTATAAAGAGATGGAGAGATAATCATGTTTAGTGTAACAGTCTAAAGAGATGGAGTATAATCATGTTTAATGTAACAGTATAAAGAGATGTAGTCATGTTTAGTGTAACAGTATAAAGAGATGGAGAGATAATCATGTTTAGTGTAACAGTATAAAGAGATGGAGATAAAATCATGTTTAGTGTAACAGTCTAAAGAGATGGAGAGATAATCATGTTTAATGTAACAGTCTAAAGAGATGGAGATATAATCATGTTTAATGTAATAGTATAAAGAGATGGAGAGATAATCATGTTTAGTGTAATAGTCTGAAGAGATGGAGAGATAATCATGTTTAATGTAACAGTCTAAAGAGATGGAGATATAATCATGTTTAATGTAATAGTCTGAAGAGATGGAGAGATAATCATGTTTAGTGTAACAGTCTAAAGAGATGGAGAGATAATCATGTTTAATGTAACAGTCTAAAGAGATGGAGAGATAATCATGTTTAATGTAACAGTATAAAGAGATGGAGAGATAATCATGTTTAGTGTAATAGTCTGAAGAGATGGAGAGATAATCATGTTTAATGTAACAGTCTAAAGAGATGGAGATATAATCATGTTTAATGTAATAGTATATATAGATGGAGAGATGATCATGTTTAGTGTAACAGTCTGAAAAAGATGGAGAGATAATCATGTTTAGTGTAACAGTCTAAAGAGATGGAGAGATAATCATGTTTAGTGTAACAGTCTAAAGAGATGGAGTATAATCATGTTTAATGTAACAGTATAAAGAGATGTAGTCATGTTTAGTGTAACAGTATAAAGAGATGGAGAGATAATCATGTTTAGTGTAACAGTATAAAGAGATGGAGATAAAATCATGTTTAGTGTAACAGTATAAAGAGATGGAGAGATAATCATGTTTAGTGTAACAGTATAAAGAGATGGAGAGATAATCATGCTTAGTGTAACAGTATAAAGAGATGGAGTCATGTTTAGTGTAACAGTATAAAGAGATGGAGTCATGTTTAGTGTAACAGTATAAAGAGATGGAGAGTTAATCATGTTTAGTGTAACAGCATAAAGAGATGGAGAGATAATCATGTTTAGTGTCACAGTATAAAGAGATGGAGATATAATCATGTTTAGTGTAACCTTCTGAAGAGATGGAGAGATAATCATGTTTAGTGTAACAGTCTGAAGAGATGGAGATATAATCATGTTTAGTGTAACAGTATAAAGAGATGGAGAGATAATCATGCTTAGTGTAACAATCTGAAGAGATGGAGAGATAATCATGTTTAGTGTAACAATCTGAAGAGATGGAGAGATAATCATGTTTAATGTAGCAGTATAAAGAGATAGAGAGATAATCATGTTTAGTGTAGCAGTCTGAAGAGATGGAGAGATAATCATGTTTAGTATAATAGTCTGAAGAGATGGAGAGATAATTATGTTTAATGTAACAGTATAAAGAGATGGGAGATAGTCATGTTTAGTGTAACAGTCTGAAGAGATGGAGAGATAATCATGTTTAGTGTAACAGTCTAAAGAGATGGAGAGATAATCATGTTTAGTGTAACAGTCTGAAGAGATGGAGCTATAATCATGTTTAGTGTAACAGTATAAAGAGATGGAGAGATAATCATGTTTAATGTAACAGTATAAAGAAATGGAGAGATAATCATGTTTAATGTAACAGTCTAAAGAGATAGAGAGATAATCATGTTTAGTGTAACAGTCTGAAGAGATGGAGAGATAATCATGTTTAGTGTAACAGTATAAAGAGATGGAGAGATAATCATGTTTAGTGTAACAGTATAAAGAGATGGAGAGATAATCATGTTTAGTGCAACAGTCTGAAGAGATGGAGAGATAATCATGCTTAGTGTAACAGTCTAAAGAGATGGAGAGATAATCATGTTTAGTGTAACAGTATAAAGAGATGGAGATATAATCATGTTTAGTGTAACAGTCTGAAGAGATGAAGATATAATCATGTTTAATGTAATAGTATATAGAGATGGAGAGATAATCATGTTTAGTGTAACAGTCTGAAGAGATGGAGAGATAATCATGTTTAGTGTAACAGTATAAAGAGATGGAGAGATAATCATGTTTAGTGTAACAGCATAAAGAGATGGAGATAAAATCATGTTTAGTGTAACAGTCTAAAGAGATGGAGAGATAATCATGTTTAATGTAACAGTCTAAAGAGATGGAGATATCATCATGTTTAATGTAACAGTCTAAAGAGATGGAGATATAATCATGTTTAGTGTAACAGTCTAAAGAGATGGAGAGATAATCATGTTTAGTGTAACAGTATAAAGAGATGGAGTCATGTTTAGTGTAACAGTATAAAGAGATGGAGTCATGTTTAGTGTAACAGTATAAAGAGATGGAGAGTTAATCTTGTTTAGTGTAACAGCATAAAGAGATGGAGAGATAATCATGTTTAGTGTCACAGTATAAAGAGATGGAGATATAATCATGCTTAGTGTAACAGTATAAAGAGATGGAGAAATAATCATGTTTAGTGTAACAGTATAAAGAGATGGAGAGATAATCATGTTTAATGTAGCAGTCTAAAGAGATAGAGAGATACTCATGTTTAGTGTAACAGTATAAAGAGATGGAGAAATAATCATGTTTAGTGTAACCGTCTGAAAAGATGGAGAGATAATCATGTTTAGTGTAACAGTCTGAAGAGATGGAGATATAATCATGTTTAGTGTAACAGAATAAAGAGATGGAGAGATAATCATGTTTAGTGTAACAATCTGAAGAGATGGAGAGATAATCATGTTTAGTGTAACAATCTGAAGAGATGGAGAGATAATCATGTTTAATGTAGCAGTATAAAGAGATAGAGAGATAATCATGTTTAGTGTAGCAGTCTGAAGAGATGGAGAGATAATCATGTTTAGTATAATAGTCTGAAGAGATGGAGAGATAATCATGTTTAATGTAACAGTATAAAGAGATGGGAGATAGTCATGTTTAGTGTAACAGTCTGAAGAGATGGAGAGATAATCATGTTTAGTGTAACAGTCTGAAGAGATGGAGCGACAATCATGTTTAGTGTAACAGTATAAAGAGATGGAGAGATAATCATGTTTAATGTAACAGTATAAAGAGATGGAGAGATAATCATGTTTAATGTAACAGTGTAAAGAGATAGAGATAATCATGTTTAGTGTAACAGTCTGAAGAGATGGAGAGATACTCATGTTTAGTGTAACAGTATAAAGAGATGGAGAGATAATCATGTTTAGTGTAACAGTATAAAGAGATGGAGATATAATCATGTTTAGTGTAACAGTATAAAGAGATGGAGAGATAATCATGTTTAGTGCAACAGTCTGAAGAGATGGAGAGATAATCATGTTTAGTGTAACAGTCTAAAGAGATGGAGAGATAATCATGTTTAATGTAACAGTCTAAAGAGATGGAGAGATAATCATGTTTAGTGTAACAGTCTAAAGAGATGGAGATATAATCATGTTTAGTGTAACAGTCTAAAGAGATGGAGAGATAATCATGTTTAGTGCAACAGTCTGAAGAGATGGAGAGATAATCATGTTTAGTGCAACAGTCTGAAGAGATGGAGAGATAATCATGTTTAGTGTAACAGTCTGAAGAGATGGAGATATAATCATGCTTAGTGTAACAGTATAAAGAGATGGAGAGATAATCATGTTTAGTGTAACAGTATAAAGAGATGGAGGGATAATAATGTTTAGTGTAACAGTATAAAGAGATGGAGAGATAATCATGTTTAGTGTAACAGTCTGAAGAGATGGAGAGATAATCATGTTTAGTGCAACAGTCTGAAGAGATGGAGATATAATCATGTTTAGTGTAACAGTCTAAAGAGATGGAGATATAATCATGTCAAGTGTAACAGTATAAAGAGATGGAGTCATGTTTAGTGTAACAGTATAAAGAGATGGAGATATAATCATGTTTAGTGTAACAGTATAAAGAGATGGAGAGATAATCATGCTTAATGTAACAGTATAAAGAGATGGAGATATAATCATGTTTAATGTAACAGTATAAAGAGATGGAGAGATAATCGTGTTTTAAGGAGACGATTCTTTTTAATTGCCTTGTTGTTTGTTCCTGGCAAATAACGATTTCTTTAAATGGAAGACACAATTCTTCTGAGGCTATTTCCGCTGATAATCAAGAATTTGCAGTTTTCAATATAAAATAAAGTCATTTTGTTTTAGCCGGAAAATACGATTTTCTTCACCTTCAACAAGTACATCCGATTTACTTCATTCCAATAATAAGTGAAAGTATCACTCCGCGGACATAAATCAGATAAGAAAGAATCTAATTATGATAATTAATTATACATTTTTTACATTTATACCTTTTAATATTTCATGGTAAATATCATATAAAGTGCATTTGTGTTAATTATTGTTGGACATCAAGTGAAATTTAATGGAATCGTGGGATATACTGTCAATATTCCGGACAATATTATAAGCCAGAACGAAAGAACTTCCCTCTCGACTCAAGGCAATATATTTCGATCCTATCCATCAACTCAGATTGTCCTTTTATCCAGCACATAGTGTGTTGTGTTTTTGCTTTCTTTGTGTTCATCTTGTGTACCCTACAGTTGACAGTTTCTCTGGGTTGTCTAGTTTTGATTGCCCCTTCGTCATGTGTACCCTACTGTTGACAGTTTCTCTGGGTTGTCTAGTTTTGATTGCCCCTTCGTCTTGTGTACCCTACTGTTGACAGTTTTTCTGGGTTGTCTAGTTTTGATTGCCCCTTCGTCTTGTGTACCCTATAGTTGACAGTTTCTCTGGGTTGTCTAGTTTTGATTGCCCCTTCGTCTTGTGTACCCTACTGTTGACAGTTTCTCTGGGTTGTCTAGTTTTGATTGCCCCTTCGTCTTGTGTACCCTACTGTTGACAGTTTCTCTGGGTTGTCTAATTTTGATTGCCCCTTCGTCTTGTGTACCCTACTGTTGACAGCTTCTCTGGGTTGTCTAGTTTTGATTGCCCCTTCGTCTTGTGTACCCTACTGTTGACAGTTTCTCTGGGTTGTCTTGTTTTGATTGCCCCTTCGTCTTGTGTACCCTACAGTTGACAGTTTTTCTGGGTTGTCTAGTTTTGATTACCCCTTCGTCTTGTGTACCCTATTGTTGACAGTTTTTCTGGGTTGTCTAGTTTTGATTGCCCCTTCGTCTTGTGTACCCTACTGTTGACAGTTTCTCTGGGTTGTCTAGTTTTGATTGCCCCTTCGTCTTGTGTACCCTACTGTTGACAGTTTCTCTGGGTTGTCTAATTTTGATTGCCCCTTCGTCTTGTGTACCCTACTGTTGACAGTTTCTCTGGGTTGTCTAGTTTTGATTGCCCCGTCGTCTTGTGTACCCTACTGTTGACAGTTTCTCTGGGTTGTCTAGTTTTGATTGCCCCTTCGTCTTGTGTACCCTACAGTTGACAGTTTTTCTGGGTTGTCTAGTTTTGATTGCCCCTTCGTCTTGTGTACCCTACTGTTGACAGTTTCTCTGGGTTGTCTAGTTTTGATTGCCCCTTCGTCTTGTGTACCCTACTGTTGACAGTTTCTCTGGGTTGTCTAGTTTTGATTGCCCCTTCGTCTTGTGTACCCTACTGTTGACAGTTTCTCTGGGTTGTCTAGTTTTGATTGCCCCTTCGTCTTGTGTACCCTATTGTTGACAGTTTCTCTGGGTTGTCTAGTTTTGATTGCCCCTTCGTCTTGTGTACCCTACTGTTGACAGTTTCTCTGGGTTGTCTAGTTTTGATTGCCCCTTCGTCTTGTGTACCCTACTGTTGACAGTTTCTCTGGGTTGTCTAGTTTTGATTGCCCCTTCGTCTTGTGTACCCTACAGTTGACAGTTTTTCTGGGTTTTCTAGTCTTGATTGCCCCTTCGTCTTGTGTACCCTACTGTTGACAGTTTCTCTGGGTTGTCTAGTTTTGATTGCCTTTTCGTCTTGTGTACCCTACTGTTGACAGTTTCTCTGGGTTGTCTAATTTTGATTGCCCCTTCGTCTTGTGTACCCTACTGTTGACAGTTTCTCTGGGTTGTCTAGTTTTGATTGCTCCTTCGTCTTGTGTACCATACTGTTGACAGTTTCTATGTGTTTTCTAGTTTTGATTGCCCCTTCGTCTTGTGTACCCTACTGTTGACAGTTTCTCTGCGTTGTCTAGTTGTGATTGCCCCTTCGTCTTGTGTACCCTACTGTTGACAGTTTCTCTGGGTTGTCTAGTTTTGATTACCCCTTCGTCTTGTGTGCCCTATTGTTGACAGTTTCTCTGGGTTGTCTAGTTTTGATTGCTCCTTCGTCTTGTGTACCCTACTGTTGACAGTTTCTCTAGGTTGTCTAGTTTTGATTGCCCCTTCGTCTTGTGTACCCTATTGTTGACAGTTTCTCTGGGTTGTCTAGTTTTGATTGCCCCTTCCTCTTGTGTACCCTACTGTTGACAGTTTCTCTGGGTTGTCTAGTTTTGATTGCCCCTTCCTCTTGTGTACCCTACTGTTGACAGTTTCTCTGGGTTGTCTAGTTTTGATTGCCCCTTCGTCTTGTGTACCCTACAGTTGACAGTTTTTCTGGGTTGTCTAGTCTTGATTGCCCCTTCGTCTTGTGTACCCTATTGTTGACAGTTTCTCTGGGTTGTCTAGTTTTGATTGCCCCTTCGTCTTGTGTACCCTACTGTTGACAGTTTCTCTGGGTTGTCTAATTTTGATTGCCCCTTCGTCTTGTGTACCCTACTGTTGACAGTTTCTCTGGGTTGTCTAGTTTTGATTGCTCCTTCGTCTTGTGTGCCATACTGTTGACAGTTTCTATGTGTTTTCTAGTTTTGATTGCCCCTTCGTCTTGTGTACCCTACTGTTGACAGTTTCTCTGCGTTGTCTAGTTGTGATTGCCCCTTCGTCTTGTGTACCCTACTGTTGACAGTTTCTCTGGGTTGTCTAGTTTTGATTGCCCCTTCGTCTTGTGTGCCCTATTGTTGACAGTTTCTCTGGGTTGTCTAGTTTTGATTGCTCCTTCGTCTTGTGTACCCTACTGTTGACAGTTTCTCTAGGTTGTCTAGTTTTGATTGCCCCTTCGTCTTGTGTACCCTACAGTTGACAGTTTCTCTGGGTTGTCTAGTTTTGATTGCTCCTTCGTCTTGTGTACCCTACTGTTGACAGTTTCTCTGGGTTGTTTAGTTTTGATTGCCCCTTCGGTATTCTCTATCGTTTATTTAGTTCCGACACACTTCTCGGTGATTTTACAGTGTAAAGCAACTAACAATTGGTCAGCCAGCTACGCGTGGTGTATAATTAGTTGAAACTATAATAAATTGTTAACGAGCTCTTTATGCGAACATAAAAAGTTACAAGATGTTTTGCTTGAAGGAGATGTATGGCTTTCCCAACAAGTTAGATTATGAGTGTTTTATGACACATTCAACAATACGTCAGTTTTATGGTGGAAGTCAGTTTCATTGATGGAGGAAACTGGTGTATCCGGGAAAATAATCGACCGGTCGGAAGTCACTGACAAACTTGTCAGAGAAAGTTGTAACATGTGCAACTCAAAAATGGTAAATCAAGCACGACCTTAATAGTGATGGGCATTCATAGGACAGATAGATATTAACTCTACTACGATTACATTCACGACGCTTCTTCTGGTAGATATGGAAATGTGATGAATGGATCACCTAATGAGTATTTATATCAACTATAGCATAATCACCTTTTATAGAAACGATGAGCATACTTGCTTTATACTATGTCAACACGATCGCCTCTGTGTTATAATGGTTAGCATGCTCACCTCGAATGGGGCAGATCGTTGATTCAACACCGCTCCTGTTGGTGTCCCTTTTACAAATAAAGGAAATATAGCAATGACAGGAAAGGGTAACATGTACAGAGCTGTTCGACATGTCTAACCATGAGCTAGCACTATAAAATCTAGCTAACAGTTCTATTCTAGTCCAAAATACAAATCGTCGACTCAGAATAAAGCAACTTGTACTGGCCATGATCTATCCAACAAATATCCCCATAGGGTAAACCAACAATGTCTGACTTGAGCTTTATTTATATGTTATCTTACTGACACCACACTCCACTCTCACTGAGACATGATTCCATGTTCGCTGGTCTTTGTTTGCTGTTCGGGACATGATTACATGTTTGCCGGTCTTTGCTTTACTGTTCGGGACATGATTTCATGTTCGCCGGTCTTTGTTTGCTGTTCGGGACATGATTCCATGTTCGCCGGTCTTTGCTTGCTGTTCGGAAGAGTATCAAATGCCAATGTCATGGTCTTTGGCAAAGGGCAAAACTGTAGGTCTTCAATGTAAATGTGCACGACCGGCTCATGTTACGAAGCCAGAAAATCGCGCGGTTATTTATATGTGTTAGGGGTCATGTATATGTGTGTTAGGAGTCATGGATTTGTGTGTTAGGGGTATCCATTTTGCCTCCATTTCTACTAAGAAAGAATCAAATTTGATATTGGAACTGTTTCATGGCCATAATTCGCTGTAATTACTACAATATATCGATAGTGATTTATGGATATTTTCGTGCATTTTTATCACGCATATTAAACATCGACTAAATATGATATTAATTTTACGTTCATTTTGTAGGTTTCTTACACCAGAACATAATTTTGTTGAGACAGTGACAAAAGGTATTTTAGTTGTATTTCAAACAAATTGAAGGTCAAAGCACTTTATATTCTGATCTATTATTTAATCAATGTTGTAAATACATTCTAATTTTAGTGTTAATTGAAATATTTTCAAGTGAATGAGGCCGGTTTGTCGTCATCATATGTGCAACGGTGCTGATGACCACTGAAGTTGCCAGTTGGATTTCAGTGCTTGG
This sequence comes from Bathymodiolus septemdierum, assembly GCA_963383655.1. Taxonomy (NCBI): domain Eukaryota; kingdom Metazoa; phylum Mollusca; class Bivalvia; order Mytilida; family Modiolidae; genus Bathymodiolus; species Bathymodiolus septemdierum. The sequence continues at coordinate 38,422,662 of OY726518.1, forward strand.
TTCAGTTGTACTCTGTACGATATAATGTGTTGAAGGTTGTCAGTCTGGCAGGTCTGTGGATTTCTCTTGCTACTCATGCTACATCATGTGACATACTTTCCATTTATTTTCGGTAGGTCTGTGATTTTCTCTGGGCAATTTATGAAACATCATGCTTTGAATTGTGTCAGTGACTTCCGGCAGATCTATGATTTTCTCTGGGTACTCTATACATCTACAACACAAAGTGCGAAAGTTTGCAAGTGACATCCAGCAGGTAAGTTGTTTCCTTTGGGTACTCTACCTATACTGACCGTCACGATATATCTGAAATGTTGTTTAAAATGATATTATACCCCCATAAAACCATAAAGAAGTAACACGTTCAGATCAATCTTGATTACTTCATTGAATGTTCCAACGGTCGTGATACAAGTTTTCGGTGACAGCTGAACAAATCGGTATAAGGCTAATTAACCTTTATTTACCATTGAAAGAAATCGAAGAGCTATTAATTATGCATGATAGTTCTGCAAATAGTTCAGTAATAGGATTGTCTGTAATGTTCATCGTTCATTTTAACCCATGATATATATGTGTTAGTAAATAAAATAAATACCACAGTTACAAATAAAAATACATGCAATTAAATGGTCAATTTCGTTGGTTAGTAATAAGTGCAAATTAATTTTGAGTAAAGCGATTATTTATTTCTATAAGCTAATTCAGAAATGGCACTAATTATGTCCATGTACAGATGTTTATATTGGAGAGGAACAAGTCATGTGAAAGGTTGTTATTGTCCAACCTATGTGGTCATATGGTACCATGATATCCTAATTATACAATCGGTCCTTATCACCGCTAAATAAATAGTTAGATTCCTACTCACGACGATGTGTACTCCATACAACTAAGTGATAAATGTTGTCAATAGCTTGAGGAAGGTTGGTGGTTTTCTCCCGGTATTTCGGATCCCTCCACAAATAAAACTGGCCGCGATAATATAGCTCAAATATTGTTAAAAGTGTCGTTAAACACCAATAACCCATCTGTACTCGATTATATTATATGCTTACACTTGCTTGGAAAAAAAAAAACGATAAAATTTTGGATTGGTTTCAATTATATTTTTAAAAAATATTTTAAGAAGAGTTTTAAGTTTCACGGAGGTAATCAGAGACATTGATGATTAAACAGAAAAAGGGCACACAATACAATTCTCAAAAGACAAAATGACAAACACTGATCTACAGAACACTACACAGAAAACGAAAGATTAAGTAACAGGACCACACACACAAAAAAAAAACCTAAAAAAACCCCAAAACAACATAAAAAAAAACCACACACAGGGCGAACTTGTCTATTCCGAAATAGTAAGAACATCCTCCTTCACTAGTGGTACCCGTCGTGGTACTCATGTTACCCGTGACAAGTCATGAACTAATAAATATTTGGCCTTACAGTTTATATGACATAGTAATTACTCTGTCTACAGTTTATATGATATAGTAATTACTCTGTCTACAGTTTATATAATATAGTGATTACTCTGTCTACAGTTGATATGATATAGTAATTACTCTGCTTACAGTTTATATGATATAGTGATTACTCTGTCTACGATTTATATGATATAGTAATTACTCTGTCTACAGTTTATATGATATAGTGATTACTCTGTCTACGGTTTATATGATATAGCAATTACTCTGTCCACAGTTGATATGATATAGTAATTACTCTGTCTACAGTTTATATGATATAGTGATTACTCTGTCTACAGTTTATATGATATAGTAATTACTCTGTCTACAGTTTATATGATATAGTAATTACTCTGTCTACAGTTTATATGATATAGTAATTACTCTGTCTACAGTTTATATGATATAGTGATTACTCTGTCTACAGTTTATATGATATAGTAATTACTCTGTCTACAGTTTATATGATATAGTAATTACTCTGTCTACAGTTTATATGTTATAGTAACTACTCTGTCTACAGTTTATATGATATAGTGATTACTCTGTCTACAGTTTATATGATATAGTAATTATTCTGTCTACAGTTTATATGATATAGTGATTACTCTGTCTACAGTTTATATGATATAGTAATTACTCTGTCTACAGTTTATATGATATAGTAATTACTCTGTCTACAGTTTATATGATATAGTAATTACTCTGTCTACAGTTTATATGATATAGTAATTACTCTGTCTACAGTTTATATGATATATTAATTACTCTGTCTACAGTTTATATGATATAGTAATTACTCTGTCTACAGTTTATATGATATAGTGATTACTCTGTCTACAGTTTATATGATATAGTAATTACTCTGTCTACAGTTTATATGATATAGTAATTACTCTGTCTACAGTTTATATGATATAGTAATTAATCTGTCTACAGTTTATATGATATAGTAATTAATCTGTCTACAGTTTATATGATATAGTAATTACTCTGTCTACAGTTTATATGATATAGTAATTACTCTGCTTACAGTTTATATGATATAGTAATTACTCTGTCTACAGTTTATATGATATAGTAATTACTCTGTCTACAGTTTATATAATATAGTGATTACTCTGTCTACAGTTGATATGATATAGTAATTACTCTGCTTACAGTTTATATGATATAGTGATTACTCTGTCTACGATTTATATGATATAGTAATTACTCTGTCTACAGTTTATATGATATAGTGATTACTCTGTCTACGGTTTATATGATATAGCAATTACTCTGTCCACAGTTGATATGATATAGTAATTACTCTGTCTACAGTTTATATGATATAGTGATTACTCTGTCTACAGTTTATATGATATAGTAATTACTCTGTCTACAGTTTATATGATATAGTAATTACTCTGTCTACAGTTTATATGATATAGTAATTACTCTGTCTACAGTTTATATGATATAGTGATTACTCTGTCTACAGTTTATATGATATAGTAATTACTCTGTCTACAGTTTATATGATATAGTAATTACTCTGTCTACAGTTTATATGTTATAGTAACTACTCTGTCTACAGTTTATATGATATAGTGATTACTCTGTCTACAGTTTATATGATATAGTAATTATTCTGTCTACAGTTTATATGATATAGTGATTACTCTGTCTACAGTTTATATGATATAGTAATTACTCTGTCTACAGTTTATATGATATAGTAATTACTCTGTCTACAGTTTATATGATATAGTAATTACTCTGTCTACAGTTTATATGATATAGTAATTACTCTGTCTACAGTTTATATGATATATTAATTACTCTGTCTACAGTTTATATGATATAGTAATTACTCTGTCTACAGTTTATATGATATAGTGATTACTCTGTCTACAGTTTATATGATATAGTAATTACTCTGTCTACAGTTTATATGATATAGTAATTACTCTGTCTACAGTTTATATGATATAGTAATTAATCTGTCTACAGTTTATATGATATAGTAATTAATCTGTCTACAGTTTATATGATATAGTAATTACTCTGTCTACAGTTTATATGATATAGTAATTACTCTGCTTACAGTTTATATGATATAGTAATTACTCTGTCTACAGTTTATATGATATAGTGATTACTCTGTCTACAGTTTATATGATATAGTAATTACTCTGTCTACAGTTTATATGATATGGTAATTACCCTGTCTACAGTTTATGTGATATAGTGATTACTTTGTCTACAGTTGATATGATATAGTAATTACTCTGTCTACAGTTTATATGATATAGTAATTACCCTGTCTACAGTTTATGTGATATATTAATTTACTCTGTCTACAGTTTATATGATATCGTAATTACTCTTTCTACAGTTTATATGATATAGTGATTACTCTGTCTACAGTTTATATGATATAGTGATTACTCTGTCTACAGTTTATATGATATAGTAATTACTCTGTCTACAGTTTATATGATATAGTAATTACTCTGTCTACAGTTTATATGATATAGTAATTACTCTGTCTATTTTTTCTGTTGTTTCCCAAATAACCGATTCTTTGGAAAACAAGGACTTTAGTATGTGTGATATTGTGATTTCGGCATTCACGGTAACAGACAAGTTAATAAAAACGTAGATATCTAATTGAGTGCACACAACGCGTCTCTGGAATACATTCATCATAATAACGGAAGGTCAACTAATTCAAATGTTCCTGGGCGCAAGACAACCAAACAGGGTAGCCATAATCATCCATGGTTACCAACACTCGAGGGAGGAAGACGGCCTTTGCACTTTGGTTTTTACCAAATATTATCAAAGTAATGTAATGAATTGTTAAAAATGTTTATCCTAGTTCGCTCAGATATTTCTTAAGTTTGCGCACTTTATTTAATCTTTTTGAGTTTCAGATGGTAGAGGGTGTGGTTTGATAGTAAAGGTAATCAAATTATGTTAAAAACACTATCCTTTAATCAATCATATTGAAATTCGTTCGACCATCTGACCGCAGTGTCCTTGACTTCTATCTGAAGTCAGGCAGTTTACGAAATTCATACCGGAGCTCAATGTTTTCTTTGACATTTCCGAGTTTATATCGTCATTATACATAGTCGCCATGATATAACTAAAACAAATACTGAAACTTGTTTTAAAAAGAAAAAGAAAAGGAAAGTGTTGTACTTGTTCTCAACACCAACAATTCTAAAGAAAACATCCCCTATGACATATAAGCTTGTTTACTGTTTAAATCTTCTTTTAGTAACTACGACATCAGACATTTAACCGACCTTTTATTTACCTTTGAGACCCGTTTTATGTAGGAGTATTATAATATTGGATTTGATTTCCATTTTAAAAGATCATTCAAGATAAACTAAGTTTTTAGCATAATAAATAAATTGATCACATGCGACATAGCACAACAAACCTTACAATATGACAGAGCAAAGACAATCACGGGGCCGTACAATAAAGACAAACACGCAAATAGGTTTTAACAACCTCAGGTCAATGTATATTTGTTAAACCCTATAGAACATTTAGTAGTGTAAATTGTTATCGACATGCTAGCAAGCTTTCTTTAGGCAATGGTGATGACGTTAAGTGACTAAGCATATAAAAACACACGCTATAATCTTACTCAAATCCTCGCTTCATAGACATATCTAAGAATGGCTGCTATAATGTAGCTTGATTCTGGTCAAATAGTCCAATTTACACCATCTGTTGTCAAATGTTAATAGATGTAGTCACATTGACCCGATCGTATGGTAGTAGGATTAATATCCACAACCAGTGCCTATCACATCTAAAGTACTCGATGTAACACTATGTGATAAAGTTTGTCAGTGACTTGCGGCAGGTCGATTGTTTTCTCCTGTTTCCTCCACCAATAAAACTGACCGCCACGATATGACTGAAATATTGTTGAAAGTGGCGTTAAACATCATAAACAATTAAAAAGACCATCTAAAGTTGTGTGTTCGATTACTATTGTGGCGAGGCGAACTCGATATACAACTCTATCTGACGAAGTGCAGAAAATCCATCAGTGGTTTCCTTTGAGCAAGATCTTTTTAACAATACTGGTACCGAGTAAAACGTTTTATTTCGTCATAATTAAACAGTCGTAATATAGATGCTCAAATAAATAATGCAAAAATATTATGATTGTAACTTGACCTTTTTTTCCTTGATAGTTAGCAGTGGGAGGAACTGATCACTGCAGCCATACCAAATGTCAAATACAAAAACCAACTGTGATTTACTCGAAGGTCACTTTTATTTTTGTGCATGTATCATCTGAAGTGAATATTAATACAAAGTATATTCTAACAGTATATAAGTAAAAAAAACATATTTATAACTTGAAAAAGGCCACAAATACTATCACCTTGTTACTATTCAAAAATCTCATGCAATTCACTATATCATGTATTATTAATACCATAGTTCTACGTACATGTACATGCATTTAATAATCATGGCATTTTAATAAATACAACCATTAAATGGCATAAATATCATTAAATAGGAAAAAAAAAACAACGTTACACATTCAAATTCAGAAATACGTGATTAGTAAGATTGACCAGTGAATTGTGCTGAAATATTTTTTATTTTACAATAAATTTAAAACTGAGGATTCCAGTAAAAAATGTATACATTGTGAAATATTTCAAAGTAAATACAAAAGTGAGTTACTCTCTGTTACTATCTTAAAGTTACATTGAGAGACTACAATATTACCTATTATAAGTATCGATTTTGCCTCTTTCTATGATTTTCCTGTTGGATATTGGAACTGTTCCGACAGTGTGGTATTTTGGAATTGTTCCGACAGTGTGGTATTTTAGAACTGTTCCGACAGTGTGGTATTTTAGAACTGTTCCGACAGTGTGGTATTTTAGAACTGTTCCGACAGTGTGGTATTTTAGAACTATTCCGACAGTGTGGTATTTTAGAATTGTTTCGAAAGTGTGGTATTTTAGAACTGTTCCGACAGTGTGGTATTTTAGAACTGTTCCGACAGTGTGGTATTTTAGAACTGTTCCGACAGTGTGGTATTTTAGAATTGTTCCGACAGTGTGGTATTTTAGAACTGTTCCGACAGTGTGGTATTTTAGAACTGTTCCGACAGTGTGGTATTTTAGAACTGTTCCGACAGTGTGGTATTTTAGAACTGTTCCGACAGTGTGGTATTTTAGAACTGTTCCGACAGTGTGGTATTTTAGAACTGTTCTGACAGTGTGGTATTTCAGAACTGTTCCGACAGTGTGGTATTTGAGAACTGTTCCGACAGTGTGGTATTTTAGAATTGTTCCGACAGTGTGGTATTTTAGAACTGTTCCGACAGTGTGGTATTTTAGAACTGTTCCGACAGTGTGGTATTTTAGAAATGTTCTGACAGTGTGGTATTTCAGAACTGTTCCGACAGTGTGCTATTTTAGAACTGTTCCGACAGTGTGGTATTTTAGAACTGTTTCGACAATGTGCTATTTTAGAACTGTTCCGACAGTGTGGTATTTGAGAACTGTTCCGGCAGTGTGGTATTTGAGAACTGTTCCGACAGTGTGGTATTTTAGAACTGTTCCGACAGTGTGGTATTTTAGAACTATTCCGACAGTGTGGTATTTTAGAACAGTTCCGACAGTGTGGCATTTTAGAACTGTTCCGACAGTGTGGTATTTTAGAACTGTTCCGACAGTGTGGTATTTTAGAACTGTTCCAACAGTGTGGTATTTTAGAACTGTTCCGACAGTGTGGTATTTTAGAATTGTTCCGACAGTGTGGTATTTTAGAACTGTTCCGACAGTGTGGTATTTTAGAACTGTTCCGACAGTGTGGTATTTTAGAATTGTTCCGACAGTGTGGTATTTTAGAACTGTTCCGACAGTGTGGTATTTTAGAACTGTTCCGACAGTGTGGTATTTTAGAATTGTTCCGACAGTGTGGTATTTTTTGCTTTTCATTTGATTCTATATTGTATAATTTTGTATTTGTGTTTATCAAACATTACCTAGTTATGTTTGAAGTCTATTGCTCTCTTTGATTGTTATATCTTTACAGGATACGACAACATATCATTGATCAAATAAACAAACATTAATTAAAGGTAAACGTCATCAAACGTGCAATAATAAAATAAAATAACAATTACAACACTGTCGAAACAGCTCCAAAATCAAATATCAAAATCGTAGAAAGAGGCAAAATCGATAGCCCTAACACACATATGTGCTAAGAAGAGTTTGAAGATACCAAAAGGGTTTTTAAAAAAATCATATGAAAATATTATATTAATTTTTCCTAACTCCATATTTAATTGTAAATTTATATTTTTTCTCCTCTTTTTATATGAGCAATGTAACTTTTTTTTTATGTGTTTTTACAAAGTGAATTATTATGTTGTACAAAGTTGCATACCTATATTGATTTCATAAACTATATATATTAAATAGTAATAAAATAATAATAAAGTTACTTCAACTTGAGTAGTAAATCATTATTATATTTTTAAAACCAGCTCTTTCTGTTGTTTTGAGTAAAATAATAATTATCACAATTATTACAATGTGTTTGTTTTTAATACAAGTCTTCTAGTTAAAAAGTGTCTGTATATTCATTATGTGGTAAAGAAGGGCCAATAACTCCAATAAAGGGAGTTCAAACAATGGCGAATTACTTTTTTTCGAAGCTAAAAATGTTCAATCCATGTATACAGAATCTTCAGAATAGTAACATCTAGCTTGATCAACATTTACATATGGTGATCAGGGGCGGATCCAGTATTTCAAGTTAGGGGAGGGGTGCACTTAAAAAAATTGCGCCGAGCGGAGGGAGGCGCGAAACTTTTTGGGGTATTTCGTGTGAAAAATCACGATTTTACGCCAAAAAATCATATTATTTCCAATTTTAGGGGGTGGGGGTGGGGTGGCCTCCTCCCCTGGATCCGCCCCTGGTGATGGATTATCAAGTTATTGTAATAAACATGTGTCTGATTTTGTATCTGACTACATTAACAAAAACAAAAGAAGAAACTCCAGTAACCTGAGCATATTATTAATCTATATGCATGTGTTTAATTCGTTGTATGTTATTTTTCTTAACTTGTTATATCATAAATTCGTATTGTTTGTATATTATATCATACTCTTCCATTTATAATAATTATTAGACATTATACTCTTCCATTTATAATAATTGTTAGACATTATAATCTTCCATTTATAATAATTGTTAGACATCAAACATTTAAATTGATCGTCCTTGTCTAACAACAAAAATTGACTCAAAATCACAACTGTCTAAGTTATCTCCCTTTACAGAATTGCGTATTACATATATTCTCGTACAATCATCGTCATTCTCGTAAGATTTCCAAATTTGTTTCCTTTCTTTATACTATATGTATTGAGATGTCATTGTAATTAAGTTGTTTACTGTTTTTAAGAAGGAAAATATTCGTCGAAAAATATGGCAAGTGCCTTTTCTTTTTGTCTGGGCATGGTGTGCTACTATGTATTTAATTAATTTAATTTCTTCTAACTCCATATTTTAGATTTATAATAATACAAATAAACAGTGGTGATTATTATTGACCACAATATCGAAAATAAAATAATCACAAAGCAATTAAATGTCGTGTCGTTTTGATTGCAGTACAAGTGAAAGGTGTTAACATTTTAAACGTGTGGAAGATATGTGTAAAAGATATGTGTAAAAGAGTTTTCATATATTAAAGATAGAAGATATTGTACACAAATGTAGCAAATACTGTAAATGCAAAAGTGTTCATATTTTGCACATATGTAGAAGAAATTGGAGAGGTATAATGTTTGATATTTTACACACATATGTAGAAGATATTGTAAAGATTAAAGGGTTCATATTTTACACATGTAGAAGATACTGTAAAGATTACAAGGTTCATATTTTACACATATGTAGAAGATACTGTAAAGATTAAAGGGTTCATATTTTACACATATGTAGAAGCTACTGTAGATATTAAAGGATACATATTTTACACATATGTAGAAGATACTGTAGATATTAAAGGGTTCATATTTTACACATATGTAGAAGATACTGTAAAGATTAAAAGGTTCATATTTTACACATATGTAGAAGATACTGTAAAGATTTAAGGGTTCATATTTTACACATATGTAGAAGATACTGTAAAGATTAAAAGGTTCATATTTTACACATATGTAGAAGATACTGTAAAGATTTAAGGGTTCATATTTTACACATATGTAGAAGATACTGTAATGATTAAAGGGTTCATATTTTACACATATCCAGAAGACACTGGAAATATTAAAGGATTCATATTTTACACATATATAGAAGATACTGTAAAGGTTAAAGGGTTCATATTTTACACATATGTAGAAGATACTGTAGATATTAAAGGGTTCATATTTTACACATATGTAGAAGATACTGTAGATATTAAAGGGTTCATATTTTACACATATGTAGAAGATACTGTAAAGATTAAAAGGTTCATATTTTACACATATGTAGATGATACTGTAAAGATTTAAGGGTTCATATTTTACACATATGTAGAAGATACTGTAATGATTAAAGGGTTCATATTTTACACATATCCAGAAGATACTGGAAATATTAAAGGATTCATATTTTACACATATATAGAAGATACTGTAAAGGTTAAAGGGTTCATATTCTACACATATGTAGATGATACTGTAAAGATTAAAGGGTTCATATTTTACACATATGTAGATGATACTGTAAAGATTAAAGGGTACATATTTGACACATATGTAGAAGATACTGTAAAGATTAAAGGGTTCATATTTTACACATATCCAGAAGATACTGTAAAGATTAAAGGATTCATATTTTACACATATGTAGAAGATACTATAAAGGTTAAAGTGTTCATATTTTACACTATGTAGAAGATACTGTCTAGATTAAAGGGTACATATTGTACACATATGTAGATGATACTGTGAAGGTTAAAGGGTTCATATTGTACACATATGTAGAAGCTACTGAAAGGTTAAAGGGTTCATATTGTACACATATGTAGAAGCTACTGAAAGGTTAAAGGGTTCATATTGTACACATATGTAGATGATACTGTAAAGATTAAAGGGTACATATTTTACACATATGTAGAAGATACTGTAAAGGTTAAAGGGTTCATATTTCACACATATGTAGAAGATACTGAAAGGTTAAAGGGTTCATATTTTACACATATGTAGATGATACTGTAAAGATTAAAGGGTTCATATTGTACACATATGTAGAAGATACTGAAAGGTTAAAGGGTTCATATTTTACACATATGTAGATGATACTGTAAAGATTAAAGGGTTCACATTGTACACATATGTAGAAGATACTGAAAGGTTAAAGGGTTAATATTTTACACATATGTAGAATATACTGTAAAAGTTAAAGGGTTCATATTTTACACATATGTAGATGATACTGTAAAGGTTAAAGGGTTCACATTTTACACATATGTAGAAGATATTGTAAAGATTAAACGGTTCATATTTCACACATATGTAGAAGATACTGTAAGGGCTAAAGGGTTCATATTTCACTCATATGCAGAAGATACTGTAAAGATTAAATGGTTCATATTTTACTCATATGCAGAAGATAATGTAAAGATTAAAGGGTTCATATTTTACACAGATGTAGATGATACTGTAAATGTTAAATGACTAATATTTTTCACATATTTTAAGGATAAATGTAACTGAATAGGACAAAACAATATATCTAAAGATTGAACACATAAACAAAATATTATTGATTCAGACCACGTTAACAAAATGACAACAAAGAAAAAAGAAAAGAAACAGCAGCCGTGATCGACAATATCACCAAGTACAACATATTTGATGTATAAAGTAGTAGTTTATTCTTATATTAAATATATATAGGAAAATGAATACAATGGACGACGAATGAACTATAAAGGGTATATTTAAAAAACTAGATTCGAATGTTTCTAGAGACAAAAGCCCACATAACTTTTATCCGATTTATAAACAATACAAAAATACAAAAGTGTAAAATATCTAATTCGCTTTTCTCCACTATAGAATCAAATCTAACTATTATCCATTTCATTACGTATTCCAACTATTTAGTTAAAGTTTTTTTTAAATGTGACCAATGAACGCCTTGGTATAGAAATATAATCGAATGTCTCCCCTTTGTGGTACCACTCCTCCGAAAAAGGAAGCGTTAACTAGTTGTGTGTGACGAATCAAATACAAGACTCGTCATTGTAAAGACTCGTAAATGAGTGGCATTTAACAGACAACTCCTGTAATTAAATGTTCATTATGAGTGGTCGTTGATTGCCTGCTGCAAGGCGAAATTTCTCGAGTATTTCCATTAAATTCTATTTTTCTCTGACAATCTAGACTTCCTATCATCTGCTCATACCAGTGCTGTTTTTGTACCAACAGTATTTTTTATTTGAAACTTGTTCTCGTCAACATAGTTGAATTACTGCCCACTTAACTTTAAACAACAATCAATCAATCAATCATCTGTTTTGTAATGAGATACCTAATGTATAGTATGCCTGGGAGACAATGGTCCTGTGCTCACAATATATCTGTTCAATGTCAGTTCTATTTATTCTTTGTTACTTAACGTTATGTGAACATTGTGCCAGCTATATTCATGACGAGAAAGGGTTAGCAAACAATAGGTGGTACCGTGATGGGAACATAGACGAAGTTTCTTGTTGCCATAGTAACCTGCGAACAAATAGATAAAAGGTTGTGAATTTATATCTGCCACTAACGACTCCTGACAAGCTGTAGTCAATGTTCTTTGATGTAACAGGAGCGTGAGATATCGACAAATGAGGCACACATTTTGCGTCCCGTCCCAAGGGTGACATCTGTGTTTGAATCTTTACACACAACTAGTCGACGTCACATTCGGAGAGAAACCGACAGTGGTGTCATTTATGTTGCCTTAGCGAGGTACCGTCGATTGTTTTACTCAAATTGGCTCTTATTTTTCAATCTTCAATAAAGAAATAAGCGTAGCATTCTCAAACAGCATCTTAAAATATAATTTATATTCGAAATAAGTTGCCAGTCTATGTCTTTACGAAAAGGTATGAAGTAGACAGGCTAGATTAAGCTGAAATGACAATCAATAATGGACAAACCCAAAGACACAGGCAACATTGGTCACAAGACACAGTAGAAAGACAAACAAAACCTGAAATAACAAACAACAATGGACAACCCAAAGACACAGGTTGGTCACAAGACACAGAAGAAAGACAAACAAAACAAAAAAGATACAACAGAGAAAATCAAAATGATGAGCAAATAACGCGGACCTTACCAACAAATCGGAGGTAAACAAACTGTTTTGCTCGCCGTGTTTCTGATATGGTCACGTCTGGTAAAAGTCTTGTTGGTGGTAGAGAAAAGAAACAAAATCTACGTAAAAGTGAGAAGATCCATTGACTTCTGAGAAATTGAGATTTCGTAAAGGGTACTTTATAACAGACATAATTATACCATGCATGTTTGAGATTTCGTAAAGATGAACCAGATGAAGTATACCTTATAACAGATATAATTATACCATGCATGTTTGAGATTTCGTAAAGGTGAACCAGTTGAAGCATACATTATAACAGACATAATTATACCATGCGTGTTACTTTTAGTAGAGGCTGTGGTGATATTGTACATTAGATAAAACAATTTCAGTAATTTGATAATGGCTATTATTTTATTTAACATCTTTAGCAACCATAAACACAGAAAAATGAAGACAATGTTAAATCTTAGCCCCATGTTCAGTTTGTTGACCTTTCCTCAGGTGTAATATGCAATTTGATTGGTTCATAAAATTTTAATGGCGCATTCATATTGACCTACATTTATTAATTCTTCTGCGACTCCTGACATTTGTTTCTAGAACAATTCTAGAATGTTTCTCTTTAGAAGGATCGCTTAAAGAGTTATGCTTTAAAGCTCACGTCAATACTATATTGTCCATTGTAATTTGTGTGTAGCCCTTTTATAAACAATACTCTCATAAGAAATAAAGGTTTGTAAAGTTTTAAATTCCGAAGTATTTTTTAATTATTATTATTTAGGAGTGTTTCTGCTTTGCTATAACTCTCCATTTTCTTTATAAATTCCTGAGAGATTTTCACTGTCAAAACTGAGTCAAACGGATGAGGATATTATAAAATGCATTTTGTCTCTAGTATAAATGGATCGGTATCGATTTTGAAAATATTATGATTCAGTTGATATCCGGGTATGTCATAATAAATTTATGAAATTGATCAGTTCTTGGAAGTATGCCAAGTAGAAGCTATTTAAATTTCATATTAATTTCTAATTTAAATTCTAGCGACTTTGAAATTTTAGTGTTGTTTCCTGAACATCTATGACGCAGATTAGAATCTCGAATGGATACCAATTCATGACAAATTCATCAAACAAGTTCAGTAAATTTGATTTGGGGAGAAAATTTGACTTTCTGATAATTTTATTACACATTGTTTCTCTTTAAGCACCATAGATGACGTAACTCGATACTATCTATATAATACATCAAACAGTATTATTACTGTACAATTATAGACTCTATCTCGATGTATATCACTATTATTTAATCATAAAATTGGTGATTGCAAAAAATAACTTGCGACATATGACAAGCCTTGCATGCATGTCACTTTTAGAAAGTACTGATGCCAGTCATGATATAAAATGATCTTATTAAGTTGCCATTTCTAACATTATAAAAAAAGATATTTGTTTTACCTGTGATTCAGGACTTTTTAATATGCTATTAAGCACGTCGATTACAGATATCAACATTGCCTGTGTTTCAATCATATGACGTATTATGAAATCGACATATTCTGTATTCCAATCATAGAAGCATACAAACCAATATAAACTTCATTCAGTTAGAAAGATCGAAGGTAATTATTTGTAAATATTAAAAATGTAGATAAAACAATAAACACGACCGTTGGGTAAAGTTTCTGGATGAAATTCCAGTCTGTTAATTGATTAAGTAAAAACAGATCTATATGTGAAGGGGTAATCTTTATTAAAAGACCAAGAATGCGTCTGCTGACGCAAGTAGGGTCATCGTCAAGACGTAATTGCACAATTTTTAATAATAAAATCTGATATTCCCTACACGGAGTGGCACGGCATGTTAATAAACAATTGACTAACGCCAAGGGACTAGTAATTAGGTACTTGACCTCCTATAAACCTCGTTCTGATACAGGAATAACATCATAATGCTTTTGTTAATCTGTAACCAACTCTGATATTTTAGCAAAACATGTGTATGTAGAGTTTTAAAGAGGGGTGGGGGTACATTTGTATTGTTGTTTTTTTTTAAACATAAAGCTAATTGATCGAAAATGACCATTAATGTATATGTACATAATATTACGATAAGGTAAAAACAAAATGTGAAGTTTCTATATAAAACAGACGTAACTGGTTTAAAATTGAGCATTAAACTGAGAATAATTGTTAGGAATAGATTGTACACGATTGCTACAATGAAATCATCGTGGAATTAAATGGCAGGGGGCAGGGCTATTAATGTTCATCGGGGGGGGGGGGGGGGGGGGGGGGGGGGGGGGGGCAATTACTGGAAATACAACAAAACATGTCAGTAAGCAAAACTCTAACACTGTTAGGTTCAATTTGCATACGCATACATATATTAATTTACGTATTTGAGGTAGATTTTTGTCATTGTCACTCGTACGTCAGATATGTTGAGCAATGTGAGCTTTATTTCGTCCGACATATATTATTGTTTGTGAAACGTTGGCTGAAATTCTTCATTTAAACTTACAAAAACGTGTTAATTGTCACTATGAATTTAAATATGAAATTAGGTGTTTGGCGGATTAAACAATATATATCCGTGGAATCTCTAACATCCATCACATATCAGTAGAGATCAGAGCATACAAAATCTAACTGAAACCTAGCATGGTGTATTTAGATCTTAGTGAATCACCGGATATATGTTTTTAAAAAAGATTCCACAAACACATGTTTTAATTAGATTGATCCATGGCTCAGTCTAACGACCTAACAAAGGGGTGAAAGACAAGGTATGATACTGGATTCAAAGTTCATGGCCAGAAAAAAATCTTTATGTGTACAAATCTAAGAATGAAGAAAAGTTGCATGCACAAGTTCCTTTACCAAAAACATTAGAAAATTTGACTCAAGGTGTAAGTGTTTACTATTGATTTTAATTGATATCTAGATTGTGCAAAAAAAATCACACAAGAAGACGATTTCGTCTACATGTGTGCAACAACTTGTGCTTAAAGCATGTAAAGACACGTCTTTTTACATTTCTAAGGAGACTACATATTTCAAAAATGTATTCCCATTTCTACGTATTAAAAATGTGTGGCATGAAACTAACCTGCCAAAAAAGTGAAATAATAAAATTCAGATACAGTGTAATAAAAAAATATGAAGGTCTTTAGGAGAAATTTGAATCATAGTGCGTTTCAAAGAAAACAAATATTGTTCATAAATGTCATGATATGAGACCTACAACATATCATATGTTGTAATCTAATGAGACCCTCATAATAATTTAAAAGAAAAAGTTAAAAAAAAGAATAAACACAAATTGCTAACTTCGGAACTCATGTGTTTTTCTTAAAACAATGATTAAGTTGAAATTCATTTCTTAATAAACAAGGATTAACTGACAAACGTATTGCTTAAAATATACACCATATCACATGTGAACAAACAAAACACAAATAAAAAATTTAATTAACACGTATGAATTAAATATATGAAACCCTTCGTTTTGATGGGTAGAATTGTTGAAAAAATGTGCAAGACGCACTGAGGTTTGTTTGATAAATAGAAGGTCGCATGAGTTACGAATTTTATCATATAAAACCATTCAGTATGGTAAAGAAAAAATGCTCAAATTCCACAAAGGGAGAAGAAATACAAAACTGGATACCTTTCTAACATACAGTGCACTAAATACGGCCCCTGCCAGTTTTATGTGCATAGAATTTATTAAAATTTTCCGTGATAATAGGGACTGGTATTGCCAACGTCAAGACACCGGTGATGGCACAAATACTGCCTATAAGTTTTCCAAGTGGTCCGACAGGAACTTTATCACCATATCCAACGGTACACATCGTAATCACAGCCCACCAAAATCCATCCGGAATACTATGTATTTGAGAATCTGCAAGTCCATGTTCTGCATAGAAGATCGCACTTGAAAACAACAATATACAAACAAACATTGCCACAAGGAACAAACATAGACCTTTTATACTGGCTTTAAAGGTTAAAATTAACACTTGTAAGCCAGCAGAATGTTTCGTTAATTTGAATATCCGTATCAATCGGAACACTCTCAAAAAGGCCAGAGATGCTCCTGAACTATCGCCATTCGTACAATTTTCACTTGACAACATGTTGCCTAACTGCACATAATACGGAACAATAGCGGCAATATCAACAATATTTTTGAAATCTTTGAAATAAGTAATCCTATTTGGGCAAGAAATAAGTCTAAGTATAACTTCCCACGAGAACCAAATCGTGCATATGGTTTCTAGAATGAAAAACGGCTCAACGTAGTTTGGTTTTCCATTTTTACATTCTTCGTCAGAAAGACTTGGTAGTGTCTCAACACAAAACAAAACAATTGATAACATTGTTATAAAAACAGAAAGGAGTGCTATCACATAGGCTGTAATACTTGTTTCCGGGTACTCCATTAACATCCATAACTTCCGTTGCCACATACGGGATGGGAGGATTGTTTTTTCCGTGGTATAACCTTCGTCGGTTTTATATTCTTCAACAGCTTCCTTTTCAATTTCATAGAAATCAAGTTCTCGTAAGAATATATCATCCGGAACAGGATCGGGCCTTCTTAACTTTCCGCCATATTGATAATAGTTAAAAATAGATTCAAATGTTGGTCTATGGCGGTCAAAAAAATATTCATTTCGTCTTTTATCAAAGAATTTTAAACGTTTTCTTGGACTACCTAATAAAGTAGTGGGATGTTTATTTAGTACGGAAGCCCAAATTTCATAATACATACCGCTAACATTGATAGTTATCCGTTCACAAGTCTGAAGTTTACAGAGATGTGGTCCGTCACCCGTACCACTGCAACACGTCTGTAAATAAACTAGTATGTCTGAATCATCATCCTCATCTAACGTTGCACGTGGTGCACCTTTTGCTGAGTCTTGCGACTGAAAGAGCCATAGATCGCCCTCCGTATCGTTTATACGGTCCGGTCGACTAACAGGGCGTCTGTATCGTGACTGGTTCATCAATGATACCACCGCCATTTTGTATTTATTTTCCTCCTATCAGATGGGTATGTACATTTCTTAATATCCTAATCCATTAGTCAGAAATCTTAACAGTCTTTAGTATTAATCCATTAGCTAATCGGTATTATCATCGTTCATGTTCTCTATCTTGTACATAATTACATGCACACATCTAGTCTGGTAATCTACTTTCGAAACTCATAGATTGAAAATAGAACAGACATGAATATTTCACCATAATTCATTCAAACGGGTGCACCACTAACAAATAAACGTTGATGAATAGAAGAAAAAACAAGCCATCCTCGTTGGTATCCAGAGTAGAAGAGAATTGGAAACCAGGATAATCGATCTAGCTCATTGTTCCACAGCATTTAGTATATATCATGGGAGTTCTGTCGAACTGCTAAGTTTCCTTTGAAATTAGTTTCCCATAAAATATTAAAGTCCCTCTGCTCATAATAAACACTGTATTCCAACCTATCTCCTTCTTTGAAATATTCATTACCACGGGAGAAAATTAGCACAGAAGAATTACATGCCAATCATCCATTGTTGACAATACATAAGATATTACATATACGGTTTTGGAAGCGATCGGTGTGTATAATATCTATGGAACGCATTGATGAATTTCTTTTCCATTTATTGCACACGTATTCACCAAGGCAATTAGGTGTCAGACCAGAATTGCATTGACTATTATTGAACTGTTACATGATGGTAATTAATTATTAAGTGACTGTGTATTGAGTTTTTTTCCCTCCATTTAGATCTATCGAGTTGTAACGTATCACACACTGAAATATGAACTGATCAAACATGAAATGGAGAAATTGTGAAGAAGCGATAAAAATAATTTCTAGCAAGACTATTATATACAGAGCACTTGTTGTTAGGCTATAAAGATCGATATATGTATGATTTATCCATCATTTATACACGATTTTATTGAAGAACATTTGTTTGTATTTGGAAATGAACATCCAATTGAACGTTTCAGTCTCGTGTTAATTTAGTAACTGTCAGTCCAATTTAGAAAACTATTGAATTTTTCTGTTCAAATGTTTACATACATCTGTACATTATATAAAATCAATCTGACAAATAATTAATTGACTGTTTAATTGTAATATTGGTCAATAATGACACTTATACGATAAATTTCAACCAGACAATAACAGATAAATCGACAGAGAAAGCGGCTCTATTTTCTCCACGTTAATGTTTCAATTACTACGACCTACTACTGATTGACTTAAATGATATATCTATATAAGAAATGTCGTATTAGGGTCGATTTTAGTATAGTTTGATTTGAAAAGTATATGTTAGTTTTTTCATTAATCTATTTTCTGTTCTTTATTCCTGCAATCAGATTTTTTTTTATTATTGTTTATACTGTTGTATTTTTGGATTGTTCGATTTTATTTATTTGATTTACCAGACTATTGGTATTACGACTGCAGAGATCGATGAGGAATTGTTTATTATGGTTTGTAACGTTATATTTTCAGAGTGTTCGATTCGATTCATTTTATTTACCAGACTTTTGGTATTAACACTACAGGGATCGATCATTGTTTATTATTAGGGCTATGGTTATGGTGTTGCCACTTTCAACAATATTATAGTGGCGGTCAGTTTTAGTGGTGGAGGAAATCGGAGAAAACCACCGCAATGTCGCAAGCCACTGACAAATTTCATTACATAATGTTGTACACCTCGCCATGAACGGGATTCGTACTCATGATTTAAGTGGTGATAGTCACCGATTGCACAGGTAGTTGTAAATCCAATTACCATACGACCACGAAGTGATTAAATTGTTCTGAACTGAAGTAAAAGTAAAACTTAAAACTGTTGTTAACTATTACTACTACTTCTTATACTTTAAATGATTTTAACCAAGGATATCCCATGACAACCATTCAGCTTATTTCCAATGGAGTTTTCTCTCTCACACACGGTAAGCACTTGCACGACTACGTCATTTCACTAGAGTACAATTCGTATTGACTTTTACATGGTCAGCAATGATTGCATTTTCCCAGATATCTTTAAAATGGAATAAAAATTTATTTCAATTTTTTGTCTTAATTCAGAGAATATTATATGGTCAAACAATTTTTCAGGATAAAAGGTATATATGTTCCCATAGCTTTTTGACGTGAAAATTGACGTTGTCATCAACTCATGCAAATCCAGCAAAAAAAAATAACCCATTTTATTTACACTTTAGATGAACTCTTGAAAAAAAAAATTCTTCACATATGGAGTATAAGAAAATAAAATTAGGGACACAATGCATAAGTCTTGCAGGAAAAATATCAACATTGTGTATAACAACCAATCACGAATAGGTATGTTATTTTATTCTGAATGTCATCTGAATGGCCGCAGATATGAATATTCATTAGTACATTGAATGTCATCTGAATGGTCGCAGATATGAATATTCATTAGTACATTGAATCCACTAAGAGGGGAGGTTTGGATCCATAGAACTAGTTTATCTCCGTCACTTTGAAGTGCCTGTACCAAGCCAGTGAACGATCATGTATTTGTGTTAGATGTTTCGTATTTGCTTCTTTCGGTGTTCCGATTATTGACATAGGGCTAGTTTGCTGCTGATTAGTACAACGACTACGAAAGGACGTCCCTTCGCTAGTTGTATGGGAATCAAACTCACAACACTCCATAATGAAGGGATGTACATGGGTGTCTCTTGTCTGGAGATTGTCATCATCCTTGTACGTCCAAACCAACGTACAGTTTGTTATCATTTGTCGTTGGTGGTCTGTTGATGGGAAAAATTACCCGACTCTATTAATTTTATCATGTTTTCTCTTGTGGAAATATAAACATCCAGTCTGGTATCACCTTTTACCTTCAATATCTATTTTCTGTAAACGGGTGCCACGTGTGGAACAGGAACTGCTTATTCTTTCGGTGCACATGAGTTCATCCTCGGTTTTTATTGGGGTTCGTGGTCCTCGATCAATAATTTGTTTGTGGAGTGTTTTGTTGATCATTGTTTGTCCTTCTTCTTTTGGCCATCATATTGCCTGTCCTTTTTCTTTTGGCCATCATATTATCTGTCCTTCTTCCTTTGGCCATCATATTGTCTGTCCTTCTTCTTTTGGCCATCATATTGTCTGTCCTTCTTCTTTTGGCCATCATATTGTCTGTCCTTCTTTTGGCCATAATATTGTCTGTCCTTCTTCTTTTGGCCATCATATTGTCTGTCCTTCTTCTTTTGGCCATCATATTGTCTGTCCTTCTTCTTTTGGCCATCATATTGTCTGTCCTTCTTCTTTTGACCATCATATTGTCTGTCCTTCTTCTTTTGGCCATCATATTGTCTGTCCTTCTTCGATTTATGGCATCTGATTACCCCTTTGGTGTCTTCAAAATTTCTTGTTCTCGTCATGAATAATGCTGAAATATTACTCTCTTGATGTTAAACAGCAATCAATCAATCACTCATATGTTATTAGGAGTGTACTGTTTTTACTTTCCAGCATTAGCAGAAATAATTTATAAATTTTCTTATTTTTCTTCATATTGAAGTTTGTATCTATTGTTTTTTGTGTTTTTTTTTGTACAATTGTTTGTTTGTATCTAGATCCTATAGATCGTCTAAGCACTCGAGACAATCTATG
Organism: Bathymodiolus septemdierum; assembly: GCA_963383655.1. Lineage (NCBI taxonomy): Eukaryota > Metazoa > Mollusca > Bivalvia > Mytilida > Modiolidae > Bathymodiolus > Bathymodiolus septemdierum. The sequence continues at coordinate 38,444,198 of OY726518.1, forward strand.
TCTTAATGTCTATAAAACAATGAAGCTGCCTGAAATGACCATGAATATTTATTAAGCTGTAAATTATTTTGTTTGTCAATTCACAGATTGTTTCCACTCTAACCAGTGATATATCATGCGCTTCAGCCATTACATTTACATTTCTTGTTTGATGTATTTACTATTTGAAGTTCCCCATATGGTTCCTCGAATGTGTAAGATAAGCGGTCACTGCGCGTCCATCGTTACTTGTTTGGAGGTCGTTCGATAAGGCAACACGCAAAATGTATCAACTCCGAATAATTAAACAATATAGGTCTGAGAAAGATCCTGATTTGCAAAGCTATGAAGGAAAGTCAATCAGTGCTTGTAGTAGAGACGATTTGGAAGTTATCGCCAAAAAGATTGATCTGCCTCTGGATGACATTTTAGCTATGTTAAATGAAGACGATTCAAGAGAAAATATAGTGAAGCTTGTGAGTTTTGACTTGGAACAATGGAACCAAAGAGATATAGTTACACAGGAGCCGCCGAAAAAGAAGAAGAAGTCCGAAGAGAATTCCTCTACGGTAAGAGAAAGAGTAAATAGAAAACTATGTGTGGAAAAATTTAATAATATAAGGATAAGCGAATGAAGGTTGGATATAAGGGGATTTGTGCATTAAAAACTGATCGCTGTTCAATTTGTAGAAATCCCATAAAGTTCAAATGTTAATTATTTCGAGTTTATATAATTCAAACTGCTTAATTTGTTTAAAGTTGGGGCAGAAAGATACAAACAAATCGGTTTTGTGTTGTATCTAATCTAACGTTTCATAGAAAGCTGATTAATGTATAAGAATATTGGAATTTTATGACATTCAATGGTATTTACTGTACTTTTAGCTTACGGAACGAAATCCAGCTTCAATGTTATACGATTTTTATGAGAAAATGCAAAAATGAAGACATGCTTATCTCACTTACGATATGCCAAATATCATTTGAGAGAAGTTACATGTAATAGATGTCAAATATATGAGGGTGCAGTTGTTTAATTTAGTTTGAGGCAACATACTTTATTATGTATTCACTGTAAATTCGGAAATTAATGCGAGGTTTTATCAATGCGAATTTATGCGACAGACCGGACGTCGCAGTTATTTGAACTCGCATTATAGATTTCACCGCCATGTTCGATTATGAAATTTACACAGTTGCATTAAAAGAAATCACATTTCGTCATTTACGAAGAGTCTCTTTAATAGTTAAATAATGACGCATTATTTTCCGGATTTTCAGTATAAAAAGAAGTCAGAATAATTATTTATTTTTCTAGAAATGGTAGGAGAAATTACCATCAGTAATTTGGAAAACAATCGTTGTTGGATTCGTTTTTATGAAATGTTTTTAAAATAAAGAAATGTTGCTGAATACGAAATTTGTAAATTAAAGTAAAATTCAGCAATATTTAGAGAATAACAATAAGTTATATGTTTTTGACTTGCTTATTAATCGAGGTGTCGATAGAAGTATCAAAAGTTATTAAAACAAGGTACTTGCATTCAGTTGTTTTGGAATCAGAATGTGTTTCAGTGATGAAAATTTCGAGAGGCAGAACCTGAGCATTAATTCGTGGATTGAAAATTTCGCGCAGAGGTTCTTCTTATATAATAAATTAGCGTAATACATACTATACAATGTCCTCCAGTGCATTCACATTCCTGTCGACCGAGTTCATTAATAAATCAACATAAAATGTGTTTGTTTAAATGTACCAAGCATATTTGTTATTAGTTTCCAATAAGGTTCGGCGAATACATAGTATCTTGGTATAATATACAATGACGTTACTGTCAATGACGAAATAAATGCATTAGTTTTTACTTGTCTTCTTTTTGAACCTTAATGTCTAAGTACATGTGCTGTATCACACGTCCAATTTCTGTATACAGGTGCTGTATTACACGTCCAATTTCTGTATACAGGTGCTGTATCACACGTCCAATTTCTGTATACAGGTGCTGTATCACACGTCCAATTTCTGTATACAGGTGCTGTATCACACGTCCAATTTCTGTATACAGGTGCTGTATCACACGTCCAATTTCTGCATACAGGTGCTGTATCACACGTCCAATTTCTGTATACAGGTGCTGTATCACACGTCCAATTTCTGTTAGATGTGTTGTCTTAGACATTTAATGTATTTGTATAGGGACACTAGTGAAACAGAAACTGCTTACCTTTGCTGAGCACCTGAGTTCACCCTCCGGTATTCGACATCTACATTTACATAATACAATGCTCCGTCAATTGTGACGGCAATGCATCGGCGTGAACAGACCATATTAACAATTTAACAAGTTGGAAAAAAAAATAACAACGTATATACATATATACAAAATAGAAATTGTTTAACGTTTGGTTGTAGTGGGTTTGAATCACTGATTTGAACTGATCCAAAGAAAAAGCAGAGACAGTGTCAGGTGGTAAGGCAATCCAAATGCCAACTGTATGAGCGAAGAAAATGAATTTGAAGTAGTCAGTGGATGTTCTGAAGGGTTGGTATTGAAGACTACGACTGTGTCGTATGAGTGCAGCCTAAGGAGAGATATAGAGGTTTGGATTGATGGCAACCAAATTATGTATTACTTTGTACAGCATAGTGACCTTGGTGACGTTTCTGCGTATTTCAATGGAATTATATTGTATTTGGTCCAGCAGTTGTCACGCTGCTAGTGTTGTGGAATTTACCTGTTGTTCATCTGTCTGCTCTGTGTTGAAGTTTTTCAATTTCGGTTTTTGCTTTGTAGTGTTTGGTGACCATATGGTTCAGCAGTATTCATAGTTGGATCTAACCAAGGAGTTATACGCCATGCTCTTAGTCTGTTCGTTCTTTAATTGAAGGTTTCTCCTAAAAAATCCTAATAATTGTTGTGTTTTTGATGTTACGTTATTTATGTGTGCATTCCAGGTCATGTTGGATGAGATGGAGACTCTAAGGTATTTTGCTGTACCTACTGATTAGAAAACTAAATAATAAACATATTTTATTTGTGAAAAAATACTAATTGGACAAGACGCAGTTCCACAAACTTATGAAGTCGTCTTCGATTAACAATATTAATTAAATTATTGATGAGAGTATGTACATTACAAAACAATCAATTACATGTATTGAGTGAAACTTCCCAGTATCAAAACTGGAAGAAGTAACATTTTAGGGAAACATGAAGCAAGTAAAGAATCTTGATGATTAATTGTGGTGTATGTTATCTTCACAAACAAGCTTAACAAAGCAATTAAGAAGCTGTCAGATCTCCGAATCATAATCGAAAACATGTTTAATAATAGCTCGCGTTCGTCCAGCGAGAGATCAGGTTTACAAAGACGGTCTCTATTGCTGTAATTCGATTTAGATTATTAATTAGTATTCCTCAAACTGCTTCCTATCGTGGGAAATCCAGACGACAAAATGCTTAGTGTCCTCACCAATAGGTCCACATCATCCTGTAGGATTCATAATAATGTTACTATAGTGATGCCATAATTAAGAAATGATCAGGAGCACCTCAGCTGAGTCAGAATTATATTAAGCTACCGTGGATCATTAAGCTGAAATCAATCAATCCGATTATAAATATTAAACACATACGTTTTGCTTTCCTTTATTATATTACATGATTTTGCTTTGTTTAATACCCAAGTTTAATGAATCATCTTCCGTACTATGCCCTTTCAATTAACTTCAAGGACGATTTTATCTCATTACATATAAATACGATACGATATTGGAAACAGTAATCAAAAGGTAAATCCGTGTGAAACTCGAGTAAAAAAGCAAAATGTCCAGGAATATCGCTTTTATTACAGTAATTGTGTCAGTTATTATACCTCAAAAACAATACTAACAGTTTTGAGTAGGGTTCGTGTTACTCGATCGTTAGTTTTATGTTTTGTAGATTATTGGTGTCCGTACTTTATCTTTTGACGTGTTGTCTGTTGGTATATTCTCTTTATGTTAAATATTATACATCATTGTTCAATATCGATGAGAACGCCCCCTCTTTAAATTGAAGTTGTAATATCAGATTCAAGACGATGTGTATTTTAGGTTTATGGGAGTTTAACGCCGCTCTCAACAATATTTCAGTTTTATTACATACATACCCGTAAAATACTTTGATTTTTCAGTGAAAGAAAAAGCGACAATTGGGCTTCTGACAATGAAAAACAAGTTCCTTCTTGAAAGTTCTTATTTATGCAAACATAAGCGTAAACTCGTGATTTATTTTGCGTTATCCAGAGTGCAAGAGTAGCTATACCATAAATATCGTGGCAGTAAGCTGTAAGTGACATAAGGAGAAAACCCCCGATCTGCCATAACTGACACAAGATAGTATTGAATATACTTCGCTATGGGCGGGAATCGAACTCACAAAATTAGTGATATTATGGACTGATTGTATTTGTAACGTGAGATCCAACTACCGTATAGTCGCGGTTAGGGTGGGTAATTATGACAATATATTGATAGGTCATTTCAAATAGTGTTTACCTACATACGAGTATTTTAGAAATTATTTTGGCCATCTTGTTTAGGACCTTTGGTTTTATTGCTCCGAAACACTTTTAAATTATTTGGCTTTCCAATATTTCGATATTGACCCTACCTGGTGAAGGTTATTCCAGAAAGATGTCATGCGCACTTCTTTGATATCTACGTTTTCAATACAAAACTAGGACTTTCCAAAATTGCCTGTAGCTAAACATTTCTTCATTTCCCTTCTTACATAACAATTCCATATCCTTTCCACCTGACTTCCTGTGGTAGAGACTAATCAGTATAAAGCAAGAATGAAATGCAATGTTTTTTTTCAATCAAGCGTGTGATTACGTTGGTTAATAATTCATTTTAATGGTCATGGTAGGTCATTTATCGGTTATATCTTTAATAATTGTATTTCATGGACCATTAACCCCGATTACAACGTTACGCATGATAGCGTAATGGTTACAGAAACACTGTGACTGGGATATTAAAGTAGATATCTATAATTTAGTGTCCACCACACGTTCCTGTAATAAGCTTCATCAGGTACGCTTCATCATGTACGCTCACAGAGAAAATATTGGAAAGCAACATAATTAAACAGGATTGGTTTGCAATCAAACCAGAGCTTAAACAGGATGGTCAAAATCGACTAAAACGTATGTATTTTTGATTACACTATTACATTTCAATAATAAATATCTGAATATTTTAAATCATGATAGTGTCGAAACACTGACTACTGGGCGGGATGATACTCTGAGGGAACTCATATACGATATACTGCTTTTCTATTGTATTGTTAGTAATGGAAGTCGAATCAATCTTGATAATTTCTTCTTTTTACTATTGGGGTCTGTATAGAATTAATAAATACCAAAAGAACGGCAATTTACAGTCATAAATTTACGAGTTATGTAGACTAGTAGAAAACGCTGAGAGACGTACTGCCAATACAATTCCAATCCACATCTATCAAATGAGATGAAGTATTGATTCACTGTACGAATTTGTTGATTAAATGTCTTATTATGACTATTTATCGTTATTTTACCTCCCAAAAAGGCCAATATAATAATATTTTGTCTACAAATTGTACATACATTGTATCATTTTTGAGCATGGAGAACAATACGCAGACATGTATTAGAAAAATGTAAGAAATGTTTCCCGACTTTGACAAGTATCTTGCAATGTTTAATATCCATTTAATATTCTTATACTAATCTACGGAATGTATTCTTGAATAAATTAAAATATATATGATATAATCAACAGTAGCTGAGAGTCGTCGTGTCTTTGACTTTAAAGAACCGACCTCACTCACCATTACATACTGGAGATAACTAACTTACACATCAACACATACTCACGCTGGAACTCCAGGTATATAAATTAAACCTATGTCTTTCAATGAATATCTGTTGATCTAAATGATGCATTCGCTAGTTCAATGGGACGATTCAAATGCACAACTCCACTGAAATATGATTGATTCTTGTTTGAACAATGCGATAATCCTTACTGCAGCTCATAACAACCAGGAATTTGCTAGGATCCGTCTTAAGTGTTTCGTTGGAAATGCAAAATTTGCACAACCCCATCCTTTATCTCGCCTAAAATTTATAGCAATCAAGACATCGATATGTAGTCCTACCCAGAGGGTAGTTTGTTTACATATGAGTTTGTTCTCGCCATGATTTTGTTTGAAAAACTGTTCACTTGATATTCTACAACAATCAATCAATAGAACAGAGTCAATGTTAATGTTTCTTTTTTATATTATGTGTTGTTGCCTAACGCCATCTTGCAATATTTCAGCCATATTGTGGTGTGCAATTTAATTAAACATATAAATATTAAACAACGAAATATAAATACAGACATCGGAGCCCGGGAATGTGTTCTCGTAAATACATATGTAACTGGTAATCCAGATAATCAATATCCTCTCTAACACCTGAAATGTTTCAATAAATTTTAAAATAAATGTGTTTTGATTTTGGTCACTTTCAATTTGCCTAGTAAGTAGGAAAGTGAATCTAAGCATTATGTAATTTAAATTTGTTAAATAAAGAAACAATTTAATAGCAAACAACATGACTTTGGATTCTGCTATAAAAATGAAACTTGCAGATAGAAGACGGAGGGACTGTATTACTACCATAAGACAGCATGAGATGTAAGACTATCACCACGCTTGAAGCCTGTAGATATTGCTGACTTATGCATGTTGTTAAATCACCAATGGGTTAGTATCACACTTCAGAGGTTCAAAATTAAATGTAGGTTTATAATTTAACTATGGACGATTTATACAAAATTTCAACATATATAATATCATCAAGATTTACAGCTGTTTATTTAAATGCGTATGCCAAAAGATTGAATTTTATTTGGTTGTTTTCCAAAGTTTGATTGGTATGTTTTGTAATGGAGACTCGCTTCCCTCCCTCTACAATGAAAAACAAAACATACTGCAAACACATCCGTTTATTTCAGACAATAATTAGTTTACACACATTAAATTACATGTGCTCCGGAAGGGTTTTGAATGTCTGCGACCTTTGGTTCGAGCATCACTGACGAAATATACATATATAAATGTGAATATAGTCAATGTGGGGATCGCATGTTATAATATCTGTAAATGGCAACATTTTTCGTCAATTTCCAGCACTCCAGACATTTCCAGTTCCATTAAAATGTCCTTGTACCAGTTATTGTATTCCTCCCTTCTTCTGTTTAGTTTTATGATATTGGTGAACTTGTTGACGTCCTCAGATGTAATACATAAAATATCTTCTTCTACTTTACATTTAGAATAAAAACATCCTGTATCTAAGTAGATAATATATATATCTTACATCTGTTATAGGACATTTAAGTATAAATCTATTTTGTTAATATGCCTTCGGTGTATTTGAAGAGTATTACCTCAGTTTTTGCGTTAATAAATATTGACAAATAGAATGCAGAAGAAAAAAATACGACATCGATTCTTTAATAGTAATGCACTCATTTCTTTCTAGATAAGTCATAGATAAGTGTATTATTCAGTTGGCCTGTTTATCTGATTACACATTATGTAAGAATTCTGCATTATGATTGGATGCATACATCAGCTGTGGTATTTTTAATACGTTGTCTCTCTTTTTTTGTTGCTTTCATTGTCAATTCATCATTTTTCCCTGAATGATCAATTCAGTATTTTAATTGAAGTTAATTTGCGGGGAAAAATCCAGTTATGATAACTGATCAAGTAGTACAATATGACGTCTGCCAAATAATAATAATAAGAGATTATTACATGACATTTTCCATCTCGGCCCTGGTATTAGCCGAGATTCCCATATCAAGCTCGACAGCGAAGCTGTAGGGCTGATATGGGTCGAGGGTTGATACCAGGGACGATATGGAAAATTTCATTTCATAATCTTTTTATCACATATTTTACATTGACCTTTTCCAAGTATTTACTTTTCTATTGCAAAAAAGATTTTTGAACTGACAAACTGCGAAAATAAATCCTTAAGAGAGTTGCCTTTGTTCAAATTGCAAACAGTTTTGTCTGGAGTCTGGTGTCAAAAATATACCAAACAATGTCGATCTGTACAATGACGTTATAAACTGTTTGTAAAATCTACTCAAGACGTTGACATTTGAATGGAAATTCCTATTCAACACGACGTATACATTTGAGCTAATTATTCCGTTTCAGTTATTTAAACTTTATTCCAATATTCTGAATTATTACCTAATTGTAAATTTTTTCTTGTTTATTAAGTAACTACATATTTTAAGATATTTTTGCATTTTTTGCTCCCCTGTGATCTATTGACGCGTCAATAGTCTTCAAGAGACTATTGCACGACAGACTATTGAACTGACCTTTGAACCTTTTTTTCATTGGACAACAAATTTCAAAACTTCAAAAATTTCAAAATTTCAAAAATTTCAAAATATTTCAAAATTTCTAAAATTTTCAGAAAATTTCAAAATTCTAAAATAATTTTTTTTTTAAATTTAAGTTCAAAATTTCAAAATTTTCAAAAAAATTCAAAAATTTCAGCTTTCATAAAATTTCAAAATTTTAATATTTAAATAATAATATTGAAAAACATGTAATATAAAAATTTAGGACTTTTTACTCTGTATTCCACTTGTTTATTGTTATCTAATTCAACAAATAAATCATTTTCATCAGTTTTTCTACAATATATGCATGAATATATTTAAGTCATGTTCGCTACCTTGCTTCTGTTTAATTAGGAAATAAAACAGTTATTTAATGGGTGTGGATGCAATAGACCAAACTATTTATCCTTCGGTGCTGGGAATGACCAAGTGTTCTATTGCATTCGGCCGTTGGCCTCATGCAATAGAACACTTGGTCATTCCCAGCACCTCAGGACAAATAGTTTGGTCTATTGCATCCACACCCATTAAATAACTGTATAATATGTTAATTTGATTGAAATACGATTTTATGCATGTCTTTATACATCATATTTCCTTGTACTTTGACATATAATATTTGAGACCACTGCGCAGATACAGGAAGTTGAATTCGGGGGCAAATACGAATATATGAGGGCAAATACGGATATTAGAGGGCAAATACGGATATTTGCTCCGTATTTGCCCTATATTTAGCTATTATTGGACATGCAAAAACGAACATATTGCAACGAAATATGTGATAATAAATACGCCAGACGACACAGCTGCACGTGCCCTGGTTGTGAAGGTAAACGATGAGAATATTGACCAAATGGATATTTGGTGTCGTAAAACACAAATGTCGTATCTCTTTTTAAACTTCTATGAATAAACAGTGTTTAATCCTCAAGCATATCAAAACTGCTAACATTAAATAAACGTTATCTCAGATGCATAAATAAAACACACCAATAATTTGGCATAATGGCCACAGTATTTAATATTGCAATATTGAATATATACATGATATTGATTGAACAAATTAAATCTTAGAGCTACAATGTAGATCGCAGTTAAATTGAAACCATGTAGATTGCAAATTACTGTCACTAATGAAATAATAAACCTTGTTGAATAATATATCGCAGGTCGCGAATAATGATTGGTTACTGCAGATCGCTTGAATATGGCAACCAATGAAATATCCCTAGATTATGTATATGAAACTGGATATATATCATGGATGAAGCAATCACCGTGGGGACACAGATGATGTTTGGAAGAGAATTTAAGAATTTAGAATCACCGTGGGGACGACAGATGATGACCGAAAACCCTTACAATAATTCATAAAAATATGCATTAGATGCAACGAAATCTGCAACCCCTATGCTAAGTTGAATCTTTCGTTGGCTATGATTATCAAAGTCCATGCAGCGGAAAGAAGTATATTAGAATTCTAGATGTCACAAAACACATGAATCAGGCATTTCTACCAATCCCCGGCTGTAGCTCGAATGTATGGCCAAGGTACATGAATATCTACAGGTCCTTTGCAAAAGTAATCCAGTACAGTTCATCTGGTTCTGTCTAGATCCACAAGGAAAAGTTCAAGAGTCCATAATTCAGTTCGCAAGGCAAAGTTAGTGACAGCAACCAGGACTGGATTGCACAAACCTCAATTAAATTTAAGTCTCAATTACACCTTAAGTGTAAATTAATTTCATGTACATTTCAAGTAAATTTAAGTGTCAATTAAGTTTTAATTGACACTTAAATTTAATTGAGGTTTGTGCAACTCAGTCCAGGTATATACTGGAATCTGAAATGATATACAAATAAGGGTAATAACAAAATTACCGAGCTCCGAACAATCTAACAAAGGGAAAGTCAAAACTCATAATTATATAAACAGACAAAATCAGTCAACAACTGGAAAACTGTGAAAACTTGGTACAGGCATTTCTAAAGAAATGGTGGGTTGAATCAGATTTTAAAGCGCCAAACCTCCCCCTTTCATTACGGCTCAAAGTTTCCGGCTGTCACTATAGCAGTATTTACAGCAATACTTGAACAAAACAGGTAAAACAGTTGTCAAATCAGCGCCAAACTCAGTGAAGTAAATGTCAAAAACACTTTTACGTCACACATTGATAAAAAAAATATTTTTGACATTTTTGTTGAAACCTTATCTTTATACATTTTCACTATATGAAAATCCATCGTTTATAATCTTTTCTGCAAAACCACAGCAGTATCATTTAAAAACTAGAGGCTCCCAGGAGCCTGTAATCGCTCACCTGGTTTTCAATTTGACATCTAAAGTTGATAGAAAATGGGGGTGCTGCACATAATTTTGAAAGTGGGCCACCCAAAGATCATTTCAACTCAAATTTCTGAGCAAAAGATTTTAATGTGATTTTTATCTCATAATATTCCTAAACGGAATAAACTGGCTGAAAAAATCTCACAGAAAAACCCAGAATATATGTTAAACTACTCATTGCCATATAGCTGCAGTTAAAATTTGAGTTCATTTTGATTTGTAATAAAGTGGAAATTGACAACTAAAGAAATTTCTATTTTTAGTAACAGCAGCCATTTTGAATGGAGGGCGGGGCTGTCGGACACAATATTGAAATGGGACCACCCAAGGACCATCCCAGCCAAATTTGCTTTATTTTGGTTCAACGGTTTCAGAGGAGAAGATTTAAATGTGATCTTTTATCAAAATATATCTAATTTGTATAATCAGTATAAATCGGTTGAAAGAAAAAATTCACAGAAAAACCCAGAATATGTTAATCTACTCATTGTCATGTAGCTGCAGTTAAAATTTGAGCTCATTTTGATTTATAATAAAGCAGCAATGAACAATTGAAGAAATTTCTATTTTTTTGTAACAGCAGCCATCTTGAATGGAGGGTGGAGCTGTCGAACACAATATTGAAATGGGACTACCCAAGGACTATCCTTGCCAGGTTTGGTTTAATTTGGTTCAGCGGTTTCAGAGGAAAAGATTTAAATGTGATCTTTTATCAAAATATGCCTAATTTGCATAATCGGTATAAATCGGCTGAAAGAAAAATTTCACAGAAAAACTCGGAATATATGTTAAACTACTCCTTGCCATGTAGCTGCAGTTAAAATTTGAGCTCATTTTGACTGATACTAAAGCAGCAATGGACAATTGAAGAAATTTCTATTTTTAGTAACAGCAGCCATCTTGAATGGAGGGCGGAGCTGTCGGACACAAATTTGAAAGGGACCCACCCAGGGACCATCCCTGCCAGGTTTGGTTTAATTTGGTTCAGCGGTTTCAGAGGAGAAGATTTAAATGTGATCTTTTATCAAAATATGCCTAATTTGCATAATCGGTAGATATCGGCTGAAAGAAAAATTTCACAGAAAAACGCGGAATATATGTTAAACTACTCCTTGCCATGTAGCTGCAGTTAAAATTTGAGCTCATTTTGACTTATACTAAAGCAGCAATGAACAATCAAAATTTCATCCCCCCTTTTTTCTATTTTTAGCTTGGCGGCCATCTTGGTTGGAAGTCGGGATCACCGGACACAATTTTGGAAGGGGGCCATCCAAGGACCATTCCACCAAAGTTTGGTTCAAATTGGCCCAGTGGCTTCAGAGGAGTTGATTAAAATGTGAAAAGTTAACGGACGGACGGACGGACGACAGACGACGGACGCTCAGTGGTGACAATAGCTCACCTGACCTCACCTGACCCTTTGGGTCAGGTGAGCTAAAAAAAGAAGGTGGGGAAGAGTGAGCTTTTTGACCCAGTCCTTTCTTGCTTCTGCCATCTTCAACATTCAAACGCGGAAAGGAAGAAAAAACAACATACTGATCAATCAAATTGCAGGACCCTATGTACACAAACGACCCAACCAAATACCAAAAAACTAACAAAAGCAAAGCACCGCGATAACCGAATTTAAGTAGAGAACATAAATTCATTTATCTCAGATGCGTAAATAAAATACACCAATAATTTGGCATAATGGCCACAGCATTTAATATTGCAATATTGAATATATACATGATATTGATTGAACAAATTAAATCTTACAGCTACAATGTAGATCGCAGTTAAATTGAAACTATGCAGATTGCAAATTACTGTCACTAATGAAATAATAAACTTTGTTGAATAATATATCGTAAGATCGCGAATAATGATTGGTTACCGCAGATCGCTTGAATATGGCAACAAATGAAATATCCCTAGATTATGGATATGAAACTGAATATATATCATGGATGAAGCAATCACCGTAGAGACACAGATGATGTTTGGAAGAGAATTTAGAATCACCGAAAACCCTTACAATAATTCATAAAAATATGCATTAGATGCAGCGAAATCTGTCAAATTGACAGTGCAATCAACTCATGATTACACCGTCAACCGCTTTTCCTATCCAAGTATAATATTATTTATGGTTAACAAGATTTTAAGCAAGTCTGCAAGTAAAATATTGTGTGAAATTGTGTGTATGTTTAAAAGTATATTTGTTTGTACACTAATGCTGTGACCTTGCCCCTCCCCCCACACCTTTCGACTTTTATCTCAATAAAATTGTGATGATTCGACTACTTGATACTTTCCGGCGCGGAATTACTAAATACATTTTAGTAAAGTTTGCGTTTTTGTTTGTTTGTTTTTGTTTTTTTTGATAGTCATTGCACAAGTAAAAAAAAAAGGGGGGGGGGGGGGAAAGCTTTGATGTATACAGTATATCTCGTAAATTCGAATATATTAAATGATCCGTCGAGTGATAACTGGCCGTATGCAATAAATTTAAAATTAATTAACAATATTTGGATATCGTTCAAATTTTTGTCGTGACTTGGAAACTATGAAATAGCAAACCGCGTGGCGACCTGTCGTAAACGATAACTCGCCACACAAACCACGTGACGACCTGTCGTTAACGATAACTCGCCACACAAACCACGTGGCGACCTGTCGTAAACGATAACTCGCCACACAAACCACGTGGCGACCTGTCGTAAACGATAAGTCGCCACATATATCACGTGGCGACCTTTCGCAAACAATAACTCGCCACACAAACCACGTGGCGACCTGTCGTAAGCGATAACTCGCCACACAAACCACGTGGCGACCTGTCGTAAACGATAAGTCGCCACACAAACCGCGTGGCGACCTGTCGTAAACGGTAACTCGCCACACAAACCACGTGGCGACCCGTCACAAACGATAACTCGCCACACAAACCACGTGGCGACCTGTCGTAAACGATAACTCGCCACACAAACCACGTGGCGACCTGTCGTAAACGATAACTCGCCACACAAACCACGTGGCGATCTGTCGCAAACGATAACTCGCCACACAAACCACGTGGCGACCTGTCGTAAACGATAACTTGCCACACAAACCACGTGGCGACCTGTCGTAAGCGATAATTCGCCACACAAAGCATGAAATTTTGTTAACAGTATTGGTTCTTCATTGCTTTCAACACATATTCTGATGAAAACCGTAATATATAATACTCCCTGTTACTGTAAATTGTCATAAAAGTGCAACAGACTTCAATTTTTCTTGAATTTTTTACCCAGTCTTTTCTTGCTTCTGCTATCTTCAACATTCAAACGCGGAAAGGAAGAAAAAACAACATACTGACCAATCAAATTGCAGGACCCTACGTACACAAACGACCCAACCAATTACCAAAAAACTAAAAAAAGCAAAGCACCGCGATAACCGAATTTAAGTAGAGCACTTAAATTCATTTAGGGAAAACCGACAGGGCAATCAAGAATGGACAATCCAAAGACACTGACAACATTGGGCACAGGACACAGGACGAAGACAAACAAAACAAAACAAAAACGATAGGTAACACGACACAGAAAACTAAAAAGATGTGCAACACGAACCCCACCAATAATCAAGGGTGAACCCAGGTGCTCGTGAAGGGTAAACACGAACCCCACCAATAATGGAGGGTGAACCCAGGTGCTCATGAAGGGTAAACACGAACCCCACCAATAATGGGGGGAGAACCCAGGTGCTCGTGAAGGGTAAACACGAACCCCACCAATAATCAAGGGTGAACCCAGGTGCTCGTGAAGGGTAAACACGAACCCCACCAATAATGGGGGGAGAACCCAGGTGCTCGTGAAGGGTAAACACGAACCAAACCAATAATCGAGGGTGAACCGAGGTGCTCGTGAAGGGTAAACACGAACCCCACCAATAATGGAGAGAGAACCCAGGTGCTCGTGAAAGGTAAACACGAACCCCACCAATAATGGGGGGAGAACCCAGGTGCTCGTGAAGGGTAAACATGAACCCCTCCAATAATGGAGGGTGAACCCAGGTGCTCGTGAAGGGTAAACACGAATCCCACCAATAATGGAGGGTGAACCCATGTGCTCGTGAAGGGTAAACACGAACTCCACCAATAATGGAGGGTGAACATAGGTGCTCGTGAAAGGTAAACACGAACCCTTCCAATAATCGAGGGTGAACCCAGGTTCTCGTGAAGGGTAAACACGAACCCTTCCAATAATCGAGGGTGAACCCAGGTGCTCGTGAAGGGTAAGCACGAACCCCACCAATAATCGAAGGAGAACCCAGGTGCTCGTGAAGGGTAAACACGAACCCAACCAATAATGGAGGGTGAACCCAGGTGCTCGTGAAGGGTAAACACGAACCCTTCCAATAATCGAGGGTGAACCCAGGTGCTCGTGAAGGGTAAGCACGAACCCCACCAATAATCGAAGGAGAACCCAGGTGCTCGCGAAAGGTAAGCACGAACCCCACCAATAATGGAGGGTGAACCCAGGTGCTCGTGAAGGGTAAACACGAACCCCACCAATAATGGAGGGGGGAATAAAGGTGCTCATGAAGGGTAAGCACGAACCCCACCAATAATGGAGGGAGAACCCAGGTGCTCGTGAAGGGTAAGCACGATCCCCACCAATAATGGAGGGTGAACCCAGGTGCTCGTGAAGGGTAAACACGAACCCCACCAATAATGGAGGGTGAACCCAGGTGCTCGTGAAGGGTAAACACGAACCCCACCAATAATGGAGGGTGAACCCAGGTGCTCGTGAAGGGTAAACACGAACCCCACCATTAATGGAGGGTGAACCCAGGTGTTCGTGAAGGGTAAACACGAACCCCACCAATAATGGAGGGTGAACCCAGGTGCTCGTGAAGTGTAAGCACGAACTCCACCAATAATGGAGGGTGAACCCAGGTGCTCGTGAAGGGTAAACACGAACCCCACCAATAATAGAGGGACAACCCAGGTGCTCGTGAAGGGTAAACACGAACCCCACCAATAATGGAGGGAGAACCCAGGTGCTCATGAAGGGTACACATGAAACCCACCAATAATGGAGGGAGAACCAGGTACTCGTGAAGGGTAAACACGAACCCCACCAATAATGGAGGGTGAACCCAGGTGCTCGTGAAGGGTAAACACGATCCCCACCAATAATGGAGGGTGAACCCAGGTGCTCGTGAAGGGTAAGCACGATCCCCACCAATAATGGAGGGTGAACCCAGGTGCTCGTGAAGGGTAAACACGAAGCCCACAAATAATGGAGGGTGAACCCAGGTGCTCGTGAAGGGTAAACACGAACCCCACCATTAATGGAGGGTGAACCCAGGTGCTCGTGAAAGGTAAACACGAACCCCACCAATAATGGAGGGAGAACCTAGGTGCTCGTGAAGGGTAAACACGAACCCCACCAATAATGGAGGGTGAACCCAGGTGCTCGTGAAAGGTAAACACGAACCCCACCAATAATGGAGGGAGAACCCAGGTGCTCGTGAAGGGTAAACACGAACCCCACCAATAATGGAGGAAGAACCCAGGTGCTCGTGAAGGGTAAACACGAACCCCACCAATAATGGAGGGTGAACCCAGGTGCTCGTGAAGGGTAAACACGAACCCCACCAATAATCGAAGGAGAACCCAGGTGCTCGTGAAGGGTAAACACGAACCCAACCAATAATGGAGGGTGAACCCAGGTGCTCGTGAAGGGTAAACACGAACCCCACCAATAATCGAGGGCGAACCCAGGTGCTCGCGAAAGGTAAGCACGAACCCCACCAATAATCGAGGGTGAACCCAGGTGCTCGTGAAGGGTAAACACGAACCTCACCAATAATGGAGGGGGGAATTCAGGTGCTCATGAAGGGTAAGCACGATCCCCACCAATAATGGAGGGTGAACCCAGGTGCTCGTGAAGGGTAAACACGAACCCCACCAATAATGGAGGGTGAACCCAGGTGCTCGTGAAGGGTAAACACGAACCCCACCAATAATGGAGGGTGAACCCAGGTGCTCGTGAAGGGTAAACACGAACCCCACCATTAATGGAGGGTGAACCCAGGTGCTCGTGAAGTGTAAACACGAACCCCACCAATAATGGAGGGACAACCCAGGTGCTCATGAAGGGTAAGCACGATCCCCACCAATAATGGAGGGAGAACCCAGGTGCTCATGAAGGGTAAGCACGATCCCCACCAATAATGGAGGGAGAACCCAGGTGCTCATGAAGGGTAAGCACGATCCCCACCAATAATGGAGGGTGAACCCAGGTGCTCGTGAAGGGTAAACACGAACCCCACCAATAATGGAGGGAGAACCCAGGTGCTCGTGAAGGGTAAACACGAACCCCACCAATAATGGAGGGTGAACCAAGGTGCTCGTGAAGGGTAAACACGAACCCCACCAATAATGGAGGGACAACCCAGGTGCTCGTGAAGGGTAAACACGAACCCACCAATAATGGAGGGAGAACCCAGGTGCTCATGAAGGGTACACACGAACCCCCCCAATAATGGAGGGAGAACCAGGTGCTCGTGAAGGGTAAACACGAACCCCACCAATAATCGAGGGCGAACCCAGGTGCTCGCGAAAGGTAAGCACGAACCCCACCAATAATCGAGGGTGAACCCAGGTGCTCGTGAAGGGTAAACACGAACCCCACCAATAATGGAGGGTGAACCCAGGTGCTCATGAAGGGTAAGCACGATCCCCACCAATAATGGAGGGTGAACCCAGGTGCTCGTGAAGGGTAAACACGAACCCCACCAATAATGGAGGGACAACCCAGGTGCTCGTGAAGGGTAAACACGAACCCACCAATAATGGAGGGACAACCCAGGTGCTCGTGAAGGGTAAACACGAACCCACCAATAATGGAGGGTGAACCCAGGTGCTCGTGAAGGGTAAACACGAACCCACCAATAATGGAGGGACAACCCAGGTGCTCGTGAAGGGTAAACACGAACCCACCAATAATGGAGGGACAACCCAGGTGCTCGTGAAGGGTAAACACGAACCCACCAATAATGGAGGGACAACCCAGGTGCTCGTGAAGGGTAAACACGAACCCAACCAATAATGGAGGGTGAACCCAGGTGCTCGTGAAGGGTAAACACGAACCCCACCAATAATGGAGGGACAACCCAGGTGCTCGTGAAGGGTAAACACGAACCCACCAATAATGGAGGGTGAACCCAGGTGCTCGTGAAGGGTAAACACGATCCCCACCAATAATGGAGGGTGAACCCAGGTGCTCGTGAAGGGTAAACACGAACCCCACCAATAATGGAGGGAGAACCCAGGTGCTCATGAAGGGTAAACACGAACCCCACCAATAATGGAGGGACAACCCAGGTGCTCGTGAAGGGTAAACACGAACCCCACCAATAATGGAGGGTGAACCCAGGTGCTCGTGAAGGGTAAGCACGAACCCCACCAATAATGGAGGGTGAACCCAGGTGCTCGTGAAGGGTAAACACGATCCCCACCAATAATGGAGGGAGAACCCAGGTGCTCATGAAGGGTAAACACGAACCCCACCAATAATGGAGGGAGAACCCAGGTGCTCATGAAGGGTAAACACGAACCCCTCCAATAATGGAGGGTGAACCCAGGTGCTCATGAAGGGTACACACGAACCCCACCAATAATGGAGGGTGAACCCAGGTGCTCGTGAAGGGTAAACACGAAGCCCACCAATAATGGAGGGTGAACCCAGGTGCTCGTGAAGGGTAAACACGAAGCCCACCAATAATGGAGGGTGAACCCAGGTGCTCGTGAAGGGTAAACACGAAGCCCACCAATAATGGAGGGTGAACCCAGGTGCTCGTGAAGGGTAAACACGAAGCCCACCAATAATGGAGGGTGAACCCAGGTGCTCGTGAAGGGTAAACACGAAGCCCACCAATAATGGAGGGAGAACCAGGTGCTCGTGAAGGGTAAACACGAACCCCACCAATAATGGAGGGTGAACCCAGGTGCTCGTGAAGGGTAAACACGAAGCCCACCAATAATGGAGGGTGAACCCAGGTGCTCGTGAAGGGTAAACACGAACCCCACCATTAATGGAGGGTGAACTCAGATGCTCGTGAAGGGTAAACACGAACCCCACCAATAATGGAGGAAGAACCCAGGTGCTCGTGAAGGGTAAACACGAACCCCACCAATAATGGAGGGTGAACCCAGGTGCTCGTGAAGGGTAAACACGAACCCCTCCAATAATCGAGGGCGAACCCAGGTGCTCGTGAAGGGTAAACAACGAACCCCACCAATAATGGAGGGAGAACCCAGGTACTCGTAAAGTGTAAGCACGAACTCCACCAAAAATGGAGGGTGAACCTAGGTGCTCGTGAAGGGTAAACACGAACCCCTCCAATAATCGAGAGTGAACCCAGATGCTCGTGAAGGGTAAACACGAATCCCACCAATAATGGAGGGAGAACCGAGGTGCTCGTGAAGGGTAAACACTAACCCCACCAATAATGGAGGGAGAATCCAGGTGCTCGTGAAGGGTAAACACGAACCCCACCAATAATGGAGGGAGAACCCAGGTGCTCGTGAAGGGTAAACACGAACCCCACCAATAATGGAGGGTGAACCCGGGTGCTCGTGAAGGGTAAACACGAACCCCTCCAATAATCGAGGGTGAACCCAGGTGCTCGTGAAGGGTAAACACGAACCCCACCAATAATCGAGGGTGAAACCAGGTGCTCGTGAAGGGTAAACACGAACCCCACCAATAATCGAGGGTGAACCCAGGTGCTCGTGAAGGGTAAACACGAATCCCACCAATAATGGAGGGAGAATCCAGGTGCTCGTGAAGGGTAAACACGAACCCCACCAATAATGGAGGGAGAACCCAGGTGCTCGTGAAGGGTAAACACGAACCTCACCAATAATGGAGGATGAACCCAGGTGCTCGTGAAGGGTAAACACGAACCCCACCAATAATGGAGGGTGAACACAGGCGCTCGTGAAGGGTAAGCACGAACCCCTCCAATAATCGAGGGTGAACCCAGGTGTTCGTGAAGGGTAAACACGAACCCCACCAATAATGGAGGGAGAACCCAGGTGCTCGTGAAGGGTAAACACGAACCCCAGCAATAATGGAGGGAGAACACAAGTGCTCGTGAAGGGTAAACATGAACCCCACCAATAATGGAGGGAGAACCCAGGTGCTCGTGAAGGGTAAACACGAACCCCACCAATAATGGAGGGTGAACCCGGGTGCTCGTGAAGGGTAAACACGAACCCTTCCAATAATCGAGGGTGAACCCAGGTGCTCGTGAAGGGTAAGCACGAACCCCACCAATAATGGAGGGTGAACCCAAGTGCTCGTGAAAGGTAAACACGAACCCCACCAATAATGGAGGGAGAACCCAGGTACTCGTGAAGGGTAAGCACGAACCCCACCAATAATGGAGGGTGAACCCAGGTGCTCGTGAAGGGTAAACACGAACCCCACCATTAATGGAGGGAGAACCCAGGTACTCGTGAAGGGTAAGCACGAACCCCACCAATAATGGAGGGAGAACCCAGGTGCTCATGAAGGGTAAGCACGATCCCCACCAATAATGGAGGGAGAACCCAGGTGCTCATGAAGGATAATCACGAACCCCACCAATAATGGAGGGAGAACCCAGGTGCTCATGAAGGGTAAACACGAACCCCACCAATAATGGAGGGAGAACCCAGGTGCTCATGAAGGATAATCACGAACCCCACCAATAATGGAGGGAGAACCCAGGTGTTCGTGAAAGGTAAACACGAACCTCACCAATAATGGAGGGAGAACCCAGGTGCTCGTGAAGGGTAAACATGAACCCCACCAATAATGGAGGGAGAACCCAGGTGTTCGTGAAAGGTAAACACGAACCTCACCAATAATGGAGGGAGAACCCAGGTGCTCGTGAAGGGTAAACATGAACCCCACCAATAATGGAGGGTGAACCCAGCTGCTCGTGAAGGGTAAGCACGAACCCCACCAATAATGGAGGGAGAACCCAGGTGCTCGTGAAGGGTAAGTACGAACCCCACCAATAATGGAGGGTGAATCCAGGTGTTCGTGAAGGGTAAACACGAACCCCACCAATAAAGGAGGGTGAACCCAGGTTCTCGTGAAGGGTAAACACGAACCCCACCATTAATGGAGGGTGAACCCAGGTGCTCGTGAAGGGTAAGCACGATCCCCACCAATAATGGAGGGTGAACCCAGGTGCTCGTGAAGGGTAAACACGAATCCCACCAATAATGGAGGGTGAACCCATGTGCTCGTGAAGGGTAAACACGAACCCGACCAATAATGGAGGGTGAACCCAGGTGCTCGTGAAGGGTAAACACGAACCCCACCAATAATGGAGGGAGAACCCAGGTGCTCGTGAAGGGTAAACAACGAACCCCACCAATAATGGAGGGAGAACCCATGTGCTCGTGAAGTGTAAACACGAACCCCACCAATAATGGAGGGTGAACCCAGGTGCTCGTGAAGGGTAAACACGAATCCCACCAATAATCAAGGGTGAACCCAGGTGCTCGTGAAGGGTAAGCATTTATTTTATATATTAAAAGTGAGAAAATACGCCACTTCTCCAAAACCTGATAAATGGTATGATTAACTGAAAATCTAGAAACGCATGATGTTTTCACCTTATATGAAAACATTCAACACTATTGTGACTACAAACTAGACAATCAATGCACTGGATATACCAATAACTGTCCTTATATGGATTTTAAGCCATGTATTATTGTGAAATATATTATAAAACTTTTTCAGGGTAGTTAGGACCTGTACATAATGTAATGATTTGTGTTGAATTCAGTCTATTGTCGGTAAAATTCATAGTTCCTAAGATAAAACCCGTAAGGGGCAAGTTATTTTGACACCTTGACTAAAAGATCATATAAGAATGAAACACTGTCCCGACAGTGTGGTAATTGTTTTATTCTTTCTACTTTACATTATCTTCTAAGTTATTTTAGATGAAGAACAGCAACCTGATTTTATACAATAAACCATTTTTTAATCATGTTATTTGTATTTATTTTCGTATACTGGTGTCCAGCACGATTTCCTTATCAAATTATATATACGTTTTAATTACATATCAACAACAATAGCCATTTTGTTTTACTGTTGCATGATATACATGTTTGTAAATGCGTCAATTATCACTTTTCCAGACTACACGTATTTGTCAAGAACCCAAATAATTGATTAGCTAGTTTCTCTTTTTAGATAAAACTGTCGTTAAGTTCTACGTGGTAAGTAGTTTGTACAGAACTCGGATCTTGTTATTTTCGTGTTTTTTTTAACTAAAATAATACGAAATATTTTTGTATTTTTGATTCTTGCGTGGGATTTCTTGTCTTTTGAAACATTCCATGTAATATTTGTAAGCAAGAATTTACAATCCGACCTCTCATATACAGCTTTGGCTTATATTAATGGAATTTTAGGGTCAAGTATGTTATATTCGAATGGATGCATCTAAAAAATGGATTTTTTTTATTAGCAGTTCATGTTGATATATATATAAATTAATTTTTATTGAACACTGTAAACAAGTAGCCCACACATTACCCTATCATAAGTAATAACAACATATTTGTTCATCTAAAGCAAAAATAATCAATTGTTAACAGTTGATGGATGAAATACTTTGCAATAAAAACGATCCCCAATGATTTCTTAACAAAATGCACAGACAAAATAAATATTGCTAGTTTTCTCAGAGAATACAAATATAGCACGTACATACCAACACTAAAGAAAAACAAAATATCCTGGGAGACTATATAAACGAATATAAGTTTGAATAAGTAATTGTAAATGATAGCCTTCATCACAGGGGGAAAAAACACAAGTGTAAATTATAATGGAAATGAAATGTGTTAACTCGCAGTTCTTAACTTGAGCAAGCAACATTGCCAATGACCTACATTTCATCTGAGTTGTCCAAGTGTTTTATTTTCCTGCAGTCTATTCACAAATATACATTTTTTGTATTGATCCTCTATGTATATTGGTAATTGTTTTCTAATATTGTCGGAGCTTGGCTGTCACAAGACGTTTCAATCTCGTTTATCACTGGGTTTATAACAAGAGTAACACGACAAGTGTCACTAGTAGAGCAGGAACTGCCTACCCCTCCGAACACCCGAGTTCACTCTCGTTTTTTGTGGGGATCGTGTGGCTCAATCTTTAGTTTTCTGTGTAGTTTTGTAGATCATTGTTTGTCTTTTGTTTGGTCGTGTTCCTTTGGACTCTTGTCTGGTTGTGTAGTTGTCTTGGGGCAATTACACGTATTCAAACATGTATGTGTAATGTCCAGATTCCGTATTGAGATTAAATACTCAATTCAAAGTAACAATAACCATAAAGTTCGAGTAACACGAACCCCACTAAAATCGGGGGTGTTTTACGTAAAGGATTAGTTGTGTATGTTCGTAACGAACCCCACTAAAATCAGGGGTGTTTTACGTGAAGGATTAGTTGTGTATGTTCGTAACGAACCTCATTAAAATCGGAGGTGTTTTACGTAAAGAATTAATTGTGTATGTTCGTAGATGGCTCTTGTGGAGGTGTTGTGTTCCATAACCGAGAATCAATGATCTATTTCACAATTTGTTGGTCTTGGAATATGGTATTAATAACGTTTTCTTAACCAAAACATCAAATGTGATAAACCATTACAGAGATTATAATGGTAGCCATTTACATACTAAGACAAGTAATCTAACTACTGCAGAAGAATATTACAATCCAATCAATGAAAACTCAATTTAAAATGAAAAGTGAGATAGAAAAAAATGAAATCAGAGACTGATTGATTGCATTCTGAAGTAGGTTGCGCCTACACTATATAATATACGATCTTATTTTAACAATACCAGTATTACATTCAGCATACACGCAGCTGATAAAATGATTTATTTTAGGAAAGTCAAAATGCATGTTTATTGCCTCTAACATTTACTGCAAAATGTCTGAAAATATAACCCAACAGTGTTAGAATTGGATTTTTAAGCTGACACATTTCTTCGTTCTCCCTTTACGGGATTTGAATTCACTCCATTTATGCTTTGCAGCGCGAGTCACTAAGCCTTATCTCCAGCTCCCTATACATGTACATGTATATATTTTGTGATTATTGTAGCTTAACGTCATTGAGAAACAATAAGCTATATTCACGAGGAGAACAACTTTAGGAAAAATGAAAGTAACACTGTGGAGGATCCTTGTCACAAGTTAAAGTGGAGATTGACTATAGGGTCAGAAACTATTGATTTGCAACGGCAAATTAACGACAAATGCTTAAAGGATATTGTTTTGCATCTAACAATTCTCATATGTTAATTCAGAGCTGTCCAGTGCTCCCCATGTGGTTTATGAGTTATTTAGCAGACCATAGTGGGTAACGTGTTTGGACGATACCACTTATCCTGCAAGCTAACTACTACTTTGGTCGATTTTAAAATAGTGGCTGCTATGATAGGCTAAAACAGAGGAGGCTCATTGTAGCTGCTATAAAAGGCTAAAATAGAGGAGCTCATTGTAGCTGCTATAAAAGGCTAAAATAGAGGAGGTTCATTGTAGCTGTTATAAAAGGCTAAAATAGAGGAGGCTCATTGTAGCTGCTATATAAGTCTAAAATAGAGGAGGCTCATTGTAGCTGCTATTAAAGTCTAAAATAGAGGAGGCTCATTGTAGCTGTTATAAAAGGCTAAAATAGAGGAGCTCATTGTAGCTGCTATAAAAGGCTAAAATAGAGGAGGCTCATTGTAGCTGTTATAAAAGGCTAAAATAGAGGAGGCTTATTGTAGCTGCTATTAAAGACTAACATAGAGGAGGCTCATTGTAGCTGCTATTAAAGGCTAAAATAGAGGAGGTTCATTGTAGCTGCTATATAAGTCTAAAATAGAGGAGGCTCATTGTAGCTGTTATAAAAGGCTAAAATAGAGGAGGCTCATTGTAGCTGCTATTAAAGACTAACATAGAGGAGGCTCATTGTAGCTGCTATTAAAGGCTAAAATAGAGGAGGCTTATTGTAGCTGTTATAAAAGGCTAAAATAGAGGAGGCTCATTGTAGCTGTTATAAAAGGCTAAAATAGAGGAGCTCATTGTAGCTGCTATAAAAGTCTAAAATAGAGGAGGCTCATTGTAGCTGTTATTAAAGGCTAAAATAGAGGAGCTCATTGTAGCTGCTATATAAGTCTAAAATAGAGGAGGCTCATTGTAGCTGCTATTAAAGTCTAAAATAGAGGAGGCTCATTGTAGCTGTTATAAAAGTCTAAAATAGAGGAGGCTCATTGTAGCTGCTATAAAAGGCTAAAATAGAGGAGGCTCATTGTAGCTGCTATAAAAGGCTAAAATAGAGGAGGCTTATTGTAGCTGTTATAAAAGTCTAAAATAGAGGAGGCTCATTGTAGCTGTTATAAAAGTCTAAAATAGAGGAGGCTCATTGTAGCTGCTATAAAAGTCTAAAATAGAGGAGGCTCATTGTAGCTGCTATTAAAGTCTAAAATAGAGGAGGCTCATTGTAGCTGTTATAAAAGTCTAAAATAGAGGAGGCTCATTGTAGCTGCTATTAAAGGCTAAAATAGAGGAGGCTTATTGTAGCTGTTATAAAAGGCTAAAATAGAGGAGGCTCATTGTAGCTGTTATAAAAGGCTAAAATAGAGGAGCTCATTGTAGCTGCTATAAAAGTCTAAAATAGAGGAGGCTCATTGTAGCTGTTATTAAAGGCTAAAATAGAGGAGGCTTATTGTAGCTGTTATTAAAGGCTAAAATAGAGGAGGCTCATTGTAGCTGTTATAAAAGGCTAAAATAGAGGAGCTCATTGTAGCTGCTATAAAAGGCTAAAATAGAGGAGGCTCATTGTAGCTGTTATAAAAGGCTAAAATAGAGGAGGCTCATTGTAGCTGCTATATAAGTCTAAAATAGAGGAGGCTCATTGTAGCTGCTATTAAAGTCTAAAATAGAGGAGGCTCATTGTAGCTGTTATAAAAGGCTAAAATAGAGGAGGCTCATTGTAGCTGCTATTAAAGACTAACATAGAGGAGGCTCATTGTAGCTGTTATTAAAGGCTAAAATAGAGGAGGCTTATTGTAGCTGTTATAAAAGGCTAAAATAGAGGAGGCTCATTGTAGCTGTTATAAAAGGCTAAAATAGAGGAGCTCATTGTAGCTGCTATAAAAGTCTAAAATAGAGGAGGCTCATTGTAGCTGTTATAAAAGGCTAAAATAGAGGAGCTCATTGTAGCTGCTATAAAAGTCTAAAATAGAGGAGGCTCATTGTAGCTGCTATTAAAGGCTAACATAGAGGAGGCTCATTGTAGCTGTTATTAAAGGCTAAAATAGAGGAGGCTTATTGTAGCTGTTATTAAAGGCTAAAATAGAGGAGGCTCATTGTAGCTGTTATAAAAGGCTAGAATAGAGGAGCTCATTGTAGCTGCTATAAAAGGCTAAAATAGAGGAGCTCATTGTAGCTGCTATGTAAGTTTAAAATAGAGGAGGCTCATTGTAGCTGCTATTAAAGTCTAAAATAGAGGAGGCTCATTGTAGCTGTTATAAAAGGCTAAAATAGAGGAGGCTCATTGTAGCTGTTATTAAAGGCTAAAATAGAGGAGGCTCATTGTAGCTGTTATAAAAGGCTAAAATAGAGGAGGCTCATTGTAGCTGCTATTAAAGACTAACATAGAGGAGGCTCATTGTAGCTGCTATTAAAGTCTAAAATAGAGGAGGCTTATTGTAGATGTTATTAAAGGCTAACATAGAGGAGGCTCATTGTAGCTGTTATAAAAGGCTAAAATAGAGGAGGCTCATTGTAGCTGCTATAAAAGGCTAAAATAGAGGAGGTTCATTGTAGCTGTTATAAAAGGCTAAAATAGAGGAGGCTCATTGTAGCTGCTATTAAAGGCTAACATAGAGGAGGCTCATTGTAGCTGTTATTAAAGGCTAAAATAGAGGAGGCTTATTGTAGCTGTTATTAAAGGCTAAAATAGAGGAGGCTCATTGTAGCTGCTATGTAAGTTTAAAATAGAGGAGGCTCATTGTAGCTGCTATTAAAGTCTAAAATAGAGGAGGCTCATTGTAGCTGTTATAAAAGGCTAAAATAGAGGAGGCTCATTGTAGCTGTTATTAAAGGCTAAAATAGAGGAGGCTCATTGTAGCTGTTATAAAAGGCTAAAATAGAGGAGGCTTATTGTAGCTGCTATTAAAGGCTAAAATAGAGGAGGCTTATTGTAGCTGTTATTAAAGGCTAACATAGAGGAGGCTCATTGTAGCTGCTATAAAAGGCTAAAATAGAGGAGGCTCATTGTAGCTGCTATTAAAGTCTAAAATAGAGGAGGCTCATTGTAGCTGTTATAAAAGTCTAAAATAGAGGAGGTTCATTGTAGCTGCTATAAAAGTCTAAAATAGAGGAGGCTCATTGTAGCTGCTATAAAAGTCTAAAATAGAGGAGGCTCATTGTAGCTGCTATAAAAGGCTAAAATAGAGGAGGCTCATTGTAGCTGCTATAAAAGGCTAAAATAGAGGAGGCTCATTGTAGCTGTTATAAAAGTCTAAAATAGAGGAGGTTCATTGTAGCTGCTATAAAAGTCTAAAATAGAGGAGGCTCATTGTAGCTGCTATTAAAGTCTAAAATAGAGGAGGCTCATTGTAGCTGTTATAAAAGTCTAAAATAGAGGAGGTTCATTGTAGCTGCTATAAAAGTCTAAAATAGAGGAGGCTCATTTTAGCTGCTATAAAAGTCTAAAATAGAGGAGGCTCATTGTAGCTGCTATAAAAGGCTAAAATAGAGGAGGCTCATTGTAGCTGCTATAAAAGGCTAACATAGAGGAGGTTCATTGTAGCTGCTATAAAAGTCTAAAATAGAGGAGGCTCATTGTAGCTGCTATTAAAGTCTAAAATAGAGGAGGCTCATTGTAGCTGCTATAAAAGTCTAAAATAGAGGAGGCTCATTGTAGCTGCTATAAAAGTCTAAAATAGAGGAGGCTCATTGTAGCTGCTATAAAAGGCTAACATAGAGGAGGTTCATTGTAGCTGCTATAAAAGGCTAACATAGAGGAGGCTCATTGTAGCTGCTATAAAAGGCTAACATAGAGGAGGTTCATTGTAGCTGCTATAAAAGTCTAAAATAGAGGAGGCTCATTGTAGCTGCTATAAAAGGCTAACATAGAGGAGGTTCATTGTAGCTGCTATAAAAGTCTAAAATAGAGGAGGCTCATTGTACATGTTGTAGCTGCTATAAAAATCTAAAATTGTCGTCCATACTCAACTCTCCATACTTTTCCAGTGGTAGTAAAAAGTCGCCCCCCCCCCCCCCATTGTTGTTCCAACAAAAGTCGCCCCCCATTGTTGTTCAATCAAAAGTCGCCCCCTATTGTTGTTCCATCAAAAGTCGCCCCCCATTGTTGTTCCATCAAAAGTCACCCCCACTGTTGTTCCATCAAAAGTCGTCCCCCATTGTTGTTCCATCAAAAGTCGCCCTCATTGTTGTTCCATCAAAAGTCGCCCCCCATTGTTGTTCCATCAAACGTCGCCCCCAATTGTTGTTAAATCAAAAGCCGCCCCCCCCCCCGCCATTGTTGTTCCATCAAAAGTCGACCCCCCATTGTTGTTCCATCAAAAGTTGCCCCCCCCCCCCCCCCCCCCCCATTGTTGTTCCATCTTTTCCTAAATTCGGTATTTTTTTTGTTAAAGATGTTGAACTTGTTATCGTCCTGAAATATGTCTCTCTGGACGTTAAACAACAAATAACTAATCAATCTTCCATGTGCTGGACCGCGGTGTGTTTGATTCAACATGGACGACCAGACGACACACCTTTCTACGTCTTTTTTTGTTTACAGTGGAGAAGTTATGTCCCACTTCTATACACTGGAGTTGCCTCGTGAGCAAGGGAATGTATGTAAAAGACGGCCATGTCTCGTATATGAATGACAAATAATAAAACTATGAGTTACATTCCTATGATAGGAGTTATTGTTTACAGTTAGCGAGATAAAAGTCTGGTTTGTCAATAAATGTGGGGTAAAATAATAATTCTTAGAAAGAAAAAGAAAACATTTAAAGATGCACTCAATTACACCGGAAACCGTTGGTAAACGTGTTTTTTTAATATTACGTTCAATTGCATGGTTTAGAAGGAGTGGTCTGTATTGTGTTGTGATTTCCATTAAAGTTGTATTATTTTTTAACTGATATTTGATATTTTTTAGTATTTTTTCTTAATTGTAGTTCCTGTTTTTGATCTGTACTAGCATCGTATTTCTGGTATTCTGTCTCTGTATCAAACCTCCTCAGTCGAAATATTATATAAAATATTATATTAAATATTATTTTATATATTTTCCATTGTAAATAATCTGATTGTTTATATTTGTGTATTCCTGCATGCTGTAGTTGAATGTATCGTTTGTTGTTTGATGACTATCCAGCCTTTGGATTTTAAATCAATAAAATCTTATCTTATCTTATCGTACGATACAAATTGATCAATAGGGAATTAATGTATTTGATCATCAACTATTTCATTCAAAGAGTGCATCTGGTTATTTTCTCTGTCAAATGTGCAAATCATGATGTCCTTCAACGAATAAAAAATGAAATGATAACAGGACAAAACATGAATAAGATAATATAAGTTTTATTTAAAGTCGAAGTGCTAAAACAACAAGTACAACACAAGTTCTAGGGAGCTTTTAACCGACATTAATTTAAAAAAATGAATAACGAATTATTAATCTAGTGTGTCTATGATATCGCTACAGACATATTAAAAAACAAAGTCTAAGCTACTTAATAGTACTTCTGGCTGTCCTCGGCCTCGTCTCGACCGAGAATTTTGTTATAAACTTACATTGAGCACGCAATAATGACACAATATATACAGAGAACAATAATAAAGCGGACAGAACTTGACTAATTTTCCACCTCAGCCAGTGACAATTCTACAATGACTGGCTATAGTAATATCGTCTACTACATTCTCGATAACGACAGTACACATCGCTGCTTCAGTCATCCTAAGACCTACTTAACAAAACAACCACAGTTTCCTTGGCTTCAGCTTAATGTCAATTCGTTAATATGGCTAAAGTCAACGAGAAATACTAACAACAGAAAGCATTGACGACACCAAAGGGTAATCAGAAGCTGTAAATCGGGGCAGACAAAATAATTACCAAAAGAAAATGGACAAGAAGACAAACAATGAAAGACAAAATACTACACAGAAAACTAAAGAACTATATTATGCTATGTGATATTTGTGAACGACGTAAGTGAGCGATCTTGTGTGTTATGTGCTATTTGTGAACTACGCAAGTGAGCGATCTTGTATGTTATGTGATATTTGTGAACGACGCAAGTGAGTGATCGTGTGTGCTTTGTGATATTTGTGAACGATGCAAGTGAACGATCTTGTGTGCTATGTGATATTTGTGAACGACGCAAGTGAGCGATCTTGTGTGCTATGTGATATTTGTGAACGACGCAAGTGAGCGATCTTGTGTGCTATGTGATATTTGTGAACGACGCAAGTGAGCGATCTTGTGTGTTATGTGATATTTGTGAACGACGCAAGTGAGCGATCGTGTGTGTTATGTGATATTTGTGAACGACGCAAGTGAGCGATCTTGTGTGTTATGTGATATTTGTGAACAACGCAAGTGAGTGATCTTTTCTGTTTTGTGACATAAGTGAACGACGCAAGTGAGCGATCTTGTGTGTTATGTGATATATGTGAGCGACGCAAGTGAGTGATCTTGTGTGTTATGTGATATTTGTGAACGACGCAAGTGAGTGATCTTGTGTATTATGTGATATATGTGAACGACGCAAATGAGCGATCTTGTGTGCTATGTGATATATGTGAACGACGTAAGTGAGCGATCTTGTGTGCTATGTGATATTTGTGAACGACACAAGTGAGTGATCTTGTGTGTTATGTGATATATGTGAACGACGCAAATGAGCGATCTTGTGTGTTATGTGATATATGCGAACAACGTAAGTGAGTGATATTGTGTGCTATGTGATATTTGTGAACGACGCAAGTGAGAGATCTTGTGTGTTATGTGATATGTGTGAACGACGCAAGTGAGTGATCTTGTGCGTTATGTGATATATGTGAACGACGCAAGTGAGCGATCTTGTGTGCTATGTGATATATGTGAACGACGGAAGTGAGCGATCTTGTGTGCTAGGTGATATATGTGAACGACGCAAGTGAGCGATCTTGTGTGTTATGTGATATATGTGAACGACGCAAATGAGCGATCTTGTGTGTTATGTGATATAAGTGAACGACGCAAGTGAGCGATCTTGTGTGCTATGTGATATATGTGAGCGACGCAAGTGAGTGATCTTGTGTGCTAGGTGATATTTGTGAACGACGCAAGTGAGTGATCTTGTGTATTATGTGATATATTTGAACGACGGAAGTGAGCGATCTTGTGTGCTATGTGATATATGTGAACGACGCAAGTGAGCGATCTTGTGTGTTATGTGATATATGTGAACGACGCAAATGAGCGATCTTGTGTGTTATGTGATATATGTGAACGACGTAAGTGAGCGATATTGTGTGTTATGTGATATTTGTGAACGACACAAGTGAGCGATCTTGTGTGTTATGTGATATATGTGAACGACGCAAATGAGCGATCTTGTGTGTTATGTGATATATGTGAACGACGTAAGTGAGCGATCTTGCGTGTTAGGGGTGTAGATTGTGGCCACGTTTGTTCAATTATCAGATTATATTTTGGGATTGTTCCAGTAGTGTTGCATTTTTATTTTTTTTATATATTTTTTTTATTGCATGTCTAAGACAGTGATTGATTAACCTAGGAGTAGAAGTAGCATATTATATAGGTCCTGTATTGTCGAGGGCCCCACACTAACTTTTGACATTTGAAATTGACACCTACATATAAGTAATACAATTACAGGAATGTCGGCCATATTTACCGTATTATATGTCTATAGTAAATGGGAAAAAAAAACGTAATTAACTTACTATGCATGAAAATAATTAATACTTTAATAGTTGTGTACATTTTTGATTTAGGGCCCCTTTATAACATACGATTACCACACTTAGTTTAATCCAGTACTGGTTAAAATGTTTTGGTACATGTATATTGCCAGATTTATCAAAAAAACATAGCTGATGATTTACTTTCACACTAAGTGTGAGGTTTTTGTTAACACTTTGAAAGCTCCATAAGGCGCCGATAATTTTCACAAGATATTGAGCTTGTTAGTGACAGGACAAAATATGATTTCGTTGTTTGTCCTTTTGTCATTTTCCTGTCCTTTTGACGGCTTCTGGTTACTCTTTTGGTTCCTTCATTTTTTTCCTTTTATTTTTTGTAAGCTTTTTTAATCAATGTTTCAAGGTTTTTATCACTTCTTATCATCCCCCAAGGAGCGCTTCCTGTGAAACAGTTAATTCAACTTTGGCACAATGACTCCCAGCTTATTGCTTTCCAGAACAATCAAATTAGGCAAGACATCTATCTTGTATAATGATGCTATTTAAGATGAGTTCCTCAACTCAATCAACGGATTATTCTCATTTTTACACGTCATTTTTGGAAGGAAATTATATTTAACTAATTGATTATAAACTAGCCCCTAATCAATATATTGATGAAATTATTAAACATTGCACACGATACTGCGAACAAAACTGTTATCTTTGCTCAAACTAAATATTAACAATATTATGACACAGCTACTAAACCTGCTAGTCTTAATAGATGTATTAGAGTTGTCCTTAAAATCAATGAAGTCCATTAAGGACAGAAAAGGAAATTATCTGCAACATTAAACAATTTCTCATTAATATATCATTTTAATCAAATTGAAAGAAATTATACTAATTGCGTGGAATAAAGCAAACACACAAACTCGCGCCAATATAACAAGTGAGTACCACATGTCTGGAGAACATCACAGACGCTCGTGGCACGGAATTAGCCCCATCCATTCCTTTTGTTTTTAACTTTCTCTTTGCATATTGATTTTCAATAAAAAAAATTATTTCATCTCTTTTTCCTTTATTTAGCTTGTTCGTGTCCATATTCAAGCAATTTTATGCAAACACTAATTACACGTGTGTAATATGTGGAGAGGGGGTAATATGTGGGGGACATCTGTCTTCTTTCAGATAAAACACAGTTGACAGCAGATCGTATGGAGTAACAGTTTGTTGGTGTGTTTATTAGGTGTCAGTTGAAAGTCCTGTCACAGTGTCACTAAAGAGTAACAGTTTGTTGGTGTGTTTATTAGGTGTCAGTTGAAAGTCCTGTCACAGTGTCACTAAAGAGTAACAGTTTGTTGGTGTGTTTATTGGGTGTCAGTTGAAAGTCCTGTCACAGTGTCACTAAGGAGTAACAGTTTGTTGGTGTGTGTATTAGGTGTCAGTTGAAAGTCCTGTCACAGTGTCACTAAGGAGTAACAGCTTGTTGGTGTGTTTATCGGGTGTCAGTTGAAAGTCCTGTCACAGCGTCACATTTTTGCATGCATGATTTAATATTTGTAAGCTTATATATCTACAATAGTGGTCACTTGACGTCAAACAAAAGTCAATCAATAAATCAATCAATCAACACGAATAAAACAAGAGCGAAATTCGAAATACCCCATACAGGCATGTAGATACTGAGTTGTACCAACATACACACAACCAAGATTTGTATTAAGACTAATTTGACCATTCATATGCAATTTCATTACATTAGAACGGTTCTATCAATAAGACACATTTGTTTAAATATTTGACAAGTCGTATAAATAATAGATTACTCGTCTGATAAAAAAACCAGTATTGATTCCACTACCGTTAGTGCTATTTTCATTACATATATTCCCTAATAACTTTTATCAGGTTCGACCAGACAAATTAAAACTTGTCCTCTATCAGCTGATCATAGCTACATGTAGCCAAGTGTTTTTGCCCTCTATCAGCTGATCATAGTTACATGTAGTCAAGTGTTTTTGTCCTCTATCAGCTGATTATAGCTACATGTAGTCAAGTGTTTTTTGCCCTCTATCAGCTGATCATAGCTAAATGTAGTCAAGTGTTTTTGCCCTCTATCAGCTGATAATAGCTACATGTAGTCAAGTGTTTTTGTCCTCTATCAGCTGATCATAGCTACATGTAGTCAAGTGTTTTTGTCCTCTATCAGCTGATCATAGCTACATGTAGTCAAGTGTTTTTGCCTTCTGTCAGCTGATAATAGCTACATGTAGTCAAGTGTCTTTGTCCTCTATCAGCTGATTAAAACTACATGTAGTCAAGTGTTTTTGCCCTCTATCAGCTGATCATAGCTACATGTAGTCAAGTGTTTTTGCCTTCTGTCAGCTGATCATAGCTACATGTAGTCAAGTGTTTTTGTCCTCTATCAGCTGATAATAGCTACATGTAGTCAAGTGTTTTTGCCTTCTGTCAGCTGATCATAGCTACATGTAGTCAAGTGTTTTTGTCCTCTATCAGCTGATTATAGCTACATGTAGTCAAGTGTTTTTGCCCTCTATCAGCTGATCATAGCTACATGTAGTCAAGTGTTTTTGCCTTCTGTCAGCTGATCATAGCTACATGTAGTCAAGTGTTTTTGCCCTCTATCAGCTGATAATAGCTACATGTAGTCAAGTGTTTTTGCCTTCTGTCAGCTGATCATAGCTACATGTAGTCAAGTGTTTTTGCCCTCTATCAGCTGATTATAGCTACATGTAGTCAAGTGTTTTTGCCTTCTGTCAGCTGATCATAGCTACATGTAGTCAAGTGTTTTTGTCCTCTATCAGCTGATCATAGCTACATGTAGTCAAGTGTTTTTGTCCTCTATCAGCTGATCATAGCTACATGTAGTCAAGTGTTTTTGCTCTCTATCAGCTGATCATAGCTACATGTAGTCAAGTGTTTTGCCCTCTATCAGCTGATTATAACTACATGTAGTCAAGTGTTTTTGCCCTCTATCAGCTGATCATAGCTACATGTAGTCAAGTGTTTTTGTCCTCTATCAGCTGATAATAGCTACATGTAGTCAAGTGTTTTTGCCTTCTATCAGCTGATTATAGCTACATGTAGTCAAGTGTTTTTGCCCTCTATCAGCTGATCATAGCTATATGTAGTCAAGTGTTTTTGCCCTCTATCAGCTGATTATAGCTACATGTAGTCAAGTGTTTTTTGCCCTCTATCAGCTGATCATAGCTACATGTAGTCAAGTGTTTTTGTCCTCTATCAGCTGATCATAGCTACATGTAGTCAAGTGTTTTTTGTCCTCTATCAGCTGATCATAGCTACATGTAGTCAAGTGTTTTTGCTCTCTATCAGCTGATCATAGCTACATGTAGTCAAGTGTTTTTGCCCTCTATCAGCTGATCATAGCTACATGTAGTCAAGTGTTTTTGCCTTCTGTCAGCTGATCATAGCTACATGTAGTCAAGTGTTTTTGTCCTCTATCAGCTGATAATAGCTACATGTAGTCAAGTGTTTTTGTCCTCTATCAGCTGATCATAGCTACATGTAGTCAAGTGTTTTTGCTCTCTATCAGCTGATTATAGCTACATGTAGTCAAGTGTTTTGCCCTCTATCAGCTGATTATAGCTACATGTAGTCAAGTGTTTTTGCCCTCTATCAGCTGATCATAGCTACATGTAGTCAAGTGTTTGTTGCCCTCTATCAGCTGATTATAGCTACATGTAGTCAAGTGTTTTTGTCCTCTATCAGCTGATTATAGCTACATGTAGCCAAGTGTTTTTTGCCCTCTATCAGCTGATTATAGCTACATGTAGTCAAGTGTTTTTGCCCTCTATCAGCTGATTATAGCTATATGTAGTTAAGTGTTTTTGCCCTCTATCAGCTGATTATAGCTACATGTAGTCAAGTATTTTTTGCCCTCTATCAGCTGATTATAGCTGCATGTAGTCAAGTGTTTTTGCCTTCTATCAGCTGATCATAGCTATATGTAGTTAAGTGTTTTTGTCCTCTATCAGCTGATCATAGCTACATGTAGTCAAGTGTTGTTGCCCTCTATCAGCTGATAATAGCTACATGTAGTCAAGTGTTTTTGCCTTCTGTCAGCTGATCATAGCTACATGTAGTCAAGTGTTTTTGTCCTCTATCAGCTGATTATAGCTACATGTAGTCAAGTGTTTTTGCCCTCTATCAGCTGATTATAGCTACATGTAGTCAAGTGTTTTTGTCTTTAACGAAACTTTTAACTGAATTTACATCGATTAGCAGGTTTACTTTCTTAAAGAGCCGATTTCAAAACAGATATGAACATGATTTATTGCTATACGTGTGCATATTTGATACAATAAAATCCAATACAATACCACACTGTCGGGAATAGTTCAAAATTACTCATAAGAAACAGAGGCAATATTGATACATTTGACACACATATACACTCTAGAATTATGTGGCTTTGCACACAATATTTATACATTTGACACACATATACACTCTAGAATTATGTAGCTTTGTATACCATAATTATACATTTGACACACATATACACTCTAGAATTATGTGGCTTTTTACACAATATTTATACATTTGACACACATATACACTCTAGAATTATGTAGCTTTGTACACAATATTTATACATTTGACACACATATACACTCTAGAATTATGTGGCTTTGTACACCATAATTATACATTTGACACACATATGCACTCTAGAATTATGTGACTTTGTATACCATAGTTATACATTTGACACACATATATACTCTAGAATTATGTGACTTTGTACACCATAATTATACATTTGACACACATATACACTCTAGAATTATGTGACTTTGAACACAATATTTATACATTTGACACACATATACACTCTAGAATTATGTGGCTTTGTACACAATATTTATACATTTGACACACATATACACTCTAGAATTATGTGACTTTGTACCCGATGAAGATTATTCTAAAAATGCGTCGTGTGCACTAAATTAGATATATATGTCTTTTTTCTAGTACCTACTTTCCTATTATTGGAAACAACCCAACCTACAACGTCGTCTGGGATGGTTGTTCTTCTTGACGAATCAAATGTAGAACCTCCCTGAGGAGATGACGTAAATGAGTACCTCCTGTTTAGAGAATGCCACACTCCATGCAGGTAAAAGACAACTCATTGCAGGTTCTAATGAACAATAACTTGTAAGAAGTAGGGGCTAATGGCCAGTTATAAGGTCATATTTTCCGACCCAATCATTTATATTCTCTTTTTTTCTCATGATAATTTAAATAATCAAGAATGGACAATCCAGAAACACATGCAACGATCTACAAAACACTATTCACAGAATACTAGAAATCTCGCAACGCGAATCCACTTCAAAACTCATGTGCTCCGGAAGTGTAAATAGTTCCTGCTGCAATAGCGGCACCCGTCTTGTTACACATCCGGGTGATATGTCATGAATGGGGATAGGGTCGGATTGTGATTACGACAAACGGAACATATCCGTGGTCATTTGTGACACAGATATTACATGGCGGTTACCTAATAATGGCGGGGATCGTAAAACTTTCAACAATGGACACAGGACATAGAACATAGACAAATAACAAAAAAACAATGGGCACAAGACATAGAACATAGACAAATAACAAAAAAACAATGGACACAGGACATAGAACATAGATAAACAACAAAAAAACAATGGACACAGGACATAGAACATAGACAAATAACAAAAAAAACAATGGGCACAAGACATAGAACATAGACAAATAACAAAAAAACAATGGACACAGGACATAGAACATAGATAAACAACAAAAAAACAATGGACACAGGACATAGAACATAGACAAACAACAAAAAAACAATGGACACAGGACATAGAACATAGACAAATAACAAAAAAACAATGGACACAAGACATAGAACATAGACAAATAACAAAAAAACAATGGACACAGGACATAGAACATAGATAAACAACAAAAAAACAATGGACACAGGACATAGAACATAGACAAATAACAAAAAAACAATGGACACAAGACATAGAACATAGACAAACAACAAAAAGTCAATGTACACAAGACATAGAACATAGACAAATAACAAAAAAACAATGGACACAAGACATAGAACATAGATAAACAACAACAAAACAATGGACACAGGACATAGAACATAGACAAATAACAAAAAAACAATGGACACAAGACATAGAACATAGATAAACAACAAAAAAACAATGGACACAAGACATAGAACATAAACAAACAACAAAAAAACAATGGACACAAGACATAGAACATAGACAAACAACAAAAAAACAATGGACACAGGACATAGAACATAGACAAATAACAAAAAAACAATGGACACAGGACATAGAACATAGACAAATAACAAAAAAACAATGGACACAGGACATAGAACATAGACAAATAACAAAAAAACAATGGGCACAAGACATAGAACATAGACAAATAACAAAAAAACAATGGACACAGGACATAGAACATAGATAAACAACAAAAAAACAATGGACACAGGACATAGAACATAGACAAACAACAAAAAAACAATGGACACAGGACATAGAACATAGACAAATAACAAAAAAACAATGGACACAAGACATAGAACATAGACAAATAACAAAAAAACAATGGACACAGGACATAGAACATAGATAAACAACAAAAAAACAATGGACACAGGACATAGAACATAGACAAATAACAAAAAAACAATGGACACAAGACATAGAACATAGACAAACAACAAAAAGACAATGTACACAAGACATAGAACATAGACAAATAACAAAAAAACAATGGACACAAGACATAGAACATAGATAAACAACAAAAAAACAATGGACGCAGGACATAGAACATAGACAAATAACAAAAAAACAATGGACACAAGACATAGAACATAGATAAACAACAAAAAAACAATGGACACAAGACATAGAACATAGACAAACAACAAAAAAACAATGGACACAGGACATAGAACATAGACAAATAACAAAAAAACAATGGACACAGGACATAGAACATAGACAAATAACAAAAAAACAATGGACACAGGACATAGAACATAGATAAACAACAAAAAAACAATGGACACAGGACATAGAACATAGACAAATAACAAAAAAACAATGGACACAAGACATAGAACATAGACAAACAACAAAAAGACAATGTACACAAGACATAGAACATAGACAAATAACAAAAAAACAATGGACACAAGACATAGAACATAGATAAACAACAAAAAAACAATGGACACAGGACATAGAACATAGACAAATAACAAAAAAACAATGGACACAAGACATAGAACATAGATAAACAACAAAAAAACAATGGACACAAGACATAGAACATAAACAAACAACAAAAAAACAATGGGCACAAGACATAGAACATAGACAAACAACAAAAAGACAATGGGTACAAGACATAGAACATATACAAACAACAAAAAGACAATGGGTACAAGACATAGAACATAGACAAACAACAAAAAACACACAACACAGAAAACTAAAAAGATTTAACTTCCCCTTCGAGGACCATTCCAATATTAAACTTCCCCTTCGAGGACCATTCCAATATTTAACTTCCCCTTCGAGGACCACTCCAATATTTAACTTCCCCTTCGAGGACCATTCCAATATCATTGGTTTTCCCAGTACATGATTTACTCTATGTAAATATGTTATTGTCATGAATATATCTGACGTATTTTTTAGTTGATATCGAGAGGTGTATTGTAGTTGTCGTTTTGTAAAGGAGATCAATCGTCAGTAATAACCAACCAATATCCTTTCAGCAATACAGGATAGGTTAACGTCAAGCTCATTGTGGGGTGTGTGAGATATGCTTTACCAGGTATACAGTCGACAGTTTCACCGAAAACGCCCGATCTCTCCAGCATTTAAAGCTAGACAGTAGTATATGGGGACAGCTCAGTTACTATTTGTGGGGGGTGCTGTGTGGGGGTTCTACAGGAAGTCACGTGACCGGAAGTGACCGGAATGACGTTACTTCCGGTCACTTCCAGTCACGTGACTTCCGATCACGTGACTACCGGTAGCACCCCCACAAATAATAACTGAGCTGTCCCCATATACTACTCTGGACGCTATACATCTTACACCACCTTATTAACAAATAATCTACCAATTCATATTTAAACAAAGTAAGCTATTAAAGTACATTAATGAAGTAGGGTTTATTCTTTTATAGTACGGTTATTACGTTATAATCTAAAGTTATATATTTACAGATTATTATTATGTCATGTTGCGATATAGTGTTTATATTTTAATATTTACACTCATGCGATGATTATCAACATTGATATAACACACGTTTTAAGGTATAATGCCGTTGGTTGTGGTGATTTTTTTGTCCAGATATTTGTTACAAGGGGTACATTAAAAACATAAATTAACACTAATTATCGAGTTTCATCCAATATCTTTTATTTTCACGAAAACACATCTCGAACATAAATTTCTGTCTGTACGACAGAAATGTCTGCCGATGGAGGACCTGCTCGCGGTAGTACGAGAATATTAACTAATTCAGCTAGAAAAAGAAACAGGAAAGAAGTTTTGGCGAATTATAATTAAACAAGAATTAATATAGCCAACATAACCGTTGGATGTAATTGAAGGTAGCGTTGAGAGTTCAAACTCGTGCTGAAGTGTAAACATTGCAGTGCCATTGCGCATGTAGTTCGGAAATTAGGACATGCATAATTAATGATGCTGGGAGACAAACTAAACAAAAAAAAACAACGAAAGTACACGGTGTATACTCGCTTTGAAGGTAAATATTAATTTTCAACGCAAAAACTTTCCAAAAAATTACCAAGCTCAATCTTTAATCAAATTAAACGTATTTGTGCACCAGATTGACAATGTATAGCAACAGGATTTAAAACGAACAGGGTAACCGCAATTTCTACCTCTTTATTAAAAAAAAATCCTTAATTTTGTTTAACAAATTGTTCAGTGCACACAAATTATTCTGAAAACAA
This sequence comes from Bathymodiolus septemdierum, assembly GCA_963383655.1. Taxonomy (NCBI): domain Eukaryota; kingdom Metazoa; phylum Mollusca; class Bivalvia; order Mytilida; family Modiolidae; genus Bathymodiolus; species Bathymodiolus septemdierum. The sequence continues at coordinate 38,485,063 of OY726518.1, forward strand.
ACTGTACAGTAAAACGGCAAAATAAACTCGATGTAATTGTGTAATAATACGAGTGTAGGCGTGGCCTACAAAGATCACGGAACTAAACATAACTAATTCTAATTTTGTTTTCCCAATATTGTTTTCCATTTGATTTAATATCCATCACAAAACTGTCAGCTTATTATATAAAATTTCCAATTATGACTCTCTACATTTCAATGAATTCCCTAAAGTGGCACATGGGAGTAAAACCAGATATTGCAATACACTGCACTTCCTCTAACATCTGACAGAACCCGATTAGCATTAAAGTTCAAGTGCTAATAACTATTAAAAGCAAATAATACAACATTCAAGATAATCAGAGGTTCCCAAGAGCCAGAACCCGTATGCATAAAACATCTTAACTTAAGTATTCCTTAAACTAAAATTCCACTAAGGAATCCCTTAGTTAAGCGATAATATTAAGTAGTATGCATATTGTCTACCAGCTGCGTAATTTTTTCATACCCAAAATTATTGTCGATTTCCGTACTGACCTTCATAAAATGAAGATTAAACACCGAATTATTGACGAATACGCTCCGAAACGTTGTTTTTTCGACTAAAAAAGCTGACCATCGTTACCGGAAGCTAATTAATTATGCACTGACCTGGGCGAGGCCAACTCTATTTATTTATCTATTTTTATGTCAGTAGCCCGGATGCTGCAGCATGGATATCGAGGTAAGTTTCTATAAAAGTTGAGGAAAAAAGCTATTTGCGAACCGATTGTATCTAAAAGACGTAGAATAAATAGTTTCTGTATCAGGAATAGATTTTCTTTGATGAAAACTACATGCCTTAACAGATTCAGCCGATATTTCCACGATAACCATTGAAAACATGCCAGGAGGCACCCCATGGGGACAAGCTCAACTACGTATTTTCGATCGGAAATTTTTGCCGGCGTTAAAAATAACTAAATTAGTTTTTTTCTTCTTATAAGTTATGAAGTTGTTCCCCGAGATTTTGATACACGTGTTAAATTTATTTATTTTAACCAGTTTTACCGACAATATGAAAACAGAGACATACATGTAGAACACAGTGAAATACATGTCTGATGAAAACGAATGACGTAGCCAGTGTTGTTTTATTTGTTAATTGACTGGAATGTTTCAGAGAAATTTGGGCTGGATTAGAAACAAAAGAGACCTTACTTCTAGTTCCATAAGACAGTTGCTGCATAATAATATGGGACTGACCATTTACCTTGAAGGGGGCTATGTCACGTTTTTCGTCGTAGAATTTTTTTTTCAGACGCCACAGAAATCATATTTTCTTATTTTCCGGCGAAGTGCCAATCTAATTAAAACAAGGTGAACTGTGATCTAATGCTCACTTATGATACCCCTGCCACTTCCCATGGTATGGGGTACCTATATGAAGCTTGTGACCAAATACCAGATTTCTGCCATCAATAGTTGTTGAGAAAAATGTGCATATATGTTCAATGTGTATAAAAACCAACTAAGTCGGCAAACAGGAAATGGGAATCTGATGATTCCAAAAACGCTTCCCACGATATGGCATACCTATGTGAAGCTTGTGACCAAATATCAGATTTCTGCCATCAATAGTTGCTGAGAAAAATGTGACGAAAAATATTTTGGAAGGACGGACGGACAGAGGTAAAACAGTATACCCCCTCTCCCTTCGGGGAGCGGGGGTATAATTAGATCTAAAATAGGGAGCAAGTGCGTAGATCTAATTTTAATTAGATTGGCGAAGTGCTGGAATAAAAAATTTTCTTCAATATTTTGTATATGATTATACTGTGAAAATGGCAAGTATATGATTATACTGTGAAAATGTCAAGTCGGAATATATTTTTTCTCCTGTCCAGCCAAATTTTTTTTCTTCAAGATTCAGAATCAAAATATTTTTTTAGGAAAAAAAACATAAAATTAAAATTGAATATCTTGAGGGGTAAATTAATAAACAATTTTGCATGACCAAAATGGTTCTCCCATATACCAACAAAAAAAAACGAAATAAAACTGTGATCATAAGAAAGTCCCACGGGAAAATCTTTCCTTCCAAAATAAGACTTTTTTTTATTTCTCTAAACTGAATTTGTGCAAACTATTTCACTTATAATGAATTATATTTCTTTTTTAAATAGAGCTCATTTTTCTAGATGAATGTATAACCATCTGTCTTTACTCTGTTTTTATTAAATCTCTTGTCTTTATTACAGGACTTTGATCGGATTGTCCCTGATGAGGAAGTGTTGGGGGTTGCTAGAATGTTTCGAGAGGAACTTGTAGTAATGCCCCATGACGAGGATTACAACAGATCCAATAGGTATGCAGCCTACCGCCAGTATACCATTTGGGCACATGGCCGACTTGGAGCTGGGGTCAGACGTGTGATCCCAAGCTGTTGTACTTGGAAAATTAGGGACAAGTATCCTGATCTATATGGACAATACAAGGGTTTCATTCCTAGACGATTTAATTAAAACTTGTTCATGAAATATTTTGTATTTTATCCCATATACCCTAATGATAAAGTTTACCACTTGCTTCCCTATGGTCGGTGGTTGTCCAGGTACTCTGGTTTCCTCCACCACTAAAACTGGTCGCCATGATATAGCTGAAATATTGCTGAAAGTGGCGTTAAAGCACCAAAAATAAAAAATAAATCAACCCTAATGAGTTGTTAATTTCACAAGTTGGTCAGTTGGAATTGTAAATTTAATTTGAAAGTTTGCCAACTTATTATCAGCACTGACAACTTCTTCTAAAATGGACTGACAGTCTTTTATATAATTCAAAACCAAACTTGGCAGAGATGTTTTCTATGAAGTCCTACACAAGAGTTGTTACTTTTGTGCAGATTCATAAAAAAAACATGGCCACCATGAGACTTTGAAAATTCTGATTGGTCGATTTTCAAGAAACTTCTTCTCAAGAACCGCTGAAGGGATTGAATTGAAATCTGGTATATATGTTCCTATGAATGTCTTTAACATGTGTTGTTACTGTTTGCGCCATTTGAAAATTCAAAATGGCCACCAGCGGAGGTCAAAGTTTGCATTGAAACCCTATGGGAAACAACATTTTCATCTTCTTCTTGAGAACAGCCGAACAGAATTTAACCAAACTTGGCAGAGATGTTTCTTGTGAGGTCCTAAAAAGTTGTCCTGGTTTGTACTAACTAGACCAACACACTGAGTGCTATCATTATTGTGCATTGGACAATTTGTAATGCCCATTATCCTGACTTGGGTACTTTTCCGCTCTAAATGTGCAGAACTTCTGCTAGACCAGTAAAAACAAAGAGTGACAATCTAAATTTATTTCATGCGACAATATAGTCAATTGTTTTGTCTTGGTCTTCAAATCTGGATATCTGAGATGCTACAATATTATCCCGAGTTGGAGGTTGTGGAATTGGTGCAAGATGGACCGAGATTCTTCTGGGATCATCTACTTCCAACTGCAAACGTTAATTCATTCCTTCATTATCTTGCAGTTTCATACAAATGATGACCCTTGATAGTCTTGGAACATAGGAATATGACTTGTCAGCTTTAACAGGCTGCACAGACCATCTAGCTGTCTTTTTGTTGTAACTTCTCTGCCACCTGAAGTAGAAAAATACATACAATGTAATTTACAAGAATAAAACAATAGAATTGAGATTATGATCTATGGAGCCCTAACTTTCAATGCAAGATGAATATCTCGAATGTATAGTGAATGAGCAACTAAACATATCATTACACGTCCACTTTATGAAGGATTTGAGTGATTTGTAGACATATTTTAGGTTGTGGTCATCCCTCAAGAAGTTCTACGGCAGGCATCACGAGGGTGTCTGTTACCAAAATCGGAACTGATCTTCATTTGTTGTTGACGTCTTTCCCTTCATCGGATAGGACTTCTACCGGACTTGACCATGGACAACGCAGCGGGTTTGCGACTTTCGATTGACCCTTCTGAAGCCTATGACCAAATATCAGATTGCTGCCATAAATAATTACTGAGAAAAATGTTATGAACATCTTGGGACGAACGGACGGACAGAGGTAAAACAGTATACCTACCCCCCCCCCCCCCTTCCGGTGGAACGGGGGTATAATAAAGCTCCTATGACATATGATCATGCATGGTTCTGTTATTAGGACAAAATTTCAAGTATGTAAGTTACAACTGAAACATATGAAATTAACATGACAAACCTTAGAGTGAAGTTGAGACTAGGTTCAAAATCTTCATGTCAGAATCATCACCAACATCACTGCCCTCTTCAGTAATATCTATTGAGAGACTGTAAGAGTAAAAAATAATTGTTTATTACAGTGTATGTGTATAATATCGAAACAAATTTTGTTTTATGGTTCTGATGTGCAGCTGTATAACGAAAAAGCTTTTCAAAATAATATTAAATCTATAATCTAAATACATGTATCCAGCACACATCTACACAACCCAATATAAGAGACAAAATTACATCAAATTTCAAGGAAAAAATTTGGTGCGCCACGCGTCCGTCAATTCTGTCCCAGTTTGGTTTCATTCCCATAAGTAGCTAAGGAGGACTGGTCATTTCAGCTTGTGGATTGATGAAAATGTAACGATGACGCAGAAGCCAACATGATCCCTATATAATATAGATACTAGTGGTATCACTATGCAAGCCACAATAATTAATAGGAAAATGTTATACAAGTGACTGTGTTGAACAATATTGACAATGTTACCTATAAACATAATGTAGAATATGTCTAATCTTTAACAAAATGAACATACTCAAATGGGTTCACAAATGAACTCGATTTCTCCAGTTTCATCCGTTTCGTTGAAATGTGATGGCTGCTCATTTCTTCTACTCTAGAAATACCTTGGTCAGAATATCTAAATCAAAAGTACAAATATCAATCACTACAAAATCACATTTGTCTGAAATTACCAGTTTTTGTAGTAATTTGCCTAAAAAATTAAGCTAATTTTACAAAAACCTGCATGATTTTAACACAGACATGGGCCATCCGCGGTCTACTGTTAAATTCACACACTGAAACATGCAAATTGCTATGGATTTTCACATTATTTCTTAAAAATCTTGTTTATAAATCATACTTGCAAGATCCAAACTAAGCAAGGGAAAAGCGTGGCGTATCCCCTCGCCTAAAAAATTGACCCTGTGACCTTGACCTTTGAATCAATAGGGTTCCAGCTTCTCTTAAGGACTAAGTATGTACCAAGTTTGGTCAAAATCCATTGAAGGATGTTGATTCTAGAGTGTTCACAAGGATGTTACGTGGTAAAATTTTGACCCGGTTATCTTGACCTTTGACCTATGAGGCTATGACCTTGAAAATCAATAGGGTTTCAGATTATCTTAAGGACTAAGTATGTACCAAGTTTTGTCAAAAATCCATTGAAGGATGTTGATTCTAGAGTGTTCACAAGGATGTTGTGTGGTAAAAATTTGAGCCTGTGACCTTGATCTTTGACATATGACCTTGAAAATCAATTGGATTCCAGATTCTCTTAAGGACTAAGTATGTACCAAATTTGGTCAAAATCCATTGAAGGATGTTGATTCTAGAGTGTGCACAAGGATGTTACGCAGTAAAAAATTGACCCAGTGACCTTGACCTTTGACCTTGAAAATCAATAGGGTTTCAAATTCTCTTAAGGACTAAGTATGTGCCAAGTTTGGTCAAAATCCATTGAAGGATGTTGATTCTAGAGTGTTCACAAGGATGTGATGGACGGACGGTAGCGTTACTATATCCCTTCGCAACTTCGTTGGTGAGGGGATAAAAAGCAGTTCAAATGACAATTCTTTAAATAGAAAGCCTTTATATGAAAAATACATATTGATTTCCCTCTATCATGTCTATGTTGATAATTCTAAGATAGTAAAGTATAATTTTGGCTCCCTGAACTAAAAATTATGTCCAAAATTGTTGAAATGTAGTAAAAAACTAGTTAATGTAATATTTTTAGAATAGTCAAGAAATAAACTTGGTTTCCATAAGGAAATTGAAAACGATTTTCATTTAGCCATAGTCTAAAATATGCAGTTCAGGACATTTCAGTAAAATTTTATAGTCACATATATAGAAAAGTTTCTGAAACTTGCAAATTTCTATGGATCTTCATATTATTTTTTAAAAACCTTGTTTATGTATCATACTTACAGGATCCAAACTAAAAATGCTACTGAAATGACACTTATTTAAATGGAAAGCTTTTTATGTAAAAGATACATACTGATTTTCCACTATGGTGATAATTCATAGACAGGAAGATATAATTTTGGCTCCCATAACAAAGTTTTATGTTCAAACTTATTGAAAAGTACATAAAACCTTATTTATGTAATGTATTTCCAGTACCCAAGATATAAACTTGTTTGCATAAAGGAATTGAAAATGATTTTCATTTAGCCATGGTCTAAAATATGTATTTTAGGACATTTCTGAAATTTTCAGTAAAATTTTGTAGTCGTATATAAAAAAAGTTCAATGGATATTCATATCATTTCTTCAAAACCTTGTTTATAAATATATATTATACTTACATGTACAGGATCCAAACTAAAAGTGCAATTGAAATGAAGCTTCTTTAAATAGAAAGCTTTTATTTGAAAAATACATACTGATTTTCCATTATAGTGATAATTCGCAGAAAGTAAGGTATATACTTTTGGTTCCCAAAACTAAGTTTCATGTCCAAGTTGTTGAAATTTGATAAAATTAAAAGCCTAATTATATGTTGTATATCAAAGAAATAAATTTGCTTGAATAAAAAGAACTTTATAGGGTTTTCATTAAGCCATGTACAGTTTTAATTCTTGCATTAAAAATTAATTGATTCGATATTTTTTTTCTAAATTGATAATAATAAACTGCAGAAGCCCCTGTATGAAGTGTGCATCATACCAATATAAAGGAACAAGTCGGCGAGCACAGTTTGTACCCATTGGAATTCCCACCAAGCATAACAAATATGTTGTCAATCAAAAACACAAGCATTTTAATGATATCAGGTTCAGAATTTTTTTTTATGAGAATCATAGTATTTTTTGTCCCTTCCTAAGACAAGGTATTTATATCTACGTTGGCCATTCATATTTTAAGAAACACAACTGGACCTATTCTATTAATCTGTCTTTTAGACATGAGTGGTGAATAGTAGTATATAGAATAGTAGTAATTTTATAAAATAATATTGCACGAGGAGATGTACCTTGATTCAGTATTCTTCAACAGATCTTTATCATTTTTCACAATGTACATCTGATTCACAACACCCATAGAGTAGCTAATGTTACAGTTACTCTGAAGCCCGGTTTTGATCACTGATAGAATTGATGTTAAAGAGATTTCGTGGAACATTTGGCAGACTCGGCAATATAACGCTGTCCCCTCTTTGTGTTTTAATTTTTTAAGATGAGCAAGAGGAGTGGTTCCCTGTCGACAATCACTCCATTTGGAAACTAATTTATGATTCCGAGATGGAAACACGACCTGAGGGTATGGAATTGCTACTGAAGTATTTGTTTTAACAAAAGTTGTCGTTACTGGACATTCTATATCACAGAGTTTCCATATTGATTTATTATTTTTTGGATAAATTGATTGATTGATGGAGGAAAATCAAGGTGGAGAACAAGCAGATTATAACAAATAAAGGAGGAATGGGACAAGCGGTACAAGCGGGAAAAGCGGGACAAGCAGGGCAACGACCATTGACTGTAAATGAACAGGACAGGAAGATGGGACGGGAAGAACAAATACATATTGTTGTTGCTATAATGCGTCTACTACTATTTTTCAAAAAGTAAATAATGAGCCTTTAATGTGCAAGGAGCGTGGAAATCTGTGAATACAGCGCCCACAGCACCCACTATGGTCTCTGGTTGTGCTTTCAGTGTTATGCATGTTATCTGACACCACTAGAGTGGGAATCCCTATCCGATAAACGATGACGTGCTAGGCAGTCAGCGCTATGGGTTTCGCCCCTGTAACCATCACAATTACCCAGCTACAGGAATATATTGAATAATTGGGGTTATTATAGGATTAAACACTGTTTTTAGGAAATTATCTATGTATAAACTCCGGCAGCTCATTCACAAACTGAATAAAGTCCGAATGACTTTATGTAAAGTTTGTGAGTGAGATGCCGGAGTTTATACATACATAATTTCCTAAAAACACAGTGTTTAATCCTTATAATTCTTATTCTTGGACATCGTGTTTGTTTTCGACGCTAAATACTAATAATTCTTGGTGGATTACTTTTTCATATTCCTACGCCGTAACGCTACAAAAAAGTAATCCGGGAAACGGAAATATTGATTTATAAATTCCTTTCGAATGACGTAGAATAAGTGACCATATACAATCGGATTACAAGTTATTGATAAATTCTAGTAAGAATAGAATTATTATCTTATAACGATATAGCCGAGATACCACTGTTACGAAAAACTCCTGATAAACAAAAACAACAGAACAGCAACATAAATTAAAACCAACAACAAAATACCAAACATCAGAATCAAAGATCGCACAACTTGAAAACATGCTTATTAAATGTCATGTTTCAATCAAATATCAAAACTAACAGAGGAATAGATCAATAATTATTATAAATCAAAATAATACCAACTATACAATACCAACAATATAATACCAACTATATAATACCAACTATACAATACCAACTATATAATACCAACTATATAATACCAACTATACAATACCAACTATATAATACCAACTATATAATACCAACAATATAATACCAACTATATAATACCAACTATATAATACCAACTATATAATACCAACTATATAATACCAACTATACAATACCAACTATATAATACCAACTATATAATACCAACTATACAATACCAACTATATAATACCAACTATTCAATGCCAACTATATAATACCAACTATATAATACCAACCGACTATATAATACCAACTATACAATACCAACTATACAATGCCAACAATATAATACCAACTATATAATACCAACTATACAATACCAACTATATAATACCAACCAACTATATAATACCAACTATACAATACCAACTATACAATACCAACTATACAATGCCAACTATATAATACCAACTATATAATACCAACTATACAATACCAACTATATAATACCAACTATACAATACCAATTATATAATACCAACTATATAATACCAACAGTACAATACCAACTATATAATACCAACTATATAATACCAACTATATAATACTAACTATACAATGCCAACTATACAATACCAACTATATAATACCAACTATATATTACCAACTATACAATACCAACTATATACTACCAACTATACAATACCAACTATATACTACCAACTATACAATACCAACTATATAATACCAACTATATAATACCAACTATATAATACCAACTATACAATACCAACTATATAATACCAACTATATAATACCAACCACCTATATAATACCAACTGTATAATACCAACCAACTATATACTACCAACTATATAATACCAACTATACAATACCAACTATATACTACCAACTATATAATACCAACTATATAATATCAACTATACAATACCAACTATGCAATGCCAACTATATAATACCAACCAACTATATAATACCAACTATATAATACCAACTATACAATACCAACTATGCAATGCCAACTATATAATACCAACCAACTATATGATACCAACTATATAATACCAACTATATATTACCAACTATACAATACCAACTATATAATACCAACTATATAATACCAACCACCTATATAATACCAACTATATAATACCAACCAACTATATATTACCAACTATATAATACCAACTATACAATACCAACTATATACTACCAACTATATAATACCAACTATATAATACCAACTATTCAATACCAACTATGCAATGCCAACTATATAATACCAACCAACTATATAATACCAACTATATATTACCAACTATACAATACCAACTATATAATACCAACTATATACTACCAACTATATAATACCAACTATATAATACCAACTATATAATACCAACAATACAATACCAACTATACAATACCAAATATATAATACCAACCAACTATATAATACCAACTATATAATACCAACTATACAATACCAACTATATAATACCAACTATATAATACCAACTATATAATACCAACTATACAATACCAACTATATAATACAAACTATATAATACCAACTATATAATACCAACTATACAATACCAACTATGCAATGCCAACTATATAATACCAACCAACTATATAATACCAACTATATAATACCAACTAACAGTGCCAACTATAATACCAACTATATAATACCAACCAACTATATAATACCAACTATATAATACCATCTATATAATACCAACTATATAATACCAACAATACAATACCAACTATATAATACCAACTATACAATACCAACTAAATAATACCAACTATATAATACCAACTATACAATACCAACTATACAATGCCAAATATATAATACCAACCAACTATATAATACCAACTATATAATACCAACTATACAATACCAACTATATAATACCAACTATATAATACCAACTATATAATACCAACTATACAATACCAACTATATAATACCAACTATATAATACCAACTATATAATACCAACTATACAATACCAACTATGCAATGCCAACTATATAATACCAGCCAACTATATAATACCAACTATATAATACCAACTATACAATGCCAACTATATAATACCAACCAACTATATAATACCAACTATATAATACCAACTATACAATACCAACTATACAATGCCAACTATATAATACCAGCCAACTATATAATACCAACTATATAATACCAACTATACAATACCAACTATATAATACCAACCAACTATATAATACCAACTATATAATACCAACTATACAATGCCAACTATATAATACCAACTATGCAATACCAACTATACAATACCAACTATACAATACCAACTATATAATACCAACCAACTATATAATACCAACTATACAATACCAACCATATAATACCAACCAACTATATAATACCAACTATATAATACCAACTATACAATATCAACTATATAATACCAACCAACTATATAATACCAACTATATAATACCAACTATACAATACCAACTATATAATACCAACTATATAATACAAATTATATAATACCAACTATATAATACCAACCAACTATATAATACCAACTATATAATACCAACTATACAATACCAACTATATAATACCAACTATGCAATGCCAACTATATAATACCAACTATACAATGCCAACTATATAATACCAACTATATAATACCAACTATGCAATACCAACTATACAATACCAACTATACAATACCAACTATATAATACCAACCAACTATATAATACCAACTATATAATACCAACTATACAATGCCAACTATATAACACCAACTATGCAATACCAACTATACAATACCAACTATACAATACCAACTATATAATATCAACCAACTATATAATACCAACTATATAATACCAACTATACAATACCAACTATATAATACCAACCAACTATATAATGCCAACTATATAATACCAACCAACTATATAATACCAACTATATAATACCAACCAACTTTATATTACCAACTATATAATACCAACTATACAATACCAACTATATACTACCAACTATATAATACCAACAATACAATACCAACTATGCAATGCCAACTATATAATACCAACCAACTATATAATACCAACTATATATTACCAACTATACAATACCAACTATATAATACCAACTATATACTACCAACTATATAATACCAACTATATAATACCAACTATATAATACCAACAATACAATACCAACTATACAATACCAAATATATAATACCAACCAACTATATAATACCAACTATATAATACCAACTATACAATACCAACTATATATACCAACTATATAATACCAACTATACAATACCAACTATATAATACCAACTATATAATACCAACTATATAATACCAACTATACAATACCAACTATGCAATGCCAACTATATAATACCAACCAACTATATAATACCAACTATATAATACCAACTATATAATACCAGCTATACAATGCCAACTATACAATACCAACTATATAATACCAACCAACTATATAATACCAACTAAATAATACCAACTATATAATACCAACTATATAGTACCAACTATACAATACCAACTATACAATACCAACTATATAATACCAACTATACAATACCAACTATACAATACCAACTAAATAATACCAACTATATAATACCAACTATACAATACCAACTATACAATGCCAACTATATAATACCAACCAACTATATAATACCAACTATATATTACCAACTATACAATACCAACTATATAATACCAACTATATAATACCAACTATACAATACCAACTATATAATACCAACTATACAATACCAACTATACAATACCAAATATATAATACCAACCAACTATATAATACCAACTATATAATACCAACTATACAATACCAACTATATAATACCAACTATATAATACCAACTATATAATACCAACTATACAATACCAACTATATAATACCAACTATATAATACCAACTATACAATGCCAACTATATAATACCAACCAACTATATAATACCAACCAACTATATAATACCAACTATATAATACCAACTATATAATACCAACTATACAATGCCAACTATATAATACCAACTATATAATACCAACCAACTATATAATACCAACTATATAATACCAACTATGCAATACCAACTATACAATACCAACTAAATAATACCAACTATATAATACCAACCAACTATATAATACCAACTATATAATACCAACTATACAATACCAACTATATAATACCAACTATATAATACCAACTATATAATACCAACTATACAATACCAACTATATAATACCAACTATATAATACCAACTATATAATACCAACTATACAATACCAACTATACAATGCCAACTATATAATACCAGCCAACTATATAATACCAACTATATAATACCAACTATATAATACCAACTATACAATGCCAACTATATAATGCCAACTATGCAATACCAACTATACAATACCAACTATACAATACCAACTATATAATACCAACCAACTATATAATACCAACTATACAATACCAACTATACAATACCAACTATATAATACCAACCAACTATAATACCAACTATATAATACCAACTATACAATATCAACTATATAATACCAACCAACTATATAATACCAACTATATAATACCAACTATGCAATACCAACTATATAATACCAACTATATAATACAAATTATATAATACCAACCAACTATATAATACCAACTATATAATACCAACTATGCAATACCAACTATATAATACCAACTATGCAATGCCAACTATATAATACCAACTATACAATACCAACTATATAATACCAACTATATAATACCAACTATACAATACCAACTATACAATGCCAACTATACAATACAAACTATATAATACCAACCAACTATATAATACCAACTATATAATACCAACTATACAATGCCAACTATATAACACCAACTATGCAATACCAACTATACAATACCAGCTATACAATACCAACTATATAATACCAACCAACTATATAATACCAACTATATAATACCAACTATACAATACCAACTATATAATACCAACCAACTATATAATACCAACTATATAATACCAACTATACAATACCAACTATATAATACCAACTATATAATACAAATTATATAATACCAACTATATAATACCAACCAACTATATAATACCAACTATATAATACCAACTATACAATACCAACTATATAATACCAACTATGCAATGCCAACTATATAATACCAACTATACAATACCAACTATATAATACCAACTATATAATACCAACTATACAATACCAACTATACAATGCCAACTATATAATACCAACTATATAATACCAACTATATAATACCAACCAACTATATAATACCAACCAACTATATAATACCAACTATACAATACCAACTATATAATACCAACCAACTATATAATACCAACTATACAATACCAACTATATAATACCAACTATATAATACCAACTATATAATACCAGCTATATAATACCAACTATATAATACCAACTGTACAATACCAACTATATAATACCAACTATACAATACCAACAGTACAATACCAACTATACAATGCCAACTATATAATACCAACTATATAATACCAACTATATAATACCAACTATATAATACCAACAGTACAATACCAACTATATAATACCAACTATGCAATGCCAACTATATAATACCAACTATACAATACCAACTATATAATACCAACTATATAATACCAACAGTACAATACCAACTATATACTACCAACTATATAATACCAACTATATAATACCAACTATATAATACCAACTATATAATACCAACTGTACAATACCAACTATATAATACCAACTATACAATACCAACAGTACAATACCAACTATACAATACCAACTATATAATACCAACTATATAATACCAACTATATAATACCAACTATATAATACCAACTATATAATACCAACTATGCAATGCCAACTATATAATACCAACTATACAATGCCAACTATATAATACCAACTATATAATACCAACAGTACAATACCAACTATATAATACCAACTATATGATACCAACCAACTATATAATTCCAACTATATAATACCAACTATACAAGACCAACTATATAATACCACCTATGCAATACCAACTATATACTACCAACTATATAATACCAACTATATAATACCAACTATACAATACCAACTATATAATACAACCTATACAATACCAACTATATAATACCAACTATACAATACCAACTATATAATACCAACTATATAATACCAACTATATAATACCAACTATATAATACCAACTATATAATACCAACTATACAATACCAACTATATAATACCAACTATATAATACCAACTATATAATACCAACTATACAATACCAACTATATAATACCAACTATATAATACCAACTATATAATACCAACTATACAATACCACCTATACAATACCAACTATATAATACCACCTATACAATACCAACTATATAATACCAACTATACAATACCAAATATATAATACCAACTATATAATACCAACTATATAATACCAACTATACAATACCAAATATATAATACCAACTATACAATACCAACTATATAATACCAACTATGCAATGCCAACTATATAATACCAACTATACAATACCAACTATATAATACCAACTATATAATACCAACTATATAATACCAACCAACTATATAATACCAACTATACAATACCAACTATATAATACCAACCAACTATATAATACCAACTATATAATACCAACTATACAATACCAACTATATAATACCAACTATATAATACCAACTATATAATACCAACTATATAATACCAACTATATAATACCAACTGTACAATACCAACTATATAATACCAACTATACAATACCAACAGTACAATACCAACTATACAATGCCAACTATATAATACCAACTATATAATACCAACTATATAATACCAACTATATAATACCAACTATATAATACCAACAGTACAATACCAACTATATAATACCAACTATGCAATGCCAACTATATAATACCAACTATACAATACCAACTATATAATACCAACTATATAATACCAACAGTACAATACCAACTATATAATACCAACTATATAATACCAACTATATAATACCAACTATATAATACCAACTATATAATACCAACTGTACAATACCAAGTATATAATACCAACTATACAATACCAACAGTACAATACCAACTATACAATGCCAACTAAATAATACCAACTATATAATACCAACTATATAATACCAACTATATAATACCAACTATATAATACCAACAGTACAATACCAACTATATAATACCAACTATGCAATGCCAACTATATAATACCAACTATACAATACCAACTATATAATACCAACTATATAATACCAACAGTACAATACCAACTATATAATACCAACTATATAATACCAACTATATAATACCAACCAACTATATAATTCCAACTATATAATACCAACTATACAATACCAACTATATAATACCACCTATACAATACCAACTATATACTACCAACTATATAATACCAACTATATAATACCAACTATACAATACCAACTATATAATACCACCTATACAATACCAACTATATAATACCAACTATACAATACCAACTATATAATACCAACTATATAATACCAACTATATAATACCAACTATATAATACCAACTATATAATACCAACTATACAATACCAACTATATAATACCAACTATATAATACCAACTATATAATACCAACTATACAATACCAACTATACAATACCAACTATACAATGCCAACTATACAATACCAACTATATAATACCAACTATATAATACCAACTATATAATACCAACTATACAATACCAACTATATAATACCACCTATACAATACCAACTATATACTACCAACTATATAATACCAACTATATAATACCAACTATACAATACCAACTATATAATACCAACTATATAATACCAACTATACAATACCAACTATATAATACCAACTATATAATACCAACTATATAATACCAACTATACAATACCAACTATATAATACCAACTATATAATACCAACTATACAATACCACCTATACAATACCAACTATATAATACCACCTATACAATACCAACTATATAATACCAACTATACAATACCAAATATATAATACCAACTATATAATACCAACTATATAATACCAACTATACAATACCAACTATACAATACCAACTATACAATGCCAACTATATAATACCAACTATATAATACCAACTATATAATACCAACTATACAATACCAACTATATAATACCAACTATATAATACCAACTATATAATACCAACTATACAATACCAACTATATAATACAAACTATATAATACCAACTATATAATACCAACTATACAATACCACCTATACAATACCAACTATATAATACCACCTATAGAATGCCAACTATATAATACCAACTATACAATACCAAATATATAATACCAACTATATAATACCAACTATATAATACCAACTATACAATACGAACTATATAATACCAACCAACTATATAATACCAACTATAGACGATTAGTAACAGTACTTCTAGTAACGTAAACACAAACAAAGAAGTCAAATCTGGTGTAGATCTTGTATTACTTTAAACATATTTTATTGTTCAAACACATGACAGTAGGATCAGATACAAGGAATGATGTACATTAAGTCTTGATCAATAAAATGATGTACATTAAGTCTTGATCAATAAAATCCTTTAAACACGAAACACAAATATAGACTTTATATTAGATAGTTGTACTCAGCACTTCCTTGTTCAGAAATTAAGAAAGTGTTTCGTAAATAATTCTCCGTTGATTAATTAGTATGAATATTACAACATAGGATATTTTCCACTAAATCATTATAGCTTAGTTTCTTCCGGGTGTCATGACAATTTGTTTGTTGTTCAAGAAAAAAATATTTCTTACACATCGTATTAGCTACTACACTGATATTCAGAATCACCTAACAAACATATTTTATTAGATAAAAATAAAAAACTTAATGATCTAATTTAGTGCGTACAACGCCTTTCTCGAATAACCTTCATCATGTACGCTCAAAGACAAGTACAACGCCTTTCTCGAATAACCTTCATCATGTACGCTCAAAGACAAGAGTTTGAAATTCAAGATAATATATTTGTAATTTTTTTTGGAGTTATATCTTTTTATTTCCCCAATAGTTGTTTTGGTTATTTCTTTATATCGGAAATAAAAAAAGGAAGTACAAAAATGGTTAACAATATAACCAACAGCAACAACACAAATTACTCTTCTCCTTAGTTCTGGGATCAATACTCAAATTATTTATAATCTAGGTACTCGTCATAATCTCGCTTTTGATAATTTTAGTAGTTTAAGAAAATAGAGACTTTATATCAATTATGAACGCGAGCACCCAGCAAATAAATTTCGTAGAAAAGGTTTTAAGATTCCAAAGGGGTTCTCAAAAGCTGTAAATCGGAAGTGAGGCGAGACAATGGCAATAGGAGAGGCGAGACAATGCCAATAGGAGGACAAAAGGACAAACATTGGTGGATAGATAACAAAAAACTACATTGAAATCTAAAGATTAGGAGAGACGAACCCCAGTAAATACTGATTATAATACCAGGTACCCCATAAAGATTAGGAGAGACGAACCCCAGTAAATACTGATTATAATACCAGGTACCCCATACAGATTAGGAGAGACGAACCCCACTAAATAATGATTATAATACCAGGTACCCCGGAACACTATGCACATGCTTCAATATTTAAAGCAAACAAAAATGATACACCAAAAAGTAGAAAAATGTACCACTTGAATATTGAATGTCAGTTTAATAATACACTGGAGATTATATTTTCAAAATGCTGACCTCTTTGGTAGATAACATAATTCTGATTGGAAGATAATGCATACCCATGATGCTAGTTTCTTGTACTCCGCAACAACATTATATTCCTTCGTGAGCTTCAGTAACCATATATCCTTTTTATAATGCATGCAATAGTGATACCAAGATAATTAATTATGATCCCAATTTGTATGCTTAAGGAGCAACAATGTTCTCTCGCCAACGAATCCAGAGTGTGTGCATGCCGCACGATATGCAATTTTAGAGCCATTTACAACAAGGATGTCCTCTTCCTTGAGAAATTGTTCGAAGGCTATAACAAACATAAAACACAGAGTAAAGAAATCGGTTGAGAAAACTATGTATTGCTTGATCCCTATAGAAATCAGTGTTTTGTATGTGAGACAGGATTATTTCGTGGTTGCTAAGGAGTCATGTAAACTTGTATGAGAAAAAAGTATAATTCATTCTTTATTTTGGTTGGACAAGGCAATCTCACACCCATGAGCTTTTTGGGGGGTTTTATTTCTCAACCTTGGGAAGCCGACGTCTAAGCAAAAACACTGAAGTCCTCCTGGTACGTGAGAACCTTGTATTTTCTTCATAACGATGCAATATATTTCAGATATCTATGCTTGGTGGGAATATTTTTCTCCTATTGGTTCGAGGAAAATATTCTTCACGAAATGTGCAATATCTAGTAAATAAATGACGGTTCCAAATTCCAACCTAAAATCGTCGAGACAGAATCTAATCGATCCCCTAAGCATACATGGATAATAGTTTACTCTTCTGACTTTGTTATGAACATTTCATTGACAAGTGATGGTGTTAAGCTAGTTTTATTGGACGTGGACCATAGACAATCCCAACACCTACGTTATAGTTTCGATCAGAATTTTGCAGCAGTTGTTGTTTAGTGTCCGGAATTTTGCTTATTTCAGCCCATTTCTCGTTAGAAGCCGGATTTTTCAATTCATATAAATTTTGATTTTGTATTCTCTGTTTTCGCTGGAAACATTCAAGCTGAAAGTCACTCAACAAGTGTTACTGAATTATCATTTACCATTTATTATTTACCTGTATTTCTTACAATTAGATTTATTCATATTTTACGACTGTATTGAGGTAAACGATGGTGATCAAACGTGACATTTGTAACGTTATATTGAAACAAACGAGGAAGTTAAATATTAATGACCACGTGATACATACTTTGTCTTCTTTTCGATATCAATATAAGATCACCCGAACGTGATATAAAAGATATTTCGTGACAAACGTAGCGTTGTATAAAAAGGTTTTGTTCTGATACGGAGGTGTGCTTGAATTAGTCTTATTAATTATGCAAATGCGTTTTCCCCAATAGAGATGTTAATTAGAAGATAAAGATGAGTAATTGATTGAAAAGGTAATTAAAAGTATGTTTTTACAAATATCTGTTATTGAGGTGTCGCAGGTCGTAAAGTGTGTTTTACTGGATTGTATCACTTGGTTTATATCTCTGTCGGAGGATTATTAGTCCCCGGAGGTATCACACACCCTGTAGTCAGTGTTACGGTACTGACATGGTTATATTATTATTTAGATTTACAGTTTGCATTGCTCAATCTCTAGTTTTCTGTTTTGTTAGCCATTGTTTGTCCTTTTTACTTTGGCAATAATTTGATCTGTCTTTCGATTTACGAATCCTTCTTATCCTTTTGGTATATTTTTCTCAGTGTAATTTATTAAAACCAATAATACTGTTTATCATTTTATATGGAAAACCATTTTTAATAAAAGTTCATAATTTATTTTCCGGAATAGATTCCGTATACGAATCTTTTATTGCACTCCTTATTGTTAAACTTTACACCACGTTCTGGTTGAGACAAACTTTACACCACGTTCTGGTTGAGACAAACTTTACACCACGTTCTGATTGAGACAAACGTTACACCACGTTCTGGTTGAGACAAACTTTACACCACGTTCTGGTTGAGACAAACTTTACACCACGTTCTGGTTGAGACAAACTTTACACCACGTTCTGATTGAGACAAACGTTACACCACGTTCTGGTTGAGACAAACTTTACACCACGTTCTGGTTGAGACAAGCTTGCTACAGTGAAACAAGTTTTTCTCTCTTATGTTTTGTTTTTATAGAAGAATAGTTTGGAGATACCAAAGAGGTAATCAGAATCCGTAAATCGAAGGACAGACAACACAATGGCCAAACAAAAAGCACAAAAGGATATTTTACAACGATCTAAAAACATTACACATAGTCTTTTGTTTGACCCTTTCATATTAAAGCTCACATGGTGAACAAACTGTCTCTGTATTATAGTAGTATAAAGTGTTTGTTTTTAATTACCCTATGTTCAAATAATAGTAACGGAAACATAATTTAAATTTAAATTTGCAAAGTTGTTTCATATGAGATTTTTTGTTAATGTTTTCATGGGATAATCGTCAGACGTCAAGAGTTGACAATAGTCGTTTGAACGAGGTAAGATATGACAGATAACGTATAATTGCTTTACTTTGTAGTATGTATAGTTCGTTATCTCTCTTGAAGCGTTCAGTTTAATTAATGAGTCAATCAGTACAATATAACAAATAACAGGTACTACAACTAACGCAGCATATCATAATCAGGAACATTTGTGAAATATGAACTGTAACGTGCAGTACAACGAACTTTGCGTACCAGTCAGAACAACTGGTGGAATATGAACTGTAACGTACAGTACAACGAACTCTGCGTACCAGTCAGAACAACTGGTGGAATATGAACTGTAGAGTACTGTACACCGAACTCTGCGTACCAGTCAGAGCAACTGGTGGAATATGAACTGTAGAGTACTGTACACCAAACTCTGCGTACCAGTCAGAACAACTGGTGGAATATGAACTGTAGAATACTGTACACCAAACTCTGCGTACCAGTCAGAACAACTGGTGGAATATGAACTGTAGAGTACTGTACAACGAACTCTGCGTACCAGTCAGAACAACTGGTGGAATATGAACTGTAGAGTACTGTACAGCGAACTCTGCGTACCAGTCAGAACAACTGGTGGAATATGAACTGTAGCGTGCAGTACACCGAACTCTGCGTACCAGTCAGAACAACTGGTGGAATGTGAACTGTAGAGTACTGTACAACGAACTATGCGTACCAGTCAGAACAACTGGTGGAATATGAACTGTAACGTGCAGTACACCGAACTCTGTGTACCAGTCAGAACAACTGGTGGAATATGAACTGTAACGTGCAGTACACCGAACTCTGCGTACCAGTCAGAACAACTGGTGGAATATGAACTGTATCGTACTGTACACCGAACTCTGCGTACCAGTCAGAACAACTGGTGGCATATGAACTCTAGCGTACTGTACACCGAACTCTGCGCACCATAGTCAGACAAATTGGTAGAATATGACTGAACTGTAACGGAGAAAAATTAATGCAATATAAAATGTAACGGACACTGCAACGAACGCCGAGTATCATTGTCAGATGACATGTCTGTCTGAAAGGTCAACACAAGCACAATGTAGCCCAACCCAAGGCACAAAAGTTCTGACAACCGAACCACTTATAAACAACCATGAGCGATACTGTGGACTATGGAATAGTTATCATATCGGTTGTCTATCTCGTACAATCAAGTCTAAAGTCTCAAAGACAGGTAAGACAACAGTAATGTGCAAGTCTTCTTTGGAACATGTCTGTAATAATTAAAATGAATATCTATATAAGTTAATAAATAGCTTTAATATCTCCCTGTAGAATTATTTTTGGGATCAACAACATTGAAGAAGTAAATAATATTAATCATAATTCTCCAGAAATTTGTTATCATAAGGTTATATATACATATATATATATTATCTTCTTTCCAGATAAGATAATAAATGTTTAGGGATATCAAGTAAAAGGTTTAACCCCACCACCTTTCTACTCATGTCCCAAGACAGGACATATATATTCATCGGCTTCTGTAGTTTTCACTCTGCTTAAAAGTTTGAGATTTTGCAAAAGAATATATCTTATTATTGTGAAAGGCTATATTTGTCACCCATTACTGTTTGTGATTTGACAGAGGAGTTGTTGTTGTTGTTTATATTGTCAACCACAACAATTTAAGATTAATTCTTGTCCAACTTCAAGTGAACACTAGTTCAGCCATAGATATGACGAGAACAAATTAAAAAGTAATAAATAAACGTAAGAAAAAACCCGAAGGGGCAATCAAGAATGAACATGTCAGAGACACAGAACATGCCAGAGACACATAACATGTCAGAGACACAGAACATGCCAGAGACACAGAACATGCCATAGACACAGAACATGCCAGAGACACAGAACATGCCAGAGACACAGAACATGCCAGAGACACAAGGAACCCTGTGAACAAGACACAGAACGAAGACATACAAAACACAAAGCACAACACAGAAAACAAAAATGATGAGTACACGGACCCCATAATTAAACAAACAGGAATGAAACCAGGTGCTCTCAAAGAGTAGGCAGTTGAGATCTGGGAAGTTGATTATTGGCAAAGTGAAGTCATCAAAATAAATGTATAAATAGTTCATCCTCATTAATTTGTATACGTCCATCAAAGAAAAGTCGTGACCTATTATAGTATGTCGTCGTCCTACCGTCCACACACCCGCAGATGACTCTAAATTTGCTTCGACTAAATTCACAATTGTTTTACACATTCCCTTTGCGTGACAGAGTCAATAAACTTCATTCTTACAAATATAGGCATTTCTTTTACATACCTGCAAATAACTGAAGTGTGTGTGGGAGTTTTATCAAAGACATTGATTGACAGGAGATTTTGTCAAAAGGAAATGATTGAAGTAAACATTTTGTTTTTCCCATTAATAGTATTTGGATTACAGCATACTTATAAGACCTTTTCTGGTTTTTTTCTATTGACCAAAATAAAAATCGTGAATGGGGCATTTAGATAAGAAGCGATCAAACGTGGGTAAATTCATCATGCTAATATATAGTAAACTGACAGTCAACGATCTATTAATAGGATTTAACTATAAATATCGTAATCCATCAAAAAATGTACATTCAGGTATTGTATTTGACGTATATGACAAGAATAACAAAATATTACTGTTTTTTTTTATTAAAGGGCACCATTTTTGTCTGTAACGGATTGACAGGCAAACCCATAACACTAGTGGTAGGTATCGGGCTACGAATCCTCGTCAGACGTTGTGTCAGGTTTGTGGTCTGAGGTCAACCACCCCAACCATATGTCCACCAAGGCTCTCCTTAGCCAATATAAGACCTCGGTAAGACAATGATTCATATAATTTGAATACGCTTGTTTCGAATCATTTCCATTCCGTCAAAAACTTTTTATTTTCGTCTGCCAAACCACGTGATTTTGATGGAATGTTAGGCACTGGACTTCCGGTGTCAATGTACACAACGAAAACTCCAATCGATAAGTGACGTTTTACTTCACTGAATATGGTACTGCTTTGACGACTGTTTTACCTATTTTGTTCCCGTATTTAAATACTGGTATAGTGACAGCCGGAACCTTTGAACCGTAATGAGAGCGGGAGGTTTGGCGCTTTAAAATCTGATTCAACCCACCATTTCTTTAGAAATGCCTGTACCAAGTCAGGGTCATAACGGTTTTCACAGTTTTCCGGTTGTTGACTGATTTTGTCTGTTTATATAATTATGAGTTTTGACTTTCCCTTTGTAAGATTGTTCGGAGTTCGGTAATTTTGTTATTACCCTTATTTAAAGTTACTCAACTTAAAGATTTTTTTTTTACATTTTCTGTAAAAGACAGATATCAATTAAATTATTTTATTTGTATCAAAGACTTCAATGCACAGAAAATTACTTCTTTAAAATTAAATTTGTTTTATTTCTTTATTTACTGCTGTCAGCATCATGAAAGGAAAACGACCTGTCTTGATATGTTTCTGTTATCAGACAGACAGTGAGGTACCGAACACCAGCATTTACTCAGCCGTTTTCTTGACGTCTCCATATTACAATTACTTATAATCTACCGCATCTGCGACTATGATATGTTGACGTTGTCACAGTAATAGCGTAAACACCGGAAGAAGACTGCCTAACATTTCAGACGTCAATACACGAAAAAGACGGAACATGATCGGAATTGACATGATTCGAAACAACCGTATTATACTATGTGTATAATGATCGAATTCCTCAAAATGTGGTACTTAGTTTTATATGCTAATTCCTTACCCTAGTGCATTGAAAATAAAATATTCTACTCCACTAGGAGGTAAATGGACCATGATTTATATTTTCCCTTGACAATTTGAACGCATGAATACTTCCTTGACTTTTTCTACGGAAATTTAACATTACATTTCCGTCATTTTTGTTTATAATGGGACGCTAAATTGATTACCTTGCTTCGATAAATTTGCATCTGCATTTTAAATAACAACTTTCAGTATGTCTAGGTTTTGTTTTTGAGCTAAGTATATATGACAATGTTTTCTCACTTTTGAGACAGACCAGTTCCTATTTTTAGCGATGCGAGATTTTCTTATCTTGCACTAGTGCAAGACAAAAAAATCACGTGCTGTTTACCGACAAATGCATGCTGTACAGTTTATGTCAACTGCCCCCCAATTCTCCATGCTTTTCCTTTTTAAGATAAACAATTCACTGTATATAAGTCTTCAATCTTTTATAAACACGCAAATCCTAACAATCAGCCATATTATTACATAATACACAAAAATACGGAACTACTTTTTTGATTGACATGAAGGGGAAATGTCAAATATCTTAGCAAATACTAATGAAAGTTGTTCTACCTTGCCAGCTTCATGTACGACGACGACCACCGTCCCTACACAGACTGTCGCTCAACCTACGCCTACATTTTCAAACTCGCGCCCGCCAATGTCTCACTTTCTGACGTCCGTTGACCATCACAATCAGTCAATGAACTTAAATCCAACAGATGTATATCACTCCATATTCTATGGAACGACTATCACTGGTGGCACTTTTAACATGAACATCTATTTCGGCCATCCAGAAAACACTACCGATTCGTCAGTAAAACGTAGTGAAATAAAGTGAAAGTTGTGTGTATAAACCACGTGTGTAAAAAAATGTGCAGTGACCGTGACGCGTAGTAACTAAGCTTAATAAGTTGATTTCACAATTTTTAAGAGAGAAACTTTAAATATTCTATTTGTTGGAATATTTTTTAAAATGTTTCTGAAATAATATTGTTTGTTATCAAATTTGAATGGTCTCATTTTATTTCCCATTGCGCCACAAACTACACATAGAATGTGTGCTTCGTCACATTCATTATATTCATATTCATATTCAATTTATAAACATACATTTTTACACAGTAAGCAATGAAAGGAACTATTAATACAACTAAATTCATAATGTATCAATAATAACTGTAATTTCATAATATAATAATATGAAACCGGTATCTTGATCAAACAGTTTTTCTGTGATCACGAGATTATGGTCAGTGTGAAACTCGAAACATTATTAGAAATACGTTGTTGGCCGTATTTAATACTAGTTTCTTGGGGAAAATATTTTTCAAACGTATGATAAATACAGACTAATACATGGGCATTTCCATATTGGCCTGGTTATCATCCCGAGACCACCATATTGGCCCGAGACGGAGTCGAGGGCCAATATGGGTCGAGAGATGATAACCAGGCCAATATGGAAATGCCCATGTATTAAACTATTTATTCCATACTTCCAACATCTAGAATAGAGACACCCATATTGGCCTGAGACGAAGTGGAGGCCCATATTGTCCCGGGTCAATATGGGCCTCGATATGGAAATGATCTTGTAGTAATCCAATAACCGGTTATTTTCCCGGGGTGTGAAAATATGGACAGTTTACTTCCGGTCATATTGGTCATACAAAAATGCCTTTATTTGAACTAAGTATGTAATAAATAATAATATTATATTTTACGTTTTAATTTACACTATTTGTCTTTGTAAGCAAGCCGGTCCAATATATAGTATATTGACAAAGATATTACATTGAACAAAAAATGAAACCATTAAATTTGCTCATAAGGTTGTTGTTTCAGAGTTCGTATCCATGTATGATGTATTTTGGATCTTTGCTTAGTCCTTAAAGGATGTGTCTGCTTGAAATTAAACTTCAATGGTATTACTTAGATTTCCATTTTCTCTATGATTTTAGTGATTTTGGTCTGTGTGTATAATATAGCAAATAGTTCATGGCACAAATAGTTTATGGACGGGTTTGAATTATTTGTATATTATTTACAGTTAAGATATCGTCTATGTAGTTGACATTAAACTAATCCGTGTAATTAAAAAACAACTTGGATGTTGTCATATGATCTTTTTAATCACATGGAATATTGACCTTTGAGGCAATTTTTTCCATGGAATATTGAATCTTCTCAGAATACTGACCACCTTGCATGATAAATTGAACCACAATGGAATGTTGAACCCCCTGATTAGACTAATGGATATGGATCTAGCATCCATGACGCACTCATGGAAAATTGAACTCCTTAATTAAATTAAGAAGGGGTACAATTTTCAATCCATGTGGGTTTTAAATACCAGGTGTCCGTTTCTCAAAAGGTCGTAAGTCGTTGATCCGTCTTGGTCGTGATCGTATGATAGTTGCATTTACAACTACCTATGTAATCAATGCCTATCACCACTGACGTGAATTCGAATCCCGCTCATGTTGAGGTGTACTCGATACAACATAATGTGAGAAAGTTTGTCAGTGACTTGCGGCAGGTCTGTTGTTTTCTCCGGGTATCCTGGTTTCCTCCACCAACAAAACTGACCGCCACGATACAACTGAAATATTTTTGAAAGTGGCGTTAAGCACCACAATTCCAATCTGAATCCTAATCGCAAGTGGTAAACGTGGACGTAAGCGCACTCGTAAGAGCTACGTCCGTTTCTACTAATAAATATTATTTATGACATACGGTAATAGATGATCGTAAAGAGTGGTGGTAGGTAGGTTTATTATGAAAAGCATACTTGGGAATGATTTGTTTACGTCTATCTTGAAAGTTGCATGCATAATGAAGCAAATGTCCTACACCAGGACAAATATAATAATTTATTGATATGCAAATAGGAACAAGTGCCAGTGACACGGAACCATTGCCTCGGGTAGATGGCCCATCGTTGACTCTGGACAAATTTAACTTAGCAGATTCTTGAAATGAATATGAGGAATATATTATCTCTTTAAAAACCAGCTTAGATATATTTTTTATTCAAAATGAGTGCCTGATTAAATCTTTGTGCAATTTGCAGATTACAAAATATTGCACATATTTCAAAAACAAATGCTCATGAAACGAATTATACGCTGTGCCTCCGGATTGACTCGTTTGTTGAAACGGTGGAAGATGAAAACTACTTAACGCGTTGAGTCAAAGTGCATCTGATAGAATAATTTTAGTGCAACTTAAAACCCGCGATGACATATCCTTCATTTGACTCACTATGAATGTACGGGTTTATTCGCATATCACAGAGATACAACATGGACTTTTCGGTCATTGTTCATGCCGGAAGTGACATATGGTCCATTTGGTCGGATGTCCTCGAAATTTTTCTTAATGTCAACCGGTAGATAAATGAACGCCGACAGATTGACAGACGATGCAAGACACATAGAATCTAACACCGGCAAAAGTGCAAGACAGGGAAATCTCCGACACCCGACACCCGGGGTGTCGGAGATTTCCCTGTCTTGCACTTTTTGCTGGTGTTTGATTTTATTTCTCACTTTTATCAGCTGTTTTTAGTTTCGTGTTTGTTTGTAGACATTTGTAAACCTTTGAGGTTTCCTGGCACCCAGAGGTAAATTGTTCACAGGTGTAATATAGATATAATAAAAAAAAAGAAAAAAAAAGATACCGGTTTCATAAATTATTGAAAACATTCACTAAATTGTATTTCCGCTATAAAGATCTTCTATATAAATAGAATTCTACACGCAGAGATATAGTTAGTATCCCATTCATGTTTATGGCGACGTTTTAACAAAGCTAAACATTTCAAATCTGGTACATATAAACTTATAACATTATTGAAAATCGTATTCGTTAAGAATATAATTTGGTAACTATAGGTGACCCTTTGAGGTATGTTTTCTTTGTTAAATAAATGCGGTTGGCGTAGGACCTCTTAGTAATTAAATCAGTATATTTATAGGTATGCTGTTGGCGTAGGACCTCTTAGTAATTAAATCAGTATATTTATAGGTATGCTGTTGGCGTAGGACCTCTTAGTAATTAAATCAGTATATTTATAGATATGCTGTTGGCGTAGGACCTCTTAGTAATTAAATCAGTATATTTATAGGTATGCTGTTGGCGTAGGACCTCTTAGTAATTAAATCAGTATATTTATAAGCATGCTGTTGGCGTAGGACCTCTTAGTAATTAAATCAGTATATTTATAAGCATGCTGTTGGTGTAGGACCTCTTAGTAATTAAATCAGTATATTTATAGGCATGCTGTTGGCGTAGGACCTCTTAGTAATTAAATCAGTATATTTATAAGCATGCTGTTGGCGTAGGACCTCTTAGTAATTAAATCAGTATATTTATAAGCATGCTGTTGGTGTAGGACCTCTTAGTAATTAAATCAGTATATTTATAGGTATGCTGTTGGCGTAGGACCTCTTAGTTATTAAATCAGTATATTTATAGGTATGCTGTTGGTGTAGGACCTCTTAGTAATTAAATCAGTATATTTATAGATATGCTGTTGGCGTAGGACCTCTTAGTAATTAAATCAGTATATTTATAAGCATGCTGTTGGTGTAGGACCTCTTAGTAATTAAATCAGTATATTTATAGGCATGCTGTTGGCGTAGGACCTCTTAGTAATTAAATCAGTATATTTATAAGCATGCTGTTGGCGTAGGACCTCTTAGTAATTAAATCAGTATATTTATAAGCATGCTGTTGGTGTAGGACCTCTTAGTAATTAAATCAGTATATTTATAGGTATGCTGTTGGCGTAGGACCTCTTAGTTATTAAATCAGTATATTTATAGGTATGCTGTTGGTGTAGGACCTCTTAGTAATTAAATCAGTATATTTATAGATATGCTGTTGGCGTAGGACCTCTTAGTAATTAAATCAGTATATTTATAGGCATGCTGTTGGCGTAGGACCTCTTAGTAATTAAATCAGTATATTTATATTTCATTCAATGTAGTATATTATTATTCCATATTCAATATTTCTACAAATTGATGGTCTGTTTATTCCGAACACCAAACTATTTTAAGATGTTTATGACTAATTGATGTTAAAGCCGTATGAAGTATCACTTATGATTTTCTCCTCCAAGAGTCAGAGTTTTTAATCAACATATCCTACCTTCTTAGCGAGGAGCGAGTACGATAATTCATTGGCCCTGCTATTTTATTGTTCATAATCATTTCTGTGATACTGTGTGGTCTTTTCGAGTGGGAGCGAATACATATACTATTTTATTGCTTGTTTTATATGTATTGCCGTTATATATCGTCCTTTAAGGGGGTCCCAACACATTTGTGTTCTTGTCTCAAGCCAGGACCTTGATTCTCATCCTGAAATATGGTCGGTTTTTGTGTTCAATGATTTGAGGTGAGATGTAATTGTTCGTTTTGCTGACATTGATGGAATTGTTGACAATCACTGTTTAAACTTTCTTTTTATAATGATGTATTTGTGTTTGTTAACTTGTCATTTATGAAGCAGAAACTTGATTTAAAATCAAACAATCAAATCCTTCAAGGAAAATACTAGGAAATCAAATCAATTTCGCTTTCCCCAATGTCGAGTTTTCTGACATTTTCATTTATTACTGATTTTGAATTAAGCCAAATTGTTCTGAAATGAAATTGAAATTGTTTTTCCAATTCTACTTACAATTTAAAATGTATTGATAATATTCACTAAATGGAATGCCGGTATCTATATATACTAGTCAACAAAAGAAACGATACAAGGATTCATCACTAAAAAGGATGTGTTGCCAGATGTGAAGTCTCCAACGATGGCGTGCACGACTCCAGGCTAGTCTCGCAGTCCTATGGCGTTGTTTAAGGATTGGTCCTACCACCGGACGCCTAGTTCGGAGTCCAGATTCATGTAGTCATCTGCGAACAGTCTACCCCGACATTCGGACGTTTGCTAGACCAGGCGTTCTACGAGCAGTGTCCTCAGTCGTTATCATACGGTTCCGGAGGTGAATAAGGCGTAAATATCTGTCTTGACCTTGTGACGTCACACGTTGCTTGCCGTTACGGTGTCTGTCATTCGTCCTACCTGTTTGTCGAAGACGTATTATTAGCCTTGCAATGGTTATTCTAGACACATTAAAGTGATCTTCAACGGCCTGGTGAGTTATTCCAGCCTGAACCATACCGACCGCTCTCTCACGGTCATTTTGATGGAGCCGTGGCATCGACGTTCTTATGAAAATTCAAATTTTCAGAATGGCAAATTGTTTACTTTTGTGAACAGCACAATTAATGACCGCAGGTGATTTAAACACCTAATTCGATTATCACAAACTCGATCGTGAGACGGAAAATTGATTTTCCGGGATTTTTCCGTAACGTAACAGGATGTTAGTGTTTGTTTTGTGAGGATAAACGCGTTTCACTCAAACATTGACGTAAATGATAATAAAACAATTGTTTTGATTTTAACATAAAAATATATTTCAATAAAATCTTTATATCGTTTTTTTTTGGTTGACTAGTAAACATATATATTACATTGTTATATAAAATTTTATGATAAAAACGTACATTTGTACAATATATAAAACGCCAAGTGCATGAATAAAATAAGATTGTAAAATTCTAGTATGCTAAGATTTAGTTGGTTGGTTGTTTTATGGTGTTTAACGCCACTTTCAACAATATTTCAGCTACATCGTGGCGGTCAGTTTTATTGATGGAGGAAACCGGACAACCCGGAGAAAACCACAGACCTGTCGCAAGTCAATGACAAACTATGATCACATAATGTTGTATCGAGTACAATTCGCCAACAACGGAGTTCGAACTCACACCTTTAGTGGTGATAGTCACTGATTGCACAGGTAGTTATGAATTTGACTACCATACGATCACGACCACGATGGCCCCTGTAAAGATTTAGATATACATGTATTTACAAAAGAATTTACAGTAAAAATATTTTTGTTTTAATATATTGTTTTACAAGTTAGATACAGTGATGTAGGAACGAATGACATTGATTAGTATTAAAAAGTATGACATTTTCAAGGAATTTGTAATTCGGTACAATTGCTCTCGTTTACAAGCGCTTTGTCTTTCGACTTCAGTATTTGTGTGGAGAAGAAGTAAGTTCGTATGTACTCATAGCATTGTATCAATAATTTCGCATTTCCTTCAACCTGTTTCGATCTAAACTTTAATTACCGGTATACAATGTATACATCAAAATTGCATATATCCTTCCAGTACTAACTATTAACCCAAGATTCATCTTTTAATTCCAAAAATAACAATATAAAAATACAAACACTCAAGTCTTCTTGTACTAAGCATTGAACTTTATAATTTCACACATACCAATATTAACCACAAGAAAACTCTTTCTGCCCTAACTATCGATCCAGTATTAACCTTTAATTCGCTATACTGTATTTTTTTCAATTGCATTGTTTGACAATTACAGATCAGTCTTTTCAGCTAACATGAAATCTAACTGTCTGATTGGCTGATATGTCAATCTTTTAGTAAATATTTGTCCATTTAAATTAATTAAAGGAAATACATTAATGTTATTGATTGTGTTAGGTTATTTTTTGTTAGAAGAAACTTGAAAAATCGCTTCATTCAAAAATAACTTCTGATTTTGTAATATTGATTTGTGCCATCGAAGAAGGAAGTTAAATATATGTTATACATCATTTGACAACAAAATATCAAAGATGGCTGTACGTAACATTTATCTAAAGGAAGTAACTATTATCTCTCAACTACAGACGAAGGTGGTATTTCACTGACTGTATTATATTCACTATCTTCGTTTGCTTTAAAACCATCCTAGTGGTGTCTTAGTTAGCGCTATGTTTGCTTTAAAACCACCCTAGTGGTGTCTTAGTTAGCGCTATGTTTGCTTTAAAACCATCCTAGTGGTGTCTTAGTTAGCGTTATGTTTGCTTTAAAACCACCCTAGTGGTGTCTTAGTTAGCGCTATGTTTGCTTTAAAACCACCCTAGTGGTGTCTTAGTTAGCGCTATGTTTGCTTTAAAACCACCCTAGTGGTGTCTTAGTTAGCGCTATGTTTGCTTTAAAACCGTCACAGTAGTGTAGTAGCTAGCGCTATGTTTGCTTTAAAACCATCATAGTGGTGTCTTAGTTAGCGTTATGTTTGCTTTAAAACCATCCTAGTGGTGTCTTAGTTAGCGCTATGTTTGCTTTAAAACCACCCTAGTGGTGTCTTAGGTAGCGCTATGTTTGCTTTAAAACCGTCACAGTAGTGTAGTAGCTAGCGCTATGTTTGCTTTGAAACCATCATAGTGGTGTCTTAGTTAGCGTTATGTTTGCTTTAAAACCATCCTAGTGGTGTCTTAGGTAGCGCTATGTTTGCTTTAAAACCGTCACAGTAGTGTAGTAGCTAGCGCTATGTTTGCTTTAAAACCATCATAGTGGTGTCTTAGTTAGCGTTATGTTTGCTTTAAAACCATCCTAGTGGTGTCTTAGTTAGCGCTATGTTTGCTTTAAAACCACCCTAGTGGTGTCTTAGGTAGCGCTATGTTTGCTTTAAAACCGTCACAGTAGTGTAGTAGCTAGCGCTATGTTTGCTTTGAAACCATCATAGTGGTGTCTTAGTTAGCGTTATGTTTGCTTTAAAACCATCCTAGTGGTGTCTTAGTTAGCGCTATGTTTGCTTTAAAACCATCCTAGTGGTGTCTTAGTTAGCGCTATGTTTGCTTTAAAACCATCCTAGTGGTGTCTTAGTTAGCGTTATGTTTGCTTTAAAACCATCATAGTGGTGTCGTTATGTTTGCTTTAAAATCATCATAGTGGTGTCTTAGTTAGCGCTATGTTTGCTTTAAAACCATCATAGTGGTGTCTTAGTTAGCGCTATGTTTGCTTTAAAACCATCATAGTGGTGTCTCAGTTAGCGTTATGTTTGCTTTGAAACCATCATAGTGGTGTCTTAGTTAGCGCTATGTTTGCTTTGAAACAACCATAGTGGTGTCTTTGTTAGCGTTATGTTTGCTTTGAAACCATCATAGTGGTGTCTTAGTTAGCGCTATGTTTGCTTTGAAACAACCCTAGTGGTGTCTTTGTTAGCGTCATGTTTGCTTTAAAACCGCCACAGTGGTGTAGTAGCTAGCGTTGTGTTTGTTTTGAAACCACCATAGTGGTGTCTTAGATAGCGTTATGTTTGTTTTAGTCCCGACTATTGCACTAGTCACTGCCTTTAATGACCAAGGCCAAATACTGGTCGCTCGGAGTTGAATAATGAGTCTAAATACCCATTTGGAGTAAGCTAAAACTCCCCCAGCCAAACTTTGTTTTTGATCAGTAGTATGCCTTACTTTCAAGAACAGTTTGAAGATATCAAAGGGGTATTCAGAATACGTAAGTCGAAGGGGGACAGTCAACGCAATTGCCAAAAGAAAAATGACAAAAGAGCAAACAACGATCTACAAAATATTACGCATAAAACTAAATATCGAGTAACACGAAACCACTAAAAACAGGGGATGAACTCGAGTGCTCCGGAAGGGTAGGCAGTTCCTGCTCCACTAGTTGCACCCGTCGTGTTACTCTTGTTACAAACCCGGTGATAAGTCGTGAATGGGGAATTTTTTTAAATTATTTTGACAGATTAACATGATACGCCTGGTCACCATGGATAGATGTTAGGAAACTTTGACACTTGGAGTACGAACCCGCGTCACTTGTACTATATATATATATATATATATATATATATATATATATATATATCTGGTATTCACTTTACACATCGCCAGAACATTCTTATTATCTACCAAATTAATTATAATATCTTTATCTGACGATTAGCATGGGATTGCCTTGAGCCGACAGATATTTTAATTACAATTATTTTATTAAGAAAGATAACATCTACATGTAAATAATATATCTATATTTAATTTGTTAATTAGAAACATTTTTAATGATTACCTTTTTTATTATCTAAAACCACTTAACCTTTCTGGATCTAAACCTAAATGGCTAAATATGTACAAAACAATAATTAAACACAAACCGTTCCATCCATAGGTGATTTGATGACCTATATATATTTATTATTTTGATTATTGTTTGTAAAATAAAAACGACGAATTGTCCATCCATGTCTGAAAATATATAAAGCATACAATGCTTAGCTTCTATTTCTTATCAATATTTAAAATATACATAGATAGGACTGTTACGGTTGTCTTAATCTTCTAGTGATATAATATAGTTTCCATATTGCTGGTTACCACTTCTCTGGTAGGGGTGTCAGTCAGTTAACCGTGACGAAACATACACACCTCGTCCTAAATACGGTTCGTAAAGGAAGTTCTCGTGTGTGGAGATCGCCAGGTACGTCACCGACAACTTGCAGCAACGCAACTTCTAATGAGGAGTGGTCGTGATTGGTCCGTTGTAAGACAAAATAATAAAATTTTATACAATTGTACGTCACTGGCGTAATCCGGTCCGTACCACAGTTACTCTTCTGGATTCAAGTGACGCTCTGTATATCGTGTTTTTAGCTTATACAGCTAAACCTATGGACAATGTTGTGCGTTTTCGGCACCCGTGCGTTTTACGCACTCACCTATTATTAGCTTAACCTGTGCGTTCTACCCTCGCACCTATTGCCAGTTTAACCTGTGCGCTTTACCCACGTACCTATTACTGTTTCAACCTGTACGTTTTTGACGCCAGCACTTATTACTAGATCAACCTGTGCATCAATCCTGTGCGTTTTACGCACGCCAATATAGCTAATTCCACCTGTGCGTTTTTACAGCACTTGTGCGTCAGTCCTGTGCGCTTTACGCACGCTACTATAGTTAATTCAACCTGTGCGTTGTTCAGCACTGGTGCATCAGACCTGTGCGCTTTGACGCACGTAACTATAGTCAATTTAACCTGTGCGTAAAGCTGCTAATCAAGTAACCAAGAGCGAATACTAGTATTGCATTGCCTATTGACCAAGCATGTTGCTCAATAGAGCAATCCCAAGTGTCCAGACACGCTGTGACAAGCGTTTATATACCCTGTTTTGGACTATACCATTTTATACAGACGATTCCAAAAGTCTGCATCATCACGATGATTTTATATAACCCAATGATAATCATAAAGCGTGTAAATGACCATACTATTTCCATGCATTATTTCATATCCCAACCTGTTCATGACTCTGTTACTTATCGTATTATAAACAATGTGGAAAGTAAACATAGAAACTATTCGCATGTTTAAAATGCTATATTCAATCAACCACTTGATAAATAAAAATGGTCTACTGTTTCGAAAGTTGCATATTAATTATTTGCATGCCAATTGTGTATATTAATCAATTAAAACGACATGCACAAAAAGGGGAATTCGTGGAAGTGGGGAAGGAAATTATACGGTCAAGTGCGTAAATTATCACCTATATATAGCCTTAATTTATTTTTAGAATTTGCATACACATTTTAAATACGTGTTAACTAATTTCGTCACAATACCCACGCCTCCAAGAAATGTGTCCTCGCATTTACCTACTCTTCAAGCTTCAACTGAATACTTCGATTCCTGTGGCCATTTTTCAGACCCAAACTCTATCAACATGCAAAGCAGAGGATTTGGCATCAGCTGGACAAAACGAAAGGTCACAATGCCTATCAATACTAAGTGCCGAACGCCATCGGTCACTAGTCCAAAATGTTCCAACCCCTGGTTGGGCAGAACATCAGGTCGTAGACATTCAGTCCACCATGTCCAAAGTTCCATCAGTTTCTACTACGAAGATAAATTCGTAACTACGTGTAATGTGACATTCTATCTAACGCCAAAACTTAAACAGATTTTTCTATTCCCTAACATATTCAAAATGCATATAGCCCTATAACTGAGCAACTGTAACAGAAATTTACTACAACAATTAACAAATTTAACCACCTAATAATCATAGAAAATAATTTGAACTGCCACTGGAAAAGAAATATAAAACGTCAAATACCGGTATGCAGTAATTTTGCCTAAGTAGCGGCTTCATATTGATGCCTACTCTTAACGAACACAGCTCCGAAGAAACTGCTGCTACTGAAGGGATCTTTAACGTGCACAGGCGTGGTGCTTACTGAACACGGGACTTCGGATTTAACGTCACTATCCGACGAACACATAAAATAATAATGACAAGTTGATGACTGCCTCTCTGTACTTGCCATCCAACACAAGAGATAACTTGTCACTTACAAACAACTGTGCAAAAAATAAAATCATAAGATATACATCATCTTCAATATCTATTTACATATGTATCTACATAAACGGTTTACTTTACCAAAGCTGATCGCAAGCACACAACCAGGCAAACGACTTTTTCTTTCTCGTTGGTCTACGTGATACTTCAGATTCCAGCCAGGTTGAATCATGCACCAACTTTTCATCTTGTTGGTTTACGACCTTAGTAACCCTCGATTCCAAGTCGGGCATACCCTCAGTCGTTCCGTTTATCACTTTGTGGGTATTTGAATATTCATGAGGCTGTGTCCC
Organism: Bathymodiolus septemdierum; assembly: GCA_963383655.1. Taxonomy (NCBI): domain Eukaryota; kingdom Metazoa; phylum Mollusca; class Bivalvia; order Mytilida; family Modiolidae; genus Bathymodiolus; species Bathymodiolus septemdierum. Next base: position 38,522,609 of record OY726518.1, read on the forward strand.
CTGCTCTCGCTTCTCAAATACTTTCTGCGAATTGCATCTTCGCACAGGACAACCCAGGACCTGTCTCTTCATCAGGTCTCGATTCTTTTGCAATAAGCATTTGCGCTTACTTTAAAGTTCACAACTGGCCACATAACTTCTAACATCCTTTCGTATTCCTGGCCAATAAAACTTTTCCTTGATTCTAGCCAACGTTTCGCTGACTCCCAAATAAGCCGAAGTTTTATCAGCATGGCTCTGTTGTATTATATTCCGTTTTTCACAAAACGGTATAACAACGCACAACGCACCATCATATACATATACAGTATTCCTTTCTTTAATCTGAGATCATTCCATTGAGACCATAAGGACTTAATTACATATCCGTGGTTCCTAACTTTGGGAAAAGGTGGTCGTTTATTCTTGCTGAACCAATTGCGGACTTTCACTAAATATTTATCTCTCTCTTGCAACTGTCGTATCTCCATTGATGCCTCACCATCGTACGGGTCCATTGTATGAGTAACCAGTTCTTTATCACATACTTGCGAAAAGGCAGATTTGCTGAATGTGCGTAGTTTGGAAACGCACTGGATATGTCCGTCCACAATCATCTCTGTTCCTTCTTGTGTAGATCCGATTTGACCCTCAATATATAAAGGCAGTTCTTCATTAACGAAGCATAACACATTACCTCTTAGATCAATCAAACAATTATATCTTTGAACGAAGTCTAATCCCAGAATTCCATCTATGGCTAAGTCGGCAATTACGGCTTCAATCCCACACTGCTATTTCCCATCTTGAGGATAAACCAAGATTGTCCTATACTGCTGAGATTGGTTCCGTTAGCAGTAGCGATAGTTTGGCTTAATTGTCTTACTTCTGGTCGTTTTGACTTATCCAGTTCGTAAAATATCTTATTGGAAACCAAGCTAATTGTCGCTCCGGTATCAACCAGAAATTTAGCCGGAACATCATTTATCTTCAAGTCTATGTATATTCCTACCTCCTTGTTAGAAGTATTAACTTCCAAGTATGTGCGTTGATGAATACGCTTATGTTTCCTTCTGGTGCGCAGGTGTCTAGCTGCTGATTTTACTGGAGTTTCCTGTGTTTGTGGTCGCCTTCGCTGTTGTTCTTTACATTCTCTTTTCCAGTGACCTTTTTGCCCACATTTGAAACACTCAGTATCCTTTTTGATGTCACTGATTCTGGTATTTCGTCGAGTACCAGCTTGATTTCTTTTAACTTTTTCTAAGTCTTTCTGCAGATCGTCAAGCTTCTTATTAAACGCCTGCATCATCTCTACAAGTTGCCGGTTGTTGACTGATTTTGTCTGTTTATGTACTTATGAGTTTTGACTTTCCCTTTGTAAGATTGTTCGGAGTTCGGTAATTTTGTTATTACCCTTATTTATCCTCCTTGTTGTCCATGTATCTTTTGGTTTCATCTGTGCCAGTTGCACCCCTGAGATGTGCACGTCCAAATTCATTCTTCTTTTCGGCCTTGTAAAGTGCGTCAAGTTCTACCGCTAGACATATAGCTTGGTTTAAATTAGCAGGACGTGACTGCTTAATTCTTATCCTCATTTCCGAATTTACCAGTGCGTCAAGAAAATATTCGGTAGAAAGCGTTTCTTTGACTTCAGCTGGGGCCTTAGTATACGCTTTATTCACCAAACGCCGAATAGTTTAACCCAGCTCCGGTGAAGTCTGACTAGCCTTTTGTCGTCTTTCCTTTAGTTGCACTCGATAAAGATCCATTTGATTTGGCGGTGCAAAGCGTTCTTCTAATGCTTCTACTAAGCTAACATAGTGTACCTGGCGGTCTGATGGTAAATCTCCAAGTACGCATTGCGCCTGGCCTCGCAAAGCAGCTGCCAAGTATAACCCTTTCTCTTCATTATCCCAGTCATTTATGGCAGCACATGCGTCAAAATGAGACTTGTAATCACGCCATTCGCCTGTGCCGTCATAATTAGCCAGCTTTATACTTCGGTTGTAACTTTTTATTTTCTTGTTGTCCTTCTTGACATCCTCCGAAAATGTTACTTTTGTAGTCTGTGGCATACTACTGGGTTGCACAATTGGCGACATGCTATCATTATCATCTCTTATTTCGGCAAATAACGACGCCGTGTTCATTTTCGTAGTCTTTGGCCTTGTGCCTTCGTGCGGCGTTGTTTGTTGCCTGCATTCGTTTTCTACTATCCCCTCAGTTCTACTTTGTGCTGTCTGATGAGACTTTTGGCTTCTTGTAGTTACGATTCCAGAATCACTGCGTTCCGTCTCGCTGTCAACAGGCTTTGGGGTTGACTGTTTAAACTGCACTGTACTCTGGTCTTCGTTTAGTAATTGAAGTCTTGGCCAATATCTTCTTGCAAATAACTGATGTGCGCTTCAAGATTTTCAATCTCATCCATCGTGATTTGCGTCTATTGAATTCCACCGATGCCACCAAAAATTATGTAACTTGCAGAGGGTTGCACGTCACTGGCGTAATCCGGTTCGTACCCGAGTTACTCCTCTGGATTCAAGTGACGCTCTGTATATCGTGTTTTTAGCTTATACAGCTAAACCTATGGACAATGTTGTGCGTTTTCGGTACCCGTGCGTTTTACGCACGCACCTTTTATTAGCTTAACCTGTGCGTTCTACCCTCGCACCTATTGCTAGTTTAACCTGTGCGCTTTACGCACGTACCTATTACTGGTTCAGCCTGTGCGTTTTTGACGCCCGCACCTATTACTGGATCAACCTGTGCGTTTTACGCACGCCACTATAGCTAATTCAACCTGTGCGTTTTTACAGCACTTGCGCGTCAGTCCTGTGCGCTTTACACACGCTACTATAGTTAATTCAACCTGTGCGTTGATCAGCACTGGTGCGTCAGACCTATGCGTTTTTACGCACGTAACTATAGTCAATTTAACCTGTGCGTAAAGCTGTTAATTAAGTAACCAAGAGTGAATACTAGTTTTGCATTGTCTATTGACCAAACATGTTGCTCAACAGAGCAACCCAACGTGTCCAGACACGCTGTGACAAGCGTTTATATACCCTGTTTTGGACTATACCATTTTATACAGACGATTCCAAAAGTCTGCATCATCAAGACGATTTTACATAACCCAATGATAATCATAAAGTGTGTAAATGATCAGACTATTTCCGTGCATTATTTCATATCCCAAGTCGTTTATGACTCTGTTACTTATCGTATTGATTATAAACAATGTGGAAAGTAATTTTTTTTAGACTTTGCATGCACATTTTAAGTATGTGTTAACTAATTTCGTCACACAATATCCTGTTTTACTGTCTACTAAAACACCGGTCATGAATACCGCTGAAACAGCTCATTGTATCAACCTTTCACTGTGAGGTAGCTTCTCATCGAGCCTAGGGCTAGGGAGTAGGGATCATCGTGTTCAAGCGAAGTGTAATCGATACAACATTATGTGATAAAGCTTGTCAGTGACTTGCGGCATGTCGGTGGTTTTCTTCGGGTACTACGGTTTCCTCAACCAATAAAACTTACCTCCACGATATAGCTGAACCATTGTTGAAAGTGGCGTTAAACATCATTATCCTAACACCTCATCGAACCTAAGACGACGTCTGCCTCTGCTCTGTATCTTACATTAGAACGTTTACAAGTTGTTGATGATCGTGGTTAAATTTGTTCACGGTCCACAACTTCACATGGTAGAAACAAAGAAGCTGAACAAATTTGATATAAAATAATCAATTTCAGGGGCGTAGCTAGCCTTTTATGCAGTGCAAGCAACCAAACCTGGAAGGGGGGGTCTGGTGGGGTTTCTGAGGTGCTTTCATGGGTAAATTGAATACATAAACAACACATTGATTTCATGATTTTGTTAGACAGAATTTACTTAATAGAATTGCCCAAAATCTGTTCTTCGTGTCTTAGCAGACACGAACTTCTCCATAACTTTGTCTAAATCCCCACTGAAATCGCGATGGATATGCATTAATGCTAGCGATGACAACCTATCGTTATTCATTGTTGATCGTACATATGTCTTCAACCGACGTAGTACACTGAACGATCGCTCTGCGGTAGCACTTGTTGCCGGCATTGTCAACATTATACAGAAGATGGTATCTATAGAAGGATATAGCACCGGGTTTACCGCATCAAGTGTCTCACAATGTGAAGTTGGCATCTGATCGCAAGGTGTTATACTCCAGCGGATTCGCCATCGAGCGATCTCCCTCTTGAATTCGTCTAAATTACATGTCAGGTCAGTCTGGTATGTCTCATACAATGTCGCGATTTGTTCGTTCGTAATATTCCCTTTAACACGAGGAAGCAGATACTGTGCATAGAAGCGATTCTCTGATTTTATCAGACGCGACTCCTATTCCATTATCATGTGGTCTATAAACGCATAGTACAAAGAAACTTTCCAATACTGTTTTGGCGTGTTTGCAGGGTGATTGGCTCTGGTAGTCTGTCTTCCATATTTTTTTTTGCTCTTTATTTTTTTTCCAGCACGCTGATGTGCACGCAACTGCGTGTTTGGCGTATAGGGAGCTACGCGCCTGAATTTAATCATGAAATTTGGTTGAATTTCAAATCACTTTTCATCATATCACCTATATGTCATCTTGTTTCTGCTCTTCGAACCCCTCATATCTGACCTCCGTTAAAATATTTCATTAATTTGGTTCATCTTAGGGTCAAATATATAGGATGATTTCACCAAATTGTTCACAACCTGTCATACAGTTAGTACATTATTCTATTGATCTGATATAATTTGGTAAAGTATGTTTTCTTTTTTTATTGAACTCACAGGAGGCCATGCCGTCAGAAACATATCGTGACCATATTTCGGAATGATAAAAGTGAATATTTGTTCAGAACGCCTACTTTTACTACATTGCCCCTCAGACAATCATTACTACTTTTATTATATAAAATATCTGTTATGTATATACCTTTAATGTTGGTGTTTCCTGGCAATTATCTTGAAATGCATGTTCTCAAAAGTAACTTACAATAGGACAACATCCACAATGACAAGATGAACCATTTCAAGAGGTATATCTGTGTCTGAATAAACGTTAGAGAATACCAACGGGTAATCAAAAAAAAGAACAATCCAAAACTGGCAACATTGGGTACACGACATGACGAAAATCGAAACAAAACACAGCTATTGAATGTCACGTGATTAATATTTTAACTGATGACGACAACAAGCTTACAAACAATAATTAAAGTAGACACTGAATTAGGCTGAATGGTGGACGTTCACATTATCTAGGGGAAACAAGCTGAATGGTGGACGTTCACATTATCTAGGGGAAACAAGCTGAATGATGGACGTTCACATTATCTAGGGGAAACAAGCTGAATGGTGGACGTTCATCTAGGGGAAACAAGAAGATAACATCGATAGATTCGGGTGTCTAACAAACTATTACTCATTACGAGCTGGTGGAGGACAAGCTTAAAGACCAAGAGTGGCTGAAGAGGTACAGACTATACAAGAGATCAAAAGGGGCATATAGGAAGTATACTGAAGAGGTACAGATTATACAAGAGATCAAAAGGGGCATATAGGAAGTATACTGAAGAGGTACAGACTATACAAGAGATCAAAAGGGGCATATAGGAAGTATACTGAAGATGTACAGACTATACAAGAGATCAAAAGGGGCATATAGGAAGTAAACTGAAGAGGTACAGACTATACAAGAGACCAAATAGGGCATATAGGAAGTATACTGAAGAGGTACAGACTATACAAGAGACCAAAAGGGGCATATAGGAAGTAAACTGAAGAGGTACAGACTATACAAGAGATCAAAAGGGGCATATAGGAAGTAAACTGAAGAGGTACAGACTATACAAGAGATCAAATGGGGCATATAGGAAGTAAACTGAAGAGGTACAGACTATACAAGAGATCAAAAGGGGCATATAGGAAGTATACTGAAGAGGTACAGATTATACAAGAGATCAAAAGGGGCATATAGGAAGTATACTGAAGAGGTACAGACTATACAAGAGATCAAAAGGGGCATATAGGAAGTAAACTGAAGAGGTACAGACTATACAAGAGACCAAAAGGGGCATATAGGAAGTATACTGAAGAGGTACAGACTATACAAGAGATCAAAAGGGGCATATAGGAAGTAAACTGAAGAGGTACAGACTATACAAGAGATCAAAAGGGGCATATAGGAAGTAAACTGAAGAGGTACAGACTATACAAGAGACCAAAAGGGGCATATAGGAAGTAAACTGAAGAGGTACAGACTATACAAGAGATCAAATGGGGCATATAGGAAGTAAACTGAAGAGGTACAGACTATACAAGAGATCAAAAGGGGCATATAGGAAGTATACTGAAGAGGTACAGATTATACAAGAGATCAAAAGGGGCATATAGGAAGTATACTGAAGAGGTACAGACTATACAAGAGATCAAAAGGGGCATATAGGAAGTAAACTGAAGAGGTACAGACTATACAAGAGACCAAAAGGGGCATATAGGAAGTATACTGAAGAGGTACAGACTATACAAGAGATCAAAAGGGGCATATAGGAAGTATACTGAAGAGGTACAGATTATACAAGAGACCAAAAGGGGCATATAGGAAGTAAACTGAAGAGGTACAGACTATACAAGAGACCAAAAGGGGCATATAGGAAGTATACTGAAGAGGTACAGACTATACAAGAGATCAAAAGGGGCATATAGGAAGTAAACTGAAGAGGTACAGACTATACAAGAGATCAAATGGGGCATATAGGAAGTAAACTGAAGAGGTACAGACTATACAAGAGATCAAAAGGGGCATATAGGAAGTAAACTGAAGAGGTACAGACTATACAAGAGACAAAAAGGGGCATATAGGAAGTAAACTGAAGAGGTACAGATTATACAAGAGATCAAAAGGGACATATAGGAAGTAAACTGAAGAGGTACAGATTATACAAGAGACCAAAAGGGGCATATAGGAAGTATACTGAAGAGGTACAGATTATACAAGAGATCAAAAGGGGCATATAGGAAGTATACTGAAGAGGTACAGATTATACAAGAGACCAAAAGGGGCATATAGGAAGTAAACTGAAGAGGTACAGATTATACAAGAGATCAAAAGGGGCATATAGGAAGTATACTGAAGAGGTACAGATTATACAAGAGATCAAAAGGGGCATATAGGAAGTATACTGAAGAGGTACAGATTATACAAGAGACCAAAAGGGGCATATAGGAAGTATACTGAAGAGGTACAGACTATACAAGAGATCAAAAGGGGCATATAGGAAGTATACTGAAGAGGTACAGACTATACAAGAGATCAAAAGGGGCATATAGGAAGTATACTGAAGAGGTACAGACTATACAAGAGACCAAAAGGGGCATATAGGAAGTATACTGAAGAGGTACAGACTATACAAGAGATCAAAAGGGGCATATAGGAAGTA